>JAQQTP010000074.1:0-1495833 GCA_029884605.1 Ormosia emarginata
TAACTAACTTAACATAGAAGACTTATGTAGTAATTAAGTGAAGTAATCTAGTTAGCTATCTAGTTAAGTTCTAGTTAGAGAATTGTTCTCAAAATATTAAGACTAACCTAGTTAACCTAAGTAACTATCTAGTTAGGCAAGTAACTAAATGAATTAATCAAATGCACCTAAATGTAACTAGAAGACCAAATTGATCACAAACTTAGTTACTCCTCCATTAGAGCCATTCGGACAAGAGGCTTCAAGAACCATCAAGAAGGCTTAGTCATTGCATGACTAGGTTTCTCTAAGCCAATGGAAGACAAGCTTGTAGGCAAAGCTTTGCATAGCAACCCTTGATCACATCTAAGGCTATTAAGTGGTCTTGGAAGGTTAAATAAAGTGGCCACCTCCTCTTGGATGAACTCCTCGGCCAAGTAGAGTTTAGGAGGCCATTTCACTTCATTCTTCATCTTTGCTATCACAAAATCTCTCTTCTTTGTCTTCAAGAACAAGAACTCACCATTGTTGTTTCTTGGAGGACCATTCGGCCAAACACCATACACCACCATCCACCCATCTAAAATTTTATCCAACCCTATTTCTCAACTCTAAACATTATTCTAAGAACATCTGTAGTTGAGAGTTCTTCCAAAATCTTTCATCTTAAGTTTGGAAAATTACCTTGGAGGTTTTTCCTAAAAGGTAAAGATCCTTGTTTTTCATTTCTAACTTTGTTTCCAAGGTTATAAGCCATGATTGATCCATGGTTTATGTTTTTCTCCTATGGTTATAACTTGAAAAAATTTATTTGAGCATGTTAGGTTTCTTTGGAGGAGATCACGAAATCAATTAGGAAGGAGAGAAAAAGGTTTTATCTTCCTTAAAGGTAAGAGAGAGATTTAATCTCATCAACCAAGTGTGGTGATGAGAAAATGGATTGTATGTGTGTGAAGAATCCATAAGGATTCACTTGTTTGATTGTTTAAATGCTTTCCTATTTGTGTTTGATATTGTTTGTATGCATGTCTATAAGCTTTAAAATATATTACATGTGTTGATATATGCATGAGTATTAATTAGGATGTGAATAACATGTAAGGTTTGCATGAGTGTTCCAAAGAACATAAAAAAGGGCTCACAGCCTCAACAAGAAAAAGAGAATCAAAATGTTCTCTACCATTTTCTAAAGGAAGGGTGTAATGGAATTAGGTAAATTAATGAAATCCAAAATGATTTAGAAGATAGAAAATGATCCAAAGATCAAATGCCAAGATTTTGTTAATTTCAGCCAACATGTCTTGTAAATGTGTAATCAATCCAAAACTTATTTTCTAAAGTGTAGATTTGATGTTTTACCTAAAAAGAATACATGGTAATGAATTTTCAAGAATTAAAGAAGTAAACTAATTTTATTAGAAATATAGTATAGAAGAAAAATAAACAAAACTCTTGAAAAATACTTACCTTTGAGTTTTAAAAGTATGATTTAAATTTTTAAAGTGAATTTAGTAGTAATAAACTAAACAAAAGAATTTTTAGAGGAAAAACATAGAAAGCACATCTTTAATAGATTTTATAGACAAAATGTTGTCAAAATTTATTAAAACAGACAAATAAAAGAGAACATTTTATAAAATATTTATAACGTAAGGAAAATATTCTACGTAGTTTAAAAGTATTAAAAATAGCTTACGCAGTTTTAAAAATAGAGATTTTAAAGTTTTTCGATCAAGAAAACGATTTAAAAATCTTATGTGATTGATAAAATAATTTAAAAATACTATGCGATTTTAAAAACAGTAAAATATATTTATGCGATTTAAAAACGTTTGTAAAAATGACAAAATTGTGAAAACGCGATAAAATTTCTATGCGATTAATTGGAACAGTAAGTTTTGCTGTCGGGCCAAAGTGGTAGACCCGGACATGTTGAGATATGGTATTGTCAAGTGGTGACGTATTATACAATGGAATTTTTAAGATTGAGGGCATTTTTATAAATATGATAATATCTTGACTAAGGGTAATTTGGTAATTATTGTTCTCATTCATGCATTGAGTTGTGCCAATTTGGTTTATTTTCGCGATTGATTGACGAGGTGAATTACATCGTGTTATCGGTGTGATAAGCATAGTGTGGTTCATTTTGTGTGAACTTGGAGGCATTAGTGTGTGGAGTATTTCACATGTGGACAGTTGGTTGCTCCTCTGGGTCGTGGTAACTGGTAACACACTAATAATCTCGACACGCACTATACTTAATCAAGATCTTGTAAAGACTGTTTAGTACAATGCCTGTAATGCACAACGTTGGACTGTGTACTACTTCACGACGTTGGACTATGGGCTATAGACACGACGTTAGACGGTAGAATAGTTTGGTTGGGTAGCCTGAGGTACTGATAGATCTTTACGGGTCATTCTCTCTGATGTCTGTGTCTAGCTCCATGGAGTAGGAACGAGTCGTATTGCATTTGTATTTATGTCATGCATCATAACATTATTATTTATGATATTATATGATACTGTTGTATTAAAATTTCTGTGTTAAATTATATTATTATTTATGATGCTATGGTATGCTTTATTGTATTAAACTGCGATATCTATTGTATTATCATTTTCTTATTTGCCATCTTGCTATTGATGTATGATTATCTCACCTCTCTACATGTATTGCATTTGTATTATTATTTATGTTGTAAAGAGTTTGAGGAAAAGGAACAGCCTCTAGATTGTGTGTATCCTGAGGAGGAGGAACTACAGTAGATGGGTAATCAGTTCGACGAGTGTAAGCCTTCCGATCATCTATATCCTTTAGACTGACTGGTTAGTATGGCATTGTCGGGATTTCTTGGTTTCGTGAACTTGAGTTTCACGGAGGTTCGAAGGCCTGGCGATTACGCGAGGATCGAGGATCGAGGATCTACTTGGGACATCTAACTGTGTCCCTACGAGGAGAGTTTGATGTTGAGCCTGTCTTTACTACGACTTTGTACGTACATATGGAGATGCCATTGGATCTAAGGCATCACTGGGGAGGACTCTTTCGTGTTCCCAATGAGATTAGCATAGTGTCAACAGCACAGACTCTTGTCCATGGAACTGTGAGACATCCTGGATTTCTATCACCCGAGGTTTCATCTGAGAGTGATCCTTCGGAGGGTTAGGAATTTATGATGTGCACTTGGGCACTTTATGATGTTGTATTGTATATTAACTCTTTACTACTTTATTTAAATATTTTGTAGTTATAAATTATTTGTATAACTTAAGACAAAATCATATGTATGTGTGATAACAGGTTGCTATATTTTATGTTCCGTGTTATTTTATTTAATGATATCCTGTATAAAAGGAAAAATTTTACAACTCACATTAATTATGTATCAAATGTTTTATAACTTGGGTAATATTTTATTTATTTTATTTTATTGCATTCATAAATGTGACATCCCCACAAGGGTGTTACATTTCCTAGGATGCGTGTGAGTGAGGACAAAGCACGCTGAAAAGACCCGTGTTGGTTTGTGAAGACAACTCATCAATCCTGTAGGCAATCCCGAGACGTTACAATATACATCCTGTTTTGCCAACAATATATCTTTTTATTTACATACATAGCAAGACAAAACACATCATTGCTCCCCCCCTCATACTTATTCAAAAACCTATTCCCAACATAATCATTAAGCTCTTCCAATCCCTAAGGTAGGGTATCAAAATTGTTTCTCACTTTTAGGCTTAAATTGAGCTTTGATAAAAGGAAAAGATGTCAATTAGGCTCAAAGGGGTAAACAATGGATAAAAATGCAATGATGGCTATTTGGCCAGTGGTTATTTGAAAGAAATGCCTTTGTCATATCAATTGCATGCAATGGTTATTTGTAGCTTAAAAGAGAGTCAAGACAAGTTCTGAAAAACACAAAGTCATGAGTGAAATCACACAGTTAAAGAACCAAAATGGCTTAAAATTAGCCATATATAACAAGGCCTAAAAACTCACTAGGTCTCGATTCATCACTTTTTGAATTAAACCCTTCAATTATCAAAATCTCACTGGACAAAATTGAAATCAAGAAAGTTCATTTTGTCAAGCTTAAAGTTTTAATGAATTTTTCTCAAAAATTTTAGTCATCTGCTCATTATTCAGGTCATTGGAAACTTATTGGAAACTAAAAGCCCATTAGAAAAATATCCACAAGAAAAAATACAATTAAGATCATCACTCATACCTATAACACCCCAAACTTCCTAACTAGTTGACAGTAATTTTGACAATTAACAGAATTCTACTGTTTAGTGATTTCTGTGTACCGTAAAATTATTTTGAATATTCCATCAGTACATTTGATCATTTTGTGTGATTTACTCTGTGTCAGGAAAATAATAATTTTCAGGCCGAGGAAAATTTTACGTAAAATAATTTTTACTGTTAAGTCTTAATTATTTTACGTAATCTGATTTGATTTTTGTAAGTTTTCTAATTTTTGTGATTTTGTTGATGATTATGAAATTTTTATATTACTTTAATTATTTTAGTGTTATCTATGGACCGTCTGTGGGCTCAGGGGGGCTGTATGTGGGCCCAGGTGAGTCCCGAAAAGTGAAAATTTTTCTACAGCTAGAAAATTTTATATTGTTGAGATGGAGATGAGGGATCTTACTAAACCTGTATCTGGAAACAGTTTTTAAAATTTTTTTTTACTATATTTTATACTATTTTTAATTTTCAAGTGATAAAAATACAGTAAAAATATTATTCGTAGGGTTATAGTAGATAAAAAAAATAAATATTGTACTGCGTAGTCAACATTAGTGGCTTGGATATCCACCATTGATTTAAACGACGATGGAGATTTGGTATTGATTTAATCAACGGTGGAGATTTAGTCTTACAAAGTGGCTAGGACCATTTATGACCCTTGGATGCAAAGTTTGAAGGAGTAATCTTGACCCTTCATTTTGGAGATACATCTAATGGCTAGGATTTCAAGGAGGAAAGATCCAATGGCCTAGATTAAGTCTTCTATCTAAGGCTAAACCTAGAAGCTACATTAATCCTAACCATTGATCTAATCAATGGTTAAGATTGCCTAAAATAGTGGCTAGTGAGATTGGTCACATTTTGATGAAGCATGGAGGGGGGACGGTTTTTTGATGGGTTTAGAAGCTAAAGCAAAGTTTGAAAGCATTATTGATCACCTTGGTCATTATTGATCATTTTTTAAGAAGCTAAGTTCACAAAATTTTCTCTCCTTTCTCTCCAAGCAAAGCTCACGGCCATAGCACCAAGAACCATCTTCCATCACTCAACAATTTTAAACAACCACCTATCTTGAATCCTTACTTCAATTCAAGAACCTTTATAGTTTAGACCAAGCTCTAAATCTTCCATCTTCAAGGATTTTTTCCAAGAGCAAGTTCTAGGGTTTTTGAGCTGAAGTGTAAGGAAAAATTCATTTCTTATCTCTCTTTCATGTTCTAAGCCATGTTTGATTCATGGTTCTTCTTATTCAAGCTTGATATACTAATACACCTGTGTTTTGTTTTGTATTTGAAAAGCTTTTGGTGGTGAAGGACTTAGAAAAAGAAGCAAAACAAGGAGTCTTTGAGGTTCTTCAAGAGGTAAGAGGGAGATCCATCTCACCAACCAAGTATGGTGGTGAGAGATGGTTTATGTATTTGATGGATGGTGAATCCATGTGAGGATTCATATCCATGATCATGTAATTATTTGTGTGTGTTTATGTGTTTTTAATTATTTGCTTATGCTTGATGTGCTTTGCATGATTTATTTGTATTTGCATGCTTAGTATGATTTTTATTTGCTTTTATGGTATGCTTGAAATATAATATGTTGATTATATGTGATGTATGCCATAAAAATTGTTGGAAAGGAAAACAATTTTTGGTTCCAATGACCTTGAGGATTTCGGCCTCTACACCTCAAAATAAGTGTTCACAAATTAATATTTTCATGAATGGTAAAATTAGATGTTTAGAAAAGCACGAAAAATAAACAAAGGGTTTGTTTTCATGGAATAAGTGTTCACGGTTTTGGTGAGAAATTTTGATGGTTTTGTTTATGTAAAACCATGAATGGAACTTAAATGATTTAGAAAGAAAAAATTTTTGATGGTTTCAATGGCCATGTCCACGGTTTTGAAGGCTTATAAATGCCTTGATTTTATAAAACAAAGTGATTTTCAAAGTAGAAATATAATTTGATTCAGTACAAGGATTTTAGAAAGGGAATCAGAGTGTTTTATCACTTGAGAAACAGAAAATTCGGTTATAAAAGGAAAATGGACGTTGTAAGGGTTTAAACCTCAAATTATTTTACAAAAGGATTGAATTTGAGAATTTATTTTGAATTATAAAGGAAACGTTGATGATTTAAAATTTATTAAGGTAAAACTCATCCTTTGGGTTTTGGAAAGCGTTAGAGAATTTTAAGTGAGAAACAGTGATTTAATTCAATGAAATGGTGAATTTATGGAATAAATTGTGAAAAGAATTTTCTTGAGTAAGAAAATATGAAAAATAATGTGAGAAGTCATATTATTTTGAGAAAGGTTGAATCAGAAATTTTGGAATATTTTATGTGGTTGTAAAATGATGAAAAATGATTTACGTCACTTAAAAATGTGATTTTTAAGTTACGCGGTGTGAAAAATGTTAAAATATGTCTACGCGATTTGGAAAGCGTTTAAATAATTTTACACGATTGAAATATTGTTGAAAAACACTACGTGATTGAAAAATGGTGAAATAATTTTACGTGATTGAAAAAATGATGAAAAATAGCTACGCGATTTAAAAATGTAACAGAAATATTGCGTGATTGTGAAAATGCGATGAAAGTGTTGCACGACTATGAAAATGTGATAATATGATTTTCATGATTGAATAAATAGTAGGATTACTGTTGGACTAGTGTATGAACACTATATGAAAAAATGATGAATTTTGCCTGTGATTGGCATTGGTGCATTTTATATGCATAAACTAGTGTATGGACACTGTATGAGAAAATGATGAATTTTGTTTATGATTGACATTGGTACATTGAACATGCATTGAAAAGGTTCGATGGACTGGATAAGGCTATTTGCCTAGGAGAGACCTATACCTCTTCAGTGGGTGCGATATGCGTAGTGTAAGTCACTTGTTGACTTTGGGGGCTTCCGGGTGCGGGTTGCCTACAGGGGGCAGTTGGTTACTCTTCTGTACCATGGGTTAGATCGACTCAACACACCGATGATCCTGACCGAGACACTATTCTTAATCAAGATCTAGTAAAGACTGTCATGTATATGCTAGATGTGCAAGCACATATGAGAAATGTGGCACGTGGTCTAAGGCATGTTGGTACAGACAGATCTTTCGGATCAATTTCTCCGAACTGAGTGTTAGCTCCATGGAGTAGGAAATTGAGTCTATGTGCACATGCATAAATTTGAGTATTTATATCTGTATGAAATAATAATTGGGGAATATTGGCTATGACAATTGAACTGTTGAGGAATAATGGATGATGATGATGATAATCATGTGATGACATTATTGTAATTATTGTGTGATTTGAATAATGTTAATGACATGATGGTAATTATTATTTATTGTATTTGTTATGATAAATAATGTTGATGGCATGATTGTAATTATGGTATGATGTATCTGTATGATATATTGTATGTGTTATCTCTGTGCTACCATGTTGGTATTGGCGTAGGTGATCTCACCTCTTTGTATATTATTTTGTACTGTATTTATATTTGGTAAAGACGTTGAGCAAGGTATAGAACAAGAGGGTGAAGAAGAGCAGGTTCCTGTGGAGGAAGCGGAGTTTTGATAAGATGACATCAAGACCTAGTTTCTTTGGTTATGTGAGATTGCAGTTCCACGGTGGAGCTAGAGCGTGGAGGACTAGTCCCAATGAGAGGAGACTTATATATCAAGGAAATCTGATGGTCAACATGAGTAGGGAATTCTATGGAGATCCGTTTCTTTCCGTAACTATATATGTATATGTCGAATTTTCGCTATTAATTAAGCTGCATTGGGATACTAGGTATTATGTCCCAACGAAAATTAGTATTGTGTCATCTGCTCAGACACCTGTCCGTAGGACCTCGCGTCGAGCTGGATTCCTACCTGCTGAGGAGTCTGAGGAGGACCTGACTGAGGCTTCTGCTGCTTAGTTTGACTTGGGTGAGTCGTTTAAATATTTAAGTATGTCAACTACTTTTGAGACTTGGTCTGTATATAAATAATGTCCACAGTGTTTCTATAATGTACATGATATAAATTATGTGTGATGATGTATGATATTTTTATTTTCTGCTAAGTTTATTTTATCAACATCAAAGAGGAAAAAAATTTACAACTCGTATTTTTATCACAATGTCACATTTTATAATAGAAGGGGTAATTTGGTAATTAAGTAAGATAAATGTGGCACCCTACGGTGGGTGTTACATTAGTTGGTATCAAAGCCCAAGTTAGAATCTTTTGGGTTTGTGGTTAGGTTTGTCTTGTTTGTATTGTGTGATTCTCTGTTGTAACGTCCCGAGACTGCTTGTAGGATTGATGAGTGTCTCCATAAACCAACACAGGTCTTTTCAGCATGCTTTGTCCTTACGCACACGCATCCTAGGAAACTTCCCAAGAGGTCACCCATCCCACAGTTGCTTTAGGTCAAGCACGCTTAACCATAGAGTTCTTATGTTCTAGGCTCCCGAAAAGAAGTTGCAACTTGTTGATATGGCTACGCCTAATCAATTCCTTTTAAGCCATCTTCAACTATGCAGTCCCATACTTACACAGTCTCTAAATCCCTCTCTTTCCGGTGCGTATTCAGTTCATTCATGGGACCCTTCGCTTAGAAGCCTGCCAAGAGCCGCTCTTTGTACGTGCTTCTCTTACACCGAAGTCCACTCCCCACCCTCGTCGGCCCCGGGACACCACATGCCCACCAACATTCGCTTGGTTCGTCCCCGAACCACACCGTACTGGGAGAGGTCCCATAATTACTAAATCCAGGCGTGTCACAGTCTCAAGTACAGTAATTTCAAAATAATTTATCTCCATTGTTCATAAGTAGAAAATAGAAGCCTCGAATGAAACATATTTATTATCCAACCATTTAATACAACCATTGAAGGAAAAAAAAAATATTTCATATATATAGTACAACCGTCTTTAACACAAGGTACTGATGAAATAACACTAAACATAGTACTTACATATTCAAATAAAAATACAGCGGGAACAAAACACTAAAGGGGAAAAGTAGTAATCCTTGGGATAGGCACTACTAGTAGACAAAGCCGCAACCCCATGTACATATGACGCTCGGTGTCCTAGTCGACAAGTCAGGTATCAATGCCCCCATGCAGCTGCACTCGCACGTAACTGGAGAAATCTTGTCCAGGCGCCCAATCCAATCTGCAAAAGTGTGGTCCCTCTTCATCTCCTTCACGATCTTTTATTAAATATAAATATAAAACAGAAATACAAGAAAGAGGTGAGACACCCTTCTTTCATTACCATTTCGGAAGTAAGAAAACAACACGGCGCAGAGTGCCCACAAAGCAATATAGTTCATATATTTATTAACAAGAACAGTAATATTTATAGTAAAAGCAAAACAACAGTAAGCAATAGCAAGAATCAACAATAACAAGCAAATCACAACGATATTTCCAGAAATTAGCACAACAATTGGATAATCCTTTACAGAAGTAAAACAGTTACTTCCACAGTCACAGATATTTATGCTCAACAATTTATGAGACCGACAATGAATGATGCACAATGCATTATGGTACCAAAATTCCTACTCCATGGAGCTAGACATCGACCTTTCGGAGTGAATGATCAAGGAGTATTGCCAGTATATCATTAGCCTTAAAAATAGTGTGCTTTATCTCATAAAAATATTTGTGCATCAATGGCTTATACATGGCACCTCAATAGTTAATCGCAAGATAGGACAGCGTCCCGGTCCAGATCATTAGTGTGTTTGCATCGGTCTACCCCACGGCACAGAGGAGCTCTTAACTGTCTATGTGAGGAACCCGCACCCTGATGCCCCCAGGGTCAACAACATATAACACCTACGCTTAGTCTATTTGCACCCGCACATAGGTGTTATTCAACTCTTAGGCTTACATATGCATGACGACACAATGTCCAATCATGTATGTTTATCAATGATGCATTCATCATAAGCAATACCACAATAGTATATAATTCATGCTCAATACATTAAAATTTCCTCAAGAAATCCATCAATAAATACTTAGCCCCACATAGGGTCTTACAACAATATAGAATTACTTCTCAACATCAAAGTATGTTCACAGTCCATCAATTATCACCACTTCCCCATTAAGGCTTAACATTTCCAAGAACTTAAGTCTTAATCAATTATGCAAATCCTTAGGTTAACTAACCCTTAAAACCATAGCCTCACAAGCCTTCAAGGTTCTAAATTTCTTTCCATATTATGCACTAGTCTCTTAATACCTAATTACTTAGTTTTTATTCCACATAGGATCAATTCAATTCTTCAACAACAATATATATTATAGTTTATCATTTATCACCATTTCATATTATGGAGTTCAACTTTTACAATGTTATATGTCTTAATCAATTATCACGATGTCCATGTTATGGATTCTCATTTTCAAAGTCTCAAGTCTTTGGTCAATTATGAAAATATTAGGATAAATAATCCTTTAAAATCGTGGTCTTCTCAAATGCCATTCTTCAATTTAATTCTTCCACTTATTAAAGATTATGCATGTCTCTAAGTTTTCAATCTCCAAGGATGCACCAAGGCATCACTTGAACCCAATCTTTCTCTCTAAAATTGTGGTCATCATAAGTCTTCAAGGTCCAATGTTTCTTTCTATTTTATGTATCAACTTCTTAACATCAACTTACTTGAATTTTAGTTCACTAAGTTCATTCCAATTCCTTATAGTTTTAAGCCAAAACCATGGCTACCTCTTTAGATATTTAACCCTTAAAACTTTCCATTTAGTAATCTCAAGGTTATCATCCAACATTTAATTCCCCAAGCTTTATTTATTTGTTCACAAAAACAATTTACAACCCAAAATTCCCTTCAAAACCGTGGCACCATATTAGGGTAAGAAACTCTAAATTTTCCATTTAACAACCCTAATATGATCAAGCACATTTAACACTTCCAACACATTCAAAATCACATTCAAGTATTAATCAAATTTAAGAGCATACAAGCATGCAAAAAACACAATTCAAAGCAAGCACACGAAAGTTCCCTCACCACCAATAATGGTTGAAGTGAGTAATCTCCCTCTTACCTTAAAGAAGAACACAAAAACAAATTCCTACTTGTTCCTTGAAGATTTGGTTTTGAGCCTTCCAAAACCCTAGATTTTAATCATCAAGAACAAACATTAATGATTGAAAAGAATGGATCTTTGGTCTCCATTGAGACCCTAGATCACGAAAATGAAGAGGAAGAAGAAGAAAGGTGGAAGCTTTACCTCAAAGTTAGAAGCTTTGCCTTGGATGATAATGGAGGAAAAGTTAGTTTTTGAAGAAAACCCTTCATATAGAAGTTGTAGAGGAGGTTGAGAGGAGTGTAGAAATGGTGTTGGTGAAGAGAAAAGTGAAGAGAATGAGTGGAGATGGTGGCTGGAATTTTTGTAGTGAAGAATAGGAAGCAGAGAGAAAGAAGAGAGAAAATGAAGGTGAAGATGAAAAATGAAGAAACTTTCTAAATGAAGATGGTAGAGGAAGTAAAGGTGAGTGTGGAAATGAGCTTGGTGAAGAGAAAAGAAGTAGAAAAATGGTGGAGGATGGGGCTGCAATTTCGTAGCTATGGTGGAGGTGTAGAGAGAAGGAGGAGAAACTTGAAGAAGATGAAGTTAGAGAGAGAAAAAGTGTGGGAAAGTGAAGATATTTTTGTGTGTGTGTTAGGTTAAGTGTGGGAAGCAATTTTGCTTCCCATTTTGCCCATGGGTCCACGGCAATGAGAGAGAGAGGGAAGGGAAGAGGCTTCTCCAACAAGCCAAGGGTGTCTTAGTCATTTGGTAGTCAAAGCTTCTCAAAGAAGCTTTGAAGAAAGTAAACAAATTTGAATTAAAGTAGATTTAATTTGACATAAAGTGGATTGCATTAGGATAAGGTGATAGGATTTCTAATGCATGTTATTACCCAATGGACAATTATTGCAGTTGACAAAAGTCAGCATTAATTGTCCAGCGGATAAAAATTACACAGCGATTTATCGCTCTGTCAGATAAAATTTCTCGAAAAATATAAAATCTCGTAAATCGTGTCCAGCCTCGGGTTTAGTAAGATCCCCCGTTGATATTTCCACAGATCAAGTTTCTCAGGAAAAATATCTCATTTTCCCAGTTCCGCTTAGTGTACACGCAAAACGAAGAATAATATTAAAAAATTTTGCATTCTCAGAAAAATTCAAAAATTTTCACAAAAATCCCAAATATTATAAAATGATTATTTATCATGAAATTATTAGTTTTCGAGATGTTACCCCAGCTTTGCTCAGCGTGCATGTAAAACGAAGAATAATATTAAAATATTCCATGTTCTTAGAAAAATACAGAAAAAATTCTCAAAAATCTCAAATGTTATAAAATGATTATTTATCCTAAAATTATTAATTTTTGGGATGTTACATCTGTGATTGTTTTATGAAAAGAAACAATATTGTTTGAAGATTGACATTACTTTCTTGTGTTGTCTAGTTTGAGTAGAGAAAAGTAATAGCTGGACGAGGACGTGTCAATACTAGAGTAGGAATGGAAAATGTTGGTAATGTTAACCAGAACATGGCTGCAGCTGTAGTAGCAATGCAACGGATGGCTGATGTTGTGGTACAACAAAACCAAAGGGCAACTGAGGATGCTCACAGTTTGTCGGAGTTCCGTAAGAACAATCCACCTAAGTTTCATGGAGAATTTGACCCAGACAAAGCTGATCTGTGGATCAAGGAATTAAAGAAAATATTTGAAGGTATGGGTTGTACTGATGAGCGGAAGCTGAATTTTGCAACATTTATGTTAGTGGGAGATGGTGAAAACTGGTGGACAGGAGCCCGAAGATTGTTACAAGCTGAAGGAAGAGTTGTGACATGGCAACTCTTTAGGCAGAAGTTTCTGGCAAAGTATTTTCCATCAAGTGTTTGTCATGCTAAGGAGATGGAATTCCTTAGTTTAAGGCAAAGGGGGATGATGTCTATAAGTGAGTATGCTGCAAAATTCAAAAGCTTGTCTAATTTTTTCAGATATTTTGAGATGCACCTAGATGAGGATTAGAAGTGTAGAAAATTTGAGGAAGGATTGAAGCTTGACATTAAGCGAGTTGTAGCAACCCTAGGAATTGAACAGTTTCCAGAATTGTTGGATAAGTGTCGTAAGGTTGAGGAGATTAATTAGCAGCATGCGGTAAGAAATAAGAACTTTGGACCTACAAGATTCTAAAGAGAAAAGAGGAGCGGAGGAAACCATTTTTAGCAAAAATCGTACACCAAACCGGTAGGAAGTCAGAACTAGCAGCAATTTGTTGGAGGAAGTTCTAGTGGCAGTAAGGCAAGTCAAGCTGGAACTTCTACGATTAAATGTTTTAAGTGTGGTAAGGACCATCTGACCAAGGATTGTCAGCATAAAGGAATTATTTGTTATAGATGTGGGAAATCTGGACATTTATCCAAGGATTGTGATCAGATAAAGAGGAAACCTTCTGTGGGGAATGTTCGTACTGCAAGGCCACAAGCTGGTGGTCGAGTGTATACTATGACCGGGGAAGAAGCCAATCTGAGGACTTAATCATGGAGGAGTGTGTTATTGAAGGTAATCCTTTAACCGTACTCTATGATTCGGGAGCAACTCATTCTTTTATTGCATGTGATTGTGTGGAGCGTTTGGGATTAACTGTGGCTACATTGCCTTATGATTTAAGTGTTGTTACTCCTACTAATAAGCCTGTGATAACTACAAAAGTATGTTTGAATTGCCTTATTTGTGTTAAGGGTAAAATCTTTCATGTGGATTTAATATGTTTGCCTCTTTCCAAGATTAATGTAATCTTAGGAATGAATTGGTTATCTTCTAATTTTATCCTAATTGATTGTTTGAATAAGACACTAGTATTTCCTGAGGCTAAGGATCCTAGATTCCTAACGGCTACTCAAGTAGAAGCTTGTCTGAAGGAAGGAGATCATGGGTATCTATTGTTGTCTTCTTTGGAGGTTCAATATGAAGATGTCTTAAAGGATATTTTTGTTGTTAATGAATTTCCTGAGGTATTTCCTAAAGATATACTTGGACTACCGCTAGAAAGAGAAATTGAGTTTGCTATTGATTTAGTACCTGGAATTGGATCTATATCTATTGTGCCCTATCGGATGTCGCTAGTAGAGTTGGCAGAACTTAAGAAACAGCTGGAGGATTTATTGGAGAAATAATTCGTGAGACCAAGTGTGTAACCATGGGGAGCTCCAGTATTGTTGGTAAAGACGAAGGATGGAACTTCACGTCTATGTGTAGACTACCGGCAGTTGAACAAGATTACGATTAAGAATAAATATCCACTACCTAGAATTGATGATCTGATGGATCAATTGCAAGGAGCCGCAATATTTTCCAAAATTGATTTACGATCTAGGTATCACCAGATTCGTGTGAAGGCGGAGGATATTCCCAAAACTGCATTTTGGGCTCGTTATGGGCATTATGAGTATCAAGTGATGCCGTTTGGTGTGACGAATGCACCTACCATATTCATGGACTTTATGAACAGAATTTTTCGTTTATACTTGGATAAGTTTGTTGTTGTCTTTATAGATGACATTTTGATTTATTCTCAAAGTCAGGAAGAACATGCTGAACATCTCAGAGTGGTTCTCCAGATTTTGAAGGAGAATAAGTTGTATGCCAGGTTGTCCAAATGTGAATTTTGTCTAAGTGAAGTTCAATTTTTAGGACACGTGATATCAAAAGAAGGAATTGAAGTTGATGCTTCAAAGGTGGAGACAATTTTGGAATGGGAAAGACCGAAGACTGTAACAGAAATCTGTAGTTTTGTTGGATTAGCTGGTTATTATAGACGATTCATTGAGGGGTTTTCGAAAATAGCAAGACCTTTTACTCAACTTACACGGAAGAATCAACTGTTCGTATGGACTGATGCATGCAAAGAAAATTTTCAAGAGTTGAAAAGACGATTGACTACTTCACTGGTTTTGATTCTACCTGATCCGAACAAACCTTTCGAAGTATATTGCGATGCTTCGTATCAAGAATTGGGTTGTGTACTTATGTAGAATTGTAAAGTGGTGGCTTATGCTTCAAGGCAGTTGAAAGTGCATGAGAGGAATTATCCAACTCATGACTTGGAATTGATAGCTGTGGTGTTTGTGTTGAAAGTGTGGAGACATTTTCTCTATAGAGCAACGTTCACTGTTTTTAGTGATCATAAAAGTTTGAAGTATCTATTTGACCAAAAAGAGTTGAACATGAGACAAAGGCGTTGGTTAGAGTTTCTAAAGGACTATGACTTTCAGTTACAATATCATCCCAGAAAAGCGAATGTCGTAGCGGATGCTTTAAGTAGGAAAATGCTTAGTGCTTCTGTTATGATGATTAAGGAGAAGGAATTAATAGAGGAATTTCGGGATATGCGTTTGTCTGTGAAATTGACGGCAGGGAAGATGTGTTTAAGCATGATCACCATTTCAAATGATTTGATGGATAAAATACAAGAAGGATAAAACAGTGACCAGTATTTGCAAGAAGCAAAAGAAGTAAGGAGCTAAGGAGCGGAGTTGGAATTTAGCGAGGAGCTAATGAAATTTTGAAGTTTAAAGGAAGGGTTTGTGTGCCAAATGATCCAGAACTTAGGAAATTGATTTTGGATGAAGCTCACATGAGTAAATTAAGTATGCATCTAGGAGCACAAAGATGTATCAAGATTTGAAGCAATTATATTGGTGGCAAGGAATGAAGAAGGATGTGGCTGAATATGTATCATCCTGTTTAGTTTGTCAGAAGGCTAAGGTGGAACATCAAAGACCTTCGGGAATGTTGCAACCTTTGCCTATTCCTGAATGGAAATGGGATGACATAACAATAGATTTTGTGACAGGACTACCAAAGACTCGGAAAAGTCATGATTTTATTTGGGTAATTGTTGATCGGCTTACTAAGTCGGCGCACTTTTTGCAGATTAATATTAAGTACTCAATGGAAAAGTTGGCCTAAGTGTACATCAATGAAATTGTTAGACTTCATGGTGTACCATCCAGTATTATTTCAGATCGAGATCCAAGATTTACATCAAGATT
This sequence comes from Ormosia emarginata, assembly GCA_029884605.1. Lineage (NCBI taxonomy): Eukaryota > Viridiplantae > Streptophyta > Magnoliopsida > Fabales > Fabaceae > Ormosia > Ormosia emarginata. Next base: position 16,358 of record JAQQTP010000074.1, read on the forward strand.
TTGGAATAGTTTGCAAGAAGCGATGGGAACAAAGCTACGTCTGAGTTCTGCTTATCATCCACAAACTAATGGTCAGTCAGAAAGGATGATTCAGTCATTAGAGGACTTGTTGAGAGCTTGTGTTCTAGAAGAAATTGGTTGTTGGGATGAATTTTTACCATTGATAGAGTTCACATATAACAACAGTTTTCATTCGAGCATAGGTATGGCACCCTATGAGGCATTGTATGGGAGATGATGTAGAACACCGTTGTGTTGTATCACGATGGTGAAAGTGCTATGGTAAGACCAAAATTTGTACAACAGACAACTGAGAAAGTAAAAATGATTCAAGACAAGATAAGGATGACTCAAACTCGGCAAAAAAGGTATGCTGATAAAAGGAGAAAATCGCTTGAGTTTGAAGAAGGTGACCATGTATTTCTGCGAGTGGCACCTATGACTGGAGTTGGACGAGTGCTTAAGTCCAAGAAGCTCACTCCAAAGTTTATTGGGTCGTATCATATTTTACGTCGGATAGGTCCAGTAGCTTATCAGATTGCATTACCACCTTTTCTGTTGAATCTTCACAATGTATTTCACGTATCACAACTACGGAAGTATATTCCTGATCCTACCCATGTTATCAAGCCAGACACAGTACAACTGAAGGAAAACTTAACCTATGAAACGTTTCCAGTCAAGATTGATGATCGAAGGACAAAGCAACTTCGAGGTAAGGAAATTTCATTGGTTAAAATAGTTTGGAACGACGTAAGTGGTGAAGCTACATGGGAACTGGAAGAAAATATAAAAGAACAATATTCGTATTTATTCTGAGGGTGTGAAATCAAGTTTATCAAGTTTTGAGGACAAAACTTCTTTTTAGAAGGGAAGTATTATAACACTTCCTAACTAGTTGACACTAATTTTGACAGTTAACATAATTCTACCGTTTAGTGATTTCTATGTACTATAAAATTATTTTGAATATTCCATTAGTACATTTGATCGTTTTGTGTGATTTACTCCGTGTTAAGAAAATAATAATTTTCGGGCCATGGAAAATTTTACGTAAATTAATTTTTACTGTTAAGTCTTAATTATTTTACGTAATCTGATTTGATTTTTGTAAGTTTTCTAATTTTTGTGATTTTGTGGATGATTATGAAATTTTTATATTACTCTGATTATTTTAGTGTTATCTGTGGGCCGTCTATGGGCCCAAGGGGGCTGTATGTGAGCCTAGGTGGGTCCCGAAAAGTGAAAATTTTTCTGCAACTCAAAATTTTAGTACTGTTGAGACGGAGACGGGGGATCTTACTAAACCTGTATCCGGAAACAATTTTTAAAATTTTCTTTTACTGTATTTTGTACTATTTTTAATTTTCGAGTGATAAAAATACAGTAAAAATATTATTCATAGGGTTATAGCAGATAAAAAAATAAATATTGTACTACGTAGTCAACATTAGTGGCTTGGATATCCACCATTGATTTAATTAGCGATGGAGATTTGGTCTTGATTTAATCAACGGTGGAGATTTAGTCTTACAAAGTGGCTAGGACCATTTATGACCCTTGGATGTAAAGTTTGAAGAAGTAATCTTGACCCTTCGTTTTGGAGATACATCTAATGGCTAGGATTTCAAGGAGGAAAGATCCAATGGCCTAGATTAAGTCTTCTATCTAAGGCTAAACCTAGAAGCTACATTAATCCTAACCATTGATCTAATCAATGGTTAAGATTGCCTAAAATGGTGGCTAGTGAGATTGGTCACATTTTGATGAAGCGTGGAGGGGGGATGGTTTTTGTGATGGGTTTAGAAGCTAAAGCAAAGTTTGAAGACATTATTGTTCACCTTGGTCGTTATTGATCATTTTTCAAGAAGCTAAGTTCACAAAATTTTCTCTCCTTTCTCTCCAAGCAAAGCTCACGGCCATAGCACCAATAACCATCTTCCATCACTCAACAGTTTTAAACAACCACCTATCTTGAATCCTTACTTCAATTCAAGAACCTTTGTAGTTTAGACCAAGCTCTTAATCTTCCATCTTCAAGGATTTTTTCCAAGAGCAAGTTCGAGGGTTTTTGAGGTGAAGTGTAAGGAAAACTTCAATTCTTATCTCTTTTTCATGTTCTAAGCCATGTTTGATCCATGATTCTTCTTGTTCAAGCTTGATATACTAATAAACTTGCGTTTTGTTTTGTATTTGAAAAGCTTTTGGTGGTGAAGGACTTGGAAAAAGAAGTAAAACAATGAGTCTTTGAGGTTCTTCAAGAGGTAAGAGGGAGATCCATCTCACCAACCAAGTATGGTGGTGAGAGATGGTTTGTGTATTTGATGGATGGTGAATCCATGTGAGGATTCATATCCATGATCATGTAATTATTTGTGCATGTTTATGTGTTTTTGATTATTTGCTTATGCTTGATGTGCTTTGCATGATTTATTTGTGTTTGCATGCTTAGTATGATTTTTATTTGCTTTTATGGTATGCTTGAAATATAATATGTTGATTATATGTGATGTATCCCATAAAAATTGTTGGAAAGGAAAACAATTTTTGGTTTCAATGACCATGAGGATTTCAGACTCTACACCTCAAAATAGGTGTTCATAAATTAATATTTTCATGAATGGTAAAATTGGATGTTTAGAAAAGCAAGGAAAATAAACAAAAGGTTTGTTTTCAAGGAATAAGTGTTCACGGTTTTATTGAGAAATTTTAATGGTTTTGTTTGTGTAAAACCATGAATGGAACTTAGATGATTTAGAAGGAAAAATATTTTGATGGTTTCAATGGCCATGTCTACGATTTTGAAGGCTTATAAATGCCTTGATTTTATGAAACAAAGTGATTTTCAAAGTGGAAATATAATTTGATTTAGTACAAGGATTTTGGAAAGGGAATCAGAGTGTTTTATCACTTGAGAAACAGAAAATTCGGTTATAAAAGGAAAATAGAGGTTGTAAGGGTTTGAACCTCAAATTATTTTAGAAAAAAAGGAATTTATTTTGAATTATAAAAAGAATAAATTAACGTAAAACTCATCCCTTGGGTTTTGGAGAGCGTTAGAGAATTTTAAGTGAGAAACATGATTTAATTCAATGAAATGGTGCATTTATGGAATAAATTGTGAAAAGAATTTTCTTGAGTAAGAAAATGTGGAAAATAATGTGAGAAGTCATATTATTTTGAGAAAGGTTGAATTGGAAATTTTGGAATATTTTACATTGTTGTAAAATGGTGAAAAATGATTTACATAACTTAAAAATGTGATTTTTAAGCTACGCGATGTGAAAAACGTTAAAATATTTCTACGTGATTTGGAAAGCGTTTAAATATTTTTACGCGTTTGAAATATTGTTGAAAAATAACTACGTGATTGAAAAATGATGATATATTTTTACGTGATTGAGAAAAATGATGGAAAATCGCTACGCGATTTGAAAACGTAACAGAAATGTTGTGCGACTATGAAAACGCGATAATATGATTTTCACGATTGAATAAACAATAAGATTACTGTTGGACTAGTGTATGAACACTATATGAGAAAATGATAAATTTTGCCTGTGATTGGCTTTGTTACATTTTATATGCATAAACTAGTGTATGGACACTGTATGAGAAAATGATGAATTTTGCCTATGATTGGCATTAGTGCATTGAACATGCATTGAAAAGGTTCGATGGACTGGATAAGGCTATTTGCCTAGGAGAGACGTACACCTCTTGAGTGGGTGCGATATGCGTAGTGTAAGTCACTTGTTGACTTTGGGGGTATCAGGGTGCGAGTTGCCTACAGTGGGCAGTTGGTTGCTCTTCTGTACCTTGGGTTAGATCGACGCAACACACCGATGATCCTGACCGAGACACTATTCTTAATCAAGATCTAGTAAAGACTATCGTGTATATGCTATATGTGCAAGCACATATGAGAAATGTGGCACGTGGTCTGAGGCATATTAGTACAGATAGATCTTTCGGATCAATTTCTCTAAACTGAGTGTTAGCTCCATGGAGTAGGAAATTAAGTCTATGTGCACATGCATAAATTTGAGTATTTATATCTGTATGAAATAATAATTGGGGAATATTGGTTTTGACAATTGAACTGTTGAGGAATAATGGATGATGATGATGATAATCATGTGATGGCATTATTGTAATTATTGTGTGATTTGAAATATGTTTATGGAATGGTGGTCATTATTATTTATTGTATCTGTTATGATAAATAATGTTGATGGCATGATTGTGATTATGATATGATGTATCTGTATGATGTATTATATGTGTTATCTCTGTGCTACCATATTGGTATTAGCGTAGGTGATCTCACCTCTTTGTATATTATTTTGTACTGTATTTATATTTGGTAAAGACACTGAGAAAGGTATAGAACAAGAGGGTGAAGAAGAGCAGGTTCCTATGGAGGAAGCGGAGTTTTGATAAGATGACATCAAGACCTAGTTTCTTTGGTTACATGAGATTACAGTTCCATGGTGGAGCTGGAGCGTGGAGGACTAGTCCCAATGAGAGGGGACTTATATATCAAGGAAATCTGATGGTCAACATGAGTAGGAATTCCATGGAGATCCATTTCTTTCCGTAACTATATATGTACATGTTGAATTTTTGTTGTCAATTAGGCAGCATTGGGATACTAGGTATTATGTCCCAACGGAAATTAGTATTGTGTCATCTGCTCGAACACCTATTCATAAGACCTCGCATCGAGCTTAATTCCTACCTGCTGAGGAGTCTGAGGAGGACCTGACTGAGGGTTCTGCTATTTAGTTAGACTTGGGCAAGTCGTTTAAATATTTAAGTATGTCAACTACTTTTGAGACTTGGTCTGTATATAAATAATGTTGACAATACTTTTGTAATGTATATGGTGTAAATTATGTGTGATGATGTATAATATTTTTATTTTTTGCTAAGTTTATTTTATCAATATCAAAGAGTAAATAATTTTACAACTTGTACTTTTATCACAACGTCACATTTTATAATGGAAGGAGTAATTTGGTAATTAAATAACATAAATGTGGCACCCTACGGTGGGTGTTACAATAACCCCACACTTAAAGCAAGCATTGTCCTCAATGTCTAAGCACACACAACAAAGAAAATATCCACAATAAGAGCAGTAATCAATAGTGATAGTGTAAATGAAGATTGAATATAGTTCCAACATAGCCATCCAAAATCAAGTCATAATATGGGGACACACCAGGATGGGGGAGGGAGAAATCTCTAAAGCAGAAGATCAAGTTTGCTATCAATGTTGTCCATCATATCATTAAGTCTCTGGAATCGAGCAGCATGGTCCAACTCCAAGCGATTAATACAGTCCATGATGTCATCATACGAAGCATTGATAGTCTGTGGGTGCTGGGTCAGCCTCGTGCTCCTGGGCTCAAGTGTCGGAGCTCTCCTAGGAACAGCATGGCCATCGTGGCCAACCAAATGCAGCACACCATTCCGAAGCTCGCACATACCCATGGACACCAGAATAGGCCCATTAATAGCAATAGGACCCCTCATAGGAACCTCATCAAGTAAATCCATGTCTAATCCACACTGCTCAGCAATGGCAGTGACATATCCACCCAGAAGAATGTGGCTAGCCCTAATCGATCCTGCATGTTTGAAATGTTGGCACAACCAATACCCCAATTCACAGGCTCTCCATGAATCATACAATGTAGGAAAAATAGCTCAGGTCAACTTATGTTACCATGACTCTCTCCCCTGCTACAAATAGTGTTAGCCATCCATTTCTGAATGTACCTATGTGCAGGTGATCGAAGTTTGGAAGCTTTTGAAGATTTAGGGTCATAACTATCAATCCCAGCAATAGTTAAACTAGACCAAACATTGTCAAGTTTAAAATTACGGGGCATTATGTTGTGCCCCACAGGAAATCCAAAAATTACATTGAATTGGTGAATGTCAAGAGTATAAGGTGTTCCTAGCAATTCAAAATTGATCTCACCAGGCCACTAAGCTTGGTCACTTAGATGGTGCAATTTATAGTTAAATGTTGAAATGAATTCCCTAGTCAGCACAGCATAAGTGGGTGCATTCAAATTAGCAAATGTGTCCCACCCTATTCTACGCAACAGGTTGAAAACTTCATCAAACAATCCTATCTGGTGCAATGTACTAGCATCTAAAAACTTAGTGGGAACAACTTCTCTAGTCAGTAATGGATGAGGATTTGCCTGAGGAGGGGGAGAAGGAGCTCTTGGAGGTGGTGGAGGTGGTACATTCTTCTTAGCAGTGGTTTTGATGCATTTCCTTGGAGGCATTTTGAAATGGGAGGAGATGGTGGTCGTAGGTACTGTAACACCCTCCTTAGAATGTCACATTTTCGATAAATAAAAATAATAAACCTTACCTAAGTTGATTTATTAACATATAATAATATAAGTTGTAAAAATTTTCTTTTTGTACATTATATCATTAAATAAAATAAACAGAACATGAAATAAAATAAGCTATTAAATACACATCATAATTATACATGTGATTTTGTCTTTAAAGTATACAAATAAATACAAACCACCAACTATTTAACAAAGCAGTAAATTGTTTAACTCATAACAACTGTACACTAGCCCAAGTGCACATCTAGAAGTTCTGATCCTCTGAAGGATCATCCTCTGGGAGATCATCAGAAGACAGAAACCCCAGATGTCGTGAAGCTTTACGGACAGGAGTCTTGGCTGTCGACACACTACTAAGCTCACTTAGGGCATGGAAACGTCCACCCTAATAGCGCTTAATAAACAAGGGTAATTCTAGATGGACATATACAGTGATTGTTTTCAATCAAGGTTAAGTAATAATGTCAAAAATATTTTTAGTACAATGAGTTTTAAGGAATAAAAGTGATTGGATTAAGTTTAAAAAGCTAAAACTAATGATTTTACTGTTTAGGAGAAAATACTGTAGCTTTTGTAAAATTTCTAACGTAGAGCTCACTTTATGTTTTGAAGCCTGTTAGTAGTTTTCAAAAGTGTAATTAGATGGTTGTAATATAATCAAAAGAAATTTTAACAGGAAAATTTAGAAAACCATTATTATAAATTTTCAAAGCAAAATACTGTCAATTTTTGTTAAAAATAGACAAATAAGATAGAAAAGATATCCAATATATTGTATATGGTATGAAACATATTCTACGTAACTCAAACATATTAAATATTATTTTCTGTTTATTTAAATAGTGGTTTTTAAGGGATTCGGACAAGAAAATGATTTTAAAACCTTACCCGATTGAGAAAACGATTTAAAAATAATACGCAATTTCAAAAACAGTAAAATATATTTACGCGATTTAAAAACGTTTATAAAAATGACAAAATTGTGAAAACGCAATAAAAATGATGAAATTGTGAAAACGCAATAAAATTTCTACGCGATTGACGAAAACAGTAAGTTTTACTGTCGGGCCAAAGTGGTGGACCCAGACAGATTGAGAAATAGTACTGTCAAGTGGGACGTACTGCGTTTGATGTTTGAGGGCATTTTAGTAATTATTTGAGATTGAAGGGTATTTTGGTAATTATCGTTCTGTTCATATTTTTAGAGTTAAGTCGATTCGTTGTGGAATTGGCGATTGATTGACGAGGTGAATTACATCGTGTTGTCGGTGTGATAAGCGTAGTGTGGTTCATTTCTTTATGGACTTGGAGGCATTAGTGTGTGGATTATTCCACATATGGACTGTTGGTCGCTCCTCTGGGCCGTGGTAATTGGTAACACACTAGTGGTCTCGACACGTACTATGCTTAATCAAGATCTTGTAAGAACTATGTTAGTACAATGCCTGTAGTTACACGATGTTTGGACTGTGTACTACACCACGATGTTTTGGACAGTGGGCTATAGACACAATGTGAGACAGTGCAATAGTTGGTTGGGCAGCCTAAGGTACTAATAAAACTTGCAAGTCATTCTCTCTGATGTCTGTGGTTGTAGCTCCATGGAGTAGGGTCAAGTCTCATTACATATGATTTATGTGTTGTGCATTATAACATTATTATCTGTACCATTTTATCTATGACATTGTGTGATGCTGTTACACTTAATTTCAATGTTATTTTATATTATTATTTATGCTGATATAATATGCTGTATAGTATGAACTGTTATATCTGTGTGTATTGTCGTTTTCTTATTTACCATGTTTGTGGTGATATAGATTGTCTTACCTCTTTATTGTATGTGTTCCTGTAATTTAAATTGTATGATAAAAGAGTTTGAGGAAGAAGAACAGCCTCTTGATTTTGTATACCCCGAGGAGGAAGAGCAACAGTTCGACGGCCAAGAACCATCCGATCATCCATACCCATTGGATTGATTGTGTGAGTATGACGCTACCAGGATTCTTTGGTTTCGTGAAGTTGGATTTTCACGGAGGCTCGGAAGCCTGGCGACTACGAGTGGACGGAGATTCAGTTACGTACGTAGGGCGTCTGACTGTGACCATACGTACAGAGTTTGATGGAGTGCCTATCTTTTCTACTGTGTTATATTTACATGTAGAGCTACCGCTATCTCTTAGGCGTCATTGGGGTGGTATGTTCGATGTGCCTAGTGAGATTAGTAGCGTGTCGACAGCACGGACTACGGTCCGTAGAGGGTCGAGGCATCCTGGATACTTATCACCTGAAGTTTCATCCGAGAGTGATCCTTTAAAGGGTTAGAATTCTGTGATGTGTACTTGGGCGTGTTTGCGATTTGTATATATAGACTTCTTACTGCTTTGTTTACTATTTTGGTTTAAATATTTGTAGTTGTAAATTATTTGTACTACTTAAAACAAAATCATATGTATATTATGTGTGATAACAATTTGTTTATTTTATGTTCCATGTTATTTTATTTCGTAATATTCTGTTTAACCGAAAAAATTTTACAACCCGTATTACTATGTAACAAATGTTTTACAACTTGGGTAGAATTTTATTTATCTTTATTTTATTCATAAATGTGACATCCCCACAAGGGTAGGAGAGAAATGAGAGAATTATTTGGAGTGATAGAATGGATGAGTAAGAGTGAATAATTGCCTTAACTTCATAATGCATGACCGTAGACTTCCAAAATAAGTGCAGCCCCCTTTTGTTGACAAATTTGGCTTAATAATAGCCTTATTCTATCATGCATGGCCATAGGACACAAATTATGGAGCTTTGTCTCCTTTGTTGACATTTTAGGCTTACTAATAGCCATTGATTATTTGAATGGTGGATGGTTCATTTGATTGAATACTTGAATGCATAATGCATGCATAAATCCAAAAATAGCTATAGGAATTCTAATCAAAATTTGATTAATTTTTAATAACTTATTTATGCTTAAGTCCTTCTAGTTATGTTTAATTAAAAGTTAGTTAGATTCCTTTGTATTTTAGTTAATCATTAATTTACTTAGAATCCTTAATCTTCTACTTAATTATACTAATACATTTGTCTAACTAAAATTTGATAAAAACTAATTAAGTTTTAATCTATTTACTTATCACTTAAACCCTTTAGATTAACTTAATTAGATTTTAAATTAACTAATCTATTAAATTAAGTTTTAAATTAACTAATCTACTAAATCTAACCATTTTTATGGATTTTTAACCTTTTGGTCTAGAATTTTACAAGCCATTTACGTTAGTAAATTTTTCTTAAAAGTGGGTCCCACAAACCCAAACGTGGGTCCCACAAAACAAATATGGGTCCCACAAGCCAAACGTGGGTCCCACAAATTTTTCTGCATGATAAATATTTTTATTATACAGAAAAATCCTAAAAATTAAAAGATTGATATATGTATTATTCGGATTGGGTTTAGTAAGATCGCCCAGCTCCAAATAATCAAACAAGAATTTCCCCGGCCCGAAAATTATTATTTTCTTAACTCGGAGCAAATCACACGAAACAATCAAATACAGTTACGAAACAGTCAAATTAATTTTATAACACACAGAAATCAGGAAACAATACAATAAGGGCAAAAACATAATTAATCAAAAATTGGGGTGTTACACGCGAGATAGAGTTTGCTATTGACCTTGTACCGGGAGCTGGTCCTTTGTCTATAGCACCTTATCGGATGTCGCCAATGGAATTGGAAGAACTTAAGAAACAACTAGAGGAGCTTTTGGAGAAATAGTTCGTTAGACCGAGTGTATCACCCTGGGGAGCGCCAGTGCTATTGGTTCGGAAGAAGGACGGTACCTCAAGATTGTGTGTGGACTATAGGCAGTTAAACAAGCTGACGATCAAGAACAAATATCTACTCTCAAGAATCGACGACTTAATGGATCAACTGAAGGGAGCAGCGGTGTTTTCGAAGATCGATCTGAGATCTGTATACCATCAGATAAGAGTGAAAACGGAGGATGTACCCAAGACTGCTTTTCGTACCCGATACGGTCATTATGAATACCTTGTGATGTCGTTTGGTGTGACGAATGCACCTGCTATCTTCATGGATTACATGAATAGGATCTTTCGTCCTTACTTGGACAAGTTTGTTGTCGTCTTCATCGACGATATCTTAATATATTCCCCGAATCAGGAGGATCATGTTGAACACCTCAGCATAGTTCTCCAGATTCTGAAGGAGAAGGAATTGTACGCCAAGCTGTCGAAGTGTGAATTTTGGCTAGATGAGGTTAAGTTTTTAGGCCATGTGATCTCGAAGGAAAGGATTGCAGTGGATCCATCAAAAGTGGAGGCAGTGCTACAATAGGAAAGGCTGAAGTCAGTGACGGAGATTCGTAGCTTCGTGGGTTTGGCCGGATATTATAGAAGGTTCATAGAAAAGTTTTCCAAAATTGCTGGATTGCTCACTCAGCTGACAAAGAAGAACCAGGCTTTTAAGTGGACTGATAGCTGTGAGCAAAGTTTCCAAGAGTTGAAGAAACGGCTAACCACCTCACCAGTATTAGTGCTACCTAATCCGAATGAGCCATTCGAGGTGTACTGTGACGCTTCATGCCAAGGATTGGGATCTGTTCTTATATAATATACAAGAGTGGTAGCTTACGCTTCGCGACAGTTGTGAGTGCATGAAAGGAACTACCCAACACATGATTTGGAACTAGCAGCTGTGGTTTTTGCTCTGAAGATATGGAGGCATTTTCTCTATAGAGCGACATTCAGCATCTTTAGTGATCATAAAAGCTTGAAGTATTTGTATGATCAGAAGGAGCTGAACATGAGACAGCGGAGATGGTTAGAATTCCTGAAGGACTATGATTTTCAGCTGTTGTATCACCCTGGCAAAGCGAACGTCGTGGAAGATGCCTTAAGTAGAAAGACCATCAGTGTTTCTGCCCTGATGATCAAGGAAAAAGATCTCATAGAACAGTTCATAGATGTTTAGTCGTTTGTAGAGTTGAAACCAGGAAGGATCTATATGAATATGGTCACCATCTCAAGCGAGCTAATGGAAGACATTCGGGAAAAGTAGAAGGTCAATGAATTCTCGCAAGAAGTGAGAGAGCTGATGAGGCAAGGCAAAGAAATGGAATTTGAGGAAGGAAGGAACGAACAGAATTCTAAGATTCCGGGGTAGAGTCTGTATTCCCCGTGACCAAGAGCTTAAAAGGTATATTGTGGATCATGCTCACGCAAGCAAGCTGAATATGCATCCGGGCATAACCAAGATGTACCAAGACTTGAAGAAGTTGTTCTGGTGGCACGGAATGAAGAGTGACGTCACTAGATGCGTCTCGACTTGTCTAGTCTGTCAGAAAGCTAAAGTGGAACATTAAAGACCTGTAGGATTGCTGCAACCATTGTCTATTCCTGAGTGGAAATGGGACAACATTGTAATGGATTTCGTTGTGGGTTTGCCAAGGACAAAGAGAGGACACGACTCGATCCGGGTAATAGTGGATCGACTCACAAAGTCAGCTCATTTTCTCCCGATCAATATAAGGTACAGTCTGGAAAAGCTGACCCAGCTATACATTGGAGAGATCGTTAAACTGCATGGTGTGCCTACGAGCATTGTTTCAGATAGGGATCTGAGATTTACTTTGAAGTTCTGGCAGAGCCTACAAGCATCGTTGGGAACAAAATTACGTCTAAGTTCGGTGTATAAGCATCTTTCATCTTGGGTGTTTCTTGGCAAAAAATCTGCCTCATTTCTTGGGAAACTTCACCACCCACAAACCGATGGTCAATAAAGAAGAACGATCCAATCTTTAGAAGATTTGCTTAGAGCTTGTACTATAGAACAAACTAGAAGTTGGGATGAAGTTTTTCCATTGATAGAATTCACCTACAACATCAGTTACCATTCAAGTATAGGGATGGCGCCCTATGAAGCTCTATATGGACGACGGTGTCGGACACCATTATGTTGGTACTAAGACGGCGAGCGTCTCACGATTGGACCGGATATCATTCAGCAGACAATTGAGAAGGCCAAAATGATTTAAGAGAAGATGAGGACTGCTCAGAGCCGGCAGAAGAATTATGCAGATAAGAGGAGAAAGCCTCTTGAGTTTGAGGAAGGTGAGCATGTATTCTTGAAAGTCACACCTATGACTAGGGTCGGCTGAGCTTTGAAATCTAGAAAACTCACTCCAAAATTTCTTGGACCTTACCAAATTCTTCGCCGAATAGGTCTAGTAGCCTACTAGATAGCCTTACCCCTTTTTCTTTCTAACATACACAATGTCTTCCATGTGTCGCAACTGCGTAAATATTTACCTGACCCAAGTCATGTCTTAGCACCGGACACAGTACAATTAAAAGAGAACTTGACTTATGAGACGCTTCCTGTGAGAATCGAGGATCGACGGATAAAGCAACTTAGAGGTAAGGAAATTCCATTGGTAAAGGTGATCTGGAATGAAACAACTGGTGATGCAACTTGGGAACTGGAAGACAAGATGAGGGAGCAAAACCCGCAACTATTCTGAGGAACGTAAATTTCGAGGATGAAATTTCTTTTTAGTGGGAGAGTGTTGTAACACCCCAAAAAGTGTTTGTTTAATTATAAATGTTCATTTTATAATATTCTTGATTTTTAGGAATTTTTTTAGAATTTTTCGGACACGTTGAATATTTTAGTATATTCCTTATTTTACGTGCACACTGAGCAGAGACCTGCAGATGTCAGTGTAACGCTCTGGAAATTATTTATTTTTTCATGGATAGTAATTTTCTAATATTTGTGATTTATGTGAATTCTTTCAGAATTTTTTGGAAATGACGAATATTTTAATATATTCCTCGTTTTGCAAGCACGCTGAGTGGAGCCGGGAAGATGCAATACTTTCCCTATGGCTGGTAAACTCTAAATTGTGGGCATGCCAACAGGGGATCTTACTAAATCCGAGGCCGGGCACAATTTACGAGGTTTACATTTTTTGAGGTTTTTACCCACTAAATAAAGTCACAGAACCGTAAAATCATCTGATGGATAATAAAATATTATTTTCATCATCTGTAACTCTTCTACACCAGGGAAAAAATAATACTGACAGTGTAAATATTCATCTGTATTAGTGTGCCCAATTAGGAGACAACCTTACTTTCACTTTATCGTGAAACGTGCAAAACTTCCCTTGTAAGCTTGGAGGAAGCTTCTAGGAAATTTCCTTTCCTTCTTTCCCAATGCAAGAAGCCATCTTCCTCTTCTCTCTCTTCATGCACGGCTGGAGCACCAATTTTGGGGGGGGGGAATTGTTTTGTTTCACTTAATTAACCATAATACATAATTTCAAAATTTCACCTAATGCACCATCTCTCTCTACTTTCACTTTCTTCTTCATTTTAGATTTTCTCCTCCTTCTCTCTAGGAGCTCCACGGCCAGCAGCCCTCTCCCCCCTCATCCATCACAAAATTTCCATCTAACCCCATTTTCTTAATCCTCTCCATCTCCTAAACACTTTTCTTGCTTGTGGCTCTTTGAAAATCCATCATTTTCACCATCTTCTTCAAGCTTCAAGCTTAGGGTTTTTTGGGTAAGCTTCTTCATCCTTCACTTTCTTTTCTCATTTTGTTTTTATGGTCTTCTTGGTGACCATCCATGCTTTATTTTTCAAGCATTGGTGCTATTTTGATGAAGTTGAATTTCTAGGAATTTTGGTGGTGCCCAATCCAAAAATTACAAGAAGTTCTTGGAGGTTCCTCTTATTTTCTTCACTTTGGTAAGAGGAAGACACTCCTCCTCAACCTCCATTAGCATCTAGGAACCTAGTTTGTGGTTGATTGTGAGAAAACCCTAATGAGGGTTATTCTTTGATGGCATGATTAGTATGTGTGCATGTTGTTTGTACTTGGTTTATGTTATTGGATTGATTGTTAATGTATATTGGTATATCGGAATGGATTGGAAGACATGAAATGGAAGAAATTAATGTGGAATTTTCTCTTGGGTGGCCACAGTTTTGGGGCTAAAAGTATGAGTTCTTTGTGAACAAATTAAAACAAGCGGATGACTTAATTAATCAAGTGTGTAATGTACAATCAATGGAATGGAAAAATTGGGAACATAATTCCCTAGGGAGGCCACGGCCTCTAGGGCCTTTTTAGGGCTTGATCATGAAATTTTGGTAACCTTGGAACTTGGATAATTAAATGATTAAATCATAAGTAATAGGTTAGAAGATTAGCAAATTGGAAGAACTAGATATACTTGGAGATTTATAAATTTTAAAGAATCAAGAATGAAACTTGTCATAAATCTTTAGGTAATTTTACAAGGGCAAGAACAAGAGAGTGTGAGACTTTCAGACCTTAGAATAACCTTCTAGGTGTAGGAGAATAAATTACATTTGGAAAATTTAATTAATTATGAGGATACAATTGGAGACGAACTTTGTAAGAAAGACTAATTCTTAAGTAAGAATTCAAAATAGACCTCAAAAATGTATTACTCTATTTAATTTCAATATTGTGATATTGTGGGTCCATGTGAGTGACCAATGATGTGTTGATGTTCACTTTGGCCAATTATGGCATATTATGGAATAGTATGTAATGATGACCATACATGTTCATGCATAGAGTCTTATGCATTGTGAATGTCCTTTGGACTGTTGTTAAGGCCAAGTTGCCTAGGAGATTGAACACACCTTAGTGCGGGTGCGAGTAGACTAGTGTAGGTCATGTTATGACCTTGGGGGCGTCGGGGTGCGGGTTCCTCGCAATGGGTGGTTGGTAGCTCTCCTGCCCGTGGGGTAGACCGATGCAAACACACTGACCGGACCGAGACACTGCCCTATATCGTGATCTAGTGTAGACTATCTATATGATGCCTGGATGTGCACGTGGAAAACTGTAGAGTTATAGCACTTTGGCCTCGGCAGCCGAGTTACAGACGTGTCTCCTGATCTTTCTCTCCGACTGTTTGTGTCTAGCTTCATAGAGTAGGAAATTGAGTACTATGTGCATATGCATCAAGAGATGTCATACCATCTGATACTTACTGCTTTATGTGGATTTGAACTATTTATTTATTGTTATGATGAATGACCTAATTTCGTTTAATGCACTTCATTGTTGTATTTACTGTCTATCCTTATTATTATTGTTCTTGAAATGCTATCTGGGCATGTTGTACCATTTTGTTTCTTGCTGCTATAATTGGTAATGATGGTAAGATGTCTTATCTCTTTCCTGTATTTCTGTTATTTGCTACCTGTATGTATATTGTGTCCATCGAAGACGACGACAAGAGATGCGCCTGTATGTATTTGCTACCTGAACTGTTTATTTATCATCAAGAGATGTCTAGCCTTGAACTGCTTACCTGTTTACTGATGTATCTACTGTCTATCATTATTATTATTGTTCTTGAAATGCTATCTGGGCACGATGCGCCGTTTGGTTTCTTACTGCTATAATTGGTAATGATGGTTGGATGTCTTACCTCTTTCCTGTATTCCTATTATTTGCTGTCTGTGCATATATTGTGTCTATCAAAGACGACGGCAAGGAAGTTAGAGCTCTCGATTTCCCCGGCTTCTGGCTGCTCCCGATTAGCACCTACTGTGGTGCATGGAGGCACGCATGCGCGAATTTCTGGGAGATGTACGTTTGACCTTCCTTAAGGGGCCAAAGTGCTGGCACATTAACCTGAGTTCTGCTGCTGTGTCTACCTGGGAGACGTATCGATCTCGCTGGCTTGGAGACATCATGCGCCACCATTCTTACCTGCTGCATCAGCCTGTGTTTGGAGTTTTATCTGCCCATCCGAGAGATGTGGGGTGACCGCTACTGCACCCCGCAGGAGGACTCTTTTGATTCCACTGCTCCGGCTCCTGCCCGTGGCTCTGTGGTCCCTATGGAGGTTTCCTCGGAGGAGGAGGACCCCGCGGAGGATCCTAACACGATCCCTCCTTATCTGAGGGACTGACATTACTGGCAGCTGCTGATGGCTGCTAGTGTTTTATTTTGGGGGCCTGATGTTTTATTTTTGGTGGGCTGTATATTCTGATATCTTGGGGATGTATATGTATGATCCTTTGGGCAGGTATAGTTTTGCTTTTTGGAAGTTCCAGGCTTGTATCTAAAGCATATTTGATATATATATATATATATATATATATATATATATATATATATATATATATATATGTGCGCATGTTGTTCAGATGTAAGTTTTATCTTCTGTCTTACTCTTTATTGTTACTTACATTTCGTCACAACGTTGTATTAATTAACAAAAAATAATAATATATATGCTGCCATTTTACCCATGTAATAATGAATCGAACAAATTAATCTGGACTAAAAAGAGCCGGGTCTTAATTTAGAAAAATTTTATTTTTCGTATTTTTATTTGACAATGTGACGTTCCCTCCCAAAAAGGGGGCATTACAAACGATCTCGACAAGCACTATTCTTAATCAAGATCTTGTGGAGACTGTCTTGTACAATGCATGTTGTGCACGACATTTTGACTGTGTACTAACTACACGACGATTTGAATATGGGACAGACGATATATTGTGGATCATGCTCACACCAGCATGTTGAATATGCACCCGGGCATAACGAAGATGTACCAAGACTTGAAGAAGTTGTTCTGGTGGCATGGGATGAAGAGCGATGTCACTAGATGCGTATCGACATGTCTAGTTTGTCAAAAAGCTAAGGTGGATCATCAAAGACCTATAGGATTGCTGCAATCATTGTCTATTGCTGAATGGAAATAGGACAGCATTGCAATGGATTTCGTTGTGGGTTTGCCAAGGACAAAGAAAGGACACGACTCGATTTGGGTAATAGTGGATCGACTCACAAAGTCAACTCATTTTCTCCTGATCAACCTAAAGTACAGTTTGGAGAAATTGACCCAACTATATATTGGAGAGATCATTAGGCTGCATGGTGTGCCTACGAGTATTGTTTTGGATAGGGATCTGAGGTTTACATTAAAATTTTGGCAGAGTCTACAAGCATCGTTGGGAACAAAGGTACGTCTAAGTTCGGCGTACCACCCACAAACCGATGGTCAATCTGAAAGAACGATCCAATCTCTAGAAGATTTGCTTAGAGCTTGTACTATAGAATAGACTGGAACTTGGGATGAAGTTCTACCACTGATAGAATTCACCTACAACAACAGTTACCATTCAAGTATAGGGATGGCACCCTATGAAGCTCTGTATAGACGACGGTGTCGGACACCAATGTGTTGGAACCAAGATGGTGAGCGGCTCATGATTGGACCGGATATCATTCAGCAGACAACTAAGAAGGTCAAAATGATTCAAGAAAAGATGAGAACTATTCAGAGCCGGCAGAAGAGTTATGCGGATAAGCGGAGAAAGCCTCTTGAGTTTGCAGAAGGTGAGCATGTATTCTTGAAAGTCACACCCACGACTGGGGTCGGCCGGGCTTTGAAATCTAAAAAACTCACCCCAAAATTTCTCGGACCTTACCAAATTTTTCGCCGGATAGGTCCAGTAGCTTACCAGTAGCCTTACCCCCCTTTCCTTTCCAACATACACAATGTCTTCCATGTGTCACAACTGCGTAAATATTTATCTGACCCAAGTCATGTCATAGCACCGGACACAGTACAACTAAAAGAGAACTTGACCTATAAGGCGCCTCCTGCGAGAATCGAGGACCGACGGATAAAGCAACTTAGAGGCAAGGAGATCCCATTAGTAAAGGTGATTTGGAACGAAACAACTGGTGATGCGACTTGGGAGCCGGAAGACAAGATGAAGGAGCAACATCCAGAACTATTTTGAGGTACGTAAATTTTGAGGACGAAATTTCTTTTTAGTTGGGGAGTGTTGTAACATCCCGAAAAATATCTGTTTAATTATAGATAATCATTTTATAATATTCTTGATTTTTAGGAATTTTTCTGGAATTTTTCGGAAACGTCGAATATTTTAATATATTACTCGTTTTGCATGCACACTGAGCTGAGGATTGCTGGGGTCAGTGTAACGCTCTGAAAATTAATTATTTTACCACAAATAGTCATTTCCTAATATTTGTGATTTATGTGAATTCTTTCGGAATTTTTTGGAGACGACAAATATTTTAATATATTTCTCGTTTTGCGTCCACATTGAGCAGAGTCAGGAAAACGACTGTAATACTTCAAAAATTGGAAAATGATTTGACGAATAGTCGTTTTATAATATTTTCAATTTTTGAGAATTTTCTGGGATTTTTCCGGAAACGTCGAATATTTTATTATATTTCTCGTTTTGCGTGCGTACTGAACGGAACTGGAGAAACGCGATGTTTTCTCTGTGAACCTGGAACTATGGATACGTCGACGGGGGATCTTACTGAACCCGAGGTTGGACACAGTTTACGAGATTCTACGTTTTCGAAAAATTTTAACAGATAAAATAAAATAATATTGCGTGAAATTTATCTGTCAGATTAATTAAATACTGACTTCTGTCAACTGTACTATTATCCATTGGATAATAGCATATAATAAAAATCCTATCACATTATCCTAATGCAATCTACTTTATGTCTAATCAACTCACTTTAATTCAAATTTAATGTAAAATAATCAAAGCTTCTTTG
This sequence comes from Ormosia emarginata, assembly GCA_029884605.1. NCBI lineage: Eukaryota > Viridiplantae > Streptophyta > Magnoliopsida > Fabales > Fabaceae > Ormosia > Ormosia emarginata. Next base: position 35,396 of record JAQQTP010000074.1, read on the forward strand.
AGAAGCTATGACCAAACAATAACCAAGAAGCCCTTAGCTTCCAAGGGAAGCCACAAACTCTCCCTCCTCTCTCTCCAACACCACACGGCTGCAGCCCATCATGGGGGGAAAAATTAATTTGCTTCACTTAACCAATTACACATCACAAAATTCATTTAACCTAAAAACACTTTCTTTTTCTTCTTCTTCTTCTTCTTCTTCTTCTTCTTCTTCTTCTTCTTCTTCTTCTTCTTCTTCTTCTTCTTCTTCTTCTTCTTTCTTCATTTCATTTTTCTCCTCCCTCTCTCTTGGTGTGCTACGGCCAGCAGCCCTCTCCCCCACTCATTCTTCACAAAATTTTCATCCAATTGCATTTTCTTAATCCTCTCCCTCTCCTAAACACTTCTCTTGCTTAGAGCATCTTAAGATTCCACCATTTTCACCATCTTCTTCAAGCTTCAAGCTTTGAGTTCTTGGGTAAGATTTTTGATTCTTCCTTCCCTCTCTTCATTTTCGTGTTCATGGTCCTCTTGGTGACCATCCATGCTTTATTTGTCAAGCATTGGTGTTGTTTTAACCAAGTTGAAATTTCTAGGGTTTTGGTGGCACCCAATCCGAATTTGCAAGGAGTTTCTTGGTGGTTCTCCTTGATTTCTACACTTAGGTAAGAGGAAGACACTCCTCCTCAACCTTTATTAGCATCTAGGAACCTTGGTTGTGTTGTTTGTGGAAAAACCCTAATGAGGGTTATTCTTTGATTTGCTAAATTAAATGCTTACATGTTGATTTTATGGAGTTCATGACCTTGATTTGATTTATTGTGTATATTGATATGTTGGATTGGATTGGATGGCTTGAAATGGAAGAAAATGAATTTGGAAGGGCTCTTGGGTGGCCACGGGTTTGAGGTGAAAATTGATGTGTTCTTGGTGAACAAATTTTAACAAGTGAATGACTAAATTAATCAAGTGTGTAATATAAAATCAATGGAATGAAAAAATTGAGAATTGAATCCACTAGGGAGGCCACGGCCTCTAGGGCTATTTAGGACTTAATTATGTAATTTTTGGTGATCTTGGAATTTAGAAAATTAAATGATTGGAACATAGGCAATAAATTAGTAAGGTAGCAAATTTGGAAGAATTAAATACAATTGGAGAATTAAATACAATAAGGAAGGAACTTGTCATGAAACTTGAGAAAATTTTACAAGAGTAAGAATAAGAGAGTGTGAGATTTGAGATGAAACTTGATAAAATTTTACAAGAGTAAGAACAAAAGAGTGTGAGATTTGAGATCTTAGAATAATCATTCTAAGTGTATGAGAATAAATTACTTTAGAAAATTCAATTAATTATGAAAACTTACTTAGTGTCGGATTCTTGTATGATAGACAAATCTTAAATAAGAATACATAATGGACCTTAGAAAGGTATTACCGTAATTGATTTCAATATTATGTCATTATGGGTCTATGTGAGTGACCATTTATGTGTTGATGCTTATCTTGGCCAAATGTGGCATATTATGGAATTGTATGAAATTGTGAATCATACATGCTCATGCATAGAGTCTTATGCATTGTGATTGTCCTGTGGAATGTTATAAGGTCAACTTGCCTAGGAGATAGAACACACCTTAGTGCGGGTGCGAGTAGACTAGTGTAGGTCATGTTATGACCTTGGGGGCGTCGGGGTGCGGGTCTCTCACAATGGGTAGTTGGTAGCTCTCCTACCCGGGGGGAAAACCGATACAAATGCATCGACGATCCGGACCGAGATACTGTCCTATATCGTGATCGAGCGAGGAATGTCTGTACAATGCCTGGATGTGCACGTGAGAATTATTGATTTTAGCACTTTGGCCGCAGCAGCCGAGTTACAGACATGTCCCCTAATCTTTCTCTCCGACTGCTTGTGTTTAGCTCCATGGAGTAGGAATTTGGGAAAGCATGCATGTGTATCATGAAATAATCTGTCATTGTAAATCATTATTTTCCGTAATTGTGAATTGTCTTACCATTACTGTAATGAACATTTATCTAGAATCGTTTATTTGCTTACTGTTGGGTCTACTGTTTATTAATTGGAAATGTTGTTTTCAATTGCTATTTGGGCGCATTGCGCCGTTTTGTTTCTGGCTGCTATAATTGGTAATGATGGTAGGATGTCTTACCTCTTTCCTATATTTGTGCATTTCTGCTTTATATTTATATTTGATAAAAGATCGTGAGGAAGATAAAGAGGGACCACACCTTGGTTGATTGGCTTGAGCGTCTGGACAAGATTTCTTCGACTATGTAAGAGTGCAGCTGCGTAGAGGCATTGATGCCTGTCGTGTCAACTGGGACGCCGTGCGTCATATGCATATGGGGTTGCGGCTTTGTCTGCTAGTAGTACCCATCCCTGGGTTACTACTTTTCCCCCTTTAGTGTTTTTATTCCCGTTGTATTTTATTGGACTCTGTAATTATTATATTCTATGTCATTAGTGATTTGTGTAAATTGACTATAAAATATATATATATAAGAAATATGATTTTATTTCAGTGGTTGTATTATGGGTTGAATATATTTATATTTCATTTGAGGCTCATATTTTCTACTTATGCAAATTGTCAAAAAAAAAATATACTCTCTTGAGAATTTAAATTACTGTTATCATGACTGTGACACACTTGGATTTAGCAACTGTGGTGTAATGATGATTACACTCTGGTTGCTACATCAAGGGGTGTTACATTAGGTGGTATCAGAGCAGTTCATCTTGTTGAGCCAGGGTATCGACTTGCTATGTTTAGGCATATTAGAATTTGGTCTGTTGTGCACTTCCTTGTCTCTTGATTGAGATGATGGGAAAGGAATGCATGACTTGTTGTGGGTTGAATATTGATAGTTACTGTTATGCAGTTGCATGATATTGAGGACTAGCCTACTCAATATGTAATGTTCTATGTGTACAGGAAACTATGACTTCTCCTAGGCGTGCTGTGTTAGGAAGATAAGAAGTCTTTTGTGCGGAGATCAAAAGGTTTTGGAAAACCAATCTTCTGGAGAAAGAATAACTAGTTTAAATTCGGTTCGAGAAGTTGTTTGGAGATTGGGGACTTACGAGAGATTACGCCACAGGAGACAGAATGAAGAAGTTCGAGCTAGAGATCGTTAGGATTTGTGAGTTGAACTTGCTTTGTTTGAATTGTGTGCTTTGTATGACTCTTTGTGTTTGACTTCCGAAGGGAGGTAATGTCATTTGAAATAATTACATTTGTTTTATCATGTTATGTTTGGTCCGCCTTCGAAGAGAGTCAATGGCTCATGGCAAATGTACTCACATAAGCGCAGGACAAGATCGTAGAATTATGGCTGCGACTGCAGGAGAAAATACAAAGGATAACTAATGTGACAATTCACCAAGATCAGAGGACTGCACAACAACGAGAATTGGAGGTTAAGATTCAAAATCTATTGAAGGAAAGTTAGACTTGGGATAACATGGACTACCTAGATTCCAAAGGAGGAATAATGGAAAAGCTAATAAGTTTAAATGAGAACTATGTTCACGGGTACCAAGGAAGTAACAACAACACCCAACCCATAGCGGAAAGTGCTAGTAGTAGTAGATCCAATCAAACCTCAACATTTAGGGATCTCAACAAGGGAAGTTATGCCTCGAATGATGACCCTGTAATCATGCCATATAATTCTAGGGGTAACCCTTCCACTTTCAATTCGTAACTGCATGGATCATTTAGATTCATCTATATCTTTCTTATCTTCGACTTAGTTGTTCCCATTCCTGCTGTTGAGACTTATCTTGACACCTGAGTTTGTTTAATCTATCCTACTTCTCATGAAGATTGAACCTTTTGTTGATCTATTTTGCTTACTTGAAATCACATCGGTTAGAGTTCATGATTTAGGGACTGATTGATCATTTTCTATTCATATCCTACTAAACCATTCCAATGAAAACCTCATTAGTTTTCAGAATTAAGACTTCTGATATCCATAAACGAAAATTTGTAGCTTCGTGGGTTTAGCCGGATATTACAGGAGATTCATAAAAAGATTTTTCAAAATTGCTGGACCGCTCACTTAGCTGACAAAGAAGAACCAAGCTTTTGAATGGGCTGATAGCTGTGAGCAGAGTTTCCAAGAGTTGAGGAAACGACTAACCACCTCACCAGTATTGGTGCTACCTGACCTAAATGAGCCATTCGAGGTGTACTGTGACGCTTTATACCAAAGATTGGGGTCTGTTCTTATGCAACACAGAAGAGTGGTAGCTTATGCTTCGCGACAGTTACGAGTGCATGAAAAGAACTACCCGACGCATGATTTGGAACTAGCAGCTATGGTTTTTGCTCTGAAGATATGGACGTATTTCCTCTATGGAGCAACGTTCGACATCTACAGTGATCATAAAAGGTTGAAATATTTGTATGATCAGAAAGAACTGAACATGAGGCAACGGAGATGGCTAGAATTCCTGAAGGACTATGATTTTCAGCTGTTGTATCACCCTGGCAAAGCGAATGTCATGGCAAACGCCTTGAGTAGAAAGACCATCAGTGTTTCTACCCTGATGATTAAGGAAAGAGACCTCATAGAACAGTTTAGAGATATTTGGTCATTCGTTAAGTTGGAACCAGGAAAGATTTGTATGAACATGGTCACCATTTCAAATGAACTGATGGATGACATACGGGAAAAGCAGAAGGTCGATGAATTCTTGCAAGAAGTGAGAGAACTGGTGGGGCAAGGTAAAGAAACAGAATTTGAGGAAGGAACGGGTGGAATTCTGAGATTCCGGGGTAGAGTTTGTATTCCCCGTGACCAAGGGCTTAGACGATATATTGTAGATCATACTCACACCAGCATGTTGAATATGCACCCGGGCATAACGAAGATGTACCAAGACTTGAAGAAGTTGTTCTGGTGGCATGGGATGAAGAGCGATGTCACTAGATGCGTATCGACTTGTCTAGTTTGTCAAAAAGCTAAGGTGGAACATCAAAGACCTACAGGACTGCTACAACCATTGTCTATTCCTGAATGGAAATGGGACAGCATTGCAATGGATTTTTTTGTGGGTTTGCCAAGGACAAAGAAAGGACACGACTCGATTTGGGTAAGAGTGGATCGACTCACAAAGTCAACTCATTTTCTCCTGATCAACATAAAGTACAGTCTAGAGAAATTGACCTAACTATATATTGGAGAGATCGTTAGGCTGCATGGTGTGCCTATGAGTATTGTTTCGGATAGGGATCCGAGGTTTACTTCAAAATTTTGGCAGAGTCTACAGGCATCGTTGGGAACAAAGCTACATCTAAGTTCGGCGTACCACCCACAAACTGATGGTCAATCTAAAAGAACGATCCAATCTTTAGAAGATTTGCTTAGAGCTTATACTATAGAACAGACTGGAAGTTGGGATGAAGTTCTACCACTGATAGAATTCACCTACAACAACAGTTACCATTCAAGTATAGGGATGGCACCCTATGAAGCTTTGTATGGACGACGGTGTCGGACACCATTGTGTTGGTACCAAGATGGTGAGCATCTCACGATTGGACCGGATATCATTCAGTAGACAACTGAGAAGGTCAAAATGATTCAAGAGAAGATGAGAACTGCTCAGAGCCGGCAGAAGAGTTATGCGGATAAGCGGAGAAAGCCTCTTGAGTTTGCGGAAGGTGAGCATGTATTCTTTAAAGTTACACCCACGACTGGGGTCGGCCGGGCTTTGAAATCTAAAAAACTCACCCCAAAATTTCTCGGGCCTTACCAAATTTTTCGCCGGATAGGTCCAGTAGCTTACCAGATAGCCTTACCCCCCTTTTCTTTCCAACATACACAATGTCTTCCATGTGTCACAACTGCGTAAATATTTACCTGACCTAAGTCATGTCATAGCACCGGACACAGTACAGTTAAAAGAGAACTTGACCTATAAGGCGCCTCCTGCGAGAATCGAGGACCGACGAATAAAGCAACTTAGAGGCAAGGAGATCCCATTAGTAAAGGTAATTTCGAACGAAACAACTAGTGATGCGACTTGGGAGCCGGAAGACAAGATGAAGGAGCAACATCCAGAACTATTTTGAGGTACATAAATTTCGATGATGAAATTCCTTTTTAGTTGGGGAGTGTTGTAACATCCCAAAAAATATCTTTTTAATTATAGATAATTATTTTATAATATTCTTGATTTTTAGGAATTTTTCTGGAATTTTCGTAAACGTCGAATATTTTAATATATTACTCGTTTTGCGTACACACTGAGCTGAGGATTGCTGGGGACAGTGTAACGCTTCAGAAATTAATTATTTTATCACAAATAGTCATTTCCTAATATTTGTGATTTATGTGAATTCTTTCAGAATTTTTCGGAGACGACGAATATTTTAATATATTTTTCGTTTTGCGTGTATATTGAGCAGATTCGGAAAAATCACTGTAATACTTCAAAAATTGGGAAATGATTAGACCAATAGACGTTTTACAATATTTGCAATTTTTGAGAATTTTCTGGGACTTTTTCGGAAACGTCGAATATTTTAATATATTTCTCGTTTTACGTGCGCACTGAACGGAACTGGAGAAACGCAATGTTTTCTCTGTGAACCTGGAACTATGGATACGTCGATGGGGGATCTTACTAAACCCGAGGCTGGACACAGTTTACGAGATTTCACGTTTTTTGAGAAATTTTAACGGATAAAATAAAATAATATTGCGTGAAATTTATCTGTCAAATTAATTAAATACTGACTTCTGTCAACTGTAACTATTATCCATTGGATAATAGCATGTAATAAAAATCCTATCACATTATCCTAATACAATCTACTTTATGTCTAATTAACTCACTTTAATTCAAATTTAATGTAAAATAATCAAAGCTTCTTTGAGAAGCTTTGACCAAACAATGACCAAGAAGCCCTTAGCTTCCAAGGAAGCCACAAACTCTCCCTCCTCTCTCTCCAACACCACACGGCTGCAGCCCATTATGGGGGGACAAATTAATTTGCTTCACTTAACCAATTACACATCACAAAATTCATGTAACCTAAAAACACTTTCTCTTTTCTTCTTCTTCTTCTTCTTCTTCTTCTTCTTCTTCTTCTTCTTCTTCTTCTTCTTCTTCTTCTTCTTCTTCTTCTTCTTTTCTTCTTCTTCTTCTTCTTCTTCTTCTTCCTTCTCTCTCTCTTCTTGGTGTGCTTCTTCATTTCAGCTCCTCCCCTTGGTGTGCTACGGCCAGCAGCCCTCTCCCCCACTCATTCTTCACAAAATTTTCATCCAATTGCATTTTCTTAATCCTCTCCCTCTCCTAAACATTTCTCTTGCTTGGAGCATCTTAAGATTCCACCATTTTCACCATCTTCTTCAAGCTTCAAGCTTTGAGTTCTTGGGTAAGATTTTTGATTCTTCCTTCCCTCTCTTCATTTTCGTGTTCATGGTCCTCTTGGTGACCATCCATGCTTTATTTTTCAAGCATTGGTGTTGTTTTAACCAAGTTGAAATTTCTAGGGTTTTGGTGGCACCCAATCCGAATTTGCAAGGAGTTTCTTGGTGGTTCTCCTTGATTTCTACACTTAGGTAAGAGGAAGACACTCCTCCTCAACCTTTATTAGCATCTAGGAACCTTGGTTGTGTTGTTTGTAGAAAAACCCTAATGAGGGTTATTCTTTGATTTGCTAAATTAAATGCTTACATGTTGATTTTATGGAGTTCATGACCTTGATTTGATTTATTGTGTATATTGATATGTTGGATTGGATTGGATGTTTTGAAATGAAAGAAAATGAATTTGGAAGGGCTCTTGGGTGGCCACGGTTTTGAGGTGAAAATTGATGTGTTCTTGGTGAACAAATTTTAACAAGTGAATGACTAAATTAATCAAGTGTGTAATATAAAATCAATGGAATGAAAAAATTGAGAATTAAATCCACTAGGGAGGCCACGACCTCTAGGGCTATTTAGGACTTAATTATGTAATTTTTGGTGATCTTGGAATTTAGAAAATTAAATGATTAGAACATAGGCAATAAATTAGTAAGGTAGCAAATTTGGAAGAATTAAATACAATTGGAGATTCATAAATTTTAAAGGACTAAGGAAGGAACTTGTCATAAAACTTGAGAAAATTTTACAAGAGTAAGAACAAGAGAGTGTGAGATTTGAGATCTTAGAATAATCATTCTAAGTGTATGAGAATAAATTACTTTAGAAAATTCAATTAATTATGAAAACTTACTTAGTATCGGATTCTTGTATGATTGGCAAATCTTGAATAAGAATGCATAATGGACCTTAGAAAGGTATTACCGTAATTGATTTCAATATTATGTCATTATGGGTCTATGTGAGTGACCATTTATGTGTTGATGCTTATCTTGGCCAAATGTGGCATATTATGGAATTGTATGAAATTGTGAATCATACATGCTTATGCATAGAGTCTTATGCATTGTGATTGTCCTGTGGACTGTTATAAGGTCAACTTGCCTAGGAGATTGAACACACCTTAGTGCGGGTGCGAGTAGACTAGTGTAGGTCATGTTATGACCTTGGGTGCGTCGGGATGCGGGTCCCTCACAATGGGTAGTTGGTAGCTCTCCTACCTAGGGGGCAAACCGATGCAAACACACCGACGATTCAGACCGACATACTGTCCTATATCATGATCGAGCGTGGAATGTCTGAACAATGCCTGGATGTGCACATAAGAATTATTAATTTTAGTACTTTGGCCGTGGCAGCCGAGTTACAGACATGTCCCTTGATCTTTCTCTCTGACTGCTTGTGTCTAGCTCCATGGAGTAGGAATTTGGGAAAGCATGCATATGCATCATGAAATAAAGAGGGACCACACCTTGGTTGATTGGCTTGAGCATCTGGACAAGATTTCTTCGACTACGTAAGAGTGCAGCTGCGTGGAGGCATTGATGCCTGTCGTGTCAACTGGGACGCCGTGCGTCATGTACATATGGGGTTACGGCTCTGTCTGCTGGTAGTACCCATCCCTGGGTTACTACTTTTCCCCTTTTAGTATTTTTATTCCCGCTGTATTTTATTGGACTCTGTAATTATTATATTCTATGTCATTAGTGATTTGTGTAAATTGACTATAAAATATATATATAAAGAATATGATTTTATTTTAGTGGTTGTATTATGGGTTGAATATATTTATATTTCATTCGAGGCTCGTATTTTCTACTTATGCAAATTGTCAAAAAAAAAAATATACTCTCTTGAGAATTTAAATTACTGTTATCATGACTGTGCCACACTTGGATTTAGTAACTGTGGTGTAATGATGATTACGCTCCGGTTACTACATCAAGGGGTCTTACAGTATCCGGAGGAGCAGCATCCGAGTGACTAGTTTGAGGAAGGCGAGCTGTTAGATCACCCTTATCATTTGGATTGATTTAGTGGTCATGGCTTTGCCTGAGTTTATGAGTTTTGTGAGACTTGAGTTTCACGGAGGCTCTGAGGCCTGGAGACTACGATAAGACAGAGGGTCAGTTGTATATGTGGGGCGTCTGATTGTGTCCCTTTAGAGAGAGTTTGATGGTGCTCCGATGTTTTACTACAACTTTTTATTTACATCTAGAGATGCCTTTGACTATTAGGCGTTATTGGGGAGGACGTTTTCATGCCCACAGTGAGATTAGTAGTGTATCGACAACACAAACTCCTGTCCGTAGAGCTGTGAGACATTCGGGATTTCTGTCATCCGATGATCCATCGTAGGAGGATTAGAATTCCTAGATGTGTACTTGGGCGAGTTTGTATTTAGTGTGATATCAAACTTTTTACCGCTCTATTAAATATTTGTAGTTTGTAAATTATTTATATATTTAAGACAAAAATCATATGTACATTATGGTGTGTAATAATAATTTGTTTTATTTCATGTTCTATTTATTTTATTTAATTATATAATATATAAAGAAAAAAATGTCACAACTTATATTATTTATGTATCAAACATTTTATAACTTGGGTAATGTTTATTATAATTATTCGAAAATGTGACATCCCCAGTAGGGTGTTACATGTAGCATAGGAGAGTTGTTGCCTATGTATCAAGACAGTTGAGACCTCATGAGGAGAACTACTCTACTCATGATCTGGAGCTGGCTATAGTAGTGTTTGCCTTAAAAACTTGGAGACATTACTTGTATAGAGTTCAATTTGAGGTGTTCAGTGATCAAAGAAGTTTGAAATATTTATTTGATCAAAAGGAGCTGAACATGAGACAACCGAGATGGATGGAGTTTTTGAAAGACTACGATTTTGAGTTAAAGTATCATCCGGATAAAGCCAATGCGGTGGCTCATGCACTAAGTAAGAAATCCCTACATGTGTCTTGTATGATGATCCAAGAGAGTGAACTTCTAGAGAGTTTTAAAGACTTTAGCCTTTCAGTAACTATGTTGTCACATAGTCTCAGTGTGAGTCGAGTGGACATAGTGAGTGACTTTAGGACTGAGATCTTAAAAGCTCAAAAGGAAGATGATACTCTTAGTGATCTAAGTGAGTAGATCTTTTTAGGTAATCCTGGAGAGTTTGATATGGCGGAGGATGGGATGATTAAGTTTAGAGGTAAACTTTGCATTCCGCATGAATTTGTGATCAAGGAAAGGATCCTTAAAGAAGCTCACTGTAGTCAGTACTCTATACATTTGAGGGCCATAAAGATGTATCAAGACTTGAAGAGGTTGTTTTGGTGGTCTAGAATGAAGAGGGACATAGTTGAGTTTGTGTCAAGGTGCCTAACTTGTCAGAGGGTCAAGATAGAACACTAGAAACCCTCTGAACCTCTTCAATCTTTGGTAATACTTGAGTGGAAATGGGATAACATCACAATGGATTTCGTGATGGGATTGCCTAAGACTCAGTTAGGTTTTGATGCGATATAGGTTGTAGTGGATAGATTAACCAAGTATGCCCATTTTATACCCTATAAGGTTAACTACTCCTTGGATAGACTAGCCCAGTTATACCTTCAGGAGATAGTTAAGTTGTAACGCCCCTTTTTGGGAGGGAAAGTCACATTATCAGATAGAAATACGGAAAATAAAATTTTTGAAATTAAGACCCGGTTCATTTTAGTTAAGATTAATTTGTTCGATTCATTATTATATAAGTAAAATGGATATATATATATATATATATATATATATATATATATATATATATATATATAACATATATATATATATATATATATATATATATATATATATATATATATATATATATATATATTATATATATATATATTATTTGAATTATTATTTGTATTATTATTATTTTTCTCTTCAATTAATAAAACGTAGTAACGAAATGTGAATAACAATAAGGAGTAAGACAGAAGATAAAACTTACATCTAAATAACATGCGTATATATATATATATATATATATATATATATATATATATATATATATATATATATATATATATCAAATATGTTTTGGATACAAGCTTGGAATTCCCAAAAGCAAAACTATACCTGCCCAAAGGATCATACATATACATCCCCAAGATATCAAAATATACAGCCCACCAAAAATAAAATATCAGACCCCCAAAATAAAATACTAGCATCCATCAGTAGCTACCAGCAGTATCAGTCCCTCAGATGAGGATAAATCGTATTAGGATCCTCTTCAGGATCCTCCGCGGGGTCCTCCTCGGGGTCTTCCTCATCTAAGGAAACCTCCATAGGAACCACAGAGCCATGGGTCAGAGCCCGAGCAGTGGAATCAAAAGAGTCCTCCTGCAGGGTGTAGTAACGGTCACCCTACATCTCCTGGATGGGCAGATAAAACTCCAAACGCAGGCTGATGCAGCAGGTAAGGATCGGCGGCTCATGACGTCTCCAGGCCAAAGAGATCGACACGTCTCCTAGGTAGACACAGCGGTCGGAACTCAGATTAATGTCCCAACATTCTGGCCTCCCAAGGAAGGTCAGACGCACATCCCCCAGAAATCTGCGCATGCGTGCCTCCATTCTCCACAGTAGATGCTAATCGTGATCAGGCCAGAAGCCGGGGAAATCGGGAGCTCCAACCTCCTTGTCGTCGTCTTCGATGGACACAATATACATACAGGTAGCAAATAACAGAAATACAGGAAAGAGATAAGACATCTTACCATCATTACCAATTATAGCAGCAAGAAACAAAATGGTACAACATGCCCAGATAGCATTTCAAGAACAATAATAATAAGGATAGACAGTAAATACAACAGTAAGCAGGTAAACAGTTCTAGGCTGTCATTCATCATAACAATAAATAAATAGTTCAAATCCACATAAAGCAGTAATTATCAGATGGTATGACATCTCATGATGCATATGCACACAGTACTCAAATTCTTACTCCATGGAGCTAGACACAAACAGTCGGAGAGAAAGATCAGGAGACACGTCTGCAACTCGGTTGCCGAGGCTAAAGTGCTATAAATCAACAGTTTTTCACGTGGACATCCAGGCATTGTACAGACAGTCTACGCTAGATCACAATATAGGACAGTGTCTCGGTCAGGATCGTCGGTGTATTTGTATCAGTCTGCCCCACGAGCAGGAGAGCTACCAACCGCCCATTGCGAGGAACCCGCACCCTGATGTCCCCAAGGTCATACAACGACATACACTAGTCTACTCGCACCCGCACTAAGGTGTGTTCAATCTCCTAGGCAACTTGGCCTTAACAACAGTCCAAAGGACATTCACAATGCATAAGACTCTATGCATAAACATGTATGATCATCATTACATACTATTCCACAATATACCACAATTGGCTAAGAGAGCATCAACACCTCCTTGGTCACTCACAAGGACCCACAATATCCTAATATTGAAATCCAATAAAGTAATACATTTTTAAGGTCTATTATGAATTCTTACTTAAAATTAGTCTTTCTTACAAAGTTCGTCTCTAATTGAATTCTCATAATTAGTTAAATTTTCTAATGTAATTTATTCTCATACACTTAGAAGGTTATTCTAAGATCTCAAAGTCTCACACTCTCTTGTTCTTGCCCTAGTAAAATTACCTTAAGTTTTATGACAAATTTCATTCTTGGTTCTTTAAAATTTATGAATCTCAAGTTATATCCAATTGTTCCAATTTGCTAATTTTCTATCCTATTACCTATGATTTAAATCATTTGATTATCCAAAATTATGTAATTAAGTCCCAAAGAGGCCCTAGAGGCCGTGGCCTCCCTAGGGAATTAAGTTCCCAATTTTTCCATTCCATTAATTGCATATATACTTGATTAATTAAGTCTTTCACTTGTCACAATTGTTCACAAAGAACCCAAATTTTGGGCCCCAAAACCGTGGCCACCCTATAGAAAATCCTACATCATTTCCTTCCATTTCATGTCTTCCAATCCATTCCAATATACCAATATACACAAACAACCAATCCAATAGCATAAACAAGGTACAAACAACATGTAAGCATACTAATCATGCAAGCAAGGAATAACCCTCATTAGGGTTTTCTCACAATCAAACATAAACAAGGTTTCTAAGTGCTAATAGAGGTTGAGGAGGAGTGTCTTCCTCTTACCAAAGTAAAGAAAACAAGAGAAGTCTCCTAGAAACTACTTGCAATTTTTGGATTGGGCACCACCAAGAACCCTAAAATTTCAACTTCATCAAAACAACACCAATGCTTGAAAAATAAAGCATGAATGGTCACCAAGAAGACCATAGAAACAAAAATGAGAGAAGGGAAGTGAAAAATCAAGAAGCTTACCCAAAAACCCTAAGCTTGAAGCTTGAAGAAAATGGTGAAAATGATGGATTTTCAAAGAACCATAAACAAGAGAAGTGTTTAGGAGGTGGAGAGGATTAAGAAAATGGGGTTGGATGAAATTTTTGTGATGGATATGGCCATGGGGCTGCTGCTGGCCGTAGGTTTCTAGAGAGAAGGAGGAGAGAAATTCAAAAGGAAGAAGAAAGGTGAAGGTAGAGAGAGAAGATGCATAGGAAAAGTGAATATGCTTTTAGGTGTGTTTTGAAAATAATGTGACATGATTAATTAAATGAAATCAAAATTATTTCCCCCTAAAATTGTTGCACCAGCCGTGAGTGAGGAGAGAGAAGGAAGAGATGGTCTCTTGCATTGGAAAAAAGGGAAGGAAATTTCCTAGAAGCTTCCTCCAATCTTGCATGGGAAGTTTTGCATGTTTCCAGATAAAGTGAAAGTAAGGTTATCTCCTAATTGGGCACACTAACACAGATGAATATTTACACTATCAGTATCATTTTTCCCCCAGTGTAGAAGAGTTACAGATGATGAAAATAATATTTTATTGTTCATCGAATGATTTTACGGTACTGCGACTTCATTTATCGGGTAAAATCTCAAAAAACATAAACCTTGTAAATTGTGCTCAGCCTCGGGTTTAGTAAGATCCCCCATCGACATGTCCACAATTTAGAGTTTACCAGCCACGGGAAAAATATCGTATCTTCCCGACTTTACTCAGCACGCACACAAAACGAGGAATATATTAAAATATTCATCATTTTAGAAAAATTCTAAAAGAATTCAAATAAATCACAAATATTAGAAAATGATTATTTATGATAAAATAAATGATTTTTGGAGTGTTACACTGACTTCTGCAGATCTCTGCTTAGTGTACACGTAAAACGAGGAATATGTTAAAATAGTCGACGTTTTTGGAAAATTCCAGAAAAATTCTAAAAAATTAGGAATATTATAAAATGATCATTTATGATTAAACAAATAATTTTTTTGGGTGTTACATAAGTTGCACAGTATTCCTATTTCTATAGTTTCTAATAGAGACCCTAAATTTACATCTAGATTTTAGGGAGCTTTGCAAAAAGCTTTCAGCACAAAGCTTAGTTTGAGCACAACATACCATCCACAGACTGATGGTCAATCGAAAAGGACAAACCCTTGAGGATATGCTAAGAGCATGTGTCCTAGAGCAAAAAGGGAGTTGGGATAAGTTCTTACCTTTAGTGGAGTTTGCCTACAATAATAGTTTTTATGCTAGCATAAGTATGGCACCGTACGAAGCACTTTATGGCAGAAAGTGTAGGTCCCCTTTATGTTGGTATGAGGTTGGAGAGGGAACCATTCTAGGTCCTGAGTTAGTGTAGCAGACCATATATCAGATTAAAATGATCCAGGATAGATTGGTTAGGGCTCACAGTAGGTAGAAAAGCCATGTTGATAAGAGGAGAAGACCTCTAAAGTTCAGTGAGGGAGATCATGTATTCTTGAGAGTCACTCTTATAACTAGGATTGGTAGAGTATTGAGAACACGGAAGTTGAACCCTCGTTTCATTGGTCCCTACCACATCCTAGAGAGAATTGGACTCGCAGCTTACCGAATTGCCCTTCCACCCAGCTTGTCTAACTTTCATGATGTCTTCCATGTGTCACAACTTAGGAAGTACAACCTAGATCCTTCATATGTCATAAGAAATGAATCTGTGCAATTAAGAGAGGATTTGTCTTATGTTATGCAATCGATAAGGATCGTGGACAAGGGAGTCAAAGAACTTAGAGGTAAGCGGGTTCCTCTAGCGAAGGTGTTTTAGGATGGTACTGGTTTCGAGGAGGCAACTTGGGAATTGGATCCCACATATAGCAAGTGTAACACCCCTTTGGAGGATGTCACACATAAAATAAAATAAAATAAATAGAAATAAAATCTACCCAAGTTGTGGAATATTTGTTAAAATTATTACGGGTTGTAAAAATAATTCCTGATAAACAGAAATATGTAATAAAAAGATAATACGAAATATACGAAATAAAAAAAACATCATCACTAATAATATACATATGATTAAGTTATAAACTGTACATATAATTTACAACTAAGATTATACTCTTTAAACAAGAACAGTAAAGAAAGCAATAAAAGAGTTAATATATACAGACATACATGCTGACGCGCCCAAAAAAACATCATGATTATCTATTCCTCTGATGGATCACTCTCGGTGTGAAAATGATCATCAGGAGATAAATATCACGATGTCTCGACATACGGCGATAACGGGATCGCGCGGTCGACACGATGCTTATCTCACTAGGCTCGGGGTTTTCGGCACCCCAATAACGCCTAATGGATAAGGGTAACTCTAAGTGCGAGAAAAAGCGTCGTCGTCGAAATCGGATCTCCATCAAAGCGATGACGTAGAATCACGGTCATACGTCCCGGCATAGGTAAATGAAGCACGATCTCCTCGCAAATGCCAAGCCAAATCACCTCCATGGAATACCGGCTCTACAAATCCCAAAAATGCGGGCGTCGCCATCCTCACACAATCAATCCGGAGGGTATGGATGATCGGATGGTTCTTGCTCGTAAAACGATCGTCGGTCTGCTGATCTCCCTCTTCCTCAGGGTACACGATCTCAAGAGGTTGTTCCTCTTCTTCCTCTTCAAACTCTTTACCGTATAAAAATAAATAGACAATAGACACATACAATAAAGAGGTAAGACAACATAAAATCATCGCAACATGGCAAATAAGAAGACGACAAATAACAATTACACAGTTTATACAATATGAAGAAGCTATAACAGTAATACATATTAAATATCCTAGGGTTTCGAACATCATAGACGGATCACAATTAAAAAAATCACACGAGATAAATCAATCTCACAGATAAGATAAGATAAGAAATAGACAACTAACATAAAATTATAGATAAATATAAATAGAGAAAATGTAAAAATATCCAAGATATTACCGGATAAAGATAAATAGAGAAAAATGGAATATTATCCAAGATAAAATCAAATACACCAAAACACAACCCTACTCCATGGAGCTAAACCCAAACAGATATCGAGAGAATGACTTGCAAAATCTATTAGTACCACGGCTGCCCAACCAACTATTACGCGATCACACGTTGCGTCAATAGCCTACGACACTTTGGGAATCCACCATCCGGGCGTAGTATAGTTCTGATCTTCCGTTGTGGCACTATAGGCAATGTACTACTAGACTTTACAAACCTCGATTAAATATAGTGAATGTCGAGTACATTAGTGTGCTATCGGTTTACCACGGCCAATGGAGCTACCAAACCTGTCACACATGTGGGATCCCGTACACTAAAGTCTCCAAGTTTATTAGAACAATAAACAACACTACACTTATCGCATCGACAACACGATGTGATTCGTCTCTTCAACCAAAACACCAAAAATTGGCATAAAGACAATACATAATTCCAAATATATGAAATTACGAAAATGCCCTTAAGATAGAAATATATGCCCTCATTGGCAGAAAGCCTGTACGGGTTCACTTTTTCCCGACAGCAAAATAACCTCAAAAACCTGTACGGGTTCACGTTTTCCCGACAGCGAAAATAAATACGGTAACGTTCAATCGCGTAGAAATTTTATCGCGTTTTTGAAATCTCGTCGTTTTTACAAACGTTTAAAAATCGGGTAAAAATATTTTTCTGTTTTTAAAATCGCGTAGCATTTTTAATACGTTTTCTCAATCGCGTAGAATTTTTAAATCATTTTCTTATTCGAATACCTTTAAAATTACCATTTAAACAGATAGAAATAATATTTAGTACATTTAAACTACGTAGAATAATTTTTCATACCGTATACTGTCATTAGGATATTTTGACTATCTTATAGGTTCATTTTTACTAAAAATTGACAGTATTTTGTTTGGAAACTTATAATAATGGTTTTCTAATTTTTCCATAAAATTTCTGTTTACCTAATTTTTAACCATTTCATTAAATTCTTTTTGAAATCTCTAACATGCTTCAAAACCAAAAGTGAGCCATATGTTAGAAAATTTCTTAATATTACTGTATTTCCTTCCTAATGATAAAATTATAAATTTTAACCCTTTAAACTTATTTCTAATCAATTGGTTCCTTCATAAATCATTATAGAAAATTTCTTCTTAACTTGTATTGTTTCTTTTTAATTGAAAAAGGTTTGGAATCAAGTTCTTTAAAATCATTATTACCTATAGTGGCATGTTGGCCAAATTTCATAAAACTTTTGCATTTGATTTCCAAAATGTCTTTCACTTTTTAAATCATATCAAATGTATTATATTGTCTAAGTTCATTAAATCATTTTAGAAAATAGTTAACAATAGTCAATTTAATCCTTTAGGCATGTTGGCCCAAAATACTAAGTTTTCACCATTTGATTTCTAAATGAATTTTTCTTTGATCAAATCAATTAGAAACTTTCTTGATTCTCCTAGGTTAATTAAGCTACACTTTAGGAAAAATCAAGAGAACATTTTGGTCCTCCAACTTGTCATTGCCGTGAGCTATTGGATTGTGTTCTTTGGAACACTCATGCAAACTTACACATGTTATTCACATCCTATGACTTATCATACAATTTCTAACACATGCATTATATTTCTAACATATGCAAAATATTTTCTAACACATACAACCTAAATTAAAGCTTGTAGACATGCATTCAAAAGCTATTAGACATGCAAGATTATTACAATTACCAAATAAGAAAGCTACTAACACATAACACTTAAGCTACTAGCAACCACAAAAATTAACAAATACACACATAAATAGCACATGACCACCGAATCCTTATGGATTCTACAACATCACAAATAACTCCATCTTCTTACCACCATCAAGGGATGATAAGAATTGTCTTCCTCTTACCTTAAATGAAGACAAAAGCTTGCTTTTTCACCTCTTTAGGTCACGGTTTTCACTCCTCCAAACACCTAAAATTTTCAAACAAAACCTACATGTTACTAACCATGAAAAAGAAGCTAAACCATGGAAAAATCATGGCTTAGAACTTTGAAAAAGAAGAGAGAAAAGAAAAGTATGAAATTTCACCTTCTAGGTAAAACTTCCAAGGTTGGTTTCCAAGCCTTAAATGGAAGAATTTGAAGAAACTCCCAACTACAAAGGTTCTTAGAATGGTGTTTAGATTAAGGAAACTTGGTTAGAAAAATTTTTGGATGGTTGGATGGTGTAGTTTGTGTCTTGGCCGAATATGGTGGAGAAAATGGGCAAGAATGGTGGCTAGGGTTCTTGATGAGAGAGAAGAGAGAAAAGTGATGAAGACAAAGTGATTTTTGGTCCTTCCTCCTTCACTTGGCCGTAGCTCTCTAAGGGCATGCAAGGTGGCTCCTTGCTTGGCTTCATCCAAGCCATTGGATGAATCAAAGGCTAAGATTAAGCCTTGGTGAGCAAGCCTTCTTCTCATTGGTTAGCTTATGGTGACTCACATCTTTGAGTCACACAAAGTGTATTTAATTTTTCATTGAGTCGACTAGTGAGTCACTGTTCTGGAAAGTTCTACGACCTACGGTGATTAATTAAACTACCGATCTAACCGATTTGCTAATTGTGGGTCCCGCAAAATATTTAGGGTCCACTTGTCACTAAAACATACTGACTAATAAAATAATATTATAATAATATAAAATTATTTTATTGGACAGTTAAATCCTAAAAATTAAAAGATTATTTTTAGCCTCATTTAGAATCGGGTTAAGTAAGATCCCCCAATTCTAAATAATCAAATAAGATTTTCCCCGGCCCGGAAAATATTATTTTCCTGCCTCGGAGTAAATCACACAAAAAGTTCATATAAAATCACAGACAGTATTTTCGGCATTAAATCAAGAAGAAAACAATTAAAAACAGACAAAAACAGAGAAAAAAGCGATGCGTTCGGGACGTAACGGTCATTTTCCCATTTTTTCCCACAACGTAGGTAATTATCCAAAACGTTCAAATAAAATATCCAGAAGTATTATTTAATTTGTATATCTTTCGAGAAAAATTAATACTGATGAGTTCTAAGAAAAATTTTTATTTGACCGTCTCGAAGCAATTTACGTAAAACGATCAAATAAAATTTGAACTGTATTATCGAAATCGTTTTCATACAAAAATTCAAAACAAGAAAAACGAGGGACACGGCGGTCATTCATACAAAAGCATGAAAAACAGAAAACAAGTACATTGAGAATATTTTCTAAAAATTGGGGCGTTACAACACTCCCCAACAAATAAAAATTTCGTCCTCGAAATTTGATGTTTATCCGAACAAATGAGGATCTTGATCCTTCATTTTATCTTCCGGTTCCCAAGTAGCTTCACCCGTCACATCATTCCATATAACCTTCACCGACTCGATCATCTTCCCTCGAAGTTGCTTTACCTTTACGTCCTCATCCGACGGGTAAAGTTTCGTAAGTCAAATTCTCCTTTAATTGCACGTCATCGATTGTATAACATGTGTCGGATCGGCATATACTTAGTAATCGAGACACATGAAACACGTCATGCAAATTGGATAGAAAAGGCGGCAAAGAAACACGATATGCTACGGGACCTATACGTCGGATAATCGATATGGTCCAATGAATTTAGGAGTAAGCTTCTTAGACTTAATTACTCTTCCGACACCGGTCGTAGGAGTAACTCTCGAAAACACATGCTCACCCTCCTCAAATTCAAGAGGTCGTCTTCGCTTATCCGCGTAACTCTTTTGTCTGTGCTTTGCGTCGTCCTCATCTTTTCTTGTATCATCTTGACTTTATCCGTAGTTTGCTGTACAAGCTCCGGTCCAACAGTCATACTTTCTCCATCTTGATACCAGCATAACGGCGTTCGACATCGTCTTCCATACAATGCTTCATAAGGTGCCATTCCAATGCTTGCGTGAAAACTATTGTTGTAGGTGAATTCTATCAAAGATAAAAATTCATCCCAACTTCCCCGTTGTTCCAAAACACAAGCACGCAATAAATCCTCCAAAGACTGTATAGTTCTTTCTGTCTGACCGTCAGTCTGCGGATGATACGCTGAACTCAGTCGTAACTTAGTTCCCATAGCTTCTTGTAGACTTCGCCAAAATCTTGACGTAAACCTCGGATCACGATCAGAAATTATACTTGTCGGTACACCATGTAGTCTGACAATTTCACTGATGTACAACTGGGTTAATCTTTCCAATGAATATTTGATATTGATCGGTAAGAAATGAGCCGATTTCGTAAGTCTATCGACTATAACCCATATTGCGTCATGACCTCTCCTTGTCTTTGGCAAACCGAAGAACGAAATCCATAGAAATGCTGTCCCATTTCCATTCGGAATCGATAATGGTTGCAACATCCCACTGGTCTTTGGTGTTCAACTTTCGACTTTTGACAAACTAGACAAGTTGACACGCATCTAACTACATCACCCTTCATTCCATGCCACGAGAATAATTTCTTCAAGTCTTGATACATCTTTGTTATGCCTGGATGCATACTCAACAGACTAGTATGGGCATGTTTCACAATATATCTTCTCAACTCTCGATTACGAGGAACACAGACTCTACCCCGAAATCTCAGAATTCCATCAGTTCCTTCTTTGAACTCTATTGCCTCGTCTTGCTTCATTTGCTCCCTTATTCCTTGCAAAAATTTATCGGCATTTTGCTTTTCCTTTATGTCTTCCATCAACTCGCTCGAGATAGTAACCATGCTAACACAGATCTTCCCCGGTTTTAACTCAACAAACGACCACTCATCTCTAAACTGTTCAATGAGTTCCTTTTCCTTGATCATTAGAGCAGAAACACTAATAATTTTCCTGCTCAAAGCATCGGCCACGACATTCGCCTTACCAGGATGGTACAAAAGTTGAAAATCGTAATCGTTCAGAAATTCTAACCACCTTCGCTGCCTCATATTCAGCTCCTTCTGGTCGTACAAGTACTTCAAACTCTTGTGATCACTGAAAATGTTGAACGTTGCTCCATAGAGAAAGTGTCTCCATATCTTCAAAGCAAAAACCACCTTATGACCAATTCTAAATCATGCGTAGGATAATTCTTTTCATGAATCTTCAATTGTCGAGAAGCATACGCCACCACGTTCCGGTCTTGCATCAACACGCATCCTAGTCCTTGATAAGAAGCGTCACAATACACATCGAAAGATTTCATTGAATCTGGTAGGATTAACACCGGCGCAGTTGTTAACCTTTTCTTCAACTCTTGAAAACTAGCTTCACGTTCCTCTGTCCATTCGAAAGCTTGACTTTTCCTCGTCAGTTGTGTAAGCGGTCCAGCAATCTTGGAAAAACCTTCGATAAACCTCCGATAATAACCAGCAAGTCCAACAAAACTTCGAACTTCCGTTACTGTCTTAGGTCTCTCCCACTGTAAAACAGTCTCCACTTTCGATGGGTCCACCGCTATACCTTCTTTAGAAATTACGTGTCCAAGAAATTGAACTTCTTCCAACCAGAACTCACACTTAGACAACTTCGCATACAACTGCTTCTCCCTCAAAATCTGAAGAACAACACTCAGATGTTCAGCATGTTCTTCCTTCGATTGAGAATAGATCAGAA
Organism: Ormosia emarginata; assembly: GCA_029884605.1. Classification (NCBI taxonomy): domain Eukaryota; kingdom Viridiplantae; phylum Streptophyta; class Magnoliopsida; order Fabales; family Fabaceae; genus Ormosia; species Ormosia emarginata. The sequence goes on from JAQQTP010000074.1 coordinate 57,825, forward strand.
TGTCATCGATAAAGACAACGACAAATCTGTCTAGATACGGATGAAATATCCTATTCATATAATCCATAAATATGGCAGGAGCATTCGTCACCCCGAATGGCATTACCTGATACTCATAATGTCCATAACGAGTTCGAAAAGCAGTTTTCGGCACATCTTCCCCTTTCACACGAATTTGGTGATAACCCGATCGTAGATCTATCTTGGAAAATATCACAGCTCCTCTCAATTGATCCATCAAATCGTCGATTCTTGGAAGCGGATATTTATTCTTGATGGTCACCTTGTTCAGCTGCCGATAGTCCACACAAAGTCGTGACGTTCCATCCTTCTTCTTGACCAAAAGTACTTGGTGCACCCCATGGGAAACACTAGGTCGTACAAATTCTTTCTCCAACAGTTCCACCAATTGCTTTTTCAGCTCCTCCAACTCTACGGCGACATACGATATGGTGCAATTGAGATAGGACCTTCCGGTACTAAATCAATTGAGAATTCGATCTCCCGCTCAGGCGGTAAACCAGGTACATCTTCAGGAAAAACATCCGGAAATTCGTTGACAACAGGAATAGTATTCACATCCTTCTCATTCTTAACTTCTAGAGAAGATAATACCAGATATCCCTGCGCTCCATTTCTCAACAAAGACTTGACCTTAACAGCAGTTAAGAATCCAGACTCTTCTTCCTTAGGAAAAACTATAGTTTTCTTTGCACAATCTATGAGGATATGGTTAGAACATAACCAGTCCATCCCTAAGATTACATCTATCTCAATGAGAGGCAAACAAATCAAATCAACCAAAAACAAACGGTCCTTCACAACAATAGGACAATCCAAACAGATCTTAGAAGTAACTACAGGTTTAGCAGTTGGCGTAGATACATTCAACATAACATTCAGAGAAGATATGGGCAACTTCAACCTTTCTACACAATCATAGGCAATAAACGAATGTGTAGCTCCAGAATCATACAATACAGTCAGAAGATTACCTCCAATGTCTCCTTCTCCCTGAATAAGATCATCAGACTTAGAAATCTCAGATCCCACCATTGTATACACTCGTCCTCCAGATCTCGGTTGAGTACTTCCAGATTTTTCTTTGATTAGCTTTAACATACCGAACGTTGCAGGTTTTCTCTCCTATTTGTGGACAATCCTTTGCTATGTGCCCGGGTTGTTTACAATTGAAACAAACCGCACCTTTAAGCTGTACACTCGGGAGAAATATGACCTTCTTCCCCGCACTTAAAACACGTTGGCGTAAACGCCACCCTGCATCGCTCCACTTCCACTTGCACTTCCACTAACAGATGGTCGTTGAGATTGACTTCTGTTGGCCTGGTGTACGGCTTACGTTGAAACCGATTTGCATTACCACCTCCACCTCTTTGAAACCTTGTCGGTCCAAAATTCCGATTCCTTTGATCTCTAGATGGCTCCAACTCCTCCAGTCGAGCACAAGCATCCACCAAAGCATGGCCGAGTCATCCTCAAAGATACCACTCCTCGTTTCGGTTCCACCCTTAAACACGATTCAAACTTCCTGCATCTCCACACATCATCTTGTCGTGTCGAGCATAATCGAGAATTGAGATAAACTCTCAAATTTTGTGGCATACTCATTCACCGTCACATTCCCCTGTCGCAAACCAAGAAATTCCATTTCCTTGGCATGCCTAGCACTCGCAGGAAAATATTTATCCAGAAAAGTATTAGAAAACACTTCCCAAGTGATCTCAGTCCCTTCAGCTTGCAACACTCGGCGGATTCCTCTCCACCAATGTTCTGCATCTCCTCTCAACATGAAAACAGCATAAGTCACTTTCTTTTCGTCGGTACATCTCATCCCCTCGAATATTCTCTCTAAATCTTGCATCCACTGACTCGCTTTCTCCGGATCCACCTCGCCTCTAAATTGTGGCGGATTATGACGCCTAAATTCAGATAAATTTAGGGCATCTGCTGTAGCATCTTGTTGTTGGGCTGCTCTCAAATTTTGCTGAGTTATCACTTCAGCCATCTGCCGCATAGCCTCAGCAGCAACCAACATCGGGTCCTCATCTCGATTTACGTTAGCACGTCCTCTACCTCTACCAGCCATCTTCTTTCTTCAAACATAACAAAACAAAGTCAGATACATCCTTTAAGATATTTCCAAAAGGATATAAATCACAAAGATCACAGAGAATCACACAGCACAAACAAAAACAGACCCAACCACAACCCCAAAAGACTCTAACTTGGGCTCTGATACCAACTAATGTAACACCCCTTTGGAGGATGTCACACATAAAATAAAATAAAATAAATAGAAATAAAATCTACCCAAGTTGTGGAATATTTGTTAAAATTATTACGGGTTGTAAAAATAATTCCTGATAAACAGAAATATGTAATAAAAAGATAATACTGAAATATACGAAATAAAAAAAAAAACATCATCACTAATAATATACATATGATTAAGTTATAAAGCTGTACATATAATTTACAACTAAGATTATACTCTTTAAACAAGAACATTAAAGAAAGCAATAAAAGAGTTAATATATACGTACATACGCTACGTTGTGCGCCCAAAAAAAACATCATGATTATCTATTCCTCGATGGATCACTCTCGGTGTGAAAATGATCATCGGGAGATAAATATCACGATGTCTCGACATACGGCGATAACGGGATCGCGCGGATCGACACGATGCTTATCTCACTAGGCTCGGGGTTTTCGGCACCCCAATAACGCCTAATGGATAAGGGTAACTCTAAGTGCGAGAAAAAGCGTCGTCGTCGAAATCGGATCTCCATCAAAGCGATGACGTAGAATCACGGTCATACGTCCAAAGCATAGGTAACGAAGCACGATCTCCTCGCAAATGCCAAGCCAAATCACCTCCATGGAATACCGGCTCTACAAATCCCAAAAATGCGGGCGTCGCCATCCTCACACAATCAATCCGAGAGGGTATGGATGATCGGATGGTTCTTGCTCGTAAAGCGATCGTCGGTCTGGCCGATCTCCCTCTTCCTCGGGGTACACGATCTCAAGAGGTTGTTCCTCTTCTTCCTCTTCAAACTCTTTACCGTATAAAAATAAATAGACAATAGACACATACAATAAAGAGGTAAGACAACATAAAATCATCGCAACATGGCAAATAAGAAGACGACAAATAACAATTACACAGTTTATACAATATGAAGAAGCTATAATGAGTAATACATATTAAATATCCTAGGGTTTTCAGAACATCATAGACAGATCACAATTAAAAAAAATCACACGAGATAAATCAATCTCACGAGATAAGATAAGATAAGAAATAGACAACTAACATAAAATTATTAGATAAATATAAATAGAGAAAATGTAAAAATATCCAAGATATTACCGGATAAAGATAAATAGAGAAAAATGGAATATTATCCAAGATAAAATCAAATACACCAAAACACAACCCTACTCCATGGAGCTAAACCCAAACAGATATCGAGAGAATGACTTGCAAAATCTATTAGTACCACGGCTGCCCAACCAACTATTACGCGATCACACGTTGCGTCGATAGCCTACGACACCTTTGGGAATCCACCATCCGGGCGTAGTATAGTTCTGATCTTCCGTTGTGGCACTATAGGCAATGTACTACTAGACTTTACAAACCTCGATTAAATATAGTGAATGTCGAGTACATTAGTGTGCTATCGGTTTACCACGGCCAATGGAGCTACCAAGCTGTCCACATGTGGATCCCGTACACTAAAGTCTCCAAGTTTATTAGAACAATAAACAACACTACACTTATCGCATCGACAACACGATGTGATTCGTCTCTTCAACCAAAACACCAAAAATTGGCATAAAGACAATACATAATTCCAAATATATGAAATTACGAAAATGCCCTTAAGATAGAAATATATGCCCTCATTGGCAGAAAGCCTGTACGGGTTCACTTTTTCCCGACAGCAAAATAACCTCAAAAACCTGTACGGGTTCACGTTTTCCCGACAGCGAAAATAAATACGGTAACGTTCAATCGCGTAGAAATTTTATCGCGTTTTTGAAATCTCGTCGTTTTTACAAACGTTTAAAAATCGGGTAAAAATATTTTTTGTTTTTAAAATCGCGTAGCATTTTAATACGTTTTCTCAATCGCGTAGAATTTTTAAATCATTTTCTTATTCGAATACCTTTAAAATTACCATTTAAACAGATAGAAATAATATTTAGTACATTTAAACTACGTAGAATAATTTTTCATACCGTATACTGTCATTAGGATATTTTGACTATCTTATAGGTTCATTTTTACTAAAAATTGATGAGTATTTTGTTTGGAAACTTATAATAATGGTTTTCTAATTTTTCCATAAAATTTGTTTACCTAATTTTTAACCATTTCATTAAATTCTTTTTGAAATCTCTAACATGCTTCAAAACCAAAAGTGAGCCATATGTTAGAAAATTTCTTAATATTACTGTATTTCCTTCCTAATGATAAAATTATAAATTTTAACCCTTTAAACTTATTTCTAATCAATTGGTTCCTTCATAAATCATTATAGAAAATTTCTTCTTAACTTGTATTGTTTCTTTTTAATTGAAAAAGGTTTGGAATCAAGTTCTTTAAAATCATTATTACCTATAGTGGCATGTTGGCCAAATTTCATAAAACTTTTGCATTTGATTTCCAAAATGTCTTTCACTTTTTAAATCATATCAAATGTATTATATTGTCTAAGTTCATTAAATCATTTTAGAAAATAGTTAACAATAGTCAATTTAATCCTTTAGGCATGTTGGCCCAAAATACTAAGTTTTCACCATTTGATTTCTAAATGAATTTTTCTTTGATCAAATCAATTAGAAACTTTCTTGATTCTCCTAGGTTAATTAAGCTACACTTTAGGAAAAATCAAGAGAACATTTTGGTCCTCCAACTTGTCATTGCCGTGAGCTATTGGATTGTGTTCTTTGGAACACTCATGCAAACTTACACATGTTATTCACATCCTATGACTTATCATACAATTTCTAACACATGCATTATATTTCTAACATATGCAAAATATTTTCTAACACATACAACCTAAATTAAAGCTTGTAGACATGCATTCAAAAGCTATTAGACATGCAAGATTATTACAATTACCAAATAAGAAAGCTACTAACACATAACACTTAAGCTACTAGCAACCACAAAAATTAACAAATACACACATAAATAGCACATGACCACCGAATCCTTATGGATTCTACAACATCACAAATAACTCCATCTTCTTACCACCATCAAGGGATGATAAGAATTGTCTTCCTCTTACCTTAAATGAAGACAAAAGCTTGCTTTTCACCTCTTTAGGTCACGGTTTTCACTCCTCCAAACACCTAAAATTTTCAAACAAAACCTACATGTTACTAACCATGAAAAAGAAGCTAAACCATGGAAAAATCATGGCTTAGAACTTTGAAAAAGAAGAGAGAAAAGAAAAGTATGAAATTTCACCTTCTAGGTAAAACTTCCAAGGTTGGTTTCCAAGCCTTAGATGGAAGAATTTGAAGAAACTCCCAACTACAAAGGTTCTTAGAATGGTGTTTAGATTAAGGAAACTTGGTTAGAAAAATTTTTGGATGGTTGGATGGTGTAGTTTGTGTCTTGGCGAATATGGTGGAGAAAATGGGCAAGAATGGTGGCTAGGGTTCTTGATGAGAGAGAAGAGAGAAAAGTGATGAAGACAAAGTGATTTTTGGTCCTTCCTCCTTCACTTGGCCGTAGCTCTCTAAGGGCATGCAAGGTGGCTCCTTGCTTGGCTTCATCCAAGCCATTGGATGAATCAAAGGCTAAGATTAAGCCTTGGTGAGCAAGCCTTCTTCTCATTGGTTAGCTTATGGTGACTCACATGCTGAGTCACACAGTGTATTTAATTTTCTCTTTGAGTCACTAGAATTTGAGTCACTGCATTCTGGAAAGTTCTACGACTACGGTGATTAATTAAACTACCGATCTAACGTTCGCTAATTGTGGGTCCCGCAAAATATTTAGGGTCCCTTGTCACTAAAACATCTTGACTAATAAAATAATATTATAATAATATAAAATTATTTTATTGGACAGTTAAATCCTAAAAATTAAAAGATTATTTTTAGCCTCATTTAGAATCGGGTTAAGTAAGATCCCCCAATTCTAAATAATCAAATAAGATTTTCCTAGGCCGGAAAATATTATTTTCTGCCTCGGAGTAAATCACACAAAAAGTTCATATAAAATCACAGACAGTATTTTCTGGCATTAAATCAAGAAGAAAACAATTAAAAACAGACAAAAACAGAGAAAACAGTACGTTCGGGACGTAACGGTCATTTTCCCATTTTTTCCCACAACGTAGGTAATTATCCAAAACGTTCAAATAAAATATCCAGCAGTATTATTTATTTAGTGTATATCTTTCGAGAAAAATTAATACAGTAGCTCGAGAAAAATTTTTATTTGACCGTCTCGAAGCAATTTACGTAAAACGATCAAATAAAATTTGAACCTGTATTATCGAAATCGTTTTCATACAAAAATTCAAGAACAGAAGAACAGGGACACAGCGGTCATTCATACAAAAGCATGAAAAACAGAAAACAGTACATTCAGAATATTTTCTAAAAATTGGGGCGTTACAGCAAGATTACCCACAATTGGGTGCAAAATTTTAAATAGTAATGTAAGATTACCCATAAGTAATTTTGGGTGCAAAATTTTGGGTGTAAGATTACCCATAAGTAATGTTAAGCACAATTGGGTGCAAGATTACCCATAAGTAATTTTGGGTGCAAAATTTTAAATAAGGGGCAGAAATGTAACATTCTCTTTAACATGTTAGACTTGTAAATGGTTACAGAGGTAGTTTAATACTTGCTTAACATGCCTGTTTAATTTTATGACAATTTAAGTTAATTTAGGCATTTTGTTACTAGTCGAAAGGTGAAAAATAGCTTAAAATGACCAAGATATTAGCATAAATGGCTTAGCTAATAGAAATAGATATGAATAATTTATTTCTAAGTCACAAATGTGTATTTGGTGATGTGGTTAAAGTTTGAGAATTTTCGGAGTCAGTTTGGTATTTTTAGGCATGCTGGTTATGTATTTAAAACTGGAATGACTAGACGCAGAAATAGAAAATGATGGTTTTGGTGCAATAATATTTTTAATGAATCCTGTGATTTATTTGACAGTTGTTGGAACTTGAAAAATGGGATTTAGCTAGAGTTAAGTGCTTTTAGCAGATCAGGAATTATCAGTGTGATATCCCTTAGCCCTTAACACTCCATGGTTTCAACCCTTATTCTTGACTTCCTTTATTTGATATTTCAAGCCTTCACCTTTGTTTTCTCATTCACTCTCTACGGCTGAAAACAAATCAAAGAGAGAAGTAAGAGAAAAGAGAAAATAAGGAAAGGAAGAAGAGGAAGAAGAGGAAAGCTAAGGGGAAAGGAAAGCTTGAAGAATTGTGATCCATTCCATCATCATCTCCATTACCATAGAAGCTAGAGGAACTCAAGGTAGGGGTTCTTGAACTCAACTTCATCTTTTTCCCCATTTCTCCATGTTAGGTTCACTTGAGGTTTAATAAGTCAAATTGAGTTCTTGTGGTGTGTTATGTGATTTTCTTACTTGGATGAGTTATAAATGTTGTTTATAACTTGTTTATGTAAAGAGTTTGGATTAGAAATCAAAACTATCCATTTTGGACCTAAAATGCTTAAAGTGTAGGATTTGGGGTTTTAATGGATGATCTTGAGTTTTGATCCAACTTTGATGAAATCCATTCGTGTTTTATGTTTCCCTCATGTTTGTGAACTTGTTTGGGACTTAAAATCGCCTAGTGGTTGGAGTAGAGTGGCCAAAACCCAAGGTTTTGGCCAATGGAACAATACCACTTCTGCAGAATTCTGCATAAGCTGTTGTCGCCGGGCCACTCCTAGGCGCAGTATTTCCACGCCTAGGCGTGAGTGTCTTAGTTTGCTATTTGGGCGAGACAGAGAGTACCATGCCTAGGCGTGGGAATGTCACGCCTAGGCATGAGTACCAGGATTTTTTAGGATTGTATTCTTGAGGCTTTGGCATCCCTTAAATGTTTGGATCATTCTTTTATGCTTTCTGAAGTATGTTAAGACACAAATGGAGGTAATTCTTGGAGAGAATAACCATATGGCATATATCTAAAAATGGTGAAACCTTAGGCAAATCTATGAGTTAGAATGCCTTAGGGACAATCTAAAACTTTGATCAACATGAGGTTGACTTAGAAATCACTTGTGAAATGATGGTGAAAAGTTTTAGGTAAGGAAATACTAGTTACATAGTTCTTGCTACCTTGTGTGATAGGTGATGCTAGGACATATATGCATTGGTATTGGATAGTCACTTAGTTATGAGAATCTTGTGATATATCTTAATTGTGAATTGAGATAGTTCTCGATATTTGGTTTTCAAACTTGGTACTTGTTAGTTTCCTATGTATTGTAACTTATCATGGTGTGCACAATCATATGGCCAGAGAACCAGGTGTTGATCTAGATTCTCGTAACAAGTATGCTATTGTGATTAGGGTTACCGGTATGGGGGTGACAATAGTACTCTTACCAAGTGGGATTTATGCTTTTTGTCTTAACCTACTTTGCATATACAAGAGACAAAGGTTTCTAGGAAATTAAGCAAGTAGCTTGTGTTTTCAAATCTTAAAACCTGCATTTACATTGCATAATCATTATATTAACTTTGGTTGAGCATAACCATATCACGTCACATAAAGCATTGCTTGGTTGACAATTGTATGGGCAGTTGTCATTGTTTGATCAATTGATTGGTTGGTCATTTGTTTGATAACATCTTAGGATTGTATGGGCGATATTTTGATGTTATTGATTGTCAGATATTTATATGGATTCAAATATTAGTGTGTTCAGTTTTTTTTATTTGTTGTAAATGATTAACTACTGGTCTTGGTACGCGAATACTAAGAATTTGTGATTTCTCACCCTTGTATATTTCATGTAAATCCAGGTGAAGTCCCTTCAAAGAAAAAGGGCAAGAAGAAAAAGAAGTAGAAGACTTAGTTTAGTGGTTTTATTTCTTTTTTTTTTGAACCAGTTTGTATACTATTACCTTTCTAGTTGTATGTAAGAGTTTATGTATACAAAATGGCTTGTTAGCTAGTGATGTATGTATATATGATCTTTTTATCATTTGAGGCGTACTATTTTAACTATAAAGGTTATTATAGATTTTATTTTATATACAGTCTTAAAGGTGACACGTCTAATGTGATTTATCTTGAAATATTCCGCATATTTTATGAAAATTGTATTAGGGTGTTACATTTTATCCCTTCAGGTGGGTCAACCAAGGTCCACACCTGGTTAGCATACATGGATTCCATTTGAGATTTCATGGCCTCAAGCCATTTCTTAGATTATTGGCTAATAATGGCTTCCTGGTAAGTCACAGGCTCATCTTGATCCATGAGCAATGCGTCACCTTGTTAGGTCATGAGAAATCCGTATCTCTCTTGTTGATGACGTATCTTGTTAGATTTACACAGGTCTTATGCTACTAGAGCAGGTTGTTGTTCCACAATGACTTGTGAAGGCTTCTTTATTTCCACCATCGGTTCGTTGCTACTCTGTGAACTTTGAATTTCTTCAAGTTCTATTTTCCTTCCACTAGTTCCTTTGGAGATAAACTCCTTTACTAGAAACACAACAGTCCGTGCGACAATCACTTTGCTTTCGGTAGGGTTATAGAAATAGTATCCCTTGATTTCCTTGGGATACCCTACAAAGAAGCATTTATTTGATTTGAGTCCAAGCTTATCAGAAATTTGTCATTTCATGTAAGCTTTGCAACCCCAAATATTCATAAAGGACATACTGGGTCGTCTCCCAGTCCATATCTCATATGGTTTCTTTTGAACCATCTTGGATGGAACACAGTTAAGCGTAAATGTAACACCCCGAAAATTTATAATTTTATGATAAATAGTCATTTTATAATATTTGTCATTTTTGTGAATTTTTCTAGATTTTTCTGAGAACGTAAAATATTTTAATATTATTTTTCATTTTACGTGCACATTGAGCGGAGCCAGAGAAATGTGATATTTTCCCTGAGAACCTTGACCTGTGGAAACGTCGATGGGGAATCTTACTAAACTCGAGGCTAGAACATGGTTTACGAGGTTTCATATTTTTCGAGATTTTTATCCGATAAATAAAAATCTTTATGTATTTTATTATCCGCTGGACAATTAATACTGACTTCTATCAACTGTAATCATTGTCTATTGGATAATAACATGTGTTAGAAATCATATCACCTTATCTAAATGCAATCCACTTTATGTCACATCCATCCACTTTAATCCAAAACAATGCTTATTTTAATCAAAGCTTCTCATGGAAGCTTTGACCAACCTTAACTAGTTTTCCCCACAAGCCATTCTCTCCTTTTTTCTCTCTATGAGCCACGGCCTTGGTGCTAAATGGGAGGCAAAAATTTGCTTCCCACACTTATTACTTCCTCACCTAAAAATTCAAACTCATTTCTACCATCACTTTCTCTCTCTTCAATTTTCCACTCCATTTTCTCCAAGTTCTCTCTTCCTCTTCTTCATCCTCTCCATGGCACCACCATCTCCACCCACCTCCACCATGGCAAAAATTTCAAGCCATCACTTTTCTTAAGCTACTACACATCCTAGACACCATTCTTCTTGGATCCATTCATAAAGTTCACACATTTACCATTTTCCTTCAAGATTCAAGCTTGGAGCTTGAAGGTAAAGCTCCTAACATTCTCTTCTTTTCTCTTCATTTTCGTGGTCCTTGGTAATGTGACCAAGGAGTTCTCTTTTTCAAGACTTGATGATTGATTTGTTAGACTTGGTTTTCTAGGGATTTTGGGAGCCCAAAACCGAACCACCAAGGATCAAGCAAGGAGGTTCTTTTCTTGCTTTTCTCTTAGGTAAGAGGGAGATTTACTCACTTCAACCATTATTGGTGGTGAGGGGACTTTTGTGTGGTTGTTGATGGAGAAATCTATAATGGATTGCTCACTTTGTATGATTGTTTTTCATATTTTGGGTATACTTGATTGATATTAAAGTGTTAATTGTTTTGAATGCCTTGTTAATGTTGGATTGCTTGGATTAGATGAATGGAAAAATATAGGGTTTCCTACCCTTTGGGGAGGTCGCGATTTTGACCATAATTTTAGGGGTTTGAATTTGATTTTTATATGTATTGGAGCTTAGGTAATTAGGTGCTAAAGAATTAGTGGATGAAATAGAAAATGTTGGGACTTCTCGCTTTAAGAGGCTCACGGCCACTAAGGGATTTATTGGCCTAAGTTGTGATTCTTGTACAATCTTGTGACTTGAATATTTTATTGTTATGGAAATTAATAATGTGATGGAAGAAACTGACTTAGATTTTGTCTTGAGAGGCCACGGCCTTAAGGGTCTACTTGACCTAGAATTATGTAATTAATCAATGACTTAGGTAATTAGGAATGTTGGATTCATAAAATGGAGTTGTAGTATGTGTTGAGCCTTATATATGTATGTTGATATTGAGAATGGATTATGTGTTATTGTGAGTCCATGTGTGGGACCAAAGACTTGTTGATATTTAACATGACTAATTCGTGATGTGTTTCATGAAAAGTATTGTTAATGAATATCCATGATATGCATTAAGTCATCATGCATTTGTGAAATGTCTGTTAGACTCTCTTTTCAAGGCGGTGCATGCCTAGGAGATTGAATTACACCTTAGTACGGGTGCGAGTAGACTAAGTGTAGGTCATATTGTTGGCCTTGGGGGCGTCGGGGTGCGGGTGTCTCACAATAGACAGTGATAGCTCTACTAGGGCCGTGGGATAGACTGATGCAAACACATCGACGATCAGGACCGAGACATTGTCCTATATCTCGATCTTGTTGAGAGTGCCATGTATAAGTCATGTTGCGCAAAACATTATTTTCTGATAAGCACTTTATTTTTAAGGCTAATGAGATACTGGCATGTGCTCCTCGATTATTCTCTCTGAATATTGATGTCTAGCTCCATGGAGTAGGATTTTTGGGTACCATATGCATTATACATTGTCAGTCTCATATTTCATCTGACATGAGTGCCTATAACTGTTAAATTACCTCTTTTAATGTTGTAATAATTATCTGATTGTTGAACTGTTTACTGCCTGAGATATTATTGTTGTTTCCTTTTATGACTTGCTTTGTTATTACCTATTGTTGTTCCTCTCTTAATGCTTATTTCGATTATTACTGTTGGTAAATATATGTGTTGTAACGTTATGTGGGCGTCTAGTGCTGTTCTATTTTCTTACTACCATATTGGTATTGATTGCTAGGTGTCTCACCTTTTTCCTGTATCCCTGTATTTCTGTTTATTTATATGTTTCTAAGAAGACGCTCGTGAAGGAAGGGAAGTGCCTGAGTTCCCTGGTTTCTGGCCTGATCACAACTAATGCTGCTTGAAGATGTCGTCTCATCCACATAGATTTTTGGGATATGTGAGGATGACCTTTCATGGAGGACCTGACTGTTGGCATATAAACCTGCATACAGATCGTTGCATTTATCATGGGGACTTGACAATGTTGTTAGCTTGGGGTCGCTATGACCCACCTGTCTTTAACTTTACTACTTTTGTTCACTTAGAGTTTTACCTACCTGTCTGTGATCTGTGGGATGATCTCTATTACACCCTACAGGAGGATTAATTCCTATCCACTGCTCGAGCCTCTGCTCAAAATTTGATCGCTCCGATGATGATCTCATCTGACGAGGAAAACCCTGAGGAGGATCCTGCTACGGTTCCTTCTCGTTAGTCTTAGGGGGCTGGTACTGTCGGTGGCTACTGATGGCTATCCATATATCTTTTTGGGAAGCCTGATGTTTTGTTGTTTTGATAGGCTGTATATTTTGTAAACATCTTGGGGGTGGATAAAGCTTTTGCTTTTTGTATACATGATGATGTAATTAGACAGGCTTGATGCAAATATATATATATATGATATATGGATGTATGATTTCCCTTCATGCTGATTTCTACTGTAACTATATTTATTTTTCGCTCCTAACAAAAAAAAAAGAAAAATAATAAATATGTACACCACTAAATTATTATACCTCTACTATTTGAAGGAGTTTATTTATTATGTTATATAAAAAAATGGAATCGGGTCTTAATTGACAAAGTATTTATCTATTCTGCATTTTATTTCACTTTATTATGATGTGACGTTCCTTCTTCTCCTAGAAAAAAGGGGCGTTACAGTAAAAGCTACTGTTAATAAAGCATGTCCCCAGAAGGAGCCTGAAGGGTCTGCATGACTCATCATGGATCGAACCATGTCCAACAAGGTCTGGTTCCTTCTTTCAAAAACACCATTCCATTGTGGTGCTCCAGGAGGAATGAGTTGAGATATTATCCCACACTCTTTCAGATGCTCATTAAATTGCTAACTTAAGTATTCACCACCTCGATCTAATCAAAAGGCTTTAATATTCTTGCCAAGTTAGTTTTATACCTCATTCTTGAATTCCTTGAACTTTTCAAAGGATTTTGATTTGTGTTTCATAAGATACACAAACCCTTATTTGCTGAAATCATTAGTAAATGTAATGAAGTATTGAAAACTACCTCTAGCCAATGTGTTTAGGGTTCCATATACATCACTATGTATGAGGCCTAAAAGATCACTAGCCCTTTCACCTTGTCCAGTGAATGCGGCCATAGTCATCTTCCCCAATAAACAAGACTCGCATATCTCATATGATTCAAAATCAAATGAATCCAAGAATCCATCTTTATGGAGTTTGGAGATGCGTTTCTTATTTATGTGGTCCAAATGACAATGCCAGAGATAAGTTGGGTTCATATCATTTGATTTGAACCTTTTTGTATTTATGTTATAAACGGGCATTTCGAGATCAAAGACATAAAGTCCATTACTCAGTTATGCACTGCCATAAAAAAAATATCATTCAAAAAATATCATTCAAATGAATAAAACAACTTTTGTTCTTAATTATAAAAGTAAAACCTTTCTTGTCAAAACAAGAAATAGAAATGATATTCCTGCTAATAGTAGGCACAAAATGACAGTTCTCCAATTCAATTACAAGCCCAATAGGCAAATATAATAAATAAGTACCTACAGCTAAAACAACAACTTTTGCTCCATTTCTAACTCGTAGGTTCACATTGCCCTTAGCTAATGGTCTACTATTCTTTAGATCCTGCACATTTACACAAATATGAGACCCATATCCAATATCTAATACCCAAGATGCAAAAGTAGATAAATTAACTTCTATAACAAAAATATTTGAAGTGGAAGTCTCATTTCCCTTCTTCTTCTTACACTCCTCCAAGTATCTGGCGTAGTTCCTCTTCCAATGTCTGGTCTGACCACAATGGAAGCAGGTACCTTCCTTAGCCACTTTGCCTATAGGTTTCAAGCCAGAAGTGTTGGGCTTGGATTTCTCCTCACCCTTGCCCTTCCATTTGTCCTTGGGCTTCTTCAGCTGTTTTTGCTCATAGCTTTTGGACCATCATAATGGCCTTTCCCTTTCCTTTATTAATGTGTTGCATAGCAATTCTTAACATGCTTAGTAGCTCTAGTAGAGATTTGTCAATTTCGTTCATGTTGTAGTTCATGACGAATTGACTAAAGCTTTCTGGTAACGATTGTAGGACAAGATCAGTGGCCAACTCTTAGCCCAATGGGAAACCAAGCCTCTCTAGGTTTTCATTGTACCCAATCATCTTGAGCACATGAGTGCCAACAAGGCTTCCTTCTACTAGTTTACACTAAAAAAGTGCCTTAGAGACTTTGAATCTCTCATGCCTAGCTTGCTCTTGATAGAGCTTCTTTAAGTGTACAATCATATCACATGCATCCATGTTTTTATGTTGCTTTTGTAGCTCAGAGTTCATGGTGTCCAACATGAGACAACCAACGTCTAAGGCATCATCTCGATGCTTCTTATAAGCATCCCTTTCAGCTCTAAGGGCATTTACAGCTGGTGGCTTAGGAATAGGCTACTCTAGAACATACAACTTTTTTTCATGCTTGAGGATAATCCTCATATTCCTATACCAGTCTAGGAAATTTGTCCCAGACAATTTGTCCTTCTCAAGGACAGGTCGTAATGATAAGTTACTAGAAGTGTTTGTTGCCATAATAATCTATCAATAGAAAATATACAAAGTATAAGTATTATGCCCTAAACATATTTAACAAGGTCTTTAATTAAATATATCTCTCACTATTTTATTCAAATCAATGACCCTCAACATTGACTCGAAAAATCCCATCGTAAGATTTTCTAGTGGGCCAAGATCTATATTTCACCTAGTTTTGAGTTAGCCTTGGCTGATCACCCAAAATTTGGTTAGTTGGGTAGGAAAAAATTTTCAATTACATCACATGCAACTCTTGGATATTTAGGTGAATAACACTTATTCTAATCCATCTAATGGACTAAATCCCTACTTTATGCCTCTAAGCCTTCAATCCTATTGAAATAGCCTAGTTAAGTCAAACCCAATGGTTGGCAGTTGGATATTACCTTTATCCCATCGTATCTTACTAATATAGATAAAGGCATCCTGCTTTGGCAGACTTACACTTAATCGATACTAGTCTTGACGAGTGTCATGCATTGAAAGGCATCACACAATGACTTAATATTTGCTTTGAGGGAATTTTATTATTATTAGATCTCACCATTTATTAAACTATTTAACATACCATAAACATCCATGCATCTCATACATGTAAAGCATATAAATAATAGGACATGGTTATGGCCTCCTAACATCGTGATTCTTCCAAGCCAATGGGATTATCATTAACTAAACCTAGAGAGCGAGCAACTTCACCAAGCGTCTCCTTCTATGGTCCTCTTTGAAGTCATCTTCTTGCCTCCACATCAAGATAACATTAAAAAGGATAAAGAAACCTCATTTTACATTCAAAGGGAGTTAGATGAGAAGAAAATGTACAACCAGGATGTAAAGAGAAAGGAATGACACGCAGGCTGTATTTTAAAATAAACCATAAGAGCATAAAAATAGAACTAAGGCCATAACCATGCACTATATATCACAAAGAACATATAAACTCAAAACAATAATACATTATTATTTTGTGAGTCATTTAAAAACATATTTGAATTTTGCACCTTCAAAAAAACACACAACATGCAACAGAATTTGGTGTAACGCCCCTTTTTCTAGGAGAAGAAGGAATGTCACACCATAATAAAGTGAAACAAAATGCGGAAAATAATTGCATCGTAAATTAAGGCCCGGTTCATTTTTAATATATGAATAGATATCTTCAATCGTAATTATGTAGTAGTCGAGTATTGAAATATATGTATATATTTTTATTTTTGTTGAAGAGATAATGATAAATATAGATACAATAAAAATCGACATGAAATAAAACCATATATTCACATTATATATATATATATATACACACACACATAAATGATTTAGTTATATCATCAAATCTACAAAAAGTAAAAGGCTTTACCCACCCCAAGATGATTACAAATTTACATCCAATCAAAATAGCAAAATGTCAAGCTTCCCAAAAAGATATACAGATAGCCATCAGTAGCCACCGACAGTATCAACCCCTAAGACTGATGAGAAGGAACCGTAATAGAATCCTCCTCAGGGTCTTCCTCGTCAGATGAAATCACCATCGAAGCGACCGAATTTCGAGCAGAAGACCGAGCAGTGGAAAGAAATGAGTCCTCTTGTGGGGTGTAATAAAGATCATCCTACAAATCCCTAACGGGTAGGTAAAACTCTAAGTGGACAAAAGTAGTGAAATCAAAAACAGGCGGGTCATAGCGACCCCAAGCTAAAGACACAGTCAATTCCCCATGATAGATGCACCGATCAGTGCGCAAGTTTATGTGCCAACAATCTGGTCCTCCATGGAAGGTCATCCTCACGTAACCCAAAAATCTCTGTGGACATGACGACATCCTCCAACAGCTCTAATCTTATTCAGGCCAGAAACCAGGAAACTCAGGCACTTCCCATTCTTCGCAAACGTCTTCTCAGAAACATATAAATAAAAGAGAATATACAAGTATACAGGAAAGAGGTGGGACACCTAGTGTTCAATACCAATACAACAGTAAGAAAACAAAACGGCGTTGGACGCCCACATAACATCACAACACATGTATTTATCCACAGTAATAATAAAACAAGCAATAAGAGAGAAACAACATAAGTAATAGTAAAATGAGCAATAAAGATAAACAACACTAACATCTCAAATAGTCAACAGTTCAACAATCAGGTAATTATTACAACATTAAAAGAATAATTTAACAGTTATAAATTTCGTGCCAGATAAAATATGAGACTGACAATGCACAATGCAGATGGTACCAAAATCCTACTCCATGGAGCTAGACATCAATATTCGGAGAGAATGATCAATGAGTCATGTCAGTATCTTATTAGCCTTAAAATAAAGTGCTTTATCATAAAAATAATATTTTGCGCAACATGGCTCATACATGGCACCTCAACAAGATCACGATATAGGATAACATCTTGGTCCGGATCGTCGGTGTGTCTGCATCGGTCTATCACATGGCCCCAGTGGAGCTACCACTGTCTATTATGAGACACCTGCACCCCGACGCCCCCAAGGTCAACAACATGACCTACGCTTAGTCTACTCACACCTGCACTAAGGTGTAATTCATTCTCTTAGGCATACACCGCCTTTCCACAAAGTCCAATGGACATTCACAGATGCATGATGACTCAATGTATATCATGTATGTTCATCAATTCTATGTTTCTCATAAAACAATGCATATCATGTATATTCATTAACAATATATTTCTCATAGAACATACCATAATGGCATATAATCAGTCCTCAATAACTTCATGCCACAATTTAGCCAAGTAAACATCAACAAGTACTTAGTCTCACACATGGACTCACAATATCATACAATCCATTCTCAATATCAACATTTCATATATATATAGTTCAATACATACCACAATTCCATATCATAAATCCAACATTCCTAATTACCTAAGTCTTGATCAATTATGCAAATGTTGGGTCAAAGGACCCTTAAAACCATGGCTTCTCTCAAAAACCATTACTCAATTAATTTCTTCTATCACATTATAAATTACTTATGTCTAAATTGCTTAATTCCCAAGGATGCACAAAAGCACCACTTGGACCCAAAAATCCTTTAGAGGCCGTGAGCCTCCCTAAGGCATCAAGATTCCAATTTTTTTTTCCATTTCTTGTATCAATCCTTTAATACCTAATTACATAAGCTTCATTTTGTACAAAATCAAATTCAAATCCCTAAAATTTGAGTCAAAACCATGACCTCCCCAAGAGTGTAGGAAACCCTAAAATTTTCATTCATCCAATCCAACATTACCATATAAATCAAATAGGCACACAATATGAACAATAAGCATACAAAGAGAGCAATCATTTATGGATTCCTCCATCAACAACAAATCAAGAGTTCTCTCATCACCAATAATGGTTGAAGTGAGTAAATCTCCTTCTTACCTAAAGGAAGAACACGAAAATCACCTCCTCGATGGTGATAGTGGAATTCGGCCAAAGCTCCAACAAAGCCCTAGAAAATCAAACTTGTAAAATCAACAACCAAGCATTGAAAAGGATGAATCCTTGGTCACTAACGTGGCCAAGGAACACAAAAATGAGGAGAAAAAGAAAGAAAGATGGAAGTGTTACCTCAAAGCTTCAAGCGTTGTTCTTGAAAGAAGATGGTGAAGATGATGGATTTGAGAGAAAATCACCAAAGAGAAAAGCTTTGAAATGAGCAGAGGAGTGTAGAAATGGTGATGTTGAAACAAGAAAATGAAAAATGGCCTCCAATGGGCTGCAAACCGTAGAGAGGGTGAAGGAGAAGAAGAGAGAAAAATGGAAAGAAAATGAAGAGTGAAAAATTGAAGAGAGAGAAAATGATAGTAGGAAATAAGTGTGAATTTTTGGGTGAAGAATAATAAGTGTGGGAAGCAAATTTTTGCCTCCCATTATGCACCATTGCCGCGGCATCAAGAGAGAGAGAGAGGGAGTGAGTGGCTTCTCTTGTAAGTTTTGGGTAGTTTAGTTATTTGTAGTCAAAGCTTCCAAGAGAAGCTTGGATTATAATATATTATTTTTGAATTAAAGTGGATTTGATTAGACATAAAGTGGATTACATTAGGATAAGGTGATATGATTTTAACATATGCTATTATCCAATGGGCAATTGTTATAGTTGACAGCAGTCAGCATTAATTATTCAGCAGATAATAAAATACACAACAATTTTTATTTATTAGATAAAAATCTCAAAAAATGTGAAATCTTGTAAACCGTGTCAAGCCTCAAGTTTAGTAAGATCCTCCATCGACGTTTTCACAGATCAAGGTTCTCTGAAAAAATATCTCATTTTCCCGGTTCCGCTCAATTTGCATGCAAAACGAGGAATAATATTAAAATATTTTACATTCTCAGAAAAATCTAGAAAAATTCACAAAAATCACAAATATTATAAACTGATTATTTATAATAAAATAAATAAATTTTAGGGTGTTACAACTCTCCCCTTCAAATATAAATTTTGTCCTCGAAACTTTTCGTACCTTAAAATAGTTATGGGTATTATTCCTTCATCTTGTCTTCTAACTCCCACGTTGCATCTCTAGTTGTTTCATTCTAGATTACCTTTACCAATGGGATGTCTTTCCCTCTGAGTTGCGTCATTCTCTTATCCTCAGTCCTTACAGGTGACGTCTCATAAGTTAAGTTTTCCTTTAATTGTACCATGTCAGGTGCTATGACATGATCAGGGCTAAGAATATATTTTTGAAGTTGTGACACATGAAAGACATTGTGGAGATTTGAAAGAAAAGTTAGTAAGGATATTTGATAAGCAACTGGACCTATCCGACGAAGAATTTGGTAAGGTCCAAGGAATTTAGGAGTAAGCTTTATAGACTTGAGAACTCGTCTGACCCCAGTCATAGGCATGACGTTCAAAAACATATGCTCTCCTTCCTTAAATTCAAGACGTTTTCTCCTTTTGTCCACATAGCTCTTTGGTCGACTCTGAGCTGTCCTCATCTTCTTCTGAATCATCTTGACTTTCTCAGTCATTTATTGTATAAGATCAGGTTCGACAGTAAGCTGCTCTCCATCCTGGTACTAACATAAAGGTGTTCTGCACCTTCGCCCATATAGAGCCTCTTAGGGTGCCATCCCTATGCTCGAATGATAACTGTTGTTGTAGGTGAACTCTACCAACGGTAAAACTTTATCCCAATCTCCAGTTTGTTCTAAAGCACAAGCTCTTAGTAAGTCTTCCAATGATTGAATTGTTCTCTCTGTTTTACCATCGGTTTGAGGATGATATGCAGAACTCAAACGTAGCTTCGTTCCAATTACTTCTTGAAGACTTTGCCAAAACTTCAATGTGAATCTTGGATCTCTATCAAAAATAATACTAGTAGGCACACCATGTAGTCTGACAATTTCACCGATGTACAATTGAGTCAACTTCTCCAACGAATACTTTATGTTGATCGGCAAGAAATGTGCTGACTTCGTGAGTCGATCCACAATTACCCATATCGAATCGTAACCTTTTCTGGTCTTTGGTAATTCAACAACAAAGTCCATCGCAATACTATCCCATTTTCATTTGGGAATAGTTAGGGGTTGTAACATTCCAGACCGTCTTTGATGTTCAACCTTCGCTTTCTGACAAACTAGACAGGAAGACACACATATAGCAATATCTCTCTTCATTCCATGCCACCAAAATAGCTTCTTCAAATCTTGGTACATCTTAGTTATTCCTGGGTGCATACTCAATTGACTTTTGTGAGCATGTTCAAGAATGTACTTCCTAAGCTCTTAATCTTTAAGCACACAAACTCTACCTCTGAATCTTAAAATTCCATCATTTCCTTCCTCTATTGTTGCACCGCCTTGCTTCATCAGCTCCCTTTCTTCTTGTAAGAACTTGTCAACTTTTTGCTTCTCTCGAATATCTTCCGTTAACTCACTTGAAATAGTGACCATGTTCATACAAATTTTTCCCAGTACCAATTCCACAAAAGCCCATACATCCCTGAATTATTCTATCAAATCCTTTTCTTTGATCATCATGGTAGAAACACTGATCATTTTCCTACTTAAGTCATCTGCCACAACATTGGCCTTCCCAGGCTGATACAGAAGTTGAAAATCATAATCTTTCAGGAATTCCAACCATCTTTGCTGCCTCATATTCAACTCCTTCTGATCATACAAATATTTCAAGCTCTTGTGGTCACTAAAGACGTTGAACGTTGCTCCATAAAAAAAATGCCTTCATATCTTCAAAGCAAATACAACAGCAGCTAACTCCAAGTCGTGTGTTAGGTAATTCTTCTCATGTACACATAACTCTCTCGAAGCATAAGCTACCACTTTTTTGCTTTGTATTAGGACACACCCCAATCCTTGGTACGAAGCATCGCAATACACTTCGAAGGGTTCATTTGGATCAGGCAGAACTAACACTGGTGAAGTAGTTAGCCTCCTTTTCAGCTCTTGAAAACTTTCTTCGCAAGCATCCGTCCACTCAAAAGCTTGATTCTTCCTTGTGAGTTGAGTGAGAGGTCTAGGTATCTTAGAGAATCCTTCAATGAATCTCCAGTAATAGCCAGCTAAACCCATAAAGCTCCAAATCTCTGTCACTGTTTTCAGCCTTTCCTATTGCAGAACAACTTCCACGTTTGACGAGTCTACAACAATCATTTCCTTCGAGATTACATGGCCTAAAAACTTAACCTCATCCATCCAGAATTCACACTTTGACAATTTGGCGTACAACCTCCTTTCCTTTAGAATCTGAAGAACTATGCTGAGGTGTTCAACATGATCATCCTGATTTTGAGAGTAGATTAGGATATCGTCGATAAAGACAACAACAAACTTGTCCAAGTAAGGATGAAAGATTCTATTCATATAGTCCATGAATATAGCAGGTACATTCGTCACACCAAAAGGCATCACCAGGTACTTGTAGTGTCTATAACGAGTACGAAATGTTGTTTTGGGAATGTCTTCCATCTTTACCCTAATCTGGTTGTAGCCTGATCACAGATCGATCTTAGAAAACACCGTTGCTCCCCTCAGTTGATCTATTAGGTCATCTATCCTTGGTAGTGGATACTTATTCTTGATCATAACTTTATTCAATTGGCGATAGTCCACACACAATCGCGAAGTACCATCATTCTTCTTGATTAGTAGTACCGCTGCTCCCCATGGCGACATACTAGGTCTAACAAATTGCTTCTCTAAGAGTTCTTCCAATTGCTTCTTGAGTTCAACTAGCTCTGCTGGTGACATTCTGTAGGGCGCTGTAGAAATAGGACCAGCTCCAGGCACCAGGTCAATGGTAAACTCGATCTCCTGCTCCAGTGGTAAACTAAGTACATCTTTAGGAAATACTTCGAGAAACTCTCCAACCACTGGAATTGCGTTCACATCTACCTCGTTCTCAATGTTCAAAGAAGATAACAGCATGTATCCTTGAGCTCCTTCTTTCAAGAAAGCTTTCACTTAGTTGGCCATCAAAAATCTAGAACTCTTATCCAAAGGGAAAACTATGGTTTTTCTAGAACAATCTAACAAGACATGCTTAGAAGATAACTAATCCATTCCTAAGATTGTGTCTAACTAGGAAAGAGGTAAACAGATCAAATCAATAGAAAAGATTTGACCTTTAATAATCAAAGGACACTCTAAATAGACTTTGGTGGTAACAACAAGTTTAGCAGTAGGGGTTGAAATAGTCAAGTCAAAAGGCAAAGAAGACACAAGTAAACCAAGTCGATTCACGCAGTCATAGGAAATGAAGGAATGGGTTGCCCCAGAGTCATATACTACAGTTAAAAGATTACCTTCTATGATACCTTCTCCTTGTATAAGATCTTTGGATTTTGAGGCTTCAGCACCACTCAGGGTATAAACTCTACCTCCTGCCTATGGTTTCGTAGTTCTAGTAGCATTGACTGAAGGTTCAGCCTTAGCTTGGTTACAATCACGAGAAACATGTCCAGCCTTCCCGCATTTGAAGCAAATAATTCCTTTAATTGTACAATCCCTTGTATAGTGCTCCTTCCCGCACTTCATGCATTTTGGCATAAACGTCGTAATTTGACCAGTTCTACTAGGACTTCCATTAGGACTTCCACCTTGTGGTCGTTGTTGCTGATTTCCAGGTGGTCTCGAGTAAGCATTTTTCTGATAGCGATTAGCATTGCTGCTTCCTCTTTTCTGGGACCGAAAAGGCCCAAAGTTATGGTTTCTCATGTCCCGCGCTTGGTCTAGTTCTTCCACCCGGTGACACGTATCAAGCAGTTCCAAAAATTAGTTAATCTTCAATGTTATAACAACTCTCTTCACATCATGCTTCAAACCTTCTTCAAACTTCTGACATTTTCACACCTCGTTCGGCTGGTGTTGGAAATAAGTTGAGAATCTCGATAAGCTTTCAAACTTCGCAGCGTATTCACTTATAGTCATATTCCATTGTCTCAGACTAAGAAACTCCATCTTTTTAGCATGTCTAGCACTTGTAGGGAAATATTTCTCCAAGAACTTCTCCTTGAATACCTCCCAAGTAATTGCTCGGCCTTCAGTTTCCAGCAATCTTTGTTCTCTAGTCCACCAGTCTTCTGCGTCTCCCACCAACATAAACACAACATAAGTCACCTTTTTATCATCGGCACAGTTCATGCCCCTGAAGACTTTCTCCAACTCTTTGATCCAAAGAGTAGCCTTCTCAGGATCAAATTCTCCCTTGAATTATAGAGGATTAGTGCAGCAATATTCAGCCAAGTTTTGACCATCAACAGTAGCTTCCAATTGTTGTGTAGTTCTCTTTTGCTGTTGAGCAGTCTGCTGGTTCTATTGCAGTATGGCCTCAGCCATCTTTTGAATCGCCTTGATAGCCGTAGTCATATCTCCTCTATGAGCCATACTTCTTTTCAAGTCAAGCTATACAAAACACAGGGAAAAGTCAGATGTATCCTTTCGGAATACCAAATACAGAGAATCACACAACACAAACAAGACAGTCCAAACCACAAGACCCAAAAGAAAACTTAAACCAGGGCTCTGATACCAAGACAATGTAACACCCCTTTTTCTAGGAGAAGAAGGAACATCGCACCATAATAAAGTGAAACAAAATGCAAAAAATAATTGCATCATAAATTAAGACCCATTTCATTTTTAATAAAGACCCAGTTCATTTTTAATATATGAATAGATATCTTCAATCGTAATTATGTAGTAGTCGGGTATTGAAATATATATATATATATATATATATATATATATATATATATATATATATATATATATATATATTGTTGAAGAGATAATGATAAATATAGATACAATAAAAATTGACATAAAATAAAACTATACATTCACATTATATATATACACACATCAAGCCTGTTTAGTTACATCATCAAATCTACAAAAAGTAAAAGGCTTTACCCACACCAAGATGATTACAAATTTACATCCCATCAAAATAGCAAAACATCAGGCTTCCCAAAAAGATATACGGATAGCCATCAGTAGTCACCGATAGTATTAACCCCTAAGACTGACGAGAAGGAACCGTAGCAGAATCCTCCTTAAGGTCTTCCTCGTCAAATGAAATCACCATCGGAGCGACTGAATTTCAAGCAAAAGCCCAAGCAGTGGAAAGAAATGAGTCCTCTCGTGGAGCGTAATAAAGATCATCTCACAAATCCCTAACGGGTAGGTAAAACTCTAAGTAGACAAAAGTAGTGAAATAAAAAACAGGCAGGTCATAGCGACTCTAAGATAAAGACACAGTCAGTTTCTTATGATAGATGCACCGGTCAGTGGGTAAGTTTATGTGCCAACAATTTGGTCCTCCATGGAAGGTCATCCTCGCATAACCCAAAAATCTCAGTGGACGTGACGACATCCTCCAGCAGCTCTAATCGTATTCAGGCAAGAAACCAGGAAACTCAAGTGCTTCCCCTTCTTCGCGAACGTCTTCTCAGAAGCATATAAATAAAAGAGAATATACAAGTATACAGGAAAGAGGTGAGATACCCAACGTTCAATTTCAATATGGCAGTAAGAAAATAAAATGGTGCTGGACGCCCATATAACATCACAACACATGTTTTTATTCACAATGATAATAAAACAAGCAATAAGAGAGAAACAACATAAGTAATAGTAAAATGCACAATAATGATAGACAACACTAACATCTCAAACAGTCAACAGTTCAACAATCAGGTAATTATTACAACATTAAAAGAATAATCTAGCAGTTATAAATGCTTGTGCCAGATGAAATATGAGACTGATAATGCACAATGTAGATGGTACCAAAATCCTACTCCATGGAGCTAGACATCAACATTTGGAGAGAATGATCAAGAAGTCATGCCAGTATCTCGTTAGCCTTAAAATAAAGTGCTTTATCATAAAAATAATATTTTGCGCAACATGGCTTATACATGGCATCTCAACAAGATCGCGATATAGGACAGCGTCTTGGTCCAGATCGTCAGTGTGTCTGCATCGGTCTATCCCACGGCCCCAGTGGAGCTACCACTATATATTGTGAGACACCCGCACCCTGACGCCCCCAAGGTCAACAACATAACCTACACTTAGTCTACTTGCACTCGCATTAAGGTGTAATTCAATCTCTTAAGCATACACCACCTTTCCACAAAGTCCAACGGACATTCACAGATGCATGATGACTCAATATACATCATGTATGTTCATCAATTCTTGTTCCTCATAAAACAATGCTTATCATGCATATTCATTAACAATATATTTCTCATAGAACATGCCACAATGGCATATAATCAGTCCTCAATAACTTCATGCCACAATTTAGCTACGTAAACATCAACAAGTACTTAGTCCCACACATGGACTCACAATATCATACAATCCATTCTCAATATCAACATTTCATATATATATATAGTTCAATACATACCACAATTCCATATCATAAATCCAACATTCCTAATTACCTAAGTCTTGATCAATTATGCAAATGTTGGGTCAAAGGACCCTTAAAATTGTGGCTCCTCTCAAGAACCATTACTCAATTAATTTCTTCCATCACATTATAAATTACTTATGTCTAAATTTCTTAATTCCCAAGGATGCAAAAAAGCACCACTTGGACCCGAAAATCCCTTAAACGCAGTGAGCCTCCCTAAGGCATCAAGATTCCAATTTTTTTTTCCATTTCTTGCATCAATCCTTTAATACCTAATTACATAAGCTTCATTTTGTACAAAATCAAATTCAAATCCCTACAATTTGAGTCAAAACCATGACCTCCCCAAGAGTGTAGGAAACCCTAAATTTTTCATTCATCCAATCCAACATTACCATATAAATCAAATAGGCACACAATATGAACATTAAGCATACAAAGAGAGCAATCATTTATGGATTCCTCCATCAACAACAAATCAAAAGTTCTCTCATCATCAATAATGGTTGAAGCGAGTAAATCTCCCTCTTACCTAAAGGAAGAACACGAAAATCACCTCCTTGATGGTGATAGTGGAATTCAACCAAAGCTCCAACAAAGCCCTAGAAAATCAAACTTGTAAAATTAATAACCAAGCTTTGAAAAGGATGAATCCTTGTTCACTAAAGTAGCCAAGGAACATGAAAATGAGGAGAAAAAGTAAGAAAGAAGGAAGCTTTGCCTCAAAGCTTCAAGCGTTGTTCTTGAAAGAAGATGGTGAAGATGATGGATTTGAGAGAAAATCACCAAAGAGAAAAGCTTTGAAATGAGGAGAGGAGTGTAGAAATGGTGATGTTGAAACAAGAAAATGAAAAATGGCCTCCAATGGGCAGCAAACTGTAGAGAGGGTGAAGGAGAAGAAGAGAGAAAAATGGAGAGAAAATGAAGAGTGAAAAATTGAAGAGAGAGAAAATGATAGAAGGAAATAAGTGTGAATTTTTGGGTGAAGAGTAATATGTGTGGGAAGCAAATTTTTGCCTCCCATTACGCACCATTACCGCGGCATCAAGAGAGAGAGAGGAAGTGAGTGGCTTCTCTTGTAAGTTTTGGTTAGTTTAGTCATTTGTAGTCAAAGCTTCCAAGAGAAGCTTGGATTATAATTTATTATTTTTGAATTAAAGTGGATTTGATTAGACATAAAGTAGATTACATTAGGATAAGGTGTTATGATTTCTAACACATGCTATTTTCCAATGGACAATTGTTACAGTTGACAGCAGTCAGCATTAATTGTCCAACGGATAATAAAATACACAGTGATTTTTATTTATCAGATAAAAATCTCAAAAAACGTGAAACCTCATAAACTGTGTCTAGTCTCGAGTTTAGTAAGATCCTGATCAATCAATTTTGAGCCATTCATTATTGCTTCATATTTGGCCTAATTGATGCTAATTGTGTCCAATATTATGTTTGTAGATGAGTTTTAGTTGATTGGTCTTCATTGAGCTTAATTGTAAAAACTTAATTAATTTTCGGATTTTAACTCATTTTGACCTTTCTGTCTTGTACAGGCCATAACTTGGGCTACAAATATCGTATTTGGATGATCTTAGAGTCCCCTGAAAGCTGAGACGAAGATCTACAATCTGGTGTCTAATGTAATTTTTCTAATTCAGCTGGATTCAAGGTGAAATTGGGCCTCAAATTCAGGATGTTGTTGCTGTCACAAAGCTTGGACCTTTCCTCAATGATTTGGGCCTATCTCTCTCAATTTAAGCCCAATTAAGGCAAATGATATGTCTCTGAAAAGCTTATTCAGAGGGCTACAATTTGGGCTAGGGGTAGATTAGGAATTACATAAGAAATTTCAGTTACAAATAGGTTTAGGCAGATTTCGAATGGAGCTTTTGATTTGTTGTGATTTAGTTTTAACAGATTGAGCAGAAACCTTTTCTCTCTTTTTCATCTTCTCTACTTTCGTTTTTCCCTTTTTTCTGCATTTTCGTAATGGCCATGGAAGGCTAAAGCTTCAATCAATCCAAGGAATTCAATGATTGTGGTTAGAGTTTTGAGTTCTCTTGTTTAATTGTAAATTCTGTTTGTGTTGTGTTCTTCCTTCTTCTCCTTCTTCAATTGATTTCTGATTATGTTTTCGAAATTGAAGTTAGAATTAGGGTTGATTAATCTGAATCTAATGGAGAATAGATCATCGATTGATAATCTATGTTAATCTAAATTTGTTCATAAATCAATCTTAATCAAGAATTGCGATTGTGATTCTGTTTAGTTGATGAAATTCTAGATGATTATCTAGTCGAATTTGAATTAACAGAGGTGTATGCAACAGAATTCCTTTCTCTTTGAACAATGATTATTTCTGCCACATGAATTGAAGACCTTGGATTAGTGTTTACTTAATTGAATTTTCTCAAATTGAATTCGTTTTCTGTTATTGCAATGAACAAAACCCCTTACTTATTGATAACTTCTAACATACTTGAGAAATCCGAATTGGTCCATGGGAGATGACCTAGGTTATACACTATGCTATATTCCATAAATCCTAGTCTATTTTGAGGCGAGTGCGACATCGCTGATCAAAATTTGGCGCTGTTGCCGGGGACCTATTTTTAGTTTCTTAAGTTTATTAGGAGTTCCTAATAGTTGTTAATTTCTATGCATTCATGATCAACTTTGCTGAAAGTCCTTAAGTGCATTTTGCTATTTTTTCTGCTATTGTCCTGATTCTGCTACTGATCTTGCTGCATTCTGGTTGCTACATTCTGGTTGCTGAATTCTGCTTTATTACGTTTTGTGCATACCTGCTGCATTACACCAGTTACTGTTCCATTGGCTCTTGTTTCATCTGCTACATAATTTACTTCACTTATGCTGGCTATATAACTCTACTGCAAAATTCTGTTTCTTCTGCATAATTCTCGCAAAGATCTCGCAAAGATTCGGCCTTGATGCATAAATTCTGCTGTTTTGTTGTTCCATTGTGTTTTTCTACTACAATACATCATTGATCAATTCTGGTATAAATCTATTGCTTTCCATTTTGCAGTTCATTGGATTTTTCATTTTCACTGTTCCATTGGATTAATTGTTGTTCCATTGAGTTTTGCTGCATTTGATGACTCCTGTGAATGTGCATTGCTTCACTTAACACAATTGATACTTCTGTTGCATAAATGACACATTCATCTGCTGTAGAATCTCTTGCATGATCTGCTGAGCTGCATAGCCTGATTTGTGCATAACCTTGTTGCGGTTACTATTCCATTGGTTTCCTTGCACCACATTCAGTTTTTACATGTCATTTTGCTGCATTTGATCATCCATGCACTTCATTAATGATATTTGGAAGCTCTCATCTTCATTCTTGAGTTTCACCCCCACTTTCACTTTTGAGTTTCACTTTGCTCCCATTTTTTTGAATCTAAAAAGGGACTAGTAGACAGGAATTGTACTTGCGATGGAGTTTTGAGCTGAATCTTGACCCCCAAAGGTAAACCATCATTCTAAGCAAACTGATCGTAAAAGGATCAATCCTGCATAATTTGGCCAAATTCCATCGTTTGGTAAGGTTTTTGAGCAAAATTATGTGAGACAATGGCATTTTTGTAATTTTTGAGTGAGCAAACATGGTCAGAATGAGTTGAAAATTAGTGGGTTAAAGGAAAATGGCCTTCTCCACAAGGCTCACAGCTATGCTGTGAGCAACACCCTGGTTTGCTCTAATTCCTTCATTTAGACCACTTTTTCATTTTTTGAAGATTTTTCATTGCATTTTTTAGTTCCATTTTAGTGTAGTTTTAAGTGTGTGGTGGTCCCATATTTTTTAAAAATCATTTGATAGGTCAAATAGATTTATTTTGATACATTTCTAGTGTTGGATACTCCATTTTGCTGCTTTGTTGTTTTTGAGTTTTACATGTTATATGACTAGGTCCAATCCTGGTTATTTGCATCAATTTGATCCTGAGATAGATAGGACTTTTCATACCTTGCATAGGTTCAATAGATTTGATTCTAGATCGCTGAGCATATAGGAAGTAGTGGTTCTTCACATAGTTACCATACTAGTGATTCTGCTTCTGAATTTTCTGATTCTGCACTTTCTGTCACTGATCCATCTGTCAATTTTGATTCTGCTGAGCATATTGAGATTATGGATAATAGAACCTTGAAGGAGCTGGCTGCCCCTGATGTTACATATCAGTCTTTATGCATTCAGTATCCTGATGTTGATGTTCCATTTGAACTTAAATCTGGATTGATTCATTTGCTGCCTAAGTTCAGTGGTCATGCAGGAGAAGATCCTCATAAGCATCTCAAGGAGTTCCACATTGTGTGTTCTACCATGAAGCCTCAAGGCATCTCAGAAGATCACATCAAGCTTAAAGCATTCCCTTTCTCATTACAGGATGCTGCTAAGGATTGGCTGTATTACCTGCATCCGAGATCTGTGACTAGTTGGAATGATCTTAAGAGGCTGTTTTTGGAGAAATTCTTTCCTGCATCAAGGGCTGCATCAATTCGAAAAGAGATATGTGGCATCAGGCAGTTTGACAGAGAACCATTGTCTGAATACTGGGAAAGATTCAAGAAGATGTGTGCTAGCTGTCCTCACCATCAGATTAGTGATCAGTTACTAATCCAGTATTTTTATGAAGGTTTGCTGCCTATGGATAGGAGCATGATTGATGCTGCTAGTGGAGGAGCATTGGTAGACAAGACTCCTATGGCTGCAAGAGCACTGATTGAGAATATGGCCACTAACTCCCAACAGTTTGGCACCAGAAGTAATTCAGTGGTATTAAGTAGAGGTGTCCATGAAATTAAGGCAACTTATGCTGCAGATCACAGGAAATTGGAAAGCAAAATTGATGACCTTGCTTCCTTGGTGAGGCAATTGGCTGTGACTCAACATCAACAACCTGTTGGAGTAGTTCCTGCCAGAGTGTGTGGCATTTGTATTTCTGCTGATCATTCCACAGATTCCTGTCCTACACTTCAGGAGGTTGACACTGATGGTACTCCACAGGCCTATGCTGCAAACATCTATAATCATAGGCCTCAACAGCAATAGCAACAGAGTTATGATCTGTCTTCTAACAGATATAACCCAGGCTGGAGAAATCATCCAAATCTGAGGTGGGGGAATAACTCTACACAGCCTGCCCCTACTCAATTTAGGCAAGCGGCATAGCGCAGTTTCCCTTCCAAAGAAGAAGCGGCAACGTAGCCCCCTTCCAGTCCACTACAGAACCCAGCAGACCATACTAGCCACCTTTCATGCAGCAGCCAAATAATGCCCCTCCTAAATCCGAGCCAACCTTGGAGGAATTGATGAAACAGATGGCAGTGAACAACTGCATAGTTCCAGCAGAGGACAGAAGCTACCATTCAGAATTTGGAGAATCAGATTGGACAACTTGCAAGTTCTATGAACCAATTACAGTCCCAAGATTCTGATAAACTTCCTGCACAAACTGTGGTGAATCCAAGAAATGTGAGTGCCATCACTCTAAGATCCAGTAAGACTGTTGAAGAATTAGATAAGGAGAAGCAAGCCATACCAGAAATTCCATGTAGCAGCAACAATAAGAAAACTGATTCTAACCCCATTCCTGTAGTTGCTGCTGAGCAGTCCATCCCACTACCATTCCCTCAGAGAGTTGTGCAGCTTAAGAAGACTCATGAGACTGATACAGATAGGGAGATCTTGGAGACATTTAGGAAGGTTGAGGTGAACATTCCTCTCATTGAAGCAATCAAGCAAATTCCAAGATATGCCAAGTTTCTTAAGGATTTGTGTACTCATAGAAGGAGACTCAAGGGAAATGAGAAGATCAGCATGGGAAGAAATGTGTCTGCACTTATACTGACCTACAATGCCCCAAAAATGCAAGGATCCAGGAATTTTTACTATTCCATGCACCATAGGCAGTAGCAAATTCGAAAATGCCATGTTGGATTTAGGTGCTTCAATTAATGTTATGCCTATGTCTGTGTTTCAATCTCTTGCCCTTGGACCTTTACAGAATACAAGAGTCATCATTCAGTTGGCAAATAGGAGTAATGCATACCCTGCTGGACTCATTGAGGATGTCCTTATTAGAGTTAATGATTTGATCTTCCCTGCAGACTTCTACATTCTGGATATGGATAGAGAATCCGAATCCAGCAGGGCTCCCATTATTCTTGGTAGACCTTTCCTCAAAACTGTCAGAACCAAAATTGATGTCCATGCAGGCACTCTTTCCATGGAGTTTGGAGATAATGTGGTTCGATTTAACATTTTGGATGCCATGAAGCACCCCATGGAAGAACATTCAGTTTTCCATATAGATTTGTTGGCTGATATAGTTGATGATAGCTTTTCTGAGCTCTTTGCTGATGATCTTCCATTCTTTTCTGATTTTGTTGATACCTACACATGTGATGCTTGTACTGTTTCAGAAATGTGCAGTGTTTGTACTGAGATTGCGTCTTGTTTACATGGTGATTCTGATACAGATATGGGGTCTAATCAAATAAATGGTGGTGAAGCTACAGAATTACTAGAGCCAGACTGCAACAGTTTGATTACAGCAAGTACCTCTGAATCAGATTTCATTGAATTGCAAGCTGTAAACACAGCTACTTCCACCAGGATACTTCCATCTATAGTGCAGCCACCTACACTGGAGCTTAAGCCACTCTCAGAGCACCTTACGTATGTATACTTAGAGGAGGATAAGAAGCTGCCAGTGATCATTTCTACTGCCCTCCATGCTGACCAGGAGGAGAAGCTGCTGCAAATACTGAGGAAGCATAAGAAAGCTATTGGTTGGACCTTGGCTGACCTTCCTGGCATTAGTCCTTCTATGTGCATGCACAGAATACTGCTTGAGGCTGGTGCTAAACCAGTGAGACAACCACAGAGGCGACTCAACCCCTTGATCCTGGATGTGGTGAAGAAAGAGGTGACCAAGCTTTTGCAAGCAGGCATCATCTATCCTATCTCACATAGTGCTTGGGTGAGTCCAGTTCAAGTGGTTCCAAAGAAATCAGGAATCACAGTAGTGAAGAATGATCGAGATGAGTTGATTCCTACTAGAGTACAAAGTAGCTGGAGAGTTTGTATTGATTACAGGCGGCTCAACCAAGTGACAAGAAAGGATCATTTTCCTTCGCCCTTTATCGATCAAATGCTTGAGCGCTTGGCTGGAAAGTCTTTCTACTGCTTTCTTGATGGCTTTTCTGGATACTTCCAGATCCATATAGCACCAGAGGACCAGGAGAAGACCACCTTCACTTGCCCTTTGGCACTTTTGCCTACTGGGAGGATGCCTTTCGGCCAGGCAATGCTCCCGGTACCTTCCAACGATGCATGGTGAGTATCTTTGATTTTTTAGAGGATTGCATTGAGGTGTTTATGGATGATTTTACTGTTTATGGTTCCTCCTTTGATGCATGCTTGGACAGTTTGGATAGAGTTTTGCATAGGTGCATTGAGACTAACCTTGTTCTTAATTATGAGAAATGTCATTTTATGGTAGAACAAGGCATAGTCTTAGGCCATATCATCTCTCGAAGGGTATAGAAGTAGATCCCGCTAAAATTAATGTTATTTCCCAGTTACCTTACCCTCTTGCATGCGAGAGGTTCGTTCTTTTCTTGGCCATGTAGGTTTCTACAGCGGTTCATTAAAGATTTCAAAGCAAAAAGGCCCTTCCACCGTCCAACTTGTTGCATAAAGAAGTTGTTTTTGATTTTGATGACAGGTGTGAGAGAGGCTTTTGATTGCCTCAAAGGAGCTTTGACCACCACTCCCATCATTCAGCTACCAGAGTGGACACTTCCTTTTGAACTCATGTGTGACGCATCTAACTATGCATTGGAAGCTATCCTTGCACAGAGAGTTAGCAGACAACCTCATGTTATTTCATATGCTTCTCAGACTTTAGATGCTGCGCAGGCTAACTATACTACCACTGAGAAAGAGTTGCTTGCCATTGTATTTGCACTTGATAAGTTTAGATCATATTTGCTTGGCTCTAGAGTGGTTGTCTTTACTGATCATGCAGCATTAAAATTCTTGTTGAAAAAGGCAGAATCGAAGCCGAGATTGATTAGATGGATGCTGCTTCTCCAGGAGTTTGATTTGGAGATTAGAGATAGGAGTGGCACAGAGAATTTGGTGGCGGATCATTTGAGCAGAATAGAAGGAGTTGTTGACCCTTCTCCTATCAGAGATGACTTCCCAGATGAGCAGCTCATGCAGCTGCATGATACCACACTTTCTCCTTGGTTTGCTGATTTAGTTAATTTCTTAGTTGCATCTGTTTTTCCTCCTCATGCATCTAGATCACAGCAAGCTAAACTTAGGAGTGATGCTAAATATTATGTGTGGGATGATCCATATTTGTGGAAATTTTGTAGTGACCAGGTGATTCGCAGATGCATACCTGACCATGAGATTCAGTCAGTTCTTCACTTCTGTCATGCCTCTCCAATAGGAGGACACTTTGGACCACAGCGGACAGCTAGGAAGGTGCTGGATTCTGGATTCTATTGGCCTACTATTTTCAGAGATGCATATCAGGTTTTCAGTACTTATGAGCAGTGCCAGAGAGCAGGAGTGGTCATCACTCGGAGGCAGGAGATGCCCCAGCAGCCCATTCTGTTTTGCGAGGTTTTTGATGTTTGGGGTATCGATTTTATAGGCCCTTTCCCTGTTTCTTTTGGTTTTTCTTATATTGTGCTTGCGGTTGATTATGTTTCTAAATGGGTGGAAGCTAAGGCCACCAGGACTAATGATGCTCGAGTTGTTGTGGATTTTGTCAGGTCTAACATATTTTGCAGGTTCGGAATGCCCCGAGCTATCATTAGTGACCAAGGGACTCATTTCTGTAATCGGACTTTGGAGGCTTTGTTTCGGAAGTATGGGATTGTGCATAGAGTGTCTACTGCATATCATCCCCAAACTAATGGGCAGGCTGAGATTTCTAACAGAGAGATTAAGCAGATTCTGGAGAAGATGGTGCAGCCGAATAGGAAAGATTGGAGCCACCGGTTAGAAGATGCTCTTTAGGATGCTCTTTGGGCTCATCGTACTGCTTACAAGACACCTATAGGGATGTCTTCTTTCAGGGTTGTCTTTGGTAAACCATGTCACCTTCCGGTGGAGATAGAGCATTGTGCATACTGGGCAGTGAAGAGTTGTAACTTGGCATTTGACCAAGCAAGTTCAGAGAGGAAGCTTCAATTGCAACAGCTAGAAGAACTCCGCTTGGAGGCTTATGAGAATTCCAGGATCTATAAGGAAAAGACTAAGCATTTCCATGATAAGATGATTTCTAGAAAGGAGTTCTCCATTGGCCAAAAGGTGCTTTTGTTCAACTCTCGCCTTAAACTCATGCCCGGTAAGCTCCATTCTAGGTGGGATGGTCCTTTTGTTGTCACTAGCATCTTTCCTTATGGTGCAGTGGAGATTTCGAACGCAGCCACTAACAAGAGCTTCAAGGTTAATAGCCATTATCTTAAGCCTTTTCTTGAGAGCCCTGTCAGCCCCGCATCTGTAGAGGAGCTCTCCTTGGCAAAGCCCACCTTTCCCCAAGTGCAAATCTTCCCACCATGATGAGGGTGTTCTCTTCCCTTACTCTTTTATTACACATGTCTACTTGTCTTTTGCTTTGTGTTTCATTGAGGACAATGTATGATTTAAGTGTGGGGGAGGGAATTTTTGTTGTTTTATCTTTGTTTTATTTTTTTGTTTTTTGTTTCTATTTTCTCGTTGTTTCTATTTTTTTCTGTTTTGCTAAAATTGCTGGTTTTTGTTGTTTCTAATTCTGTTTTTTGTGTGTTTTAATTCTGTTTTGATCCATTTTGCATGCCTTTCATTGAATATCTTGGTTTGTACAGGTTGTGAATAATTTCATCATTCTTAGTTAGAGGTTTCATGATATGATGTGAATACTTTTCTTGCATTTTTGGTTTAGCAAGCTGGCATTGAGAATTAAAGTGTTGCATCAATTGTGATAGGCTTGTCCTTGGTGAGATTTTGGACCTTATACATGGATGGATTGCATTATGCCATTCTCTATTCTTTCTGGT
This sequence comes from Ormosia emarginata, assembly GCA_029884605.1. Taxonomy (NCBI): domain Eukaryota; kingdom Viridiplantae; phylum Streptophyta; class Magnoliopsida; order Fabales; family Fabaceae; genus Ormosia; species Ormosia emarginata. The sequence goes on from JAQQTP010000074.1 coordinate 94,124, forward strand.
GTGATCTCACTCATGATTGTTGGTGCTCTAGAACTTGACTTGATTCTTTTTGAAGCTTCTTGTTCACATGCATGTAATGAGATGATTGAGGCCTTCTTTCTTTGTTTAGCTACTTTGGCCAAATAGCCAACCTTGCATCATTTTCCTTTGATTATCCCCCTTGAGCCTAATTGCCTATTCTTTGCTTTAGCTCATTTTATGCCTTTGTGAAAAACCATAATTTTTCCGTACCTTAGGGAATGGGAGAGCATTGGTTCATTTCATTTGAGGAGCTCTTTTGGCTTGTAGGCAGTTGATAGTTTAAGTGGTGTGGTTATACAAATTGATGTGTATGTATGCAAGGTTATCAAAAATAAAAAATAAAAAAATAAAAAAATAAAAAAAAATGAAAAAAAAAAAAAAATAAAAATTGAAATAAAAAGAAGAAAAAAAAAAGAAGAAAAAAAATATGGTTCAAGAAAGGTTGTAAAAGCAAAAGGAAAGGTGATCAAAGTAAGAGAATGTGCATTACTTGTCTTTTGAGTTCCTCCTCATTGCTCTTTTATTCTCTTGGGTGCTTAACTTGTCATATCCATATTGTTCCTTCCCTTACCTTGGCCCCATTACAACCTTGAATAAAGTCCTTTTGATCTTTATTTGCATGTGTTTCAAGTAGTGGAAATTAGAGACTTGTCAAGCTTATGGTAGTACTTGCTTTCATGGGTGCCTTGAGTGTAAATACAATCCTAAACACTTGAGAGTAGAGTATGCCTAGTGAGGATCTTATCACTTTTGGTTCATCATTCGATTCAAGTTGTCTTCTTGCTTGCTTGAGATGTTGAGAGATATATTCATGTTTGTCTTGATTCCCTGATACTTTGGATGTTTGAATCTTGATCACTACCTTGCATTCTTGCAATTCATTGGAAGGCATGTTGATTTTGTGTTCTTCTGGTGAAACCCCTTTTGGTTCAATTTTGAATGTTGCCCAGGAGTGCAAAGGTTCAAGTGTGGGGGATTTTGATCAATCAATTTTGAGCCATTCATTATTGCTTCATATTTGGCCTAATTGATGCTAATTGTGTCCAATATTATGTTTGTAGATGAGTTTTAGATGATTGGTCTTCATTGAGCTTAATTGTAAAAACTTCATTAATTTTTGGATTTTAACTCATTTTGACCTTTCTGTCTTGTACAGGCCATAACTTGGGCTACAAATATCATATTTGGATGATCTTAGAGTCCCCTGAAAGCTGAGACGAAGATCTACAATCTGGTGTCTAATGAAATTTTTCTAATTCAGCTGGATTCAAGGCAAAATTGGGCCTCAAAGTCAGGATGCTGTTGTTGTCACAAAGCTTGGACCTTTCCTCAATGATTTTGGCCTATCTCTCTCAATTTAAGCCCAATTAAGGCAAATGATATGTCTCTGAAAAGCTTATTCAGAGGGCTACAGTTTGGACCGGGGGTAGATTAGGAATTACATAAGAACTTTCAGTTACAAATAGGTTTAAGCAGATTTCGAATGGAGCTTTTGATTTGTTGTGATTCAGTTTTAACAGATTGAGCAGAAACCTTTTCTCTCTTTTTCATCTTCTCTACTTTCGTTTTTTTGTTTTTTCTGCATTTTCGTAATGGCCATGGAAGGCTAAAGCTTCAATCAATCCAAGGAATTCAATGATTGTGGTTAGAGTTTTGAGTTCTCTTGTTTAATTGTAAATTCTGTTTGTGTTGTGTTCTTCCTTTTTCTCCTTCTTCAATTGATTTCTGATTTTGTTTTCAAAATTGAAGTTAGAATTAGGGTTGATTAATCTGAATCTAATGGAGAATAGATTATCGATTGATAATCTATGTTAATCTGAATTTGTTCATAAATCAATCTTAATCAAGAATTGCGATTGTGATTCTGTTTAGTTGATGAAATTCTAGATGATTATCTAGTCGAATTCGAATTAACAGAGGTGTATGCAACAGAATTCCTTTCTCTTTGAACAATGATTAATTCTGCCACATGAATTGAAGACCTTGGATTGGTGTTTACTTAATTGAATTTTCTTAAATTGAATTCGTTTTCTGTTATTGCAATGAACAAAACCCCTTACTTATTGATAACTTCTAACATACTTGAGAAATCCGAATTGGTCCATGGGAGATGACCTAGGTTATGCACTATGCTATATTCCATAAATCCTAGTCTATTTTGAGGCGAGTGCAACATCGCTGATCAGATCCCCCATCGATGTTTCCACAGATCAAGGTTCTTAGAAAAAATATCTCATTTATTCGATTTCACTCAGTTTGTACATAAAACGAGGAATAATATTAAAATATTCTGCATTCTCAGAAAAATTCACAAAAATCACAAATATTATAAAATGAATATTTATAATAAAATAAATAAATTTTGGGGTGTTACATTTGGGGCAGTGCCCCGATGTATGGGGGTCCCGCTGCCTAATCAGCGGGCTGGGGTTTCATGAGAGCCTACAGGGTCACACATATAAAGCAGTCTAAATTGGAGCAATAAGAATCTAAGTTGGACTGAGATTCCATCATGGGCCTAACTCATAACAAATGAGTCCAAAGGCTGCATAACTAACCTTGCTGTTGCTCACACTCACTTAAGGCAGCCACTATTATAAATAGTACTACTAAAGGGGCTGCTAAACACGTATAATAGAACCCTAGTTGTACCTGCAAAACCAGTGAGTGAGAGAGCGATAGGTTTCTTTTCTCTTATTAGCTAGCACTATGTCAGAGATGTGGGACTCCTTTTTGAGAACATTGGATGTTCGTGAGTCTGCTCGTGTGGATACCATAGAGACATCGTCACTATTATGGTGTTGGTGATTCACATTGTTTGATTTTCATATCGCTTCAAGAGGTAAACTCAAAAATCACGAATTATGGTCCTTTTTGCATGGATCCTTGGTGAGAATTTTTGTTTTTCTATTGCGTGATGTATCCACAATTCCCAACAGTGGTATCAAAGCCACTTGCGAAACCATGATTCGGTCTTTGTAGTTTATGTGTTGTATGAAATAACATGATTAGTTGTTCTCTTTTTGGTAAAAGGTATGATCTTTAATATGTTACTTCAGAAAACAAATGAATCCTTTGCAAAAACATATTCTGTTTGACATATTGTATGTGAAACCATGATGATGTTTTCGAAACTTTGAACATGTTCATATGTGTTTATATGTCTGTATGTCTTTGCGAAGTTTTCTGGTATATATATGTGATATATATAGCAGTGTGATGTAAGAAATTGTTGGGAATTATGGATACATCACGCAGCGAAAAAATAAAAATTCCTAAATCCATGCAAAAAAAGAATCCATGAAACGTGATTTTTGAGTTTACCTCTTGAAGCCTGATGAAAAATGAATCGAGCAAATCACAAGCACGAAAATAGCAATGATGCCTCTATGTAATCCACACAAACAGACTTGCAAAAAGTCCAACATTTGCAATCTTAGAGTTCCACCTCTCTACAACAGTGCTAGCTACAAAGAGAAGAGAAACTTATTGTAACATCCTCTTCAACATGTTAGACTTGTAAATGGTTACAGTGGTAGCTTAATACTTGCTTAACATGCTTGTTTAATTTTGTGACAATCTGAGTTTGTTTAGGCATTTTGTTGCAAGCCGAAAGGTCAAAAATAGCTTAAAATGACCCAGATATTAGCATAAATGGCTTAGCTAATGGAAATAGAGATGGGTAATTTATTTCTAAGTCACAAATGTGTATTCTGTGATATGGTTTAAGTTTGAGAATTTTCAGAGTCAGTTTAGTATTTTTAGGTATACAGGTTATCTAATTAAAGCCAGAATGACTAGTCACAGATATGGAAAATGATAGATTTGGTACAACAATAATTTTAATGAATCCTATGATTTATTTGAAAGTTGTTGGAACTTGAAAAACTTAGTTTAGCTAAAGTTGAGTATTTTTAGCAGATTGGGAATTTCCAGTATAGAAACTAATTCCCTAAGCTATCCACGGTCAGCCCTCTTTCTTGACTCTCTTTTAGTGATATTTCAAGTTACTATTGTTGTATTTTCATTCACTCTCTACGGCTAAAAATAGAGCAAGGAGAGAAGGAAGAGAAAAGAGAAAAGGAGGAAAAGAAGAATAGGAAAGCTAAAGGAAAAGGGAAGCTTGAAGACTTGTGAGCATTCCTTCACCATCTACATCATTTTCTGCAGCTTAAAGAGCTTGAAGGTGGGGGTTCTTGAACTCAACTTCATCTTTTTTCTCATTTTTCCATGTTAGGCTATTTTAGGTTTAATATGCCAAATTGAGTTCTTGTGGTGTTTTATGTGATTTTCTTGCTTGGATGAGTTATAAGTGTTGTTTATGACTTGTTTATGCAAATAGTTTATATTAGAAACCAAAACCCTCCATTTTGGACCTAAAATGCTCAAAGTGTAGATTTTGGGGTTTTGATGGGTGATTTGATGTAATAATCCATTATTGGTGAAATCAATTGTTGTTTTATGTTTCCTTCATGTTTGTGAACTTGTTTGGGACGTAAAATCATCAAGAAATGAGTTTGAAGGGATCAAATCTCATGATTTTAACCAATGGAACAGTAGCTAAGTTATGCAAAATTTTCTGCAGTGCTACTGTCAAAGAGACACGGCCCGTGTCCCTCCCTGCCAGTTCAATTTCTTGAAACTGTGCAGACAGAGCACGACACGAGGGAGGCCATGTCAAACAACATGACCCGTGTCCATAGATAAAGTGAGAACTAGCTTTTGTGGTCTTCTTGAAAGTTGTAGCTCTTCCTCTTAGCTTTCCAATGGCACTAAAATCACCTCATTTTGACTTTTGTAGATCAAGTTATGCTCATTTTACTAAGCAAGGGTCAAAGGTTGAGATTGAGCAAAAATGGGAAGAATGTTATCTTGAGGGAAACGAGCTTTCCTAAGTGTTTGGACCACTCATATATGCCTTTTTAAGGGTATTGAGGCACTAATGGGAATATTTCTTGGAGAGATTAACCTCCTACCATATATGAGAATTTGTGAAACCTTAGGTGTTCTTTGAGAGATAAGATACCTTAAGGACAATCTAAAACTTTGATCAACATGAGGTTGACTTCGAAATCACTTGTGAAGTGATGGTGAGAAGTTTTAGGTAAGAAAATACTAGTTACATAGTTCTTGATACCTTGTTTGATAGGTGATGCTTGGACATATATGTGTTAGTATTAGAAAGTCACTTGGTTATGGGAATCTTGTGATATGTCTTAATTGTGAATTGAGATAGTTCTTGATTTTGTTTTTTTGGTTTTCAAACTTGATGCTTGTTAGTTTCCTATGTATTGTAACTTAACATGGTATACACCACCATATGGCTAGAGAATAAGGTATTGATTTAGATTCTCATAACTGGTATGCTATTTTGGTCAGAGTTACCGGTATGGGGGTGACAATAACACTCTTACGTTGGTAAGGAGAATGTGTTTACCTATTACCAAGCGGGATTAGGCTTTTAAGCTTATTCTACTTTGTATATATAAGACACAGAGGTTTTTGGGAAATTAAGCAAGTAGCTTGTGTTTTCAAATTACAAAACTTGCATTTACATTGCATAAATATTATATTAGTACTTGTTTTGAGCATAACCATATCTCATCACATAAAGCATTGCATGGTTGACAATTGTATGGGTAGTTGTCATTGCTTAATCGATTGATTGGTTGGTCGTTTGTTTGATAATATCTTAGGATTGTATGAGCGATCTTTTGATGATATTGATTATCGGATATTTATATTTTTTATATTATTATTGTGCTCAGTTGTTTATTTGTTGTAAATGATTAACTGATGGTCATGGTATGCGAATAATGAGAAATTGTGATTTCTCACTCCTGTATACTTTATGTAATTCCAGGTGAAGACCCTCCAAAAGGAAAGGGCAAGGAAAAGAAGAAATAGAAGACTTAGTTTAATGGTTGTACTTCTTTTTGATCCAGTTTGTATATTATTAATTTACTAGTTGTATATAAAGATTTATGTATACAATATGACTTGTTAGCCAGAGATGTATGTATATATGATCTTTTTATCATTCGAGGCTTTCTATATTAACTATAAAGGTTATTATGGATTTTTAATTACTTGCATTTTAGAAATGACACGTTTAATGCAATTTGTTATGAAATATTGCAATTTACGCGAAAAATTGTATTAGGGTGTTACACTTGTCACTCTCTCACTCACTGTTTCTATCAAGTGCGGCTAGGATTTTTTATGCGTGCCTTGACAATCCCTTATAAGTGCTATTTATAATAGCTGTTGCCTTATGCGAGTGAGAGTAGTAGTAGGTAAGTTGTGCAACCCTAGGCTCATCTGTTATGAGTCTAACCCACGATTGAATCCCAGTCCAACTTGGATCCTTATTGCTCCAACTAAGTCTATTCTAAGTGTGCGACCTTGTAGGTTCTCATGATGTTGGAAATAATATTAAAATCTCATTTTAATATTATAAGCAGTGAGCAGTATCTAGCAATACATCGCTGCTACCCAAGTAATGAGAATGTTAGTGATTTGACATAACCTTTCTGTGATCAATGTTACCATGCAGTTTAGTTCCTTTGTCTAGATATCTAGATTGAACAGAAGACATGGCACGTGTCACCCTTGTATAGTTCAATCTTTTATTTCCTGATACTTGAGTAGATGTAGTAATAACAAATAAGATCAATATATCATATTGACTCATTTGAGCACAGTCATGCATTTCATAGTCTCACTTAATCAGGGGGCTTGAAGATATCACTCCTGTTATGTAGGAGGGACAAATCCCTTCTAGGTCACTCACGTCCCTTCATATGATTCGCAGTATGTACAATAACTAACTTTATAATCACCTTGTTACAGATGACGTTTGATGGCATTAAAGCATATAACTCCTCATCTAGGAATCGTAGTGATTTCAGATCAAAGGACCACATGCACCATTATCACTATGAGAATCGCTTATGACACTCACGCAACAATCCACGTAGCGTTCTCATGGCGGGTCAGTCCAATACATCATTACTCTAATATGTACCTATGTGAAGACTTGATATCTCATATCCATGACCCGTGAGATATGGCCATCAATCTACACACATACTAGTCTCAATGCATTATTGTTATCCTGATTAACAATAATACTTGACTAGGGACATTTAAGAATAGTGTTTTGTTTCTATCCGATAGGATCTCACGATCAAGTCATCCACTTGATGTCCTATGGCATCGAACTTACTATTCTAAGGACTTTATTATGGATATCATAAATAACACAATAAATGAAATGCCTCATATATTAAATAAATAGCATAATATAATGTTTATAAGATAGTCAAAATAAATTGGCCTATAGGGCATACACCCACAAGAATCTGGAAACCTTGTTTATGGTTTGTGACGGCATCAAACATTGATGTCAAGCAAACCTTGTTTCTAGACAGCAACGCGAAGCAAGGGTTATGGAAATCTTGTCTTGTTCTACAAAGGCATCAGGTGTTGATGTCAAGTAAACCTAGTTTCTTGACAGCACAACAACGACGTTAGGGGTTTTACCGCGACATGAAGTGTTCATGTTCTGATGGAGCAGTGGGACCCCCGTTGCATAGGGTGTTATTCGAAAGCACGATATTCAATTATGTTTTTATGACTCACAAAATAATAATGTATTATTGTTTTGAGTTTATATGTTCTTTGTGGTATATGGTGCATGGAAATGGCCTTAGTCCACTTTTTATGCTCTTTTGGTTATTTTAAAATATGGCCTATTGATAATCACATATTTTATACATTAATAAACCTTTATTTTTAGTCATTTACACTCTCTATGTACTTACTTGATTGAGTTTGGTCATGTTTTGTAAGTTTGGGCTCAAATTGGGCTTAATTGATCTTTTCTAGCATTATTGAGATTGTACATTGTTTCTGTATTTCGACCATATCTTGAGTTCTAGATGTTTAAAAATTATATATCTTACCTTGTAGGAAAGATGAGAGAGAGCTCTACAACTTTGGAGCTCCAGGGCTAAATCAGATATCTAGTAGAGCTAATTGGGCCTGGAAGTCAGAACATGGGTTTTTACATTAGAACCCGAGCAGTGTGCACTAATCAGGGCATAACTTGGGTTGTAGATGTGATATGGGCTTGAAACTAGTGGCATTTGAAATTTAAGACATGTATCTTTAATTCATGTGAAGACCAGTTTTACAAACTATGACATTTCGATGGAGTTTTCATCCTTGAAGTCAACCAACGGAATCAGAGATCCTTGGAGAATGATTTGTCCATAACTTGAGATGTAAACCTCTAATTAACATGGGGATTTGGCCCAATTTCTCATAATTGACCCAACTTTGTACCCATCAGGTTTCCACTGATGTAAGGCCAAATTAGGGGTTAGTTGTAGGGGGTGAGGGTAGAAATCCGAGACTACCTTTTCATTCTACACTTCTCTCTTTATCTCTAATCTTTCTCTCTTCTTCCTCCCTCTTCCTCAAGCTCCTTCGTGGTGATAACTATGGAGAGCTAAACTTCTGTAATTAATTCAGAGATTCTTGAAGAAATTATGGTTTGGATTCTTGAGATCTTGGTTATGTTTTTGTGTCCAAATTGTATTTGGATTCTTCTTCTTCTTCTTCTTCTTCTTCTTCTTCTTCTTCTTCTTCTTCTTCTTCTTCTTCTTCTTCTTCTTCTTCTTCTTCTTCTTCTTCTTCTTCTTAATCTTGAATGCATGAATGGTGATTCTATTTATATTTGATTTGATTAGGTCTTGATTTAAGATGGAAAATTGTGATAGATTTAGGATTGATTGATCTAAATTAATAATGAAAATACAGAGGTTAGGTTACCAATTTGTGCCTAGGTTAATTGAATTTTGAAAGCAAATTAACATAGATCTAACATGAATTGTGCAATTGCAAATTTGTGTGTCAATTGTTAATTGAATTCTAGATAAATTTCTAGTATGAATTTTGGATTTGATCAATGATCTATAATGGAATCAACCCAATTTCGGATAGGTTTCTGAAGTGATTGCTTTTTTAATTAAATTTCTCACTTTAATTCTGTTATTTACATATTCTGAGTTCTCAAATTTCTCCCCTAATTTTGGCTTGATCTGATCAAATTGCCTTTATAATCCTTGAAAGATGATCTAATGTCGTTTCCTATGCTACAAGTCATAGGTATAACTCGGTTACAATTTTGATTGAGTTTGGCGCTCGTCACCTATGTGTCGTGTCTTTCTCTCTACATTCTGGTTATACATTCTCTTCTCACCTAACTCCCCTCGTATGTAAAACAAGGTTTTTATGTAATGTAATCTTGATGTGGAGACAAGAAGACGACATCAAATGAGGACGTTAGTGGGAGATGCTTAGTGAAGCTGGTTCGCTCCCTAGGTTTAGTTTTTTATACTCTTATTGGCTTAGGAGAATCAATGCGTTAAGGGTCATAACCATGTCACATTCCTTTTATGCTTTATTTACATATATGAGATGCAAAGATGTTTATGGTATATTAACTAGTTTAATAAATGGTGAGATATAATAATAATAATAATAAATAATAATAATAATAATAATTCCCTCAAAGCAAATATTAAGTCATTATGTGATGCCTTCTAATGCGTTGAACTCATTAAGAATAGTATCGATTAAGTGTAAGTCTACCAAAGAAGGATGTCTTTATCTATATTAGTAAGACGCGATATGCAACACCCACCGTAGGGTATCACATTTTATATTAATTATTACCAATTTACTTCTCAAGTTATAAAATAATATTATTTAATAAAATACGAGTTATAAAATTTCTTAATACTGATAAGATAAACTTAGCAGAAAATAAAAATATTTAAACATCATATCAAATAATTTACATCTTATACATCACATAAGTACTGTCAAACTTATTTATATACAGACCAAGTTCTCAAAAGTATTTAAACATTTCTACATTACCATACTAGCCTAAGTACACCTAGACAGCAGAACCCTCAGACGAGTCCTCCTCGAGATCAGCCTCAGATTCCCCAGAAGGTAGGAATCCATGTTGACGTGTCGTCCTACGGACAGGTGTCCGAGCAAACGATACAATGTTGATCTCAGATGGGACATGGTAACGACCGCCTCAATATTGTCGAATAGATAATGAAAATTCTATATGTACATATATAGTAACAGAAAAGAAAGGATCTCCATCAAAGATTATACTCATATTAACTGTCAAATGTCCCTGATAAATAAGTCCCTCCTCATTGGGACTTATATGCCAAGCACCAGCTCCTCCATGAAACTGCAACCTCACATACCCAAAGAAACTAGATCTGGTTGCCATCAAATCAGAACTCAGCCTCCTCAATAGGAATATGCTCCTCTCTGCCTTCTTGCTCAATACCTTGCTCAATGTCTTTACCAAATATAAATACAATACAAGAATAGGCAAACAAAGAGGTGAGATTATCTACGCCAATACCAACATAGCAGTATAGAGACAGCAAGTACAACATATCATATAGATACATCATGTAATAATACATGTATAATAAACAATAAACATAATCATTTCATCCAACATTCCTCAACATTCGACAGATAAAATATCTCAAAAATAAATATGTTCAAGTTATGCATATGCTCATTGACTCATTTTCCTACTCTATGGAGCTAAAACTCAAGCTGGAGAGATTGATCTAAAAGATCTGTCTGTACCAACATGCCTCAGACCACGTTCCACAATTCTCATAAGTGTTTGCACATCTAGCATATACACGATAGTCTTTACCAGATCTTGTTTAAGAATACTGTCTTGGTCTGGATCATCGGTGCGTTGCATCGGTCTGATTCACGGTATAGAAGAGCTACCAACTGCCTATTGTGAAAAACTTGAACCCCGACGCCCCCAAGGTTAACAAGTGATCTACACTACGCATGTCGCACCCACTCAAGAGGTGTAAGTCTCTCCTAGGCCATTAGCCTTAACATAGTCCATCGGACTTTTTCCAATGCATGCTCAATGCATACAAGCCATTCTCAGTCCAAAGTTATAATCTTAGATATAGGGTCCACACATTGGCCCAACAGTATTTTTACAGTATTTTTCAATTGCATAAACATTTTACTACATTTTCATAATCGCGCAACATTTTTGTCGCGTTTTCAAATTGCATATTAATTTTTCAACGTTTTCGCAATCGCGTAAAAATATTTAAATGTTTTCCCAATCACGTAGTGATTTTTCAATGTTTTTGAAATCGCATAGCTTAAAAGTCACATTTTTAAGTTACTTAAAGCATTTTTCACCATTTTTCAACTACGTAAAATATTTCTCAACATTCTAAACCTCATTTTGGCCTTTCTAAAAATTATATCATTTCTTACATTGCTTTTCCATATTTTCTCACTTAAAATTTCCTAACGCACTCAAAATCCCAATGAGTGAGCTATACGTTAGTAAATTTTAAGTCACCAACATAATCACCATAATAATTAGATTGATTCTAAAAATTTTATTCTCTTTAAAACAAGTTGAGGTTCAAACACTTTCAACCTCTTTTTTCCTTTCGTAAACGAAATCTTCATTTTCAAATAACAAAGTGTTTTGTTTCTATTTCTTAAATCCTTGTACTTAATCAACTAAATTACCACTTTAAAATCATATTTTTACATAAAACAAAATCATTCCAAACCTTCAAAACCGTGGGTACATGGCCATTGAAACCATCATATCTTTTCTTTTCCTTTCCTTCCTAAGCATCCAATTTTATCATTCATGAAAATCTTAACTTGGAAACACCTATTTTGAGGTGTTGAGGCCGTAAGCCTCGTGGCCTTTGGAACCCAAAATTTGTTTTCCTTTCCATCATCAATCATAGCATGCATATATATAATCAACATATCATATAATCAAGCATACCATAAAGCAATAAAAATCACATAAAGCATATAAACACAAATAAATAATTTAAAGCACATAAACACCCAATAAATTAATTACACAACCAAGGATATGAACCCTCACATGGATTCACCATCCATCACAAACAATTTCATCTCTCACCACCATACTTGGTCGGTGAGATAAATCTCCCTCTTACCTTAAGGAAGATCAAACCCTTCTTGGATCCTTCTCCTAGGGATTTCGTGTGGCTCCAAGAAAAATCCCATCAAGCTTAAACAAATTTACAAAGTCATAAACTATGGTTGAAAAAGAAAAACCATGGATCAATCATGGCTTTAGAACTTAAGAATCACTTTGAAAACAAGAAACAAGGATCTTTACCTTGTAGGATAGAAACTTCAAGTTCGAATTTCAAGCACTAGATGGATGATTTTGAAGAAACTTGTAACATGAAAGATGTTTAGAATATGGTTTAGGTTTAAGAAGTGGGATTAGATAAAATTATGGAAGGTTATATGTTGGTCTAGGGTGTGGCTGCCGAGAGCTTCTCAAAGAAGAGAAAATGGAGTTTTTGTGTGTTCTTGGAAGAGAGAGAATGGAGAGAAAAGCTTAAGTGATAGGTATTGATAAGGATGAAATGAATTTTGGTCTCCTAAGCCTTGTGTTAGCCGTGAGAGTATAGGGAGTGAATGGTAAGTTTTTTGTTTACATTTCGATCTTTATGGAGGCTAGGATATTTAACAAAGTGATAAGCTCAAAAATTTTGAGTCATGAACCTTCTTGAAGACCAAATGGCCGTGGAACCTAATGGGAAAACACTAACCAAGTTTTGCTTCATTTAGTTACCTTGTTAAGCTTAGGCAAACCTAGTTAGCTTACTTAGTTCATTAGCCAACTATCTAGTTACTTAGGTGATAGTCATCAATTCTTGAACATTGTAGAACCTTCTTGTAACTAAGAACCCTAATGGTTAGTAACTAAGTTTGTCTCCATTTGATTACTTCCTAAGTACTTTAGAATAACCAAGTTAGATTTAAGCTAACTTAGTTAGATTTTCTAGTTTCTTTCTAACTAGTCCAACCACTAAATTTGACCATCTTCCATTGGTTTAGAAAATGTCAAGCCACTAATGTTGACTTCGTTCCCATTGTTTCACTATCAGTAAGTCTCAAGACTTTACCAGTTCCTATTATCCACTGGACAAAAGTTACTACTCATAGGTCAGTAGGTATCGTCCACTAGATAATAAAATAATAATAAAAATATAAAATATTTTTTATTTCATAGATAAATTCTAAAAATTAAAAGATTATGACACGCATCTCTCGGAATTTGGTTTAGTAAGACCCCTCAACTCCGAATAAATACGTAAAGATTTTCCCCGGCCAGAAAATTATTATTTTCTTATCTTGGAGTAAATCACACAAAACAATCAAATAGAGTCATGGAACTGTTAAAATAATTTTATAGCACACAGAAATCACAAAACAGTACAATTATGTTATTACTGTAAAATAGCAAATTTCGGGGTATTACAACTTTCCCCCTCTAAAAAGAAGTTTTGTCCACGAAACTTAAACACATAATCAAAACAAATACGGATATTGTTCTTTTATTTTATCTTCCAATTGCCATGTCGCTTCACCACTTACGTCATTCCAAACTACTTTAACTAATGAAATTTCTTTACCTCGAAGTTGCTTTGTCCTTCAATCCTCGATCTTGACTAGAAATGTCTCATAGGTTAAGTTCTCCTTCAATTGTATTGTGTTTGGTTCAATAACATGGGTAGGATTAGGAATGTACTTCTGTAGTTGCGATACGTGAAACACATTATGAAGATTCGAGAAAAAGGGTGGTAACGCAATTTGATAAGCTACTGGACCTATCTGTCAAAGAATTTGATTTGGCCTAATAAACTTTGGAGTGAGGTTCTTGGACTTAATCACTCGTCCGACTCCGGTTGTAGGTGTTACGTGCAAAAATACATGGTCACCTTCTTCAAACTCTAATGGTCTCATTCTTTTATCAGAATAGTTCTTTTGCTGAGTTTGAGTTGTCCTCATCTTATCTTGAATCATCTTCACTTTTTCTGTAGTCTGTTGGACAAGCTCTGGTCCTAAAACAACACTTTCCCCGTCCTGATACCAACACAACGACGTTCTGCATCGTCTCTCATACAATACCTCATAGGGTGCCATTCCTATGCTCGAATGAAAACTGTTGTTGTAAGTGAACTCTATCAATGGTAAGAATTCATCTCAACATCCAGTCTGTTCCAAAATGCATGCTCTCAACAAGTCATCTAATGACTGAATTGTCCTTTCTGACTGACCATTAGTTTATGGATGGTAAGCAAAACTTAGACGTAGCTTTATTCTCATCGCTTCTTACAAACTATTCCAAAACCTCAACGTAAATCTCGGATCTCGATCCGAACTAATACTAGAAGGTACACCATGAAGTCTGATGATTTCACCGATGTACTCTTGGGTCAACCTCTCCATTGAGTACTTGATATTAATCGGTAAAAAGTGCGTCGACTTTGTAAGTCGATCAATAACTACCCAAATAGCATCATGACCTCTTTGAGTCTTTGGTAGTCTCATCACAAAATTCATTGCTATATCATCCCATTTCCATTCATGAATAGGCAAAGGCTATAACATTCCAAATGGTCTTTGATGTTCAACCTTAGCCTTCTGACAGACTGAGCAGGATGATACATATTTAGTGATGTCTTTCTTCATTCCTTGCCACCAATATAGCTGCTTCAAATCTTGATACATCTTTGTGGCTCCTGGTTGCATACTCAGCTTACTCCTATGAACTTCATCCAAAATCAATCTCCTAAGTCCTTGATTGTTAGGCACACAAATTCTTCCTTTAAATTTCAAAATTCCATCAGCTCCTTCTCTAAAATCCAACACCGTGCCTTAGCTCCTTACTTCCTTCGCTTCTTGTAAATATTGGTCAATGTTCTGACCTTCTCGGATTTTATCCATCAAACTATTTGAAATAGTGATCATGTTTAAACATATCTTCCCGGTGTCACCTTCACTGATAACCTCATATCCTGAAATTCTTCTATTAATTCTCTCTCCTTAATCATCATAACAGAAGCACTAAGCATCTTCCTACTTAAAGCATCCGCTACGACATTCGCCTTTCTAAGATGATACTATAACTGGAAATCGTAGTCCTTCAAAAATTTCAGCCAACGCCTCTGCCTCATGTTCAACTCTTTCTGGTCGAACAAATACTTCAAGCTTTTATGATCACTAAAGATATTGAATGTCGCACCATATAGAAAATGTCTCCACACCTTCAATGCAAACACCACAGCTGCCAATTCCAAATCATGAGTAAAATAATTCCTCTCATGTACCTTTAGCTGCCTTGAAGCATATGCCACAACCTTCCAGTTTTGCATAAGTACATAGCCCAATCCTTGGTACGAAGCATCGCAATATACTTCGAAGGGTTCATTTGAATCAAGTAGACTCAATATCGGTGAAGTAATCAATCGCCTTTTTAACTCTTGAAAATTTTTTTCACATGCATCAGTCTATGCAAACGGTTGATTCTTTCGTGTAAGTTGGGTAAGAGGTCCCGCTATCTTGGAAAACCCCTCAATAAACCATCGATAGTAATCGGCTAATCCGATGAAACTATGGATCTTTGATACAGTCTTCGGCCTTTCCCATTCAAGAATCGTCTCCACCTTTGAAGCATCAACTTCAATTCCTTCCTTCGATATCACATGTCCTAAAAATTAAACTTTGGTTAACCAAAATTCACATTTGGACAACTTTGCATATAGTTTATTCTCCTTCAATATCTGGAGAACCACTCTGAGATGCTCAGTATGTTCCTCTTGACTTCGAGAATAGATTAAAATGTCGTCAATAAAGACACCAATAAACTTGTCCAAGTACGAATGGAAAATTCTATTCATGAAATCCATGAATATGACAGGTGCATTCGTCATACCAAATGGCATCACTTGATACTCGTAATGCCCATAACGCGTCCGAAATGTAGTTTTGGGAATATGTTCCACCTTCACATGAATTTGGTGATAACCAGAATATGGTGTCCCAGGGTTGATGAGGGCGGGGAGTGGACGCTGGTGCATGAGAAGCACGTACAAGGAGTGGCTCCTGGCATGCTTCTAGGCGAAGGGTCCCATGAATGAACTGAATACGCACTGGAATGAGAGGGATTCAAAGACTGTGCAGGTATGGGACTGCATAGTTGAGGATGGCTTAAAGGAATTGATTAGGCATAGCCATATCAACAAGTTGCAACTTCTTTTCGGGAGCCTAGAACATAAGAACTCCATTATTAAGCATGCTTGACATGGAGCAATTGTGGGATGGGTGACCTCTTGGGAAGTTTCCTAGGATGCGTGTGAGTGAGGACAAAGTACGCTGAAAAGACTCGTGTTGGTTTGTGGAGACACTCGTCAATCGTGCAGGCAGTCCCGGGATGTTACAGATGGTATTAGAGACGGGACCTCTTCCAGTACGGTGTGGTTCAGGGACGAACTAGGCAGAAGCTGGTGGGCATGTGGTGTCCCGGGGTTGATGAGGGCTGGGAGTGGACACTGGTGCATGAGAAGCACGTACAAGGAGCAGCTCCTGGCATGCTTCTAGGCGAAGGGTCCTATGAATGAACTGAATACGCACCGGAATGAAAGGGATTCAAAGACTATGCAGGTATGGGACTGCATAGTTGAGGATGGCTTAAAGGAATTGATTAGGCGTCGCCATATCAACAAGTTGCAACTTCTTTTTGGGAGCCTAGAACATAAGAACTCCATTATTAAGCGTACTTGACCTGGAGCAATTGTGGGATGGGTGACCTCTTGGGAAGTTTCCTAGGATGCGTATGAGTGAGGACAAAGCATGATGAAAAGACTCGTGTTGGTTTATGGAGACACTCGTCAATCCTGCAGGCAGTCCCAGGATGTTACACAGAACATAAATCAATCTTGGAAAATGTCACGGCTCCTCGCAGTTGATCCATCAGATCATCAATTCTTGGAAGTGGATATTTATTCTTAATCGTAATTTTGTTCAACTGTTGGTAGTCTACGCATAGACGAGAAGTCCCATCCTTCTTCTTAACCAACAATACTGGAGCTCCCTATGGTGTCACACTAAGTCTCACGAATTGTTTCTCCAACAACTCCTCCAGCTATTTCTTAAGCTCTGCCAACTCTGCCGGTGAGCGCCATAGATATAGGTCCAGCTCCAGGTACTAAATCAATAGCAAACTCAATTTCTCTTACTGGCGGTAGTCCAGGTATATCTTCAGGAAACACTTCAAGAAATTCATTGACTACGAAAATATCTTTCAAGACATCTTCATGTTGAACCTCCCAAGAAGACAATAATAAATACCCCTGATCTCGTTCCTTCAAACAAGCTTCTACTTGAGTGGCCGTTAGGAATCTAGAATCCTTAGCCTCTGGAAAAACTAGAGTCTTACTAGAACAATCTACTAGGATATGGTTAGAAGACAACCAATCCATTCCTAAGATTACATTAATCTTGGAAAGATTTGAAGAAGCTATTGACTATGACTTTCAATGAAATCAAATTGCATCGTCTTCTTAAATTGCTTCTTTTGAGAAAGATTAAAAAAAAAAAGGCAAACATATCAAGTCAACATGAAAGATTTTATCCTTAACACAAACAAGGCAATTCAAGCATACTTTTGTAGTAATCACAGGCTTATCAGTAGGAGTAGCAACACTCAAGTCATAAGGCAATGTAGTCATAGATAATCCCAAACGCTCCACACAATCACAAGCAATGAAAGAGTGGGTTGCTTCCGAATCATATAATATGATTAAAGGATTACCTTCAATGACACACTCCTCCATAATCAAGTCCTCCAACCTCACCGCTTCCTCCCTGCTCATGGTATACACACGACCACCCACCTGTGGTGTTGTAGTATGGATGTTCCCCACTGAGGGTTCCACCTTCATTTGATCACATTCTTTGGAGAAATGTCCAGGCTTTCCACATCTGTAACATATGACTCCTTTGTGTAGGGAATCTTTAGTTAAATGATCCTTTCAACACTTGAAGCATTTGAGTGTAGAATGTAACATCCTGAGAAACATGTTAGCATTGTATATGGTCTTAGAGGTACTAATATACTTGCTTAACATGCCAGTTCGGTTTTATGACAAACTGAGTTAGTTTAGGTACTTTGCCGTAACACAAAAAGTGGAAAATGGCCTAAAATGGCTCAAAAAATGGTTTGAAAGGTTAAGTTAAGGGAAATAAATATGGATAGTTTATTTCCAAGTTATAAATGAGTTATAAAAGTTGCAGTTAAAGTTTGAAGGTAAACTAAGTTTGTTTGGTATTTTTAAGCACATCGAGTAAGTGTTTTGATATCGAATGGACTTAGTGCAGATACGAAAAATTAAGAAAATGACAAAATAAGTATTAAGGAGAATCATAGGATTTATTTTAATACTTATGGAGGTTAGAAAGCTTGAAATAATAAGATCAAAGTACTCCTAATAGGTGGGAAATTCTTATGAAAAGATAAAAATGCCCTTGGGGCATGTCTTTTTTTTAAAGTGAGATTTCTCACTTCTCTTTCGTCTCTCACGCTGGTTTGGCCGAGAAAATAATTAGTCTCCGCAAAACTTTTAAGATAATGTTCATTAAGTATTTTTAGAAAAATGATTGATGAAATTCTGGAGGGAGGAGAAACAGAAAAGAAAAAGAGAAAGAAGGAAGAGGAAGAGAAGGAGAGGAAGTAAAAATCAACGACCAAGAGTCATCAACCAAGGTAGGGGGTTGTTTCTCATCTTCTTATCTCCATCTTTTTCTTAATTTGCTTTGATGGAAAAATGGGTTTGATGAGTAAGTTGAATTTAGAGGCTAAACTCTTATTTCTAGTGTTAGATTTTAATTAGTTTGAGTATGAATAAGGTTTAGAATAAGTTATTGTGTTCAATTTTATATGATTCTTCAAAGGATGAAAATGGGTTTTATACCTATATTGAGATTTATGGTTTATGGCATACTTTGGATGCATATTTGAGTTAAATTGATGTTAAAGATTGTGTTTATTGGTTTGGTTTGAGTTTAGGTGGCTTAAAGACTCTATTTTCTGCAAATTTATATGTGGTAATCGATTACATAGCAGTTGTAATCGATTACTAAGCTTCTGGAGTTGCAAATTGTGCAGGCAGAAGTGCCTCGGCCCCAATAGTGGAAATAAACAAATTTTGGAAAAACTATAGCTCTAAATCAAATCGTGATTTACGTGCTTTAGGCATAATCCATTACATCCTACTTGTAATTGATTACATGTAATCGATTACTTCCTGTCTGTAATCGATTACAGAGGTTCTGTCAAGCTAGTAATCGATTACTAGAGCTATGTAATCGATTACTAGGACCCTAAAATGAGGTTTTTGAGCTGAAAATGATTGAAACATGGTTCTTTATCCCTTGTAACCCAAGCATAAACCTTAAACCCTAGATTCAAAGATTATATTTCACTTAAATGTGATAAGATTATGCATCCAAACCAAAATTTAGAAATGACTTTAAGATGGAATAGAATCAAATGAGATTAAGAATTGAGGCAAGATGTTTTCAAGAGAAAGTAAGAGGATGATGGGCATTCATTAGACATGGATTACCTTGGTCAAGAGTTTCATATGTATAGTAAAAGTTTGAGTTATTATGGAACGTAAGGAAAGATTGTGCACCCCTTTAGATATGGATTGACTTAGATAAGAGTTTAGTTCTATGAGCAATATAATATTGCATAGATATCACTTGGAAAGTGATAAAGAGATTAAATACAAGGATATAAGTAAGTATGGTAAGAATGAAAGCCATAGTACCTAGCGAGCAAAGAGAAGAGGCATAGTGCCTAAATGATAAGAATAAGGGGCCTTAATACCTAGCTAATAATAATGAAAGAGTATGAGAAAGCAGGCAAGTTGGACATTAAAGGAGTGCCAAAGTGGTATGAATGCTCTCATAGAGGTAGAGCTAGTAAGTGTAAGAATAGAAGTTTGATGGTGATTATACAAAAGTTAGGCATAACACCTTATAATTCACAGACATTCATGCATAGTTCAGAATGTGGGTTAAGGAGGTAACATATTCCCTCCCCACTGTAAAGAGGAATAGTAGATTCATGACATTCTTGACATTGTATCCATAGAAAGAGAAATGGTGGGCTAAGGAGGTAACACATTCCCTCCCTACTATAAAGAAGAATGACGAATTCATGACATTCATGACAATGTATTCACAGAAAGAGAGATGGTAGGTTATAGGAGGTTATATATTCCCTCCCTGCTATAAAAAGGAATAGTAAGTTCATGACATTCATGACATTATTCATGACATTGCACATACATCATCACATATCCTTGTTTGAGCATAATCATACCTCATATTATACATCATAATATCATTGCATTACTTGATGTGTGAATGTTATTGTGCTTCGCGATTCCTTGTGTTTGTGTGTTGTACTCAATGTTATTGTTCTATTATATGGGTGGTGGTTCAATATCATTGATTGTCACCTTTCGATGACAGTTGTATGGGCAGCTATCTTTATCTTGTAAAGAGGAATTAGTTCAGAGTTATGGCTAGACTAGGAACATTACATAGAGAGAGGAAAGGATGTGTATGTTCCTAGAGTATGGAATAACATTTTTTACGACCAATAAAGATTCATTTAGGATATTTACAGATTGAGTAATGATGAGTAGCTTGGTTTACAGTTACAGTTTTATTTTAGATATTATGGGTTGTATGTTACTATACAACTGCTAGTATTGGTACACTTATACTAAGAATTATGAATTCTCACCTCGTGTGTTCCATGTAAATCCAGGTTGAAGATTCAAGGACAAAGAGAATATGAAGCATGAAGACTAGTATAGTTATTTTCATGATTAGTAGATAGATTTTATATTTTCATGTATATGAGATTAAGTTTGTAAAAGAAAAAGATGTGTGTATTAGTGAGAAGTTATGTATATAAGTGGATATTATTTCCACAAGGCTCTCCATGATCATTTATTTATATAAATGTTATGGATTAGTTGAATGAATAAGTTAGAAGTGGCATAGCTAATACTGTTTATCTAGGTATATGTCAGGTATACTAGGATTTCAGTATTAGGATATTACATTTTGGTATCAGAGCAGTTCATCTTGTGAGTCAGGGTATGGACTGACTAGGCTTAGGAAAGATTAGAAGTTTTAATAGGAAGTTTTGCAGGAGTTGTGCAATCCTTGTCTTTTTGCGAGTTGTCTGTTTAGGATTGCATGATTTGCCTTATGGTGGGTTGTTCTTAGCTACTGTTACACAGTTACATGATATCGAGTCTGGCCAACTCCATATGTAATGTTTTGTGTGTAACACCGCTAAACCTAATAACCACGGCACAATCGTCATTACACCACAGTCACTAAATACAGGCATGTCACAATCTCAAAGACAGTATTTTCAAAAGTTCATTTCCATTATACATAAATAGAAAATATGAGCCCCGAGTGAAGCATATTTAGTATCTGACCATTAAGATGCAACCACTGAAGGAAAAACATATTCCATATATAATTATATTTATTCATGACACAAGCACTGGTAACACGAAACATAATACTTACATATTCAGATAAAATACAGTGGGTACAAAAGCACTAAAGGGAAAATTAGTAACCCTAGGATAGGTACTACTAGCAGACAAAGCTGCAATCCCATATATATATACGACGCTCAGTGTCCCAGTCGACACGCCAGGCATCAATGGCCCCATGGAGTTCCACCCGTGCGTAACCAAAGAAATCTCGTCCCGATGCCATATTGAAAATAGTGAATCAGCCCAATCCAATCAGTAAGGGTGTGGTCCCTCGTCTTCTTCTTCACGATCTTTTAACAAATATATATATGACAAAAATACAAGGATACAAGAAAGAGGTGAGACATCCTACTTACATTACCCATTATGGCAGTAAAGAAACAGAACGACGCAAAGCACCCACATAGCAGAGCAATAACATTTAAGAAATAGTAATCACATACGATAAAAGAAAACAACAATAGAATCTCAGATAATGAACAATTAAAACATTTCAAATAATCATGACATCACTAAAACAATAGTGTAATCATCATATAAATGAGTGCCAGAAGATATGATATAAATGAGTGTCATATGATATGCGGACTCACAATGCGGACTCACAATGCATGTGCACTTGGTACCAAGATTTTCCATTCCATTTCAAAGATGAACGTTCCAGAAGATCTGTCCCTCTCAATGACAGCCTTCGGGACCACGAAGAGAATAGTACTTTGTCAGGCCCGTAATGCGTTGCAATCGGTTTATCATGGCCAGGGGTATATAAAGTGATAACATCATCACGGAATGAACCACCGCGCCTTACGCCCCCCATAGATCCTTCCACTGGATCGCACTATAACAATTATCATTCATTTACCACAAACAGAATAGTGATTTGTTGGGCCCGTAATACGTGCAATCGGTATACACCGCACCTTACGTCCCCCCATAGATCCTTCCACTGGATCTCACTTATTCAATTCTCATTCATAAGCTTATACAACCTTTTAACAGTCATCGACTGAGAAAATATTCAATGCATGTTGACTCAATGCATACTCATAGGCTCATCCAGCCTTTTAACAGTCATCAACTGAGCAAATATTCAATGCATGTTGACTCCATGCATAATCATGTATATTCAACAATAATGGTATACTTTCTATGACATGCCTCAATTTTGCCAAGTTAGATATCAACATGTTCATGTATATTTCATAATAACATTTTTGCATTTTGGCCAAATAAGCATCAACAGAATTCTAGTCCTAAACACGGATCCACAGTAGTATAGTATTAATTTCTTAAGAGTGATAGCACACTTTTAGAGATTTATTTAAGGTTTCACTTTAATTAACATCTCTTATGAATTCATTCTCTAGAGGGATTCTCTTGTAGTCCTTATTCAATCTTCATTCCTTTAGATTGATCAAGTTCCTTAATCTAATCAATTATGTTCACTTAAAGTTACTCTAAGGTTTTGCAAGTCTCACAAACTCCTTTGTTCTTCCCGTATGGCCAAAATCATTCTAAGTCATAATATAAAGTCTTATTCTTTGTTTTTTCCATTTTATGAATTCTTAATGAATCTAGAATTCTTAATGAATCTAGAATTCTCTAATCATCTACGTCTACATTTTAGCACTATATTTTATGGCATTTTTGCCTTAAGAATTCGTGGGCCTCATTATAACAAAAGTCCAACCTTTTTTCTTTCACCACAATATTGATCATTTATGACTTAATTACTAAAATCCCAAGGTTGCACAAAATCACCACTTGGACCGTTAAATCTCCTAGAGGCCGTGAGCCTCCCTAGGTGAGAACTCCCAAAAGTTTTTCATTACAATCATTAATTCTTCATCACCTAATCACCTAAGCTCCAATGTCTCTAAAATCAAACTTAAATCCTCAAAATTTAGCCTTAAGGCCGTGACCCCCAAAATAGTAAGTATACCCTACATTTCTCCATACATCAATCCAAACATTCCAACATATAATCCATAGCCATCAAAGTATGCAAAGACAACCAATAGCTCATACAAGTCTAAATAAATACACAATCATGAAAACAACACAACAAAGAGAGCAATCCACACATGGATTCCTCATCAACAACATCAAAAAAACGTTTCCTCACCACCAAGATAGGTTGAAGAGGATCATCTCCCTCTTACCTCTTGAAGACAATACAAGAAAGTAAGCTCCCTTGTTCTTGATTTTCGTTTTCCACTTTCAAGAAAACCCTAAGGACATCAAAACTCACCAAAATCATCATCAAAGCTTAGAAAAGGAATCCTTGATCACCTAAGAGATCAAGAATCATGAAAATGAGGAGAAAAGGTGGAAAAGCTATGAACTTTACCTTAAAGTCTCCAACTTTGAAGCTTGATCGAGCAAAAACAAAAATGGTGGATTTTGGTGGTGGTCACAAAAGAGAAAGTGTTCTAGGTGATGAGAAATGGTAGGAAATGAGGTTGTTTGAGCAAGAAAAGTGGATGCCCACAAATGGGTCTTCTTGGCCATGAAAGGGGAAGAGAATGGAGAGAAAAGGTGAGCTTTTTAGAGAGTGATTCCAACAAGAAAGGAAGATCTTCAATAGAAGTGTAGATTCAAGCAAGATTGAAGCTTGAAATCAAGCATCCATGGAGTGTGGAAGGGTATGAGGCTGCCGTGGAGTTAGAGAGGAGGAGAAAATGGTTGAGAGAAAAAGATGAAGATGGAAAGTAGAGAGAGAAAGTGATAGTAAAGTGAAATGAAATGAAATATGTAATTAGGTGTATTTTGTGTAAGTGTATGGAATAAAATGAGTGGCTACAAAGAGCCCTCAAAATTGTGTGGTGGAGAATAGAAGAGAGGAAATGTGGCTCTTGAAGAAGCCAATAGAAAGGTGCAAGGAAGCTTCCTCTAGGCTTCTCCAACAAGCTAAGCTTCTACTTTTGAAAAGTCAAAGTGATGTCATAATAATGATGTTACCATGGTGATGTCATTAAAGTGTTCTCTAAAATATGATTAACACTGTATCGGATTTATTATCAGTGGATAGAAATTATAGTTAACAAAAAAATAGTATTTATTGTCCAACGAATAATAAAATTATTCAGCAATTTTTATTTATCAGATAAAAATCTTGAAAAACGTAAAACCTCGTAAATCATGTCTGGCCTCAGGTTTAATAAGATCCTCTATTGACATTTTCACAGTTTAAGGTTCTCGGGAAAAATATCTCATTTTCCCAGCTCTGCTCAATGGGCACATAAAATGAGGAATAATATTAAAATATTTTACGTTCTCAGAAAAATCTAAAAAAATTCACAAAAATCACAAATATTATAAAATAACTATTTATAATAAAATTTTTAATTATCGGGGTGTTACACTATGTGAACGGAAAACTATGGCACCACTAAGGTGTATCCGAAAAGACAAGAACACAGTATGTGAAGTTGGAGCAGTCATGGCAACATCCAATGCAAGGAGGAATTAGGCAGCTATTACAGTAGGAGTATTAGAGGTGCAGGGAGCCAATCAACTTCAATTACCAAGACAAGTATGAGAAAAGCAAGAGAAATGTTATGAAGGCATTACGCAAGGAAGTGTTCAGAAAGAAAAGAAGTAAAATTGAAGAAGTGAAGTTAGAAATCAGATGCACAATGCCAAAAAGAGTAATCAGTTTGTAAGTCCAAGGAGATAGCACAATCCTCAAGTTTAGGAAGAGGTAAGTGCGAAATTCTGTTTCTCTAAGATTTGGATATACTTGAAGTAAGGTGGTATGGGACATCTTACTTTAGGTAAACCAAATTTTGGGGACAAAATTTTAAAAAGGAGGGGAGAAATGTAACATCCCGAGAAACATGTTAGGCTTGTATATGGTCTCAGAGGTACTAATATACTTGCTTAACATGCCAGTTCGGTTTTATGGCAAATTGAGTTAGTTTAGACACTTTGCCGCAACACAGAAGGTGGAAAGTGGCCTAAAATGGCTCAGAAAATGGTTTTAAAGGTTAAGGGAAATAAATATGGATAGTTTATTTCCAAGTTATAAATGAGTTATAAAAGTTGCAGCTAAAGTTTGAAGGTAAACTGAGTTCATTTGGTATTTTTAAGCACACTGAGTAAGTGTTTTGATACCGAATAGACTTAGTGCAGATATGAAAACTTAAGAAAATGACAAAACAAGTATTAAGGTGAATCATAGGATTTATTTTAATACTTATGGATGTTAGAAAGCTTGAAATAATAAGATCAAAGTATTCTTAAGAGGTGGGAAATTCTTGTGAAAAGACAAAAATGCCCTTAGGGCATGTCTTTTTTTAAAGTGAGATTTCTCACTTCTTCGTCTCTCACACTGGTTTGGCCAGAAAATAGGGAGGAGAAACGAAGAAGACAAAGAAAAAGAAGGAAGAGGAAGAAAAGGAGAAGAAGGAAAAATCAAAGACCAAGAGTCATCAACCAAGGTAGGGGGTTGTTTCTCATCTTCTTATCTCCATCTTTTTCTTGACTTGCTTTGATGGGAAAATGGGTTTGATGAGTAAGTTGAGTTTAGAGGCTAAACTTTTGTTTCTAGTGTTAGATTTTAATTAGTTTGAGCATGAATAAGGTTTAGAATAAGTTATTGTGTTGAATTTTGTATGATTCTTCAAAGGATGAAAATGGGTTTTATACCCATATTGAGATTTATGGTTTATGGCATGATTTGGATGCATATTTGAGTTAAATTGATGTTAAAGATGATGTTTATTGGTTTGGTTTGAGTTTGGGTGGCTTACAGACTCTGTTTTCTGCAAATTTATACATGGTAATCGATTACATAGTAGTTGTAATCGATTACGAAGCTTCTGGAGTTGCAAATCATCTTTCTAGGCAGCATGTAATCCATTACATCCTACTTGTAATCGATTACACGTAATCGATTACATCCTGTCTGTAATCGATTACAGAGGTTCTGTCAAGTTGGTAATCAATTACCAGAGCTATGTAATCGATTACCAAGGCCCTAAAATGAGGTTTTTAAGCTAAAAATGATTGAAACATGGTTCTTTATCCTTTGTAACCCAAGCATAAACCTTAAACCCTAGATTCAAAGATTATATTTCACTTATGTAACACCCCAAATTTACTATTTATTAGACAGTAATTTTGACAATTAACAGAATTCTACTATTTAGTGATTTCTGTGTATTGTAAAATTATTTTGAGTATTCCGTCAGCGTATTTGATCTTTTTGAGTGATTTACTCCGTGTCAAGAAAATAAAAATTTTTGGGCTGGAGAAAATCTTTATGTATTTATTTCTCTTGACTGTTAATTAT
Organism: Ormosia emarginata; assembly: GCA_029884605.1. Classification (NCBI taxonomy): domain Eukaryota; kingdom Viridiplantae; phylum Streptophyta; class Magnoliopsida; order Fabales; family Fabaceae; genus Ormosia; species Ormosia emarginata. The sequence continues at coordinate 120,986 of JAQQTP010000074.1, forward strand.
TTTTAACAATTTGATTTGATTTTCATATGTTTTTTAATATTTGTGATTTTTGTGGATGATTATAAATTTTTATGGTTATCTGGTTGTTTTTGGGCGATTTGTGGGTCCCAGTGGTCCTACGTGGGCCCGAGGTGAGTCCCAAAATATGAAAATTTTTCTACGTATAGAAAAATTTGTACTGTGTAGACGGAGACAGGGGATCTTACTAAACCTGAATCCGGAAACAATTTTTAGAAAATTTATTGTACTGTGTATTGTACTGTATTTAATTATCGGGCGATAAAAATACAGTAAATATATTCTTTCGTGGGGTTTTAGCAGATAAAAATAAATATTATACTGCTTAAGTCAACAATAGTGGTTATGACAACTTTTGACGGACCAATAGGAAGCAAGTCTAATATTGAAGACTTTGATATCAACCATCGATTAAATCAACGGTGTAGGATTAGTCTTGGCTATGACCATTTATAACCATTGGATGAAGAATTAAATCAATAGTGGAGATGGATCATTTATAACCATTGGATTTGGATTTAATCAATGGTGGAGATTTGGTCTTCTAAAATGGCTATGACTAATTATGACCCTTGGATTAAAAGTAAGAAGGAGTAATCTTGACCCTTTATTTTTGGAGATGGATCTAATGGCTAGAATTTCAAGGAGAAAGATCTAATGGCCTAGATTAAGTCTTCTAATCAAAAGTCTACCTTAATCCTAACCATTGATCTAATCAATGGCCTAAAATGCTCTAAATGGTGGTTTGAAAAAGATGACAACATTATGGAATGCATGCATGGAGGGGGGACAGTTTTGTGCTTCATTTTGGAGCTAAAGAAAAGCTTTATGACCATTATTACTTGTCTTGGTCAATATGCATCATAATTGATCACTTTGCACTCTTACGAGAATGCATGGAAGGGGGGACGGTTTTGGTGAGTGCTTAAGAGCATAGAATGGTTTCAAGACCATTATTACTCCATCTTGATCATTATTGATCAAATTCAAGAAGCTAAGTTATCAAAGCTTTCTCTCCATTTCTCTTCTCCTCTAGTTTCGGCCAACACCTAGGAACCATGTCTCCAAACTTCTAAAATTTTATCTAAACACATTTCCTAAACCTAAACACCATTCTAAGAACATCTCTAGTTATGAGTTTTCATCAAATCATTCATTTTGAGCTTCAAATCCAAGCTTCAAGTTTCTATCAAAAAGGGTAAAGTTCATATTTCTTCACCCAATCTTTTAGTTTTGATTTTCTAAGCCATGCTTGAATCATGGTTTATCTATTATTTCACTTGTTATTGATTTTAAGATTTGTTTATGAATTTTAGGGATTGTCCAAGGAGGTCCACAAAATTGATAGGAAGGGAAACCAAGTGTTTTCACTTCATTCTTTACCTTAACCAAGTTTAAGAAACCTTTCCCTCACAAAAATCAAAAATTTCAACCTTGTTCATCAAGAAGAACCATTCGGCCAAGATACCCAAAACCACTCTCCAAGCTCTTTTAATTTCATCCAACCATAGATCTTGAATCTGCATGATTTTCTAAGCAACTTTCATGTTGGAGACTTTTTCTAAATCATTCATCTTCAACCTTGTTCTTCAAGCTAAAGATTGGAGCTTTATTGGTGAAGTTTGTTAATCTTCACTTTTCTTTTGATTTTCAAGGTTCTAAGCCATGTTTGGTCCATGGTTTATCTTGTTCAAGCTTGATTTACTAATAAATATATGTTTTGTTTTGTATTTGAGAAGCCCTTGGTGGTGAAGGACTTGGAAAGAGAAGCAAAACAAGGAGCTTTTGAGGATCTTCAAGAGGTAAGAGGGAGATTCATCTCACCAACTAAGTATGGTGGTGAGAGATGATTTGTGTATTTGATAGATGGTGAATCCATGTGAGGATTCATATCCATGGTCATGTAATAATTTGTGGGTGTTTATGTGTTTTGATTATTTGCCTATGCTTGATATGCTTTGCATGATTTTATGGCTTATATAGCATGCTTATAACATACAAGATGATAATATGGTATGCTTATAATATGCATGATAAGAATATGTTGAAATTATGTATATGTATGCCATGATGGGATGATGGAAAATAAATCAATTTTTGGCTCCAATGGCCAAAGGAAGAGGGCTACAGTTTTGATACCCATGATGAGGGTTTATGTTGAAATTTTTCAAGGACAAGGGAATTAATTTTTGGTCCCTAGAAAATGGTGAATTTTGGCCAAGACACTTCAAGATAGGTGTCACAAGTTAATATTTTCATGAATGATGAAATGAGATGTTTCGAAAAACAAGGAAAATAAACAAAGGGTTTATTTTTCAAAGAGTACATGAACACGATTTTTAAAAGGATTTTTATTGATTTATTTTGTGTAAAAAGTTCTAAATGTTTTACTAATCATGAGTTTTAAATGAAAATAGCAATGTTGATTTTAAGGATTTGTAAAGAAAGTGAAAAATGAAAATGAACAAATGATTTGATTTCAAAGACCAAGTGCTCACAGTTTTTGTTAAAGAAGTTTTAATGGTTTTGTTTGTGTAAAATGATATCAATTTAGAAGGAACAATATTTGATGGTTTCAATGACCATGTACCATGGTTTTGAAGCCTTGTGAATGCCTTGGTTTAATGAAACAAAATGGTTTTCCAAGTGGAAATGTAATTTGAATTAGTACAAGGAATTCGGAAAGGGAATTAGAGTATTTTATCACTTGAGAAATGAATTTCAGTATGTAAATGGAAAAGAGAGGTTCAAACACACCTCAATTTATTTTTGAAGAGATTTGATTTTAGAGTTGATTTGAGAAAAATTGAGAATATAATAGTGATTTGATATTTTCTAACGTGTAACTCATCCTTTGGGTTTTGGAAAGCGTTAGTAATTTTAAAGTTAGAAACATTGATTTAATTCAATGGAATTGTGAATTTGCAGAATTATTGTGAAAAGGATTTTCTTGTGTAAGAAAATGTGAAAAATAAAGTACGAAGTCATATTATTTTGAGAAAGGTTGAAATGGAATTTTTGAAGGTTGAGAAATATTTTTCATAGTGGAAAAATGAAGTTAGAAATGATATTGATTTGTTTGGAAGTCCAAAAATAATGTTTGGAATATTGAGGAATATTTTACGTGGTTGTAAAATGGTGAAAAATGTTTTACGTATCTTAAAAACGTGATTTTTAAGCTACGCGATTTGAAAAATGCTGAAATATTTCTACGCGATTTGAAAAGCGTTTAAATATTTTGAAAATGATGGAAAATGGTTTACGCGACTTAAAAGAATGATTTTTAAGTTACGCGATTATGAAAATGGTGGAAAATCGCTACGCGATTTGAGTAACGTGTAAATGATTTTACGTGATTGAGAAAACATTGAAAAACCACTACATGATTTTGAAAACGCAACAAAAACGTTGCAAAATTATGAAAATGTAACAGAAAATGTTGCGCGATTGTGAAAAACATGATAAAAGTGTTTTATGACTATGAAAATGCGATAATATGATTTCTCTGTTAAAAATACAGTATGATTACTGTTGGGCCAGTGTGTGGACCCTGATTTTGAGATTATGAAATTAAACTGATAATGAGCCAATGTGTGGACCCTGAATATGAATGATAAATTTTGCCTAGAATTGCCATTGGTGCATTGAACATGCATTGGAAATGGTGAATTATATATGTGATTGGAGTTGGTGCATTTTATATGCATAAACTAGTGTATGAACACTGTATGAGAAAATGATAAATTTTGCCTCTGATTGGCATTGGTGCATTGAACATGCATTGGAAAGGTCCGAGGGACTGTATGAGGCTATTTGCCTAGGAGAGACGTACACCTCTTGAGTGGGTGCGATATGTGTAGTGTAAGTCACTTGTTGACCTTGGGGGCATCGGGGTGCGGGTTGCTTACACGGGTGGTTGGTCGCGCTTCTTCCCGTAGGTTAGACCGATGCAACGCACTGATGATTCTGACCGAGACACTATTCTTAATCATGATCTCGTAAAGACTGTCGTGTATATGCTAGATGTGTAAAAATCAAAATGAGGATTATAGCACTTAGTCTGAGGCATTTTGGTACAGACAGATCTTTCGGATTGACTTCTCCGAACTGAGTATTAGCTCCATGGGGTAGGACATTGAGTCTATGTGCGCATGCATGAATCTGAGCATTTATATCCGTGTAATATATTAATTGAGGAATATTGGCTATGACAATTGTTTTGAATACTTGGATGATGATGATGATAATTGAATTGATAAATGATTTGATGATGATAGTTGATTAATGTTGAGTGCATTATTGGAATTATGGTATGACATATCTGTATGGTATGTTATTTGTGTTATCTCTATGCTACCATGTTGGTATTGGTGTAGGTGATCTCACCTCTTTGTTATATTGTTTTGTTGTGTTTGTATTATTAAAATTAAATAGTAGATGGAACGAGTTGTCTTAGACATACGGGAGATAAATACTCTGAGATCGGTGACAACATCAAAGAATGACCATTCCAGATTTGATAGCGTGTAATGTTGACATAGAATAGATGTCTGATGCATCCAGATGGATACAAGAAGGAATAAGTAGGTTAAGTTTTCTCGTTAGTGTTGTACCATGCTATTAAGTAGGACCCATCATAGGGTTTGCTACTGTTAAAGAGAGAGAGTTTTCAGTTAGTTTTATATTTCTTTTTAAATTGTTAAATATTAATTGGTATCAATATTGTATATTAAATATATTTTCAGTAATACTTATGGATATCAGTTAGTTTATGTTTCTGTCTTTGATTTAAAAGAAATTTTAAAACCCATCTTGTATAACTCAAACCTTGTTTACGAACTTTTTTACAGATTATGAGTTAGGAGCCAGAAATGTGATACCCTGAGGGGGGTGTTACATTATTTTGGTATCTGAGCACGGTTTGAGTCTTTTGGAGTTTTGTGGTTAGGTCTATTTTGCTTGTTTTGTGTTCTCTGTGTGATTGATTTCCAAAAGGAAATGGCTCGTGGTAGACGTACGTGTGTGGAAGCGGAACATGTTACTAGTAATGCAGTTGCAACTACGAAAGCAATGTCGAAGGGTGACCGCAGGAACAGAGAATCGCTGAACAGCGGGAACTGGAATTTGAAGTTCAAGATCTGATGGAAGAGAATCAGTCTTAGAATATTAGATTTCGTAATTTTGGAACCTGGTATTTCTTCTTAGGGATATTAGGAAAGTAATTGATTTCAATGGGAAATGTATTTACGACCATTGAGAAACTAGAACCAGTAAGTGATGTGGAAGAAGGTACTTAATGAAGGACTGTACGTCAAGGAAACAATTTGTGGAAAGTTTGGACACATTTCCAGAGATTGTGTTCCACTGAAAACAGAGTTTTCTGTTAATAAAATATTAGGTAGTAGAGAGTCGATACGTCGAATGGAATGGAGTGTTCTGAGCTGAAGATCTAAACAAGGGAGACTGTACTGCAGAAGGTGATTCTTTACCTATTCTTTGTGGCATATGATTGTGTGGATCAATTATATGTTAGAGTTATTCGTTAGCCTCTGATTTGTTTACTTCTGCTTCTATTCTTAGCCAATCGAGCTACTCAAGTTATTCAAATTGTGGTTATAGATCAAAACTTTGTGTTAGTTTGATCTGTTTCATATATAGACGTGATCTTTAAAAAATGGATTGGTTATTTTCCAACCATATCCGATGAAATTGTCTTAATAAAGTATTAGTATTCCAGAAAATTCATTCCTGAAAATCCGACAATATCAAATTCTTTGTTGGATATGTCCGGTAACATATCAAATAGTTTGCTATCTTCCATAATGTTATTCATGCATCACAATTTGCAAGAAAGAATATTTTGCAAGAAAGGATATTCTTATTTATATCCATGTTATAGTATCAGAGTGACACAGTGGAAGCGTGGTGGATTCTTCAAAGGTTAAAAAAAATGATAACGGAAATCCGTAGAAAATTTATGGAGATATTTTCTAAGATCGTAGGACTACTTACCTAGCTTATCAGAAAGAATTAAGTGTTCGTATGGACTGATGCATACAAGGAAAATTTTTAGGAGTTGAAATATGTTTGAGTACTTTTTGGTATTAGTTTTGTCTAATCTTAGTAAACCATTGGAGGTGTACTATGATGTATTATATCAGAATTCAAGATATGTGCTTATGTAGAATAGAAGAGTTGTAGGGTATGATTTTAGGAGATTGAAGTCACTTGAGAAAAGTTATTCTACGCATGAATGGAAGTTGGTAGATGCTGTGCTTGTATTAGAAGTATGGATATACTTTCTTTATGGAGTAAAATTTAACATCTTTAGTAATTATAGGAATCTGAGATATCTGTTTGATCAGGAGAAGTTGAATGAGAGGCAAAGGGATTTCATTGGTTAGAATCGTTTGGAACGATGCAAGCAGTGAAGCAACATGGGAGTTAGAGGAAAAGATTAAATATGCAATATCCATATTTATTCTGAGGATGTGAAATCAGGTTTATCAAATTTTGAGGACAAAATTTCTTTTTAGAGATGGAGTATTGTAACACCCCAAATTTACTATTTATTAGACAGTAATTTTGACAGTTAATAGAATTCTACTGTTTAGTGATTTCTGTGTACTGTAAAATTATTTTGAGTATTCCGTCAGCGTATTTGATCGTTTTGAGTGATTTACTCCGTGTCAAGAAAATAATAATTTTCGGGCCGGAGAAAATCTTTATGTATTTATTTCTCTTGACTGTTAATTATTTTTAACAATCTGATTTGATTTTCATACGTTTTCTAATATTTGTGATTTTTGTGGATGATTATAAATTTTTATGGTTATCTGGTTGTTTTTGGGCTGTTTGTGGGTCCCAGTAGTCCTACGTGGGCCTGGGATGAGTCCCAAAACATGAAAATTTTTCTACGTATAGAAAAATTTGTACTGTGTAGACGGAGACAAGGGATCTTACTAAACCAGAATCCAGAAACAGTTTTTAGAAAATTTATTGTACTGTGTATTGTACTGTATTTAATTATCGGGCGATAAAAATACAATAAATATATTCTTTCATGGGGTTTTAGCAGATAAAAATAAATATTATACTGCTTAAGTCAACAATAGTGGTTATGACAACTTTTGACGAACCAATAGGAAGCAAGTCTAATATTGAAGACTTTGATATCAACCATCGATTAAATCAACGGTGTAGGATTAGTCTAATAAAATGGCTATGACCATTTATAACCATTGGATGAAGAATTAAATCAATAGTGGAGATGGATCATTTATAACCATTGGATTTGGATTTAATCAATGGTGGAGATTTGGTCTTCTAAAATGGCTATGACTAATTATGACCCTTGGATTAAAAGTAAGAAGGAGTAATCTTGACCCTTTATTTTTGGAGATGAATCTAATGGCTAGAATTTCAAGGAGAAAGATCTAATGGCCTAGATTAAGTCTTCTAATTAAAAGTCTACCTTAATCCTAACCATTGATCTAATCAATGGCCTAAAATGCTCTAAATGGTGGTTTGAAAAAGATGACAACATTATGGAATGCATGCATGGAGGGGGGACGGTTTTGTGCTTCATTTTGGAGCTAAAGAAAAGCTTTATGACCATTATTACTTGTCTTGGTCAATATGCATCATAATTGATCACTTTGCACTTTTAGGAGAATGCATGGAGGGGGGCGGTTTTGGTGAGTGCTTAAGAGCATATAATGGTTTCAAGACCATTATTACTCCATCTTGATCATTATTGATCAAATTCAAGAAGCTAAGTTATCAAAGCTTTCTCTCCATTTCTCTTCTCCTCTAGTTTCGGCCAACACCTAGGAACCATGTCTCCAAACTTCTAAAATTTTATCTAAACACATTTCCTAAACCTAAACACCATTCTAAGAACATCACTAGTTGTGAGTTTTCATCAAATCATTCATTTTGAGCTTCAAATCCAAGCTTCAAGTTTCTATCAAAAAGGGTAAAGTTCATATTTCTTCACCCAATCTTTTAGTTTTGATTTTCTAAGCCATGCTTGAATCATGGTTTATCTATTCTTTCACTTGTTATTGATTTTAAGATTTGTTTTTGAATTTTAGGGATTTTCCAAGGAGCTCCACGAAATTGATTGGAAGGGAAACCAAGTGTTTTCACTTCATTCTTTATCTTAACCAAGTTTAAGAAACCTTTCCCTCACAAAAATAAAAAATTTCAACCTTGTTCTTCAAGAAGATCCATTTGGCCAAGATACCCAAAACCACTCTCCAAGCTCTTTTAAATTCATCCAACCATAGATCTTGAATCTACATGATTTTCTAAGCAACTTTCATGTTGGAGACTTTCTCTAAATTATTCATCTTCAACCTTGTTCTTCAAGCTAAAGATTGGAGCTTTATTGGTGAAGTTTGTTAATCTTCACTTTTCTTTTGATTTTCAAGGTTCTAAGCCATGTTTGGTCCAAGGTTTATCTTGTTCAAGCTTGATTTACTAATAAATATATGTTTTGTTTTGTATTTGAGAAGCCCTTGGTGGTGAAGGACTTGGAAAGAGAAGCAAAATAAGGAGCTTTTGAGGATCTTCAAGAGGTAAGAGGGAGATTTATCTCACCAACCAAGTATGGTGGTGAGAGATGGTTTGTGTATTTGATAGATGGTGAATCCATGTGAGGATTCATATCCATGGTCATGCAATAATTTGTGGGTGTTTATGTGTTTTGATTATTTGCCTATGCTTGATATGCTTTGCATGATTTTATGGCTTATATGGTATGCTTATAACATGCAAGATAATAATATGGTATGCTTATCATATGCATGATAAGAATATGTTGAAATTATGTATATGCATGCCATGATGGGATGATGGAAAAGAAATCAATTTTTGGCTCCAATGGCCAAAGGAAGAGGGCTATAGTTTTGATACGCATGATGAGGGTTTATGTTGAAATTTTTCAAGAACAAGAAAATTAATTTTTGGTCCCTAGAAAATGGTGAATTTTGGCCAAGACACTTCAAGATAGGTGTCACAAATTAATATTTTCATGAATGATGAAATGAGATGTTTAGAAAAACAAGGAAAATAAACAAAGGGTTTATTTTTCAAAGAGTACATGAACACGGTTTTAGAAGGATTTTTATTGATTTATTTTGTGTAAAAAGTTCTAAATGTTTTACTAATCATGAGTTTTAAATGAAAATAGCAATGTTGATTTTAAGGATTTGCAACGAAAGTGAAAAATGAAAATGAACAAATGATTTGATTTCAAAGACCAAGTGCTCACGATTTTTGTTAAAGAATTTTTAATGGTTTTGTTTGTGTAAAACCATATCAATTTAGAAGAAAAAATATTTGGTGGTTTCAATGACCATGTACCACAGTTTTGAAGGCTTGTGAATGCCTTGGTTTTATGAAATAAAGTGGTTTTCCAAGTGGAAATGTAATTTGAATTAGTTCAAGGAATTCGGAAAAGGAATCAGAGTATTTTATCACTTGAGAAATGAATTTCAGTATGTAAATGGAAAAAAGAGGTTGAAACATACCTCAATTTATTTTTGAAGAGATTTGATTTCAGAGTTGATTTGAGAAAAATTGAGAATATAATAGTGATTTGATATTTTCTAACGTGTAACTCATGCTTTGGGTTTTGGAAAGCGTTAGTAATTTTAAAGTTAGAAACATTGATTTAATTCAATGAAATTGTGAATTTGCAGAATTATTAAGAAAAGGATTTTCTTGTGTAAGAAAATATGAAAAATAAAGTACGAAGTCATATTATTTTGAGAAAGGTTGAAATGGAATTTTTGAAGGTTAAGAAATATTTTTCGTAATGGAAAAATGATGTTAGAAATGATATTGACTTGTTTGGATGTCCAAAAATAATGTTTGGAATATTGAGGAATATTTTACGTGGTTGTAAAATGGTGAAAAATATTTTACGCATCTTAAAAACGTGAATTTTAAGCTATGCCATTTGAAAAATGTTAAAATATTTCTATGCGATTTGGAAAGCATTTAACTATTTTGAAAATGATGGAAAATGGTTTCCGCAACTTAAAAGAATAATTTTTAAGTTACGCGATTGTGAAAATGGTGGAAAATCGCTATGCGATTTGAGTAACGTGAAAATGATTTTACGTGATTGAGAAAACATTGAAAAACCACTACGTGATTTTGAAAACGCAACAAAAACGTTGAAAATTATGAAAACGTAACAAAAATGTTGCGCGATTGTGAAAAACACAATAAAAGTGTTTTATGACTATGAAAACGTGATAATATGATTTCACTGTTAAAAATACAGTATGATTACTGTTGGGCCAGTGTGTGGACCCTGATTTTGATATTATGAAATTAAACTGAGAATGGGTCAATGTGTGGACCCTAAATATGAATGATAAATTTTGCCTGGAATTGGTGAATTATATATGCCTGTGGAAATGGTGAATTATGCCTGTGATTGGAATTGGTGCATTTTATATGCATAAACTAGTGTATGAACACTGTATGAGAAAATGATAAATTTTGCCTCTGATTGGCATTGGTGCATTGAACATGCATTGGAAAGGTCTGAGGGACTGTATGAGGCTATTTGCCTAGGAGAGACGTACACCTCTTGAGTGAGTGCGATATGCGTAGTGTAAGTCACTTGTTGACCTTGGGGGCATCGGGGTGCGGGTTGCTTACACGGGTGGTTGGTCGCGCTTCTTCCCGTAGGTTAGACCGATGCAACGCACCGATGATCCTGACCGAGACACTATTCTTAATCATGATCTCGTAAAGACTGTCGTGTATATGCTAGATGTGCAAAAATCAAAATAAGGATTATAACACTTGGTCTGAGGCATTTTGGTACAGACAGATCTTTCGGATCGACTTCTCCGAACTGAGTATTAGCTCCATGGAGTAGGACATTGAGTCTATGTGCACATGCATGAATCTGAGCATTTATATCCATGTAATATATTAATTGAGGAATATTGGCTATGACAATTGTTTTGAATACTTGGATGATGATGATGATAATTGAATTGATAAATGATTTGATGATGATAGTTGATTAATGTTGAGTGCATTATTGGAATTATGGTATGACATATCTGTATGGTATGCTATTTGTGTTATCTCTATGATACCATGTTGGTATTGGTGTAGGTGATCTCACCTCTTTGTTATATTGTTTTGCTGTGTTTGTATTATTAAAATTAAATAGTAGATGGAACGAGTTGTCTTAGAGATACGAGAGATAAATACTCTGAGATCAGTGACAACATCAGAGAATGACCATTCCAGATTTGATAGCGTGCAGTGTTGACATAGAACAGATGTCTGATGCATTCAGATGGATACAAGAAGGAATAAGTAGGTTAAGTTTTCTCGTTAGTGTTGTACCATGCTATTAACTAGGACCCGTCATAGGGTTTGCTACTGTTAAAGAGAGAGAGTTTTCTGTTAGTTTTATATTTCTCTTTAAATTGTTAAATATTAATTAGTGTCAATATTGTATATTAAATATATTTTCAGTAATACTTATGGATATCAGTAAGTTTATGTTTCCGTCTTTGATTTAAAAGAAATTTTAAAACCCATCTTTTATAACTCAAACCTTGTTTACGAACTTTTTTACAGATTATGAGTTGGGAGTCGGAAATGTGATACCCTGAGGGGGTGTTACAACTTAAATGTGATAAGGTTATGCATCCAAACCAAAATTTAGAAATGACTTTAAGATGGAATGGAATCAAATGAGATTAAGAATTGAGGTAAGATGTTTTCAAGAGAAAGTAAGAGGATGATGGGCATTCATTAGACATGGATTGCCTGGGTCATGAATTTCATATGTATAGTAAAAGTTTGAGTTATTATGGAAAGTAAGGAAAGATTGTGCACCCTTTTAGATATGGATTGACTTAAGATATGAGTTTAGTTCTATGAGCAATATAGTGTTGCATAGATATCACTTGGAAAGTGATAAAGAGATGAAATACAAGCATCTAAGTAAGTATGGTAAGAATGAAAGCCATAATACATAGCTAGCAAAGAGAAGAGGCATAGTGCCTAAATGATAAGAATAAGGGGCCTTAGTGCCTAGCTGATAATAATCAAATAGTATGAGAAAGCAGGCAAGTTAGACTTTAAAGGAGTGTCAAAGTGGTATGAATGCTCTCATAGAGGTAGAGCTAATAAGTGTAAGAATAGAAGTTTGATGGTGATTATACAAAAGTTAGGCATAACACCATATAATTCACAGACATTCATGCATAGTTCAGAAACAGTTCAGAATGTGGGTTAAGGAGGTAATATATTCCCTCCCCACTGTAAAGAGGAATAACAGATTCATGAAATTCGTCACATTGTATCCACAAAAAGAGAAATAGTGGGTTAAAGAGGTAACACATTCCCTCCCCACTATAAAGAAGAATGACAGATTCATGACATTTATGACATTGTATTCACAAAAAGAGAGATGGTAGGTTATAGGAGGTTATATATTCCCTCCCTACCATAAAAAGGAATAGTAAGTTCATGACATTCATGACATTATTCATGACATTGCACTTACATCATCATATATCCTTGTTTGAGCATAATCATACCTCATATTATGCATCATAATATCATTGCATTACTTTACATGTGATTGTTATTGTGTTTGGTGATTCCTTGTGTTTGTGTGTTGTGCTCAACGTTATTGTTCCATTGTATGGGTGGTGGTTCAATATTATTGATTGTCACCTTTCGATGACAGTTGTATGGGCAATTGTCTTATCTTGTAAAGAGGAATTAGTTTAGAGTTATGGCTAGACTAGGAACATTATATAGAGAGAGGAGAGGATGTGTATGTTCCTAGAGTATGGAATAACATTTTTGACGACCAGTAAAGATTCATTTATGATATTTACAGATTGAGTAATGATGAGTAGCTTAGTTTACAGTTACAGTTTCATTTCAGATATTATGGGTTGTATGTTACTATACGATTGCTGGTATTAGTACACTTATACTGAGAATTATGAATTCTCACCCTGTGTATTCCATGTAAATCCAGGTTGAAGATTCAAGGACAAAGAGAAGATGAAGCATGAAGACTAGTATAGTTATTTTCATGATTAGTAGATAGATTTTATATTTTCATGTATATGAGATTAAGTTTGTAAAAGAAAAAGATGTATGTATTAGTGAGAAGTTATGTATATAAGTGGATATTATTTCCACAAGGCTCTCCATGATAATTTATTTATGTAAATGTTATGGATTAGTTGAATGAATAAGTTAGAAGTAGCATTATTGTTTATCTATGTGTATGTCATGTATACTAGGATTTCAGTATTAGGATGTTACATAGAAGTTCCTACCTGACCAATCTTATTTCCACAGAAACTCCTCCAAAAGATTGTTGTCGGTTCTGACCCCCTGACAGTCTAGCATACGGCTTCTGCTAATAACGGTTGCCACCACTACCTTTTCCTCTTTGGAACCATGTAGGTCCAAAGTTCCTGTTCCTCATATCTCGCTGATGATCTATGTCCTCAACTTTACGACATTTATCCAACAGCACTAGAAATTGATCAATTTCCAAAGTTGCTACTGCTCGCTTTATATCATGTCTCAAGTCTTCTTCGAACTTCCTACATTTCCATTCCTCATTTGGTTGCATCCAGAAATATCTCGAAAACTTAGACAAGCTTTTGAACTTTGCTGCATATTCACTTACTGTCATCGTCCCTTGTTGCAGACCAAGGAATTCCATTTCCTTAGCATGCCTAACACTAGCTGGGAAATACTTTCCCAAGAACTTTTGCTTGAAGAGTTCCTAAGTTATGACTCTCTCCTCAGCTACCAATAATCTTCTGGCTTTGGTCCACCAATCCTCGCCATCACCAGTCAGCACAAAGGTCACATAAGTGACCTTTCTTTCGTCAGTACAACCCATACCATCGAATATTTTCTCAAGTTCTTTAATCCAAAGATTGGCTTTCTTTAGGTTAAACTCTCCATTGAATTGTGGAGGATTGTTCCTACAAAATTTCGATAAGTTCTATGTATCCTTATTCGCCCTTCGATTCTGTTGCACAAGGACATCAGCCATCCTTTGTGTTGCTATTACAGCTTCAGCCATATTTTGATTGTTATCTCCTATATTTCCATGTCCATCTCTAACATTCGTGCGTCCAGCTCTCGTATTCATACGTCCTCCTCCTCTGCCTGCCATTTCCTTCTAAAATCTAACTAAACAATACAAGACAAAAGTCAAGAACCATTATTTCAAACAACATTGTTTCCTTTCGGAAACCAATCACAGAGAATTTAGACGACACAAACAAGACAGACCTAACCACAAACCCAAAAGACTCTAACTTGGGCTTTGATACTAACTAATGTAACACCATCTGTAGGGTATCATATTTTATATTCATTATTACTGAATTACTTCCCAAGTTATAAAATAATATTATTTAATAAAATACGAGTTGTAAAATTTCTTGATATCGATAAGATAAACTTAGCAGAAAATAAAAATATTAAACATCATCACAAATAATTTACATCATATACATCACATAAGTACTGTCAAACTTATTTATATACAGACCAAGTTCTCAAAAGTATTTAAACATTTCTACATTACCATACTGGCCCAAGTACATCTAGACAACAGAACCCTTAGACGGGTCCTCATCGAGATCAGCCTCATATTCCTCAGAAGGTAGGAATCCTGGTTGACGTGTCGTCCTACGGATAAGTGTTCGAGCAGATGATACAATGCTGATCTCTGATGGGACTTGGTAATGACCGCCACAATATTGTCGAATAGATAATGGAAATTCTACATGTACATATATAGTAACAGAAAAGAAAGTATCTCCATAAAAGATCCTACTCATATTAACTGTCAAATGTGTAACACCCCAAAATTTATCCATTCTGCTATTGATATTCAATTTGTAATATTTATGATTTTCTGGATTTTTCTGAGAATGCGAAATATTTTAATATATTCCTCGTTTTGTGTGCACAGTGGACAGAGTTAGGAAAATAACTGTAACGTTCCAAAAGTTGAAAAATTATATGACGAATAGTCGTTATATAATATTTGTAATTTTTGAGAATTTTCTGAGGAATTTTCAAAAAAGTGAAATATTTTAATATATTCTTCATTTTGCGTGTGCGTTAAGCGGAGCCGGAGGAACGAGGTATTTTCTCTGAGAACCTTGAAGTATGAAAACGTCGACGGGGGATCTTACTAAACCCAAGGCCAGACACAGTTGCAAGGTTTCATGTTTTTTGAGAAATTTTAGCAGATAGAATAATAAAACACTGCGTAAAATTTATCTGTCAAATTAATTAATACTGACCTCTGTTGATTGTGACTATTATCCCCTGGATAATAGCATGTAATAAAAATCATATCACTTTATCCCAATATAATCTACTTTATGTCATAACAAATCCACTTTAATTCAAATATATTGTTATTTTAATCAAGTTTCTAGAAGCTTTGACCCAAGAAAGGACTTAACTACCCTTAGCTTGCTTGAGAAGCTTGTCAATTTCTCTCTTCTCTCTCTCTCTATGTCGCGGCTGCCACCAAGCAAAAGGAGGGGGATTTGGTTTCATTCACTTAACCAAAATACACCAAACTATCATACTTTAACCTAACAACTTCTCTCTCTACCTCTTCATCTTCTTCCTTGCTCTCCCTTCTCTCTAAAACTCCATAGCCAAACCGAAATCTGCAGCTCACTCTCTACTTGATCTCTTCATCTTTTCTCTTCATCAACCACATTTCTTTATTCTTCATCATCATCTCTACTACTTTTCTTCACAAGGTTTCACCAAAATCTTCCATTTCCTTTTCTCTCCATTTCGGGTTGCCACTTCCACTATCCCTATTTTCGTTTTCTTGCTTCATTAATCTCATTTTTAGCTTCTCTTCATCATTCTAAACCTTTTTCCTTCCATACCCTACATCAAAATCTTTCATCTTCACCAATCTTCTTCAAGGGTAAAGTTTGAGGATTTAAGGTAAAAATCACAACTTTCTTCTCTTCTCTTCTCCTTTTCGTGTTCCAAGACCATTTTCATGGTCAAGGATGCTTTCCTTTTCAAGATATGGTGATTGACTCTTTGAGCTTGTTTTCTAGGGTTTTGAGGAGCACAAAACCAAAATCACAAGGAGCACCTTAGAGGTCATTTTCGTGCACTCCTCTTTGGTAAGAGGGAGACCACTCTATTCAACCAAAAATAGTGGTTGGAGACTTGTTATTTGAAGATTTGTGAGAAACCCTAATAGGGGTTATTCTTGCTATTTTATTTTCTTACCATTGATCCTTTAAATTTTTGTTCTTCTAATTGATTTGTTAGATAGAATTAGTTCTTGTTGACATTGTAATTGATGATCACATATTTTATATATTAATAAACCCTCATTTTTAGTCATTTACACTCTCCATGTACTTAATTGATTAAGTCTAGTTATGTTTTGTAAGTTTGGACTCAAATTGGACTTAATTGATTTTTTTAGCACTATTTTGGTCTTACGCTATTTTTGTATTTCGGCCATATCTTGAGTTCTAAATGTCTGATAATTATGATTTTTACCTTGTAGAAAAGATAAGAGAGAGCTCTACAACTTTGATGAAGAGCTCAAAGTCTTAATCAGACATCTAGTAGAGCTAATTGGGCTTGGAAGACAGAACGCGAGTTTTGTGTCTGAAACCTGAATAGTGTACAGTAATCAGAGCATAACTCGGGCTGCAAGAATTATCTTGGGCTGAAATTTGGACATTTGAAAGTTAAGACCCAGATCTAAAACTTTCATGTTAAACACAAAACTTGATTCAGGCTCCTTGATGGTGATATTGGGTCTGAAAGTCAAAATAGAGGTGCTGAAACTCGGCCTGAATAGTTTGTAGTAATTGGGTCATATCTTGGGCTGTAGGACGAATTTTTGGGTGATTCCAGAGCCATTGGAAAGCTTAGACAATTTCTAGAACTTTCATGAAGACCACTTGCTTGAAAATGACGAAATCAATGACTTAAGCAATGAATGATTTCGGAGACAAGAAATCTCAATGATTTTTCACTCTTATCCTCACCATTTGGCATTCTCCATCATTCATCCACTCATCCCACCTACCCCTAATCAGCTCCTTTGTCATTTTGTATCCCTAATCCTCTATAAAAGGCACCATTGGCTGACCATTTGGAGACTTGGTGTTAGGCTTAGTTTGTACAAGTTAAGGTTATGCTTGTTTATTATTTTCCTTTGTTGTAATTTTCTCTTGTTCTAAATTGAAGTCATGTTCATCTTTCTCTTCTTCTCTCTTTCTTTCTTCTTATCCATGAGTAACTAAATCTTCATCTTGTTTGGGTGAAAGAGTGAAGCTCTTGGTAATGAAATAAGGTTAGATTATTTTATTTCTTGTGCTTAAATGATATATTATTAAATGAACATTATATGTGTTGTATTTTGTTTCCAATCAATTTAGAAACCTTCTTTGTTAATGGAGATCTTGATTTATTGTAGACAATAGGATTGGCACAGTGAATGCTTGAACTCATTTACAAATGTTGGTAGATAATTAAAGGAATCATAATATGATTACATATATAATTGAACTTTGAATGTTATATTTTTCGATTGGAACCTCCGTTGTGTGTGGATTTCAATTAAGTTATAAAGAGAAATAATCTTACCTTTAATTTATTACCAAGAGTGGATCTCCTAACCCAAGCAAGCCCTTAAATTCATTTGTGAACTTATTTTATTACTTTTGGTGTTGTGACAAATCCTCTTCTTACCTCAATTAATTTTTCTTCATCAATTCCCTGTGGATTGACCTCGGACTCCCGAGAAATTTACTACTTGAGACAACCTGCACTTGGGTTTGCATCATTAAATCCCGCAGTCAAGTTTTTGGCGTCGTTGCTGGGGACTTGATTTGAAGTTTTGATTTATTGAGGTTTGTTTTCTTTAATAAAATCTATTCTCTCTTCTCCCTCATCGGAGCAAAAGATCGGCTTGCCGATCCTTCGGTTTCTTTACTAACTCTCTAACTTACTAACTTGCTAACATACTAACTTTCTAGTTTTTATATTTATGTCATTTATTTTTACTTTTTAATTTTTTTTTTATTTTTGTCATTTTTTTTCGTCAATGGGGTAACTCTCCCTTTTATTTTACGCACTAACTTAGTGGGAAACTCTCCCTTTTACTTTTCTGTTATTTATTTTTCCGCACTTTATTTTTATTTTTATTTTTGGGTGGTTGGTTTCTACCACATCCTTGTTAATATTTAATGGCGGGTTACACCGCCAGCTTGTACATTATTTTATGTTTATTTATTTTTAGTTATTTATGTATTTATGCTTAATTGGTATCGTGATTTAAATTATGGTCGTTTAGTTAAAATTAATTCTGGCACTTTATATATTGACTTGTTTGAATTACAATCACACACAATTGACACAATGGCTGACAATGAAAGTGTACATGATGAACCGAAAAATCAACCGTTGCGAACCATGCGTGAATATTTGCAACCACCTCGAAATTCTAGTCCATCATGTTTTATCTTTTCACTCAATGCCAACAATTTTAGATTTAAACCAGGTATGATTTCGTTTCTTCCTAATTTTCATGGTTTAGAATCTGAAAGTCCATATTTACATCTGAAAGAATTTGAGGAAGTATGTATTGCCTTCAATGATCAAAATTGCACTGAAGAGATAGTTAAGCTTAAATTGTTTCCTTTTTCTTTAAAAGATAAAGCAAAATCTTGGCTTAACACTTTGAAACCAAGATCAATTGGCACATGGCAAGAAATGCAAGGTGAGTTCTTAAAGAAATTTTTTCCAACACATAAAACTAATGCTTTGAAAAGACAAATCCAAAATTTTTCCCAAAATTCAAATGAAGCATATTTTCAATGTTGGGAACGATTTAAAGATTTGTTAAATTCTTGCCCACATCATGGTTTTGAAAAATGACGCACTATAAACTTCTTTTATGAAGGTTTAACTCCTAAAACTAAACAATTTGTGGAAACAATGTGCAATGGTGAGTTTCTTGATAAAGAACATGATGAAGCTTTAGACTATTTGAACCAGTTGGCTAAAAATTCTCAATCTTGGCATAGTACTAACACTTCTGAAAATTCAATTAGATCTAATCTTGCAAGTGCTAATAAAGGAAAATATCACCTTAGTCAAGAGGAAGATCTAAATGCTAGGTTTGCCAATTTAGCCAGAAAGGTGGAAGCCATGGAATTAAGAAAAGCAAAAGAAATCAAATCTGTGCAAAATGAAGAAATTTGTGGCATTTGTGATGACTTAGGGCACCCAACCCATGAATGTCCTAACATTTCTGTTTTTAAAGAAGTTGTACATGAGCAAGTAAATGCAATGAATAATTTTAAAAAGTCATTTACTTCTTCTTTTTCAGATACATACAATTCGGGATGGAGAAATCACCCGAACTTCAGCTGGAGGAATAATACTCAGTCACAATTCGTGCAACCACCACCTCTTCAGGCACAACAAGACTCTCAAAATTCTCAAGGATATGCACCTTATGTCCCACCATATAGGAAAAACCTTGAGGAAACACTACATGCATTTATAGAAAAACAAGAGGCCATTAACAAACAAAACAATCAAACCATGATTGACATAAAAGAAACTCTTGCCAAACTTGCTTCTGCTCTCACCATTCATGAGAAAGGAAAATTTCCTTCTCAACCTCAACCAAATCCCAAAGGTCAGTACAGTCTAAATGAAGGGAGTTCAGAAAACCAACAAATGGACTAAGTCAAGTCAGTGATAACTCTTAGGAGTAGAAAGGTTGTTGAAAAACAAATTTCTGAACCATGTGAGAAAGAAGATGAACCAATTCCCCAAGAAATGAAGAAGCTGACCAAAAGGAAACCAAACTCTCTCATTCACCCCCATTTCCTCAAGCATTGAATAACCCAAAGAAATTGGACCACCGCACTGAAATTTTTGAAATTTTGAAACAAGTGAAGATCAATATTCCTCTGTTAGATGCTATCAAACAAATTCCTTCTTATGCTAAATATTTGAAGGACTTGTGCACTATTAAAAGGAAACTAAATCTGAAAAAGAAAGAATTTTTAGCTGAACAGGTAAGCTCCATTCTTCAAAATAATAATGCGTTGAAATATAAAGACCCTGGTTGTTCTACAGTTTCATGCATTATTGGAGAACATAAAATTGAAAAAGCTTTACTTGATCTTGGTGCTAGTGTCAATTTGCTTCCATATTCAGTTTATCAGCAACTCAACTTAGGTGAGTTAAAACTAACTTCTGTAACTTTTCTACTTGCAGATAAATCAATCAAAATTCCAAGAGGAATAGTGGAAGATGTGTTAGTTCAAGTTGATAAATTCATATATCCTGTGGATTTTATTTCTTGGATACTGAACCTATGGTTGATAGTTGCAAGTCAATTCCTGTTATTTTAGGTCGTCCATTTTTAGCAACATCTAATGCTTTGATAAATTGCAGAAATGGAATGGTGAAGCTAACATTTGGAAACATGACACTAGAGCTTAATGTTTTTAACATGTGCAAGCAACCACAGGAAGTCCTTGATGAAAAAGAGGAAGTTGAAGGAATTGAAGCCATTATAGATGATCATCTTCAAACAAAGAGTTCTTCTGACCCATTAGAAATATGCTTAGTCAATTCATTAGATTCAGGCATGCAATTAGAAGATGATATATCTGAAATATGTTCTTTGCTTGATTGTACACAGGCAATGGAGTACAAAGGATGGAAACCAAGATTTGAAGAGCTAAAACCCATGAATGATAATGCCCATGAAGAAGTACCCATACTTGAACTAAAGCCATTACCTGCTGGGTTGAAGTACATATTTTTGGGAGAAAAGCAAAACTTTCCAGTGGTAATTTCCTCGTCTCTTACTGAAGAACAAGAAGGAAAGATGCCGCCTCAATGGACGCACCAAGATAGAATGAAATTTTTGACAGAGGTGAAAATTTTTTATTGGGATGACCCATACTTGTTCAAATATTGTGCTGATCAAATCTTTCGGAGATGTGTGCCCGACAGTGAGGTAGGTAGTGTCATTAAATTTTGTCACTCGGATGCATGTGGAGGTCACTTCTCTTCAAAGAAAATAGCTGCGAAAGTCTTGCAGTATGGATTTTATTGGCCCACTTTATTTAAGGACTGCTATACTTTTTGCAAAAGTTGTGAAAATTGTCAAAAGTTGGGCTCAATTTCAAAAAGAAACATGATGCCTCTGAACCCCATCCTTGTCATTGAAATTTTTGATTGTTGGGGAATTGATTTCATGGGTCCATTTTCATCTTCATTTGGATTTGTGTATATTTTGGTTGCAGTTGATTATGTTTCAAAATGGATTGAGGCGATTCCATGCCGACACAATGATCATAAAACTGTTCTCAAATTTTTAAAAGAAAATATCTTGTGTCGATTTGGAATCCCTCGAGCTATCATAAGTGATGGGGGAACACATTTTTGCAATAAACCATTTGAATCTTTAATGAAGAAATATGGTATTACACACAAAATTACCACCCCTTATCACCCTCAGACAAGTGGACAAGTTGAATTGGCAAATAGGGAGATTAAACAAATTTTGGAAAAAACAGTTAACCCAAATCGTAAAAGATTGGTCTTTAAGACTAAACGATGCACTTTGGGCTTACCGTACTGCTTTCAAAACATCTTTGGGCATGTCACCCTATCGGTTAGTCTATGAAAAACCTTATCACTTGCCTGTAGAATTGAAACATAAAGCATTTTGGGCCATTAAAGCTTTCAATCTAAATCTTGATGATGCTTGCAAGATACGTAAATTGCAATTAAATGAACTTGAGTAATTGAGAAATGATGCATATGAGAACTCAAAGTTTTATAAAGCCAGAACAAAAGCTTTTCATGACAAGACAATTTTGAGAAATTTTTTTGAAATTGGTCAAAAAGTTCTGCTTTATAATTCTCGTCTGCACCTATTCCTTAGAAAATTGTGATTTCGATGGAGTGGTCCTTTTGTTGTCAAACACGTGTATCCTCATGGAGCCGTAGATATTGAGAATCCTAGGAATGGTAATGTGTTTAAAGTTGATGGACAAAGGCTCAAACCATTTCTGGAAAACCAAGTTAATGAGATAGAATTCATCTCTCTTTTTGATCCTTGTTATGAATAGAATTCACTCTAATTTTGTTGCCTTGTTTTTGCAGTTCTTTGTGTTACCGGTTAAGTGGCGGATACGGTACTTCGTGACTCTCAAGTCGGTTTGTTTTTTAGTTTTTCAAAATAACTGAATCCTTCTTCTCCCTTAAAATGGATGCCATTCTTTCAAACCTGAGAAAACATTTTCCTTCTCTCCCTCAAAATTGGGAATCTAACTCTAAAAGGCCCTGTTTGCCAATTTATAAGAAAATTGGATGGGAAGCTTATCCTCGACTCATAGAAGGCGTTTAAGCCGTTACTTGACGTGAAACCAGAGGCAGATGTGAGCCATATCCACAACAATCTGTACATATTATCTTCTTCTTCTTCATGTTTTCTTTTTGAAAAATAAAAAAAAATAATAAAAAAAATTTGAAAAAAAAAATGAAAAAAAAAATTCGTGAGTGTCTACTGCACGGGTGACACGCAGTATAAAGATATGCCACTACTGCACTCGTGACGTGGAGTATAAAGATATGCCATGAAAGCTGTATATACAGATATGTCATCATTTGCTATTATATTTCTTTTATCTTTGTTTGATTTTGCTATATTTTGGTTTTGGACAAACGATCCTTTGAGCAGGATCCTTCAGGGGTTTCTAGACTTCTTTACCCTGATGGTTTTCTTGAAGTCGAAAAAAAAAACAAAAGAAAAACAAAAAAAAAAGAAAAAAAGATTCTGTGTTCCTTAATTTCAAACTCTTCTGACAACAACCAACCTACCCTTATAGGTGCAATTATTACCTTTTCCATTCTTTTTCCTATTTAAACATTCCATTTTCTCCACTTTCCTTCAACTCATAAACATTCAAAGGGAGGAAGAGTATAGAAATGGGGCCTTCTATTCGTAACCTTAAAAATGTCTGTGTTTTTTTGTGGGTCAAATTATGGGAAGGGTTTAGAGTTTGTAAATGCAGCTAGCACTCTTGGTCGATCACTTGCTGCGAGGAATATTCATCTTATATATGAGGGAGGTTGCTGTGGGTTAATGGGGGCTGTATCACTTGTTGCATATATAGGAGGCAGTCAGGTTTTAGGAGTCATTCCTGGACCTTTAGCTCAACAGAACATCACTGGAAAGACGGTTGGAGAAGAAATTCAGGTAACATCTATGCATGGACGAATGAAAAAAATGCTTGACAACTCTGATGCATTCATTGCCTTACCAGGTGGTTTTGGTACTTTGGAAGAAATTTTCCAAATAGTCTCTTGGGCCGAACTGAACATCCACCATAAACCCATTGGTTTGTTGAATGTTAATAATTACTTTGATAGTTTGTTACTTTTTCTTGACCATGCTGTGGAACAGAAATTTATCACTCCTTCGGCAAGAAAACTTCTTATCTCTGCTTCCACTATTGATGAGCTCATTGATAAATTAGAAGCTTTTGAGTATGTACCTGATAAGGTATTAGCTCAGATAGATTAGTCAACAGGAAGCAGAGAGGGAAGCAAGAAGAAAAGAAAGCCAGATCTGACACTTCATCTTTAATACCTTTGATTTTATTTATCGTATTTTTTTGTCAGATTTCTCCAACAAGTAAGATCTTCTATCCTTTACTCATCTATATTTTAACATTGAGGACAATGTTGTGATCTAGTTGGGGGAGAAAGATAGTTGACTACCAATTTTTTTTTCTTTTCCTTTTTGGGAAGTATGATATGATTGTCATGAACTTATTAAACCAATGAATGATGGCAGAGTAAGGAGTAATTTTACTTCTGAGACGTATCTAAATTGGGAAGTATGTTTAGTGATATGACTGTCAGAAACCTATTCATAGTAAAACCAATTAGTGATGGAAGAGTAAGGAGTAAATTTTGGAAACAATTTATTACTCTTGAGACGCATCTTAGTTGGGGTAGTAATTAATTAGTATTGATTTGTGGAAGTAACAAAGCTTTGTCTTTTGATTTCCTTTGAAAGATTCAAGTGAATGCACTCTCACATCCTTGGAAGCAATTGAAATTCAGAAATCATAGCATGATTGAATAAATTATCTTCTTTCTTAAATTTCACATGCTTGGTTATGGATGTTGAATTGGTAGATAGAGAATGATAGAAATATGCCTTGTGAGATTTTGAGCCTATTGATGAATGGATTGAATATCTGTACCATTCTCTTCTTTCTTGTGTGATTTTCACTCATGGAATTGTTACTCTAGAACTTGCTTTGATTCTTTTTGAGGCTACATTTTCAAATGCATACATTAATATGATTGAGGCATTTTGAAATAACTACTTTGACCAAATAGCCATCCTTGTATAGTTTCCATTGTGTAACCCCTGTGAACTTGTTTGACCATTCCTTGTTTTAAGCTCATTTCATCCTTCAAAAAAAAAAGAAAAAAAAAAAAAAAAAAAAAAAAAAAGAAAAAGAAAAACTAAAAAAAAAACATGTTTTTACCTAACCTTAGAGAATAAGAGAGCATTGACCTTGTTCTTGAACAAGTGTGGGGGTGTGTGTGCAAAATGATCAAAAAAAAAATTATTTGACCACCATTGCAATCAAAGGATTATCAAAATAAAGGTGGAGGCTTGGAAACAACAGGAAGAAAAAGAGAATGTTCAAGTCTAACAATGAATTCAATTCACCAATTTGGGATTGATCTTCAACAAAACATTAGTCAAATATTGGTGATTGTCCTTTATGACGAATGTTCTCAAACATTTTCTCCACTCTAACTGTACCATAATGCTCTTTTATTCTCTTTGGTATTTATCTTTTCATATCCATATTATCTCCTCTCCTTTACCATGACCCCATTACAACCTTGAATAAAGTCCTCTTGATTTTTGTATGCATGTGTTTTGAGTAGCGGAGAAGTAGAAGATAAGCAAGCTTATGGTAGTGCAATTGTTCATGAGTTGAATAGAGTGAAATACTTACCTTTTAAACACTTGAGAGATTGAGAGGGAATTCTGTGAGGATCTATCATTCTTGATTCATTCTTTTCAAATGAAGTTTCCTTGCTTGTTGATTTGAGATGTGAAGAAATGTTACCTCATTAATGCTTTGATCCCTTGAATTTCTTGTTGCTCTTCTTGCTTCATCGAGTCTTTTAGAGTTTTTAGCTTTTGAGTCCGTGTCATTTTTCTTTGTCTCCTAACTTTGGTCTTATGTGTTTTGCCTAGGAGTGCAAAAAGCTAAGTGTGGGGGAATTTGATGATCACATATTTTATATATTAATAAACCCTCATTTTTAGTCATTTACACTCTGTAATTGGCTAGCTATCATGAGTAATAGTTTTGATGATAACAAACGTGAAGACAAACATGAAGATGATGAGAAGACCAAGTCTAAGATCTTCAAGAATAAGCTTTAGGACTTAGGATCCTTGTAAAAGCCTCATTGGATATCTCATTAATTGGCATTGCAAAGAAATGTTTTCAAAATTGTTTTTCCAAAATTAAACAACCATTTTCGGTCATTTGAAAGCATTTAAAACTGGTTTTATATCGAGAGGTATTCGAATACCCGATAGGTATTCGAATAGAGTGTTTTTCAAGCTTACACGTTTTCTGTTTTCAAAGTGGTATTCGAATACCCATCTATGGTATTCGAATAACTTGTTTCGAAACCGATATTTGCTTGTTAAAACAGAGGCATTCGAATACCCCGTATGGTATTCGAATACCCTAGATTCAGAATGAACCTTTTTAAATGAGGCATTCGAATACCCTTAACTGGTATTCGAATAAATTTAATCAGCTTTTTTAAGAGAGTTTTGGCAAGAGGCATTCGAATACCTCATAAGGTATTCGAATACCGTCTGCAAAATTGATTTTCACGAAACGTTCAAAAATGGCAAAGAACGGCCATATTTGCTTTTAATGGTTTCTTAATTGGCACCCAACGGCTAGTTGCTTTCTTTCTTTGCTCTATAAATACAGACCTTGGGTCTCTTCGAAAACCCCCAACTACTTGAATTATTTTTTGCTTGGCTGAAAAGAGTTTTACATTATCTTTCTCTCTTTTCGTGCTCTCTTTGCCAAAACCTTGAGATATCCTTTAGAGAGCTCATTAGCACTTCAAGTTGTAATATCTGCTCTAAGTGAGAGTTTATTTTTCATCTATTCTCTGCTTCGTAAAAGGTGAGGTATCCCTTAGTGAATTTGTGAGGTGAGGCATCCCTCTAGTAAAAGGGTGAGGTATCTCTTGGTGTAAAGAAGGTGAGGTATCCTTCAAAGGGGTGAGGTATCCCTCTAGTAAATAGGGTGAGGTATCCTGTTGTGTAAAGGTTGCAAGCACTGTTGTTAAGCTTGTGTTGAATAGTGAAAAATCTCGAACCGTGTTTTGGGGACTGGACGTAGGCCACAAGTGGTTGGTGGTCGAACCAGATAAATATCGTGCTGCTTTTCTACCCTTAATCTTTTATCTTTATGCACTTTATTTATTCTTGCAATTTAATTATTATTTGTTCTTCTTATCTTTATCTCATTCTCGCCTTTACTATTTAAATTTAGTATAATTCATTTGTTTAAGGCTTTTGCGAAAAATTTCTAATTACTCAATTCACCCCTCTTGAGTCTGAAGCCACTTGGGTAACAAGTGGTATGGGAAAGCTAGACTCTTGTATAAAGAGCTTAGCCGCTTCAAGAGTACATGGCTTCATCAAATGTTTTATCGAAGCAACTTCCATAAATCGACCACCCTTTTTCAATGGGGATGGTTATGCATATTGGAAGGAAAGAATGAAAATCTTTATCGAGGCTATTGATCTAGATGTGTGGGATCTTTGTCGAAAATGGCGCATTTATACCTACACGCGTTGTCAATGGTGTAAAAACCGAGACACCTAGAAGTGATTGGTCTAAAGATGATAAAAGAAAAGTTCAAAATAACTTAGTAGCCAAAAACATCATTACCTCAGCTTTGGGGCATGATGATTTTTTAGAATTTCAAATTGTAAAACTGCTAAAGAAATGTGGGACACTTTACAAGTTACCCATGAGGGTACTAGTGAGGTAAAGAGGTCGAGAATCAATTCTCTAACTCGCGAATATGAATTATTTACAATGAACCAAGGAGAAAGCATTCAAGAAATGCAAAAGAGGTTCACCCACATTGTTAATCATCTTGCATCATTAGGAAAGAATTTTACTAACGAAGATTTGATTAACAAAGTGTTGAGATGTCTTAGCAGGATTTGACAACCAAAAGTAACAACAATTTCAGAATCAAGGGATCTAACAACTATGTCATTAGCAACTCTTTTTGGAAAACTTCATGAGCACGAATTGGAACTAAACAGACTAAGTCAAAGTGAAGAAAACGATAAAAAGAAAAAGGGGATAACGCTTAAAGCCACCACCTCCACTATCAATAATGAAGAAGAAGACGATGGAGATGACGTGGACAACATTGAGCTAAATGAACAAAATCTCAATCTTCTGGTAAGAAAATTTAGTAAGTACCTAAAGAAAAAGGGACACAAAGAAGACCGTCCTTTCCCCAAAGAAAGTTGAAAAGAAACCCTCCAAAGAAAGAAGAGTCTACATAGCTTGGGATGACAACGACATGGACTCCACCGATAGCTCGGATAGCGAAGAAGCCCATCTATGTTTTATGGCCAAAGGAGAAGAAAAAGAAGAAAGCGACACGAGGTAAATTTGAATTATCTCTTCTTATGATGAGTTACAAGATGCCTTTGAAGAATTGCATGACGAAACAATTAGGCTTACAAAATTAATTTCTTCATCTAAGAAAAAAATCTCTTCTTTAGAAAATCAAATTCTTATTTTAAATAAAGAGATTGAAGAATTAAAAATTGAAAATGACACTTTAGGATTAATTGATGCATGCTCATATCATTCTTCACATGCTTCTACTTCGTATTCTTGTTCTTCATGTCATTTGCTTGAAACTGAAATTGAAAATTTAAAGAACACCCTTGCCAAATTCACATATGGAAGAGATAATTTAAATATCATATTAGGAAAACAAAGGGTTGTTTTTGAAAAAGCTGGAATTGGTTATAATCCGAAAAATCAGCATAAATCCTATAAAAAATTTTTTGTTAATTCTAGCATCTCATGTAGCCCATTTGTTAAATGTTTTTATTGTGGGAAGAAGGGTCATAATGCTTCAACATGCAACGCAAGAAAGAATGTTAACACAAAAATTGGGATAAAAATGGTTTGGGTTCCAATGGGTACATTGCCCAAAACTGACACTCAAGGACCCAAGAAAATTTGGGTACCAAAAACAAAAAATTAAATTGTGTTGCAGGTGTGCTCGAAAGCCTAGAACTGACTTCGGCATTTTTAAAGTGGCTACTGCGAGCACAAGATCAGGAAATAACTTCAAGCTCTCTTCCTTCTTTTCATGAAGCTTGAAGTTGCAACTATGAAATAAGCTCTTAATGGAACGAGATAAGAAAATAATGGCAAATAATAAGGCAAGCTCTCTTACGGTATTTTCTTTGTATTTCCATCAAAAGGTAAGTTTTCATATCTCAAATATACCTTCTGGACGTGAATTATATGCTTTTATGTTTGAGTTATTCGAATACCTCCCTGTGGTATTCGAATACCATTGCATCTGTACGTGAAAATCCTTGTTTTTCTGATAGGTCTATTCGAATACCTTCCTATGGCATTCGAATACCATACATCAGTACATCAATTTTATGCCTTTATAAAGCTAGAGTATTCGAATAACTATATAGCTATTCGAATAACCAGATATCTATCACATCAGTTTTTCTCACATGCTATCTGGAGTATTCGAATACCTTCCAAGGCATTCGAATACTTGCTCCTTCTGGAGTTTATAAAATGTGATGGGTATTCGAATACGGCAAGAGGTATTCGAATACCACATGACTGAAGCAAGTCTTACAACGTGTTCTTTGTTTCGTTTCTGTTTCCTTTTCTTATACATATGCAATGAAAATATATTCCAACTATGAATAACATGCTTTAATCTTATTTCATCAAGCCTTCATTTTTGCCCTATATGAAAATTACATGATGTTCTTAAATGCATATTTCTTGGCTTGTTCTTGCTCTTTTTTTTTTTCTAAAATATGCTCAATGTAATTGGCTATTGTTTTGATATACGAACAAGTGCAATAAGTGGTATATGAAATATTTAATATCTATGTTTTTATATGTCAGATTTATAAGAATTTGTTAACAAGTGGTAAATGCTTTACATTTTGACAACAAGTGATATCAAAGTGGTATGAACAAAATAACAAGTAATAACAAATGATAACAAATGATATCAAACAAGTGATTTCTTGGCCAAATTAATCGATAAATATATTTTTTGCCCTTGAGAATCATTTGCTGCTTTTGCCTCATTGTTTTAAATGCTTATTGGCTTATGAGTTTGACTAACCCCTATGGATCCAACATTAATGGATACCAATGAAAGCACTCTGAATTTTGTTGTAGGGAGAATACTACCTCAAGCATAAATTTAAATGGACAAAATTCATTCAACTTGAGGACATGCATATATTGTTTAATATGATAAAATGGGAGAGAAAAATACTTGTCCCATCTTTTTGATCATGACAAAAGGGGGAGAATGGTATCCAATGTACAAAAAGGGGAGAACAAGTTTAAATGTCTTTGTTTGAGAAAAGTCAAGAAAAGAAAAAGTCAAAACAAAAATACAAATTGAATTCCAAAAGTAAGGGGGAGCTGTTGTGCATATCTCTGATGAAAATCACCTCTTATGAAAAAGAGGGGGAGTAAGTATCTCTAAACTAACTTTGTGAATTCCAATTTATATGAACTAATGCTTTTCTCAAATGTTAGTTTGTCATCATCAAAAAGGGGGAGAATGTAATTGGCTAGCTATCATGAGTAATAGTTTTGATGATAACAAACATGAAGACAAACATGAAGATGATGAGAAGACCAAGTCCAAGATCTTCAAGAATAAGCTTTAGGACTTAGGATCCTTGTAAAAGCCTCATTGGATATCTCATTAATTGGCATTGCAAAGAAATGTTTTCAAAATTGTTTTTCCAAAATTAAACAACCATTTTCTGGTCATTTGAAAGCATTTAAAACTGGTTTTATAACAGAGGTATTCAAATACCCTGATAGGTATTCGAATAGAGTGTTTTTCAAGCTTACACGTTCTGTTTTTCAAAGTGGTATTCGAATACCCATCTATGGTATTCGAATAACTTGTTTCAAACCGATATTTCTCTTGTGCCGTGTTAAAACAGAGGCATTCGAATACCCCATATGGTATTCGAATACCCTAGATTCAGAATGAACCTTTTTAAATGAGGCATTCGAATACCCTTAACTGGTATTCGAATAACCCAGCCTTAATCAGTTTTTTAAGAGAGTTTTGGCAAGAGGCATTCGAATACCTCATAAGGTATTCGAATACCGTTCTGCAAAATTGTTTTTCACGAAACGTTCAAAAATGGCAGCAACGGCCATATTTGCTTTTAATGGTTTCTTAATTGGCACCCAACGGCTAGTTGCTTTCTTTGCTCTATAAATACAGACCTTGGGTCTCTTCTGAAAACCCCCAACTACTTGAATTATTTTTTGCTTGGCTGAAAACGAGTTTTACATTATCTTTCTCTCTTTTCTGTGCTCTCTTTGCCAAAACCTTGAGATATCCTTTAGAGAGCTCATTAGCACTTCAAGTTGTAATATCTGCTCTAAGTGAGAGTTTATTTTTCATCTATTCTCTGCTTCTGTAAAAGGGTGAGGTATCCCTTAGTGAATTTGTGAGGGTGAGGCATCCCTCTAGTAAAAGGGTGAGGTATCTCTTGGTGTAAAGAAGGTGAGGTATCCTTCAAAGGGGGTGAGGTATCCCTCTAGTAAATAGGGTGAGGTATCCCTGTTGTGTAAAGGTTGCAAGCACCTGTTGTTAAGCTTGTGTTGAATAGTGAAAAATCTCGAACTGTGTTTCAGGAACTGGACGTAGGCCACAAGTGGTTGGTGGTCGAACCAGGATAAATATCGTGCCTGCTTTTCTACCCTTAATCTTTTATCTTTATGCACTTTATTTATTCTTGCAATTTAATTATTATTTGTTCTTCTTATCTTTATCTCATTCTCGCCTTTACTATTTAAATTTAGTATAATTCATTTGTTTAAGGCTTTTGCGAAAAATTTCTAATTACTCAATTCACCCCCCCTCTTGAGTACTGAAGCCACTTGGGTAACACACTCTCCATGTACTTAATTGATTAAGTCTAATTATGTTTTGTAAGTTTGGACTCAAATTGGACTTAATTGATTTTTTTAGCACTATTTTAGTCTTACGTTGTTTATGTATTTCAGCCATATCTTGAGTTCTAAATGTCTGATAATTATGAATTTTACCTTGTAGGAAAGATAAGAGAGAGCTCTACAACTTTTATGAAGAGCTCAAAGTCTCAATCAGACATCTAGTGGAGCTAATTGGGCTTGGAAGACAGAACACGAGTTTTGTGTCTGAAACCTGAACAGTGTATAGTAATCAGAGCATAACTCGGGTTGCAAGAATTATCTTGGGCTGAAATTTGGACATTTAAAAGTTAAGACCCAGATCTAAAACTTTCATGTTAAACACAAAACTTGATTCAGGTTCCTTGATGGTGATATTGGGTCTGAAAGTCAAAATAGAGGTGCTGAAACTGGGCCTGAACAGTTTGTAGTAATTGGGTCATATCTTGTGCTGTAGGATGAATTTTTGGGTGATTCCAGAACCATTGGAAAGCTTAGACAATTTTCTAGAACTTTCATGAGACACTTGGCTCGAAAATGACGAAATCAATGACTTAAGCAATGAATGATTTTAGAGACAAGAAATCTCAATGATTTTTCACTCTTATCCTCACCATTTGGCATTCTCCATCATTCATCCACTCATCCCACCTACCCCTAATCAGCCCCTTTGTCATTTTGTATCCCTAATCCTCTATAAAAGGCACCATTGGCTGACCATTTGGAGACTTGGTGTTAGGCTTAGTTTGTACAAGTTAAGGTTATGCTTGTTTATTGTTTTCCTTTATTGTAATTTTCTCTTGTTCTAAATTGAAGTCATGTTCATCTTTCTCTTCTTCTCTCTTTCTTTCTTCTTATCCATGAGTAACTAAATCTTCATCTTGCTTGGGTGAAACAGTGAAGCTCTTGGTAATGAAATAAGGTTAGATTATTTTATTTCTTATGCTTAAATGAGATAGTATTAAATGAACATTATATGTGTTGTATTTTGTTTCCAATCAATTTAGAAACCTTCTTTGTTAATGGAGATCTTGATTTATTGTAGACAATAGGATTGGCACAGTGAATGCTTGAACTCATTTACAAATGTTGGTAGATAATTAAAGGAATCATAATATGATTACATATATAATTGAACTTTGAATGTTATATTTTTCGATTGGAACCTCCGTTGTGTGTGGATTTCAATTGAGTTATAAAGAGAAATAATCTTACTTTTAATTTATTACCAAAAGTGGATCTCCTAACCCAAGCAAGCTCTTAAATTCATTTGTGAACTTATTTTATTACTTTTGGTGTTGTGACAAATCCTCTTCTTACCTCAATTAATTTTTCTTCATTAATTCCCTGTGGATCGACCTCGGACTCCCGAGAAATTTACTACTTGAGACAACCTGCACTTGGGTTTGCATCTTTAAATCCCGCAGTCAGTAATAATTGTGATGGATTGAAATTGATAAGAATTGAACAAAAGCGTCTTGCTTGAGGCATGGAGGCTCACGACCACACCCTCCTTGGTGGGGTGTTGGTGCTTAAAATTTTAAAGCTTGATGGATTGGTATTTATTAAGTAATTAATGACTAATGAAGACATGAAAATCCTAGAACCCTAACTTTGTGAGGCTTACGGCCATGGAGGAGAAAAATGGTGAAGAATTGTGATTTGGATAAAGGATTGTGAAATTGGACATTAGATGGTAATTAGGAATCCATAATGTGTAAGGAAAATTAATTAAAGTCTTAATTTGGCAAGTTGGGGAATTTGAGTCAAAGAGAAAGAACATGAGTGTATGAGTTTGGAAGGACTTGAAGTAAATACCTAAAGTGGATTAAAAGTAAGACACTAATACATGAAGAAAATGAAATCAAACATTGGACTTGAGAATCTAATGAGGGTCACGGTTTTGACCAAATTGAGATGGTAAGAAATTGACTTTGATGGACTAATGAAATTAAAAGAATTGGTGATAATGAATTAATACCTAATGCGGTGAAAGAATGGAAATTCAAAGACTCTTGAATGTCATGGATATTAAAGTGACCCAAAGTTACCACATTAAATTAATATCATATAACTTGAAAAAGTGAAAATCTACAATGTGGACCATAACGATGAATAAAAATTAGAAAGCGGTATTGACCTAAAATTTGACTCTATGCTATTGTGAACCCTCTTTGTGGACTAAATACTCTATGGTTACGTACCGTAAAAGTATTCTGATAAAGTGACATTAATATATGACTATGATAAACATACATGATTTGACATTGTGTCATCATGCATATGTGTCATCTGTTGGACACTGTTAGAAAGGCCGTGTGGGCCTAGGAGTTTAATAACACCTATGTGCAGGTGTGAATAGACTAAGCATAGGTGTCATATGTTGTTGACCCTAGGGGCGTCGGGGCGTGGGTGTCTCACAATAGACAGTGGTAGCTCCACTGGGGCCGTGGGATAGACCAATGCGACACACCGACGATCCTGTCTGAGACGCTATCCTATATCGCGATCAACTGTCGAGGTACCATGTATAAGCCATTGCGCAAACATTTTTATGAAATAAAGCACACTATATTTTTTGAGGCTAACGATGTACTGGTATTACTCCTTGATCATTCACTCCAAAAATGTTTATGTCTAGCTCCATGGAGTAGGTTTTTGATACACTTTTACGTAAGTGAACTGTCAGTCACATAACTCATTAAGCATGAGCATTTATAATTGTGAAGCATATTTACTATTATTTTTGTAATAATTGTTAGTCACTTGAACTGCTGATTGCTGATAATATTTCCATTATTTAAACATTGTTACTCAGCTTTTGTCGCAAATTTTAATGCTGTTGTGATTAAATGTACAAACTGTGTTATATGTGGGCGTTCAATGCCGTTTAGTTTCCTGCTGCTATTATTGGTAATGAATGACGAGTATCTCACCTCTTTATTGTATATTCTGTCATTGTATATTATCATATGGTTGCCCAAAGACATTCGTGAGGAGGACAAGGAAACCACTAATCTTCAGGGTTTCTGGCCGTATCTTGACTAAGATCGAGGCTGTTAAGGATGTCATTTCGCCCCCGTGGATTTTTTGGTTATGTGCGGATCAACTTTCATGGTGGTCCGGATTGCTGGCATATCAACGTACAGACTGATCGTTGTGTATACCATAGCGAATTGACGGTGTCCTTAGAGTGGGGACGTTATGATGCTTCTATTTTTTTATTTCCATGCCTTTGTATAGCTAGAATTTTACCTGCCTGTGAGAGACATGTGGGTGGATATGTACTATACCCCACGTGATGACTCTTTCTTGTCCACTGCTCGGGCTCCTGCCCGCTGTTCCATCATTCCGATGGATGTCTCGTCGGACGAGGAGGACCCATCTACGGTTCCTTCTCGTTCTCATCAGTCTTAGGGGAATTTTTTTTTTTTAATCGATGGCTACTGATGGTTGTCTGTTTATTTTGTGGGAGCCTGACGTATTATTGGATTGATGGGTATATATATATTTGTATCTCTTGGGGTAGGTATATATTTTGCTTTTTGTGTATATTTTGGAAATGTAATTAATACAGGCTTGTACGTATAATTATGATGATATAGTTCCGATGTATGGTTTAATTTTTGTTGATTGTATTATAATTATTCAGTGTTTGAAGTTTCGCTACAACAAGGATTTTTTTCTAATTCACTATTGTACTACTTACAATGACTTACACAAAAAAATATATACAATAATGATACTATAATAAGAGTATAGCGAAAGTTTTAAGATAAATTAAACCAGCATTAATACACAGGGTTTTATGGAAATTCAAACTAAGTACTATTTTGCGTCGTATAATCTTACCTTATGTTTTTACGATTATATAAATATAATAGTGTGACGTTCCTTCTTCGTGAGTATTGGATAAGAAAAAAGGGGTGTTACAAAATGTCCCTGACAAATAAGTCCCTCCTCATTGGGACTAATACGCCAAGCACCAACTCCTCCATGAAATTGCAACCTCACATACCCAAAGAAACTAGATCTGGTTGCCATCAAATCAGAACTCTGCCTCCTCAGCATGAATCTGCTCCTCTCCGCCTTCTTGCTCAATACCTTGCTCAACGTCTTTACCAAATATAAAAATAATACAAGAATAGGCATACAAAGAGGTGAGATTATCTATGCCAATACCAATATGGCAGCATGGAGACAACAAGTACAACATATCATACAGATATATCACGTAATAATACAAGTATAATAAACAATAAACATAATCATTTCATCCAACATTCCTCAACATTCGATATATAAAATATCTAAAAAATAAATAGATTCAAGTTATGCATATGCTCATTGACTCATTTTCCTATTCCATGGAGCTAAAATTCAAGTAAGAGAGATTGATCTAAAAGATCTGTCTGTACCAACATGCCTCAGACCATGTGCCATAATTCTCATAAGTGTTTGCACATCTAGCATATACACGATAGACTTTACCAAATCTTGATTAAGAATAGTGTCTCGGTCCGGATCGTCGGTGGGTTGCATTGGTTCAATCCATGGTACAGAAGAGCTACCAACTGCCCATTGTAGAAAACCTGCACCCCGACGCCCCCAAGGTTAAGAAGTGACCTACACTATGCATATCACACCTACTCAAGAGGTGTAAGTCTCTCCTAGGCCATTAACCTTAACATAGTCCATCGGACTTTTTCCAATGCATGCTCAATGCATACAAGTCATTCTCAGTCCAAAAGTCATAATCTCATATACAGGGTCCACACACTGGCCGAACAGTATTTTTACTATATTTTTCAATAGCACAAACATTTTACTGTGTTTTCACAATCGTGAAACATTTTTGTCATATTTTCAAATCGCGTATTGATTTTTCAACATTTTCTCAATTGTGTAAAAATATTTAAACGTTTTCCCAATCGCGTAGCAATTTTTCAACGTTTTTGAAATCGCGTAGCTTAAAAATCACATTTTTAAGTTACTTAAAGCATTTTTCACCATTTTTCAACTACTTAAAATATTTCTCAACCTTCTAAACCTCATTTTGGCCTTTCTAAAAATTTATATCATTTCTTACTTTGCTTTTCCATATTTTCTCACTTAAAATTTCCTAACGTGCTCAAAAAGCCAATGAGTGAGCTATACGTTAGTAAATTTCAAGTCACTAACATAATCACCATAATAATTAGATTAATTCTAAAAATTTGATTCTCTTTAAAACAAGTTGAGGTTCAAACACCTTCAACCTCTCTTTTCCTTTCATAAACAAAATCTTCATTTTCAAATAACAAAGTGTTTTATTTCCATTTCTTAAATCCTTATACTTAATCAACTAAATTACCACTTTAAAATCATATTTTTACATAAAACAAAATCATTCCAAGCCTTCAAAATCATGGGTACATGGTCATTGAAACCATCATATCTTTTCTTTTCCTTTCCTTCCTAAGCATCCAATTTTATCATTCATGAAAATCTTAACTTGGAAACACCTATTTTGAGGTGTTGAGGCCGTAAGCCTCATGGCCTTTAGAACCCAAAATTTGTTTTCCTTTCCATCATCAATCATAGCATACATGTATATAATCAACATATCATATAATCAAGCATACCATAAAGCAATAAAAATCACATAAAGCATATAAACACAAATAAATAATTTAAAGCAAATAAACACCCAATAAATTAATTACATAACTAACGATATGAACCCTCACATGGATTCACCATCCATCACAAACAATTTCATCTCTCACCACCAAACTTGGTTGGTGAGATAAATCTCGCTCTTATCTTAAGGAAGATCAAACATCTCTTGGATCCTTCTCCTAGGTATTTCGTGTGGCTCCAAGAAAAATCCTATCAAGCTTAAACAAATTTACAAAGTCATAAATTATGGTTGAAAAAGAAAAACCATGGATCAATCATGGCTTAAGAACTTAATAATCACTTTGAAAACAAGAAACAAGGATCATTACCTTGTAGGATAGAAACTTCAAGTTTTGGATTTCAAGCACTAGATGGATGATTTTGAAGAAACTTGTAATATGAAAGATGTTTAGAATATGGTTTAGGTTTAAGAAGTGAGATTAGATAAAATTATAGAAGGTTATATGTTGGTCTAGGGTGTGGCTGCCGAGAGCTTCTCAAAGAAGAGAAAATGGAGTTTTTGTGTGTTCGTGGAAGAGAGAGAATGGAGAGAAAAGCTTAAGTGATAGGAATTGATAAGGATGAAATGAATTTTGGTCTCCTAAGCCTTGTGTTAGCTGTGAGAGTGTAGGGAGTGAATGGTAAGTTTTTTGTTTACATTTAGATCTTTATGGAGGCTAGGATATTTAACAAAGTGATAAGCTCAAAAATTTTGAGCCATGAACCTTCTTGAAGACCAAATGGCCGTGGAACCTAATGGGAAAACACTAGCCAAGTTTTGCTTCACTTAGTTACCTTGTTAAGTTTAGGCAAACCTAGTTAGCTTACTTAGTTCATTAGCCAACTGTCTAGTTACTTAGGTGATAGTCATCAATTCTTGAACATTGTAGAACCTTCTTATAACTAAGAACCCTAATGGTTAGTAACTAAATTTGTCTCCATTTGATTACTTCCTAAGTACTTTAGAATAACCTAGTTAGATTTAAGCTAACTTAGTAAGATTTTCTAGTTTCTTTCTAACTAGCCTAACCACTAAATTTGACCATCTTCCATTGGTTTAGAAAATGTCAAGCCACTAATGTTGACTTCGTTCCCATTGGTTCGCTATCAGTAAGTCTCAAGACTTTACCGGTTCCTATTGTCCACTGGATAGAAGCTACTACTCATAAGCCAGTAGGTATCATCAACTAGATAATAAAATAATAATAAAAATATAAAATATTTTATTTCACAGATAAATAAAAATTAAAAGATTATGACACGCATATCTCGGAATTGGGTTTAGTAAGATCTCCCAACTCTGAATAAATATGTAAAGATTTCCCTCGATCAAAAAATTATTATTTTCCTATCCTAGAGTAAATCATACAAAACAATCAAATACAGTCATAGAACTGTCAAAATAATTTTACAGTGCATAGAAATCACAAAATAGTACAATTCTGTTATTATTGTAAAATAGCAAATTTCGGGGTGTTACACGATAGGATAAAGGTAATATCCAACTATCAACCATTGGGTCTAACTTAACTAGGCCATTTCAATAAGATTGAAGGCTTAGAGGCATAGAGTTGGGCTTTAGTTCATTAAATGGATTAGAATAAGTGTTATTCACCCAACTATCTAAGAGTTGCATGTGATGTAATTGGAAAATGTTTCCTACCTTAATAACCAAACTTTGAGTGATCAGCCAAAGTTGTCTCAAAGCTAGGTGAAATATGGATCTTAGCCAACTAGGAAATCTTATGATGGGATTTTCTGAGTCAATGCTAAGGGTCATTGATTTGAATAAAATAGTGGGAGACATATTTAATTAAAGACCTTGTTAAATATGCTTATGGCATGATACTTATACTTTGTATATTTCTGTTGATAGATTACCATGGCAACAAATGCTTCAAATAACTTATCATTGTGATCCTTCCTTGAGAAAGACAAATTGTCTAGAACAAATTTCCTAGACTAGTATAGGAATATGAGGATTATCCTCAAACATAAGAAAAAGTTGTATGTTCTTGAGTAGCCCATTCCTGAGCCACCAGCTACAAATGCCCCTAAAGCTTAAAGTAATGCTTATAAGAAGCATCAAGATGATGCCTTGGACGTCAGATGTCTCATGCCAGCCACCATCAAACTCTGAGCTTCAGAAGCAACATGAGAACATGGATGCTTACGATATGATCGTGCACTTAAAGAAGCTCTATCAAGAGCAATCTAGGCATAAGAGATTCAAAGTCTCTAAGACACTTTTTTAGTGCAAACTAGTAGAGAGAAGCCTTGTTGGTGCTCATATGCTCAAAATGATTAGGTACATTGAAAACCTAAACAGGTTTGGTTATCCATTGGGTCAAGAGTTGGCCACTGATCTAGTCTTGCAATCGTTGTTGGAAAGTTTCAGTCAATTCTTCATGAACTACAACATGAACGAAATTGATAAATCTCTACTAGGGTTGCTAAGCATGTTGAGAACTGCTAAGCAGATCATGATCAAAAGAAAAGGAAAGGCCATTATGATGGTCCAAAAGGCTAAGGGCAAAAGTCAGCTAAAGAAGCCCAAGGACAAATGGAAGGGCAAGGGAATGGAGAAATCCAAGTCCAGCACTTTCGATTTGAAACCTATGGGCGGGGTGGCTAAGAAAGGTGTGTGCTTCCACTGTGGTCAGGCTGGACATTGGAAGAAGAAACTATGGTAGGTACTATGACAGGTACCTAGAGGAGCTTAAGAAGAAGGGAAGTGAGATTTTTACTTCAAGTATTTTTGTTATAAAAGTCAATTTATCTGCTTCTGCATCATGAGTATTAGATACTGGATGTGGGTCTCACATTTGTGTAAATATGTAGGATCCAAGAAGGAGTTGACCATTGGCTAAGGGTGAAGTTGACCTACGAGTTAGAAATGGAGCAGAAGTTATTGCTTTAGTTGTAGGGACTTATTTGTTATCTTTGCCCACTAGGTTGTTATTGAGTTTGAGAACTGTTATTTTGTGTCTGCTATTAGTAGGACTTTCATTTCTATTTCTTTTTTGGACAAGAAAGGTTTTACTTTTATAATAAAGGACAAAAGTTGTTCTATTTACTTGAATGATATTTTTTATGGTAGTGCACAACTAAGTAATGGACTTTATGTCCTCG
The DNA here is from genome assembly GCA_029884605.1 of Ormosia emarginata. Taxonomy (NCBI): domain Eukaryota; kingdom Viridiplantae; phylum Streptophyta; class Magnoliopsida; order Fabales; family Fabaceae; genus Ormosia; species Ormosia emarginata. The sequence continues at coordinate 161,236 of JAQQTP010000074.1, forward strand.
ATCTCGAAATACACATCTATAACATAAATACTACGAGGTTCAAATCAAATAATATGAACCCAACTTATCTCTGACATTGTTGTTTGGGCCATATAAATCAGAAATGCATCTCTAAACTCCATAAAGATGGATTCTTGGACTCATTTGATTTTGAATCATATGAGATATGTGAGCCTTATTTATTGGGAAAGATGACTAAAGCCTCATTCACTAGACAAGGTGAAAGAGCTAGTGATCTTTTGGGCCTCATATGTAGTGATGTATGTGAACCCCTAAACATACTGGCTAGAGGTGGTTTTCAATACTTCATTATATTTACTGATGATTTTAGTATATATGGGTTTATGTATCTTATGAAACACAAATCAGAAACCTTTGAAAAGTTCAAGGAATTCAATAATGAAGTACAAAACTAACTTGGCAAGAGTATTAAAGTCTTTTGATCAAATCGAGATGGTGAATACTTAAGCTAATAGTTTGATGATCATCTGAAAGAGTGTGGGATAATATCTCAACTCACTCCTCCTAGAACACCACAAAGGAATGGTGTTTCTGAAAGGAGGAATCAGACCTTGTTGGACACAATTCAATCCATGATGAGTCATGCAGACCTTCCAAACTCCTTCTGGGGACATGCTCTATTAACAACAACTTTCACACTTAATTGTGTTCCATCTAAAACGGTTCAAAAGACACCATATGAGATATGGACTAGGAGACGACCTAGTATGTCTTTCATGAAGATTTGGGGGTTGCGAAGCTTATGTGAAATGTCAAGTTTCAGACAAGATTGGGCCCAAATTAGAGAAATGCTCCTTTGTTAGGTATCCTAAGGAAACCAAGGGATACTATTTCTATAATCTTATTGAGGGCAAAGTGTTTGTCGCAGAGTCTACTGTCTACCTAGAAAAGGAGTTTATCTCTATAGGAACCAGTGAGAGGAAAATAGAACTTGAAGAAATTCAAAGTTTACACAGTAGCAACGACCCAATGGTGGAAATAGAGCAGCCTCCACAAATCGTTGTAGAATCACAACCTACTCTAATAGTACAAGACTCGCGTAGGTCTAACAGGATACGCCATCAACTATAAAGATATGGATTTCTCGTGACCCATCAAGGTGACATATTGCTCATGGATCAAGATGAGCTTGTGACTTAACAAAAAGCTATAACTAGCCCAGAATTTAAGAAATAGCTTGAACCCATGAGATTTAAAATGGAATTCATATATGTCAACTAGGTATGGACCTTGGCTGACCCACCTAAAGTGGTAAAACTCATTGGGTGCAAGTGAGTTTTCAAAAAGAAAACTGATATGGATAGTAACGTGCATACCTTTAAGAGGCGATTGGTGGCTAAAGGTTTCAAGCAAATTAATGGTGTAGACTATGATGAGAATTTTTCCCCAATTGCTATGCTTAAATCTGTTCGAATCTTACTTGCTATTCTAACATACCACGATTATGAAATCTGGCAAATGGATGTCAAAACTGCTTTCCTTAATGGAAATCTCCTTGAGGATGTGTACATGACACAACGTGATGGTTTTGCCACTCTACAAGATGTTGGAAAGGTGTGCAAGTTGTAATGATCTATTTATGAATTGAAGCAAGCTTCAAAAGGTTGGAATCTTCATTTTGATGATACAATAAAACAAATTAGTTTCATCAAAAATAAAGAAGAATCTTGTGTCTACAAGAAGGTTAGTGGGAGCACAATTGTCTTTCTAGTATTGTATGTAGATGACATACTACTCATTGGAAATGACATCCCTACCCTATAGTCTGTAAAGACTTGGTTAGGGAAATGCTTTTCCATAAAGAACTTAGGCGAAGCCACCTATGTGTTAGGTATCAATATCTATAGAGATAGATCATAGAGACTACTTAGCCTAAATCAGAGTACATACATAGACAAAGTGTTAAGACAGTTTGACATGCACGAATCCAAGAAAGGACTCTTGCCTATGTCATATGGTGTAATCCTATCTAAAGCTCAATCCCCTTCCACCCAGGACGAGAGGGATCACATGAGCAAGATTCCATATGCATATACAATTGGATCTATCATGTATGCCATATTATGTACTTGACTAGACATCTCGTATGCTTTAAGCATGATGAGTAAGTACCAATCTGATCCTTGTGAGAGTCCCTAAACTGCTGTCAAGAGCATCCTTAAGTACTTGAGAAGGACTAAGGATTCATTCTTGGTATATAGAGCCGATGAAGAGCTAGTTGTAAAGGGTTACATTGATGCTAGCTTCTAAACCGATAAGGATTACTCCAGATCGCAATTGGGTTTTGTTTATTTCCTGAATGGTGGGGCTATGAGCTAGAAGAGCTCAAAGCAGGAGATAGTCACTGATTCTACCACAAAGGCTGAGTATATTGTTGCCTCCAATGCTGCAAAGGAGGCCGTTTAGATCAAGAAGTTCATTACTAAGCTAAGAGTAATTCCTAGCATTGTGGACCCAGTGTGTAACGCCCCAACTTTTGAGTTAAGTACGAAACTATCCTAAATGTACTATTTTCTGTTTTCAGTGAGTTATAAATTGAATTTGACTATTTCTTGATTGTATTTGATCATTATGTGTGATTTTCTCCAAGTCAAGAAAATAAAAATTTTCTGGCCGAAAAAATCTTGATTTAATTATTCGGAGTTAGGGGATCTTACTAAACCCAATTCTGAATGATACGTGCATTAATCTTTTAATTTTTAGGATTTAACTGTGCAATAAAAATATTTTATATTATTATAATATTATTTTATTGTACAGTACCTACTGTCTTAAAAACAGTAGAAATCTGCTTCAAAATGTACCATGGACCTGGAAAAGTCTGTGGGACTTGCGTTTGGAGAAACAGTCAACATTTCTGACTAGATTTAATTCTAAGCCAATGAATGCTAGTCAACAATATTGGCTTGACAAATTTCTAGACCAATAGAAAGTTAGTCCACAAAAGTGGTTGGACTTGTTAAGATTAAATTAGAAAACTTAACCAAGTTAGCTTAAAACCTAACTAAGTTAGTATAGGAAGCTTATCTAGTAACTAAATGAAGTAAACCAAGTTAGCTATTTATTTAAGTTCTAGTTAGAGAAGGTTCTAATAATATCAAGACAAAGGCTAGTTATCCTAAGTAACTAGATAGTTAGACAAGTAACTAAGTAAACTAACTAAATGCACCTAAGCCTAACTAGATTGCATAAATGAACACAAACCTAGTTTGCTCTCCTTTGGAGCAATTCGGCCAAGCAATGTTCAAGAAGGATCAAGAAGGCTTAGTCACTTGATGACTTGGTTTTCCTATACCAATTAGAAACAAGCTTGGAGACAAAGCCTTTGATATCATCCATTGATCTAATCTAAGGTTGTTAGGGGTTAGAAGAAGTCAAGCAAAGTGGCCACCTCCTTTGTGAATCTCATGGCTATGCATAGGAGTTAAGAGACCATTTTCATCTTTATCATCATTTTACTATCACTCAAAACCTCTCTTCTCTTTCTACCAAAACCTAAAAACACCATTGTTACTCTTTGAGAGCCATTCGGCCAACACCATAAACCAACACCTCCACTCTTCTAAAATTTCACCTAACCTTATTTCTCAAATCCAAACATCAATCTAAGAACATCTCTAGTTGAGAGTTCTTTCAAAAACATTCATCTTGAGCTTGGAAAACCACTTTGGAGATTTTTTCTACAAGGTGAAAATCTTTGTTTCTTACTTCTAACTTTATTTCTTAGGTTCTAAGCCATGATTGATCCATGGTTTATATTTTTCTCCTATAGTTATAACTCTTTAAAATTTGTTTAAGCTTGTTAGGAACTCTTTGGGAGCCACATGAAATCACTAGGAAGAGTTATAAGGAGTTTGTCTTCCCTTAAGGTAAGAGGGAGATTTAATCTCATCAACCTTGTATGGTGATGAAAAAATGGATTGTATTTGTGGTGAAGAATCCATAAGGATTCATTCACTTGGTTGTTTAATGCTTTTCTATTTGTGGTTGATTTTATTTGCAAGCATGTCTATAGCTTTAAAATATATTGCATGTGTTTATTGATGTATGATTATTATAGTAGGATGTGAATAACATGTAAGGATTGCATGAGTGTTCCAAAAAACACCAAAGGAGCTCACGGCTTCACCAAGAAAAAGAGAACCAAGATGTTCTTAACCATTTTCTAAAAGAATGACTAAATTGATTTAAGTAAATTAATGAATTTGAAAATGATTTAGAAGATGAAAAATGATTTAAAGACCATTGGTAAAGAATATGTTGAATTTCAGCCAAAATGCCATAAAATGTCTATCTGATTTCCAAAATTATTTTCAAATGTAGATTAAGTAGTTAATTTAAGGAGAATTCAATTATAATGAATTTTTGGAGAACAAAATAAATGGTTCTAGTTTTAGAAATCTAAATTAATGGAATTAATTATAAATGAAGTGAACACTTGAAAATTATTAACGTAGAGCTCACCTTTGGGTTTTGAAGCACTTTAGTGAGTTTTCAAAGTGTAAATAATGGTTATAATTAAAGCAAGGTAATTTTTAAAGAAAAACGTAGAAAATATCATTTAATTAATTTTCTAGATAAAATGCTGTCAAAATTTACTAAAAAAAGACAAATAATTAGAGAAAGCTTCATAATATATTTTATAACATAGAGAAAATATTTACGTAGTTGAAAAATACTAGAAATAGTTTACGTGTATTTAAAATGAAGATTTTTAAACTACGCGATTGAGAAAACGATTTAAAAACGTTACGCGATTGAGAAAATGATTTAAAAATACTACGCGATTTTAAAAATGTTAAAAAATATTTACGCAATTTAAAAACGTTTGTAAAAGTGACGTGATTGTGAAAACGCGATAAAATTTCTACGCAACTAAATGGAACAATGAGTTTTACTGTCGGGCCAAAGTGGTGGACCCGGACATATTGATAAATAGTACTATTAAGCGGAGACATACTATATTTGGAAATATTGATACTGAGGGTATTTATGAAAATACATTGATATATTGATACTGATGGCATTTGTGTAATTTTGGATTATGTTCATATATTGAGAGTTGTGTCAATTTTGTGAAAATTAGTGATTGACTGACGAGATGAATTACACCGTGTTATGGGTGCGATATGCATAGTGTGGTTCATTGAGTGAACTTGGAGGCATTAGTGTGCGGAGGATTCCACATGTGGACAGTTGGTAGCTCCTCTGGGTCGTGGTAACGAGTAACACACTAATGATCTCGACAAGCACTATTCTTAGTCAAGATCATGTGGAGACTATCTAGTACAACGCCTGTGATGCACGACGTATTTGACTGTGTACTACTTACACGATGTTTTGGACTGTGGGCTATTTACATGACGTTTGACAGTGTAATAGTTTGGTTGGGCAGCCTGCGGTACTGATTGTTCTTTCAGATCATTCTCTATAATGTCTGTGTTTAGCTCCATGGAGTAGGAACGAGTCTGTATACATTTGCATTTATGGTTTGAATCTTAACGTGGTTGTCTACTATAATTTGTGATATTATATTTGATGTGTTGATTTGAAATATTGTATATGATGTGATGATATGCATTATTGTATTAAATTGTGATATTTGTTTATATTGTTGTTTTCTTTATTGTCATGTTGTTAATGATGTAGATTGTCTCACCTCTTTGTATGTGTTTTTGTATTATTATTATTATATTCTGTAAAGAGTTTGAGGAAGAGGAAGAAGAGCAGCCTCTAAACATTCAATATCCTGAGGAGGAGCAGCCGAGTGATCAGTTCGAGGAAGGTGAGCTGTTAGATCACCCATATCATCTGGATTGATTTTTTGGTTATGGCTTTGCCTGGATTCTTTGGTTTCGTGAGACTGGAGTTTCGCGGAGGGTCTGAGGCCTGGCGACTGCGTGAAGATAGAGGATCGGTAGTCTATGTGGGGCGTCTAATTGTGACCCTACGTAGAGAGTTTGATGGAGAGCCTATTTTTACTATTACTCTGTATTTACATCTTGAGATGCCTTTGACTCTTAGGCATTACTGAGGAGGACTTTTTCATGCGCCTAGTGAGATCAGTAGTGTGTCGACAGCACAGACTCCTATCCGTAGAGCTGCAAGACATCCAGGATTTCTGTCATCCGACGATCCATCTGAGGAGGATCCTTCGGAGGGTTAGAAATCTTTGATGTGCACTTGGACACGTATATGTTATAGTATTATGTTGACTCTTTACTGCTTATTTAAATATTTGTAGTGTAAATTATTTGTATAACTTAAGACAAAATCATATGTACATTATGTTGTGTGATAATAGTTTGTTTTATTTTATGTTCTGTGTTATTTTTATTTAAACGTTATTATGTATAAAAGGAAAAAAATTTACAACTCATATTAATTGTGCATCAAATGTTTTATAACTTGGGTAAGGTTTTATTTTATTGCATAAAAAATGTGACATCCTCATTAGGGTGTTACACAGTGGACCTCCATTGTGATAATAATGGAGCCATTGCATAAGCTAAGGAGCCTAGATCTCACCAGCGATCTAAACATATACTTAGGTGCTTCCATCTCATTCGTACGATCATTGATAGAGGATATGTCAAGATATGCAGAGTACCAACAGATGATAACATCACAGATCCACTGGCAAAGCCTCTTGTGAAGTTAAAGCATAAAGGTCACACTAGATCTTTAGGGATTAGACTTATGCCTGATTGGCTTTAGTGCAAGTGGAAGATTGTTGGTGTATACTCTAGAGGCCAATTTATTTTGATTGTAGTAGCTTACATTGTATTATGCTATTTATTTAATATATGAGGCATTTTATTTATTGTGTTTTATTTATGATAAACATAATAAAGTCCTTAGAATAGTAAGTTTTATGCCATAGGACATCAAATGGATGACTTGATCGTGAGATCTTATTAGATAGAAATAGAACACTACTCTTAAATGTCCCTAGTCAAGTATTATTGTTAATTAGGACAACAATAATGCATTAAGACTAATATGTGCGTAGACTGATGGCCACATTTCACGGGTCATGGATATGAGATATTGAGTCTTCACATGGGTATATATTAGAGTAATAATGTATTGAATTGACCCTCCATGAGAATGCTGCGTGGTTCATTATGTGAGTGTCATAAGCGATTCTCATAGTGATAATGGTGTATATGGTCCTTTGACCTGAAATTACTACGATTCTTACATGAGGAGTTGTATGTTTTAATGCCATTAAACATCATCTGTAACAAGGTGATTATAAAGTTAGTTATTGGATATACCACGAATCATGTAGAGGGATGTGAGTGACCTAGATGGGATTTGTCCCTCCTACATAACAGGAGTGATATCTTCGAGCCCCCTAATTGAGTGAGACCACGAAATGCATGACCGTGCTTAAATGAGTCAATATGAGATATTAATCTCATTTGTTATTATTACATCTACTTGAGTATCAGGAAACATAAGATTGAAGTATAAAAGGGTGACACGTTCCATGCCTTGTGTTCAATCTAGATATATGGACAAAGGGACTAAACTACACGGAAACATTGATCACGAAAAGGTTATGTCAAATCACTGACATTCTCATTACTTGGGCAGCAGTGATATGTTGCTAGTTACCACTCACTACTTGTTATATTAAAATAGGATTTTAATATTACTGCCAACGTCATGAGAACCTGTAGGGTCACTGATAGAGCGTTGAACTCAATCAAAATTGTAACCGAGTTATACATATAGCTTGTAGCGTAAGAAACAACACTAAATCGTCTCTCAAGGATTGTAAATGTAATTTGATTAGATCAAGCACAAAATTGGGGAGAGGAATTCGAGAACTCAGAATATGTAAATAACAAAATTAAAGAGAAAAATTTAATTAAAAGAGCAATCAATTCAGAAACCTATCCGAAATTGGGTTGATGCTATCATAGATCTTTCATCAAACAATTGAAGTGCATTTGAATGGTTAATTCAGATTTAACTAAAATCTCTACATTAAATCCATAATTCATACTAGATAATCATCTAGAATTCAATTAACAATTGACATACAAATTTGCAATTGCACAACTCATGTTAGATCTATGTTAATTTAATCTCCAAATTTAATTAACCTAGGCACAAATCAGTAACCTATCCCTTCTAATTCTATGATGAATTCAAATCAATCAACCAAAATCCGGTCATAATTCTCAATCTTAAATCAAGATCTAATCAGATCAAACATAAATAGAATCGCCATTCATGCATTCAAGAAGAAGAAGAAGAAGAAGAAGAAGAAGAAGAAAAAGAATCCAAAAGTAATTCAAACACAAAATAGAACCAAAATCTCAATAATCCAAACCATAATTTTTTTCAAGAATTCTAAATTAATTATAGAAGTTTAGCCCTTTATGAGAATGGGGGAACTCTGAAAAAGAAGAGAAAGAAAACAAAAATCTAGAGAGAAGAGAGAGGAATAATGTTCTAGAGAGAAGGTGCGAAAAGTGTGGAATGAAAGCTCTCTCGATTTTCTTCCTTCTAACCCCCAAAACTACTCCCTATTTTGGCTTCACATAATTAAAAATCCATTAATTAAAAAGTTGGGTCCATTTTGAGCAATTACAACTCAAGTTATAGACAAAACAATATCAAAGGGTCTTTAAACTCGTGTTATGACTTCCAGTCCCAATTAGGTCTACTAGACATCCGATTAAGATTTCGAGCTCTCGTCAAAGTTGTAGAGCTTACTCTTAGCTTTCCTACAAGGTAAAATGCATAATTTTCATATATCTAGAACTCAAGTTATGCACGAAATACAAAAACAACATCAAAACTCATTAATGCTGAAAAACATCAATTAGGCCCAATTTGAGCCTAAACTTATAAAACATGACCAAACTCAATCAATTAATTACACGGAGAGTGTAAATGACTAAAAATGAGGGTTTATTAATATATAAAATATGTGATTATTAGTCACACACATAGAGCAGACTAAATTGGAGCAATGAGAATCTAAGTTGGACTAGGATTCCATCATGGGCCTAACTCATAACAGATGAGTCCAAAGGCTGCACAACTAATCCTGTTGCTGCTCACACTCACTTAAGACAGTCACTATTATAAATAGTATTGCTAAAAGGGCTGCTAAATACGCATAACAAAGCCCTAGCCACACCTACAGAAACTGTGAGTGAGAGAGTGACAGGTTTCTCTTCTCTTTGTAACTAGCACTGTGTTAGAGACATGGGACTCCTTTTTGCAGACATTGGACATTCGTGAGTCTGTTCGTGTGGATACTGCAGAGACATCGTCCCTATTACGGTGTTGGTGATTCACATTGTTTGATTTTCATCTCGCTTCAAGAGGTAAACTCAAAAATCACAGATTATGGTCTTTTTTGCATGGATCCTTGGTGAGAATTTTTGTTTTTCCGCTGCCTGATGCATCTGCAATTCCCAACAAAAGCAACTGCTGGAGCCAAACAGAAGCCTCAACCTACCATAGCTCTTCCATTTCCACAAAGAGCCACACAATCAAGAAAAATGGAAGAGGCTGAGAAAGACAAAGAGTTGCTTGAGACTTTTAGGAAAGTGGAAGTAAACAACCCACTACTGGATGCAATCATGCAGATATCGAAGTATGCCAAGTTCTTGAAGGAACTGTGTGCACACAAAAGGAGGTTGAAAGGCAATGAAAGAATCAGTATAGGGTAGAATGTTTCAACCCTCATCCAGCATATGCCACAAAAGTGCAAGATCCGAGGACTTTTATAATTCCTTGCATAATAGGAAATTGTAGATTTGAGAATATCATGGTAGACTTAGGTGCTTCCATTAATGTAATGCCTATGTTTGCTTTTAATTCCCTTGAACTTGGTCCTTTGTAGGCTATAGGTGTGGTGATCTAACTAGCTAATAGGAGTAATGCTTACCCAGCTGGTTTGGTGGAGGATGTGCTGGTCCGAGTGAACAAGCTTGTTAGTCATGGCAACCATCACCCAAGAGGGGGGTGAATTGGGTGATTACAAATTTTAATGCAACTTTGAGAAATTAATCATTTTGAATCACTCAAGTAATAAACGCAGTGAAACATGCACAACAAATGTACAACTATTATAGATTACTCAAATACAACTTGGGATATATGATGAATTAAGCAAATAGGCTAGATATCAAGTTCATAGAATCAAATCACCAAGATGACAAGATATGCAATAGATAAATTTACTGCACTAAATACTGAAATTAAAGAGTGTAGGGAAGAGAGAATCAAACTCAAGAATTTATCCTGGTTCAGCCACGAACCACTTATGGCCTACATCTAGTCCCCAAGCTTAACTTGAGATTTTCTTCACTATCTCCTAGACTTCACGGGTGCTAGGAAAACCTTTGTACAAACAAGAGCACTCCTCACACTTTAGGATACCTCACCCTTGTGCTAGAGCCTCCAATTCTTCAAGCTTCATAGGTGCTTGATGACCTTTACAAACTTGAGCACTCAACTCCTTGGGATGCCTCACCCTTGAGCTTGAGTCTCTTCAAACAAAGGGATGCCTCACCCTTTACAATTTGGAGGGATACCTCACCCTCTCTTACAAAGCAATCAAGGTTGATAAAATGAAACTCTCATAAGAGTAGATATACAACTTAAAGAATAAAGTATAGATGATAGAAAACTCTCTCAAGAGTGGATAATAAAAATTGAAGAACAAAGGAATAGAAGAATTTTGCAAGAAAGAGCTCAAAATATGATTTTGGTGATTCAAGGATCAAATCAAGTGTTCAAGAGGTGTATAAGCTTCATACAACACTTATATATAGAGCCCAAGTGATAAAATAGCCGTTGGTAGTGTTTAGAAATGATTTTTTATGAAAACTAACCGTTTATAGCCGTTGGGAACGTTTCTGGGCACTTGGTAATCGATTACACACTTCTGGTAATCGATTACATGGCTTCTGTCAACGTTGTAATCGATTACAGGACTTGCGTAATCGATTACAGCATTTCTGGTTTTGAAAGCCGACTTTAAAAGGTCATAACTTCTTCATTTCTTATCCGATTAAAGCAAATGACCAGTCATTGGAAAGATCTTTGAGTCTATTTTCAAATGAAATAAGTTTCACAACAAAAATCAAAGTATTTTGAAAGTTATGATCAAAAGAGTGACTAAAGGTCAGCTTTTCAAAACTCAAACTTGATTGTTTTTGAAAACTGACTTTAAATGGTCATACCTTCTTCATTTCTTATCCGTTTAAAGCAAATGACCACTCATTGGAAAGATATTTGAGTCTATTTTGATATGCAATAAGTTTCACAATAAAACTCAAAGTAATTTGAAAGTTATGATCAAAATAGTAACTAAATGTCAGTTTTGCAAAACATAGACTTGGCTATTTTTCAAATGTGTGAACTACCACCAAGATTAACTTTCCAAAAATAGTTTGTTGGGCATTTAAACATGTAAGAACCATTTTTAAAGACTTAAAAACATATTTGAGCTCTTTTCTTGTAAAACCTCTATCTTTACATAGGAGAAAACCTAAAAGGAAAATATACCAATTCTAGTCCTTAGGCTTCTTGATGTAATCCAAGCTTCCACAAATTTCTTCTCTTCAAATCTTATAAATTGCTTGGAACATCTTTATCATTCTCATTCTTCTTGAGTTAAGCATAGTTGTGATCTTTTGCTTTCTAGTTGCAATGCTCACTCTTGGTACTTGGACTATCCTACAAAGTATTACTCACTTAAAACAAGTATAGTTAGTCCAAATTCATAACTTAATATCTTAATATGTATGATTCATAAATGCATAACTCTAATTAGTCTAACATGCATATAAGAATGTTGCATATATCTTATTGCATGATTATTGAAGTATAACTAAATAAAGTACATAATCATGCATGATCCAATATATCTCTTTTAAGCACATATATGTAACATGATTAATATTCTTTTGTGATGCATTTGTCATCTATAGAGCATATCTATCAAGCATAAGCATCATTCTTTTTATCTTGTATTTGTCATCATCAAAACTTAACATATTAAACTATTAGGATAAACTTATTTCCACATTCTCCCCCTTTTTGATGATGACAAATCACTAAAGAAAAATATGTTGAGGAATATACATGAATAGATATTCATATAAGCATATCAAACAATAAGTACAAGAACATATTTTTCTTTCCAATTTTCACTCCCCCTATTTGACATCAACAAAAAGGCTTAGGAATGAAAGATAATATTTTCACTCCCTTTATAGATAAAACTCGTGCTGTCAAAAAGAGTAGGATCATCAAAACCAAAAACTTCTTCAAGTTATTCAAAACATAATTGTCTCCTTTTATTTGATTCTACACATGATTCAAGAATAGAGAGATGAAACAAGCATGCTTTCAAGATACAAAAGATTATTCATGCAAAGCTTGTCATATTTTGGTACATCAACATTTTGCACATGATAGCAATGAGCTTAAGAAATTATGTCAAGCATATAATGTCTTGCATACCACATGATAAATAAGTACCTGATAAACACATATTTTATTCATTAAGAAACCCTTATATTTAGTCATTTACACTCTCCATATTCTTAATTGATTGAGTTTGACATGATTTTGTGAGTTTGAGCTCAAATTGGTCCTAATTGAATATTTTCAGCATTATTGAGATTTTACACTGTTTCTGTATTTTGGTCATAACTTGAGTTCCTGATATCTGAAAATCATGAATTTTATCTTGTAGGAAAGCTAAGAGGAAGCTCTACAACTTTGATGAAGAGATAGAAGTCCGATTCAGATGTCTAAGGGACCTAAGTTTACATGGAAGTCAGAATACGGGTTCTGTCAGTAGAATCCGAACAGTGTGCACTCATAAAATCATATCTCAAGATGTAATAATGGAGATGAGCTGAAATTTGGATAGTGGATAGTCAAGATCCAAATAAACAACTTTCATGAAGAACACATTTTCAGAAAAAGAAGTCTAGTAGGTCATTTTGAGCTTGCAAGTCGGAACAGAGGTGCTGAAGTTGGGTTTGAGCAACCTATGGTATTTGGGACATATCTTGGGCTTAAGGAAGCCAAATTGGATGAACCAGCTATCCATGTTATAGCCAAGACAAGGATCTACAACTTTCATGAAGAACACTTTTCGTGGTTCTGAAGTATAGTGGGTCGTTTTTGGCTTCCAAGTCAGACACGAAATTTTCGTCCTCAACCACCCACTCATCCATCCACTAATCCACTCATCCATCCACTAATCCACTCATCCACTCATCCACTAACTCACCCATTCATCCACTCATACACTAATCCATCCACTCATCCATCCACTCACCCATTCATGTCCATAATTTCCCACTCACCAAAAGTCCTTTGGCATTTTTCACTAATTCAACCACTCAACCATTCCACTCACTCATCCACTAAACCAATCCACTAAATCAACCCACTAATCCATCCACTCAAACACTCCACTCACTCACCCACTCATCCACCCACTTCCCTTTGTCATTTTGTTACCTTAGACTTCTATAAAAGGCACCATTTATCATGAACAAGATGTAACTCTCCTTCATTTTCTCTCTTAGTTTCTTGTTTCTTCATAGTTTCTTCTTGTTTCTTCATAGTTTTTCTTGTGATTTCTTTCTAGCTATGTGTAACTAAACCTCCCTTGGTTAAGGGGTGATGAAACCGCTAGTATTAATGTTGTAAACTTTGCATATTTGATTATTTCAACACAGTTATGTTTTTATTCATATATTTCTGAATCTATTGTTGGTATGAAGGTTTTTGCACTTGTTCCTACTTTCAAAGTAGTAGATCTAGGTTTATTATGGGTATAATTATCTTTGTGCTATTTGCCGTTATAAAAGTGGTAGATCTGGGTTTATTGCGGTATTAGATCTAGAGAAATATATGTTCTAAGTAATTTAATCCGGTGTGTGATTAGACCTTAGTGTAATTGGTTTTCTAAATCTTAATGCAATTGTTGGATAGTTGTAAGAGCGGTTGCTTTATGACTAATCGGTGATTAGGAGTTGATTTGAGCGGTTGCTAAATTGGCCAACACGTAAGGAAAACAGAGATTTAATCTCACAATTGCATAAAAACATAATTGAGCATGTTGGAATAAAAGGATATGTGGATTTACATTATCATATAAATCTAGTGGTGGATTCAATCTCTTAACCAATTTTCTTATATTGTTGATTTCGGTTTGTTTATTGTTATCTTTGAAGTCGCTGTTCATTGTTCATCAAAGCTCCAAAACCCCCTTTTACTATTTATTGTTAATCGAGTCTAAATTGGGAATTGTTTAATAGTGTTAATTGAATTGGTTCTCTGTGGATCGACTCTTACTAACTACAACTAGTTGTAAGGTTTTTATTTTCCGGTGGGCCTGACAACTGATTTTTATCTTAATTTTAATTGCTACATCCGCACGCATCGAATTTTGGCGCCGTTCTTGGGAACCAATTTTTTCAATTACACTATTAATTTATTTCCTATTTTTATTCTGTTTTTATTTTATTTTATTTTATTTTATTTTTAATCTTTCTTTTCGAGTGTTTTGTAGGTGTTGATGTCCTTTGAAGGAGTAGACGAAGGATTGCTAAATTTGAGGAACTATATTGATCAACTCACTTCACATCCTCAATTTCCCTTCCATCCAGGCTAACTTCCAACTCACACTGCCGACATTGAAGTTTGCCGTTACATTGATCTATCAAGTTCGGAGACATTTGAGCCATCCGAAATATCCGAAGAAGTGACAATGGCGAGAAAACACTTTAAGGGCATTGGGTGCTCCAGATCTAGATCAATGACCTCTTTGCATAGACATTCTTGAAAATGAAGAGGCATTTGAATTGAAATCCGGTTTAATCCATCTCTTGCCATCTTTCAATGGATTACCCGGAGAGGACCCCAACAAGCACTTGAAGGAAATCCATGTGGTATGTTCTAGCATGAAACCCTGCAGGAATTCATGTAGAGCAAGTCAAGTTGAGAGCTTTTCCATTCTCATTGAAAGACTCGGCTAAGGAGTGGCTTTACTACTTGCCACCCGGATCCATCCAATCATGGCGGGACATGGCCCGAACTTTCCTAGACAGATACTTCCCACGCCTCAAAAGCTGCAACAATCGAAAAGAAATCGTGGTATTCAACAAAGGCATGGGGAATCACTCCATGACTACTTGGGAGAGATTTAAGAAGCTATGTTTCAGCTGCCCTCATCATCAAATAAGTGAGCGACTTTTAATTCAAGTATTTCTATGAAGGCTTACAAGTGATGGATCGCAACATGATTGATCTTTGCTAGCGGAGGAGCATTGATTGATAAAACTCCTCAAGAAGCTAGAAACTTGATCTCAAGAATGGTGCCAATACTCAACAATTCTACTCTAGAAATGACACCTTTGGAGTAAGAGCGAGTGAAAGAAGTAGAGACAACCAAGTATACGTAGCAAATGACTCAATTGATTTGCTATGGTTCGGCGGTTAATGGATTCGGGTAAAGCACCGTTCATGCTTGTGGGATCTGTTGTTCATCTGGACATCCCAACGATATGTGTCCCACTCTCCAAGAAGACACAAATGAGGAGGTAAGAGCGTGAGGGGATATCTTGGACTTTCAAAAAATTACAACCCCTACTCAAACACATATAATCCGGGTTGGAGGGATCATCCAAATTTCAGCTATGCAAAGCAACCTCAAAATCAACCTCCAACTTATGGACCTCCGGGATTCCAACAAAGGCAAGTACCTTTCCCTCGAGACAACAAAGCAAGTTCAAGCTCCTAAGCAATCGAGCCTTCATTAGAGGAGCTAGTAAAACAAATGGCCACTAATAATTTGCGGTTCCAACAAGAAACAAATGCAACTATACAAAGTTTCAAACAAGAAACAAGGATCTGCAATCAATAACTTGCGAGAATCGGATAGGACAGTTGTCCACGAGAATTCAACAAGTTTCAAAGCCAAGCTTCGGAAACTACCCTCACGACGGAAGTGAATCGAGGGAAAATGCTAGTCTTTGTCACATTGAGAAGCGGAAAGACGATGGATGAGCCTACCTCTCTTCCACCAATCATTCAAGAGAAGGATGAACCACCCAAAGAAGAAATGATAAGGGGCAAACTTCCAAAACCCCTAAGGTAAGTATTTCGAACCCCTTCCTAAATATGTCACTAAAGCTCCTTTTCCTAGTAGGTTGGTTAAAACCAAGAAAGAAGAAGCGAGAAAAAGAAATACTTGAGACTTTTAGGAAGGTAGAGGTTAATATCCCTTTGTTAGATGCCATTAAGCGGTACCTAGATATGCAAAATTTGAAAGAATTATGCACTAACAAGAGGAAGTTAAAAGGAAATGAAAAGGTCCAAGTGGGAGAAAATGTTTCAATTTGTAATTAAAAAGAAACTCCCAACCAAATGTAAGGACCACGGCACATTCACCATTCCATGCACTATAGGTAACACAAGGTTTGAAAGGGCAATGCTTGATTTAGGTGCATCTATAAATGTCATGCCATATTCTATTTATGCATCTTTATACTTGGGTCCTTTGGAACCTCTTGGTGTTGTTATTCAATTGGTGATAGATCTAATGCATACCCTAAAGGTGTGGTTGAAGATGTTTTAGTGCAGGTGAATGAATTAGTGTTTAAAGACTTCTATGTTTTGGACATGGAAGAGGATGAGTCTCCCAAATCTGCTCCTATCTTGCTAGGAAGACCATTTTTGAAAGGCTGCACGGACAAAAATTGATGTGCACTCGGGAATTCTAACAATGGAATTTGATGGGGAATTAATTAGATTCAATATTTTTGAAGCTATGAGATACCCAAGTGATGTGCACTCTGCTTGTTTAATTGATTCTTTTGATCCTTTTGATTCTTTAATTTACTGACTTTTGATCTTGACCATTTTGATGCTCTTGATACAATTCTAACTCATAGCTTAGATGTACGGGAGGAAAAGAAGAAGAGTGAAGAAGAGCCATGGAGTGAAGACATTGATGAAATTGTTCTTTGCCTTACAAGAGCTCTCTTCCACTCCCGAGAAAGAGCATGAGGTAACTTTTGTTGATTTACTGTTACTGCGATATACCTCAACCTTACATTTGTGCAGGCACACTGAATTGGAACCGAAAGCACTACACGATCATCTTAAATACATCTTCTTGGGGGAGAAGGACACCCTTCCAAGTAATAATTGCAAAGTCACTCACCCAAGAGCAAGAAGAGAAAGCGGTAGCCGTTTTGCGGGAACATAAGATGACCATTGGTTGGTCAATAGGCGATATCAAGGGTATTAGTCCCTCCGTTTGTATGCACAGGATATTAATGGAGGAGGATACTAAAACTGTGAGAGACCCTCAACGGAGATTGAATCCTCCCATGATGGAGGTTGTGAAAAAGGAGATCTTGAAGCTCCTAAGTGTGGGGGTGATCTACCCCATTTCGACGACAAGTGGGTAAGCCCGGTCCGGGTAGTACCAAAGAAATGCGGAATTCTTGTGGTAAGAAATGCTGAAAATGAGCTTATTCCCACTAGGTTACGAGACGGGGTGGCGTGTTTGTATTGATTACGGGAAGTTGAATGCCGCCACGAGAAAAGACCACTTTTCTTTACCTTTCATTGATCAAATGTTAGAAAGATTAGTGGTCATTCTTATTATTATTTTCTGGATGGTTTTTCGAGGTTACAATCAGATTGCCATAGCTCAGAAGACCAAGACAAGACTACATTCACTTGTCCATTTGGTACCTTTGCATATAGGCGAATGCCTTTTGGACTCTGCAATGCACCGGGAACTTTCCAAAGATGCATGATGAGTATATTTTTCGATTACATTGAAAACATCATTGAGGTTTTTATGGATGACTTTAGTGTCTTTGGAAATGATTTTGAAAATTGTTTGGAACATTTAACTTTGGTGCTTAAAAGATGCATTGACACTAACACAGTCTTGAATTGGGAAAAATGTCATTTCATGGTGAATGAAGGTATTGTGTTAGGTCATGTAATTTCGCTAGGGGAATTGAAGTAGATAAAGCTAAAGTAGAACTCATGCATTCTTTGCCACCACCCACTAGTGTGCGGGAGATTCGTTCTTTTATTGGTCATGCGAGGTTTCTACCTGGGAGATTCATTAAAGACTTTTCTAAAGTCTCATTGCCCCTTTGAGACTTCTTCAAAAAGATGTTAATTTTAACTTTGATGAGAAATGTATGGAAGCTTTCAATAAACTCAAGAAGTTGTTAAGCTGTTGCACCTATCATCGGGCCACCCAATTTGGGAGTTACCTTTTGAACTAATGTGTGATGCCAGTGACTTTGCGGTAGGAGCTGTCTTGGGACAACGAGTTGATAGAGTTCCTTATGCCATTTACTATGCATCAAGGACTCTAAATGATGCTCAACTTAATTACTCAACCACAGAAAAGGAACTTCTAGCTGTTGTATTTGCTTTAGAAAAATTTAGATCATATCTAATTGGTTCTAAAGTGATTGTGTTTTCAGATCATGCAGCCTTGAAGTATCTTCTAACAAAGAAAGAAGCAAAGCGTAGATTGCTCCGATGGATTTTATTGCTCCAGGAATTTGACTTGGAGATTAAAGACAAGAAAGGGAGCGAAAACTTGGTGGCCGATCACTTGAGTAGATTGGTAGCGAAGAGGAAGAAATGCCTATCATGGAGACTTTTCCGGATGAATATTTGATGGTTGTCAATACCATAATCCCTTGGTATCTTGACATTGTTAACTACCTGGTTACTAAGGACTTTCGGAGGGTTTGAACAAGGCCCAAAGAGATAAATTAAGGAGTATTTGTAAATACTATATACGGGATGACCGTACTTATGGAAGCATTGTGCGAGATCAAGTCATTAGGAGGTGCATTCCGATTCGAGACACACTCCATCCTCTCCTTTTGCCACACCTATGCATGTGGAGGACACTTTGGCGAAAAGGACAGCCAATAAAGTGCTTGACAGTGGTTTCTATTGGCCTTCAATTTTCAAAGACGCTTACAACTTACGTAAGTCTTGTGGCCGTTGTCGAGAGAACAGTAATATTGGTCCTCGTAATCAAATGCCTCGGACTCCGATCATTTTTGTGGAACTCTTTGATGTGTGGGGTATTGATTTCATGGGACCATTCCCTCCTTCATTTGGTTTCACATACATTCTTTTATACTGTTGATTATGTGTCTAAATGGGTGGAGGCAAAAGCCACTCGATCGATGATTCTAAAGCATTGCGAGATTTTGTTAAGTCACATATTTTCTCCAGGTTCGGGACCCCGAGGGCTATCATCGGTGACCAAGGGACCCATTTACGCAACAAAACCTTTGATGCTCTATTGAAGAGATATGGAGTAATGCACAGAATTTCCACTCCTTACCATCCACGGACAAATGGGCAAGCGAAGTGTCCAATAGGGAGATTAAGTCAATCCTTGAAAAGACGGTGAACCCCTCAAGAAAGGATTGGAGCACTCGACTTGAAGATGCTTTATGGGCTTATAGGACTGCCTATAAGACTCCCATCGGCATGTCACCATTTTGGTTGGTGTATGGAAAGCCTGTCATTTGCCGTTGAGTTGCAACATCGATCTTCCTGGGCCATTAAACAAGTTAATATGGAATTGGAAGGTCTTTGGAAAGCAAAGGAAGTTCGATTACAGGAATTGGAAGAACTAAGAAATGAGGCCTTTGAGAATGCCCCGATTTATAAGACTAAAGCTAAGGCATTCCACGACCAATTGATTTCCGAGAAAGAAATTTCACGAGAGGACAAAAAGTCCCGCTATTCCAATCAAGACTCAAATTATTTCCGGGTAAAGCTGCGTTCTAAGTGGATTGGGCCGTTTGTGGTAACTAATGTTTTTCCTTTTGGTGCAGTTGAGATCGGGAGTGAAAATTCGGCAAAGCATTTAAGGTCAATGGTCATCGTCTCAAACCATATCATGAACTTCCGACAGTGCGAGAGATGGAAGTGATGACCCTCATCCTTCCACAATATGAGGAGCAGTGAAAGTATCATCATGTCGGGCTGAGGACAATAAACTAAGCGCTCATTGGGAGGCAACCCAACCAGATTTGCTCTCTTTATCCCTTTTTATTTTGTGTTTTCATTAGTTCCTTAGATTATGTTTTTATCAGTTTGTTGGTTGTAAGCATTTGAATCTCTAAAAAAAAAAAAAAAAAAAAACAGCTGTGTGCCCGACAATAAAGTAGGTAGTGCCATTAAATTTTGTCACTCGGAAGCATGTGAAGGTCACTTTTCTTCAGCGACAACAACTGCGAAAATCTTGCAGTATGAATTTTATTGGCCTACTTTATTCAAGGTCTGTTACACCTTTTGCAAAAGTTGCGGAAATTGGTCAAAAAGGTTACGCTTTGAGATTATCATCTGCACCTACTCCTTGAAAAATTGAGATCTAGGTGGCGCGGTTCTTTTCTTTGTCAAACACGTGTATCCTCTCGGGGCCGTAAATATTGAGGATCCTAGGAATGGTAATGCGCGTAAAGTTAATGGACAAAGACTCAACCATTCCTGGAAAACCAAGTTCTTGAGTTCTTTGTGTTCTTAGGTTAAGTGGCGGATACGGTACTCCGTGACTCTCAAGTCGGTTTATTTTTCGTTTCCCAAAATAACTGAATCCTTCTTCTCCTTCAAAATGGATGTCATTCTTTCAAACACGAGAAAACATTTTCCTTCTTTTCCTCAAAATGCTCGAGAAAAATCTACAAAGTTCGATGTGAAAGATTGAGGCTGTTAATGCACAAAGGTAAGCCGAGAAGATGTCTGTTGGATAATTGAAGCAAAGGTTCGATTAGCGGTGAGTCCTCAATTTCATTTGACTCATATATGCCGGTCTTGGAAGAAGTTCATATTCTAAAAGGAGAAGAGCAAAAAGGTTACAAGTCTGTTACAAATGTGGGCGATGGAAGCGTAACAAGCGATGTCATACTTTGGGGATGGTTTCCGCAAATAGAGAAGATAAAATTTTCTTCATTAAGAATGGGTGAGTAAGGAGTCATTAGATGATATCTTATCGACTCTTGAGACGCATTCTTGTGGATTGGTGCATCGTGAAATTCTTAAATTGTGGAATCTCTTCAAGGATGAAGAAAAACGCTACGATCTTGGGAATCGACTCTAAAAGACCCCTGTTTGCCGGTTTATAAGAAAATTGGATGGGAAGCCTATCACGACTCATAGAAGGCGTTTAAGCGTTTACGGGACGTAAAACGAGAGGAAGATGTGAGCCACAATCACAACAATCTGTACATATCATCATCTTCTTCTTCTTCTTCTTCTTCTTCATGTCATCTCTCAAAAACAAAAAAAAAAAAAAAAAAATAATAATAAAAATTTATGTATACGTCTTAGGGTTGGCTTTGGTAACACACACCGTGAATGGGGAAATGCATGCATCTGATCCAGCCTTCTTAATTGAAAAACAAAGAAGGTAGATTGTATCCCACATGTGAGGCGGCCGGGCGTATTATGGCCACTTGTCCCTTTTGGGAGCCCTATGTTCTTATTTGGTCTTGAATGGGTCGAATCTTGGTCAACAATGCTTTGGCACAAAGCCGAAAAAAGCAGACTACCTCCATCCCAATCTTAAGTAAGTATACACTCATCTTTCATCAAGTTTTTCTAACAAATTCAAAAAAAAAAAAAAAAAAAGAGAGAGGACGTGATGTCTCTGCACTCATGACGCGTGATATAAAGATACGCCATGGACACTTTGTACATACGGGTATGTCATCATTTTCTATTTCTTTTATCTTTGTATCATTTTGTTGTATTTTAATTTTTGTACGAGACGATCCTTTGAGCGGGGTCCTTCGGGGGTTTCTAGACTTCTTTACCTTGATGGTTTTCTTGAAGTCAAACAAAAAAAAAAAAAAAAAAAAAAAAAAAAAAAAAAAAAAAAAAAAAAAAAAAAAAGAGAAAAGATTTTGTGTTTCTTAATTTCAACCTTTTCGACAACATGACCAACCTACCCTCATAGGTGCAATTATTCCCTTTTCCATTCTTTTTCCTACTTAAACACTCCATTTTCTCCATTTTCCTTCAACTCGAAACACTAAGGGAGGAAGAGTATAGAATGGGGCCTTCTATTCGTAACCTCAAAAATGTCTGTGTTTTTTGTGGGTCGAGTTATGGGAAGGGATTAGAGTTTGTAAACGCAGCTAGCACTCTTGGTCGATCACTTGCTACGAGGAATATTCATCTTGTATATGGGGGAGGTTGTCGTGGGTTAATGGGGCTGTATCACTTGCTTTGCTTCTATAGGAGGCAATCAGGTTTTAGGTGTTATTCCTAAACCTTTGGCTGAAAATAACATCCTTTGGAAAGACAGTTGGAGAAGAAATTCGGGTAACATCTATGCATGGACGAATGAAAACAATGGTTGACAATTCGATGCATTTATTGTCTTACAGGTGGATTTGGTACTTTAGAAGAAATTTTTCAAATTGTCTCTTGGGCGAACTAAACATCCACCATAGACCCATTGGTTTGTTGAATGTTAATAATTTCTTTGATCTTTTGTTATCTTTTCTTGACAAAGGCATGTGGAACAGAAATTTATCACTCCTTGAGAAGACAACTTCTTATCTCTGCCTCCACTATTGATGAGCTCATTGATAAATTAGAAGCTTTTGAGTATGTACCTGATCCGGTATTAGCTCGAGATAGATTGGTCAACGAGGAAGCAACGAAGGAAGTAACAAGAAACAAAAGCCGATCTGCGACTTCATCTTTAATGGGTTTGATTTTATTGTACCTTGTTTTGTTTAAATTTGTGTCAGCTTTCTCCAACAGGTAATATCTTCTGTCCTTTACTCATCTATATTTTAACATTGAGGACAATGTTGTGATTTAGTTGGGGGGGAAGGATAGTTGACCAAAAAAAAAATAAAAAAAAAAATAAAAAAATAAAAAAATAAAAAAAAAAAAAAAAAAAAAAAAATTTGTTGTCTTTGTTTGGAAAGTATGATATGATTGTCATGTACTTATTAAATCAATTAGTGATGGCGAGTAAGGAGTAATTTTACTCTTGAGACGCATCTTAATTGGTGGCAGAGTAAGGAGTTTTTTTAGGTAGTAACTAATTAGTACTAAAGTTTTATTGTTTGATTTCTTTTCGTGGTCGATGCTGATCTTGACGAGTGTGTTTCTTTTACGCTTGGCGTTGATTCACTTCTTATCGGGTTGTGTTGCTCTTTTCTATATCTCTCTTTCACATTGAAGGCAATGTTATATTAAGCGTGGGGAGAGATTTCAGCATGTTCTTTTTGTAAAAAAAAAATTCAAAAAAAAAAAAAAAAAAGAAAAAAAAAAAAGGGGTTCATTGCATGATTGAATAACTTTTCTCCCTTCTTGAACTGATATGCTTGGTGATGGATGATTAAATTGATGAATTGAGTTTGATGGATGCATACCTTGTGAGATTTTGAGCCTAATGGATGGATTCAACATTTATGCCATTCTCTTCTTTCTTGTGTGATTTTCACTCATGTTAATGACCACTCTAGAACTTGCTTTAATTCTTTTTGAGGCTACATTTCACTTGCATGCATGAACATGATTGAGGCCCTCTTTCTTAATTAGCTAGTTTAACCAAATAGCCAACCTTGTTTTCAATATGATATCAAGCACTCTTTTGATTTCTTGAAAATTCTCTGATTCCTGCCAACCTTGTATATTTTCCTTTGCTCAACCCCTTTGAGCTTATTTGACCATTCCTTGTTTCTAGCTCATCATGTGCCTTAAATGTGTTCTTACTTTACCTTAGGGAATAAAAGAACATTAGCTTGGTTAATGGATGAGTTTTTGAACAAGTGTGGGGGTGTGTGTACAAAATGGTTGTTGAAAAAGAAAAGAGTGCCCAAAAAGAAAAAAAAAATGTATGTATATAGTTATGTTCATATATATAAAAAGAAAGAAAAAAAAAGAGAAAAAAAAAACCAAGTGTTTAAAAAAAGAAAAGGATTGGGAAATGAATATGTAAAGGGATATACACTAGAGTTGGGATGAACTTTTATGCTTGTTATTTGAACTCAGCTCTCATTTGCTTTTATTCTCTTTGGTATTTATCTTCTCATATCCATTTTATCCTCTCCTGTTACCTTGACCTCACTACAACCTTGAATAAAGTCCTCATGATTTGTGTGTGCATGTGTTTTGAGTAGTGGAGAAGTAGAAGATAAGCAAGCTTATGGTAGTGCAATTTTCATGGGTTGAATTGAGTGAAATACCTACCCTTTAAACACTTGAGAGATTGAGAGGGAATCTTGTGAAGATCTATCATTCTCGATTCATGTTGAAGATACCTTGCTTGATGGTTTGAGATGTGGAGAATTGTTAACTCATGAATGTTTTGATCCCTTGAACCTTTGGTTGTTCTTCTTGATTGTAAAATTTTGGTCTTGAGTTTTGCCCAGGAGTGCAAAAAGCTAAGTGTGGGGAATTTGATAAACACATATTTTATTCATTAAGAAACCCTTATATTTAGTCATTTACACTCTCCATATTCTTAATTGATTGAGTTTGACATGATTTTGTGAGTTTGAGCTCAAATTGGTCCTAATTGAATATTTTCAGCATTATTGAGATTTTACACTATTTCTGTATTTTGGTCATAACTTGAGTTCCTGATATCTGAAAATCATGAATTTTATCTTGTAGGAAAGCTAAGAGGAAGCTCTACAACTTTGATGAAGAGCTAGAAGTCCGATTCAGATGTCTAAGGGACCTAAGTTTACATGGAAGTCAGAATACGGGTTCTGTCAGTAGAATCCGAACAGTGTGCACTCATAAAATCATATCTCAAGATGTAATAATGGAGATGGGCTGAAATTTGGACAGTGGATAGTCAAGATCCAAATAAACAACTTTCATGAAGAACACATTTTCAGAAAAAGAAGTCTAGTAGGTTATTTTGAGCTTGCAAGTCGGAACAGAGGTGTTGAAGTTGGGTTTGAGCAACCTATGGTATTTGGGACATATCTTGGGCTTAAGGAAGCCAAATTGGACGAACCAGCTATCCATTTTATAGCCAAGACAAGGATCTACAACTTTCATGAAGAACACTTTTCGTGGTTCTGAAGTATAGTGGGTAGTTTTTGGCTTCCAAGTCAGACACGAAATTTTCGTCCTCAACCACCCACTCATCCATCCACTAATCCACTCATCCATCCACTAATCCACTCATCCACTCATCCACTCATCCACTAACTCACCCATTCATCCACTCATACACTAATCCATCCACTCATCCATCCACTCACCCATTCATGTCCATAATTTCCCACTCACCAAAAGTCCTTTGGCATTTTTCACTAATTCAACCACTCAACCATTCCACTCACTCATCCACTAAACCAATCCACTAAACCAACCCACTAATCCATCCACTCAAACACTCCACTCACTCACCCACTCATCCACCCACTTCCCTTTGTCATTTTGTTACCTTAGACTTCTATAAAAGGCACCATTTATCATGAACAAGATGTAACTCTCCTTCATTTTCTCTCTTAGTTTCTTGTTTCTTCATAGTTTCTTCTTGTTTCTTCATAGTTTTTCTTGTGATTTCTTTCTAGCTATGTGTAACTAAACCTCCCTTGGTTAAGGGGGTGATGAAACCGCTAGTATTAATGTTGTAAACTTTGCATATTTGATTATTTCAACACAGTTATGTTTTTATTCATATATTTCTGAATCTATTGTTGGTATGAAGGTTTTTGTACTTGTTCCTACTTTCAAAGTAGTAGATCTAGGTTTATTATGCTTGCGGTTGCGGTAGTAGATCTAGTGGGATGTATGATGTTCATGTGGGTATAATTATCTTTGTGCTATTTGCCAGTTATAAAAGTGGTAGATCTGGATTTATTATGCGCGATTGCGGTATTAGATCTAGAGAAATATATGTTCTAAGTAATTTAATCCTGTGTGTGATTAGACCTTAGTGTAATTGGTTTTCTAAATCTTAATGCAATTGTTGGATAGTTGTAAGAGCGGTTGCTTTATGACTAATCGGTGATTAGGAGTTGATTTGAGCGGTTGCTAAATTGGCCAACACGTAAGGAAAAGCAGAGATTTAATCTCACAATTGCATAAAAACATAATTGAGCATGTTGGAATAAAAAGGATATGTGGATTTACATTATCATATAAATCTAGTGGTGGATTCAATCTCTTAACCAATTTTCTTATATTGTTGATTTCAGTTTGTTTATTGTTATCTTTGAAGCTGTTCATTGTTCATCAAAGCTCCAAAACCCCCCTTTTACTGTTTATTGTTAATCAGAGTCTAAATTGGGAATTGTTTAATAGTGTTAATTGAATTGGTTCTCTGTGGATCGACCCTTACTAACTACAACTAGTTGTAAGGTTTTTATTTTCTGGTGGGCCTGACAACTGATTTTTATCTTAATTTTAATTGCTACATCCGCACGCATCAGTACCACTTGATATCACTTGTTAGGAGTTACAAAATATTCGTGCAAGATCATGGATTTGAAGTTTTCAAATGAAAGTTCATACAACTTGTCACATATCAAGCATTTCTCAATGAAAGAATCAAAAGATATATAGTTTAAGAATGTTTACCTTCTTTCATTGATAGAGGGAAAGACAATAAGAGATGATCTTTGTTGACATGTTAATACTATTAACAATTAAACACTTCATGTCAAATAAGGATGTAAGCCAAGAGATATAAGCAACAATTTAAGAACTAGGCTCCCCCTCAAAATATGCATATTATGACCATGTAAGCACATTACCGTAAAAGGTTATATTCTTAATCGATCAATCAAAAACCATTTTAAAACTTCTCGCCCTTTCAAATAGAATTTTGTAAGACCACATTATATTTTCAAAAATATTTTAGAAGGGTAGACAGGTTTTATATTAAACCATATATTCTTTTCAAAACAAGAGCAAGATTCTCATGGGTTTTATACCACTAAGAAACCATAGATCAAGAGAATCATATATATCAAACATTCACTTGATGAAATATGTTATAGGGATCAAAGAATGTATAGAACTAACATCATCCAACCTATATGCAGTGACAAAAAAATAGCAAGTTAATATTCAATCAGGAACTTTGTCAATGCTAAGCATACTTCTCATGTAAGGAAAGCATCTAATCATTTAAGATCAAATTATCAACAAGTGTCATATAATCCATAGCATATAGAATACCATAATAGCTTAGGGATAGAGATACTTATTGAGAGAGTGATGCTTCTTTAGAATGTTCTTCATTTATTTGTCCTTTGAGTTTGAGCTTTCTTCCATTGTGTATTCCATTCCATTTCACTTGAAGAAAGTCTTCTCATGTTCTTCTTCCTTCAACATTTCTCATTTATCCACATATGCTTGACATTTCAATATTTGATGACTATATTTCAAAAGTTCTCTAAAACATGGTTTAGCATCAAATATCATTTAAACTTATTTACAAGCATAATTTAGGTTGATATACAATGTAAAACATGTACCACATTATCAACCATGCAATGTTAGCTTTTATAAGAATAAAGGAAGAACATATGCACTTGAATCCAAAAGCATAGTTTAAGCATTTTCAAAGCAAGATTCAAGTTTGTCAAGAAAGACATAATCATCATTAAATATATATAAGTGTTTTGGGGCAAACAATGATCATGTAAGGCATGTAAAAATAACTCTTTACTTCTCCAAATAGCACATGATATTCAATTTAAAGCATAGATGAGGATAAGAGATTGATGTCACCAAAAGTGTACTCTTTGAGTTTTTGTAGGTGACTCCAACTTCCATGCCTCAAGGCTCCTTGAGAATGTTGTGGTTCTCCATGTCATTCTTTTTATGTTTTCATCACTCTTGGAGAACTTGAACTATTTCAAATTTTTCAAACCTCAAGTAGCATAGTTGTGTTTCACTTCATTGCATGCTTGAGCTAATAGTCATCCTACAACGCCATTCAAAGTATTTTCTTTGGTATCCACCAATTTTGGATCCATAAAGGTTAGTCATTGATTATTAATCCATTATGCTCTTATAAAGATCAATTTTTCTATAGTATGTAAATTGAGCACAACAAGTTAAATAACCAATTGCCATTAAGTATATAACTAATAGCATGCTTACTTTCATGATATATAGACAATTTAAAGCATAGCAAGCATATCTAGGCATTGTAGAATTTATGTACCAAGATATATAACAAATTAATGAGCTATGGTACATAAAGAATGAACATAATCATGTGCTAAACAAAATATTCGAATTTTACCAAGTGCACATGATTCTATCCTTTACTTAAGGCCTACAAGGAATATACCTCATATTTATTGTCTTTTTAAGTGAATGCTCATAAGAGGTAAAGACTTTTGATACCTTGGCCTTGGTAATCAAGGAAATTCTTTTCCTTACCCATTGCTTCCCTTTAGGTGTTTTGAACTTTGTAAGTTTCACATTTTGTACTTGAGAAGCTTTAGTTGAAGATATCTTCCTTCTTTGACCAAAACTTCTACCAATGGGCTTTGGAAGCATTCTTCTTGATGATTCCTCTTTCTTTTCATCAATTAGTCCATCCTTTTGAGAAACTTTCTGCATAATTGAGACACTAGGAGGACATTTTGGTACCCACTTCATCTTGGGTCCTTGAATGTTAGTAATAGGGCCTTTAAGACCTTTAGGAACCCATACCATACAATTTCTCATATAAGAATTTCTTCTATAATTGCATAAATGAGAAATATTTCCTAGATGACCACAAAAGTTGCAACCAATTAAATTTAATGATGGTTTGGTCCTTTGAAGATCATCTTTAGAAAACTTAAGCCTTTTATTATTATTACATTCTATATTATTTTTGTCATAAGTCTTGCTTGGAATTTTTATGTAGAATAACATCAATTTTATTCTCATTAACAAGCATAGAATGTAAGCAATTAGAATCATTAGCTTTGACAAATTCAGAATGTAAGTCCTCAACATAATTTTCTAAATTAATACACTTTTCATAAAAAGTTGAGGTTTCACATTTCAAAGGTATTTCCTCGTCAAGAAAAGCATATTCATTTTTCAAAGTCTCAATATCATTTTCAATGGAGGAAATGTTTTCCAAACAAGATAAGTTTTTATTTTCTAAAATCAACAAGCCATCATATATTTCATTATATGCACATTGTAACTCATAATAAGAAGGACTATATTTTAGTTTAGCATCATTTACCTCAAAGTCCTTTATAGCCATATAGGAGGTAGTCTTAATTTGTAGCATGCTTGGCTCTTTGAGGAAATCATCATCTTTATCATTGTTGTCCATCAAGGATTCAAGAACATCTTCTTTCTCAATTTTGTTTTGCATTTCCTCTTCTTCAAATTGAGCACCATCATCATCAAGAGGCATTGAGCTCATTTTCTTGCTTTGAACATGTTCTTGAGGACATTTTTAAAAGTTGTCTTCCTCTAGAGGTTTTTGCTCTTCTTGCTCTCTATATACAACTTTATGCAAGAAATCTTTGTTAGCAAGATAAATAGCATCAAGAGCATCCCATATATCTTTAGCACTAGAGCAACTCCTAATTTTAGCATAAGCATAATCATTTAAACTATTTCTTAAGATTTGCATTGCTCTAATGTTCAAGGAAAAATATTTCTTATTATAGGCATTCCAAGAATGTTTTGATTTGCAAGTAAATCCATCAAGTACAATATGCCATAAATCAAGATCAATAGATTGTATGTAAATCTCTATTCTAGCTTTCCAATAAACAAAATTCACACCATCAAAAAATGGTGGTTTATCAATTTCAAAACCTTCCATTTTGAAAAGCTTTTTAATGGTTGCAAACAAACAAGGATCTTTAACTCTAAGTGGTTAAGCTTTCACCAGAGCACGAAACTCTGATACCACTTGTTAGTCATGGCAACCATCACCCAAGAGGGGGGTGAATTGGGTGATTACAAATTTTAATGCAACTTTGAGAAATTAATCATTTTGAATCACTCAAGTAATAAACGCAGCGGAACACCTTAGGAAAACCTTTGAGATTTTCTTCACTATCTCCTAGACTTCACGGGTGCTAGGAAAACCTTTGTACAAACAAGAGCACTCCTCACACTTTAGGATACCTCACCCTTGTGCTAGAGCCTCCAATTCTTCAAGCTTCATAGGTGCTTGATGACCTTTACAAACTTGAGCACTCAACTCCTTGGGATGCCTCACCCTTGAGCTTGAGTCTCTTCAAACAAAGGGATGCCTCACCCTTTACAATTTGGAGGGATACCTCACCCTCTCTTACAAAGCAATCAAGGTTGATAAAATGAAACTCTCATAAGAGTAGATATACAACTTAAAGAACTAAGTATAGATGATAGAAAACTCTCTCAAGAGTGAATAATACAAATTGAAGAACAAAGGAATAGAAGAATTTTGCAAGAAAGAGCTCAAAATATGATTTTGGTGATTCAAGGATCAAGTCAAGTGTTCAAGAGGTGTATAAGCTTCATACAACACTTATATATAGAGCCCAAGTGATAAAATAGTCGTTGGTAGTGTTTAGAAATGATTTTTTATGAAAACTAACGTTTATAGCCGTTGGGAACGTTTCTGGGCACTTGGTAATCGATTACACACTTCTGGTAATCGATTACATGGCTTCTGTCAACGTTGTAATTGATTACAGGACTTGCGTAATCGATTACAGCATTTCTGGTTTTGAAAGCCGATTTTAAAAGGTCATAACTTCTTCATTTCTTATCCGATTAAAGCAAATGACCAGTCATTGGAAAGATCTTTGAGTCTATTTTCAAATGAAATAAGTTTCACAACAAAAATCAAAGTATTTTGAAAGTTATGATCAAAAGAGTGACTAAAGGTCAGCTTTTCAAAACTCAAACTTGATTGTTTTTGAAAACTGACTTTAAATGGTCATAACTTCTTCATTTCTTATCTGTTTAAAGAAAATGACCACTCATTGGAAAGATATTTGAGTCTATTTTGATATGCAATAAGTTTCACAATAAAACTCAAAGTAATTTGAAAGTTATGATCAAAATAGTAACTAAATGTCAGTTTTACAAAACATAGACTTGGCTATTTTTCAAATGTGTGAACTACCACCAAGATTAACTTTCCAAAAATAGTTTGTTAGGCGTTTAAACATGTAAGAACCATTTTTAAAGACTTAAAAACATATTTGAGCTCTTTTCTTGTAAAACCTCTATCTTTACATAGGAGAAAACCTAAAAGGAAAATATACCAATTCTAGTCCTTAGGCTTCTTGATGTAATCCAAGCTTCCACAAATTTCTTCTCTTCAAATCTTATAAATTGCTTGGAACATCTTTATCATTATCATTCTTCTTGAGTTGAGCATAGTTGTGATCTTTTGCTTTCTAGTTGCAATGCTCACTCTTGGTACTTGGACTATCCTACAAAGTATTGCTCACTTAAAACAAGTATAGTTAGTCCAAATTCATAACTTAATATCTTAATATGCATGATTCATAAATGTATAACTCTAATTAGTCTAACATGCATATAAGAATGTTGCATATATCTCATTGCATGATTATTGAAGTATAACTAAATAAAGTACATAATCATGCATGATCAAATATATCTCTTTTAAGCACATATATGTAACATGATTAATATTCTTTTGTGATGCATTTGTCATCTATAGAGCACATCTATCAAGCATAAGCATCATTCTTTTTGTCTTGTATTTGTCATCATCAAAACTTAACATATTAAACCATTGGGACAAACTTATTTCCACAGAGCTGATATTCCCAACTGACTTCTACATTTTGGAGTTAGAGGAAGAGTCATCATCCAACAAGATTCCCTTATTCTAGGGAGACCTTTCCTCAAAACAGCATGGACAAAGATTGATGTGCATGCAGGAGTTCTATCCATGGAGTTTGGAGATTCCATTATGAGGATTAATATTCTTGATGCTATGAAACATCCCATGGGAGAGCATTTTGTTTTTCATATTGATTTAATTGATGGTTTGGTTGATAATTCATATACTGATTTGTGTGAGAAGTTTCTTGAGATTGTTGATTTTGGTGACTTTATGTGCACTGATTTATGTGCTAGTTGTGATGGTGATAAGTTGTGTTCTGTGTGTTCTAAAATTTCTACATTTTTGGGATATGATGAATCTATTCCTGTGTTAGCCGATTATACAATAGGTGTAACACCCCAACTTTTGGCTAAATTATAATTTTGCCCCAATTATGTTGTTTTCTGTTTTCTGTGTGTTATAAAATTAATTTGACTGTTTCATAACTGTATTTGATTATTTTGTGTGATTTGTTCCGAGTCAAGAAAATAATAATTTTCGGGCCCTGGAAAAATCGTTGTTTGATTATTTGGAGCTGGGGGATCTTACTAAACCCAATTCCGAATAATACGTATATCAATCTTTTAATTTTTAGAATTTATCTGTACAATAAAATAATTTTATATTTTTATAATATTATTTTATTAGTCAGTGCAAATAAAATGACCATAGACCCGAAAAAGTCTGTGGGATCCACTTTTATTTGTAGGACCCACAATTGGTTTACGGGACCCACGTTTAGAAAAACAGTCAACGTTAATGGCTTGAATTATTTCTAAGCCAATAAGAATTAGTCAACGAAGAGGGCTTGACTTAATTTGCACCATTGGATGAGAAGGTTTATTTTTGAATATCAACCATTAATCTAATCAACGGTTGAGAAACAAACTTAATGAAGAAGCTTTGGATGATCACCATTGATTTAATCAATGGTGTGTGAGTAAACTTCATAAGGAAAGCTTTGGATATCCACCGTTGATTTAATGTACAGTGGAGATTGGTCTCACAAAGTGGCTAGGATCATTTGTGACCATTGGATGGAAAGTATGTAAAGAAGATCTTAACCCTCCATTTTTGAAGATGCATCTAATGGTTAGGATTTCATGGAGAAGAGATCCAATGGCTTAGATTTGATCATATCATTTGGAAGCTTCTACCTAATATTAACCATTGATTTAATTATTGGCTCTTGAAGCTTAGTTATAAGAATACTAATTAATTAGTAATGCAACTAGAAAATTAACTAAATTAGCCTAAATCTAATTTGGTTATTCTAAGAAGTGTAGGAAGTAATTAAATGGAAATAAACCTAGTTAATTTTCTAAATGCCATATGGTTTTGGTGGAGTGTAGAGTAATGTAGAATATTTGATTCAAGCATAGAAAACTATGTAGTTAGTAATGTAACTAATTTTCCAAATTAAGTTAGATTAAGTGTGCATAGAAACTTAATGGGATTAGTAACTTAATTAGTATCCTATGATCACCGTTAGGTTAGAACCTTCAAGAACATGTGACTAAGACTTGAATAAGCCAATTAGAGGCAAGCTTAGAGACAAAGCCTTTGATATCAACCCTTGATGCAAGCTAAGGCTAGGATGGAGTCTTAGGAGTTAACTAAAGTGGCCACCTCCTTTTGGTGAAGCTCACGGCCATGCAGAGGGGGGACACCATTTTCACTTCATCATCATCATTTCTATCACTCTAACTTAGTCTCTCCTTTCTCTTTCTTCCAAGAACACCAAGAAAAACTCCATAGCTTCTCTCCTTGCACCATTTGGCCATCACCCACTTCTCCTACCTCCACTCTTCTAAAATTTCATCCAACACCATTTCCTAAACCTAAACCATATTCTAAGAACATCTCTAGTTGTGAGTTTTCACAAAATCATCCATCTTGAGCTTGGAAAACCACCTTGAAGATTCTTTCCTACAAGGTGAAAACCCTTGTTTCTTATTTCTAACTTGATTTCCTAGGTCCTAAGCCATGATTGATTCATGGTTTATCTTTTTCACTCATAGTTATGACTCTTTAAAATTTATTTGAGTTTGTTAGGGATCCTTTGGAGGCTACACGAAAATCACTAGGAGGAGTTTGTCTTCCCTTAAGGTAAGAGGGAGATTTAATCTCATCAATCTTGTGTGGTGGTGAGAAAATGGATGTATTTGTGGTGAAGAATCCATAAGGATCCATTCACTTGGTTGTTTAATGTTTTTTTTCTATTTGTGATTGATTATATGTGCATGTTTAATGTCTTTCCTATTTGTGTTTGATTTTGTTTGCAAGCATGTCTATAGCTTTAATATTTTTGGTATGTGTTTTATGATTGCTTTAATATATAGTATGTGTTCATATATGCATGATAATTATTGTAGGATGTGAATAACATGTGAGGATTTGCATGAGTGTTCCAAAGAACACAAGGGAGCTCATGACTCCATCAACACCAAAGAGGACCAAAATGTTCTCAACCATTTTCTAAAAGAATGACCTAATTGATTTAATTGGATTAATGGATTTTTCAATGATTTAGAGGATGGAAAATAATTTTAAGATGAATTATAAAGACATGTAGAATTTTGGCCAACATGCCATATACTTTGATCCAAAATTATTTTCTAACTATGGACTAGATGATCTAATAAAAATAAATTAGATTTAATAAAAATAAATTAGATTAAGAGTTTTACAAGAGATTAAATGCATGGAAATAATTAGGGATGAATTATAACGCATAGAATGATTTTGGGCCAACATGCCTACTTATGATGTTTCTAAATTAAAGTTACTTACTAAGTATGGATTTTAATGAATTTTAGAGAAGAAAGTAAATAAACTTATTTTAGAAACTTCAATAGAGAAATTAAGTTTGAATAAGAAATAAATTGAACACTTGAAAAATACTAATGTAGAGCTTACCTTTGGGTTTAAAGTACATTAGCAAGTTTCAAGGTGTATTTAATGTTTATGACTAAACAAGAGAATTTTTAAAGGAAAAAGTAGAAAATATCACTTAATAGATTTTCTAGACGAAATGCTGTCAAAATTAATTTTAAATGATCAAGTAATGAAGAAGTTTTCAAAAATAAAATTTAGAAAGAAAGGAAATATTTTACGTAGTTGAAAAATACTAGAAATAGCTTACACGTATTTAAAATAATGATTTTTAAACTATGCAATTGAGAAAATGATTTAAAAACGTTACGTGATTGAAATAAAGATTTAAAAATACTACGCGATTTTAAAAATGTTAAAAAATATTTACGCGATTTGAAAACGTTTGAAAAAGGTGACGCGATTGTGAAAACGCGATAAAATGTTTACGCGACTAATGGGAACAGTGAGTTTACTGTCAGGCCAAAGTGGTGGACCTGGACATGTTGAGAAATAGTATTGTCAAGTGGAGACATACTATATTTGGAAATATTGATACTAAGGGTATTTTGGTAATTATGGTTCATGGTGATAATGAGGGTATTTTTGTAATTACGGTTCATTTCATACATTGAGTGGTATATCAATTTGGTTGAAATTGGCGATTGACTGACAAGATGAATTACACCGTGTTGCGGGTGTGATAGGCGTAGTGTGTTCTTTGAGTGAACTTGGAGGCGTTAGTGTGCGGTAGATTCCACATGTGGACAGTTGGTCGCTCCTCTAGGTCGTGGTAACTAGAACACGCACTAACGATCTCGACAAGCACTATTCTTAATCAAGATCTTGTGGAGACTGTCTAGCACAATGCTTGTAGTACACGACGTATTTGGACTGTGTACTACTACACGATGTTTTGGACTGTGGGTTATAGACACGACGTTGGACAGTGCAATAGTTTGGTTGGGCAGCCTGAGGTACTGATTGTTCTTTCGGATCATTCTCTCTGATGTTTGTGTTTAGCTTCATGGAGTATAAATGAGTCTGTGTACATTGCATATGTGGTCTGCATCTTAATATGATTAGGTATATTTGATTATGAGATATTATGTATGATGTGATTATTTATATTTGATTTTGAGATATTATGTATGATGTGATTATGTATATTTGATTATGAAATATTATGTATGATGTGATAGTATGAATTGTTGTATCAACTATTATATCTGTTTGTATTGTCGTTTTCTATACTGCATATTGGTAATGGTGTAGATTGTCTCACCTATTTGCTGTATTATTTTGTTGTGTTTGTATTGTTAAAATTTGTATAATAGGCAAAACGAGTTTCTTAAACTTAACTGGAGGCAATGTTCTGAGGTTGGTGACGGCATCGAGGAGTGATCTTCCAAGTTTCGACAGTATGTAGTTTGGTGGAGGAATAGAACATGTACGTGGAGTTTATTTCGTTAATGTTATTACCGTGCTATTAAGTAGGACCCATCATTGGGTTTGCTACTGTTTCTTGAGTCTGTATGTTATGTTTTCAATGTTGTTGAATATTATTTGATGTAAGTAAAATATGAATTAATCAGTTCAGTTTATTTTCTATATTACTTATATATTCGGTAAGTTTATATTGTCAAAAAAAAAAGAAAATTTTATAATCTATATTTTATAACACAAAGCTTTTATGAAAAAATTGTTAGATTTTAAGTTTTCAGTCGGAAATGTAATGCCCAACGGAGGGTGTTACAATAGGTAATATATATGTAGAGGTTCAGGCAGTAGAAGCAGAGCAGTAGCAACCCATTAGATTATTACCTTCTGTAGTGCAGCCACCGAAATTGGAGCTGAAATTGTTACTCGACCACCCTAAGTATGCATACTTGATAGATAATGAGCAACTTCCAATGATTGTAGCCAGAAACCTCCCTACTGAGCAGGAGGCGAGATTGCTATAGGTTTTGAGAGAGCATAAAAAGGTCATCAGATGGACACTAGCGAATATTCCTAGCATTAGTCCTTCCACATGCCTACACAAAATTTTACTTGGGGATGAAGCTAAACCAATGAAGCATCCCCCGAGGATACTAAATCCTCTAATTTTGGATGTGGTGAAGAAAGAGGTGACCAAGCTACAACAGGCTGACATTATTTATCCCATCTCTGACAATCAATGGGTGATCCCGATGCAGGTTGTCCCCAAGAAATCTGGAATGACTGTTGTGGCTAATCAGAAGAATGAGTTGATTCCTACCAGAATACAAAATAACTAGATAGTCTGTATTGATTACAGAATGCTCAATTAGGCTACTCAAAAGGACCATTACCCCTTTCATTCATTGACCAGATACTGGAGTGGTTGGCTGGCAAGTCATACTATTGCTTCTTAGACAGTTAAACTAGATACTTCCAAATCCACATTGCACTTGAAGACTAAGAGAAGACCACATTTACCTGTCCCTTCGACACCTTCGCTTATAGACGGATGCCCTTTGGCCTTTGGAATACCCCTGGTACCTTCCAACAGTGTATGATGAGCATCTTTTCAGACTTTTTAGAAGATTACATAGAGGTATTCATGGATGATTTTACTATTTATGAATCTTCTTTTGATTCTTGTTTGAATAGTCTGGCTAAGGTATTGCATAGATGCATTGAAAATAACCTTGTTTTAAATTTTGAAAAATGTCATTTCATGGTAGCATAGGGTATAGTTTTAGGCCATGTAGTCTCCAGAAAGGGCATTGAAGTAGATCCTGCTAAAATAGATGTCATTACTTATTTATCTTATCCCACATGCATGCAGAAGGTGCATTTTTTTTAGGACATACAGGTTTTTACATGCGCTTCATATGAGATTTTAGTAAGATCGCCCTTCCACTATCTAATTTGCTACAAAAGGATGTGGAGTTCGTCTTTAACCAGAAATGCTAGGAAGCCTTTGATCATTTGAAGAAGGCGTTGACCAGCACTCCCATCATCCAACCCCCTGACTGGACACTTCCATTTGAGCTTATATGTGATACCTCCAATTAAGCAGTGGGAGCTATCTTGGTACAAAGAGTAGAGAAGGATCATCATATGATCTACTATGCCTCCAAAACTTTGGATGCTGCTCAAGCCAACTACACAACTACAGAAAAAGAACTTTTAGCCATTGTATTTGCTTTAGACAAATTTAGATCATATTTGCTTAGTCTAAAGTAGTTGTGTTTTCTGATCATGTAGTGTAATATCCTTAATCACATGTTAGACTAGTAAATGGTTACCAAAGGTAACATTTGACTTGTTTAACATGTCAGTGAAGTTTGGTGACAAACAAAGTTCGTTCAGGCACTTAGTTGTAACCCAAAGTATGAAAATAGCTTAAAATATCTCAGATAGTAGAATAAATTATTAAGTTGAGGGAAATAAACGTAGAGAGTTTGTTTCTAAGTCACAAATAATTGAAACAAGGTGTAACTAAAGTTTCAAAACAATCAGAGTTAATTTAGTATTTTTAGGCATACTGGTTGTGCGTTTTAATGCCAGATTGACTAGCAGTAGATATGGAAAAATAGGATAATGGTGAACTAATAATTTAGATGAATCCTAGTATTTATTTTAAAGTTGTTAGAAGTTAGGAAACTTGATTTAGAAAAATTCAAGTGTCCTTAGCAGATATAAAGTTCTAGTGTATGGTTTAAGTAACAAAGTTGGACTTTGCTTCTAATTTTCTTTTCCTATCCATGGTTCAAGAACCAATAGAAATAGAAAAAGAAAAGAAGGAAAACAATGGAGAAAGAGGAAGAGAAGAATGAAGGGGAAGAAAAGCAGAAAAGGAAGGAAATCAAAGGGGAACAAGAAGACCACATCAAAGCTTAAGGATCATCATGTCTTCAAGAGGTAGGGGTTCTCTACCTTCATTCTCATCCTTTCTTCATATTTTCCATTGAGTGAAGTTAGGTCACCTAGATGGAGAAATCGAGTATGAGATGCAAAAATCCACTTTCTTTGTTACTTCTTGCTTCTTTTGATGAAACTGAGTTAGTTTCACTCTATTGGATGCAAATTGATTGATTTTGTCTTTAGACAAACTTGGTTAGTTTCATAAGTTGGAAAATAGAACTTAGGTTATGATTTTGAGCATTAATCTAAGTTTAAGTGAATTCTTGAATTGAAATTAGTGTTTAATGATTCTAGCATGATTAGAGACCATGATTAGAGTTAGAAAACACTTAAAATCCATGTTTGTATGATTGGAAACAGATTTGGGGCCAATGGAACAGTGGCTCGGTTTTGCATAATTTTTTGCAAAATAACCACGCCTAGCCATAGCTTGATCATGCCTAGGCATGGACTGATCAGTTTTTGACCCTGAGCAGACAGAGAGTGCCACGCTTAAGCGTGAGAAGTTCATGCCTAGGCGTGAGACAAGGCAGCATCCTGACAGCTTGTAGTGTTTGTTGCATAACTTGAGCTATAGTTATCGGATTGACCTAATTTTTATTGCATTTGAAAGCTAAGACATAAGGCTTCATGTAGTAAAAATTTCAGATTTTTATCACAACACAATTAGTCATAATTTAGGTTTGAATTTGAGTTATATTGTACAGAAACAAGCAGACTGACACCAAATAAACCATATTACATAACTTCCTCCTCCGGGGTCATATTTGCATAAGACCAGTGGCATTTTGAAGCAAACATGTAAGGCTATTGGATTATAAAATTCTAGAATTTTAGAAGTTATAATGTACATTTGGTGCATTTATGAAAATTAGCATTTTTAGGTGATAAACCAGAAATTGTCAAGATATGAATCTTGTTGAAATGAAGTTTCCTAAGTAACATCCCGAAAAAACATATTAGATTTTTACATGTGTACAAAGGTAGCATATAACTTGTTTGATATGTCAGTGAAGATTTGTGATAAATAGAATTAGTTTAGGCACTTTGCTACAACACAGAGTGTGGAAAGTGGCCTAAAATGACTCAGAAAATATCATTAATTTCTATTTAAAGGGAAACAAGTTTAAATAATTTGTTTCTAGGTCACAAATAAGCTAAGTAAGGTGTAGTTAAAGTTTCAGAGTAATCGGAGTTAATTTGGTATTTTTAGGCATATTGGTTGTGCATTTTAATGCCGGATTGATCCCAGTAGATATGGAAAAATAGAATAAAAGTTAAAACAACAATTTAGATGAATCCTAGTATTTATTCTAAAGTTGTTGGAAGTTAGAAAACTTGAATTAGAATAATTCAAGTGTCCTTAGCAGATATAAGTTTCAACACAGAAACTTAAGTTAATCTTTTACCTTAATTTCCTCTACGTCCCACCCTCTATGTCTCTCTTCTCTCTTGGAAGAATGAAGAAAAACAGAGAAAGAAAGAAAAGAAAGAAAAGGGCAAAAAAAGAGAAAGGGGAAGAAAGGGAGAAAGAGAGGAAGAAGATCCAAAGAGGAAGCTAAAGGATCAAGTTCAAGGCTTCAAGATCAAGAGTCTTTAAGAGGTAGGGGTTTATGACTTCTATACATCTCTTTTCTCTATTCTTTTCATGGATGCACATAAGGTGCACAATATGTTAAATTGAGTTCTAGAGATGTTTGATGTGTTTGGCTTGCATGGACGTGTTTCTTTGGTCATTTATGACTTGTTCATAGCATAAGTTTAAGTTAAAAACTTAGAACAATTCATTTAGACCCTTGATTCACAAAGTGAGCTTTAGGTCAAAGAATGAGGGATTTTGATCCATAATCCAAATCAAGATGTTTAAGATGGTGATTAATGTTTCCTAAGTGTTAATGAACTAGTTAGGAACTTAGAATCACTTAGAAACTAATTGGAAATGGCCAAAATCCGTGCAAATGACCATTGGAATAGTACCATACCCTGCAAAATTATGCAGAATCGTGCTTCTGTTATGGGCGCCGCGGCGTGGGGAGTGTGGCGTCGCGACGTGAGGGCTGAAAACCAAAATAGGAAAATTCTGAACAGCCTGCAGTGCTTATTGCATAACTTGGGCTATAGATATTGGATTGACCTGATTCTAGAGGCAATTTAAAGTTAAGACATAAGGCTTAATGTGGTAAAAATTTCAGAATTTTCTACTAAGCCAATTAATACCATATTTTGTTTGAATTTGAGACAAATTCTGTAGAAAAGGCATTCTGGCTAGGCATTCTGGCAGCCAGTAAACCAAATTGCATAATTTCTTGCTCCGATGTCGTATGGACATGAAACAGTGCCATTTTAAAGATAACATGAAGGGCTTATTGCCTATAAAATTGTAGAATTTTCCCACTTATGGTTGTTCCCAGTTACAATTTAAAGTCAGGTCAAAATCGAGTGAATCAGAGAATAACCTGTTTTGGCTCCTACAAAATGTCACATAACTTTGGCTACATTTAGCCAAATAAGGCAAGGTTTATGTCATTGGAAAGATATGAGAGAAAGCTAGTTGCTCCTAAAATTTCAGAATTTCTGAAGTTATGATGCACAAGTGGTGCATTTATGAAAATTAGTTTTTTTAAGGGTCCAGAGCATATTTCATCAAAGATGTTATTTTGATGATTTGAAATCCCTAGTTGTTAGGATCTTTTGTTTATGCCTAGTAAAGATTGTTGAGACACTTAAGAGTTCATTTCTTTGAGAGAAAGACCTAGTGACATATAAAGGGAGATACAAGAAAAGTGAGTGCATCCATTGGATATGGAGTGCCATAGACCAAGAGTTTAATTTCTTAAGCAACTTAAAGTTGCACAGATGCCACAAGAGAGGTGATAAGTGTTTTAAGAAACAAGATGGCAATAGTAGAGTGCCATAGTGCCTCAGTGGCAAGAGGTAAGGGCCAAGGTGCTAAGATGGCAATAGTAGAGTGCCATAGTGCCTAAGTGTCAAGAGTTAAGGGCCAAGGTGCCGAGTTGGCAAAAGCTAAGTGCCATAAACCCTAGCTGGCAAAGTTGAATGCCATAGTGCATGAAGAGCTCTCAAAGAGTGAAAGAGAGTTAGTAATGCTAGGACAGCAGTGTACTAAGTCTAGTTGGCATTGGTTCAATGTCGTAGTGCATGAAATGCTCCCACAGAGAAAAGGTGGAGTTAGTAATGCAAGATGGACTTAGTACGAGAACATGTGGTGGTTATGTTAGAGTTAGGGCATAACTCAGCATTACATACACTTCACATTTCACATATACTTGCTATTCCTAGAGAGCAGATTGTGGAGGCATCCACTCAGTTTATGGTAGGGTATAAGAGGTTACATGATATGATTGTAGACTCCCTCCCTACTTGGTAGGTTATAAGAGATTACTTGTTATCGTATCAGATTCCCTCCCTACCTAGGGGTGTAGGAGGTCATGTGTTGTGATGACAGACTTCGTTCCTAAAAGTAGGCTATAAGGGGTCACACGTTATCATGGCAGAATTCCTCTACGCCTAGGGGAATAGTTAAGTATTCATGACATTGCACCAATACTATCATACACTTTTCTTTGAGCATAAACATATATCATTCCATCATTGCATTATTTAATATTTTGTTTGGTTTGAATATATTTGTGTGATTGTTGTGTATGTGTTACTCTGTGCCTTCAATGACAACTGTATGGGCGGTTGCCTGGTTGATGATTTCAAATGATTGTATGAGCGGTTGTTTGATATCATTGTGGTTTCGGTTATCAGAACAAAAGTATAGTTTGCTAAGGAACGTTACATAAAGAGAGAGTTGTAATTGTTTCTTATGCAGGAAGTATTAGTTCAGTTGGGTTTATTCATTTTGAATGTTTAAACTGCTAGTTTTAGTATACTTATACTGAGAAATGTGATTTCTTGCCATGTAAATCCAGGTGGAAGTTCATCCAGAGGCAAGAAGAAGAAGTATGAAGACAAAGATAGTTTTTATTTTTTCTAGTTTAAAAGCTTGTATTTTATTTACGTGCTTTTAGTTGTATGAAGTTATGTATACAATGAGCCCTTTAGTGGTAACGTTATATATATAACTTTTAGTTTTCCGCAAGGCTCTCCATTATTTTTTGTTTAAATGATATGGATTAGTACAATGTTAAGTTAGAAGTAGCATAACTAATACTACTTATCCAGGTATATTTTGATATACTAGGTTATCGGTATTAGGGTGTTACATCCTACTTGTTGGAATTCTTTATACATACTTTTTGGAGTGTGTTAAGATGCTAAAAGGGATAGTTCAAAAGGGAAGTTATCACCTAGAAAGTATGAGGAGGTTTAGGCTTTTGAGCATCCAAGAGTAATGGTTTGCCCTAAGTAGGTATCTATCACCTTAGGCAACTTAGTGTTGCAATTGCAAACCACTCTTGAACTAGTTTCTTTTGAGTGGAGATAGAGTTGTGTATTTAGCTCCTAAGTAAAGAAAGGTAGGATGTATTGAGTTCTCTAGGCAAGTGGGATCTTGTACATTACTAAATACATAATAAGATGAATGGTGATTAGTAAGTTGTCATATTCATAGGTATCGTAAAAATCTGCAATAACTCCTTTATCTTTAAAGATGAGTTGGAATTGCAAGATGAATGGGATTTACTTCCTTAAATACAAAGGAAAGTATGGAAGTTAAAGTCGTTAAGCATTCCATGAGTTAGGAATGACTAGATAGGTGTTTGGAACCTTAAACACTCTAGTGTAACTTAGGCAACTACTAGAGATGTGATAAGAAGGAAAGCTAGATACAACCAAGATAAGTATCTTATACTTGTCTATATGTATGTATGTAGGAATGGTCTAATAATATTGATCTTGGTGAGTATCCTTTGATGTTATGCACAATTATGTAGGCTAAGGGAGATAATGGGAAATCTGAAAGGTTCTCTGAATAAGGATTCAGTCCTTACATCTCGATAGTGCCAAGGCCAAGGGAGATAATTGGGAAGTCCATAAAGGTTCTTTAAGCCTCGATTCATGCCCTAGCTTCTCGATAGGGTTAGGATACGTGTAATGCGAGGATGAGCTTTCTCTATATTTACCACAGGATAATGTACTAACCCAGTTCCTAATAAACACCTTGGTTCTTAATTAAGCTAAGTATATATGTATGATATTTGCTTGCTCTTCCATTGTATCATGACCTAAATAATGTTTATCATCATTGGCTAAAAGAGGTAATAGGAATTTCTAAAAGTCCCTTTGGGTAAGGACTAGTACTAAATGCTCAGAGAGCCAAAGGTTACAGGTAGAGTGAGGATGAGTTCTTCCTCCCTACCATAGCGGAAGTACATAGAACATTCAGTTTCTCGAAATGAGCAGTTGCTCTTGGTTAACTTTACATGCATTTCAAAACAAAACCTTGCACAAGCATATCTTTAGGATTTTTCTTAGGTATAATTATATTGTGTAACGCCCCAATTTTTAGAAAATATTTCGAATGTACTGTTTGCTGTTTTTCAAGTTATTGTGTAAATAACTGTTGTGTCCTTATTTTACTGTTTCTCGATTTCTGCATGAAATACAAATACGTTTATACAGGCTCAAATTTTATTTGGTCTTTTTACGTAATTTGTTCCGAGACGGTAAAATAAAAGTTTTTCCGAACTCTTGTGTTTTAATTTTTTCTGGAAGATATACAGACAATTAATACTGTCTGTAATTTTATTTGAACTTTTTGAACAATTAACTACGTTGTGGGAAAAAATGGGAAAATGACCATTACGTCCCGA
Organism: Ormosia emarginata; assembly: GCA_029884605.1. Taxonomy (NCBI): domain Eukaryota; kingdom Viridiplantae; phylum Streptophyta; class Magnoliopsida; order Fabales; family Fabaceae; genus Ormosia; species Ormosia emarginata. The sequence continues at coordinate 205,690 of JAQQTP010000074.1, forward strand.
ACGTGCTGTTTTTGCTGTTTTTGCTGTTTTTAATTGTTTTCTACTTGATTTAATGTCTGATATTATTGTCTGTGATTTTATATGGACTTTTTGTGTGATTTGCTCCGAGGCAGAAAAATAATATTTTTTCGGGCCGGGGAAATCTTATTTTATTATTTAGAATTGGGGGATCTTACTAAACCCGATTCTAAATGAGACAATAAATAATCTTTTAATTTTTAGGATTTTACTGTCAAATAAAATAATTTTATAATATTATAATATTATTTTATTAGTCAGTATAATAAAATGACAGTGGACCCGGAAATGTTTTGCGGGACCCACGTTTAGCTAATACGGTTAACTTAGTAGCTTAATTAATCATCATTAGCAGTAGAACTTTCCAGAACAAGCTGACTCAGCTAGCTGACTAAGCTGATAATTTATGAGCAGTGTGACTAGGCTTGGGGAGTCATCAATAGCCAACCAATAGGAGACAAGCTTGTTAAGCAAGCTTTAATCCTAACCTTTGATGCATCCAAGGGCTTGGATGAAGCCAAGCAAATGCACACCTTGCATGCTTGATGAGCTACGGCCAAGGGAGGTGAGAGATCAATCTTCACTTTGCTTGCATGCAAAAATTCTCTCTTCTCTCTCATCAAAAACCCTAGCCACCATTCTTGTTTCTTTTCTTCACCATTTTCGGCCAAGCTTGCTTCTTGATCATCCAACCACCCAAAATTCAATCAAGCCAACTTTTCTAAACCTAAACACCATCCTAAGAACATCTCTAGTTGAGAGTTCTTACAAATTCTTGCATTTGGAGCTTGGAAACCAATCTTGAAGATTTTACCTAGAAGGTGAAATCTCATGCTTTTTTTTTCTCTTCTTTTTCAAAGTTCTAAGCCATGATCTATCCATGGTTTAGGTTCTTTTTCATGGTTAGTAACTTGTAGAATTTCGTTTGAGTTGCTAGGTACTTGGTGGAGGAAACCGAATACTAGGAGGAGTGAAAGAAAAACCATTTGTCTTCATTTAAGGTAAGAGGAAGACAAATCTTATCACCTATGGATGGTGGTAAGAAGATGGAGTTTTGATTTTGTGATTGTAGAATCCATAAGGATTCATGTTTGTGTTTGTTAGTAGCTTATTTGATGTGGTTGTGTATTTGTTAATAGCTTTCCTATTTGTTGTCTGTAATAATTTGTATGTCTACAAGCTCTAAGTTGCATGTCTACAAGCTTTGATAATATTGCATGTGTTAGAATTGTATGATAAAGCATAGAATTGCATGATAATGTATAGGATGTGAACAACATGTCAAGGAAATGCATGTGTGTTCCAAAGAACACTTCATGATGGCTCACGACCACTTACAAAAATGGAGAACCAAAATGTTCTCTTAATTTTCTTAAAAGGTGATTTAATTAACCTAGGAGAATTAAGAAGGTTTCAAGTTGTTTAAGTCAATAAAAATGAATTTGGAAATCAAATGGCATAACCTTACAATTTCGGCCAACAAGTCTAACTTCAACATTTTGATTTCTAATATTATTTTCTAAGGTAATGATTTAATCAATGTAGACAATACAAGAGATTTAACATGTATTTAGAAGGTGAAAAATAATTTGGAAATCAAATGCAAAGTTTTTATCAAATTCGGCCAACATGCCAAATTAGACAATTCATGATTTCTAAAATTAATTCTAAGCTATTTTCAATCAAGAAGAAGCAATACAAGTTAAAGTAAATTTTCTACAATGAGTTTTAAAGAAATAAAGTGGTTAGAACTAAGTTTAAGAGGTTAATATTAATGATTTTTACTGTAAGGAGAAACACAGTAACTTTTGAAAATTTCTAACATATAGCTCATGCTGTATTTTGAAGCATATTAGTAGTTTTCAAAAGAATTAATTATATGGTTTAAAAATTTAATAAACAGAATTTTTATGGTAAAATTAGAAAACCATTAATATAATTTTCTAAACAAAATCTTGTCAATTTTTAGTAAAAACGGACAAATAAGATAGAAAAGATGTCAAAAGACAAGATATACGGTATGGAAAATATTATACGTAGTTTAAAAGTATTATTTATTATTTTGTTTATTTAAACAGTGATTTTTAAGGAATTCGGTCAAGAAAATAATTTAAAAATTTTACGCGATTGAGAAAACGTATTAAAAATCCTACGCGATTTTGAAAACAGAAAAATATATTTACGCGATTTCAAAACGATTATAAAACGACGAGATTTCAAAAACGCGATAAAATTTCTACGCGATTGACCGTTACTGTATTTTTCGCTGTCGGAAAAATGTGAACCCGTACAGGTTTTCTATATATATATATTTGTTGCCAATGAGGGCAAGCTTTCGCTGTCGGAAAAATGAGAACTCGTACAGGCTTTTTATTTTTCAGCCATTGAGGGCATATTATCTTGAGGGCATTTTTGTAATTTCATATTTTTGGAATTATGTATTGTCTTTCTGCCAATTTTTGGTGTTTGGTTGACGAGACGAATCACATCGTGTTGTCGATGCGATAAACGTAGTGTGGTTCATTGTTCTAATGAACTTGGAGACTTTAGTGTACGGGATCCCACATATGGACAGTTGGTAGCTCCGCTGGGCCGTGGTAAACCGATAGCACACTAATGGACTCGACACGCACTATATTTAATCAAGGTTTGTAAAGTCTAGTAGTACATTGCCTATAGTGCCACAATGGGAGACCGTGAACTATACTACGCCTGGATGGTGGATTCCCAGTGTCGTAGGCTATTGACGCAACGTGTGACAAGTGATAGTTGGTTGGGCAGCCGTGGTACTAATAGATTTTGCAAGTCATTCTCTCGATATCTGTTTGTGTTTAACTCCATGGAGTAGGATTGTGTCTTAGTGTATATGATTATATCTTGGATGATATTCCATTTTCTCTATTTATCTTTATCTGGTTATATCTTGGATGATATTCGATTTTCTCGATTTATCTTTATCTGGTAATTATTATGATGGTTGTCTATTTCTTATTTTATTCTATCGTGATATTGTTTTATCGTGTTTTTTTTATCCGTGTTATATACGTGATGTTATGTAACGTTATGATATCTAAGCTTTACTTTATTCCCTTATTATTTTTGTTATGGCTTTTTGTTTTGCATAAAGCTGTATACATGATATTTGTCGTCTTCTTATTGGCCATGTTTATGGTGATTTTAGATTGTTTTACCTCTTTATTGTATGTGTTTCTGTATATTTACTTTATGCAATAAAGAGTTTGAGGAAGAAGAAGAGGAACACCTCTTGAGGTCTTGTACCCGAGGAGGAGGAAGATCGACAAACCGACGACCGACCGGTTTACGATCAAGAACCATCGATCATCCATATCCATTGGATTGATTAGTTTTGGTATGGCGGTGCCGGATTTTTGGGGTTCGTGACGCTGGAGTTTCATGGTGGATCTCTATCGTGGCACATGAGAGGAGATAGAGACTCGGTGACATATGCGGGACGGATGACCGTGACCTTACGTCCATAGATTTGATGGAGAGCCGATCATGACTACGACGGCGGTGTTTCTACACTTAGAGTTACCCTTATCCATTAGGCGTCATTTTGGTGGTATGACCACGGAGCCTAGTGAGATAATAAGTATCGTATCCGCGCGATCACGTTATCGCCGAGAGTCGAGGCATCCAGGATATTTGTCCCACGATGATCATTTTCATGATAAGAGTGATCCTTGAGGAGTAAATATGTTTGATGTTTTTTTTGGGCGCGTCTGCGTATGGATGTATATATTGACACTTTTTCTTGTTTTTATTTCTTGTTTTGTTTAAATATTTGTAATTGTAGTTGTAAATTATTTGTATAACTTATAACTTAAAACATATGTATATTATGAGCAATGTTATTCTGTCTAATTTATGTTTTTCGTAATATTTTATTTTTATTAAAGTGTATATCAGGAATTACTTTACGACCCATATTATTATTTGACAAATGTTTTACAACTTGGGTAGATTTTATTTCTATTTCTTTTATTTTCTTTTATATGTGACATCCTCCAAAGGGGTGTTACATTAGTTGGTATCAGAGCCCAAGTTAGAGTCTTTTGGGGTTGTGGTTGGGTCTTTTTTTTGTTTGTCTTTGTGTGCTTCTCTGTGATTTATATCCTTTCGGATTTATATAAAAGGATGTATCTAATTTTGTTTGGTTCTGTTTGAAGATGTCTGGGACGAGGTAGAGGACGTGCTAATGTGAATCGGGAGGTGGACCCTATGATTGAAATTTCTTGAGGCTATGCGGCGTATGGTGAAGTGATTACTCAGCAAAATCGAGAGTAGCTCAACAAAGAAGATGCTACCGCTTGATGCCCTGAATTTATCTGAATTTAGGCGCCACAATCCGCCACAGTTTAGAGGCGAGGTTGATCCGGAGAAAGCAAGTCAGTGGATGCAAGACTTGGAAAGGATTTTTGAAGGGATGAGATGCACAGACGATAAAAAGGTGACTTATGTTGTCTTCATGCTGAGAAGTGATGCAGAACATTGGTGGAGAGGAACCCGCCGAGTATTGCAAGCTGAAGGAACAGAAATCACATGGGAAGTGTTTTCAAATGTTTTTCTGGATAAGTATTTTCCTGCGAGTGCTAGGCATGCCAAAGAAATGGAATTTCTTGGTTTGCGACAGGGGAATATGACGGTGAATGAGTATGCCACAAAATTTGAGAATTTGTCTCAATTCTCAGATTATGCTCAGACACGGCAAGATGATGTGTGGAGATGCAGGAAGTTTGAATCAGGGTTAAGGGTGGAACTGAAACGAGGAGTGGTATCCTTGAGAATGACTCAGTTTCATGCTTTGGTGGATGCATGTGCTCGACTTGAGGAGTTGGAGCCATCTAGAGATCAGAGGAATCAGAATTTTGGGCCGGCAAGGTTTCAGAGAGGTGGAGGTAGTAATACAAATCGGTTTCAGCGTAAGCCGTATTCCAGGCCAACAGGAAATCAATCTCAACGACCATCAGTTAGTGGAGGTGCAAGTGGTAGTGGAGCTGGACAGAGAGTGGCGTTTACGCCGACGTGTTTTAAGTGCGGGAAGAAAGTTCATATCTCTCCCAAGTGCACAGTTAAAGGTACAGTTTGTTTCAACTGTAAGCAACCTGGGCACATATCGAAGGATTGTCCACAGCCGGAGAGGAAACCTGTTGTTCGGTATGTTAAGGCTAATCAGCAAAAATCTGGAAGTACTCAACCAAGATCAGGAGGACGAGTATATACAATGATGGGATCTGAGATTTCTAAGTCTGATGATCTTATTCAGGGAGAAGGAGACATTGGAGGTAATCTTCTGACTGTATTGTATGATTCTGGTGCTACACACTCCTTTATTGCATATGATTGTGTGGAGAGATTGAAGTTGCCTGTGTCTTCTCTGAATGTTAAATTGAGTGTATCTACGCCAATTGCTAAACCTGTTGTTACATCTAAGATCTGTTTGGATTGTCCTATTGTTGTGAATGGCCGTTTGTTTATGGTCAACTTGATTTGTTTACCTCTTGTTGAGATAGATGTAATATTAGGGATGGACTGGTTATGTTCTAACCATATCCTTATAGACTGTGCAAGTAAAACCATAGTTTTTCCTAAGGAAGAGGAGTCTGGATTCTTAACTGCTGTTAAGGTCAAGTCTTTGTTAAGAGATGGAGCAGCACGGGGATATATGGTATTGTCTTCTCTAGAAGTTAAGAATGAGAAGGATGTGAATACTATTCTGTTGTCAATGAGTTTCTCGATGTTTTCCGACGACGCACTGGTTTGCCACGAGAGGGAGATCGAGTTCTCAATTGATTTAGTACCAGGAACAGGTCCTATCTCAATTGCACCGTATCGTATGTCGCCAGTGGAATTGGAGGAGCTGAAGAAGCAATTGGTGGAGCTGTTGGAGAAAGAGTTTGTGCGACCTAGTGTTTCGCCATGGGGTGCGCCAGTACTTTTAGTCAAGAAGAAGGACAGAATGTCTCGGCTTTGTTTGGATTATCGTCAGCTGAATAAGGTGACTATCAAGAATAAATATCCGCTTCCAAGGATTGATGATTTGATGGATCAGTTGAAAGAAGCTGTGGTATTTTCCAAGATAGATCTGAGATCTGGTTATCATCAGATAAGTGTAAAAGGGGAAGATGTGCCGAAAACTGCTTTTCGAACTCGTTATGGACATTATGAGTATCAGGTAATGCCATTCGGGGTGACGAATGCTCCTGCCATATTTATGGATTATATGAACAGGATTTTTCGTCCTTATTTAGACAGATTTGTCGTTGTCTTTATCGATGACATTCTGATCTATTCCCAATCGAAGGAAGAGCATGCTGAACATCTAGGTGTTGTTCTTCGGATTCTGAGGGAGAAGCAGCTGTATGCAAAATTGGCTAAGTGTGAGTTCTGGTTGGAAGAAGTTCAATTTCTTGGTCACGTAATTTCTAAAGAAGGTATTGCGGTGGACCCATCAAAAGTGGAGACTGTTTTACAATGGGAAAGACCTAAGACGGTAACAGAAGTTCGAAGTTTTGTTGGACTTGCTGGTTATTATCGGAGGTTTATCGAGGGTTTTTCCAAGATTGCTGGACCACTTACGCAACTTACGAGGAAAACTCAAGCTTTTGAATGGACGGAAGAACGTGAAGCCAGTTTTCAAGAGTTGAAGAAGAGATTAACAACTGCACCGGTGTTGATCCTACCAGATTCGACGAAATCTTTTGATGTGTATTGCGACGCTTCTTATCAAGGACTAGGATGCGTGTTGATGCAAGATCGAACGTTGTGGCATATGCTTCTCGACAATTGAAGGTTCATGAGAGGAATTATCCAACGCATGATTTGGAATTGGCATTTGTGGTTTTTGCTCTAAAGATATGGAGACATTTTCTCTATGGAGAAACGTTCAACATTTTCAGTGATCACAAGAGCTTGAAATACTTGTATGATCAGAAAGAGCTGAACATGAGGCGGCGGAGATGGTTAGAATTCATGAAAGATTATGATTTTCAACTGTTGTACCACCCTGGTAAGGCGAATGTTGTGGCTGATGCCTTAAGTAGAAAGATTATCAGTGCTTCTGCTCTGATGATCAAGGAAAAAGAGCTCATTGAACAGTTTAGAGATGTGTGGTCATGTGTTGAGTTAAAAACCGGGAGGATATGTGTTAACATGGTTACTATCTCGAGCGAGGCGATGGAAGACATAAGGGAAAAACAGAATCTTGATAAATTTTTGCAAGGAATAAGGGAACAAATAAAGCAAGGCGAGACAATAGAGTTCAAAGAAGGAGCGATGGAATTCGAGGTTTCGGGGTAGAGTCTGTGTTCCTCGTAAGGGAGGCGAGAAGATATATTGTGAAACATGCCCATACTAGTTTATTGAGTATGCATCCAGGCATAACAAAGATGTACCAAGACTTGAAGAAGTGATTCGGTGGCATGGATTGAAGAGTGATGTGATTAGGTGTGTATCAACTTGTCTAGTAGTCGTCAAAAGGCGAAAGTGGAGCATCAAAGACCATTTGGAATGTTACAACCGTTATCTATTCCGAGAATGGAAATGGGATAGCATATCCATGGATTTCATTACTGGTTTACCGAAGACAAGGAAAGGTCATGATTCAATATGGGTTATAGTCGATAGGCTTACGAAATCGGCTCATTTCTACCAATTAATATTAAATATTCGTTGGAAAGATTAACCCAGTTGTACATCAGTGAAATTGTCAGACTACATGGTGTACCTACAAGTATAGTTTCTGATCGTGATCCGAGGTTTACGTCAAGGTTTTGGCGAAGTCTGCAAGAAGCTATGGGAACTAAGTTACGACTGAGTTCGGCGTATCATCCGCAGACGAGATGGTCGACGAAAGAACTATACGGTCTTTGGAAGATACATTGCGTGCTTGTGTTTTAGAACAACGAGGAAGTTGGGATGAAATTTTATCTATGATAGAATTCACCTACAATAATAGCTTTCATTCAAGCATAGGAATGGCACCTTATGAGGCATTGTATGGAAGACGATGTCGAACACCGTTATGTTGGTATCAAGATGGGGAAAGTATGACTGTTGGACCCGATCTTATACAACAAACTACGGAGAAGGTAAAGATGATACAAGAAAAGATGAAGACGACGCAAAGCAGACAAAAGAGTTATGCGGATAAACGAATATGACCTCTTGAGTTTGAGGAGGGTGAGCATGTGTTTCTAAGAGTTACTCTTACGACTAGTGTCGGAAGAGTTATTAAGTCTAAGAAACTTACTCCTAAATTCATTGGACCGTATCAGATTATCTGACGTGTAGGTCCTGTAGCGTATCAGATCGCTATGCCGCCGTTTCTGTCAAATCTACATGACGTATTTCATGTGTCTCAGTTGCGAAAGTATATACCAGATCCGACGCATGTTATACTGCCCAGATGACGTGCGGTGAAGGAAAATTTGACTTATGAAACTTTACTGTTAGAATTGAGGACGAGAAAGGTAAAAGCGACTTCGAGGGAAAATGATCGAACTAGTGAAAGTCATATGGAATGAGGTGACGGGTGAAGCTACCTGGGAGCTAGAAGATAAGATGAAGGATCAGTATCCTCATTTGTTTTGAGGAACAACGAATTTCGAGGACAAAATTTTTATTTGTTGGGGAGAGTTGTAACGCCCCAATTTTTAGAAAATATTTCGAATGTACTGTTTGCTGTTTTTCAAGTTATTGTGTAAATGACCGTTGTGTCCTTATTTTACTATTTCTCGATTTCTGCATGAAATACAAATACGTTTATACAGGCTCAAATTTTATTTGGTCTTTTTACGTAATTTGTTCCGAGACGGTAAAATAAAAGTTTTTCCGAGCTACTGTTTTAATTTTTCTGGAAGATATACAGACAATTAATATTGTCTGTAATTTTATTTGAACTTTTTGGACGATTAGCTACGTTGTGGGAAAAAATGGGAAAATGACCATTACGTCTCGAACGTGCTGTTTTTAATTGTTTTCTACTTGATTTAATGTCCGATATTACTGTCTGTGATTTTATATGGAATTTTTGTGTGATTTGCTCTGAGGCAGGAAAATAATATTTTTTCGGGCCAGGGAAATCTTATTTTATTATTTAGAATTGGGGGATCTTACTAAACCCGATTCTAAATAAGACAATAAATAATCTTTTAATTTTTAGGATTTTACTGTCAAATAAAATAATTTTATAATATTATAATATTATTTTATTAGTCAGTATAATAAAATGACAGTGGACTCAAAAATGTTTTGCGGGACCGACGTTTAGCTAATACGGTTAACTTAGTAGCTTAATTAATCATCATTAGCAGTAGAACTTTCCGAACAAGTGACTCACTAGTGACTAAGTGATAATTTATGAAAGTGTGACTAGGCTTGGGAGTCATCAATAGCCAACCAATAGGAGACAAGCTTGTTAAGCAAGCTTTAATCCTAACCTTTGATGCATCCAAGGGCTTGGATGAAGCCAAGCAAATGCACACCTTGCATGCTTGATGAGCTACGGCCAAGGGAGGTGAGAGATCAATCTTCACTTTGCTTGCATGCAAAAATTCTCTCTTCTCTCTCATCAAAAACCCTAGCCACCATTCTTGTTTCTTTTCTTCACCATTTTCGGCCAAGCTTGCTTCTTGATCATCCAACCACCCAAAATTCAATCAAGCCAACTTTTCTAAACCTAAACACCATCCTAAGAACATCTCTAGTTGAGAGTTCTTACAAATTCTTGCATTTGGAGCTTGGAAACCAATCTTGAAGATTTTACCTAGAAGGTGAAATCTCATGCTTTTCTTTTCTCTCTTCTTTTTCAAAGTTCTAAGCCATGATCTATCCATGGTTTAGGTTCTTTTTCATGGTTAGTAACTTGTAGAATTTCGTTTGAGTTGCTAGGTACTTGGTGGAGGAAACCGAATACTAGGAGGAGTGAAAGAAAAACCATTTGTCTTCATTTAAGGTAAGAGGAAGACAAATCTTATCACCTATGGATGGTGGTAAGAAGATGGAGTTTTGATTTTGTGATTGTAGAATCCATAAGGATTCATGTTTGTGTTTGTTAGTAGCTTATTTGATGTGGTTGTGTATTTGTTAATAGCTTTCCTATTTGTTGTCTGTAATAATTTGTATGTCTACAAGCTCTAAGTTGCATGTCTACAAGCTTTGATAATATTGCATGTGTTAGAATTGTATGATAAAGCATAGAATTGCATGATAATGTATAGGATGTGAACAACATGTCAAGGAAATGCATGTGTGTTCCAAAGAACACTTCATGATGGCTCACGGCCACTTACAAAAATGGAGAACCAAAATGTTCTCTTAATTTTCTTAAAAGGTGATTTAATTAACCTAGGAGAATTAAGAAGGTTTCAAGTTGTTTAAGTCAATAAAAATGAATTTGGAAATCAAATGGCATAACCTTACAATTTCGGCCAACAAGTCTAACTTCAACATTTTGATTTCTAATATTATTTTCTAAGGTAATGATTTAATCAATGTAGACAATACAAGAGATTTAACATGTATTTAGTAGGTGAAAAATAATTTGGAAATCAAATGCAAAGTTTTTATCAAATTCGGCCAACATGCCAAATTAGACAATTCATGATTTCTAAAATTAATTCTAAGCTATTTTCAATCAAGAAGAAGCAATACAAGTTAAAGTAAATTTTCTACAATGAGTTTTAAAGAAATAAAGTGGTTAGAACTAAGTTTAAGAGGTTAATATTAATGATTTTTACTGTAAGGAGAAATACAGTAACTTTCGAAAATTTCTAACATATAGCTCATGCTGTATTTTGAAGCATGTTAGTAGTTTTCAAAAGGATTAATTATATGGTTTAAAAATTTAATAAACAGAATTTTTATGGTAAAATTAGAAAACCATTAATATAATTTTCTAAACAAAATACTGTCAATTTTTAGTAAAAACGGACAAATAAGATAGAAAAGATATCCAAAAGATAGTATACGGTATGAAAAATATTATACGTAGTTTAAAAGTATTATTTATTATTTCTGTTTATTTTAAACAGTGATTTTTAAGGAATTCGGTCAAGAAAATGATTTAAAAATTTTACGCGATTGAGAAAACGTATTAAAAATCCTACGCGATTTTGAAAACAGAAAAATATATTTACGCGATTTCAAAACGATTATAAAACAACGAGATTTCGAAAACGCGATAAAATTTCTACGCGATTGACCATTACTGTATTTTTCGCTGTCGGGAAAATGTGAACCCGTACAGGTTTTCTATATATATATATTTGTTGCCAATGAGGGCAAGCTTTCGCTGTCGGGAAAATGAGAACCCGTACAGGCTTTTTATTTTTCTGCCATTGAGGGCATATTATCTTGAGGGCATTTTTGTAATTTTATATTTTTGGAAATATGTATTGTCTTTATGCCAATTTTTGGTGTTTGGTTGACGAGACGAATCACATCGTGTTGTCGATGCGATAAACGTAGTGTGGTTCATTGTTCTAATGAACTTGGAGACTTTAGTGTACGGGATCCCACATATGGACGAGTTGGTAGCTCCATTTGGGCCGTGGTAAACCGATAGCACACTAATGGACTCGACACGCACTATATTTAATCGAGGTTTGTAAAGTCTAGTAGTACATTGCCTATAGTGCCACAACGGGAGACCGTGAACTATACTACGCCTAGATGGTGGATTCCCAGTGTCGTAGGCTATTGACGCAACGTGTGACAAACGTGATAGTTGGTTGGGCAGCCGTGGTACTAATAGATTTTGCAAGTCATTCTCTCTGATATCTGTTTGTGTTTAACTCCATGGAGTAGGATTGTGTCTTAGTGTATATGATTATATCTTGGATGATATTCCATTTTCTCTATTTATCTTTATCGGTTATATCTTGGATGATATTCCATTTTCTCTATTTATCTTTATCTGGTAATTATTATGATGGTTGTCTATTTTTTATTTTATTCTATACGTGATATTGTTTTATCTGTGTTTTTTTTTATCGTGTTATATACGTGATGTTATGTAACGTTATGATATCTAAGCTTTACTTCATTCCCTTATTATTTTTGTTATGGCTTTTTGTTTCGCATAAACTGTATACATGATATTTGTCGTCTTCTTATTGGCCATGTTTATGGTGATTTTAGATTGTCTTACCTCTTTATTGTATGTGTTTCTGTATATTTACTTTATGCGATAAAGAGTTTGAGGAAGAAGAAGAAGAACGACCTCTTGAGGTCTTGTACCCGAGGAGGAGGAAGATCAACAACCGACGACCGGTTTACGATCAAGAACCATCGATCATCCATATCCATTGGATTGATTAGTTTTGGTATGGCGGTGCCGGATTTTTGGGGTTCGTGACGCTGGAGTTTCATGGTGGATCTCTATCGTGGCACATGAGAGGAGATAGAGACTCGGTGACATATGCAGGACGGATGACCGTGACCTTACGTCATAGATTTGATGGAGAGCCGATCATGACTACGACAGTGTTTCTACACTTAGAGTTACCCTTATCCATTAGGCGTCATTTTGGTGGTATGACCACGGAGCCTAGTGAGATAAGTATCGTATCGACTGCGCGATCACGTTATCGCCGAGAGTCGAGGCATCCGAGATATTTGTCCCCGATGATCATTTTCATGATGATGAGAGTGATCCTTCGGAGGAGTAAATATGTTTGATTTTTTTTTGGGCGCGTCTGCGTATGGATGTATATATTGACACTTCTCTTGTTTTTATTTTGTTTGTTGTTTAAATATTTGTAATTGTAGTTGTAAATTATTTGTATAACTTATAACTTAAAACATATGTATATTATGAGTAATGTTATTCTGTCTAATTTATGTTTTCCGCAATATTTTATTTTTATTAAACTGTATATCAGGAATTACTTTACGACCCATATTATTATTTGACAAATGTTTTACAACTTGGGTAGATTTTATTTCTATTTCTTTTATTTTCTTTTATGTGTGACATCCTCCAAAGGGGTGTTACATTAGTTAGTATCAGAGCCCAAGTTAGAGTCTTTTGGGGTTGTGGTTGGGTCTGTTTTTTTTGTTTGTCTTTGTGTGCTTTCTCGTGATTTATATCCTTTCGGATTTATCTAAAAGGATGTATCTAATTTTGTTTGGTTCGTTTGAGAGATGTCTACGGACGAGGTAGAGGACGTGCTAATGTGAATCGGGAGGTGGACCCTATGATTGCGGCTGCTGAGGCTATGCAGCGTATGGCTGAAGTGATTACTCAGCAAAATCTGAGAGCAGCTCAACAGCAAGATGCTACTGCTGATGCCCTGAATTTATCTGAATTTAGGCGCCACAATCCACCACAGTTTAGAGGCGAGGTTGATCCGGAGAAAGCAAGTCAGTGGATGCAAGACTTGGAAAGGATTTTTGAAGGGATGAGATGCACAGACGATAAGAAGGTGACTTATGTTGTCTTCATCTTTGAGAAGTGATGCGAGAACATTGGTGGAGAGGAACCCGCCGAGTATTGCAAAGTGAAGGAAGAAATCACATGGGAAGTGTTTTCAAATGTTTTTACGGATAAGTATTTTCTGCGAGTGCTAGGCATGCCAAAGAAATGGAATTTCTTGGTTTGCGACAAGGGAATATGACGGTGAATGAGTATGCCACAAAATTTGAGAATTTGTCTCAATTCTCAGATTATGCTCAGACATGGCAAGATGATGTGTGGAGATGCGGGAAGTTTGAATCGGGGTTAAGGGTGGAAGTGAAACGAGGAGTGGTATCCTTGAGAATGACTCAGTTTCATGCTTTGGTGGATGCATGTGCTCGACTTGAGGAGTTGGAGCCATCTAGAGATCAGAGGAATCGGAATTTTGGGCCGGCAAGGTTTCAGAGAGGTGGAGGTAGTAATACAAATCGGTTTCAGCGTAAGCCGTATTCCAGGCCAACAAGAAATCAATCTCAACGACCATCGGTTAGTGGAGGTGCAAGTGGTAGTGGAGCTGGACGAGAGAGTGGCGTTTACGCCGACGTGTTTTAAGTGCGGGAAGAAAGGTCATATCTCTCCCGAGTGCACGGTTAAAGGTACGAGTTTGTTTCAAGCTGTAAGCAACCTGGGCACATATCGAAGGATTGTCCACAGCCGGAGAGGAAACCTCTTGTTCGGTATGTTAAGGCTAATCAGCAAAAATCTGGAAGTACTCAACCAAGATCAGGAGGACGAGTATATACAATGATGGGATCTGAGATTTCTAAGTCGATGATCTTATTCGGGAGAAGGAGACATTGGAGGTAATCTTTTTGTATTGTATGATTCTGGTGCTACACACTCCTTTATGTGCATATGATTGTGTGGAGAGATTGAAGTTGCCTGTGTCTTCTCTGAATGTTAAATTGAGTGTATCTACGCCAACTGCTAAGCCTGTTGTTACATCTAAGATCTGTTTGGATTGTCCTATTGTTGTGAAGGGCCATTTGTTTATGGTCAACTTGATTTGTTTACCTCTTGTTGAGATAGATGTAATATTAGGGATAGACTGGTTATGTTCTAACCATATCCTTATAGACTGTGCAAGTAAAACCATAGTTTTTCCTAAGGAAGAGGAGTCTGGATTCTTAATTGTTGTTAAGGTCAAGTCTTTGTTAAGAGATGGAGCACAGGGATATATGGTATTGTCTTCTCTAGAAGTTAAGAATGAGAAGGATGTGAATACTATTCCTGTTGTCAACGAGTTTCATGATGTTTTTCCTGACGACGTACCTAGTTTGCCACCTGAGAGGGAGATCTAGTTCTCAATTGATTTAGTACCAGGAACAGGTCCTATCTCAATTGCACCGTATCGTATGTCGCCAGTGGAATTGGAGGAGCTGAAGAAGCAATTGGTGGAGCTGTTGGAGAAAGAGTTTGTGCGACCTAGTGTTTCGCCATGGGGTGCGCCAGTACTTTTAGTCAAGAAGAAGGACGGAACGTCTCGGCTTTGTGTGGATTATCGTCAGTTGAATAAGGTGACTATCAAGAATAAATATCCGCTTCCAAGGATTGATGATTTGATGGATCAGTTGAAAGGAGCTGTGGTATTTTCCAAGATAGATCTGAGATCTGGTTATCATCAGATAAGTGTAAAAGGGGAAGATGTGCCGAAAACTGCTTTTCGAACTCGTTATGGACATTATGAGTATCAGGTAATGCCATTCGGGGTGACGAATGCTCCTGCCATATTTATGGATTATATGAACAGGATTTTTCGTCCTTATTTAGACAGATTTGTCGTTGTCTTTATCGATGACATTCTGATCTATTCCCAATCGAAGGAAGAGCATCTTTGAACATCTAGGTGTTGTTCTTCGGATTTTGAGGGAGAAGCAGTTGTATGCAAAATTGGCTAAGTGTGAGTTCTGGTTGGAAGAAGTTCAATTTCTTGGTCACGTAATTTCTAAAGAAGGTATTGCGGTGGACCCATCAAAAGTGGAGGCTTGTTTTACAATGGGAAAGACCTAAGACGGTAATGAAGTTCGAAGTTTTGTTGGACTTGCTAGTTATTATCGGAGGTTTATCGAGGTTTTCCAAGATTGCTTTGGACCACTTACGCGGCTTACGAGGAAAACTCAAGCTTTTGAATGGACGGAAGAACGTGAAGCCGGTTTTCAAGAGTTGAAGAAGAGATTAACAACCGCACCGGTGTTGATCCTACCAGATTCGACGAAATCTTTTGATGTGTATTATGACGCTTCTTATCAAGGACTAGGATGCGTGTTGATGCAAGATCGGAACGTTGTGGCATATGCTTCTCGACAATTGAAGGTTCATGAGAGGAATTATCCAACGCATGATTTGGAATTGACATTGTGGTTTTGCTCTAAAGATATGGAGACATTTTCTCTATGGAGCAACGTTCAACATTTTCAGTGATCACAAGAGCTTGAAATACTTGTATGATCAGAAAGAGCTGAACATGAGGCAACGGAGATAGTTAGAATTCCTGAAAGATTATGATTTTCAACTGTTGTACCACCCTGGTAAGGCGAATGTTGTGGCTGATGCATTAAGTAGAAAGATTATCAGTGCTTCTGCTCTGATGATCAAGGAAAAGGAGCTCATTGAACAGTTTAGAGATGTGTGGTCATGTGTTGAGTTAAAACCGGGGAGGATCTGTGTTAACATGGTTACTATCTCGAGCGAGCTAATGGAAGACATAAGGGAAAAACAGAATGCTGATAAATTTTTGCAAGGAATAAGGGAACAAATAAAGCAAGGCGAGACAATAGAGTTCAAAGAAGGAACTGATGGAATTCTGAGGTTTCGGGGTAGAGTCTGTGTTCCTCGTAACCGGGAGCTGAGAAGATATATTGTGAAACATGCCCATACTAGTTTATTGAGTATGCATCCAGGCATAACAAAGATGTACCAAGACTTGAAGAAGTTATTCTAGTGGCATGGATTGAAGAGTGATGTGATTAGGTGTGTATCAACTTGTCTAGTCTGTCAAAAGGCGAAAGTGAAGCATCAAAGACCAGCTGGAATGTTATAACCGTTATCTATTCCAGAATGGAAATGGGATAGCATATCCATGGATTTCATTACTGGTTTGCCGAAGACAAGGAAAGGTCATGATTCAATATGGGTTATAGTCGATAGGCTTATGAAATCGGCTCATTTCTTACCAATTAATATTAAATATTCGTTGGAAAGATTAACCCAGTTGTACATAAGTGAAATTGTCAGACTACATGGTGTACCTACAAGTATAGTTTCTGATCGTGATCCGAGGTTTACGTCAAGGTTTTGGCGAAGTCTGCAAGAAGCTATGGGAACTAAGTTACGGCGAGTTCGGCGTATCATCCATGAGACGGATGGTCGGACGAGAAAGAACTATACAGTCTTTGGAAGATCTGTTGCGTACTTGTGTTTTAGAACAACGAGGAAGTTGGGATGAAATTTTATCTCTGATAGAATTCACCTACAATAATAGCTTTCATTCAAGCATAGGAATGGCACCTTATGAGGCATTGTATGGAAGACGATGTCGAACACCGTTATGTTGGTATCAAGATGGGGAAAGTATGTCTGTTGGACCGATCTTATACAACAAACTACAGAGAAGGTAAAGATGATACAAGAAAAGATGAAGACGACGCAAAGCAGACAAAAGAGTTATGCGGATAAACGAAGACGACCTCTTGAGTTTGAGGAGGGTGAGCATGTGTTTCTAAGAGTTACTCCTACGACTGGTGTCGGAAGAGTTATTAAGTCTAAGAAACTTACTCCTAAATTCATTGGACCGTATCAGATTATCCGACGTGTAGGTCCTGTAGCGTATCAGATCGCTATGCCGCCGTTTCTGTCAAATCTACATGACGTATTTCATGTGTCTCAGTTGCGAAAGTATATACCAGATCCGACGCATGTTATACAGCCAGATGACGTGCAGCTGAAGGAAAATTTGACTTATGAAACTTTACCTGTCAGAATTGAGGACAGAAAGGTAAAGCAGCTTCGAGGGAAAATGATCGAGCTGGTGAAAGTCATATGGAATGAGGTGACGGGTGAAGCTACTGGGAGGCTGGAAGATAAGATGAAGGATCAGTATCCTCATTTGTTTTGAGGAACAAGTAATTTCGAGGACAAAATTTTTATTTGTTGGGGAGAGTTGTAACGCTTGATTTTTAGAAAATATTTCGAATGTCTTGTTTTTGTTTTCAAGTTATTGTGTAAATGACCGTTGTGTCCTTATTTTCTTGTTTCTCGATTTCTACATGAAATACAAATACGTTTATACGAGGCTCAAATTTTATTTGGTCTTTTTACGTAATTTATTAGAGACGGTAAAATAAAAGTTTTTTCGAACTCTTGTTTTAATTTTTTTGGAAGATATACTGAGATAATTAATCTTTTTGTCTGTAATTTTATTTGAACTTTTTGGACGATTAGCTACGTTGTGGGAAAAAATGGGAAAATGACCATTACGTCCGACGTCTTTGTTTTTTTTTCTTTGTTTTTAATTGTTTTCTACTTGATTTAATGTCGATATTCTTGCATGTGATTTTATATGGACTTTTTGTGTGATTTGCTCAAGGCGGGAAAATAATATTTTTTCGGTGCAGGAAATCTTATTTTATTATTTAGAATTGGGAGATCTTACTAAACCCGATTCTAAATGAGACAATAAATAATCTTTTAATTTTTAGGATTTTACTGTCAAATAAAATAATTTTATAATATTATAATATTATTTTATTAGTCAGTATAATAAAATGATGATGGACGAAAATGTTTTGCGGGACCCACGTTTAGCTAATACGGTTAACTTAGTAGCTTAATTAATCATCATTAGCGGTAGAACTTTCGAACAAAGTGACTCGACTAGTGACTAAGTGATAATTTATGAAGCGAGTGTGACTAGGCTTGGGGAGTCATCAATAGCCAACCAATAGGAGACAAGCTTGTTAAGCAAGCTTTAATCCTAACCTTTGATGCATCCAAGGGCTTGGATGAAGCCAAGCAAATGCACACCTTGCATGCTTGATGAGCTACGGCCAAGGAGGTGAGAGATCAATCTTCACTTTGCTTGCATGCAAAATTCTCTCTTCTCTCTCATCAAAAACCCTAGCCACCATTCTTGTTTCTTTTCTTCACCATTTTCGGCCAAGCTTGCTTCTTGATCATCCAACCACCCAAAATTCAATCAAGCAACTTTTCTAAACCTAAACACCATCCTAAGAACATCTCTAGTTGAGAGTTCTTACAAATTCTTGCATTTAGAGCTTGGAAACCAATCTTGAAGATTTTACCTAGAAGGTGAAATCTCATGTTTTTCTTTTCTCTCTTCTTTTTCAAAGTTCTAAGCCATGATCTATCCATGGTTTAGGTTCTTTTTCATGGTTAGTAACTTGTAGAATTTCGTTTGAGTTGCTAGGTACTTGGTGGAGGAAACCGAATACTAGGAGGAGTGAAAGAAAAACCATTTGTCTTCATTTAAGGTAAGAGGAAGACAAATCTTATCACCTATGGATGGTGGTAAGAAGATGGAGTTTTGATTTTGTGATTGTAGAATCCATAAGGATTCATGTTTGTGTTTGTTAGTAGCTTATTTGATGTGGTTGTGTATTTGTTAATAGCTTTCCTATTTGTTG
Source organism: Ormosia emarginata (assembly GCA_029884605.1). Lineage (NCBI taxonomy): Eukaryota > Viridiplantae > Streptophyta > Magnoliopsida > Fabales > Fabaceae > Ormosia > Ormosia emarginata. The sequence goes on from JAQQTP010000074.1 coordinate 224,830, forward strand.
TTTGTAATAATTTGCATGTCTACAAGCTTTAAGTTGCATGTCTACAAGCTTTGATAATATTGCATGTGTTAGAATTGTATGATAAAGTATAGAATTGCATGATAATGTATAGGATGTGAACAACATGTCAAGGAAATGCATGTGTGTTCCAAAGAACACTTCATGATGGCTCACGGCCACTAACAAAAATGGAGAACCAAAATGTTCTCTTAATTTTCTTAAAAGGTGATTTAATTAACCTAGGAGAATTAAGAAGGTTTCAAGTTGTTTAAGTCAAGAAAAATGAATTTGGAAATCAAATGGCATAACCTTACAATTTCGGCCAACAAGTCTAACTTCAACATTTTGATTTCTAATATTATTTTCTAAGGTAATGATTTAATCAATGTAGACAATACAAGAGATTTAACATGTATTTAGAAGGTGAAAAATAATTTGGAAATCAAATGCAAAGTTTTTATCAAATTTGGCCAACATGCCAAATTAGGCAATTCATGATTTCTAAAATTAATTCTAAGCTATTTTCAATCAAGAAGAAGCAATACAAGTTAAAGTAAATTTTCTACAATGAGTTTTAAAGAAATAAAGTGGTTAGAACTAAGTTTAAGAGGTTAATATTAATGATTTTTACTGTAAGGAGAAATACAGTAACTTTTGAAAATTTCTAACATATAGCTCATGCTGTATTTTGAAGCATGTTAGTAGTTTTCAAAAGGATTAATTATATGGTTTAAAAATTTAATAAACAGAATTTTTATGGTAAAATTAGAAAACCATTAATATAATTTTCTAAACAAAATACTGTTAATTTTTAGTAAAAACGGACAAATAAGATAGAAAAGATGTCCAAAAGACAGTATACGGTATGGAAAATATTATACGTAGTTTAAAAGTACTATTTATTATTTTGTTTATTTTAAACAGTGATTTTTAAGGAATTCGGTCAAGAAAATGATTTAAAAATTTTACGCGATTGAGAAAACGTATTAAAAATCCTACGCGATTTTGAAAACAGAAAAATATATTTACGCGATTTCAAAACGATTATAAAACGACGGATTTTGAAAACGCGATAAAATTTCTACGCGATTGACCGTTCTTGTATTTATTTTTATTTGTCGGGAAAATGTGAACCCGTACTGAGTTTTCTATATATATATATTTGTTGCCAATGAGGGCAATTTTTATTTGTCGGGAAAATGAGAACCCGTACGAGGCTTTTATTTTTTACGCCATTGAGGGCATATATTATCTTGAGGGCATTTTTGTAATTTCATATTTTTGGAAATATGTATTGTCTTTATGCCAATTTTTGGTGTTTTGGTTGACGAGACGAATCACATCGTGTTGTCGATGCGATAAACGTAGTGTGGTTCATTGTTCTAATGAACTTGGAGACTTTAGTGTACGGGATCCCATATATGGACGAGTTGGTAGCTCCATTTGGGCCGTGGTAAACCGATAGCACACTAATGGACTCGACACGCACTATATTTAATCGAGGTTTGTAAAGTCTAGTAGTACATTGCCTATAGTGCCACAACGGGAGACCGTGAACTATACTACGCTGGATGGTGGATTCCGGTGTCGTAGGCTATTGACGCATAACGTGTGACACGTGATAGTTGGTTGGCGGCCGTGGTACTAATAGATTTTGCAAGTCATTCTCTCGATATCTGTTTGTGTTTAACTCCATGGAGTAGGATTGTGTCTTAGTGTATATGATTATATCTTGGATGATATTCCATTTTCTCTATTTATCTTTATCGGTTATATCTTGGATGATATTTCATTTTCTCTATTTATCTTTATCGGTAATTATTATGATGGTTGTCTATTTTTTATTTTATTCTATCGTGATATTGTTTTATCGTGTGTTTTTTATACGTGTTATATACGTGATGTTATGTAACGTTATGATATCTAAGCTTTACTTTATTCCATTATTATTTTTGTTATGGCTTTTTGTTTCGCATAAAGCGTATACATGATATTTGTCGTCTTCTTATTGGCCATGTTTATGGTGATTTTAGATTGTCTTACCTCTTTATTGTATGTGTTTCTGTATATTTACTTTATGCGATAAAGAGTTTGAGGAAGAAGAAGAGGAATAGCCTCTTGAGGTCTTGTACCCGAGGAGGAGGAAGATCAAGCCAAACCGACGACCGGTTTACGATCAAGAACCATCTGATCATCCATATCCATTGGATTGATTAGTTTTGGTATGGCGGTGCCCGGATTTTTGGGGTTCGTGACGCTGGAGTTTCATGGTGGATCTCTATCGTGGCACATGAGAGGAGATAGAGACTCGGTGACATATGCGGGACGGATGACGGTGACCTTACGTCATAGATTTGATGGAGAGCCGATCATGACTACGACAGTGTTTCTACACTTAGAGTTACCCTTATCCATTAGGCGTCATTTTGGTGGTATGACCACGGAGCCTAGTGAGATAAGTATCGTATCGACTGCGCGATCACGTTATCGCCGAGAGTCGAGGCATCTAGGATATTTGTCCCCTGATGATCATTTTCATGATGAGAGTGATCCTTCAGAGGATAAATATGTTTGATGTTTTTTTTGAGGCGCGTCTGCGTATGGATGTATATATTGACACTTTTACTGTTTTTATTTTTTTTTCTGTTTAAATATTTGTAATTGTAGTTGTAAATTATTTGTATAACTTATAACTTAAAACATATGTATATTATGAGCAATGTTATTCTGTCTAATTTATGTTTTTCGCAATATTTTATTTTTATTAAAGTGTATATCAGGAATTACTTTACGACCCATATTATTATTGGACAAATGTTTTACAACTTGGGTAGATTTTATTTCTATTTCTTTTATTTTCTTTTATGTGTGACATCCTCCAAAGGGGTGTTACATATTGCATATCTTCTACATTACATTTACAGATAGTTGTATGGGTATTATCTATTGATGTTGGTATTTACAATTGTATGGGCAATTGTCTATATCTAACAGTATGTAGGCTATTAGTTTAGACTATACTACTTGGTAGTGTGCTGCTATGAGAATTAGTGGAGGAAACTCCTATGATAATAGTTATAGCAATTGTTATATTTGTTATACAAGTTTATAGCTAATTGGTATTGGAATTGCTTTTATTGAGATTTTATAATTCTCACCCTGTTTGTTCTTCCATGTAAATCCAAGTAAAGACCCTATTAAGGGAGGGAAGGTGAAGCATGAAGACTAGTATAGTTTTATATGCTTTAATAGACAAAGCTTATGTATAAAGTTTATATTTGCTTTGTATGTTTTAAGAGTTATATATTACAATATGCCTTTGTTGGCTGAGGTTGTATATATATATGAGTTTATGTTTTTTACATTCTCTCAAGGCTTTCTATAATTGCATGATTGTGATTATGGATATATGTTATTAGTTAGTTATGTAGTAAGTGACGTGACTAGTACTATTTATCTTGGTATAATTCAGATATATCTAGATATCTATAGTAAGGGTGTTACATGCAGCGCTGAAGTTTCTTCTGAAGAAACCAAAAGCGAAATCACAACTAATTAGGTGGATGTTGTTGCTCCAGGAGTTTGATATTGAAATATGCGATAAAAGTGGAGCAAAAAACCTGGTGGCTGATCATTTGAGCAGAAATTAGAGAGCTTCAGAGCCTCTGACCATCCATGACTCCTTCCCAAATGAGTAGCTTTTATAGTTATAAGGTAAGACTACCTCTCCTTGGTTTGCTGATTTAGTTAATTACTTGGTTACTGGTGCACTGCTTGCATATTTCACTAGGGCTCAGATTGATAAGTTAAAGAGTGAGTTTAAGTATTATGAGTGGGATGATCCTTATCTGTGGAGATTTTGTAGTGACCAAGTGATTAGGAGATGCATACCTGATCATGAGTTTGATTTTGTTCTCAGTTTTTATCATACATTTGTATGTGGTGGACATTTTGGACCTAAACGTACAGCTAGGAAAATCTTGGACTCTGGTTTATATTGGCCTACCTTATTCCATGATGCATACTTGTTCTGTAAGTCTTATAAACAGCACCAAAGAACAAGGAACATTTCTCGCAGGAATGAGATGCCCTAGAAACCTTTGCTATTTTGTGAGATTTTTTATGTATGGGGTATTAATTTTATGGGACCCTTTCATGTTTCTTTTGGTTTTGTTTACATTTTGATAGTTGTTGATTATGTATCTAAGTGGGTGGAGACAAAAGCCAGTCAGACTGATGATTCTAAAGTTGTTGTGAATTTTGTTAGATCATAGATTTTCTGCAAGTTTGGAGTCCCGAGGGCCATCATCAGTATCAAGGTTTGCATTTCTATAATTGGAGCATGGAGGCTTTGATGAAGAAGTATGGAGTCATGCACAAAGTTTCTACACCTTACCAGCCTAGACCAATGGGCAAGTTGAGGTTTCCAATAGAGAGATCAAGTAGATACTTCAAAAGACAGTCCAACCTAAAAGAAAGGGCTGGAACAAGAGGCTTAGGGATGCTTTATGGGCTTACCAGACTGCTTATAAGACATAGATTAGGATGTCCCCTTATTAGATTATCTTTGGCAAGGAATGCCATCTTCCGATGGAAATTGAGCATCGCGCAATTTGGGCGGTGAAGAGGTGCAACCTAGACCTAGACCAAGCAGGCATGGAGAGGAAGCTACAGTTGCAGGAATTTGAAGAGATCTGCTTGGAGGCATATAGGAGTTCCAAACTTCATAAGAAAATACCAAAGCCTTCCATGATAAGATGATTATGAGAAAAATATTTGAGATTGTTCAAAAAGTGTTTTTATATAATTCTCATTTTAAATTGATGCCTGAAAAATTGAGATCTAGGTGGAAAGGTCTTTTTATTATTATTAATGTTTTTGCTTATGATGTAATTGAGCTTCAAGATGTGACTACAAAGAGGAGCTTCAAGGCTAATGAGCATAGACTCACACACTTTTATGATGGTTTCCAAGAGTATACCATGGAAAAGGTGGCTGTAACACCCCAAAATTTGCTATTTTACAGTAATGATTAATTTGTACTGTTTTATGATTTCTGTGTGCTGTAAATTTATTTTGACTGTTTCGTGACTGTTTTTTGATCGTTGTGTGTGATTTACTATGGGTCTGGAAAATAATAATTTTCGGGCCGAGGAAAATCTTTATTGATTTATTCAGAGTTGGGAGATCTTACTTTTGGGAATTACGGATCAAAAGTCTCGCAGCGGAATAATAGAATTCCCTCACAGGATCCATGCAAAAAAGTCTATAATCTGAGTTTTTAAAAATTACCTCTTGAAGCATGATAATCACAAGCAAGGTGAATCACCAACACCGTAATAGTGACGATGTCTCTGCGGTATCCACATGAACAGACTTGCAAAAGGGAGTCATGCCTCTGTTTTCATAGTGCTAGCTGTGAAGAGAGGAGAAGAAGACCTCACTATCTCTCACTCACTTTCTGTAGGTGCGGCTAGGGTTGTGTTGTAACCTAGTAGCAGCCCCCTTAGCAGTACTATTTATAATAATGGCTGCCTTAAGTGAGTGTGAGTAGTAGCAAGGTAAGCTGTGCAATCCTAAACCCATCTGTCATGAGTTAGGCCCACAAATGAATCCGAGTCCATTTTGGATCCTTATTGCTCCAATCTAGTCTGTTCTAAATGTGCGATCCTGTAGGTTCTCATGATATTGGTAGTAATATTAAAATCTCATTTTAATATTACAAACAGTGAGCGATATCTAGCAACACATCACTGGTACCCAAGTAATGGGAATGTCAGTGATTTGACATAACCTATCTGTGACCAATGTTTCCGTGTAGTTTAGTCCCTTTGTCCAGATATCCAGATTGAACATAAGGCATGGAATTTGTCACCCTTGTTTATTTCAATCTTCAGTTTCATGATTCCCGAGTAGACATAGTAATAACAAATGAGATCAATATCTCATACTGACTCATTTGAGCATGGCCATGCATTTCGTAGTCTTACTCAATCAGAGGGCCCGAAGATATCACTCCTGTTATGTAGGAGGGACAAATCACATCTAGGTCACTCACATCCCTCCATATGTATCACGGTATGTCTAATAACTAACTTTATAATCATCTTGTTATAGATGACGTTTGATGGCATTAAAACACACAACTCCTCATGTAGGAATCGTAGTGATTTCAGGTCAAAGGACCACATACACCATTATCACTATGAGAATCGCTTATGACACTCACGTAACGATCCACGTAGCGTTCTCATGGCGAGTCTGTCCAATATATCATTACTCTAATATGTATCCATGTGTAGACTTGATATCTCATATCCATGACCCATGAGATGTGGTCATCAGTCTACGTACGTACTAGTCTCAATGCATTATTGTTGTCCTATTTGACAATAATACTTGACTAGGGACATTTTAAGAATAGTGCTCTATCCAATAGGATCTCACGATCAAGTCATTCACTTGATGTCCTATGGTATCAAACTTACTATTCTAAGGACTTTATTATGTCTACCAAAAAATAACACAATAAATGAAATACCTCATATATCAAAAAATAGCATAATATAATGTATGTAAACATAGACAAAATGTATTGGCCTTTAGGGCATACACCAATAATCTCCCACTTGCACTAGAGCCAATCAGGCATATTTCTAATGCCTAAAGACCTAGTGTGACCCTCATGCTTCTGCTGTGTAAGAGGCTTCGTCAGAGGATCAACAATGTTATCATCTGTCGGTACTCTGCATATTTTCACATCTCCTCTATCGATGATTTCTCGAATGAGATGGAAGCGCCTAAGTATATGTTTGGATCGCTGGTGAGATCTAGGCTCCTTAGCTTGTGCAATGGCTCCATTATTATCACAATAGAGGTCCACTGGGTCCACAATGCTAGGAACTACACCAAGCTCAATAATTAACTTTCTAATCCAAACGGCCTCCTTTGTTGCATTGTAGGCAGCAATATACTCAGCCTCTGTGGTAGAATCAGCGACTGTCTCCTGCTTTGAACTCTTCTAGCTCACAGCCCCACCATTCAGGCAATAAACAAAACCCGATTGCGATCTGGAGTCGTCTTTATCGGTTTGGAAGCTAGCATCAGTGTAACCCTTTACAACTAGTTCCTCCTCAGCTCCATATACCAAGAACGAATCCTTAGTCCTTCTCAAGTACTTAAGGATGTTCTTGACAACACTCCAGTGACTCTCACCGGGATCAGATTGGTACATGCTTCGTCATGCTCAAAGCATACGAGATATCTGGTCGCGTACATAACATGGCATACATGATAGATCCAATTGCATATGCATATGGAATCTTACTCATGCGATCCCTCTCAACCTGGGTGGAAGGGGATTGAGCCTTAGATAGGCTTATACCATGCGACATAGGCAAGAGTCCTTTCTTGGATTCATGCATGTTAAATCGTCTTAACACTTTGTCTATGTATGTACTCTGACTTAGGCCAAGCAATCTCTGCGATCTATCTCTATAGATCCTTATACCTAATACATAGGTGGCTTCGCCTAAGTCCTTCATAGAAAAGCACTTCCCTAACCAAGTCTTTTTACAGTTGTAGGGTAGGGATGTCATTTCCAATTAGTAGTATGTCATCTACATACAATACTAAAAAGACAACTGTGCTCCCACTAACCTTCTTGTAGACACAAGATTCTTCTTCATTCTTGATGAAACCAAATTGTTTGATTGTATCATCAAAACAAAGATTCCAGCTTCTGGAAGCTTGCTTCAATCCATAAATAGATCGTTGCAACTTGCATACCTTTCTAGCATCCTGTGGAGTGGCAAAACCCTCAGGTTGTGTCATGTACACATCCTCGAGAAGATTTCCATTAAGGAAAGCAGTTTCATAATCATGGTATGCTGCAATAGCAAGCAAGATCCGAACGGATTTAAGCATCGCAACTGGGGAAAAAGTTTCATCATAGTCTACACCATGAATTTGCTTGAAACCTTTAGCCACTAATCGCGCCTTAAAGGTATGCACATTACCATCCATGACGATTTTCTTCTTAAAAACCCACTTGCACCCAATGGGTTTTAACCCTTCAGGTGGGTCAACCAAGGTCCATACCTGGTTGGCATACATGGATTCCATTTCAGATCTCATGGCCTCAAGCCATTTTTCAGATTATGGGCCAATAATGGCTTCCTGGTAAGTCATAGGCTCATCTTGATCTATGAGCAATACGTTACCTTGTTGAGTCATGAGAAATCCATATCTCTCTAGTTGACGACGTATCCTGTTAGACCTACGCGGGTCTTGTGCTACTAGAGCAGATTGTGGTTCCACAACGATTTGTGGAGGCTGCTCTATTTCCACCATTGGTTTGCTGCTACTCTGTGAATTTTGAATTTCTTCAAGTTCTACTTTCCTCCCACTAATTCCTTTGGAGATAAACTCCTTTTCTAGGAATACAGTAGTCCTTGCGACAAACACTTTGCCCTCGGTAGGATTATAGAAATAGTATCCCTTAGTTTTCTTAGGATACCCCACAAAGAAGCATTTATCTGATTTTGGGCCAAGCTTGTCAGAAACTTGGCGTTTCACATAAGCTTCGCAACCTCAAATCTTCATAAAAGACATACTGGGTCGTCTCCCAGTCCACATCTCATATGGTGTCTGTTGAACCGTCTTAGATGGAACACGGTTAAGTGTGAAGGCTGCTGTTAACAGAGCATGTCCCCAAAAGGAGCCTGGAAGGTCTGCATGACTCATCATGGATCGGGCCATGTCCAACAAGGTCCGGTTCCTCCTTTCAGAAACATCATTCCATTGTGGTGTTCCAGGAGGAGTGAGTTGAGATATTATCCCACACTCTTTCAGATGATCATCAAACTGTTGGCTTAAGTATTCACCTCCTCGATCTGATTGAAGGATTTTAATACTCTTGCCAAGTTGGTTTTGTACTTTATTCTTGAACTCTTTGAACTTTTCAAAGGATTCTGATTTGTGCTTCATAAGATATACAAATCTATATCTACTGAAATCATCAGTAAATGTAATGAAATACTGAAAACCGCCTCTAGCTAGTGTGGTTAGTGGCCCACATACATCACTATGTATAAGGCCTAAAAGATCACTAGCCCTTTCACCTTGTCCAGTGAATGGGGCCTTAGTCATTTTTCCCAATAAACAAGATTCACATGTCTCATATGATTCGTAATCAAACGAGTCCAAGAATCCATCTTTATGGAGTTTGGAAATACGGTTCTCATTTATGTGGCCCAAACGACAATGCCAAAGATAAGTCGGGTTCATATCATTTGACTTGAACCTCTTTGTATTTACATTATAAATGGTCGTTTCGAGATCAAGGACATAAAGTTTATTACTCAAATGTGCACTACCATAGAAAATATCATTGATATAAATAGAACAACATTTGTTCTTTATTATAAAAGTAAAACCTTTCTTGTCCAAACAAGAACAGAAATGATATTCCTGCTAATAGCAGGCACAAAATAACAATTATCCAATTCAATTACAAGCCCAGTGGGCAAAGCTAATAAATAAGTCCCTATGGCTAATGCAGCAACCTTTGCTCCATTTCCCACTCGTAGGTCGATTTCGCCCTTAGTCAATGGTCTACTGCTCTTTAGATCCTACACATTTACACAAATGTGAGATCCACATCTAGTATCTAATACCCATGATGCAGAAGTAGATAAATTGACTTCTATAACAAAATACCTGAAGTGGAAGTCTCACTTCCCTTCTTCTTCTTGAGCTCCTCTAGGTACTTGGCACAGTTCCTTTTCCAATGTTCGGTCTGATCGCAATGGAAGCATGTACCTTCCTTAGCCACTCCACCCACTGGTTTCAAGCTAGAAGTGCTAGGCTTGGACTTTTCCTTGCCCTTACCCTTCCACTTGTCCTGGGGCTTTTTCTGTTGTTTCTTGTCCTTATTCTTATGGACCATTATTATGGCCTTTCCTTTGCCTTTGTTTATGTTCTGCTTAGTAGTTCTCAACATGCTTAGCAGCTCTGGTAGTGATTTGTTAATTTCATTCATGTTGTAGTTCATGACAAATTGACTAAAACTCTCTGGCAACGATTGCAGGACTAAGTCAATGGACAACTCTTGGCCCATAGGAAAATCGAGTCTCTCAAGGTTTTCAATGTACCCAATCATCTTGAGTAGTACATGAGCACCAACAGGGCTTCCTTCTACCAGCTTGCACTGAAAGAGTGCTTTGGAGACCTCATATCTCTCATGTCTAGCCTGCTCTTGATAAAGCTTATTAAGGTGTACGATCATATCGTAGGCTTCCATGTTCTCGTGTTGCTTTTGGAGCTCAGAGTTCATGGTGGCTAGCATTAGACATCTAATGTCCAAGGCATCATCTTGATGCTTCTTATAAGCATCTCTTTCAGCTCTAGGGGCATTAGCAGCAGGTGGCTCAGGAATAGGCTATTCTAAAACATACAGCTTTTTCTCTTACTTGAGGATAATCCTCAAGTTCCTGGACCAATCTAGGAAATTTGTCCCAGACAACTTATCCTTCTCAAGGACCGATCGCAATGATAAGTTACTTGATGTGTTTGTTACCATGGTAATCTATCAAAAGAAATATGCAAAATATAAGTATTATGCTATAAACATATTTAACAAGGTCTTTTAATTAAATATGTCTCCCACTATTTTATTCAAATCAATGACCCTCAGCATTAACTCGGAAAATCCCATTGAAAGATTTCCTAGTGGGCCAAGATCCATATTTCACCTAGTTTTGAGTCAGCTTTGGCTGATCGCCCAAAATTTAGTTATTTAGGTAGGAAACTCTTTCCAATTACATCACATGCAACTCTTGGATAGTTGGGTGAATAACACTTATTCTAATCCATCTAATAGACTAAAGCCCAACTTCATGCCTCTAAGCCTTCAATCCTATTGAAATGGTCTAGTTAAGTCAAACCCAATGGTAGACATTTGGATATTACTATTATCCTATCGCATCCTACTAATATAGATAAAGGCACCCTACTTTGGCAGACCTACACTTGATCGATATTAGTCTTGACGAGTGCCACGCATTGGAAGGCATCACATAATGACTTAATATTTTCTTTGAGGAAATTTTATTATTAGATCTCACCATTTATTAAACTTGTTTAACATACCATAAACATCATCCATGCATCTCATACATATAAAGCATATAATAAATGTGACATGGTTATGGCCTCTAAGAGAGTAGCATTAATTAATGCCATCTTCACCAAGCATCTCCCACCAACGTCCTCACTTGATGTCGTCTTCTTGTCTCCACATGAAGATTACATTATAGAAACCTCTTTTACATTCGAGGGGAGTTAGATGAGAAGAGAATGTACAATCATAATGTAGAGAGAAAGGCACAACACGCAGGTCGTATTTAAAATAACCAAAATAGTATAAAATAAAGACTAAGGTCATAACCATGCACCATGCATCTCTAAGAATACATAAACACAAAGCAATAACACATTATTATTTTTGTGAATTATAAAAACAGTTTTGAATATTGCACTTTCGAATATCACACACCACGAAACGGGGTTCGGGGCAGCGCCCCGACGGGGATCCCGCTGCCCGGTCAGCGGGCAGGGGTCAAAGGGAGGCCGCCCCTTGCGGGGTGCAGGGGCAGCGCCTCGGTCCAAAATTTTTCATTCATATACCACCATTGGTTACTTGAACAAAAATTCGAGTCGGACCCCTTCTGCCTCTATGACGGCTAGGGTAACAATACTTGAACCCTAAGGCCCGCAATCACATGAACGCTTCATGTGCCACAGGGGTTCCTCACAGCCGTCATCACCTATCCAGAAACAAGGTTTCCAGAATGTGTGAAGACATGAACACTTCATGTCATGAGGAAGCTTCATAGCCGCCGCAAAATGGAAACAAGGTTTCCAAAACCTTGTGTCGCGCTGTTGTGTATATCGTATTCATACAGAAAATATGCAGAAACAGAAAGCATTCAAAACAATTTTCGTAGAATCATACATATCACATATATATATACCAGATAAACGCAAAAATAGAAAGCATTCAAAACGATTTTCATTCATACATATCACACATATATATCAGAAAACGCAGAAACAGAAAGCTTTCAAAATAGTTTTCGCAGAAACATATGAACATCTTCATGGTTTCAGAAACATCAACATATTTCATAAACAACAAATAAAACAGAACACGGTTTCATACATCATTATTTCTATTTCAGAAATAACATATAAAGATCATATCTTTTATCAAAATAAAGCAACGAATCATGTTATCGCATATAATAAGAAAAGTAGAAAACCGAATCATGGTTTCGCAAGTGGCTCTGATACCACTATTGGGAATTGCGGATCAAAAGTATCGCAGCGGAATAATAGAATTCCCTCACAGGATCCATGCGAAAAAGTCCATAATCCGAGTTTTTAAAAATTACCTCTTGAAGCGTGATAATCACAAGCGAGGTGAATCACCAACACTGTAATAGTGATAATGTCTCTGCGGTATCCACACGAATAGACTTGCAAAAGGGAGTCACGCCTCTGTTTTCGTAGTGCTAGCTGCGAAGAGAGGAGAAGAAGACTTCACTATCTCTCACTCACTTTCTGTAGGTGCGGCTAGGGTTGTGTTGTAACTTAGTAGAAGCCCCCTTAGCAGTACTATTTATAATAGTGGCTGCCTTAAGTGAGTGTGAGTAGTAGCAAGGTAAGCTGTGCAACCCTAAACCCATCTGTCATGAGTTAGGCCCACAATTGAATCCGAGTCCAACTTGGATCCTTATTGCTCCAATCTAGTCTGTTCTAAGTGTGCGACCCTGCCGGTTCTCATGATGTTGGTAGTAATATTAAAATCTCATTTTAATATTACAAACAGTGAGTGGTATCTAGCAACACATCACTGCTACCCAAGTAATGAGAATGTTAGTGATTTGACATAACCTATCCATGACCAATGTTTCCGTGTAGTTTAGTCCCTTTGTCCAGATATCCAGATTGAACACAAGGCATGGAATGTGTCACCCTTGTTTAGTTCAATCTTCAGTTTCCTGATTCCCGAGTAGACATAGTAATAACAAATGAGATCAATATCTCATACTGACTCATTTGAGCATGGCCATGCATTTCGTAGTCTCACTCAATCAGGGGCCCCGAAGATATCACTCCTATTATGTAGGAGGGACAAATCCCATCTAGGTCACTCACATCCCTCCACATGTATCACGGTATGTCTAATAACTAACTTTATAATCATCTTGTTACAGATGACGTTTGATGGCATTAAAACACACAACTCCTCATGTAGGAATCGTAGTGATTTCAGGTCAAAGGACCACATACACCATTATCACTATGAGAATCGCTTATGACACTCACGTAACGATCCACGTAGCGTTCTCATGACGGGTCTGTCCAATACATTATTACTCTAATATGTATCCATGTGTAGACTTGATATCTCATATCCATGACCCGTGAGATGTGGTCATCAGTCTACGCACGTACTAGTCTCAATGCATTATCATTGTCCTATTTGACAATAATACTTGACTAGGGATATTTTAAGAATAGTGCTCTATCTAATAGGATCTCACGATCAAGTCATTCACTTGATGTCCTATGGTATCAAACTTACTATTCTAAGGACTTTATTATGTCTACCAAAAAATAACACAATAAATGAAATGCCTCATATATCAAAAAATAGCATAATATAATGTATGTAAATACAGACAAAACGTATTGGCCTCTAGGGCATACACCAACACTTACTAAATCCAAATCTGAGCGATACGTGTCAAGATTTTTTAATTTTTAGAATTTATCTGATAAATAAAAATATTCCATAATTTTATTATCTGTCGGACAATACCTACTATTTTGTGAGCAGTAGTTTTTGCCCATTATATAATAGACCCGGAAAAGTCTTTGTGACTTACAATATGGTGAACCAATAGGATTTAGTCAAAATAGATGGCTTGAATTTCTAAACCAATAGGAAGCGGTCAACAAAGTGGTTAGACTACTTAGTTAGAAACTAGATGACTTAAACTAAGTTAGCCTAAAAACTTATGTAGTAACTAAATGGAACAAACTAAGTTATGAAGTAACTAAATGGAGCAAACTTAGTTTGCTACTCATTAGAGTCCATAGTTACTAGAGTTGTCTAGCACCTTCTAGAAAGAATGATTCATGCCTAATGTAACTAGATAGTTAGTAAGTAACTAGACAGTTAGTCATGAAACTAAGTAATCTAACTAAGTTGGCTTAAGTTAGTTAGGAATCAAAGGAAATCAAAACTTGGTTAGCTTCCTATTGAGCCCCATGGTTATGGAGCCTTCAAGTGTTAGTCATGGCAACCATCACCCAAGAGGGGGGTGAATTGGATGATTACAAATTTTTAAAATAACTTTGAGAAATTATGCATTTTTATATTTTCAATCAGCACATGCAGCGGACGAGGTACAACTATTAGAGATTTCTCAAATACCACTTAGGCTATAAGATAAATCAAACAAATAAGCTAGATATCAAATTCAACTCAAGCATATATAATTAAAGCACAAATATAAATGAGATAGAGTAGAGAGAAGCAAACATAATATTTATCCTGGTTCAGTCACCAACCATTTGTGGCCTACGTCCAGTCCTCAAGTAAACCACCTGAGATTTTCCACTATTACTTCAAGCTTGAACAGGTGCTTGAAACCTTTATAAACTAGAGCACTCAACACACTTTGGGATATATCACCCTTTGTGTTTGAGCCTCAAAATAGGGATACCTCATCCTTACAAACTTTTGAGGGATGCCTCACCCTCTTTATAGATTATACAAAGTATAGATGAATAGAAATTCTCTCAAGAGTGGATAATACAAATTGAAGCTCTATAATGCTCTTCAAGGATATCTCAAATATTTACAAAAACAGAGCACAAATGGATTGAAAGATTGATTCTTGGATTAGTGCAATAGAAATATGTTTTAAGTTGTTGGTTAGCCGTTAAAGATGACCCAAGACATGTATTTATAGAGTATTTGATCAAAGGAGCCATTAGATGTAATAATTGATAGCATTAAATGCCAAGAAACTAGTTGTTGTGAGTTTCTGGGTCGTGTTATTCGAATAACAACATTGTTATTTGAATAAATCTTCAAAAACATGTTCTGGAACGTTTTCTAGGTCATGTTATTTAAATAACAACATTGTTATTTGAATAAATCTTTAAAAACACGTTCTAGAACGTTTTCTGGGGTGTGTTATTCGAATAACACATCTCTTATTCGAATAAACCACTCCCGTTTCGAAAACTAACTTTAAATGGTCATAACTTCTTCATTTCTTATCCGTTTAAAGCAAATGCGACTCATTGGAAAGATCTTTAAGTCTAGTTTCAAATGAAATAAGTTTCAGAACAAAACTCAATATTTTGAAAGTTATGATCAAAAGAGTAATTAAAGGTCAATTTTTCAAAACACAATCTTGGCTATTTTTCATAAATTTGAACTACCACCATAAATAGATTTTCAAAACTTGTTTATTGGGTATTTTAGTATGTGAAAATCATTTGTAAGGATTTGAAAACATATTTGAGATATCCATAAGGCTTCTTACATAAAGACCCTAATTCCTATAAGCTATGCCATTTAATCTTCCTTTGGACTTGGTCTTTGACATGACTTTGTTATTATCAAAACCTTCATGGAATAGACATTCACATTCTCCTTGAGTTGAACATAATTGAGATCTTTTGCTTTCTTGTTGCAATGTTCACTCTTGGTACTTGGACTATCCTACAAAGTATTGCTCAATTAAACAAACATAGTCCAAATTCATAATTCAATATCTTCATATGCATGATTCATAAAGGTATAACTCTAATTAGTCTAACATGCATATAAGACTTTCATAAACATATCTAAATAAGATATTTATCAATTATTAATAGATATGCTCTATGTAGGATGTAACAAAGAACACTTTGCACATTTTCATTTAAATAGAGCTAAATCCAATATTAATTCATTATAACTCATATAAAGCATTATTGGATATATTATATAAAGAATGCTACACATATCTCATTGCATGATCATTAAGTGAAATATAACTAGATAAAATACATAAGCATGCATGAACAATATAATCTATTAAGTACATCTATGTAGCATAAGCATCATTCTTTTTGGCTTGTATTTGTCATCATCAAAACTTAACATATTAAACCATTGGGGCAAACTTATTTCCACATCAAGCACCATCTAGAAGCTTGGAGATTCATCTACATAACCACTGCATGATTAACTCATGACAAGAGCCATGTGTTCTTCATAATTGCTAGCCAAAAACTTTGACTCCTCCTTCCTATACACTCCACGGCAAGCACAAGGAGGGGAGAACATTTTCATTTCATCTTCATCCAACTTGATGACCAAGAAGCCTTCATTCCTTTCTTTTTCTTCCAAACTCAACCTAGAACTCCATACTTGCTCTTCTTGAAGCTTTCGGCCTTCACCCCAAACACCAACATCCAAGCTTCCAAAATTTCATCTAACTCCACTTCCTAAATCTAAACATCATTCTAAGAACTTCTCTAGTTGGGAACTTAAGCTAGTTTATCCATCTAGTGCTTGGAAATCAAGCTAGAAGTTTCTATTCTACAAGGTAAAATTCTTGTTTCTTCTTTCTAAGTTTGATTCTTGAATTTCTAAACCATGATTGATCCATGGTTTCTCTTTTTCAAGCTTTGTTTGTGAATTTGGTTTAGTTCAAAGTTTGTTAGGGATTTCTTTGGAGCTACGCGAAATCCATAGGATCAAGCAAGAAGGATTTTTGTCTTCCTTAAGGTAAGAGGGAGATTAACCTCATCAATCATATGTTGGTGGTGAGGGAGATTATTCACTTGTATGGTTTATAGCTTACTTTGTTTGTGGTAATCTTTGATGGCTTGTTCTATAGCTTTGATTATATGCCTGATTATGTGATTTTGAAGTATGTTAATTTATTGTGTTAAGTAGGATGTGATTCACATGTGATAAGTTATATGAGGGTTCCAAAGAACCTATGGAGGCTCACGGTTTTACATCACCAAGAGGGCAAGATGTTTCAAAATTATTTTTCTAAATCATAGATTAAATGATTTAATGATAAGAAATTGGATTCAAGAGTTTTGTAAAGAATTATGTGATGTAGAATAATTAAATATGATTTATGAAGTATAAATAAATTTTTGGCGAACATGCCAAAGTTTAGCATTTTAGATCAAAAATCATTTTTCTAAGAGAAGACTTAGTCAATTAATTAATAAGAATTCAATTTAATGATTATTTAGTAGAACAAGGAAAATAAATTTAATGTTTAGAATTATATGAGCATATTTAAGTTATAACGATAATTAAAGCTTAAAACTTGAAATTGGCTAACGTATAGCTCACCCTTGGGGTTTTGAAGCACATTAGAAAATTTTGAGATGTAATATCTAAGTAAATCAAGGAAGCTAAATTTCTGTAAGGAATAGTAAAAAATATTATGTTAAGGATTTTTAATAAAATAATATTTTAAATAAGATCAAAATGCTTAAATTATATAGAGAATTTTATAAATAAAGTTTAGAAAGTTATGAAATATTTTACGCAAGTGAAAAATGCTAGAAAAGTCTTACGCGATTTAAAAATAATGATTTTTAAACTACGCGATTGAGAAAAAGTTGAAAAATATTTACGCGATTTGAAAAAGTAAGAAAAATTTTCCACGATTTCTAAAACGCGATAAAATGTTTACGCGATTAGAAATAATAGCAGTTTGCTGTCAGGCTATAATGGTGGGCCCCGTTATGTTGGAAAGTGATATTGCCAAGAAATGGTGTGTATATGTGAAATATGATTTGTATGTGTTTTGAATCATACATCATGCATAGAAAAGCGTGTCAGTTAAGGCAATGGCCCTAGGAGAAGGAAATTACACCTTTGTGTATGTGAGAATTATGTAGTTACGATCTTCAATGATCTTGGAGACATCGGGGTGTGGAATATCATAAGTGGCCAGTTGGTAGCACCTCTGCGTCGTGGTATCCTATGCAAACACACCGACGTTCTTGACGGAGTTATTACTCTTTTCATGATTTGTTGAGAGTGTCTTGTATTGGCTATGTTGCGCACTATGATAAATTGGCACTTGATTTGAGGCTAACGATATGGAGACATGTACTCCCTATCTTTCTCTCCGAAATTGTATTAGCTCCATGGAGTAGGATTTGGTCTTGGTACATGTGCATAATGGGTCAGCATATTCATATGACAATTATGCTTATCTGATATATTATCTGTGATGTGTTAATATAAATGTATGTAATATGATAACTATATGTGATGTTATGGTAACTGTACCATTTATTGTCATTTTCTATACTACCTCATTGGTATTGATGTAAAAGATCTCACCTCTTTGTTGTATTATATAGTTTTATTGTATATGTTTGATAAAGACCAAAGAGATAAGGAGGCTGATGATTCTTTTTATTATCCCTAATCTTTGTTGTGTTTGTCTTAATGGCAGCGAGATGTCAAGTTCTAGGTTTTGTCACCGTTCAGTTCCATGGGGGGACTGACGCATGGAGGTTTGATTATAGGAATGAGAGGTTTGTGTATACTGGGAACTTAACTCTTAATCTTAGTGGAACTAGAAATAGAATTCCTGTGTTGACGCAACATGCTTTTGTGCGTCTAGAGTTCACGATGCCTATACGTGAGCTCTGGGGTGGTAATTCTTATACCCCATAGGAAGATTCCATGGTATTATCAGCTAGGACACCTGCAAGGCGGTTGCTGTATCCGCCAGGTTTCTTTAGGGAGGATACTGAGGAGGAGGATCCTTTTGAGGGCTCAAATCCTTACTTTGGTTTGGAAGGTTATGGTTTTAGTAGTTTATATTTTCCGTCGTGTGTAATGTATATATTAACTTTTGGACTTGAGTGTGTAATTATGTAAATTATTTGCAAATGATGTTTTGCTATGTATGTAAGTATGACAAGTTTACTTTCGGTTACGTTTTATATTTAAAGGTTTTTATTTAATTACAGTTATTCCGCAAAAAGAAATTTTAAAATCAGTATTGTACAAGATTAATTCTTTTACAACTTGGTAAGTTATATTAGGATTAGTCTTAAATGTGATACCCTACGGTGTGTGTTACATTAGCTTGGTATCAGAGCCTCGGTTAGAGTTTTTTGGGTTTTATGGTTAGGTCTGTTTTGCTTTAGTTGTGTGATTCTCTGTGTTTGGTTTTTGAAAAGTTTCATCTGACTTTTATTTGTGTTTTTGATTACTGGTGAAGAAAGCTATGTCTCGTAATAGAGGAGCACGTGCGAACGTAGGACGCAATGAGGATCCAATGATAGCAGCTGCAGCAGCAACAATACAGCGTATGGCAGATGTGATTATGCAACAAAATCAAAGAGCCACACAACAACAGGAGGCAAATGCAAATGTTATGAATTTATCTGAATTCCGTCATAATAACCCATCGTAGTTTAGGGGCAAGTTTGATTTGAAAAAGGCAAGTTTATGGTTACAAGAGCTGGAGAAGATCTTCGGAGGAATGGGGTGTGCAGATGATCGTAAAGTAACTTATGCTACTTTTATGCTAATGGGAGATGAAGAAAATTAGTGGAAAGCTACTCGAAGGGTATTTTGTGAAATCACTTGGGAAGTATTTTGTGATGCATTTCTGGAAAAGTATTTTTCGGATAGTGTAAGGCATGCCAAGGAAATGGAATTTCTTGGATTAAGGCAAGATGGAATGTTAGTGAACGAGTATGCTGTGAAGTTTGAGAGCTTGTCTAAGTTCTCATAGTATCTTCGAGTCCAGCCAGACGAGGTTTGGAAATGCCACAAGTTTAAGGAAGGTTTAAGGGTTGAATTGAAGAGAGGAGTACTATCGATGTGGATGAACCAGTTCTCGACATTGATGAATATGTATTGCAGGTTAGAGGGATTGGAACCATTGCGTGATTCACAGAATCGTAACTTTGGATAATCTAGGTTCCAAAGAGGAGGAAATAACAATAATAATTAGTTTCAATGGAAACCATATTCAAGGCCATCAGGTAGTCAATAAGAACAACAACCATGTGGAGGAGGTCCTAGTGGCAATCGTTTTGCGCAGAATGTGGCACCTCCAACGAGATATTTGAAGTATGGAAATGGCTATATGACGAAGGATTGTACGATCAGGGGAATCATCTCTTTTAGATGCTGAAAGCCTAGTCACTTCTTAAGAGATTGTAATCAAGCAAAGATGAAGCCTTCGGTGAACAATGTTCGTGCTGCCCAGCCTCAAGCTAGAGGACAAGTATATACTATGAGTGGAGTTGAAGCTTCTCAGTCCGATGATCTTATCAAGGGAGAGGATGTCATATCAGGTAATCTTTTAACTGTACTATATGATTCGGGTGCAACACATTCGTTTATTGCATATGACCATGTGGATCAGTTGAAATTGTCTGTGGCTTCTTTGAACTTTCAATTGATTGTTTCTACACTTACTGCCAAGCCTGTTAGTACTTCTAAAGTTTGCTTAAATTGCCCTATTACCATCAATAATAGAGTCTTACTTGTTAATTTGATTTGTTTGCCTTTTACCGACATTGATATAATCTTATGAATGGATTAGTTATCTTCTAAGTAAATCCTGTTAGATTGTTCTAAAAAGACCTTAGTATTCCCTGAGGATGAGATTTCTAGATTTTTTACTACCAAACAAGTTGAATCTTTATTGAGGGATAGAGCACAAAGATACATGTTGTTATCTTCTTTAAAAGTCAAGAATGAAAAAGATGTGAATGTTATTTCTGTCGTAAATGAGTTTCCTGAAGTTTTTCTTGATGAAGTACCTGGATTACCACCAAAAAGAGAGATAGAGTTTTTTATCGATCTTGTACCGGGGCGAGTCCTATTTCGATTGCTTACCGGATGTCACCATCAGAATTAGTTGAGTTAAAGAAACAATTAGAGGAACTGTTGAAAAAATAGTTTGTGAGACCAAGTGTTTCACCATGGGGAGCCCCAGTACAAGGATAGATCTTCGCGTTTGTGTGTGGACTATCGCCAATTAAACAAAGTTACAATTAAGAACAAGTATCCACTTCCAAGGATTGATGATTTGATAGACCAGTTGAAAGGAGCAGTTGTTTTCTCTAAGATAGATCTGCGATTAGGTTATCATCAAATTCGTGTCAAGGTAGAGGATACACCTAAGATAGCTTTCCGAACACATTACGGACATTATGAGTATCTTGTAATACCGTTTGGAGTGATGAATGCTCCTGCGATATGCATGGATTACATAAATAGGATCTTTCGTTCATATCTAGACAAATTTGTCATTGTTTTTATCGATGACATTCTGATCTATTCTCAAAGTCTGGAAGAGCATGTTGAATATCTCAGTACAGTTCTCCAGATTTTAAAGGAGAATAAGTTGTACGCAAAGTTGTCTAAATGTGAATTTTGGTTGGACAAAGTTCAGTTTTTGGGTCATGTAATTTCTAAGGATGGAGTTGTAGTGGATCCAACAAAGGTGGAGACGGTTCTTCAGTGGGAAAGGCCAACAACAGTGACTAAGATCTAAAGTTTTGTTGGATTAGTCGGATATTATTGAAGATTTATTGAAGGTATTTCTAAGATAGCCGGACCTCTTACACAACTCACAAGAAAGAATCAAGTTTTTGTTTGGACAGATGAGTGCGAAGAGAGTTTTCAAGAGCTGAAGAAAAAGTTGACTATTGCACCGGTGTTGATACTACTAGATCCAAATAAGTCTTTTGAAGTATACTGTGATGCTTCTTATCAAGGGTCAGGATGTGTATTAATGCAAAATGGAAACGTGATAGCATATGCCTCAAGACAACTGAAGGTACATGAAAGAATTTACCCAACGCATGATTTGGAATTAGCCGCAGTTGTTTTTGCATTGAAAATTTGGAGACATTTTCTATATGGAGCTACGTTCAATGTTTTTAGTGATCACAAAAGTTTGAAGTATTTGTTTGATCAGAAGGAATTGAACATGAGGCAGAGAAGATGGTTAGAATTTTTGAAGGATTATGACTTCCAGCTTCAATATCATCCTAGAAAAGTGAATGTAGTGGCAGATGCTTTGAGTAGAAAGATGCTCAGTGTTTCTGCTATGATGATTAAAGAGGAACAACTGATAAAACAATTCAGAGACATGTGGTTATCAGTAGAATTAGTGCTGAGTTTAGGGTTACGATTCTGAATGAATTACTAGAAAAAATCTGAGAAAAGCAAGAAGATGACGAGTTTTTGCAAAAAGAGAGAGAATTTTTAAAGCAAGGTCATGCGGCAACAGTTGAGGAAGGATCTAATGGAGTCTTAAGGTTCAAAGGTAGGATTTGTGTACCCACTAATCCCGATCTTAGAAAGTCGATTCTCGATGAAGCTCACAATAGCGGGTTAAGTATACATCCAAGAATAATCAAGATGTATCAAGATATGAAGCGATTGTTTTGGTGGCCTGGGATGAAGAGAGATGTTGCTAAACATGTGTCGTCATGTCTTGTGTGTCAAAAGGCGAAGGTTGAACACCAAAGACCAGCATGTATACTGCAACCCCTAACTATTCCAGAATAGAAATGGGATAGTATTGCTATGGATTTTGTTACAGGCTTGCCAAAGACTAGAAAAGGATATGATTCTATATGGGTCATTATTGATAGGCTTACAAAGTCTGCTCACTTCTTGCCAATCAATATCAGGTATTCGTTGGAAAAGTTGACCCAGGTGTACATTGGTGAAATCGTAAGACTTCATGGTATACCCACTAGTATCATTTCTGATAGAGATCCAAGATTTACGTCAAGGTTTTGGCAAAGCCTACAGGAAGCAATGGGAACTAAACTTCATTTGAGTTATGCCTATCATCCGCAGACTGATGGTCAAACGGAGAGGATAATACAGTCACTGGAGGATTTGTTAAGAGCTTGCGTGTTGGAATAAAAAGGAAGTTCAGATGAATTCTTACCTTTGGTAGAATTCACTTATAATAATAGTTTCCATTCAAGCATAGGGATGGAACCCTATGAAGCGCTATACGGATGATGATGTTGAACACCTTTGTGTTGGTATCAAGATGGTGAGAGTATGACCATTGGACCTGAAATGGTATAACAAACAACTGAGAAGGTGAAGATGATCCAAGAGAAAATGAGGGTGACTCAGAGTAGACAGAAAAACTATGTTGATAAAAGAAGAAGACTTCTTGAATTTAAGGAAAGTGGGCATGTGTTTTTACGAGTCACACCCATGATTGGTGTTAGAAGAGTTATAAAATCTAGAAAACTCACTCCTAAATTCATTGGACCTTATCAAATTATTCGTCAGATAGGTCCAATCACATACCAAATAACTTTGCTGCCTTTTCTTTCCAACCTTCATAATGTTTTCTATGTGTCCCAATTGAGAAACTATATTCCCAATCTAACTCGTGTCATTCAACCCAATGAGGTACAATTGAAAGAAAATTTGGCGTATGAGACATTTCCTATTAAGATTGAAGACAAGAGGATGAAGCAACTCAGAGAGAAGGATATTTAGTTAGTAAAAGTGATTTGGAAAAAAAATTTAAAAATCATTACCTTGCTTATTGATTTGAGATGTAAAGAAATGTCACTTCACGAATGTTTTTATCCCTTAAACTTCTTAGTTGCTATCCTTACTTGTAAACTTCTACATTCTTGAAGGTCATTAGAAAGTGAATCACTTTGAGTTTTGGTTTGAGTTTTTGTGTTCCTTGTACCTTAGTTTGAATATTTAGTTTGCCTGGGACATACAAAAGCTAAGTGTGAGAGAATTTAGTAATCACATATTCCATACATTAATAAACCCTCATTTTTAGTCCATTACACACTCCATGTACTTAATTGATTGAGTTTGGCCATGTTTTGTAAGTTTGGGCTCAAAGTGAGCTTAATTGATCTTTCTAACATTATTAGGATTTTATACCATTTCTGTATTTCAATCATATCTTGAGTTCTAGATATCTAAAAATAATGCATCTTGCCTTTTAGGAAAGATAGAGAGAGCTTTGTAACTTTCATGAAGAGCCCTAGAGATGAATCAGATGTCTAGTGGACCGAATTGGGCTTAGAAGTCAGAACATGGGTGTTATCGTTAGAACCCAAGCAGCGTGCACTAATTGGTTCATAAATTGGGCTATAAGGGTCTTTTGGAGTTAAAACTAGTGCTATTGAAAAGCTTACACACGAGGATAAAACTATTATGAATAACACTAATTGAAACTATAATGTTTTGATGGTGTTCTACCCCTGTGAAGTCGGCTGACGAGACTAGAGATCCATTGAGATTGATTTAGGCATAACTCTCTCATCTTAAGCCTAAATCAAGTGATTTCGATGGCCAAGGAAAGCAAAGAATGAAATTGGTCATTAACTCATGAAGACTTTTGTTGTGATGATAACAAACGTAAAGATGTTGCAAGATCTTGTCCAAGACCTTCAAGTTTAAAGAATAATTTTAGGTCTTAGATCTTTTTGTAAAGGTATATTGTGGTTCACACTAAAGCTCCAAAACTTGTTTTTCTAAGAACCTATATAGCACACATGGTTTTAAAGGGCTCAAAATGGTTTTTGGTTTCCAAAGAAACAAATTTTAAGTGCCCAACAGCTTATAAGACCATATAGAATCAATTAGCATGATTTAGAAACTGAGAAAATGTTTTTCATGTTGTTTATTCTAATAAAGATCCCTTTATTCGAAAAACAAAAGTTAGAGAAGCCAAGAATTCCATCTAATCAAGCCTTATTCAAATAACACCCTATGTTATTCGAATAACAGCTTCAAACTAAGTGGCGCGCTATGTTTTTAAAAGATTTATTCGAATAGACTGATTTTTATTCGAATAGAAATGTTTCTGAATAGGCATTTTAAAAGGTCTTATTGGAATAACCAAAATGGTTATTCGAATAACCAGTTCCAGAGGCCATTTTGCAGAATGTGCTATGAAGATCTATTCGAATAGGGTTTCATTCTATTCGAATAGACCAGCTTCCAGAATCAGAAACTAACGGCTATATTGAAGCAATTAATGCTCCAACCACCCATCCAACGACTCTAAATCTTAATGGGCTATAAATACAAGTCTTTGGGCACCAAAGAAATGTTGGAAAAACATTCTGAGAATCTGGGTTGAGCATTAATATGAGTTTTCACAGCCATTCCATTAGTTTCTTTGTTTATGAGCTAAAAGTGTGAAAATCATTATACCCATTGAGCTTCAACTTATGTAATCTGCTCTTTTGAGAGTTTATCCTTCCTAAACACTTTGTTTATTCTATAAAAAGGGTGAGGTATCCCTTTAGTAAAAAGGGTGAGGTATCCCTTGTTGTAAAGAAAGTGAGGTATCCTTCATAGGTTGTAAAGGGTGAGGTATCCCTGTTTTTGAGGCTCAAGCACAAAGGATGAGGTATCCCAAGATGTGTTGAGTGCTCTCAATTGTAAAAGTTTTCAAGCACCCATTCAAGTTTGAAGTTCTAGTGGAAAATCTCGAGTGGTTGCTTGAGGACTGAACGTAGGTCACAAGAGGTGGCTGAACCAGAATAAATCATTGTGTTTGATTTTTTCAACCCTATCTCTTTACATTTGTACTTTATTTTTATATGCTTGATTGAATACTCTTTTTCTTGGCTTGTTTATTTGTGAGCAAAGTGATCAATCTCATCTATTTATTTACTTCAATCAATCAATAGCTTTAACGAAAATTTGATAAACAAGTGTTTTGTGAAAGATTTGCAAAAATATTTTATAAACTCAATTCACTCCCCCTCTTGAGTTTGAGGCCACTTGGTAACAAGTGGTATCAGAGATAGACTCTTGTGTAAAGAGCTTTGCAACTTCAAGAGAAGATGATGGCCTCTCTAAATGATTTTTCAGAAAGTTCTTCTCTCTATAGACCTCCCTTTTTCAATGGGGATGGGCATGCTTATTGGAAAGAACAAATGAAAATTTTTATTGAAGCTATTGACTTAGCTGTGTCGGATGCTGTTAAAAATGGTCCTTTTGTTCCCACACGTATGGTTGATGGTGTAAGAACCAATACACCAAGAAGTGAATGGACGGATGAAGATAAAAAGAAGGTTCAATATAATTTGAGAGCCAATAACATCATTACCTCAGCCTTAGGGTATGATGAGTTCTTTAGAGCCTCAAATTGTAAAATTGCCTAATAAATGTGTGATGCTTTGCAAGTTATCCATGAAGGTACTAGTGAAGTGAAAAGATCAAAGATAAATACTCTCATTTATGAGTATGAGATCTTTAGGATGAATCAAGTTGAAAGCATTCAAGAAATGTAAAAATACTTTACACATATTGTTAATCATTTAGCTTCATTAGGAAAGACATTTTCTAATGAAGATCTTATTAACAAGGTTTTAAGATGTTTGAGCAGGGATTGGCAACCTAAAGTGACGGCTATCTCGGAATCAAGAAATCTAGCAACAATGACCTTAGCCACACTTTTTGGTAAGCTCCAAGAACACGAATTGGAGTTGAATAGACTCAAATAAAATGAAGAGCTTAACAACAAAAAGAAGGGGATTACTCTCAAAGCGACCTCCTCCATGATTAACGATGACGATGAAGATGATGGAGATGACTTGGAGATTAATGAGGAGAATCTTAGCCTTCTAGTAAAGAAGTTTGGAAGATTCTTCAAAAATAATAGAGCTCAAAGAAGACCTCCCTTTCCCTCAAAGAATGTCTATCATAAAGGGAAGGAACCTCATCCACTCCTAAATGCTATGAATATGAAGAACTGAGACACATGAAGATGAAGTGTCAAATCTATCAAAGGAAAGTAGAAAAATATGAGAAGAGGTACTCAAATGAGAAGAAAGAAAGAAGAGCCTACATAGATTAGGATGATAATGACATGGACTCAACCGATAGCTCAGATAATGAGAAAGCCAATCTATGTCTCATGGCTAAAAGAGAAAACGAAGATAAAGATGGCATGGAGGTAATATCCTCAAACTTTGACTCTTCTCCTTCCTATGATGAATTGCAAGATGCATTTGAAGAATTGCATAATGAATCTATAAGGCTTGCAAAACTTGTTTCATCATCTAAGAAAATAATTTTCTCTTTTAAAAACAAACTCTCTATTTTAAATAAGGAAATTAAAGAGCTTAAAATTGAAAATGAAACTTTTGGACTTATTGATGCAAATTCTTCATGTGTGATATGTTCTTCTCTTGATAATGCATCTACATCCTTTTCTTGCTCTTCATGCAAAATTTTTGAAAAAGAAATTGAAGATTTGAAAAATACTTTTTCAAAATTTACCTTTGGAAGAGATAATTTGAACATATTACTTGGGAGCAAAGATATGCTTTTCAAAAGGCTGGTTTAGGGTACAACCCCAAAAACCAACAAAAACTTTACAAGAATTTCTTTGTTCCCTCAAGCATATCAATAAGGCCTTTCATAAAGTATTTTCATTGTGGCAAGAAAGGACGTAGTGCATTAACTTGCAATGTAAGGAAAAATATCAATTACAAGATAGAGACCAAAATGGTTTGGGTCTCCAAAGGCACTATACCAACAACTAACACACAAGGACCCAAGAAAATTTAGGTACCAAAAGTCAAAAAATGGAAGTGTGCTGTAGGTGTGCTTGAAGGCCAAGAATTCACTATGATATCTTGAAAATGGCTGCTGCAAGCACAAGTTTAAAAAAAATTACTTCAAGTTGTCCTCCTTATCTCCAAGAAGCTTGAACTTGCATCCTTTGGTTAAGTGGAGACTTGTTCTATGCATTACTAGTTTAACATCTTGAAAAAATATCTCTATATGTCTTAAATATACTAAATGAATATGCTTCTTATGTGAAATGGCATGTATAATGTTAATATCCTTGAACTTGAGCTTTTGATCAATAATGTCATAAGAACAAATGTGTTTCTATCTTGCTTTAATCCTTATGTTACATGACATCTTTTACTATTTTAAAATGACCATGTAAGAATTAAAATTCTCTTTTATGATCATCTCTCTCTCTGTTGGCATGCTAGTTTGAATCTCTTGGTTGTCATAAATGCATGTTAAAAATGAGTGATCAATTGTTCCTTGATGGTTCTTAATTCTTAGACTGCATATCTGTGTATTTTTGATATCTTTAATTGAATAAGGGATATTCTTATTCGAATAAGAGCTTCTAGTAGCTCCTTGAAAATGTTTTTCGGTGCCTCTATTCGAATAGAGTATAATGTTATTTAAATAGATTCCCTCTATCCTGCATGATATATGTGCTTTGAATGCATCTATTCGAATAGGAAATATGTCTATTCGAATAACGCTTGGCTGAGCTAAGTTTCTTTTCGCATTCTATTCGAATAGACTTAGTCCTATTCGAATAGAACATGGGCTTTAAAAGGATCTTCAGCGCCTCTCCACTCATTTCTCTATTTTCCCTCTCTCTCTTCCTCGTTCTCTTTGTCTCCCTCTCTGCGCCTAGCCCTTGCCTCCATTGTTGCTCGACCTTCCTCCTTGTCATGCCCCTCCATTCTCTCTTTTGCCTCTTCCCTTCTCTATCCAACATTCCTCTTTCATGCACCATCCCTATCCAAATACCATCACCCATGTAACCTTCGAGCCCCTGCCATGGCTTCCTCTTCCAGCCACAAGCGTGCCAGAACAAAGAATGCCCCTGCCAACAACCCCATGGACCTGAGACGTTTGGGCACAACCAATGATCAAAACAAAAAGTTCTCACGACACTTCCAAACAAAGAACCTAGTGCAGCCAAAGTTCATGAACATGGAGTTCTTCAACCAAAGGTTCCCATTCATGGCTCTCTTAGATTACCAGAGGGTCTCCCTTTTCTGCTCCTACAGGACCAACATATACCCTGATCTTGTGAGAATGCTCTTCTTCAACCTCGAGATTGAGGATAATAATCTCGTGTCTATGGTAAAAGGAATCAAGGTTGTGATCACTCCTCAGAATTGGGAAAAGTACTTTGGATTGGTTTGCCAAGGAAATGAGTTCGTTGAGAACAGTTAGGGAAATTAGGAAGCATTCAGGCATTCAGACACAGTTGAAGGGATGATTAGACCTGGTCTCGTTGATGCACCTTTCTTTGCTGGCAAGATGAACCATCAAGACCGACTTTTGCACTATGCCTACAAACACATCCTTGCTCCTAGAGGAGGTAACTATGGTTACTTGACTGAATATGATATCTTCATGGTCTGGGCTCTGAAGGAAATGATTCTAATAAATTGGTCATACTTCATTATGCACCACATGATGAAGATAAAGGGAAAAGATAGCAAAACAGAGCTACCCTATGCCATTCTAATATCTGGTGTTCTTCTGCGATATCATGAGATTATGGAAACAGAGACATCATTACACTGACTTGTCACAATGTCTTTGGTTCCGAAACAATCAAGAAAATGAAGATGAAGAACAAACAAGGTGTCTGGGTGTATGGTGATGAAGCAATTGATGCTGATACTGAGGATGACCAGGAAAGAGAACCTGCTATTGCTGCTGCCCCGGTCACAAATGAACAAATCATGGCAGCCTTGCTAGAAAATAGAGCTTATATGGAGAACACCTCAAGCGTCATATTTGATCGAATTGAAGTTGTGGAGCGCGAGCTAGCAACTGTGAAGCTTGAGCAAGCAACTTTGCGAAGGATCATAGAACATCACTTCCCTCCACCACCACCCGATGCTTAGCTGATAGGATCCTTAGATTTAGGATCTTTGTTTTAACTGATAATGTATTTGTTGTTTTGATTAAAAAAAATACCAAATGTAATTGGTTGACAAATGAAATAAAAATTTGCTTTTGAAAACTCATTTGTGTATAAACTATTTCTTAATATTGGTTTTGTTGAATTGGCCATTGCTATTGTGTTTTGTTTATTTGAATGCTTATTTGTTTATAAGTTTGGTATAATGATTGGCCTTTCTGAGTTGTTGCCTTAAATGAATATATGATGAACTTAAATATATATCAATTGCTTGCTTTAGCTTTATCTTGCCCCATCTTTTTTATCATGACAAAACGGGGATAAAAAGCTGAAGTTATATTTGACAATTTTGAAGATTGTGTTGAAAAAAGACAGGGTAGAAAGATTAATCTAAAAAGGATCAAGGAATTCCAAAAGAAAATGGGAGCTGTGCATAACTCTGAAATTAATTCTCCTCTTACAAACTAGAGGGGGAGTAAGTCTCTCTTATAACTTTGTGAATTCCAATTTATAAAACTAACTATTTTCTTAATGATTGTTTGTAATCATCAAAAAGGGGAAGAATGTAATTTGTCATTAACTCATGAAGACTTTTGTTTTGATGATAACAAACGTGAAGATGTTGCAAGATTTTGTCTAAGACCTTCAAGATTGAACAATAGTTTTTAGGTCTTAGATCTTTTTTGTAAAGGTATATTGTGGTTCACACTAAAGCTCCAAAACATGTTTTTAAAAGAATCCATATAGCACACATGGTTTTAAAGGCCTCAAAATGATTTTTGGTTTCTAAAGAAACAAATTTTAAGTGCCCAAAAGCTTACAAGACCATATGAAATCAATTGGCATGATTTAGAAACTGAGAAAATGTTTTTCATGTTATTTATTTGAATAAGGATCCCTTTATTCGAATAACAAAAGTCAAAGAAGCCAAGAATTCCATCTGATCAAGCCTTATTCGAATAACACCCTATGTTATTCGAATAACAGCTTCAACCCAAGTGGCGCGCTATGTTTTTAAAAGATCTATTCGAATAGACTGATTTCTATTCGAATAGAAATGTTTCTGAATAGGCATTTTAAAAGGTCTTATTTGAATAATCAGTTCCAGAGACCATTTTACAGAACGTGCTATGAAGATATATTCGAATAGGGTTTCATTCTATTCGAATAGACCAGCTTCTATAATCAGAAACTAACAGCTATATTAAAGTAATTAATGCTCCAACCACCCATCCAACGGTTCTAAATCTTAATGGGCTATAAATATAAGTCTTTGGGCACCAAAGAAATGTTGGAAAAACATTCTAAGAATCTGGGTTGAGCATTAATACGAGTTTTCATAGCCATTCCATTAGTTTCTTTGTTTATAAGCTAAAAGTGTGAAAATCATTATACTCATTGAGTTTCAACTTGTGTAATCTACTCTTTTGATAATTTATCCTTCTAAAACACTTTGTTTATTCTATAAAGAGGGTGAGGTACCCCTTTAGTAAAAAGGGTGAGGTATCCCTTGTTGTAAAGAAAATGAGGTATCCTTCAAAGGTTGTAAAGGGTGAGGTATCCCAAGATGTGTTAAGTGCTTTCAATTGTAAAGGTTTTCAAGCACCCGTTCAAGTTTGAAGTTCTAGTAGAAAATCTCGAGTGATTTACTTGAGGACTGGACATAGGTCACAAGGGGTGGCTGAACCAGGATAAATCCTTGTATTTGATTTTCTCAACCCTATCTCTTTACATTTGTGCTTTATTTTTATATGCTTGATTGAATACTCTTCTTCTTGGCTTATTTATTTGCGAGCAAAGTGATCAATCTTATCTATCTATTTACTTCAATCAATCAATAGCTTCAACGAAAATTTGATAAACAAGTGTTTTGCGAAAGATTTGTAAAAATATTTTCTAAACTCAATTCACCCCCTCTTGAGTTTAAGGCCACTTGGTAACAAAGAGGCAAAAGATTAACTTTAACTTAGGGGAAAAATAGGATTTTTAATTTTTAGGTCAGTTATTTTTGTATAAATAGGGAACTCGAGATAGATAGTAGCGGTAAATCGTACTACTTGATTCTTCTACCTAGAATTTTCTCCTTTATTTTGTAAACTGTGTGCTGCATCCATGGAGAGCTAAACATTCGAGATCAATCCAAGGATCTTGAGGAAGTTCTATTTTGGGTTTGAGATTCTGTAACTAATTTCGATTTTGAATTGAATTAATTATTTTCTTCTTCTCTTGATTTGGATTTTGAATTGCATGATTAGAGATTTTTGTTGTGTGATATGATCCGATTGGATCCTTAATCATAATTTAGATTTGTGATTAAATTGTGATTGATTAATTGCGGTTTAGTCATATGAATTGATGACGCTTAGGTTGGTAGATTTGTCAATCTAGGTTAATTGAATTCTGGTTGTTATACTAGCATAGGTTGCATGAATCTAGTGATCGCAGGTTTATGAATCATTTGTTAGTTAAATTCTAGGTGATTATCTAGTGTTGAATTCTATGTGTTTGATGTAGAGATTTCAGTCAATCATAGATTAACTAATTAATTCAATCCAAATGCATGTTTAGTGATTGATGACAAGCCAACTAGGTTTTTGACAATTTCTTGGATTAGTTGCTTTGCAATTTGATTTTTTTTTACATTTAATTATTATGTGTACATTCTGAATACACAATCCCCTCCCCTGTTTGACCTTGACTTGGTTTGATTGGTACCTTGATCCTCAAGAAACGACTCGATTCACTGTCTTGCGCTACAAGTTATTGGTGGAACTGGAATTTTGTTATTTGGTTGAGCTCGACACTCGAATCAAAGTTGACACTGTTTCCAGGGATCATTAGGTGCTAATTAATCATATCAAGACTTTCAATAACCCCCTAACCCATTTTCTTATGTGTTTTGGTGGTTTTCAGGCGAAAACAAGTGATTACAAGTCATTTTTCTAAATTTTGTACGGCCAAACATGCTTAGAATGAGTTGAAACTTGGTTAATTGAAGGAAAATGGCCTAATAAAAAAAGTTCATAGACTTGCTGTGAGGTCACTCTTGGTTTGCTCAAATTCCATCATTTGGAATACTTTTTAAAATTTTTTAAGATTTTTATTGCATTTTTTAGTTTCATTTTTAGTGTAGTTTTCATGTTGTGGTGGTCTCATAATTTTTAAAAATCTGTAGATATAGTTTCGGTTGAGTTTTTGTGTGATTTTTACCATTGCTTTGTGATTTTCATTTATTACTATAGTTCAATTATCTCATAATTAACTATTCATATTATAACGCCCCTTTTCCTTTCCTCACGAAGAAGGAACGTCATCCATAATGAAATTAAAATGAAAATGCGGAAAATAATAGTTACATTGATTAATTAAGACTCGGTTCATTTTTAACACATGAATAAATAATTTGCATTCTTGGATGATAAAATAGTCGAGTATTGAAATATCTGTACATTTTTTTTATATATAATAGTAAAGAGATAATAATAATTATAAATACAATAGAATCGATATAGAATTTGAAGGTCATACATTCACAATTCATATATAATATTATATGCATCAGTCTGTTTAATTACATCATGATTTACACAAAAAGCAAAAGATGTACCCACCCGAATGATACAAATATACACCCATCAAGTACGGCAAAACATCAGGCTTCCCCAAAAAGATAAACGTTAGCCATCAGTAGTCACCGACCGTGTCAGCCCCTAAGACTGATGAGAAGGGACCGTAGCTGGGTCCTCCTCAGGGTCTTCCTCATCCAATGAAATTACCATCGGTGAGACAGAATTTTGAGCAGAAGCCCGAGCAGTGGAGAGAAAAGAGTCCTCTTGTGGGGTGTAGTACATATCAGCCCACATATCCCTAACGGGTAGGTAAAACTCCAAAATGACGAAAGCAGTGAAGTCGAAAACAGGAGGGTCATAGCGACCCCAAGCTAAAGACACCGTCAGCTCCCTGCAGTAAATGCATCGGTCCGTCTGCACATGTATGTGCTAGTAATCGGGTCCTCCATGGAAGGTCATCCTGACGTACCCCAAAAATCGACATGGGCGCGACGACATCCTCAGCAAGCTCTAGTTGTAGTATGGCCAGAAACCTGGAAACTCAGGTGTTTCTTTTTCTTTCTCACGAATGTCTTCTCAGAAGTATACAAATAAACAAAAATATTAAAATACAAAAAAGAGGTGAGACACCCAACTTTCATTACTAATACGGTAGTAAGAAAACAGAACGACGCTAGATGCCCACATATCAACACAGTTCATATATCCAATCACAGTAATAATTAAAATTGACAATAAAAGCATAACAACAATAAATAGCAGTAAGAATTATCAATAACAGACATATAGCATCAATATTTCCAATAGTCAATAGTTCAAGCAATCAAATAATTGTTGCAGTAATAATAGCAGATATTTTTCCACAATTACAAATGCTCATACTCAATGAATTATGAGACTGACAGTTCACAATGCAAATGGCACCAAATTCCTACTCCATGGAGCTAGACATAAACATTTTCGGAGTGAATGATCAAGGAGTTATGCAAGTATCTCGTTAGCCTTAAAAATAGTGTGCTTATCTCATAAAAATATTTACGCAATACGGCTTATACATGGCACCTCAACAGTTGATCACGATATAGGACAACGTCTCAGTTCAAATCGTTGGTGTATTTGCATTGGTCTATCCCACGGCCCCAGTAGAGCTACCATTGTCTATTGTGAGACACCCGTACCCCGACGCCTCCAGGACCAACCACTATGACCCTACACTTTGTCTACTCGCACCCGCACATAGGTGTTATTCAAACTCCTAGGCATACATCGCCTTTCCAACAATTTCCAACGGGGACAACACATATGCATGATGACGCAATGTATATCATGTATGTTCATCAATGATACATTTATTATAAAGTATACCACAATGGTATATATTCATTTCTCAATATTAATATGTCATAACTTCATCAAAAACTTAGTCCCACATAGGAACTCACAATAGCATCAACCAATTCTCAATAACAATATATATACATATACATTGTCCCACAGATACCACAATTTCCATATTATGGATCCTACATTTTCAATGTCCTAAGTCTTGGTCAATTATGTGATTTCTCTTTGGGCTAACAAAACCCTTTAAAATCGTGGCCCTCTTAAGTGTTATTATCCAATTTAATTCTTCCACTTCATTATGGATTATGCATATCTCTAAATTCTTAATTTCCAATGATGCACTAAGGCATCATTTGAACCCTAAATTTTCTCTAAAAATTGTGGCCTCCCTTGGTCTTCAAAGTTCCAATTTCTTTCCATTTTATGCATTGGTCACTTGATATCTAATCTCTTAAATTTTTGTTTATACAAAATTAATCCAAGCCAAAATCGTGGCCTCACATTAGGGTAGGAAACCCTCAAAATTTTTATTTCATGTCTTAATCATTTTATAACTAATCACATAAGTTTTACTTTACAGAAATCAACTCCAACCCTAGGAATTTCAAGCTAAAACCGTGGCCTCTAAAATGGGTAGTAAATGTAACATCCCGAAAATTTATAATTTTAGGATAAATAGTTATTTAATAATATTTGTGATTTTTGAAAATTTTTTTGCATTTTTCTGAGAACGAGGAATATTTTAATTTTATTCTTCATTTTGCGTGCACACTGAGCGGAGTAGGGAAAATGAGATATTTTTTCCAAGAACCTTGAGCTGTGGAAACGTCGATGGGGGATCTTATTAAACCCGAGGCCAAACACGGTTTACAAGGTTTTACGTTTTTTGAAAAATTTTAATAGATAAAATAATAATCGCTGTGTAAATTTTATCTATCAGATAAATTAATACAAACTTCGGTCAAGTGTAACAATTGTCTAGTAAATAATAACATGCATTAAAAACCTTATCACATTATCTAAAATCTACTTTGTGTCACATCCATTAGCTTTATTTTCAAAAGAAAGATTAATTAAATTTAAGCTTGTAAAAAAGGAAGCTTCTAAGAAATTTCCTCCAATTACACATTTCTCTCTCTTCCCTCCCCACTCACTCCACGACAGAAGCCATTTGGGAGCCTAATATTCACATCCTCACTTTTAATTCTTCACTCTCACATTTCTAAACATTTCCTCTCTTTTTATTTTCCTTCAAGCACTCTTTTCTTCCTCTCTTCCTCTTCCTTCTCCACGGTGCACACACACATTGGAGACCATCTCCATTGTTTGCTAAACAAATCACTTTCCTTGTTTCCTTCTACCATTCCAAGACTACTCTCTTTGGTGGTCATCCTTTGGTTCTTCTTCTTCCATTTTCCACCATTGAAGCTAAAGCTTGAAGCTTTTGAGGTAAAGTCTTCACCTTTCTTCTATTTTCTTCCCATTTTCCTTTTTCTTGGTCACCTATGTGATCAAGAACTCATCTTTCCATGATTTGAGTGGACATTGTGGAGGTCACTCACATTAATGTTTTCTTGAAGGAGGAAAACGAAGATCAAGAGCGAAAAGGAGTAGCACAATTGTGTTGTCTTCAAATAGGTAAAAGGGAGATGATCCTCTTCAACCAATCTTGGTAGTAAGGGAATGTCTTGTGTGGGTTATTGTTGATTGATGAATCCATCTATGGATTTCTCTCTTTGTTATGTTGTTTTTCTTTCTTTTTCACAATGGTGTATTTGGTTAGATTTGTATGAGTTATTGATTTCCTTTATGTGATTTAGGATGCATGTTTGAGCTAATATGATGTTGAAAATGTTATGGATTGATTTGGTTTGAGTTTAGATGGCCTAAAGATCATTTTTCTGCAAGTTTATGCGTGGTAATCGATTACACAGTGCCTGTAATCGATTACCAAGCCTTAAGACCCCAAAAATAATATATACAAGTATCAAGATGAAACTAAACTAAGCTTCCTTGCATCTTGTCAGCATAAAACTATCCAAGGGTCTTCTTTCCTAGAATCATCATGGAAAACACAAATATGGGGTAAGAATTATAAATTCTCAGTATGTTATTAATAAAATATGACATTACAATCATTCCATCTATTTCGAAGAAAAACTCATTTTTAAAACTCAAGTTATATACTGGAATAAGTTAGAAAGGTGGCAAAGGCCAAATCCATTTCCTTTCTTTTCCTGAAATAGAGTCCCATTTAATAAATTTACATAAAAACTCATTTCCATACATAATCTTTAATTAATCATCATACTCACAATATCATCATCAACATTAAGAATTACGCAATTGCCCATACAATTGCAATGTCATGAATCTTCATCTCAGAGATATGTATGAGGTTACTATGCATATGCTAATGGGTGCCTTAAGTGTATGCCTCTGCAATCCTAGCAGTGTTGATGAATGTATTCGATAATGTCATGATACCTAATCCATGGTAATATGTCATGATACCAAATCCATGGTATTATGTCATGATACCTAATCCATTTGGGATAACATCTAGCAGAGAGGGAATCTCACACCTCAACTACCAGAATGATGAGGAAGGAAGTCACCATCCTACACTCATCACTATAATAGGGAGGGTTAACACCAACCTCACTTTATTATATATAATTTCCAAATAAAAGGATTACAACCTTCATCAATCATCAAGTGTATAATACATCACATACTTAAGGTTTAAGGTTTGTACTTAGGTCCCATGGGATAAAGAACTCAGTTTCCATCATTTCCAGATCAAAATACTCATGTTGGGAGTCTGGTAATCGATTACATGACCCTAGTAATCGATTACATGATTAACAGAATCCATGTAATCGGTTACAAGTAGGATGCAATCGATTACGTGTAATCAATTACATGCAGGATGTAATGGATTGCAAGCTACCCACAAACACAATTCGTAGTTCTAGAAGCTTGGTAATCGATTACAGGGGTTATGCAATCGATTACCACGTGAAAATATGCAGAAAATAGAGTCTTTAAACCATCCCAACCCAAATCAAATCCATACAAATCAATATTAATCATCAAATCAACATAAATATACCTCTAAATCACTCATATAACAACAAATTTCAAGGTGGATATGAAACCCTCCTTTTTTTTCAAATCTTAAAAACTCATCAAGGGTTAAATCAAATAATCAAGTTCTCAAATCATCATCAAACAATCATCTTTTCCTTTCCAAATCATCTTTCAAATCTCAAGTTTCCAAAACTTTGGAAGACAAAGTAAGAAATAGAAAAGCAATGGAAACCCTCTACCTCTAAAATCTTGAAAGAATGAGCTCAAAAACTCTTCACCTTCATTTCTTTCTCCTTCCTCTTTTCCCCCTTCCTTGGTTGCCTTTCTTTCCTCTTTTCCTATCTTCTTTCCTTCCCTTGTGTAACATCCTAATACTGAAATCCTAGTATATCTGACATATACCTGGATAAACAATATTAGCTATGCTACTTCTAACTTATTCATAAATTAATCCATAACATTTATATAAATAAATCATCATGGAGAGCCTTGTGGAAACAATATCCACTTATATACATAACTTTTCGCTAATACATACCTGATTTTTTTTTTACATCCTTAATCTCATATACATGGAAATATAAAATCTATCTACTAATCATGAAAATAACTATACTAGTCTTCACGCTTCATCTTCTCTTTGTCTTTGAATCTTCAACCTGGATTTACATGAAACACATGAGGTGAGAATTCACAATTCTCAGTATAAGTGTACCAATACCAGCAGTCGTATAACAATATACAACTCATGAATATCTGAAATGAAATTTTAACTGGCAATTAAAGCATTATTCCTTACTCAATCATAACCTCATAAATAAATCTATACAATCCTTCAAATTTCTATTCTTTACTCTAGGAACATACACACTCTCTCTTTGTGTAATGTTCCCAATATAGCTATAACTTTATACTAATTCCTCTTTACAAGATAAGACAATTGTAACACCCCAAAAATTTAGCCATTATCACAATAACAATGAAATTGTACTGTTTTGTGATTTCTGAGTGTTATAAAATTATTTTGATTATTTCATGATTGTATTTGATTGTTTTGAGAGATTTGCTCTGTGTCAGTAAAATAATAATTTTCTGGCCGGAAAAAATCTTTACGCATTTATTCGGAGCAGGGGGATCTTACTAAACCCAATTCCGAGAGATGCGTGTCCTAATCTTTTAATTTTTAGAATTTATCTGTAAAATAAAAATATTTTATATTTTTATTATTATTTTATTATCCAGTGGACGATACCTACTGACTTATGAGCAGTAGTCTCTGTCCAGTGGACAATAAGAACCGATAAAGTCTTGAGACTTACTGATAATGGATCAATAGGAATCAAGTCAACGTTTCTGACTTGAAAAGCTCTAAATCAATAGAAATTAGTCAACATTAGTGGCTAGGACTTTCTAAACTAATGAGATGTAGTCAAATTAAGTGGTTGGACTAGTTACTTGGTAACTAAATGACTTAACTAGGTTAGTTTATGTTCTATGTAATAACCAAATAGGATGGAAACTTAGTTTGTTATTCCTTAGGGTTTCTAGTTACAAGAAGTTTCTACAATGTTCAAGAATGGATGACTAATGTAACACCCTAACTTTTGGGGAAATGATTATTTTGTCCTGATTGTACTGTTTTATATTTTTCTGTATGTTATAAAATTTATTTGATTGTTTCATGATTTTATTTGACTGTTTTGCATGATTTACTCTGAGTCAAGAAAATAATAATTTTCGGGCCAGGAAAATCTCATTTTGATTATTCGGAACTAGGGGATCTTACAAAACCCAATTTGAGTGATACAAATGTTAATCTTTTAATTTTTAGGATTTAACAGTGCAATAAAATAATTTTATATTATTATAATATTATTTTATTTAACAGTACCTATTGTCTTAAAAATAGTAGAAATCTGCTCCAAAACGACCATGGACCCGGAAAAGTCTGTGGGACCGCCGTTTAGTGAGCCGGTCAACATTTTTGGCTAGATTAAATTCTAAGTCAATAGGAACAAGTCAACAATGTAGGCTTGAAAATTCTAGACCAATAGAAATCAAGTCCACAAAAATGGTTGGACTTGTTAAGATGAAACTAGAAAGCTTAACCAAGTTAGCTTAAAACCTAACTAAGTTAACATAGGAAGCTTGTTTAGTAACTAAATGAAGTAAACCTAGTAAGCTATCTATTTAGGTTTTAGTTAGAGAATGGTTAGTAACCCTAAGTAACTAGATAGTTAAGTAAGTAACTAAGTAAGCTAACTAAATGCACCTAAATGTAACTAGATGGCTTGAAGAAGTACAAACTTAGTTACTCCCTCCTTGGAGCCATTCGGCCAAGAGCTTTCAAGAAGCATCAAGAAGGCTTAGTCAATTGATGACTAGGTTTTTCTAAACCAATTGGAGACAAGCTTGGAGCCAAAGCCTTTGTTCTCCACCCTTGATCACATCTAAGGTGATTAAGTGGTCTTGGAAGGTCAAACAAAGAGGCCACCTCCTCTTGGAGCTCCACGGCCATAAGCTAGGTTTAGAGAGCATTTTACTTCATTCTTCATCTTTACTATCTCTAAAAACCTCTCTTTTCTCTCTTCAAGAAACACCAAGTCCATAGCCTTTCTTCCTTGAGCCATTCGGCCAACAACCATACACCACCATCCAACCTTCTAAAATTTTATCTAACCCACTTTCTCAAACCTAAACAACATTCTAAGAACATCTCTAGTTGAGAGTTCTTCCAAAATCCTTCATCTTAAGCTTGGAAAATTACTTTGGAGATTTTTCCTACAAGGTGAAGATTCTTGTTTTTCACTTCTAACTTCATTTCTTAGGTTCTAAGCCATGATTGATCCATGGTTTATGTTTTTCTCCTATGGTTATAACTTTTAAAAATTTATTTGAGCATGTTAGGTTTCTTTGGAGGACCACACGAAATCAACTAGGAAGGGTTAGAAGGAGTTATCTTCCTTAAAGGTAAGAGGGAGATTTGATCTCATCAACCATGTGTGGTGATGAGAAAATGGATTGTATGTGTGTGAAGAATCCATAAGGATTCATTTATGTGGTTGTTTAAAAGCTTTCATTATTTGTGATTGATTATGTTTGCATGTGTGTTTATAGCTTTAAAATATATTGCATGTGTTTATAGATGTATGCTTATTAATTAGGACGCGAATACTATGTAAGGTTTGCATGAGTGTTCCAAAGAACACAACATGGAGCTCACGACTTCATCATGAAAAAGAGAACCAAAATGTTCTCAACCATTTTCTAAAGGAAGGATTTAATGGAATTAGGTGAATTAATGAATTCCAAAATGATTTAGAAGATGAAAAATGATCCAAAGATCAAATGCCAAGATTTTGTTAAATTTGGCCAACATGACTTTTAATGTGTAATTAATCCAAAAATTTATTTTTCTAAGTGTAGACTAGATGTTTAATCTAAAAAGAATACATTTGCAATGGATTTTCAAGACTTAAAGAAGTAAACAAATTTTTATTAGAAATATGGTATAGAAGAGAAATAAACAAAACTCTTGAAAAGTACTTACTTTTGAGTTTTAAAGTATAATGACAATTTTCAAAGTGTGTTTTGTAGCTATGAACTAAACAAAGGAATTTTTTAGGAAAAATGTAGAAAAAACACATTTTAATGAATTCTATAGATAAAATGCTGTCAAAATTTTTTAGAAACAGACAAATAAAAGAGAACATTTTACAATATATTTATAACGGAAGGAACATATTCTACGTAGTTCAAAAGTATTAGAAATAGCTTACGTTTATTAAAAATAAAGATTTTTAAGTTATATGATTAAGAAAACGATTTAAAAATCTTACGCGATTGAGAAAGCGATTTAAAAACACTACGTGATTTTAAAAACAACAAAATATATTTAAGCGATTTAAAAACATTTGTAAAAGTGACGCGATTGTGAAAATAAGATAAAATTTCTACGTGATTAATTGGAACAAC
The DNA here is from genome assembly GCA_029884605.1 of Ormosia emarginata. NCBI lineage: Eukaryota > Viridiplantae > Streptophyta > Magnoliopsida > Fabales > Fabaceae > Ormosia > Ormosia emarginata. Next base: position 266,624 of record JAQQTP010000074.1, read on the forward strand.
GAGTTTTACTGTCGGGCCAAAGTGGTGAACCCGAACATGTTGAGATACAGTACTGTCAAATGGAGACGTACTATATTTGAGATTATTGAGATTGAGGGCATTTGCATAAATATGGGTCATAGTGCCATTGAGGGCATTTGTGTAAATATGGTGACATTTTGGGACTTTGTAAATATTTGTTCTTATTCATGCATTGAAAGTCATGTCAATTGGGTTGGAATTGGCGATTGATTGACGAGATGAATTACACCGTGTTGTCAGTGTAATAAGCGTAGTGTGGTTCATCGAGTGGACTTGGAGGCATTAGTGTGCGGAGTATTCCACACGTGGACAGTTGGTCGCTCCTCTAGGTCGTGGTAACTGGCAACACACTGATGATCTTGACACGTACTATACTTAATCAAGATCTTGTAAAGACTGTTTAGTACAATACCTATAGTGCACGACGTATTTTGGACTGTGTACTACTACACGATGTTGGACTGTGGGCTATAGACACGATGTTAGACAGTGAAATAGTTTGGTTGAGCAGCCTGAGGTACTGATATATCTTTATAGGTCATTCTCTTTGATGTCTGTGTATAGCTCCATGGAATAGGAATGAGTCGTTATGCATTTGCATTTGTGATATGTATCTTAATTTTATTATTTGTGATATTATGTATGATGTGTTAAATTATGTTATTGTTTATGATATTGTGATGTGCATATTGTATTAAACTATGATATCTATTGTATTGTCGTTTTCTTGATTGCCATGTTGGTAATGATGTAAGTCGTCTCACCTCTCTATATGTATTGTTTTTGTATTATTATTTATGTTTATAAAGAGTTTGAGGAAGAGGAGCAGCCTCTAGATTGTGTGTATCATGAGGAGAAGCAACAGTAGACAAGTGATCAGTTCGACGAGTGTGAGCCGTCCGATCATCCCTATCCTTTGGACTGAGTTTGTGATCATGGTGTTGTCAGGATTCCTTGGTTTTGTGAGATTGGAGTTTCATGGAGGCTCAGAGGCCTGGCGACTGCGAGAGGATCGAGGATCGGTGATCTACTTGGGACATTTGACTGTGTCCCTATGTGGAGAGTTTGATGTTGAGACAGTTTTTACTACTACTCTGTACCTACATCTGGAGATGCCTTTGGATCTGAGGCGTCACTAGGGAGGACTTTTTCGTGTACCCAGTGAGATCAGTATAGTGTCAACAGCTCGGACTCCTGTCCGTAGAGCTGTGAGACATCCTGGATTTCTATCACCCGAGGTTTCCTCTGAGAGTGATCCTTCGGAGGGTTAGAAATCTTTGATGTGCACTTGGGCATGTCTACGTTTTGTATTATACTAACTTCTTACTGTTTTATTTAAATATTGGTAGTTGTAAATTATTTGTACAACTTAAAACAAAATTATATGTACATTATGGTGTGTAATAATAATTTGTTTTATTTTCCATTCAGTGTTATTTTATTTAACAATATAATGTATAAAAAAAATTATAACTCATATTAAGTATGTACTAAATGTTTTATAACTTGGGTAAGGTTTTATTTATTTTTATTTTATTGCATCATAAATGTGACATCCCCACAAGGGTGTTACAACTAACATCAAGGTAACTAATTAGTTAGTAATGTAACTAGGAAGTTTAACTAAGTTAGCTTGATAGAGTTAGGAAGACCTAACTAGAATTTAAGCTTAAGCTTGTGTGGAAAACTAAATGAACCAAACCTAGTTAGTTCCCTAAGTACCACACGGTTTTGGTGGAGTCTAGGATTTTCTAGAACATTTGATTCAAGTATAGAAAACTATTTAGATAGCAAGGTAACTAATTATCCTAACTAAGTTAACTTAAGTGTACATAGAAAATAAATGGGATTAGTAACTTAGTTAGCATCTTATGACCACCATTAGGTTAGAATCTTCATGAACATATGACTAAGGCTTGATTAAGCCAATTAGAAGCAAGCTTAGGGGAGAAGCTTTGCATGTGAACCTTTGATGCAAGCTAAGGGTAGGATGGAGTCTTGGAGAGTCAAAGAAAATGGCCACCTCCTTTGGTAAGTTCCACGGCTATAACAAAGGGAAACCAAGTGTTTTCGCTTCATTCTTCATCTTCACCATCTAAGAAGCCTTTTCTCTCTAATCTTTCTCTTACAAAAATAAAAAAGTCCATTGTTGTTCTTTGGAGAGCTCTCGGCAGCCACACCATATGATCACTTCTACTCACCTATAATTCTACCCAATATCATTTTCTAAACCTAAACCATATTCTAAGAACATCTCTAGTTTTAAGTTTTCACAAAATCTACCATCTTGAGCTTGAAATCCAAGCTTAAAGTTTCTACCAAAAAGGGTAAACTTCTTATTTCTTGACCAAATCTTTTAGTTTTGGTTTTCTAAGCCATGATTGATTCATGGTTTATCTATTTCTAAGCTTGTTGTTGATTTTAAAATTTGTTTAAGATTTTTAGGGTTTTTCCAAGGAACTTCACGAAAATCATAGGAGGGAAAACTTGAAGGATTTGTCTCCTCTTTAAGGTAAGAGGGAGATTTATCTCACCAACCAAGCATGGTGGTGAGAGATGTATTTGTTTGTGAAGGATGGTGAATCTATGTGAGGGTTCATTATTCATGGTTGTGTAATTATTTTTGAGTGTTTATGTGTTTTGATTTATTTGTTTATGCCTTGTATGCTTTGCATGGTTTATTGCTTTGTTTATGGTATGCTAATGATAGATATGATGTGAACATATTATGTATGCTATGATTATGGTGAACAAGGAAAATAATTTTGGTTTTAATGACCAAGAGGCTCACGGCCTCAACAGCTCAAAATAGGTGTTTCCAAATTAAGATTTTCATGAATGATAAAATTGAATGATTAGAAGGAAAAGGAAAAGAAAAGATATGATGGTTCCAATGACCATGTAGTTACGTTTTTGAAGGTTTGAAATGGTTTACTTCATGTAAAATTATGATTTAGAAATGAAAAGTTAATTGATTTAGTATAAGAAATTAATAAAAGGATTTAAAAAATGGAAGAGAAATACTTTGTCACTTGAAAGATGAAGATTTCGTTTATAAGAGAAAAAGAGAGGTTGAAAGTACTTGAACCTCAACTTATTTTAAAGAGAACTGAGTTTTAGAATTGATTTAGAATTACGAAAAATACGTTGGTGACTTGAAATTTACTAACGTATAGATCACTCATTGGGTTTTTGAGCGTTTTAGGAAATTTTAAGTGAGAAAATATGGAAAAGTAAAATAAGAAGTTATGTAAATTTTAGAAAGGCCAAAATGAGGTTTAGAAGGTTGAGAAATATTTTACGTAGTGGAAAAATGATGGAAAATGCTTTTCGTAACTTAAAAACGAGATTTTTAAGCTACGCGATTTCAAAAACGTTGAAAAATCGCTACGCGATTGAAAAGCAATGCAATATTTTTACGTGATTGAGAAAACGATGGAAAACTGCTATGCGATTGTGAAAACGCGACAAAAATGTTGCGCGATTGAGAAAACACGATAATATAATTTCGCGATTGAATATATAGTAGGATTACTGTTGGACTAATGTATAGACCCTGTATGAGAAATGATAAGTTTTGCCTGTGATTGGCTTTGGTGCATTAAACATGCATTGGAAAGGTCCGATGGACTGGATAAGGCTAATTGCCTAGGAGAAACTTACACCTCTTGAGTGGGTATGATATGCATAGTGTAAGTCACTTGTTGATCTTGAGGGCGTCGGGGTGCGGGTTGTTCATAATGGGTAGTTGGTAGCTCTTCTGTACTGTGGATTAGACCGATGTAACACACTGACGATCTGGACCGAGATACTATTCTTAATCAAGATCTGGTAAAGATTGTCGTATATATGCTATATGTGTAAACACTTATGAGAATTGTGGCACGTGATCTGAGGCATGTTGGTATAGACAGATCTTTTGGATCAATCTTTCCGACTTGAGTTTAGCTCCATGGAGTAGGAAAATGAGTTAGAAATCATATGCATAATTTGGACATGTTTGAATGTTTTGGTGACATTTTATCTGTTAAGTGTCGATGAATGTTGGAATGAAATGATGATGTTTATTGTTTATTATATTTGTATCATTATATGATATATATGTATGATGTGCTATTTGTGTTATCTCTGTGTAGTGATGTTGGTAATGGTGTAGGTTATCTCACATTTTTGTATGCCTATTCTTGTATTGCATTTATATTTAGTAAAGACGCTGAGTAAGGTACTGAGCAAGAAGGCAGAGAGGAATAGATTCCTATTGAGGAAGCTGAGTTCTGATTAGATAGAAACCTGGTCGAGTTTCTTTGGATATGTGAGACTACAGTTCCATGGTGGAGCTGGCGCGTGGAGGATTAGTCCCAATGAGGAGGGACTAATATATCAGGGACATTTGACGGTCAACATGAGCAGGATATTTCATGGAGATCTGTTCTTTTCTGTCACTATTTATGTACATGTAGAATTTATGCTGTCGATTAGGCAGTATTGGGGTGATAGGTACCATGTCCCAACGGAGATCAGTATAGTGTCGTCTGCACGGACACCGGTCCGTAGGACTTCATGTCAAGTTAGATTCCTACCTGCTAAGGAATCTGAAGAGGACCTGTCTGAGAGTTCTGTTGTCTAGTCATACTTGGGCAAGTATGTTAGTTTAAATAATGTTCAATTACTTTTGTGGACTATGTCTGTAAATATTTCAGTATGTCAGTACTGAAACTTATGTATATATTGTAAATTATTTGTGAAGCTATTTAGGATTTTATATTCTGCTAAGCTTATTTTATTAGTATTCCAGAAATTTTATAACTTATATGTACATTACAAATCATATTTTAAAATATTTGGGTCATTTGGTAATTAAGTAACATAAATGTGATAACCTACGGTGGGTGTTACAACAACTGCCCATACAACTGTCATCGAACAGTAACAATCAATGATATTGAACCACCGCCCATACAATGGAACAATAACATTGAGCAATCAAACACAAACTATCAATGATATTAAACAACCGCCCATACAATTGCCTAATATCATTGAGCACAACACACATACACAAGGAATCACTAACCACAATAACAATCAAACATCAAGTAATGCAATGATGTTATAATGAATGATTATGCTCAAACAATGGTGCATAATGGGGTAAGTGCAATGTCATGAATGTCATGAAACTTGACTATTCCTTTCTTTGTAGTGTGGAGGGAATTTGTTACCTCCTTAACCCACTACCTTCTTTACTAATTGGTTCCTTATCTTTACTTTCCTTTCTATAGTAGGGAGGGAATCTGTTACCTCCTTAACCCATCATTCTGAACTGTTTCTATGCTATGTATGAGTATGCATGCATAATGTAGAGTTATGCATAACTCTTACATAACCACTACATAATCTCTATACTTGCACTACTAGCTCTACCTCTATGAAAGCATTCATGCGACTTTAAATATGCTTCTTCTTCTTAGTATACATTCTTTCTTACTTTAACATTTCCCCCCAACACTATGAGGCATCCATGCCATTATGGCACTCTTAATTGTCCATCTTATTTAGCATACTTGAACCTTACATCTTCTCAATTGATATCTAGGCAACCGTTGGTTGCATACTTCATAATTCCCCTTAATTCTTATTAACTAGGCACTAAGGCCCCTTATTCTTATCATTTAAGCACTATGGCCCTTCTCTTTGCTATACTTATCTATATGCTTATATTTCACTTTCTCATCACTTTTCATGTGAAATGTGTGCAACCTTTTGTTGCATCAAGAACTAAACTTATATCTAAGGTAAACTATGTTTAATGTTTACCTAAACTTTCCTTGTATGTTTCTAGGTTTTTCTATCTAAAAAATACCCTCTCTAGTGCCTCAACATATTCTACTAGGCATAGCCAAAGGATTCTACCAACTAAAGGATAGCCAAAGGATTCTACCAACTAAAGGACTTAAAGCATTCAAAAACAACATTTTTTAAGCTTCAGGGTCTCACGTTGTGGCACAAAACTATGTACGCTGGGGCGCCTAACTCTCGGGTGCAACTTCTGGGTAGAAAACTGCCCCACGTCGTGGCATGCCAAGATCCACGCCGCGGCATGCTCACACCTCAGGCCACGCCTCGATCCATGCCGCGACATGACAAGTAGAACTCAGATTCTACAGAAATGTGATTTCTGCATTCCTTTAATTCCAACCAATTTCTAATCACCCAAAATCAATAACTTGAAGCTCTTCTACTCAACAATCATTATATAACATCAAAACACTCTTAATATCTCAATCTAACATCAAAGCTCCAAGAAAACCCATTTTTCATACTCTTTAACTCATGGAAAATCAAGCATACAAACATGTTCTAGCTTCTTTTACAATCAAACTTACTAGTTTCTAATTCAGAAACTAGTCCTTAAACTCACTTCCTCACCCAAAACGTTCTTTCCATCAAACCCTAAACTAAGAAAAGATGGAAATAAAAGGGAAAAGGAAAAGTAATCAAGCACCCCTACCTTGGTTGATGACTATTGGCCTTGGCTTTCCTTCTTCTCCTTCTCTTCCTCTTCCTTCTTTCTTTTTTTCTTCTTCGTTTCTCCTCCCCTGTTTTCTGGCTAAACCAGCGTGAGAGACGAGAGAGAAGTGAGAAATCTCACTTAAAAAAAATGCCCCAAGGGCATTTTGGTCATTTTATAAAACTTCCATCTTCTAGAAATACTTTGATCTTATTATTTCAAGCTTCTTAACCTCCATAAGTATTAAAATAAATCCTATGATTCATCTTAATACTTATTTTGTCATTTTCTTAATTTTTTATATCTGCACTAAGTCCATTCAGTATCAAAACACTTACTCGGTGTGCTTAAAAATGCCAAATGAACTTAATTTACCTTCAAACTTTAACTGCAACTTTCTTAACTCATTTATAACTTGGAAATAAACTATCCATATTTATTTCCCTTAACTTAACCTCCATTTTCTGAGTCATTTTAGGTCACTTTCCACCTTCTGTGTTGCGACAAAGTGCCTAAACTAACTCAGTTTGCCATAAAACTGAACTAACATGTTAAGCAAGTATAATAGTACCTCTGAGAACATATACAAGCGTAACATGTTTTTCGGGAAGTTACACCTTGCAACTGCTGGAACGTGAAGTGAGAGGGAGCGGGTGAGATTGGAGAGAAATATCTCTCAAAAAGGGTGAAAATATGAAATACCCCAAATGCCCTTATTAACTTTGCTGGAACTTTCGATCTGTTAAGAACACTTAGGTTTCTCTAACTCAAGCTACCTAACTTTCAAAGGTATTAGAATAAAGCCTAAGATTCATAAAAATCCTAATTTCACCATTTTCATAAACTTCCATATCTGCTACAAGCCAATCCAGTATTAAAACACTCACTCAGAATGCTTAAAAATACTAAATCAACTCAATTTCTCTTAAAATTTTAATTGTCTATTACTTAACTCACTTATGGCTTAGAAATAAATTATTCATATTTATTTCTCTTAACTTATTCTTTAAATGTAACATCCCGAAAATTGATAATTTTAGGATAAATAGTCGTTTTATAATATTTGTGACTTTTGGAAATTTTTTTGTATTTTTCTGAGAATGTGGAATATTTTAATATTATTTCTCGTTTTGCATGCGCACTAAGCGGAGCCGGGATAACATCCCGAAAATCAATAATTTCATAATAAATGATCATTTTATAATATTTAGGATTTTTTTGAATTTTTTTGGATTTTTCTGAGATGGTAGAATATTTTAATATTATTCTTCATTTTGCGTGCAAATTGAGTGGGCCTGAGAAAATGAGATATTTTTCCCGAGAACCTTGATCTGTGAAAATGTCGACGGGGGATCTTACTAAACCCGAGGCTGGACACGATTTACGATGTTTTACATTTTTTAAGAAATTTTATCTGACAGAGTGATAAATCGTTGTGTAATTTTTATCCGCGAGGTAATTAACACTGACTTCTGTCAACTGTAACAATTGTCCATTGAGTAATAGCATGCATTAGAAATCCTATCACCTTATCCTAATGCAATCCACTTTATGTCCCATCAAATCCACTTTAATTCAAATTTGGTGTACTTTCTTCAAAGCTTCTTTGAGAAGCTTTGACTACCAAATGACCAAGCTACCCTTGGCTTGTTGAGGAAGCTAATTTCCCCCCTCTCTTTGCTCTTATTGCCGTGGACTCTCGGGCCCAAAGGGGAAGCAATTTTGTTTCCCACACTTAAGCCTTACACCAAAAAATATCTTCACTTTCCCACATATTTTCTCTCTCTAACTTCATCTTCTTCATTTTCTCCTCCTTCTCTCTTCTTCCTCCCTCTTCAATCCGAAATTCCATCCCCTCTCTTCACTTTCCTCTTCACAAACACCATTTCTACACTCCTCACAACCCCCTCTACAACTTCTATTTGAAGAGTTTTCTTCAAATACCAACTTCGTCCTCTCCAAAGTTTCTCCTCCTTCTCTCTACCCTCCTGCATTGCTACGAAAATGCAGCCCCATAGTGACCATTAATCTTCATCTTTTCCTTCAACAAGATCATTTCCATAGTCACCTCATCCTTCTTTACATCTTTCCTTTAGAAAGTTTCTCCAAAATCCAACTTTTCCTCCATTGTCTTCCAAGACAAAGTTTCCATTTTTGAGGTAAAGCTTCCACCTTTATTCTCATTTCTCTTCATTTTCGGACTCTAGGGTCTCAAACGAGACCAAAGATCCATTCCTTTCCATGCTTAACATTGATTCTTGATGATGGAAATTCCTAGGGTTTTGAAGGCTTCAAAACCGAATCTTCAAGGGCCTTGAAGGAGATCATTTTCGTTGTTCTTCCTTAAATAAGAGGGAGATTACTTAGTTCAACCACTAATGGTGGTGAGGGAACCTTTGTGTGCTTGTTGATGGAGGATTCCATCTTTGTATGTTCACTTTATTTGATGATTTTACATGTTTGGTGTTCTTGAATTGAATAAATACTTGAATGACTATTTTGTATATATTGGATGTGTTAAATATGCTTGATCATGTTAGGGTTGTTAAATGGAAAATTTGGAGTTTCCTACCCTAACATGGTGCCACGGTTTTAAGTGGGATTTTGGGATAAAAATTGAACTTTGTACACAAAGAAATAAAGCTTATGTGATTTAATGTTGAATGATAATATTGAAAGTAATAAATGAAAAATTTTAAAGGGTTTAATACCCTAAAGGAAGGCTATGGTTTTGGCTTGGAAACATAAGGGATTGAATTGATTTTTGGGTGAATTAAAATTTGAGTGAATTGATATCAATAGGCTAGTGTTTAAAAAAGGAATTAAATTGGAACTTTAAAGACTTGAGGGGCCATGGTTTTGGCCCTAAAATCCTAAGGGATTGGATTGAATTGTGGTGGACTAAGATTTAGATGATTTGATATCAAGATACTAATATATAAAATGGAAAGAAAATTGAGACTTTGAGAACTTTGAGGGGCCACGGTTTTAGAGAGAAAGTTAAGGTTTAAATGATGCCTTGGTGCATCTTTGGAAGTTAAGAAATTAGAGACATGCATAATCCATAATGAAGTGGAAGAATTTAATTGAATGATGGTACTTGAGAAGACTATAGTTTTGAAGGTTCATTTGCCCTAAAATTCTCATAATTGACTAAAGTTAAAGACTTTGAAAATGTGAACCCAAAATATGAACTTGTGGAAATTGATGAACTATGTATGACTACATATTGATGTTGAGGGATTGAATTGACCCCATGTAAAATAAAAGCTATATAATTAGGTATCGAGAGACTAGTGCATAAAATGGAAGAAAATTTAGAATCTTAAAGGCTTGTGAGGCCACGGTTTTGAGGGTTGATTTACCTAAGGAATTTCATAATTTATTAAGACTTAAGCTATTGGAAACGTTGAACTCTTAATGGGGAATGTTGATAATGGATGGACCATAAACATACATTGAGGTTGAGAAGTGGTTCCATATTATTGTAAGACCCTATGTGGGGTTAAGTAATTGTTGATGACATTATGATGTATTGACATTGATAATGAATTATATACCATCATGGTATTGAATATGATAAATGTATCTTTGATAAACATACATAATTAGACATTGTATCGTCATGCATATGTGTTATCCGTTGGACATATTTAAATTGATAAACATACATGATTGGACATTACGTCGTCATGCATATGTGTTGTCTGTTGGACATTGTTGTAAAGGCGATATGTGCCTAGGAGTTTGAATAACACCTATGTGTGGGTGCAAATAGACTAAGCAGAGGGTCATATATTGTTGACCTGAGGGGCGTCGGGGTGCGGGTGCTTCACATGGACAGTTATGAGCTCCTCTGTGCCGTGGGGTAGACCGATGCAAACAAACCAACGATCCTGACTGGACGTTGTCCTATATCGCGATCAACTATTGAGGTGTCATGTATAAGCCATTGTTGCGCAAATATTTTTATGAGATGAAGCACATTATTTTTAAAGGCTAACGATATACTAGCTTTACTCGTTGATCATTCACTCCGAAAATGTTGATGTCTAGCTCCATGGAGTAGGATTTTTAGTACCATAATGCATTGTGCATTGTTCATTATCGATCTCATAAGTTGTTGAGCATGAATACTTGTGACTATGAAAGTAACTGTTTTATTTCTGTAAATAATTATCTGATTATCGTGATGATTACTGAAAATATTATTGTGATCTACCTGTTGTCATTGATTCTTACTATTGCTTATAATTGTACTGCTTTGTTGTAAATTCTATTGTACTGTTAATGAATATATGAAGTGTATTGCTATGTGGGCGCTCTGCGCCGTGTTATTTTCTTACTGCCATAGTGGTAATGAAAGTTGGGTGTCTCACCTCTTCATTTCATTACTCTATTTTTTGTCGCGTTGAATAAAGACTGTGAAGAACCCAAATTGGATTTACTTAGCTTATTGTTGGAGAATCGACCTCTGTTTATTTTGATGGCGTCTGGACAAGCTCCTCTCATTCATACGTGGATACAGTTTCATAGTGGATCAGAAGCCTGGCATTTCAATCGTGACGCGGGGCGTGTTACTTACATTAGGGATGTAACTTTAGTTCAGTGCGGTAATGAACCTGGAGCTGGTACGAACATCTCTTATGTTCCTATACGTGTGGAGTTCCCTATACCCACTGGGGAGATGTGGAGTAATCACCTCCTCTTCCCTAGAGAGGTTTCGGTTATAACGCATGTTCGTACTCCCGTCTATCTGGAAGTGTTGCAAGGGCGAGTGTTACCTATCGGGGATGCTGAAGAAGATCAGGTGTAGGACCATTCCATTCACGTGTTAGACTTTGTAGAAGGCCGAACTTTTATATGGTAGTTATGTTATGTTATGTAGAACCTAAGATTAAATATTATTGTAAGCTTATTTATGCATGTATTCTAGATATGTATTTTATATTAAACTGATGTTGCATTTGGATTGTAAGTCAATATAATTACATTTCATATCGTGGCTCATAATTTCTATTTACGCATAATGGAAACAAACTTTAAATTTTGAAAAATTACTGATATTGAGGTTGTGACACGCCTGGATTTAGTGACTGTAGTGTAATGACGATTATGCCGTGATTATTATATAGGTGCGTTACATTAAAACCATTTTCTAAGTCATTTTAGGCCACTTTCCACTTTCTGTGTTGCGACAAAGTGCCTAAACTAACTCAGTTCGCCATAAAACTTCACAAGCATGTCAAGCAAGTATTAGGCTACCTCTGTAACCCTATACAAGTGACATATCATTAAGGATGTTACACATAGCAACCTCATGCATATCTCTGAGATGGAGATTCATGACATTACAATTGTATGGGCGGTTACGGATTTCTGAATGTTGATGGTGATATTGTGAGTGTGATGATTAATTAAAGATTGTTTATGAAATGAGTTTTTATATAAATTTATTAAATGAGACTCTATCTCGGGAAGAGAAAGCAAGTGGATTTAGCCTTTTCCACCTTTCTAACTTGTGCCAATATATAACTTGAGTTTTAAAAGTGAGTTTTTCCCCGAAATAGTTGGAATGATTGTGATGTCATGTTTTGTTAATAATCTACTGAGAATTTATAATTCTCACCCCATATTTGTATTTACCATGATGATTCCAGGAAAGAAGACCCTTGGATAGTTTTATGCGAATAAGATGCAAGGAAGCATAGTTTAGTTTCATTCTAATACTTGTATATATATTATTTTTGGGGTCTTGAGAGGCCTAGTTACATGTCTTGTATATATATATATCTTGGCTTTGTGATAAATATGGACATTATAAAGCATTCATATTGTCACACCTCGAAAATTACTTGTTTCATGATTTATATTCATTTTATAATATTTGTGAATTTTTGTAAATTATTTCGGTGATTTTGATTATTTTAATATATTTCTCGATTTTGTGTGCACGTTAAGCAGAGCTGAAAAAATAAAATATTTTTCGAGGTCGGAAAGCTTAGGACTGTGAAGCGGTACATGGGGATCTTACTAAATCCAAAGCCGGACACAGTTCAGTCATGCTACCTCATACAAAACAACGTTTTCTAATATAATAGTTACATATATACAAAAAATATGAGCCTCGTGAATGATAAATAATATGCAACATCTGTATTTATCACAAATACCATATGTACATAGTTTGCACACTTGCCCTCTCAAGGCATACAAAATATACAAGTTTCAAAATGTTGTCAACATAAAACCAAAAAGAAACCAGTAGCTACAAATAAAAGTAGACTAAGTTCCCAAGCTTCTGTATGTACTTTACTTTCCATAAGTCATCTTCTCTAGAATCATTATGGAAATCACAACACATGAGGTGAGAATCAGAAATCCTCAGTAGTTTAACATTAAACTATGTCATCACAATCATTCCAGCTATTTCGGGAAAAAACAAATAAATCACAAGTCACACTAGAAAGGTGGCAACTGTAACATCCCAACTTTTGGGTAAAAGACCGTTGTGTCCCTATTTTGCTGTTTCTTATTTTTCTGTATGAAATACAGAAAAACAATACTGTTTGTTATTTTATTTGATAGTTTTACATAATTTGTTTCGATACAGTAAAATAAAATTTTTATCAAATTACTGTTTTAAATTTTTCTGTATCAAAAATGATGTATAATACTGTCTAGTATTTTATATAATCGTTTTACATATTTTTCTTCCAGACATTGAAATAAAAATTTTTCTGAAATTTTGTTTTAATTTTTCTGAAAGATATACAACTATATAATACTTGCTTGGATATTTTATTTGAACGTTTTGGACGATTACCTACGTTGTGGGAAAAAACAAAAAAATGACCGTTACGTCCCGAACGTCTTGTTTTTTTTGTTTTTCTTTGTTTTTAATTGTTTTCTTCTTGATTTAATGTCCGATAATACTTGTCTGTGATTTTATATGGACTTTTTGTGTGATTTGCTCATTGGGAAAATCTTATTTTATTATTTAGAATTGGGGAATCTTACTTAACCCGATTCTCGAATGAGACTAAAAATAATCTTTTAATTTTTAGGATTTAATCATCAAATAAAATAATTTTATATTATTATAATATTATTTTGTTAGTCGATATAAATAAGTGTTTGACGGACCGGAAATATTTTGCGGGACCCACGTTTAGTCCTTAAGTGTTGTACACGTGGACCAATGAGGAGTGGTCAAAATTGGTGGCTATGACTCATCGCAACGGGCCAATAGGACGATGACACATGGCGTGACACCTCAAAGCATCATGACTCAGAGCTTCTAGAAGGTTCCGAAGTGGCGTCGACTCGACTGTGACTCACCGCGGTGACTCGCTAGTTCCGAGAAGTTTCTCGATGACTGTATTTGTGACTCACCATTGATGATGCACCAATGATGCGGTTATGATGCACAAGTGACTCAAAGATGTCGACTCGCCATGCCGACTCACTGTTTTGGAAAATATCTATGCCGACTCATCCGCTCTAGAAAATATCTACGCCGACTCGCCATGTCGACTCACCCGTTCTAGAAAATTCCACGATGACTCATCATCGACTCATCGTAGTGAGTCACATGTTCTAGAAATTTCTCTTTGATGACTCGCTTTATGACTCATCAAGGGCAATTAGTAGAAAAATAATCAATAATAATTTCTACTCGCTAGTATAAGATAAAAATCTATGTATATTTTATCACCCATTAGACAATAGACATTGACTTTATAAGCAAAGTAATTATTGTTCATTGCTTATGATATACCGAAAAATATCCTAAGCCTTCATTTTTTTTCCGGAGTCTATAAATAGGAGAGTCTTGGCTCATTTTCAACTTTGGCAAGAAGCTCTCACCTTCCTTTTCTCTCCATGTGCTCCACGGCCATGGCTCCCAAATGGAGACAATCTCCACCCATTCACCTTATTTACTCTTCTACACATCATTTTCTCCAAAGAACCAAGACCAAGCAACCAAAATTCTCTCCTTTTCTCTTCTCCTTGATTTCGGCCAAATCACCAAGAACCATTCTCCAAACTTCAATAAATCCTACCAATATCATTTCTTGAATCCTTTCAACAAACCAAGACACTTTCATGTTAGGAATTTCTCAAGATTCCTTCATCTTCATCTTCCTATCAAGCAAAAACCACAAAAACTCATATCTTCCCCTTTCTTCAAGCTCACGGCCAACCCTCAAAAATCACCTTCCAAGCTTCTAAAATTCTAAATGACCATAGATCTTGAATCTCCATACCATTCTAAGGAACTTTCATGTTGGAAGTTTTTCCTAAATCTTCCATTTTCTACCTTGTTCTTCAAAGCTCAAGTTTGAAACCATGAAGGTGAAATTCTTTAATCTTCATGTTTCTATCCATTTTAAAGTTTTAATCATGATTTTAATCCATGATTATTCTAGTTTAGAGCCTTAGGTATTAATATTGTATGTTTTCTTTGTTTTCAAGGAGCTCTTGGAGGAGGAAGTTTGCTTGAAGGAGACATACAAAGGACTTGGAGGTTCTACAAGAGGTAAGAGGGAGATTACCTCATCAACCAAGTGTTGGTGGTGAGGAATATATGTGGTTGTGCTTGTAGAATCCATAAGGATTCGGTGGTGTGCTTGTTTTGATGTGTTAATTATTTGTGTGTTTGTTATTTGTGTGTTTGATAATTTGGTGCTTGCTAGTAGGTTGTTGTGTATTTGTTAGTAGTCTTCTTATGTGATATTTGTAATAATTTGCATGTCTACAAGCTTTAATTTGCATGTCTACAAGCTTTGATAATATGGCATGTGTTAGAAATGCATGATAATATATAGGATGCAAATAATATGTCAAGGATTGCATGAGTGTTCCAAAGAACACATTAACAAGGCTCACGGCCATGATTTAAATGGGGAACCAAAATGTTCTCTTAATTTTCTTAAAAGGTGACCTAATTAACCTAAGAGAATTGGTAAGCTATCCATTTGTTTAGATTAAGAAAAATGAATTTGGAAATTAAATGGCATAACCTTACATTTTCATTCAACATGTCTAACTTCAACACTTTGATTTCTAAAACTATTTTCTAGGATAAGGATTAAATCAATGTAGACAATACAAGAGATTAAACATGTATTTAAAAGGTGAAAAAATAATTTGGAAATCAAATGCAAAGTTTTTATCAAATTCGGCCAACATGCCAAATTAGACTTTCATGATTTCTAAAATTAATTCCAAACTATTTTCAATCAAGAAGAAGCAATACAAGTTAAAGTAAATTTTCTACAATGAGTTTTAAAGAAATAAAGTAGTTAGAATTAAGTTTAAGAGGTTAATACTAATGGTTTTTACTGTAAGAAGAAATACAGTAGCTTTATAAAATTTCTAACGTATAGCTCATCGTGTGTTTTGAAGCACGTTAGGAATTTTTAAAAGTATAATTATTTGGTATTAATAAAAATGAAAAGGACTTTTAAATGGTAAATTTAGGAAACCATTATTATAATTTATTAAACAAAATACTGTCAATTTTTAGTAAAAACGGATAAATAAGATAGAAAAGATGTCCAAAAGACAGTATACGCTATGAAAAATATTCTACGTAATTTGAAAGTACTAAGTACTATTTCTGTCTGTTTAAACAGTAATTTTAAAGGCATTCGAATAAGAAAATGATTTGAAAAATTCTACGCGATTGAGAAAACGTATTAAAAATGCTACGCGATTTTAAAAACAGAAAAATATCTTTACCCGATTTTTAAACGTTTGTAAAAACGACGGAATTATGAAAATGCGATAAAATTTCTACACGATTGATCGTTACTATATCTATTTTATCTTTGTCGGGAAGATGTGAACCCGTCATGAATTATTTTTGAAATCTATTTTATCTTTGTCGGGAAAATGTGAACCCGTACGTGCTTTTGAAAATCTATATCTTTGTCGGGAAAATGTGAACCCGTACATGGCTTTTGAGAACTATATCTCTTTGTCGGGAAAATGTGAACCCGCATGTGCTTTCCATCTATTTGTTATGTGTGCCATGTATTTGGTGGATTGGTTGACGAGACGAATCACATCGTGTTGTCGATGCGATAAACGTAGTGTGGTTCATTGTTCTAATGAACTTGGAGACTTTAGTGTACGGGATTCCACATGTGGACAGTTGGTCGCTCCCGGGCCGTGGTAAACCGATAGCGCACTATCGTACTCAACATACACTATATTTAATCGAGATTGGTGAAATCTAGTAGTACATTTGCTCGTAGTGTCACAACGTGAGACCGTGAACTACACCACGCCCTGGATTGATGGATTCTGTGTCGTGGGGCTATAGACGCAACGTGTGACCGCGGAATAGTTGG
Source organism: Ormosia emarginata (assembly GCA_029884605.1). Lineage (NCBI taxonomy): Eukaryota > Viridiplantae > Streptophyta > Magnoliopsida > Fabales > Fabaceae > Ormosia > Ormosia emarginata. The sequence goes on from JAQQTP010000074.1 coordinate 283,517, forward strand.
TGGGGCAGCCGTGGTACTATTAGATTTTGCGAATCATTCCTCTCTCGATACTTGTGTTTTCTTTAGCTCCGTGGAGTAGGATTGTATCTTATTATATATGTTGATATGTGGTGCATTATTATCTTCTATTTGTTATTTTTATCTATTATCTTTTATTTATTATTTCTTTTATCTGTCATCTTTTATCTATGATATTTTTATTTGTGATTTTATTTGTGATTTCTATCTATGCTTTTTATCTGTGATTTTTATCGTGACCTTCCATTTGTGATATTTATGTTGTTATGATATTTGATCTTTCTTTTATATTGTACTGTTATGATATTTTATATGGTATGAATTGTTATATCTATCCTGATAATGTTATTACTGTTTATTTTATTAGGTTATATGCATATTAGAAATATTTGTAAATTGATAACATGACTATAATTGTGATTATCTGTGTGTATGGAATGACTTTGTCATTCGAATCATTCTTTACTACCGTACTGGTACTGGTGAAAGGGGATCTCACCTCTTTCTGTGTTGTTTTTGTTTGGTTTGTATTCTTGAATTAGTTTAGTAGGCGGAGCACATTCTTAACCCTAGGGAGACAATATTCTGAAGATGGTGGCGACGTCATTGAGTGGTCTTACAAGTTTCAACAAGATGCAGTTGGTGAAGAAACAGACTATGTAGGTTGAATTTTTCTCGTTAGTGTTGTTACCGTGCTATTAGTAGTACCCGTCTTTGGGTTTGCTATTGTTTCTCTGAGTCTGTAAATATTACGTTTTAGCTTATATGAAATGATTGGTGATGTATATGTTAATCTGTTAAATTTAATTTCCATTTTACTTAAACTTTCCGGTAAGTTTGTATTTCCGCGACAAGAAATTTTAAAATCCATATTTTGAAACTCAAAGCTTTTATAAAATAATTTTAATTAGTTTTAAGATTTATTTATTTTTTTTAAAATGTGACGCCCTACGGAGGGTGTTACAGCAACAGCCAAAACAACTTCCTTTCTCTTCCCGAAATAGAATCTTAATCATAAGTTTGTATGGAAATCATTTCCACACACAATCTTCAAATCATCACCATATTCTCAAAAGTAAGCAATTGTCCATACAATTACAATGTCATGAATATGTTATGGTAAGCAACCACACATACAATTGCCATGCATATGACTAGTAATGCCTTATGTTCATGCCAATGCAATATCCTAAAAATGCATTTATGAGATGTAAATTGATAATGTCATGATATGTCATGAATCTTGAACAGAATACAAGAACTCAGTTCTATACGTCTTGAACAAAACACAGAAATCCAATTCCATAAGTTTCTTCAAGTAGTGAAGGAACGTACTTTCTCAACTACATGATGATAGGGAGGGAAAACACTGTCCTCACATTATCAAAAGTATAGGATCACCTCCGATAGTGAGGGAATGTCCTGTCCTCAACTATCTTCCACTTAGGATAATGCGTAGTAAAGAGGGAGGGAATACACCATCCTCAGCTCAACTACCAAAACAATGAGTGAGGGAAAACACCATCCTTAGCTCATCACTATAATAGGGAGGGAAAACACCGTCCTCACACTATTATATATTATTACCAATTGTGAGGATCACATCTTTCATTAATCACAAATATGAAAAACAATGACTAATTATCATAATAATTAGTATACCAATTGTTTTACATTCATCACATTATCACTTCATTAAATACCCCTATTAGAGTCTCAACACTCATTAGAATGCATATATCGAGGACCTACACGAGTAAAGAGCTTCATTTTAACAAAATAAAGGTCCTAGCAAAAACTATTCTAGGCGCCTAAGAGCCCACTTCCCAGTGCCTGGGCGTTGGCTGGGCAGAAACCAGGCTCTGTTTTTCTCCTTGCTGGCGCCTGGGCACCCAGCGTGTAGCAATACATAGGAATCCTTCTGGGCATTGGGCGGCCAACTCCTAGTGCCCAGGTGCCAGTGCACCAAAATGAAATCCTCTATTTTTCTAGTTGCCAAACTAGAGTTTAACCTTCCAAAATCAAATTTTAAGTGATTTCCAACCATATCCAAGGTCTCTAAACATGATATAAACCTTATGTACAATCTCAACTCATCAAAGCATGAATTAAAGAATTAACATCAACCTCAAAAATCCATTTACCAACTCACAACTCAAGTGGAAACAATGGAGTCTAAGGGATGAAAATTCATTGCCATGCATCAAGCAAGCTAAAAACAAGTCATCATCAAGTTTAACAACAAGAATCAAGCATGAAAAACCACATCCACACTTAAACCCATTTCCTTCATCAAACAAACTCATGAAACAAGATGAAGAAAATGAAGGAAAAAAGTTAAGAAACAAGGTCCCCTTACCTCTAGTGTCCAAGAAAAATGATTCCAAGGTTTCCTCTCCACCTTTTCCTCTTTCTTCCTCCTCTTTTCCTCCATTTGCTGCCCCTTCCTTTGTGTTTTCTCTTCTTTTTCCTGTTATTGGAGATGTGGAGAATGGGTGAGAATGAGAGAAATGAAGTAAAAAAGTCAAGACTTAAAAGGATAGAAACGTTTGATATTTGGTAACTTAAGATATTTTGGCTGAAACTTCTGATCTGTTAAGAACACTTAGATTTCACTAAGAACACTTCCAAAGGTATTAAGGAAAATCGTAGGATTCATCTAAATCATAATTTCACCATTTCCATAACTTTCCAAATTTTTAACTCACCAATCTGGTATTAAAACACTCACGCAGTGTGCTTAAAAATACTAAACAGATTTAGTCAGTTCTCAAAATTTAACTACACCTCATTCCACACATTTGTGACCTAGAATTTATTTCCATTAACTAAGTAGTTTATGTCTTCTTGAGCTAATAACAGTTATTTTTCACATATAGTGTTATAGCAAAATGACTAAACTAATTCAGAAAGCCACAAAATAAAATAGGCATGTTAAGCAAATATTAGGCTACCTTTATAACCATATACAAGTCTAACATGCTTTCAAGGGTGTTACAAATAACACTGGTATGAGTTATCTATTAATTTGAGTAACCATTTTGGATTAGTTTAAGTATAATACTATAACACTGAATGTGAAAAATAGTTTATAAAAGCTTAGAATTTAGCATAAACAGCTGAGATGATAGAAATAAATATGAAAAATTTACTTCGAGGCCATAAATGGATGGGATGAGTTGTAGTAAATTTTGGAGAAATAAATGAATTGGTTTGACATTTTTAATGACACTGAAAAAGTGTGTAAAGGCCAAATTAAATAGAAAAGTGGCTTTGAAAACTAAGGAAGTTTGTGGGAATGTCAAATAGAAGATGGAGAATAATTTGGAAAGTAATACAGGCCAAGGTAGACACCTGTAAGCCTTTTCGCATAATTCATCAAGTTTAACTTAACCTAGGGAAGAATAACGAAGCTTAGTGACTGATGATGGTGTATAAGGATAGTTGTTGAATGGTGGATATAGAAATTGAATGAAATCATAGAATTTTCTACAACACCTATGAATGTTATAAAATTCATCATTAGAATATTAAAGTATCTCTAAGAGATACAACATTTCTAGTTGGATTTCAACCTTATCCCTCCCATTTCTTTTTCCATCACCGCCTCACTCTTTCTTATGTTTATGTGTTTGAATTTGGTATTGACTTTGAATTTCTATGAATTAGTGATTGATGAAATGGGTTTTGATTTTACCCATTTTTGTGATAACCTTTTGAGGTGGGATTGAATGTATAAATATGAAGTATTGATGTTGTGATTGAATTATATGTGGTTTGCTTTGGGAAGTTTGGCTTGAAATCTTTGTTTTATGAAAAATACCTGGTGGTAATTGATTACCAAGCCACAAATATGTTGCTAGAAACGTGGTAAACAATTACCAAGCTTCTGGAACACATATTGAGTAGGTGGTATTCGATTATCACATATGGGTAATCGATTACCAAGCCTCTATCCAGTTGGTAATCGATTATCATGGCTTGGTAATCGATTACCAAGCCTCTGTTTTGAGATTTTAGCATGTGGTAATCGATTACCACGAATGGTAATCTATTACCAATGCCATATTTTGCAAAAACAGAGTCCTTAACCCTATGGAAACCAATAGTAAACCCAGATTATGATCCAGATCACTATGAGATGTTCCTTGTGATATGATTGTACTTCTAATAAACCCTAGAATTGGTACTAAGATGTATTTGGAATCACTGAGAATGAATGATATAATGCACATAACTATGTGTGAAGTAACCACCTTGTGCACATGATATGAGATGAAATGAATTTATTATGCACTTATTAAAGTTAATTGGTGTATCAGAATTGTATTGCTCCTTTATATTAATAAAGTTGAGCTCATATTGGATTTATATGACATGTGCTTAAAATAAAATGCATTGGATATGCTAAAGAAAACAATGGTGATTCTTTATGACATGATCCTTGTAACACCCCAAAATTTGCTATTTTACAGTAATAATAGAATTGTACTATTTTGTGATTTTTGTGTGTTGTAAAATTATTTAATAATTCCGTGATTGTTTTTGATTGTTTTGTGAGATTTACTCCGGGATAGGAAAATAATAATTTTTTGGCTAGGGAAAATCGTTACGTATTTATTCGGAGCTGGGATCTTACTAAACCCAATTCCAAGAGATGCATGTCATAATCTTTTAATTTTTAAGAATTTATCTGTGAAATAAAAATATTTTATATTTTATTATCTAGTGGACGATACCTACTGACTTATGAGTAGTAGCTTTTGTCCAGTGGACAATAAGAACCGGTAAAGTCTTGAGACTTATTGATAGTGAACCAATAGGAATGAAGTCAACATTAGTAGCTTGACATATTCTAAACCAATGGATGATGGTCAAACTTAGTGGTAGGACTAGTTAGATAGAAACTAGAAAATCTAACTAAGTTAGCTTAAATCTAACTAGGTTATTCTAAAAAAAAAACTTAGGAAGTAATCAAATGGAGACAAACTTAGTTACTAACCATTAGGATTCTTAGTTACTCTTAGTTACAAGAAGGTTCTACAATGTTCAAGAATTGATGACTATCACCTAAGTAACTAGATAGTTGGCTAATGAACTAAGTAAGCTAACTAGGTTTGCCTAAGTTTAACAAGGTAACTCAATGAAGCAAAACTTGGTTAGTGCTTTCCATTAGGCTTCCATGGCCATTTGGTCTTCAAGGAAGGCTCATGACTCAAAAGTTTTAAGCTTATCACTATGTTAAATATCCTAGCCTCCATAAAGATTTAGATGTTAAACAAAAACTTACCATTCACTCTTTACACTCCCACGGCTAACACAAAGGAAATAGGAGACCAAATTCATTTCATCTTTTTCATTTCTATCATTTTAGCCTTTTCTCTCCATTCTCTCTCTTCCAAGAACACACAAAAACTCCATTTTCTCTTCTTTAAGAAGCTCTCGGCAGCCACGCCCTAGACCAATATACAACCTTCAATAATTTTACTTAATCCCACTTCTTAAACCTAAACACTATTCTAAACATCTTTCATGTTTAAAGTTTCTTCAAAATCATCCATCTAGTGCTTGCAATCCAAGCTTAAAGTTTCTATCCTACAAGGTAAAGATCCTTGTGTCTTGTTTTCAAGGTGATTCTTAAGTTCTAAAGCCATGATTAATCCATGATTTTTTTTTCAACCATAGTTTATGACTTTGTAATTTGTTTAAGCTTGATAGGATTTTTTTTTGGAGCAACACGAAATCTATAAGAGAAGGATCCAAGAAGAGTTTGATCTTCCTTAAGGTAAGAGAGAGATTTATCTCACCAACCAAGTATGGTGGTGAGAGATGAAATTATTTGTGATGGATAATGAATCTATGTGAGGGTTCATATCCTTGGTTGTGTAATTAATTTATTGTGGATGTTTATGTGCTTTAAATTATTTATTTGTGTTTGTATGCTTTATGTGATTTTTATTACTTTATGGCATGCTTGATTATATGATATGATGATTATATACATGTATGCCATGATTGATGATGGAAAGGAAAACAAATTTTGGTTAAAGACCATGAGGCTTACGGCCTCAACACCTCAAAATAAGTGTTTCCAAGTTAAGATTTTCATGAATGATAAAATTGGATGCTTAGGAAGGGAAGGAAAGGAAAATATATATTGGTTTCAATGGCCATGTACCCCACAGTTTTTGAAGGCTCGGAATGACTTGGTTTTATGTAAAAATATGATTTTAGAGTGGTAATTTAGTTGATTGAGTATAAGGATTTAAGAAATGGAAACAAAACATTTTGTTATTTGAAAAATGAAGATTTCATTTATGAAAGGAAAAGAGAGGTTGAAAGTGTTTGAACCTCAACTTGTTTTAAAAAGAACTAATTTTTAGAATTGATCTAATTATTATGGTGAGTATGTTGGTGACTTGAAATTTACTAACGTATACCTCACTCATTAGATTTTTTAGCGTGTTAGAAAATTTTAAGTGAGAAAATATGGAAAAGTAAAGTAAGAAATGATAAAAAAATTTAGAAAGGCCAAAATGAGGTTTAGATGGTTGAGAAATATTTTACACAGTTGAAAGATGGTGAAAAATGCTTTACGTAACTTAAAAATGTAATTTTTAAGCTATGCGATTTCAAAAACGTTGAAAAATCGTTGCGCAATTTGGAAAACGTTTAAATATTTTATGCAATTGAGATAGTGTTGAAAAATCAATACGCAATTTGAAAACATGACAAAAATGTTGCGTGATTGTGAAAATGCAGTAAAATGTTTACGCAAATGAAAATACAATAAGGATACTGTTGGGCCAGTGTGTGGACCCTGTATATGAGATTATGACTTCAGACTGTGACTGGTTTATGTACATTGAACATGCATTGGAAAAAGTCCGATGGACTATGTTAAGGCTAATGGCCTAGGAGAGACTTACACCTCTTGAGTGGGTGTGATATGCGTAGTGTAGGTCACTTGTTGACCTTGGGAGCGTCAGGGTGCGGGTTTTTCACAATAGGCAGTTAGTAACTCTTTTGTACCGTGGATCGAACCGATGCAACGCACCGACGATCCGGACCGAGACACTATTCTTAATCAAGATCTAGTAAAGACTGTCGTATATATGCTAGATGTGCAAACACTTATGAGAGTTGTGGCATGTGGTCTGAGGCATGTTGGTACAAACAGATCTTTTAGATCAATCTCTCCGACTTGAGTTTTAGCTTCATGAAGTAGGAAATGAGTCAATGAGCATATGCATAACTTGAATGTATTTGTATATCTTTGAGATATTTTATCTGTCGAATGTTGAGGAATGTTGGATGAAATGATTATGTTTATTGTTTATTATACCTATATTATTGTGTGATATATCTGTATGATGTGTTGTATTTGTTGTCTCCATGCTGCCATATTGGTATTGGCGTCGATAATCTCACCTCTTTGTATGCCTATTCTTGTATTATATTTATATTTGGTAAAGACGTTGAGTAAGGTATTGAGAAAGAAGGTGGCGAGGAGCAGATTCCTGCTGAGGAGGCTGAGTTTTGATTTGATGGCAACCAGATCTAGTTTCTTTGGGTATATGAGATTGCAGTTTCATGGAGGAGCTGGTGCTTGGCGTATCAGTCCCAATGAGAAGGAACTTATTTATCAGGGACATGTGACAGTTAATATGAGTAGGATCTTTCATGGAGATCCTTTCTTTTCTGCTACTATATATGTACATATAGAATTTCTATTATCTATTAGGAAATATTGGGGCGGTCGTTACTAAGTCTCGTCTGAGATTAACATTGTATCATCTGCTCGGACACCAGTCCGTAGGACGACACGTCAACCAGGATTCCTACCTTCTGAGGAATCTGAGGCTGATCCCGAGGAGGACCTATTTGAGGGTTCTGCTGTTTAGGTATACTTGGGCCAATATGGTAATGTAGAAATGTTTAAATACTTTTGAGAACTCGGTCTGTATATAAATAAGTTTGACAGTACTAATGTGATGTATATGATGTAAATTATTTGTGATGATGTTTAATATTTTTATTTTCTGTTAGGTTTATCTTATTAATATCAAGAAATTTTACAACTCGTATTTACATTAAATAATTATTATTTTATAACTTGGTAGTAATTCAGTAATAATAAATATAAAATGTGATACCCTACGGTGGGTGTTACGTTAGTTGGTATCAGAGCCCAAGTTAGAGTCTTTTGGGTTTGTGGTTAGGTCTGTCTTGTTTGTGTTGTGTGAATTCTCTGCGATTGCTTTCTGAAAGGAAACAATGTTGTTTGAAATGATGATTCTTGACTTTTGTTTTGTATTGTTTAGTTAGATTTTAGAAGAAAATGGCAGGCAGAGGAGGAGGACGTATGAATACGAGAGCTGGACGCACGAATGCTAGAGATGGACATGGAAATGTGGGAGATAATAATCAAAATATGGCTGAGGCTGTAATAGCAATACAAAGGATGGCTGATGTCCTTGTGCAACAGAATCAAAGGGTAAACGAGGACGCACAAAACTTGTCAGAATTTCGTAGGAACAATCTGCCACAGTTCAATGGAGAGTTTAACCCAGAGAAAACCAATCTTTGGATTAAAGAACTAGAGAAAATATTTGATGGTATGGGTTGTACTAACGAAAGGAAGGTCACTTATGCGACCTTTGTGTCGATCGATGATGGCGCGGATTAGTGGATAGGAGCACGAAGATTATTGGTAGTTGAGGGGAGAGTTATAACTTGGGAACTCTTTAAGCAAAAGTTTTTGGAAAAGTATTTTCCAGCTAGTGTTAGGCATGTTAAGGAGATGGAATTCCTTGGTCTGCGACAAAGGACGATGCCAGTAAGTGAATATGTGGCAAAGTTCGAAAACTTGTCTAAGTTTTCGAGATATTTCCAGATGCAGCCATATGAGGAATGAAAATGTAGGAAGTTTGAAGAAGGCTTGAGACATGATATCAAGCGGGCAATAGTAACTTTGGAAATTGATCAGTTTCCAGTGCTACTGGATAAATGTCGTAAAGTTGAGGACATAGATCATCAGCGAGATATGAGGAATAGGAACTTTGGACCTACATGTTTCCAAATAGGAAAGGGTAGTGGTGGCAGCCGTTATCAGCAGAAGCCATATGCTAGACTGTCAGGGGGTCAGAACTGACAACAATCTTTGGAGGGGTTTCTGGTGGAAACAAGATTGGTCAGGCGGGAACTTCTACACTCAAATTCTTTAAGTGTGGAAAGGATCATTTAACTAAAGATTGCCCACACAAAGGAGTCATATGTTATAGATGTGGAAAGCCTAGACATTTCTCCAAAGAATGTGATCAATTGAAAGCGGAACCCTCAGTGGGGAACGTTCGTACTGCATGACCACAGACGAGTGGTCGTGTATATACTATGAGCGAGGAGGAAGCCGCGAGGTCAGAGGACTTTATTATGGAAGAGTGTGCCATTGAAGGTAATCCTTTAACCGTATTATATAATTCGGGAGCAACCCACTCTTTCATTGCTTGTGATTGTGTGGCGCGTTTAGGATTATCTATGACTACATTGCCATATGACTTGAGTGTTGCTACTCCTACTGATAAGCCTGTGATTACTACAAAAGTATGCTTGAATTGCCCTGTTTGTGTTAGGGATATAATCTTTCATGTTGACTTGATATGTTTGCCTCTTTCCAAGATTAATGTAATTTTAGGAATGGATTGGTTGTCTTCTAATATATCCTAATAAGTTGTTCTAGTAAGACACGAGTTTTTCCTGAGGCTGAGGATTCTAGATTCCTAATGGCCACTCAAGTAGAAGCTTGTTTAAGGGAAGTAGATCAGGGGTATTTGTTGTTGTCTTCTTTGGAGGTTCAGTGTGAAGATGTCTTGAAAGATAATTTCATAGTTAATGAATTTCCTGAAGATATACCTGGACTACCGCCAGTAAGAGAAATTGAGTTTGCTATCGATCTAGTACCTGGAGCTGAACCTATATCTATGGCGCCTTATAGGATGTCACCGGCAGAGTTGGCAGAGCTTAAGAAACAATTGGAGGATTTGTTGGAGAAGCAATTTGTGAGACCTAGTGTGTCACCATGGGGAGGTCCAGTATTGTTGGTTAAGAAGAAGGATGGGACTTCTTGTCTATGCGTAGACTACCGATAGTTGAACAAAATTACGATTAAGAATAAATATCCACTTCTAAGAATAATTGATCTGATGGATCAATTGCGAGGAGCCGCGATATTTTCCAAGATTGATTTACGTTCTGGTTATCACCAGATTCGTGTGAAGGTGGAAAATATTCCCAAGACTACATTTCGAACGCATTATGGGCATTACAAGTATCTAGTGATGCCGTTTGGTGTGATGAATGCACATACCATATTCATGGATTTCATGAATAGAATTTTTTTTTCGTACTTGGACAAGTTTGTTATTGTCTTTATTGATGACATTTTAATCTACTCTCGAAGTCAGGAGGAACATGCTAAGCATCTTAGAGTGGTTCTCCAGATATTGAAAGAGAATAAACTATATGCAAAGTTGTCCAAATGTGAATTTTGGTTAAGCAAAGTTCAATTTTTGGGACACCTCATATTGGAGGAAGGGATTGAAGTTGATGCTTCAAAGGTGGAGACAATTGTTGAATGGGAAAGGCCGAAGACTGTATTGGAGATCCGTAGTTTCATCGAATTTGCCGGTTACTGTCGATGGTTTATTGAGGGGTTTTCCAAGATAGCAGGACCTCTTACCCAACTTACATGAAAGAATCAACCGTTTGCATAGACTGATGCATGCGAAGAAAGTTTTCAAGAGTTAAAAAGACGATTGACTATTTCACCGGTATTAATTCTACCTGATCTGAATGAACCCTTCGAAGTATATTATGATGCTTCGTACTAAGGATTGGGTTGTGTGCTTATGCAAAACAGACAGGTTGTGGCATATGCTTCAAAGCAGGTAAAGGTACATGAGAGGAATTATCCTTCTCACAATTTGGAATTAGCAGCTGTGGTGTTTGCATTGAAAGTATGGAGACATTTTCTATATGGTGCAACTTTTAATGTTTTTAGTGATCATAAAAGCTTGAAGTATTTGTTCGACCAGAAAGAGTTGAACATGAGGCAAAGGCGTTGGCTGGAATTTTTGAAGGACTACGATTTCCAGTTACAGTATCATCCCGGGAAGGCGAATGTCGTAGCGGATGCTTTAAGTAGGAAAATGCTCAGTGTTTCTGTTATGATGATTAAGAAGAGAGAACTGATAGAAGAATTTTGGGATATGCGGTTATCTGTGAAGTTGACACTGGGGAAGATGTGTTTAAACATGATCACTATTTCAAATAGTTTGATGGATAAAATCCGAGAAGGACAAAATGATGACCAATATTTACAAGAAGCAAAGGAAGTAAAGAGTCAAGGTGCAATGTTGGAATTTAGAGAATGAGCTGATCAAATTTTGAAATTCAAAGGAAGAATTTGTGTGCCTAATAATCAAGGACTTAGGAGATTGATTTTGGATGAAGCTCATAGGAGTAAGCTGAGTATGCATCCAGGAGCCACAAAGATGTATCAACATTTGAAGCAGCTATATTGGTGTCAAGGAATGAAGAAAGACGTCACTGAATATGTATCATCCTGTGGTTAAATGACTTTAATATGTTTTGATTAATGACTAAACTTAACATGATTATTACTTTGATTCACTAAATACTTGCCAAGCTTGATTTTTTCAGTGAGATTTAATGAAGCAAGAACAGTGGATGCAAAGGATCAAGGATCATGAAGGAAAACTTAAAGAAGGAGCATTATGAAGCAAGGAATTCAAGGAAGATCATTAGGAATCTTTTTGTAAAGAAAAGACTTTGTTTAATTCTTTGATTAAGCTCTCACAATAAGTAAAAATGGTTTTCAAAAATAAAAATGGATTAAGAATGAAAAAGGTTAATTAATAAGTCTGTACATCAATGTGTACATCAATGTACTTTCTGTTAATTAACTAACTTTTTAATGAAAACCTCAATGTACATCTATGTATAAGTATTATACATCTATGTATACATCAATTGATTTTGAACTTAATGAAAATCTAAGTGTACATCCATGTATAAAGTGTTATACATCTATGTATACATCGATTGATTCTGGACTTACTTGATTAGTATGCAATTTTGCATCTGTACATCGATTGATACATCTATGTATAAACCAGAACAGAAGCAAGAACTTTTTGATATAGTTATACAATCGATTAGGTAATCGATGTATAAACTTCTGGGCTGAAAATATGAATGTGTTTCAAGAAAAACATCGATGTACTCATATGTGTATTAATCAAGATTAAGAACTTCCAAGAATACAATCGATTAGGCAATCGATGTATACATGTTATAAAAGTGAAATTTTGTTTAATACATCTATGTACTAATCGATTGACTAATAATAGAATTTTTCAGATAAATCTATTTTGATCTTAACTGATTTATAAAGTGTGTCCAACGGATCTATTTTGTTAAATACCTATATAAGGACATTGGCAAACACTTTCACAATAACAATCAATTCGAAATTTGAGATCAACACACAAATACTGTGAGAGTTTTTCTTTGAAAGAAAATAGAGTATACTTTTCTATAGAACTTCAAATTGTTGTATCTGATTTTTAGAATCTGAATCAATCATTTCATATTTCTATAAAAGAGAAATAAGAGAGAAGGTTCTCTTGCTAATGAAATCAAGAGTAGAAGGTGCAACACCCTACTGGGGATGTCACATTTCCAAACAATAATAATAAAACCTTTACCCAAGTTATAAATTATTTCGTAATATATAATAATATAGGTTGTAAAAATATTTTTTTTAACAAAATATTATAAAAAGAAATAAACAGAACACAAAATAAAACAAATTATTACAATACACACCATAATTATACATATGATTTTGTTTTTAATAGGTACAAATAATTTACATATTACAAACTAGTTAATTAAAAACAGTTAACTGTCTGGTTTAAAGCAAACCATAAACTAGCCCAAGCATAACACTAAAAGTTCTGATCCTCCGAAGAATCCTCTTCGGGAAGATTATCGGAAGACAGAAATACTCTAATAACACCATACCACGCTGCAATCAATCCATATGATATGGATGATCTCGAGGTTCGCCTTTCTCGAACTGGTCACTTGGTTGTTGCTTCTCGTTGTATTGACAATCCAACAGTTGCTCCTCTTCTACTTCCTCAATGACTTTACGGAACATAAATAATAATACAGAAAATATATACAAAGAGGTGAGACAATCTACATCATTACCAGCATAGCAGTAAGAAAATGACAATACAAACAAATATAACAGTTAATATAACAATTCATATTATCACATATGCAAAATATCATAAATCAAATTATAACTATTCACACAACGATGCAGATTAAATATGCCATGTACTCAGACTCGTTTCCTACTCCATGGAGCTAAACACCAACATCAGAGAAAATGATCCGGTAAACATGTCCGCACATAAGGCTGCCTCAACCAACTATTACACAGTCAAATACGTCGTGTAAACAGCACACAATCAAATACGTCGTGTGAATGGTACACAGTCAAATACATCGTGTACGTCCAGGCATAGTACCAGACAGTTCCCAATAAATCCTGATTAAGAATAGTATTTGTCGAGATCGCTAGTGTGTGTTTTCAATTACCACGGCCCAGAGGAGCTACCAACTATCCACATGTGGAATCTACTGCACACTAACACCTCTAAGTTCTCCTCATGAACACATTATGCCTATCACACCCACAACACGGTGTAATTCATCTCGTCAGTCAATTGTCAATTTCAACCAAATTGACATACCACTCTATGTATGTAATGATCCATAATTACAAAAATACCCTCAGTATCACCATAAATCATAATTACATAAATATCCTCATTATCACCATAATTACAAAAATACCCTTAGTATTAATAATTCCAAAAATAATATGTCTCCACTTGACAGTACTATTTTCCAACATGTCCGGGTCCACCACTTTGGCCCGTCAATAAAAACTTATTGTTTCCATAAGTCGCATAAATATTTTTCAACGTTTTTCTCAATTGCGTAGTTTAAAATCCACTATTTTAAATATGCATAAACTATTTCTACTGTTTTTCACTGTATAAAATATTTCTTGATGTTCCAAATTAAATTTTTAAACTTTCCAAAACTAAAAATATTATTTAGACATTATTTTCCATTTTTCTTTACAAAAATTACTCTAAGTAATAATTGCTGACGTTTTTTTGAAAAATTCAATTTTAATAAATTCTTCTACAGTTAATTTTATTCTTTAACTACGTAAAATATTTCATTGCTTTCTGAATGCCATTTTGAAACGTTGTTCAATACTTGCTGATTTTTAATCAATTTTAACAGTATTTAGTTTAGAAATTCCACTAAGTGATATTTTCTACGTTTTCTTTTTTTTTAAAATATCCTTTATTTAATTATAACCATCAAATACACTTTGAAAATTGCTAACATACTTTAAAAACTCAAAGGGTAAGTATTTTTCAAGTGTCTAAAATTTATTTCTTTTCTATACTAGACTTCTAATAAAAATTTGTTTACTTATTTGGTTCCTACAAATCCATTGTAAATTAATTCTTTTTAGGTTAATAAACTAATTTACACTTATAAAATAAATTTTGGATCAATTAAATATAAAAAAAACTTGATGGCCGAAAATCACCATTTCTTTTACATATCTTATTTAACTTATTTTCCATCCTCTAAATCCTTATAAAATCCATTAACTTAATAAAATCAAATGGATCATCCTTTTAGAAAATGGTTGAGAACATGTTGGTTCTCTTTTTGAAGATAAAACCATGAGCTCTTCATTATCATGTGTTCTTTGGAACACTCATTCAAATCTCAACAAATTATTCACATCTAACAATAATTATCATATATCTATAAATACATACATATATCTATGAACACATACCATATATTAAAGCAATATTAAAACACCAACTAAATATCAAAGCTATAGACTTGCTTGCATGCATAATAAATCACAAATAGAAAAGTAAATAGCATGCACACATAAACAATCACAAATAGAGAAGACAACAAACAACCAAGTGAATGAATCCTTATGGATTATTCACCATAAATACATCCATTTTCTCAACACTACACATGGTTGATGAGATTAAATCTCCCTCTTACCTATAAGGAAGACAAAATCTCCTTGGACTCTTCCTTAGAAAATTTATCTAGCTTCAACAAAAATCCTAACAAGCTTAAACAAATTATAAAGTCATAAACTATGGTTGAAAAAGATAAACCATGGATCAATCATGGCTTAGAACATCAAAAATCAAATTAGAAACAAGAAACAAGAATTTTCACCTTATAGGAAAGAAACTTCAAAGTGATTTTCCAAGCTCCAAATGGATGATTTAGCAAAAACTCACAACTAGAGATGTTCTTAGAATATGGTTTAGGTTTAGAAAATGGTGTTAGATGAAATTTTTGATGGATGGAAGTGTATTGAAGAGGTGATGGCCGTATGGTAGGAAAATGAGGACTTAGGAGTTTTCTTTGGGTTCTTTGGGTAGGAGAGAAATGAATGAAAGTTTAGAATGATAGAATAATTGATTTAGGAGTGAATGATTGTCTTAAGACATTATGCATGGCCATAGGACACTCAATTATGGAGCTTGTCTCCTTTGTTGACCAATTTGGCTTAATAATGGCCTTTGATGATTTGGATGGTGGATGGCTTGCTTTAGAATTCATGATTGCTTCATGATTGCATTTTGAGAGCATAATGCATGCATAAGGCCAAAAATGCTATAGGAATTCTAATCAAAATTTGATTGATTTTAATAACTTAATTATGCTTAAGTCCTCCTAGTTATGTTTAATTAAAAATTAGCTAGATTCCTTTGTATTTTAGTTAATCATTTATTTACTTAGAGTCCCTAATCTTCTACTTAATTATACTAGTACATTGCCTAACTAAAATTTGATGGAAAATTAATTAGGTTTAATCCATTTAATTATCACTTAAACCCTTTAGATTAACTTAATTAAGTTTTAGACTAATTATTCCATTAAGTTAGATTTTAAACTAACTAATCTAACTAAATCTAACCATTTTTATGGATTTTCAACCTTTTGGTTTAGAATTTTACAAGCCATTTATGTTGGTAAACTTTTCCTAAAAGTGGATCCCACAAACCTAAACATGAGTCCCACAAACCCAAACGTGAGTCCCACAGACTTTTCTGCATGATAAATAATTTTATTATACAAAAAAATCCTAAAAATTAAAAGATTGACATACGTATTATTCCGAATTGGGTTTAGTAAGATCCCCCAGCTCCAAATAATCAAACAAGATTTTTCCCGGCCTGAAAATTATTATTTTTTTGACTCGGAGTAAATCACACAAAACAATCAAATACAATTACGAAACAGTCAAATTAATTTTATAACACACAGAAAACATAAAATAGTACAATTAGGGTAAAAATGTAATTAACCAAAAATTGGGGTGTTACAACTCTTCCCCACTAACAAAAATTTCGTCCTCGAAATTTATCGTACCTTAGAAAAGATGTGGGTACTGCTCCCTCATTTTATCTTCCAGCTCCCAAGTAGCATCTCCCGTTACCTCATTCCATATAACCTTTACCAATACAATCATCTTCCCTCGAAGCTGCTTCACTCTCCTGTCCTCAATCTTAACAGGAAGCATCTCATAAGTCAAATTATCTTTCAGTTGTACTTCATCAGGTTGAATGACATGTGTTGGATCAAGAATATATTTTCTCAATTGAGACACATGGAATACATTATGGAGATTAGATAAAAAGGGTGGTAAGGCTATTTGGTAGGCTATAGGACCTATCCGACGAATGATTTGATAAGGTCCAATAAATTTAGGAGTGAGTTTTCTGACTTTGATAACCCTTCCGACACCAATCGTAGGTGTTACACGCAAAAACACATGCTCACCTTCTTCAAATTCAAGAGGTCGTCTCCGCTTATCAGCATAGCTTTTCTGTCAGCTCTGAGTTGTCCTCATTTTCTCCTGAATCATCTTCACCTTCTCCGTAGTTTGTTGCACAAGATCAGGTCCAATGGTCATACTTTCCCCATCTTGATACCAACACAAAGGTGTTCGGCATCGTCGCCTATAAAGTGCTTCATAGGATGCCATCCCTATACTTGAGTGAAAACTATTGTTGTAGGTGAATGTTATCAAAGACAGAAATTCATCCCAACTCCCTTGTTGTTCCAACACACAAGCACGCAACAGATCTTCCAGTGATTGAATAGTCCTCTCCGTTTGACCATTAGTCTGCAGATGATAAGCAAAACTCAGACGTAACTTAGTCCCCATGGCTTCTTGTAAGCTTCGCCAAAACCTTGACGTAAACCTCGGGTCTCTATCAGAAACTATACTTGAGGGTACACTGTGAAGTCTAACAATTTCACTAATGTACACCTGGGTTAATCGTTCCAATGAATACTTGATATTGATTGGCAAGAAGTATGCTGACTTCGTAAGCCTATCAACTATAACCCATATAGAATCATGACCCTTCTTCGTTCTTGGCAATCCGGTAACAAAATCCATTGAGATACTATCCTATTTCCACTCGGGAATAGTTAAAGGTTGTAACATACCGGCTGGTCTTTGATGTTCCACTTTTGCTTTCTGACAAACAAGGCAAGACGCCACACATTCTGCAACATCTCTCTTCATCCTTGGCCACCAAAACATCCGCTTTAAATCTTGATACATCTTTGTCATCCCTGGATGCATACTCAACCTACTAGCATGAGCTTCGTCCAAAATCGCTTGCTTTAGATCGAGATCATTAGGTATACAAATCCTTCCTTTAAATCTTAAGATTCCATCAGATCCTTCCTTAACCATTGCCTTTTGACCTTGCTTCAAAAATTCTTTCTCATTCAGTAAATATGGATCCTTATCTTGTTTTTCCTTGATTTCTTCCAGCAAGTCATTCAAAATAGTAACTCTACTTAGACGAATTCTTCCTGGTGCCAATTCCACTGACAACCGTAAATATCTAAACTGATTGATCAATTCTTCCTCCTTTATCATCATAGTAGAAACACTGATCACTTTCCTACTTAAGGCATCTGCTACCACATTCACTTTTCCCGAATGGTATTGGAGTTGGAAATCATAGTCCTTCAAGAACTCTAACCATCGCCTCTGCCTCATGTTCAATTCCTTTTGATCGAACATGTATTTTAAACTCTTGTGATCACTGAAGACATTGAACACAACTCCATACAGAAAATGTCTCCACACTTTCAATGCAAAAACCACTGTAGTGAGTTCCAAATCATGCGTTGGGTAGTTCCTCTCATGAACCTTCAACTGTCTTGAAGCATAGGCTACCACATTTCTGTTCTGCATCAACACGCATCCTAACCCTTGGTAAGAAGCGTCACAATACACCTCAAAAGCCTCGTTTGGATATGAAAAATCAGCACTTGTGCAGTAGTCAATCTCTTCTTCAACTCTTGAAAACTTGCCTCACATTCTTTCGTCCAATCAAAAGCTTGACTCTTCTATGTGAATTGCATAAGAGGTCCAGCTATCTTAGAAAAACCTTCAATGAACCTCAGATAATATCCGGCCAATCCAACAAAACTTCGGATTTTGGTTACCGTCTTCGGCCTCTCCCATTGCAAATAGTTTCTATTTTCGATGGGTCCACCGCAATACCTTTTTTGGAAATTACGTGACCCAGAAATTGAACTTCTTCCAACCAAAACTCACACTTTGCCAATTTTGCATACAGCTTCTTGTCCTTCAAAATTTGGAGAACTATACTGAGATGTCAACATGCTCTTCCTTATTTTGGGAGTAGATCAGAATGTCATCGATAAAGATAACGACAAACCTATCTAGATACGGATGAAAAATCCTATTCATATAGTCCATGAATATTGCAGGAGCATTCGTCACTCCGAACGGCATCACCTGATACTCATAATGCCCGTAACGAGTTCGGAAAGCTGTTTTAGGCACATCATCAACCTTGACACGAATCTGATGATAACCTGATCGCAAATCTATTTTAGAGAAAATAGTTGCTCCTTTCAGCTGGTCCATCAAATCATCGATCCTTGGAAGTGGATATTTGTTCTTTATTGTGACCTTGTTCAGCTGACGATAGTCTACGCAAAGACGAGAAGTTCCATCCTTCTTCTTGACTAGTAGTATTGGCGCTCCCCACAGTGAAACACTCGGTCGCACAAACTGTTTTTCTAACAATTCCTCCAATTGCTTCTTCAACTCCATCAATTCCGATGGCGACATCCTATATGGTGCAATCGAAATAGGACCTGCTCCTAGTACCAAATCAATAGCAAACTCGATTTATCTTTCTGGGGGTAAGCCAAGTACATCATCAGGAAAAACTTCTGGAAATTCTTTCACGATTGGAATAGCATTCATATCTTTTTCACTCTTGACTTCCAAAGAAGACAGCAGCATGTATCCTTGAGCTACGTCCCTTAACAAAGATCTGACTTTGACGGCAGTTAAAAATCCAGAATCCTCATCCTTAGGAAAAACTAAGGTTTTATTGGCACAATCTAATAGGATATGGATAGAAGATAACCAATCCATTCCTAATATTATATCTATTTCAACAAGAGGTAAGCAAATTAAATTGACTGAAAAGACTCGATCATTTATGGTAATAGGACAGTTCAAACATACTTTAGATGTAACAACAGGCTTGGTAGTTGATGTAGAAACAATCAATTGAAAACTCAAAGAAGACACAGGCAATTTCAACTGATCCATACAGTCATACGCAATAAATGAATGCGTCGCACCTGAATCATATAGTACAGTCAAAAGATTACCTGCCACGACACCTTCCCCCTAAATAAGATCTTCAAACTGAGAAATCTCAGTCCCACTCATCGTGTACACTCGTCCTCCAGATCGCGGCTGAGTAGCACGAACATTGCTCACAACTGGCTTCCTTTCTGACTAGTTACATTCTCTAGAAACATGCCCAGGCCTTCCACACTTGAAATAGATCGGCCCTTTAATTGAACAGTCTTTAGATATGTGGCCACTCTTTCCACATTTAAAACATCTTGGCATAAACGTCACATTCGTACCAGCTTTGTTGCCACTAGAACTTCCCCCGATAGATAGACGTAGAGGTTGATTCCCCGGTGGTCTCGAATACGGCTTGTGTTGAAACCGGCTATTGTTACTGCTACCTCCTCTCTGAAACCTCGTTGGTCCAAAGTTACGATTCCTTGGATCATGTGATGGCTCCAACTCCTCGAGTCGTACACATGTCTCCACCAAAGCATGAAACTGGTTCATCCTTAAGGGTAGCACTCCTCGTCACAATTCTACCCTCAACCCTTCTTCAAATTTTCAACATCTCCACGCATCATTCTGTCGAGTTTGAGCATAGTCTGAGAACTGAGACAAGCTCTCAAATTTAGAAGCATATTCATTGACAATCATGTTGCCCTGACGTAAACCAAGAAATTCCATCTCCTTGGCATGTTAAGCATTGGCAGGAAAGTACTTTTCCAGAAATACTTCACAGAATACCTCCCAAGTAATTTCAGTTCCCTCAGCTTATAGTAAGCGTCGGGTTCCTCTCCACCAGTTCTCACCATCCCCTCTCAGCATAAATGTAGCATACGTCACCTTTCGATCATTGGCGCACCCCATTCCTTCAAATATCTTTTCCAGATCTTGGATCCAAAGACTCGTCTTCTCTGGATTAAATTCACCTCTGAACTGCGGTGAGTTATTATGCCTAAACTCAGACAAGTTTAGAGCAACAGCAGTCGCATCTTGCTGTTGAGTTGCTCGTTCATTTTGTTGCGTAATCACTTCTGCCATACGCTGCATAGCCTCAGCAGCTGCAGTCATTAGGTTAACATTACGGTTCACGTTTGCACGCGTTCCTCTTCTGCCAGACATCTTCTTCTTTAATCAAACAAAACAAAACAAAGTCAAATGTACCCTTTCAAACACCAATCATAGAGAATCACACAAAACAAGCAAAAACAGACCCAACCACAACCCCAAAAGACTCTAACTTGGGCTCTGATACCAACTAAATGCAATACCCTACTGGGGATGTCACATTTCAAACAATAATAATAAAACCTTTACCCAAGTTATAAATTATTTTGTAATATATAATAATATAGGTTGTAAAAATATTTTTTAACAAAATATTATAAAAAGAAATAAACAGAACACAAAATAAAACAAACTATTACAATACACACCATAATTATACACATGATTTTGTTTTTAATAGGTACAAATAATTTACATATTACAAACTAGTTAATTAAAAACAGTAAACTGTTTGGTTTAAAGTAAACCATAAACTAGCCCAAGCATAACACTAAAAGTTCTGATCCTCTGAAGAATCCTCCTCGGGAAGATCATCGGAAGACAGAAATACTCTGATAACACCATACCACGCTGCAATCAATCCATATGATATGGATGATCTCGAGGTTCGCCTTCCTCGAACTGGTCACTCAGTTGCTGCTCCTCGTTGTATTGACAATCCAACAGTTGCTCCTCTTCTACTTCCTCAATGACTTTACGGAACATAAATAATAATATAGAAAATATATACAAAGAGATGAGACAATCTACATCATTACCAGCATAGTAGTAAGAAAATGACAATACAAACAAATATAACAGTTAATATAACAATTCATATTATCACATATGCAAAATATCATAAATCAAATTATAACTATTCACACAGTGATGCAGATTAAATATGCCATGTACTCAGACTCGTTTCCTACTCCATGGAGCTAAACACCAACATCAGAGAGAATGATCCGGCAGACATGTCTGCACATAAGGCTGCCTCAACCAACTATTACACAGTCAAATACGTCGTGTAAACAACACACAGTCAAATACGTCGTGTGAATGGTACACAGTCAAATACGTCGTGTACATCCAGGCATAGTACCAGACAGTCCCCAATAGATCCTGATTAAGAATAGTATTTGTCGTGATCGTTAGTGTGTGTTTTCAGTTACCACGGCCCAGAAGAGCTACCAACTGTCCACATGTGAAATCCACTACACACTAACGCCTCCAAGTTCTCCTTATGAACACACTACGCCTATCACACCTGCAACACGGTGTAATTCATCTTGACATACCACTCTATGTATGTAATGATCCATAATTACAAAAATACCCTCAGTATCACCATGAATCATAATTACATAAATATCCTCATTATCACCATAATTATAAAAATACCCTTAGTATTAATAATTCCAAAAATAGTATGTCTCCACTTGACAGTACTATTTTCTAACATGTCCGGGTCCACCACTTTGGCCCGACAGTAAAAACTTACTGTTTCCATAAGTCGCGTAAATATTTTTCAACGTTTTTCTCAATCGCGTAGTTTAAAATCTACTATTTTAAATATGCGTAAACTATTTCTACTGTTTTTCACTGTATAAAATATTTCTTGACGTTCCAAATTAAATTTTTAAACTTTCCAAAACTAAAAATATTATTTAGACATTATTTTCCATTTTTCTTTACAAAAATTACTCTAAGTAATAATTTCTGACGTTTTTCTCAAAAATTCGAT
This sequence comes from Ormosia emarginata, assembly GCA_029884605.1. Classification (NCBI taxonomy): domain Eukaryota; kingdom Viridiplantae; phylum Streptophyta; class Magnoliopsida; order Fabales; family Fabaceae; genus Ormosia; species Ormosia emarginata. The sequence goes on from JAQQTP010000074.1 coordinate 306,214, forward strand.
TTTAATAAATTCTTCTACAGTTAATTTTATTCTTTAACTACGTAAAATATTTCCTTGCTTTCTGAATGCCATTTTGAAATGTTCTTCAATACTTGCTCATTTTTAATCAATTTTGACAGTATTTAGTTTAGAAATTCCACTAAGTGATATTTTCTACGTTTTTTTTTTTTAAATATCCTTTATTTAATTATAACCATCAAATACACTTTGAAAATTGCTAACATACTTTAAAAACTCAAAGGGTAAGTATTTTTCAAGTGTCTAAAATTTATTTCTTTTCTATACTGGACTTCTAATAAAAATTTGTTTACTTATTTGGTTCTTACAAATCCATTGTAAATTAATTCTTTTTAGGTTAATAAACTAATTTACACTTATAAAATAAATTTTGGATCAATCAAACATAAAAAAAAACTTGATGGCCGAAAATCACCATTTCTTTTACATATCTTATTTAACTTATTTTCCATCCTCTAAATCCTTATAAAATCCATTAGGAGTGAATGATTGTCTTAACAAATGGATGATTTAGCAAAAACTCACAACTTGAGATGTTCTTAGAATATGGTTTAGGTTTAGGTTTAGGAAATGGTATTAGATGAAGTTTTTGATGGATGGAAGTGTATTGAAGAGGTGATGGCCGTATGGTAGGAAAATGAGGACTTAGGAGTTTTCTTTGGGTTCTTTGGGTAGGAGACAAATGAATGAAAGTTTAGAATGATAGAATAATTGATTTAGGAGTGAATGATTATCTTAAGACATTATGCATGGCCGTAGGACACTCAATTATGGAGCTTGTCTCCTTTGTTGACCAATTTGGCTTAATAATGGCCTTTGATGCTTTGGATGGTGGATGGCTTGCTTTAGAATTCATGATTGCTTCATGATTGCATTTTGAGAGCATAATGCATGTATAAGGCCAAAAATGCTATAGGAATTCTAATCAAAATTTGATTGATTTTAATAACTTAATTATGCTTAAGTCCTCCTAGTTATGTTTAATTAAAAATTAGCTAGATTCTTTTGTATTAAAGTTAATCATTTATTTACTTAGAGTCCCTAATCTTCTACTTAATTATACTAGTACATTGCCTAACTAAAATTTGATGGAAAATTAATTAGGTTTAATCCATTTAATTATCACTTAAACCCTTTAGATTAACTTAATTAAGTTTTAGACTAATTATTCCATTAAGTTAGATTTTAAACTAACTAATCTACTAAATCTAACCATTTTTATGGATTTTTGATAATCATATATTTTATACATTAATAAACCCTCATTATTAGTTATTTACACTCTTTGTACTTAATTGACTGAATTTGATTATGTTTTGAAGTTTTTCGGACTTAATTGATTTTTTTCATTTACTGTTTCTGTATTTTAGCCATATCTTGAGTTCTAAATGTCTGATAATTATTTTTACCTTGTAGGAAAGATAAGAGAGAGTACAACTTTGATGAAGAGCCAAAGTCAATTTCAGACATCTAGTGGAGCTAATTGGGCATGGCAATCAGAATACGGGATTTGTGGAACCCGAACAGTGTGTAGTAACCAGAACATAATTCGAGTTTGGGTATAAAATGGGCTGAAAATTTGTAATCTGAAAGTTAAGACCCATATGTACAACTTTCATGTCAAGCACAAAACTTGATTCGGGCTCCTTGATGGAGATATTGGGTCTGAAAGTCAAAACAGAGGTGCTGAAACTGGTCCTGAACAGTCTGTAGTAATGAAGTCATATCTTGGGCTGTAGGACGAATTTTTGGGTGTTTCCAGAGCCATTGGAAAGCTTAGACAATTTCCTAGAACTTTCATGAAGACCACTTGGCTCAAAAATGACGAAATCAATGAGTTCAGCAATAAAGAATTTCGGAGACAAGGTAGCTCACCTACTCACCCACCTACTCACCCACATACTCACCCACCTACTCATCCACCTACTCATCCCATCTACCCATCTACTACTACTCTGAATCCTCTATAAAAGGAAGCATGTGGAGAGCTCTAGGAACAACACACACTTGGTGTTAGAGATAGCTTTTCATAGTTCTTGTATATTTTTCCTTCATTGTAATGGAGAGCTAAGTCACTTCTAGTCAATTCGGGACTCTTGAAGAGATTGTGGCTTGGATTCTTGAGACCTTGGTTATGTAATGTATTTGATTTATATTTGAATTCCTCTTCTCTTCTTCTTCTGTTCTCTTGATCTTGAATGCATGAATGGTGATTCTGTTTATGTTTGATCTGATTTGATCTTGGTTTAAGATTAAGTATTGTGATGAAACTTAGAACTGATTGATCTAAACTAATCACATAATTGAAGAGGTTAGGTTACTGATTGGTGCCTAGGTTAATTGAATTCGGTGCTTAAATTGGCATATATCTACATGAATGGTGCGATTGCAGATTTATGTTTATTACTTGTCAATTGAATTCTGGACGATTGTCTAATGAAATTGAGATCTCGGTTAGATCCAAGTTAACCATTCAAATATGCTTCAAATGTTTGTTGAAAGGTCTATGATTGAATCCACCCAATCTCGGATAGATTTCTGAATTGACTGTTCTTTTAATTGTTATTTTTCTTCAGATGTTGCCATTATAATCCTTGAACAATCAAAACCCCCCCTTTCTAACTTAACTTAATTTGATAAAATTGCATTTATGATCCTTGAGGAGACGATCCGGTGTTGTTCACTATACTGCAAACTTAGTTAATAACTTCGGTTATAATTTTGACTGAGTTCGACGCTCGTCAATTTTCAACCTTTTGGTTTAGAATTTTACAAGCCATTTATGTTGGTAAATTTTTTCTAAAAGTGGGTCCCACAAACCTAAACATGGGTCCCACAAACCCAAACGTGGGTCCCATAAAATAAACGTGAGTCCCACAGACTTTTCTGCATGATAAATATTTTTATTATACAGAAAAATCCTAAAAATTAAAAGATTGATATACGTATTATTCAGAATTGGGTTTAGTAAGATCCGCCAGCTCCAAATAATCAAACAAGATTTTCCCAGGCCTGAAAATTATTATTTTCTTAACTCGGAGTAAATCAGACAAAACAATCAAATACAATTACGAAACAATCAAATTAATTTTATAACACACAGAAAACAGAAAACAGTACAATTAGGGCAAAAACATAATTAACCAAAAATTGGGGTGTTACAGAAGGTACTCTTGGAGCTGTGCAAGAATAGAAGGAATTCTTGTGGGAATTGCAAGATTGCTTTGACTTGAAAAGGTATCATTTGGATAGAAGGAATCCGGAATTGAAGCTTATGTAAAGAATCTTGTATATTGAATTTTCAATAGTGGATAAATCTCACAGTGGTGTGGGGACTGGATGTAGGTTACCAGAGGAGGTAGCTGAACTAAGATAAATCTCGGTTTGCAAGTCTCTCTATCCCTTAACTCTTTATATGCTTTATTGCTGATTGTATGAGTTAAACAATATGTTAGGGATGTTTACATGATTTGATTAATTAATAATCTTGTTCATATCTGAAATCATAATTACTGTTAATAATTCTTGTTAAGTTTCAAGTCTTGATTGCAATATATTTTGCAAAAACACATTTTAGTTTGTTGGTTGACAAAATCTTTTTCTTAATTAAAGAAAAGAATTAATTTTTGCAAAAAGGGGAATAAGTTTCAAAAAGTTTTATTACTCAATTTAACCCCCCTTTCTTGAGTATTCAGAAGCCACAACCAACAAGTGGTACCAGAGCTTTCACTCTTGTGTAAAGCTTAACAGCTTAAGAGGATGGCTTCAAATGATATCTTGGCAGAAGGGGCTTCCTTGGCCTGCTTTCAATGGCACTGCCTATATGTATTGGAAAGAAAGGATGTTAATATTCCTTGAGGCAAGTGGCATTGATGTATTAGATGCTGTTGAGAATGGTCCGTACATTCCCCACACTCTTGATACAAATGGCACCAAGAAAGAAAAACTAAAAAGTGAATAGGATGATGATGACAAAAGGAAAGTAGGTTATAATGCTAAAGCTAAGAATATTACAACTTCTGCCTTGAGTTATGATGAATTTTTCAGGGTTTCAAATTGTAAGACAGTCAAGCAAATGTGGGATACGCTGTAAATTACTCATGAAGGAACCAATGAAGTAAAGAGAGCAAGAATGAACTCACTCATGCACGAGTATGAACTCTTTCATATGAAGAATGGTGAAGACATCAATGATATGTAAAGGAGGTTCACTCACATAGTGAATCAGCTGAATGGACTTGGAAAGAGCATTTCAGATGAACAACAAATCAACAAAATCATGAGATGTTTGACAAAAGAATAGCAATCAAATATTACTGCTATAGCTGAATCAAAGGACTTAGCAACCATGAATATTGCTACACTATTTGGAAAACTTAAAGAGCATGAAATGGAGTTGCATAGATTGAATGATCATGAAGAGAAGAAGAAAAAGGAAATAGGCTTATCACTTAAAGCACATGTCTCCAAAGAAAGCCTTGATAGTGATGAAGATGAAGAAGTTGAAGAAGATGGTGAATCTGAAGAGGATATGGGACTACTAGTCAAAAAGTTCAAGAGATTCCTCAAAAAGAAAAAAACCTTCAACAAAAGGCCCTCAAACTTCTTTTCCAAGAAGAACACTTCAAAAGCTGAAAGTTCAACATCCAATGCGAAGTGCTATGAATGTGGCAGACTTGGACATTACAAGAATGAGTGTCCTAAACTCCAAAAGAAGGACAAGCATAACAATCATGAGTCCAAGGACAAGAAAAATAGAAAGCCAAGAAGAGCATACATAGCATGGGAGGAAAATGATATGGATTCCTCTGAAGATTCTGAGGAAAAAGAGGCCAATCTTTGTCTCATGACTAATTATCAAAGTGATAATGAGGATGAGGTAAATGAAATTCCTCCTACCTTTGATGAACTATAAGATGCTTTTGATGAATTGCATAGTGAATACTTGAAAACTGCTAAGCAATTAATATCATCTAGGAAAGTCATTGCTAAACAATGTAGTGATTATGAATCTCTTCAAATTAAGATTAAAGAATTAGAAGCTAAGAACAACAAGCTAAAAGCATCCAGTTCTACATGTTCTAATTGCAAGATTCTGGAAAAAGAATTGGAAAAACTGAAAACCACTTTATCTAAATTTACAATGGGAAAAGATAATCTAAATGCCATATTAGGACAACAAAAATGAGTGTATTACAAAGCTGGAATAGGCTATAAACCAGCATTCCATGAGAAGGCTTTTAAGAAACTCTTTGTTGCACCTAAATCTTCTGCTAGTCCTTTTGTTAAATGTTTCTATTGTGCAAGAAAAGGACATACAACTTCTATATGCTATTTTAGAAATCCTTCAAGGATTAATGTTAAACAAATTTGGGTTCCCAAGGGAACATATGTGATGACTAACACCAAAGGACCCAACAAAACTTGGGTACCTAAGTCAAATGCTTAAAATCTGTTTTGTAGGTGTGCTTGATAGCCAAAAGCTCAAATTGGTATCTTGATAGTGGCTGCTCCAAACATATGACTGGAGATATTACAAAGTTCTTATCCTTCACTCCCAAACAAGGTGGAAGTGTCACCTATGGGGATAACAACAAAGGAAGGATCTTAGGAGTTGGAACAATTGGAAGAGACACAACTACCAAGATAGAAGGTGTACTATTTGTGGAAGGGCTTAAGCACAATCTACTAAGCATTAGTCAACTATGTGATAAAGGTTATAAGGTATTCTTTAACTCTAGCAGTTGCATTATCAAAAACAAGCATGATAGTAATACAAAGCTGATAGGTAATAGATTGAATAACATATATATGATAGATTTAGAAAATATTTCTACTAGTGATGTATGTTGTTTGATATCTAAGGAAGAGGAAAATTGGCTATGGCATAGAAGAATAGGACATATTCATATGGATCATCTAAACAAACTTATTTCTAGAGAATTGGTAATTAGACTTCCCAAAACTAAGTTCTCAAAGGATGGTTTATGTGATGCATGCCAAAAGGGTAAGCAAACTAAAGTATCTTTTAAGGCTAAGAATATAGTTTCAACTGAAAGATCTTTACAACTTCTGCACATGGACTTATTTGGACCCTCTAGGACCAAAAGTTTTGGAGGAAATTTATATGCAATAGGTATAGTTGATGATTACTCTAGATTTACTTGGACCTTCTTCTTAGCATATAAGAATGAAGCTTTTACAACCTTTAAGAAAATGACTAAGTTAGTACAAAATGAAAAAGACATGAAAATAACTTCTATAAGGAGTGATCATGGTGGAGAATTTCAAAATGAAGAATTTGATAAATTCTGTGAAGAGTTGGGAATTCAACATTGTAACATCCCGGGACTACCTACAGGATTGACGAGTGTCTCCACAAACCAACACGAGTCTTTTCAACGTGTTTTGTTCTCACTCACACGCATCCTAGGAAACTTCCCAGGAGGTTACCCATCCCATAATTGCTCCAGGTCAAGCACGCTTAACCATAGAGTTCTTATGTTCTAGGCTCCCGAAAAGAAGTTACAACTTGTTGATATGGCTACGCCTAATCAATTCCTTTAAGCCATCCTCAACTATGCAGTCCCATACCTACACAGTCTCTGAATCCCTCTCATTCCAGTGCGTATTCAGTTCATTCATGGGACCCTTTGCCTAGAAGCATGCCAGGAGCCGCTCCTTGTACGTGCTTCTCATGCACCAGCGTCCACTCCCCGCCCTCATCTGCCCCAGGACACCACATGCCCACTAGCTTCCGCTTGGTTCATCCCCGAACCACACCGTACTGGGAGAGGTCCTGGCTCTGATACCATTTGTAACATCCCGGGATTGTCTGAAGGATTGACAAGTGTTGGTGTATGCCCTAGTGGCCAATACATTTTGTTTGTATTTACATACATTATATTATGTTATTTTATATGAGGCATTTCATTTATTGTGTTCCTTTTGGTAGACATAATAAAGTCCTTAGAATAGTAAGTTTGATACCATAGGACATCAAGTGGATGACTTGATCGTGAGATCCTATTAGATAAAATACTATTCTTAAATGTCCCTAGTCAAGTATTATTGTTAATTAGGACAACAATAATACATTGAGGCTAGTATGTGCGTAGACCCGATGACCACATCTCACGGGTCATGGATATGAGATATCAAGTCTACACATGGATACATATTAGAGTAATGATGTATTGGACAGACCCGCCATGAGAACGCTACGTGGATCGTTACGTGAGTGTCATAAGCGATTCTCATAGTGATAATGGTGTATGTGGTCCTTTGACCTGAAATCACTACGATTCCTACATGAGAAGTTGTGTGTTTTAATGCCATCAAAAGTCATCTGTAACAAGATGATCATAACGTTGGTTATTAGACATGCCGCAATACATGTGGAGGAATGTGAGTGACCTAGATGGGATTTGTCCCTCCTACATAACAGGAGCGATATCTTCGGGGGCCCTGATTGAGTGAGACTACGAAATGCATGACCATGCTCAAATGAGTCAATATGAGATATTGATCTTGTTTGCTATTACTATGTCTACTCGGGAATCAGGAAACTGAAGATTGAACTAAACAAGGGTGACACATTCCATGCCTTGTGTTCAATCTGGATATCTAGACAAAGGGACTAAACTACACGAAAACATTGGTCACAGATAGGTTATGTCAAATCACTGACATTCTCATTACTTGGGTATTGATGTGTTGCTAGATACCGCTCATTGTTTGTAATATTAAAATGAGATTTTAATATTACTACCAACGTCATGAGAACACGCAGGTCGCACACTTAGAAACAGACTAAATTGGAGTAATCGAATCCAAGTTGGACTCGGATTCAATTGTGGGCCTAACTCCACGCTCACACTCACTTAAGGCAGCCTTTGTTATAAATAACTTGCTAAAGGGGCTGCTACTAGGTTACTTCACAACCCTAGCCGCACCTACAGAAAGTGAGTGGGAGATAGTGAGGTCTTCTTCTCCTCTCTTCGCAGCCTAGCACTACGAAACAGAGGAGTGACTCCTTTGCAAGTATGTTCGTGTGGATACCGCAGAAACATTGTCGCTATTACGGTGTTGGTGATTCACCTCGCTTGTGTCTATCACGCTTCAAGAGGTAAAAAAAAAAATTTAAACTCGGATTATGGATTTTTCGCATGGATCCTGTGAGGGAATTCTGTTATTCCGCTGCGAGACTTTTGATCCGCAAATTCCCAACAACAAGTGTCTCCACAAACTAACACAAGTCTTTTTCAGCGTGTTTTGTCCTCACTCACACGCATCCTAGGAAACTTCCCAGGAGGTCACCCATCCCACAATTGCTCCAGGTCAAACATGCTTAACCACGGAGTTCTTATGTTCTAGGCTCCTGAAAAGAAGTTGCAACTTGTTGATATGGCTACGCCTAATCAATTTCTTTAAACCATCCTCAACTATGCAGTCCCATACCTGCACAGTCTCTGAATCCCTCTCATTCCAGTGCGTATTCAGTTCATTCATGGGACCCTTCGCCTAGAAGCATGCTAGGAGCCGCTCCTTGTACGTGCTTCTCATGCACCGGCGTCCACTCCCCGCCCTCATCTGCCCCGGGACACCACATGAAATCTTACCTATAAGGAAGACAAGATCTCCTTGGACTCCTCTTTAGAAATTTTGTGTAGCTTCAACAAAAATCCTAACAAGCTTAAACAAATTATAAAGTCATAAACTATGGTTGAAAAAGATAAACCATGGATCAATCATGGCTTAGAACATCAAAAATCAAATTAGAAACAAGAAACAAGAATTTTCACCTTATAGGAAAGAAACTTCAAAGTGATTTTCCAAGCTCCAAATGAATGATTTAGCAAAAACTCACAACTAGAGATGTTCTTAGAATATGGTTTAGGTTTAGGAAATGAAGTTGGATGAAATTTTTGATGAGTAGAAGTGTTAGAGAAGCTTGATGGCCGAATGGTGTGTAGAAGGAGACTTAGGAGTTTTCTTTGAGTTCTTTGGTAGAAAGAGAAATGAATGAATGGTTAGAATGATTGAATGAATTATTATGAAGTGAAAAATAGCCCAATGCATGGCCGTAGAGTGCAATAAAAGAGCTAGCCATTTTTGTTCACAAATTTTGCTTCATAATAGCCTTTGATGGATTGAATGGTGGATGGCTAAGCTTCTAGCATCTTCTTAGTTGCATTATGAGAGCATGATGCATGCATAAGGCCGAAAATGCTATAGGAATTCTAATCAAAATTTGATTGATTTTAATAACTTAATTATGCTTAAGTCCACCTAGTTAGGTTTAATTAAAAGTTAGTTAGATTCCTTTGTATTTTAGTTAATCATTTATTTACTTAGAGTCCCTAATCTTCTACTTAATTATACTAGTTCATTGTCTAACTAAAATTTGATGAAAAACTAATTAGGTTTAATCCATTTAATTATCACTTAAACCTTTTAGATTAACTTAATTAGGTTTTTGACTAATTATTTCATTAAGTTAGGTTTTAAACTAACTAATCTACTAAATCTAACCAGTTTATGGATTTTCAACCTTTTGGTTTAGAATTTTACAAGCATTTACATTGGTAAACTTTTCCTAAAAGTGAGTCCCACAAACCAAAATGTAGGTCCCACAAAACAAATGTGGGTCCCACAAGGCAAACGTGTAACGCCCCTTTTTGGGAGGGAATGTCACATTGTCAAATAAAAGAAAATGCGGAATTTAAATTTTCAAACGACAATTAAGACCCGGTTCAATTAATTAAAAGTTAACTTGCTTGATACTTTAATACGTAGGAAAATGGTAGTATATTTTTTTTTGTTTTATTAATTTAATAGCGCGGAATATGGATCACAGTAAAGAATAAAATAGTACACGAAATTCGCTTTGAATAACATACACTTATATATATATATATATATATATATTTTAATACAACTATATTTTAAATACAAGCCTGGACATCTCCAAAAAGCAAAACTATACCTGCCCCAAGGAATCATGCATATACATCCCCCAGAAATAACAAAATATACAGCCCACCAAAAAGTAATACATCAGGCCCCCAAAATAAAGACCACTGGCAGCCATTAGTAGCTACCAGCAAAATCAATCCCTCAGAGGAGGAGGAACCGTATCAGGATCCTCAGCAGGATCCTCCTCTTCCGAGGAAACCTCCATGGGAACCACAGAAGCACGGGACGGAGCCCAAGCGGTGGAATCAAAGGAGTCCTCCCATGGGGTATAGTAACGATCGCCCCACATCTCACGGATGGGCAAGTAAAACTCCAGTCACAGGCTGATATGGCAGGTGAGGACAGGTGCCTCATGATGTCTCCAAGCTAGGGTAATCGACACATCTCCCAAGTAGACGCAGCGATCGGAATTCAAGTTGATATGCTAACACTCTGGCCCTCCGAGGAAGGTCAGACGCACATCACCAAGAAATCCACGCATACGTGCCGCCATCGTCTCAGTAGAAGTTAATCTTGTTCGGGCCGGAAGCTGGGAAAATCGGGATCTTCCCCCTCCTTGCCGTCGTCTTCGATCAATACAGTATACACACATACAGCAAGTAATAGAGATACAAGAAAGAGGTAAGACATCCTACCATCATTACCAATTATAGCAGCTAGAAACAGCACGGCGCCACGCGCCCAAATAGCAATTCAGAATATCATATTCAACTAATAAGCAGTAATTCCAATGGCAAGCAAATAAACAGTTCCAGGCAGATAGTCATCACAGTAATAACCAAATCAGTCATAGATATGAAAAAATAAATATTAAAAATGACAATGTATATCATGACTCACATGCATGTTTTTCCAAATTCCTACTCCATGGAGCTAAACCCAAACAGTTGGAGAGAAAGATCAGGAGACATGTCTGTAACTCGGCTGCCGAGGCCAGTGCTATCAATAAATTTTCTCGTGCACAATCATGGCATTGTACAAACATTCTACACTAGATCACGATATAGGACAGTGTCAAGTCTGGATCGTCGGTGCGTTTGCATCGGTTTGTCCCACAGGTAGAGGAGCTACCAACTGCCCCTTATGAAGGACCCGCACCCCGACGCCTCCGAGGTCATAACATAACCCACACTTGTCTACTCGCACCCGCACTAAGGTGTGTTCAATCTCCTAAGTAACTTGGTCTTACAACAATCCACAAAGACATTCACAATGCATAAGACACTATGCATGAACATGTATGATCCACAATCTCATACAATTCCATAACATGCCATATTAGGCCAATATAAGCATCAATATACAAATGGTCACTCACATGGACCCATAACATCATAATATAAAGATCAAGTCAATTGATGTGTCATGAGGTTCATTATAAATCCTAACTTAGAATTTGTTTCCCTTTTCAAGGTTCATGTTCAAAATCAATTCTTGTAATCAATTTAATATTCCAAGGCGATTCAATTTCCCATAACTTGCAATTTGTTTAAGCTCTTAGGCCTCACACTCTCATGTTCTTCACTCATTTAGAATTACCTTAAATCTTATGATACTTTTACTCTTAGTACTTTAAGATTTATGAAGTCTTGATTTTATTAAATTCTTCCAATTCATCAATTAACTATCCCATTACATAGGTTTTTAATCACATAATTGCTTATGCTCCCAACTTACCAAAATCACCGACTTACACCTAAAAATGCCCTAGAGGCCATGGCCTCACAATGGCTCCAATTTTAAATCCTTTCAAGTCATCATCTTGCATGCCATTCTCTTAGTTCTTTAAATTGTTCACTTATTAAATTAGTTCACCAAAAACCCTCATTTCTTGGCCCCAAAACCGTAGCCCTCATAGGAGTTTCCATTTTAAATTTTTCTTCCACTAAATTCTATGTTATCCATTGATTAATTTAAGTCTTATGCAAGTTACAATTTAATCATCAATTCACCTAAAATCCTGGCCTAAAACCGTGAGCCTCCAAGAAGGCTTCTTCAATATTTTTCTCCCATTTTTCATCACAAAATCCAATCCAATATATTTCCAATTACAATCCATCAATCCAAGATCACAATCATCACAAATTTATCTCATAAACATAATAATCAATCAATTTAAAGAATAGCCCTCATTAGGGTTTTTCCACAAATCATACAACCAAGGTTCCTAGATGCTAATAGAGGTTGAGGAGGAGTGTCTTCCTCTTACCTAAGTGAAGAGGACAAGAAGAACACCAAGAATCTTCTTTGAATTTTTGGATTTGCACCCACCAAGAACCCTAAAAATGGTGACTTTGTTAAATCAATACCAATGCTTGAAAAATGAAGCATGGATAACCAACATGAAGACCATAACCACGAAAATGAAAGGAAAGGAAGAATGGTCATGAAACTTACCCAAAAAGCTCAAAGCTTGGAGCTTGGAGAAAATGGTGAAGATGGAGGAATTTCAAGAAACTCCAAGAAGAAAATATGCTTAGAATGGTGAGAGGATTAAGGAAATGTATTTAGATGTAATTTTTGTGATGGTTGAGGGAGAAGAAGAGGGGCTGGCCGTGGAGATGGGTAGAGAGAAGGGAGAGAAAACCAAAGTGAAGAAGAAGAAGAAGAAGGAAGAGAGAGAAAGTGTTTTGATAATTATGGAAATTATGTGATAAAAGAATAAATGAAATGAAACAATTTCCCCACTCTATGGGTTGCTTCCAGCCGTGAAGAGAGAGAAGAAAGAGGGGGAGAGAGTTGGCTTTGTAACGCCCCTTTTTGGGAGGGAGCGTCACATTGTCAAATAAAATAAAATGCGAAAATTAAATAATTAGTCAATTAAGACCCGGTTCAGTTAATTAAATTTTAACCAACTTGATACTTTAATACGTGGGAAAAATGGCAGTATAAATTTTTTTTTTGTGTTAAATTAAATATGCGGAATGTGAATGAAAATAAAGAATAAAACAGTAAACAAAATTTATACCTGAATAACACATACTCTTATATATTGAAATATGACTATATTTTAAATACAAGCCTGGACATCTCCAAAAAGCAAAAGCTATACCTGCCCCAAGGAAATCATGAATATATAACCATCATGCATATACAAAATATACAGCCCACCAGAAAGTAATACATCAGGCCCCAAAAATATAAACACTGGCAGCCATCAGTAGCCACCAGTGACATCAATCCCTCAGATGAGGAGGAACCGTGTCAGGATCCTCAGTGGGATCTTCCTATTTTGAGGAAACCTCCATTGGAACCACAGAAGCACGGGACGGGGCCCGAGTGGTGGAATCAAAAGAGTCCTCCCGTGGAGTGTAGTAGCGGTCGCCCCACATCTCACAGATGGGCAAATAAAACTCTAATCGTAGGCTGACATGGCAGGTGAACACGGGTGCCTCATGTCGTCTCCAGGCAAGGGCGATGGACACGTCTCCCAAGTAGACACAACGATCAGAGTTCAGGTTGATGTGCCAGCACTCTGGCCCTCCGAGGAAGGTCAGACGCACGTCACCCAGAAATCCTCGTATACGCGTCCCCATCGTCAACAACAGGTACTAATCACGTTCGGGCCAGAAGCTAGGGAAGTCAGGGGCTTCTAACTCGTTGTCGCCGTCTTCGGTGAACACAATATGAATACAGACAACAGATAGAAGAACACAGAAAGAGGTAAGACATCCTACATCATTACCAATTATAGCATGCTAGAAACAGAACGGCGCCACGCGCCCAAATAGCAATTCAGAAATAGCATACTTAAATAATAAGCAGTAATTCCACGGTAAGCAAATAAACAGTTCCAGGCAGATAATCATCATATTAACAATTAAATCAATTATAGTTGCAGAAAATAAGAATTTATGATGACAGTGTATATCATGATTCACATGCATGCTTTCCTAATACCTACTCCATGGAGCTAGACTCAAACAATCGGAGAGAAAGATCAGGAGACATGTCTGTAACTCGGCTGCCGAGGCCAGTGCTATCAATAATATTCTCGTGCACAATCATGGCATTGTACAAACATTCTACACTAGATCACGATATAGGACAGTGTCTCGGTCCCGATCGTTGGTGCGTTTGCATCGGTCTACCCCACGGGCAAGAGAGCTACCATCCTCCCATTGCGAGGAACCCGCGCCCCGACGCCCCCAAGGTCACCAATGACCTACACTTGTCTATTCGCACCCGTACTAAGGTGTGTTCAATCTCCTAGGCAACTAGGCCTTACAACAGTCCACAAGGACAATCACAATGCATAAGACACTATGCATGCACATGTATGATCCGCAATCTCATACAATTCCATAATATGCCACATTAGGCCAATATAAGCATCAATATATAAATGGTCACTCACATGGACCCACAACAACATAATATAAATACCAAGCCAATTGATGCATCATTAGGTTCATTACGAATCCTAACTTAGAGTTTATTCCCCTTTTTCAAGGTTTATGCTCAAAGTAAATTCTTGTAATCAATTTAACGTTCCAAGGCAATTCAATTTTCTATAACTTACATTTTATTTAAGCTCTTAAGCCTCACACTCTCATGTTCTTCACTCACTTAGAATTTCCTTAAATCTTATGATAATTTCACTCTTAGTTCTTCAAAATTTATGAAATCTTGATTATAATAAATTCTTCTAACTTATTTATCGTCCATTCCATTACACAGGGTTCCTAATTACCTAATTCATTATGCTTCCAATTTACCAAAATCACATACCTACACTCAAAAATATATTAGAGGCCGTGGCCTCACAATGGATCCAATTTCAAATCCTTTCAAGCCAATATCTTGCATGTTATTCCTTCAATTCATTTAAGTTGTTCACTTGTTAAATTAGCTCACCAAGAACCCTAGTTTCTTGGCCTCAAAACCGTAGCCATCATGGTGGTTTCCATTCCTAATTTTTCTTCCATTGAATTCCATTTAATACATTAATTAATTTAAGTCTTATACTAATTACAATTTCATCACAAATTCCCCTAAATTCCTAGCCTAAAACCGTGAGCCTCCAAGAAGGCTTCTCCAATGTTTTTCTTCCATTTTCAATCACAAGATCCAATCCAACATAGCATTATATACAACCATTCAATTCAATAGCATAAATCAAGTAAAATCAACACATAATCACACTAATCACAAAATCAAAGGATAACCCTCATTAGGGTTTTTCCATAAACCACACAAATCAAGGTTCCTAGATGCTAAGAGAGGTTGAGGAAGAGTGTCTTCCTCTTACCTAAGAGAAGAAATCAAAAGAACTCCAAGAATCCTCCTTGGAATTTTCGGATTTGGCCACCAAGACCCTAAAAATGGTGACTTTGTTAGAATCAATATTAAGGCTTGAAAAATCAACCATGGATGACCAATAAGAAGACCTCAACCACGAAAATAAGAGAAAAGGGAGAGTGGTCTTGAAACTTACCCAAAATGCTCAAAGTTGGAGCTTGAAGAAGATGATGAAAATGGATGATTTTCAAGAAACTCCAAGAAGAAAAAGTGTTTAAAATGGTGAGAGGATTTAGGAAATGTAATTAGTTTAATTTTTTGTGAAGGTTGAGGGAGAAGAGAGTGGCTGGCCGTGGAGTGCAAGAGAGGAAGAAGAGAAATGTTGAAGAAGAAAGAAGAAGAAGAATGACGAAAATGAAGAGAGAAAAGGTGTTTTGGTGATAATGAATTAAGTGTAATATTTGGTTAAATGAAATCAATTCATTTCCCCCCTCCCATGTGCTGCTGCCGACGTGAAAGAGAGAGAAGAGTGGGTGAGGAATTGGCTTCCAAAGGAAGCTAAAGCATGTGGTCAATGTTTGGGTCAAAGCTTCTTAAGGAAGCTTTGATTTTTAAACATTAAATTTGAATTAAAGTGACTTGATTAGACATAAAGTGGATTGCATTAGGATAATGTGATAGTATTTTTATTACACACAATTATCCAATAGATAATAGTTACAGTTGACAGAAGTCAGTATTTAATTAATCTGACAGATGAATTTTTCGCTGTATTGATTTATTTTATCTGTTAAGATTTCTCGAAAAATTGTGAAACCTCGTAAACTGTGTCAAGTCTCGGGTTTAGTAAGATCCCCCGTCGACTTATCCATAGTTCAAGGATCGCGGAGAAAACATCGCGTTTTCCCAGTTCCGCTCAGCGGGTACGCAAAACGAGGAATATACTGTAATATTCGACGTTTCCGAAAAATTCCCAGAAAATTCTCAAAAATTGCAAATATTATGAAACAACTGTCCGTCATATAAATTCCCAATTTTTGAAGCATTACAGTCGTTTTCACGACTCTGCTCAATATTCACGCAAAACGAGAAATATATTAAAATATTCATCGTTCTTGAAAAATTCTGAAACAATTCACATAATTCTCAAATATTGGAAAATGACTATTCGTGGTGAAATAATCAATTTTCAGAGTGTTACACTAGTCTCAGCAATTCTCAGCTCAGTGCGCACGCAAAATGAGGAATATATTAAAATATTCAACGATTCCGGAAAATTCTAGAAAAATTCTTAAAAATCAAGAATAATATAAAATGAATATTTATGATCAATTAGATATTTTTCGGGATGTTACAGGCTTCCAAGGGAAGCCAAGGGTATTTGGGTCATTGTTTGGTCAAAGCTTCTCAAAGAAGCTTTGATTATTTAACATTAAATTTGAATTAAAGTGGATTGATTAGACATAAAGTGGATTTCATTTGGATAATGTGATAGGATTTTTATTACATGCTATTATCCAATGGATAATAATTACAGTTGATAGAAGTCAGTATTTTATCAATCTGACAGATAAATTTTTCGCATTATTGATTTATTTTATCTGTTAAGATTTCTCGAAAATTATGAAACCTCGTAAACTGTGTCAAGTCTCGGGTTTAGTAAGATCCCCCGTCGACATGTCCATAGTCCAAGGTTCACGGAGGGAACATCGCGTTTCTCCAGTTCTACTCAGTGCGCACGTAAAACGAGAAATATACTAAAATATTCGACGTTTCTAGAAAATTCCCAGAAAATTCTCAAAAATTTCAAATATTATAAAACGACTATTTGTCATATAATTTTTCAATTTTTGAAGCATTACAGTCGTTTTACCGACTCTGCTCAAGTTTCGCGCAAAACGAGAAATATATTAAAATATTCCTCATTTCCGAAAAATTTCAGAAAAATTCACATAAATCACAAATATTAGAAAATGACTATTGGTGGTGAAATAATTAATTTTCGGAGCGTTACACTGACCTCAGCAATTCTCAGCTCAGTGTGTACGTAAAACGAAGAATATATTAAAATATTCGTCGTTTCCGAAAAATTCCAAAAAAAATCCTAAAAATAAAGAATAATATAAAATGATCATTTATACTTAAACAGATATTTTTTGGAATGTTACAACACTCCCCTACTAAAAGGAATTTCGTCCTCGAAATTTACATACCTCAAAATAGTTCCGGATATTGCTCTCTCATCTTGTCTTCTGGCTCCCAAGTTGCGTCACCAGTCGTTTCATTCCAAATCACTTTCACCAATGGGTCTCCTTTCCTCTGAGTTGTTTTATTCGTTGGTCCTCGATTCTCGCAGGAGGCGCCTCATAGGTCAAGTTCTCTTTTAACTGTACTGTGTCCGGTGCTATGACATGACTTGGATCAGGCAAATACTTACGAAGTTGTGACACATGGAAGATGTAATACCCTTAAGTACATGTTAGACTAGTAAATGGTTACCGAAGGTAGCATTTGACTTATTTAGCATGTCAGTAAAGTTTTGTGACAATCTGAGTTCATTTAGACACTTAGTTGCAACATAGAAGTTGTAAAGTGGCTTAAAATGACTCAGATAATAGCATAAGTTACTAAGTTAAGAGAAATAAACATAGAGAGTTTATTTCTAAGTCACAAATAAGCCAAGTAAGATGTGGAAAAAGTTTCAAGAGAATCGGAGTCAGTTTGGTATTTTTAGGCATACATGTTGTGCTTTTAATGCCGGATTGATCCCTAGCAGATATAGAAAATGATGAGAATTGTGAAACAACAATTTAGATGAATCTTATGATTTATTCTAAAGTTGTTAGAAGCAGGGAAACTCGAATTAGCATAATTCGGGTGTCCATAGCAGATATAAGTTTCAGTGTAGAAACTTAAGTTAATCTTTTCTCGTAATTACCTCCACGTCCCACCCCCTTATATCTCCCTTCTCCCTCGGCAGAAACGAAAACCAGAGAAAGAAAAAGAAAAGAAAGAAAAGGGGAGAAGAAGAAGGAGAAAGGGGAAGAAGGGAAGAAGGAGAGGAAGAGGAAGATCAAGCTTCAAGGTTCAAGGCTTCAAGTCTTCAAGAGGTAGGGGTTTAGAGCCTTTATTCATCTCTTTCTCTATGTATGCATATAAACAACATAATATGCCAAATTGAGTTCTAGAGATGTTAGATGTGTTTGGCTTGCATAGACGTGTTTCTTTGGTCATTTATGACTTGTTCATAGCATAAGATTAAGTTAGGAACTTAGAACAACTCATTTAGACCCTTGATTCACAAAGTAAGCCATATGCCATAGAATGAAGGATTTTGAGCCATAATCCAAATTAAGAGGTTTAAATTAGTGATTGATGATTCCTAATGGTTAAGGAACTAGTTAGGAACCTAGAATCACTTAGAAGTTGGTAAGAAATGGCCAAAATCCAAGAAAATGATTAAAAGAACAGCAAACCCGTAGCTGCAGAATTTTGCAGAATCTAGGTTCTGCTATGGGCGCTGCGGCATGGCTTAGTGGCGCCGCGGAGTGAGGAGTCAGAAATCATGTTTTCTGCTACGGGCGCCACGGCGTTGAGAGAGGGATGCCGCGGCGTGCTGCCCAGAATCATGAAAAATGGTTTTATCTCACCATTAGATATATTGCCTTTGATGGATCCATATGTTTATGTTTGCTAAGTGTAATAAGGCATAAATGGAGATATTTTCAAGTGGAAAATACTTACCCATCAAGAATGAGAAAGCATAGGCTTTTAAGCATCCTAAAGGAAAGGTTTGCTTTAAGTAATGACATTGCACCTTAGGCAACTTAGTGTTGCATTAGATATCACTTAAGATGTGATGAGATGGTGCAATGAAGACAAGTGTATTAGTATACACTCTAGTAGAGAATGAGAAAGGTATGAACCTTAGGAAATCCAAGAATAGTGGATTACCTTAGGAAGGTACCTAGAACCTTAGGCAACAAAGAGTTGCAAGTAAGAACCACTCTTGCATTAGAGTTACTTGAGTGGAGACAAGATTGTGTATTGGTTCCAAAGAGGGAACGTTTAGGTACTAAGTCTCTAGTTAAGTGAGACTTGGTGCATTGCTAAATACACAATAAGATGAAATGTGACTAAAAAGATGTCATAATCATAAAGGTAGAGCAGAAATGTGCAATAACTCATGTATTAGTAAAGATGAGTTAGAAATGCAAGATAAAGAGAATTTACTTCCTTAGATACTAACCCAAGTGTGGAAGTTAAGTTCTTAAGCATTCCATGAGTTTGGAATAGTTAAAGAGGTGTCTGGAACCTTAAGCACACAAGTGTAGTATAAGCTACTACCAGACGTGTGATAGAAAGGAAAGTTAGATGCATGAATTACTCACTTTAGTTAAAGTTGAGTTAATTATGTAAAGTTTTAGAGAGATGCTCATTATGTCCTTAAGCAAGGATAGTTGAGGCATTAGTTAAGATAAACTCTGTCACTAGGATGAGTTGAGTCTATAGGAAAGCAAGATGGTGTTTATGTAAGAGTTAGACATAACACTAAGCTTTTCACATACTAGTCAGTTAAGCTAATATGTATGTGAAGAGAAAGAACCTTAGTGCAACAAAGACTAGTGGTTGCCATAAGTAAGTACCTTACACCTCAACAACATAGTGTTGCGTTAGAGATCACTTAAGAGATAGGAGTGATGAGGTGGAGTTTAGGTACAAGTATGAGAAATGAACTGGTGATGTTTACCTGAGAATATAACGTTATATGACGTGAGGTCATTTAGGCAGAAGGTAAGGAATCAGAGAAGTTCCTTAGGGGACAAGTATTCCTAACCAAGTGCTAAGGTTACATATAGTATGAGGTTACAGATTCTCCTCATTGCAAAGGGTAAACATAAGAAGCCAAAGTTATTAGTAGAATATGCTTAGATCAAAGAGGAACTAAATATATAAGTATGAATGAAAGTCTATGAATTAGTTAAGTAGTATCGATCTGGTGGATATCCTTTGATGTTTATTCATGGAGGCAAAAAGAAGATAGATGGGTGTCCGAAGGACTTTTGAGAAGGACATAACCCTGATATCTCGATAGTGCCAAGGCCAAAGGAGATAAGTGAGAAATCCAAAGACGCTCTTTGAGCAAGGATGAAGCCCGAATTTCTCAGTGTGCCAGGATATATGTAATGTGAGGATGTGTTTTCCCTCTAATTACCACTAGATGATATACTGACTAGTTCCTAACAAACTTCTTTGTTCTTAGAATAGACTTTTGCATTTGCATTTCATTCATATGCTTTTAGGATTCCTTAGGCATATTCATATTACATATCATTATCATTGCATTCACGGACAGTTGTATGGGCATTGTCCGTCATTGTTAGTATGTACAGCTGTATGGGCGTTGTATATATTAACAATGTGTAGGCTATCGGTTGTTATCACACTATAAGAAAATGTGCAGTTATGAGAAAAGAGGAGGAAACTCCTAAGTTATGAGAAAAGAGGAGGAAACTCCTAAGTTATGAGAAAAGAGGAGAAAGCTCCTAAGATAGAAATAGTTATGAGAAAAGGGGAGGAAGCTCCTAAGTTAGAATTATAGCATTTGTTATATAATTGTTATATACAATGTTATAAAGAACTGGTATTGGAATTGCTTTTACTGAGAATTTGTAATTCTCACCCCAGTTGCTATTCCATGTAAATCCAGATGCAGGCACAGATGCAGGCGCAGGTACAAGCACAGGTACAGAGGTACCAACCCTGCTAAGGATGAGAAGATAAAGCATGAAAACTATAGTAAGTTTTTATTGCTTTCAGTAGGTAGAACCTATGTAATAAGTTTATGTTTGTTCTATAAGTTTTATGTTATATGTAATACAATAAGCCCCGAGGTGGCTAAGTTTGTATATATTATATATATATATATATATATATATATATATATATATATATATATATATATGAGTTTAAGTTCTTCCGCAATCTCTCAAGGCTTTCTATAATTACTCAGTTGTGATTATAGATATATGTTAGTATATAGAATTGAAGTGACGTCTCTAGTACTGATTATCTTTATATATCTCTGTCTATCTAGGATATATCTGGATATCTGTATTAGGGTGTTACAGAAGACATTATGTATGTTGGAAAGAAAAGGGGGTAAGGCTATCTGGTAGGCTACTGGACCTATCCGGCGAAGGATTTGGTAAGGTCCAAGAAACTTTGGAGTGAGTTTTCTAGATTTCAAGGCCCGGCCGACCCTAGTCGTGGGTGTGACTTTCAAGAATACATGCTCACCTTCCTCAAATTCAAGAGGCTTCCTCCTCTTATCTGTATAACTCTTTTGCCGGCTTTGAGCGGTTCTCATCTTCTCTTGAATCATTTTAACCTTCTCAGTCGTTTGCTGAATGATATCTGGTCTAATCGTAAGACGCTCTCCGTCTTGGTACCAACACAATGGTGTTCGACACCGTCGTCTATACAAAGCTTCATAGGGTGCCATCCCTATACTCGAATGATAACTATTGTTATAGGTGAACTCTATCAGTGGTAGAACTTCATCCCAACATCCAGTTTGTTCCATGGTACAAGCTCTAAGCAAATCTTCTAAAGATTAGATCATCCTTTCAGATTGACCATCGGTTTGTGGGTGGTACGCTGAACTCAGACGTAACTTTGTTCCCAACGATGCTTGCAAACTCTGCCAAAATTTCGAAGTAAACCTCGGATCCCTATCCGAAACAATACTTGTAGGCACACCATGTAGCCTAACAATCTCTCCAATATAAAGCTGGGTCAACTTCTCCAAACTGTACCTCATGTTGATCGGGAGAAAATGGGTTGACTTCGTGAGTCGATCCACTATTACCCATATCGAGTCGTGTCCTTTCTTTGTCCTCGGCAAACCCATAACAAAATCCATCGCAATGCTGTCCCATTTCCATTCAGGAATAGACAATGGTTGTAGCAATCCTGCTGGTCTTTGATGTTCCACTTTAGCTTTTTGACAAACTAAACAAGTCGACACACATCTAGTGATGTCGCTCTTCATTCCATGCCACCAGAACAATTTCTTTAGATCTTGATACATCTTAGTTATGTCTGGGTGCATACTCAGCTTGCTGGTGTAAGCATGTTCCACAATATATCGCCTAAGCTCTTGGTCACGGGAATACAAACTCTACCCCGGAATCTCAGAATTCCATCCGTTCCTTCTTCAAATTCCATCTCTTTGCCTTGCCTTATTAATTCTCTCGCTTCTTGCAAGAATTTATCACCTTTTTGCTTTTCCCATATGTCATCCATTAGCTCACTTGAGATGGTGACCATATTCATACAAATCCTTCCGGGTTCCAACTTAACAAACGACCATACATCCCTAAACTATTCTATGAGGTCTCTTTCCTTGATCATCAAGGCAGAAGCACTGATAGTCTTTCTGCTCAAGGCATCAGCCACGACATTCGCCTTGCCAGGGTGGTACAACAACTGGAAATCATAGTCCTTCAGGAATTCTAGCCATCTCCGCTGCCTCATATTCAGCTCTTTCTGATCATACAAATATTTCAAGCTCTTGTGGTCACTGAAGATGTTGAATGTTGCCCCATAGAGAAAATGTCTCCATATCTTTAGAGCAAAAACCACAACCGCAAGTTCCAAATCATGTGTAGGGTAGTTCTTTTCGTGTACTCGCAACTGTCGCGAAGCATAAGCTACCACTCTTCGGTGTTGCATAAGAACAGATCCCAATCCTTGATACGAAGCGTCACGGTACACCTCAAATGGCTCATTCGGATCAGGTAGTACCAATACTGGTGAGGTAGTCAGCCATTTCTTCAACTCTTGGAAACTCTGCTCGCAGCTAACAGTCCATTCAAAAGCTTGATTCTTCCTCCTCAACTGAGTGAGCGGTCCAGCAATCTTGGAAAACCCTTCTATAAATCTTCTGTAATATCCGGCTAAACCCACGAAGCTACGAACTTCCGTCACTGACTTTGGTTGCTCCCAGTGTAATACTGCTTCTACTTTCGACGGATCCACTGCAATCCCTTCCTTCGAGATCACATGGCCTAAAAACTTCACCTCATCAAGCCAAAACTCACATTTCGACAGCTTGGCATACAATTTCTTCTCCTTTAGAATCTGAAGAACTATGCTGAGGTGCTCAGCATGATCCTCCTGATTCTGGGAATATATCAGGATATCATCAATGAAGACGACAACAAACTTGTCCAAGTAAGGACGAAAGATCCTGTTCATGTAGTCTATGAAGATAGCAGGTGCATTCGTAACACCAAACGGCATCATAAGGTACTCGTAATGACCGTATCGGGTACGAAAAGCAGTCTTGAGCACATCCTCCGTTTTCACTCTTATCTGATGGTACCCAGATCTCAAATCGATCTTCGAAAACACTGCTGCTCCCTTCAGTTAGTCCATTAAATCATCAATTCTTGGGAGTAGATACTTGTTCTTGATTGTCAATTTGTTCAACTGCCTATAGTTCACACACAATCTTGATGTACCGTCCTTTTTCTGAACTAACAATACTGGTGCTCCCCACGGTGACACACTCGGTCTAACAAATTGTTTCTCCAAAAGCTCCTCTAGCTGTTTCTTGAGCTCAGCCAATTTCGTTGGCGACATCCGATAAGGTGCTATAGACATGGGACCAGCTCCCGATACTAGATCAATAGCAAACTCGATCTCACGTGTCGGTGGTAAACCAGGTACTTCTTCTGGAAAAACTTCGGAGAATTCTTTCACTACCGGAATAGTGTCTAGGTCAGCCTCGCTCTTGATTTTCAAGAAGATAGTAGCATGTACCCCTGAGCTCCTTCTTTCAAGAAAGCTCGTGCTTGATTGGCCGTCAAGTATCTAGAATTCTCATCCACAGGGAAAACTATGGTTTTTCTGGAACAATCTAATAGAACATGGTTGGAAGATAACCAGTCCATCCCTAGGATTATATCTAACTGTGAAAGAGGTAAACAGATCAAATCGACAGAAAAGATTCGACCTTCAACAATTAAGGGACACTTTAAACAGACTTTGGTAGTAACTACTAGTTTATCAGTGGGGGTTGAAACAGTCAATTCAAAAGGTAGTTCAGACACAGGTAAGCCAAGTCGTAGCACACAGTCATATGATATGAAAGAATGGGTTGCCCTAGAGTCATACAGTACTTTTAAAAGATTACCTTCTATGGTACCTTCTCCTTGAATCAAGTCTTCGGATTCGGAGGCTTCAGCTCCGCTCATAGTGTAAACTCGACCTCCGGCTTGCGGTTTCTTGGCTCGAGTCGCGTTGACTGAAGGTTCAGCCTTTGCTTGATTGCAGTCTCTGGACATGTGGCCCGGTTTGCCACATCTGAAGCAGATGATTCCCTTGATCGTGCAATCTCTCGTGAGATGATCCTTCCCACATTTCAGGCATTTAGAAGGATATGTCGCATTTTGGCCAGTTCGGTTCCCAGAAGAACCTCCACCAGAACTTCCACCGATTTGCTGCTGACTTCCCGCTGGTCGGGAATAAGGCTTCTTTTGGAAGCGGTTTGAACCACTGCCTCCACTTCTTTGGGACCGTACATGCCCAAAGCTCTTGTTTCTCGAGTCTCTAGCCTATTCCAAGGCTTCAACTTCACAGCAAGTGTCTAACAGTTCTGAGAATACCTTCATCTTCAGGGTGATCACAGCTTTCTTCACCTTATACCTTAATCCCTCGGTGAACTTCCAACACTTCCAGGCTTCATCGGTTTGGTGTTGGTAGTGTGTTGAGAACTTCTCCAGGTTCTCAAATTTAGCTGCATACTCACTGGCGGTCATGTTCCCCTGTCTCAAGTTGAGGAACTCCAGCTCTTTCGCATGTCTCGCATTAGCAGGAAAATATTTGTCCAAGAACTTGTTCTTGAACACATTCCATTTGATGTCAGTTTCTTCGGCTTCCGATGCTCTCTGAGCTCCGTTCCACCAGTCTTCGGCGTTACCCACAAGTATGAAAGTAGCATAATTCACCTTCTTGTCTTGTTCATGCCACGAAAGACTTTCTCTAATTCTTTGATCCACAGACCAGCCTTGTCCGGATCAAATTCTCCCTTAAATTGTGGAGGGTTGTGACGACGAAACTCTGCTAAGTTCTGGGCATCGACAGTCGCCTCGAGCTGTTGAGCAGCTCTTTCCTGTTGTTGAGCCGCACGCTTATTTTGCTGCACGATGACTTCTGCCATCCGCTGCATTGCCTCAATAGCAGCTGCAATTTCTCCACTTCTCGCCACCTTACTCTTTCTCAAATCAGGTTAACTGAAAAACACAAGGTAAGTTAGAGGAATTCATTTCAAAACACAAACCACAGAGATTTCACACAGCACAAACAAGACAGACTCACACACAAGACCCAAAGAAGACATAAACCGGGGCTCTGATACCAACTTAATGTAACGCCCCTTTTTGGGAGGGAACGTCACATTGTCAAATAAAAGAAAATGCGGAAATTAAATTTTCAAACGACAATTAAGACCCGGTTCAATTAATTAAAAGTTAACTTGCTTGATACTTTAATACGTAGGAAAATGGCAGTATATTTTTTTTTGTTTTGTTAATTTAATAGCGCGGAATATGGATAACAGTAAAGAATAAAATAGTACACAGAATTCGCGCCTGAATAACATACACTTATATATATATATATTTTAATACAACTATATTTTAAATACAAGCCTGGACATCTCCAAAAAGCAAAACTATACCTGCCCCAAGGAATCATGCATATACATCCCCCAGAAATAACAAAATATACAGCCCACCAAAAAGTAATACATCAGGCCCCCAAAATAAAAACCACTGGCAGCCATCAGTAGCTACCAGCAAAATCAATCCCTCAGAGGAGGAGGAACCGTATCAGGATCCTCAGCAGGATCCTCCTCTTCCGAGGAAACCTCCATGGGAACCACAGAAGCACGGGACGGAGCCCGAGCGGTGGAATCAAAGGAGTCCTCCCGTGGGGTATAGTAACGATCGCCCCACATCTCACGGATGGGCAAGTAAAACTCCAGTCGCAGGCTGATGTGGCAGGTGAGGACAGGTGCCTCATGACGTCTCCAAGCTAGGGCAATCGACACATCTCCCAAGTAGACGCAACGATCGGAATTCAAGTTGATATGCAAGCACTCTGGCCCTCCGAGGAAGGTCAGACGCACATCACCAAGAAATCGGTGCATACGTGCCGCCATCGTCTCAGTAGAAGTTAATCTTATTCGGGCCAGAAGTCAAAAAAATTAGGATCTTCCGCCTCCTTGCCGTCGTCTTCGATCAATACAGTATATACACATACAACAAGTAATAAAGATACAAGAAAGAGGTAAGACATCCTATCATCATTACCAATTATAGCAGCTAGAAACAGCACGGCGCCACGCGCCCAAATAGCAATTCAGAATATCATATTCAACTAATAAGCAGTAATTCCAATGGTAAGCTAATAAACAGTTCCAGGCAGATAGTCATCACAGTAATAACCAAATCAATCATAGATATGGAAAAATAAATATTAACAATGACAATGTATATCATGACACACATGCATGCTTTCCCACATTCCTACTCCATGGAGCTAAACCCAAACAGTCGGAGAGAAAGATCAGGAGACATGTCTGTTACTCGGCTACCGAGGCCATAAATTTTCTCGTGCACAATCATGGCATTGTACAGACATTCTACGCTAGATCACGATATAGGACAGTGTCAAGTCCGGATCATCGGTGCGTTTGCATCGGTTTGCCCCACAGGCAGAGGAGCTACCAACTGCCCCTTGTGAAGGACCCCCACCCCGATGCCCCCGAGGTCATAACATAACCCACACTTGTCTACTTGCACCCGCACTAAGGTGTGTTCAATCTCTTAGGCAACTTGGCCTTACAACAGTCCACAAGGACATTCACAATGCATAAGACACTATACATAAATATGTATGATCCACAATCTCATACAATTCCATAACATGACCTATTAGGCCAATATAAGCATCAATATACAAATGGTCACTCACATGGACCTATAACATCATAATATAAAGATCAAGTCAATTGATGCGTCATTAGGTTTATTATGAATCCTAACTTAGAATTTGTTTCCCTTTTCAAGGTTCATGCTCAAAATCAATTCTTATAATCAATTTAATATTCCAAGGCGATTCAATCCCCCATAACTTGTAATTTGTTTAAGCTCTTAGGCCTCACACTCTCATGTTCTTCACTCACTTA
Source organism: Ormosia emarginata (assembly GCA_029884605.1). NCBI lineage: Eukaryota > Viridiplantae > Streptophyta > Magnoliopsida > Fabales > Fabaceae > Ormosia > Ormosia emarginata. The sequence goes on from JAQQTP010000074.1 coordinate 333,710, forward strand.
GAATTACCTTAAATCGTATGATACTTTTACTCTTAGTCCTTCAAGATTTATGAAGTCTTGATTTTATTAAATTCTTCCAATTCATCAATTAACTATCCTATTACATAGGTTTTTATTCACATAATTGCTTATGCTCCCAACTTACCAAAATCACCTACTTACACCTAAAAATGCCCTAGAGGTCGTGGCCTCACAATGGCTCCAATTTCAAATCCTTTCAAGTCATCATCTTGTATGCCATTCTCTTAGTTCTTTAAATTGTTCACTTATTAAATTAGTTCACCAAAAACCCTCATTTCTTGGCCCCAAAACCGTAGCCCTCATAGGAGTTTCCATTCCAAATTTTTCTTCCACTAAATTCTATGTTATCCATTGATTAATTTAAGTCTTATGCAAGTTGCAATTTAATCACCAATTCACCTAAAATCCTAGCCTAAAACCGTGAGCCTCCAAGAAGGCTTCTTCAATATTTTTCTCCCATTTTTCATCACAAAATCCAATCCAATATATTTCCAATTACAATCCATCAATCCAAGATCACAATCATCACAAATTTATCTCATAAACATAATAATCAATCAATTTAAAGAATAGCCCTCATTAGGGTTTTTCCACAAATCATACAACCAAGGTTCCTAGATGCTAATAGAGGTTGAGGAGGAGTGTCTTCCTCTTACCTAAGTGAAGAGGACAAGAAGAACACCAAGAATCTTCTTTGAATTTTTGGATTTGCACCCACCAAGAACCCTAAAAATGGTGACTTTGTTAAATCAATACCAATGCTTGAAAAATGAAGCATGGATAACCAACATGAAGACCATAACAACGAAAATGAAAGGAAAGGAAGAATGGTCATGAAACTTACCCAAAAAGCTCAAAGCTTCGAGCTTGGAGAAAATGGTGAAGATTGAGGAATTTCAAGAAACTCTAAGAAGAAAATATGCTTAGAATGGTGAGAGGATTAAGGAAATGTATTTAGATGTAATTTTTGTGATGGTTGAGGGAGAAGAAGAGGGGCTGGCCGTGGAGATGGGTAGAGAGAAGGAGAGAAAACCAAAGTGAAGAAGAAGAAGAAGGAAGAGAGAGAAAGTGTTTTGATAATTATGGAAATTATGTGATAAAAGAATAAATGGAATGAAATAATTTCCCCACTCCATGGGCTGCTTCCAGCCGTGAAGAGAGAGAAGAGAGAGGGGGAGAGAGTTGGCTTCCAAGGGAAGCCAAGGGTATTTGGGTCATTGTTTGGTCAAAGCTTCTCAAAGAAGCTTTGATTATTTAACATTAAATTTGAATTAAAGTGAATTGATTAGACATAAGGTGGATTTCATTTGGATAATGTGATAGGATTTTTATTACATGCTATTATCTAATGGATAATAGTTACAGTTGATAGAAGTCAGTATTTTATCAATCTGACAGATAAATTTTTCGCATTATTAATTTATTTTATCTGTTAAGATTTCTCGAAAATTATGAAACCTCGTAAACTGTGTCAAGTCTCGGGTTTAGTAAGATCCCCCTCGACATGTCCATAGTCCAAGGTTCACGGAGGGAACATCGCGTTTCTCCGGTTCTGCTCAGTGCGCACGCAAAACGAGGAAGATACTAAAATATTCGACGTTTCCAGAAAATTCTCAAAAATTGCAATATTATGAAACGACTATTCATCATATAATTTTCTAATTTTTGAAGCATTATAGTCATTTTTCTGACTCTGCTCATGTTTTATGCAAAATGAGGAATATATTAAAATATTCATCGTTTCCGAAAAATTTCAGAAAAATTCACATAAATCACAAATATTAGAAAATGACTATTGATGGTAAAATAATTAATTTCCAGAGTGTTACACTGACCTCAGCAATTCTCAGCTCAGTGTGCATGCAAAACGAGAAATATATTAAAATATTCGTCGTTTCCGAAAAATTCCAGAAAAATTTCTAAAAATCAAGAATAATATAAAATGATCATTTATACTTAAACAGATATTTTTCGGGATGTTACAAAATGTGGGTCCCATAGACTTTTTTGCATGATAAATATTTTTATTATACAGAAAAATCCCAAAAATTAAAAGATTGATATATATATTATTCGGAATTGGGTTTAGTAAGATCTCTCAGCTCCAAATAATCAAACAAGATTTTCCCCGGCCCGAAAATTATTATTTTCTTGACTCGGAGTAAATCACACAAAATAATCAAATACAGTTACGAAACAGTCAAATTAATTTTATAACACACAGAAAACAGAAAACAATACAATTAGGACAAAAATGTAATTTAGCCAAAAGTTGGGGTGTTACAACTCTCCCCCACTAACAAAAATTTCGTCCCCGAAATTTATCGTACCTTAGAAAAGATGTGGGTACTGCTCCATCATTTTATCTTCTAGCTCCCAAGTAGCATCTCCCGTTACCTCATTCCATATAACCTTTACCAATACAATCATCTTCCCTCGAAGCTGTTTCACTCTCCTGTCCTCAATCTTAACAGGAAGCGTCTCATAAGTCAAATTATCTTTCAGTTGTACTTCATCAGGTTGAATGACATGTGTTGGATTGGGGACATATTTCCTCAGTTGAGACACATGGAATACATTATGAAGATTGGATAGAAAAGGTGGTAAAGCTATTTGGTAGGCTACAGGACTTATTCGACGAATGATTTGATAAGGTCCAATAAATTTAGGAGTGAGTTTTCTGGATTTGACAACCCTTCCGACACCAGTCGTAGGTGTTACTCACAAAAACACATGCTCACCTTCCTCAAATTCAAGAGGTCTCCTCCGCTTATCAGCATAACTTTTCTGTCGACTCTGTGTCGTCCTCATTTTCTCCTGAATCATCTTCACCTTCTCTGTAGTTTGTTGCACAAGATCAGGTCCAATGGTCATACTTTCCCCATCTTGATACCAATATAAAGGTGTTCGGCATCGTCGCCCATAAAGTGCTTCATAGGGTGTCATCCCTATACTTGAGTGAAAACTATTGTTATAGGTGAATTCTATCAAAGACAAAAATTCATCCCAACTCCCTTGTTGTTCCAACACACAAGCACGCAACAGATCTTCCAATGATTGAATAGTCCTTTCCGTTTGACCATCAGTCTGTGGATGATAAGCAGAACTTAGACGTAACTTAGTCCCCATGGCTTCTTGTAGGCTTCGCCAAAATCTTGACGTAAACCTCGGGTCTCTATCAGAAACTATACTTACGGGTACATCGTGAAGTCTAACAATTTCACTAATGTACACCTAGGTTAATCGTTCCAACGAATACTTAATATTGATCGGCAAGAAGTGCACTGACTTTGTAAGCCTATTAACTATAACCCATATAGAATCATAACCCTTCTTCATTCTTGGCAATCCAGTAACAAAATCCATTGAGATGCTATCCCATTTCCACTCGGGAATAGTTAAAGGTTGTAACATACCAGCTGGTCTTTGATGTTCAACTTTTGCCTTTTGACAAACCAGACAAGACGCCACACGTTCCGCAATATCTCTCTTCATCCTTGGCCACCAAAACATCCGTTTTAAGTCTTGGTACATCTTTGTCATTCCCGGATGCATACTCAACCTACTAGTATGAGCTTCGTCCAAAATTGCTTGTTTAAGATCGAGATCATCAGGTATACAAATCCTTCCTTTAAATCTTAAGATTCCATCAGATCCTTCCTCCACCGTTGCCTTGTGACCTGGCTTCAAAAATTCTTTCTCATTCAGTAAATATGGATCCTTATCCTGTTTTTCCTTGATTTCTTCTAGCAAGTCATTCAAAATAATAACTTTACTTAGACGAATTCTTCCTGGTGCCAATTCCACTAACAATCGTAAATCTCTAAATTGATTGATCAATTCGTCCTCCTTTATCATCATGGTAGAAACACTGATCACCTTTCTACTTAAGGCATCTGCTACCATATTTGTTTTTCCCGGATGGTATTGGAGTTGGAAATCATACTCCTTCAAGAACTCTAACCATCGCCTCTGCCTCATGTTCGATTCCTTTTGATTGAACAGGTATTTTAAACTCTTGTGATCATTGAAGACATTGAACACAACTCCATACAAAAAATGTCTCCACACTTTTAACGCAAAGACCACTGCAGCGAGCTCCAAATCGTGCGTTGGATAGTTCGTCTCATGAACCTTCAACTGTTTTGAAGCATAGGCTACCATATTTCTGTTCTGCATCAATACACATCCTAATTTTAAAAATGTAATTTAGCCAAAAGTTGGGGTGTTACAAACATAATTTCTCTGCTCCAAGAACTCCACAACAAAATGGAATTGTGGAAAGGAAAAATAGATCTTTAGAAGAAATAGCAAGAACTATGTTGAATGACTCAAATATGCTAAAATATTTTTGGGCAGATGCTGTAAACACAGCTTGCTATGTAATGAATAGAGCCTTGATTAGACCAATTTTGAAAAAGACACCATATGAACTCTATAAAGGTAGAAAACCAAATGTTTCACATTTCCATGTCTTTGGTTGTAAATGCTTTGTACTAAATAATGGAAAGGATAATCTAGGAAAGTTTGATCCTAAAGCTGATGAAGGAATATTTCCAGGCTATTCATCATCTAGTAAAGCTTTTAGAATCTTTAATAAAAGAACACAAACAATTGAAGAATTTGTATGTGTTACATTTGATGAAACTAACCCCAAAAGGTTGGGAAAGGAATTTATTGAAGATGCTGTAGAAACTTTAGAAGAGATTCAACTTGAGAAAAAACAAGACAATGTCAAAGTGGATGAAGCAGTGGAAATTCCAGCAGAAGCTCAACATGAAGATCTATCCAAAGAATAGAAAACTGCAAGAAATCACCCTCTGGACAACATAATTGGTGAAATATTCAAAGGGGCAACCACTAGACATTCCTTAAGAAATGCTTGCAATAATATGGCTTTTGTATCACAAGTAGAACCTAAAACTATAAATGAAGCAATTATTGATGAAAACTGGACTATGGCAATGCAAGAAGAACTTAATCAGTTTGAAAGAAATAAAGTTTGGAAACTTGTTCCAAAAACCAAGGATAAACAATTAATTGGTACAAAATGGGTGTTTAGGAATAAGCTTGATGAAAATGGTATCATAGTAAGGAATAAAGCTAGATTAGTAGCCAAAGGCTATAATCAAGAAGAAAGAATTGACTATGATGAGACATATGCACCTGTGGCTAGATTAGAAGCCATTAGAATACTGTTAGCATATGCATGTATTATAGATTTTAAATTGTATCAAATAGATGTTAAGAGTGCAATCCTAAATAGATATATACAAGAAGAAGTGTATGTTGGTCAACCCCCCCGTTTTGAAATAAATGAACTTCCTAATCATGTGTATAAACTCACTAAAGCCTTATATGGACTTAAACAAGCTCCAAGAGCTTAGTATGAAAGGCTAAGTAATTTCTTACTTCAAAAGGATTTTATAAGAGGAAAAGTTGACACAATACTATTCACTAAAAGAAAAGCACAAAACATACTACTTGTTCAAATTTATGTTGATGATATTATATTTGGTGCTACTAATGAATCTTTATGTAAGGAATTTGCCAAATTAATGCAAAATGAGTTTGAAATGTCCATGATGGGAGAGCTTACATTCTTTCTTGGACTACAAATCAAACAATGTGATGATGGAACTTTCATAAGCCAAACTAAGTATTGCAAAGAATTATTGAAGAAGTTTGGAATGGAGAATGCAAAGGAAATGGCTACTCTAATGAGTTCATCATGCTACTTGGACAAAGATGAGAAAGAAAATTAGTAGATGTTTCCAAGTACAGAGGTATGATTGCTTCCTTACTTTATTTAACAACAAGTAGACCTGATATAATGTTCAGTGTTTGTATGTGTGCTAGATATCAATCTGATCCTAAGGAATCACTAGAGGTGGCAAAATGGACTAACCCGCCCCGCCTGCCCAGCCCCGCATTCAACCCACAAAAATGCGGGGCGGGGCGAGTTAGCCCGCTTTGGAAAATGACTTAGAAGAGCCAACCCACCCCGCTTTAGTGCGGGTTGGCGGGTTGGCGGGTTGACCAGCATAAAGAAAAAAATGAAAAAAAAGTAAGTGAGTTGATCCTAAAAAACAAAACAAAATGTATAAAAATAATAAAAAAATCATAAAAATTTAAAAATAAAAAATTATAATTTATAGAGATTAAAAAATAAAATAAATTTAGTATCATACCCATAAAAATATCACAAACACAAATAATAAGACTAATTTGTAACACTTTTTTAAAAAAACTCAACCCGACGGGCCAACCCGCACCCGCCCCGCTTAACCCACGGGTTATACGGGGCAGGTTATGCGGGTTGAAAATAAAAAATGGGTTGAAATCTTGAACCCAACCCGCAAAAAAATAGCGGGTTGGCGGGCCAACCCAACGGGTTGAACCCGTTTTGCCACCTCTAGGAATCACACTTATCTACTTTAAAAAGAATCATGAAATACTTATTAGGAACTAAAGAAATGGGTTTATGGTATAGTAAAGGATCAACATATAACTTAGTAGGATATTCTGATTCTGACTTTGCTGGATGCAAGTTAGATAGGAAGAGTACTAATGGAACTTGCCACCTTCTAGGAAACTCATTAGTTTCTTGGTTTAGTAAAAAAACAAACTAGTGTGGCTTTGTCCACTGCTGAAGCAGAATATGTTGCAGCAGGAAGTTACTGTGCACAAATTCTTTGGATAAAACAACTTATGGACTATGGTGTTCTCTTAGAGAAAGTACCAATCAAATGTGATAATACTAGTGCTATAAATCTCACTAAGAATCCTATAATGCATTCAAGAACCAAACACATTGAGATAAGACATCATTTCATAAGGGATCACATTCAAAGTGGAGATATAATCATTGAATATGTAGATACATCTAAGCAATTAGTTGATATTTTCACTAAACCATTGGCTAAAGAAAACTTTTTTTACATAAGAATAGAATTAGGAATAATTGATCCTACCTATACTTGATGTTTTGAATGTTAAATGCATTATAATCTGATGTTTGATGCTTGTACATCAATTACACAATCGATTTATTTAGACAAAATGCTTAATCTAAAAATTGATACATCGATTAGGTATTCTATGTGCTAACTTAGAAATTCATTTTATGTATCCTTACATCGATTAGATAATCGATTGATACAAGTACTGTTGACTTAAAATAATTAGAACATCAATTTGTACATCGATTAAATTCAACAATCAAGAAACATGACTTTCTGGAAGTCATTATACATCGATTGGAAAATCAATTCATTTAATGAAATAAGTACTGGAAGTCATTATACATCGATTGGAACATCGATTAGTTTGATGAAATTAGTACAAGATATCATATACATCGATTCCTCAATTGATTATTTTGATGAAATAGGTACAGGGTATTTTATACATCGATTATAACATCAATTGTATAATAGTTCAAAATTTAGGACTCTCTGACTTATCCTATATATCGATTTGTACATCGATTATCTGTATACTGAAATTGTTAGAATTTCTGCAATTGCTTATACGTCGATTTATACATTGATTGTGTTTGCTGCAATTATTTATATATCGATTCACACATCGATTGAGTACAAGTTCTCATAACTTGATACTCTGACTTAGCATATACATCGATTACTATATCGATGTATCTAGTTCAAAATTAAAATCCTAATGCTAAGTACATTGATTAGCACATGTGTACTAGAGGTAAAACCCCTTAATACATCGATTAGGTAATCGATTGATTGATCTGGGTTTATAAATTTCAACCCTTCCCTCCAAATCTTTCACGTTTTCAAATCCAAATTTTACTCACCCAAACCCTAGCAAAGCTCGAAATCGTCTCCAATGGCTCGTGTGAAACAACCTCAACCCTATACACCTATTCCCTCTCACTCCACGTCTTCCCCCTCAACTCAATCCTCTTATTCTCACTCTGTTTCACTCATTGCAGCCCCTACACGCCCTAAAAGAAAAACAACTGAGAAAGCTCATTCTTCTCAAAGGATTGACAAGCTTCCAATCCAAAGCTTGAAGAAGATACAAGATAAAGGGAAAAAGGTTGCTGAATCTTCAAAACCAGCACCCAAGAAATAAGAGAAGAAGAAGAAAGTGGTGAAGGAAACACCCAAAAAGAAGACTACTCAAAAGAAGAGAAAGAGGATAGAGGAGGAAGAAGAAGATGATGATAAAGGAGTCACTAAGAATGAACTTCTCAAAAGGTATTTCTCTGATGAGGAGTACATTATGCATTACAAGAATGATTTCAAAAATAGGGACATTCATGAGGCTAGGACTGTAGATTTCAATTACTTTGAGGAAAATGAGTTCACGTTTCACAAGATATTAGAGGAGTATAATCTGAGTCAATTTCTGCAAATAAGGAGTGACATTTATCCTACATTAATCAAAGCTTTTTACTGTACTTTTGAGATGGATAATCATGGCTTTTCTGTTGAAGTAAAGAACAGAAAAATTGAGATGAGTTTTGTTGAGTTTTCTCAATTTACTGGACTAGATTACAAAGGAAATAATCATGCTGGTACTGGACCTGACAGTGTATGGATTAAAAATTTTGATAGAGAAGAAGCAAAGAAGGTGCTTCTAGTTAAAAATGCTCCAGCAGGAAGACTGATTAACATCAACTCTATGCACATTCAGCATAGGCTCCTGCAATATGTGCTGAGCAAGATGCTATTACCAAGATCTGGTAATCATGCTGTGTTGCAGAATAATGATATTTTGCTACTATGGGCTATGATTCAAAGGAAGCAGATGAGTTGGAGCTTCATAATTGCTAGACACATGCTTGATTGTAAAATCAGTGGAGCTACCCTACCCTATCTTGGACTTGTGGTAAGATTACTAGAACACTTTGGAGTCTCTTTGGACAATGAAGAGAAGTTTCAATCTAGGGAGGCCACCCACAAGTTTGGTAAAGGAACCATTAGCAAGATGAAGTTTGCTAAAGCTAATGGAGAGTGGGTTAGGATAGCTGGTGAAGAACCAAGTGCTGATGTGAACAACTCTGAGATGGACAACAAGATAGACAAGCTGCTCCAAATGTTTCAAAGTTTTGAGGCTAGGTAAACTAAACACCATATAGTGATAAAACAGTCTATTGACTATCTGAGTCTTAGACTAAATACATTGGAAGGCCAAATGGTCACTTTGCATCAACATCTAGGCATTTCCATCACTGCACTTCCAGAAGTTCATCCAACTTCTGAAGATGTTGTGAATATAGCTAGAGAAGCTACTGCTGCTGCACCTGAAGAGGAAGGCAATCCTAAAGAGCAAGCAACCCAAGCTTCAACACACACTGAAGAACCAAGGATCAATGAAGATGTTTAGATCTTAGGGTGTCATAAGTGTATCTAGTATGAAATTAGCATTTTTTTTTGTGTTTGTTCTACTGTTTTTGAACAATGATGACTATATAATTTGTTTTGATTTTGCTGATATCACTGAATGATCAAATTTCTCGTATATTACTTGTTTTAAATACTTTAAATCTCCCATACATACTCTTTTTGATAATGATAAAGGGGGAGAATGGGTACCATAACTAATGATTTAAATAATGATGCATTGATCCTATACATGTTCAAATGATATAAACTGTCAATTAGACAGGGGGAGTAAATCTTCAATAACTGCTGCATTTTTAATTACTCTGATATTTACTCTAATATTTCTAATTACTTATGAGATATATTGAATAATAAACATGTTATGTATGGTAAGTTTGTCATCAATCAAAAAGGGAGAGTTTGTGGTTAAATGACTCTAATATGTTTTAATTAATGACTAAACTTAACATGATTATTACTTTGATTCACTAACTACTTGCCAAGCTTGATTTTTTCAATGAGATTTAATGAAGCAAGAACAGTGGATGCAAAGGATCAAGGAATATGAAGGAAAACTTAAAGAAGGAGCATCATGAAGAAAGGAATTCAAGGAAGATAATTAGGAATCTTTTTGTAAAGAAAAGACTTTGTTTAATTCTTTGATTAAGCTCTCACAATAAGTAAAAATGGTTTTTAAAAGTAAAAATGGATTAAGAATGAAAAAGGTTAATTTATAAGTCTGTACATCAATGTACTTTCTGTTAATTAACTAACTTTTTAATGAAAACCTCAGTGTACATCTATGTATAAGTATTATACATCTATGTATACATCAATTGATTTTGAACTTAATGAAAATCTAAGTGTACATCCATGTATAAAGTGTTATACATCTATGTATACATCGATTGATTCTGGACTTACTTGATCAGTATGCAATTTTGCATCTGTACATCGATTGATACATCTATGTATAAACCAGAACAGAAGCAAGAACTTTTTGATGTAGTTATACAATCGATTAGGTAATTGATGTATAAACTTCTGGGTTGAAAATACGAATGTGTTTCAAGAACAACATCGATGTACTCATATATGTATTAATCAAGATCAAGAACTTCCAAGAATATAATCAATTAGGCAATCGATGTACACATGTTATAAAAGTGAAATTTTGTTTAATACATCTGTGTACTAATCGATTGACTGATAATAGAATTTTTCAGATAAATCTATTTTGATCTTAATAGATTTATAAAGTGTGTCCAATGGATCTATTTTGTTAAATACCTATATAAGGACATTGGCAAACACTTTCACAACAACAATCAATTCGAAATTTGAGATCAACACACAAATACTGTGAGAGTTTTTCTTTGAAAGAAAATAAAGTATTCTTTTCTGTAGAACATCAAATTGTTGTATCTGATTTTTAGAATCTGAAATCAATCTTTTCATATTTCTATAAAAGAGAGATAAGAGAGAAGGTTCTCTCGCTGACGAAATCAAGAGTAGAAGGGACTCTTGGAGCTGTGCAAGAATAGAAGGAATTCTTGTGGGAATTGCAAGATTGCTTTGACTTGAAAAGCTATCATTTGGATAGAAGGAATCTAGAATTGAAGCTTATGTAAAGAATCTTGTATATTGAATTTTCAATAGTGGATAAATCTCACAGTGGTGTGGGGACTGGATGTAGGTTACCAGAAGAGGTAGCTGAACCAGGATAAATCTCAGTTTGCAAGTTTCTCCATCCCTTAACTCTTTATATGCTTTATTGCTGATTGTATAAGTTAAACAATATGTTAGGGATGTTTACATGATTTGATTAATTAATAATCTTGTTCATATCTGAAATCATAATTACTGTTAATAATTCTTGTTAAGTTTCAAGTCTTGATTGCAATATATTTTGCAAAAACACATTTTGGTTTGTTGGTTGATTCTTAGTTAAAGAAAAGAATTAGTTTTTGCAAAAAGGGGAATAAGTTTCGAAAGGTTTTATTACTCAATTCAACCCCCCCTTCTTGAGTATTCAAAAGCCATAACCAACACATCCTGCTTAGTCTATTAGAAGGATAAGGTTGAACATCAAGGACCATCTGGAATGTTACAACCTTTTCTTATTCCTAAATGGAAATAGGATGATATAGCAATGGATTTTATGACAGGACTACTAAAGACTCGAAGAGGTCATGATGCTATTTGGGTAGTTATTGATCAGCTTACAAAGTCGACGCACTTTTTACCGATTAATATCAAGTACTCAATGGAGAGGTTGACCCAAGTGTACATCGATGAAATCATCAGACTTCATGGTGTACCTTCCAGTATTATTTCAGATCGAGATTCGTGATTTACGTCGAGGTTTTGGAATAGTTTACAAGAAATGATGGGAACAAAGCTACGTCTAACTTCTACTTACCATCCATAAACTGATGGTCAGTCAGAAAGGATGATTCAGTCATTAGAGGACTTGTTGAGAGCATGCGTTTTGGAACAGACTGGATGTTGGGATGAATTCTTACCACTGATAGAGTTTACTTACAACAATAGTTTTCATTCGAGCATAAGAATGGCACCGTATGAGGCATTGTATAGGAGACGATGCAAAACGTCGTTGTGTTAGTATCAGGATGGGGAAAGTTTTGTTTTAGGACCAAAGCTTGTCCAACAGACTATAGAAAAAGTGAAGATGATTCAAGACAAGATGAGGACAACTCAAACTCGGCAAAAGAAATATTATGATAAAAGAAATAGACCATTAGAGTTTGAAGACAGTGACCATGTATTTTTGCGAGTGACACCTACAACTGGAGTCGAACGAGTGATTAAGTCCAAGAAGCTTACTCTAAAGTTTATCGGGTCGTATCAAGTTCTTCGATGGATAGGTCCGGTAGCTTATCAAATTGCGTTACCACATTTTTATCAAATCTTCATAATATATTTCATGTATCGCAATTATGGAAGTACATTCCTGATCCTACCCATGTTATTGAACTAGACATAGTACAACTGAAGGATAATTTAACCTATGAAACATTTCCAGTCAAGATCGAGGATCGAAGGACAAAACAACTTTGAGGTAAAGAGATTTCATTGGTTAAAGTGGTTTAGAATGACGTAAGTGGTGAAGCGACATGGGAACTGGAAGATAAAATAAAAGAACAACATCTGTATTTGTTTTGAGTATGTGTTAAGTTTCGAGGACGAAACTTCTTTTTAGAAGGGGGAGTTATAACACCCCGAAATTTGCTATTTTACAGTAATAACAGAATTGTACTGTTTTGTGATTTCTGTGTATTATAAAATTATTTTGATAATTCTGTGACTGTATTTGATTATTTTGTGAGATTTACTCCAGGATAGGAAAATAATAATTTTCTAGCTGGGGAAATCTTTACATATTTATTCGGAGCTAGGGGATCTTACTAAACCCAATTCTGAGATATGCGTATCATAATTTTTTAATTTTTAGAATTTATCTGTGAAATAAAAATATTTTATATTTTTATTATTATTTTATTATCCAATGGACGATACCTATTGACTTATGAGCAGTAGCTTCTGTCCAGTGGACAATAGGAATCGGTAAAGTCTTAAGACTTACTGATAGTGAACTAATAGGAATAAAGTCAACATTAGTGACTTGACATATTCTAAACCAATGGATGATGGTCAAATTTAGTTGTTGGACTAGTTAGATAGAAACTAGAAAATTTAACTAAGTTAGCTTAAATCTAACTAGGTTATTCTAAAAAAAAAAACTTAGGAAGTATCAAATGGAGAAAAACTTAGTTACTAACCATTAGGATTCTTAGTTACTCTTAGTTACAAGAAGGTTCTACAATGTTCAAGAATTGATGACTATCACCTAAGTAACTAGATAGTTGGCTAATGAACTAAGTAAGCTAACTAGGTTTGCCTAAGTTTAACAAGGTAACTAAATGAAGCAAAACTTGGTTAGTGTTTTCTATTAGGCTTCCACGGCCATTTGGTCTTCAAGGAAGGTTCATGACTCAAAAGTTTTAAGCTTATCACTATGTTACATATCCTAGCCTCCATAAAGATCTAGATGTTAAACAAAAACTTACCATTCACTCCCTACACTCCCACGGCTAACACAAAGGAAATAGGAGACCAAATTCATTTCATCTTTATCATTTCTATCACTTAAGCCTTTTCTCTCCATTCTCTCTCTTCCAAAAACACACAAAAACTCCATTTTCTCTTCTTTGAGAAGCTCTCGGCAGCCACACCCTAGACCAACATACAACCTTCAATAATTTTACCTAATCCCACTTCGTAAATCTAAACATTATTCTAAACATCTTTCATGTTGAAAGTTTCTTCAAAATCATCCATCTAGTGCTTGAAATCCAAGCTTGAAGTTTCTATCCTATAAGGTAAAGATCCTTGTTTCTTGTTTTCAAGGTGATTCTTAAGTTCTAAAGCCATGATTGATCCATGGTTTTTTTTTCAACCATAGTTTATGACTTTGTAATTTGTTTAAGCTTGATAGGATATTTTTTGGAGCAACACGAAATCTATAGGAGAAGGATCCAAGAAGAGTTTGATCTTCCTTAAGGTAATAGGGAGATTTATCTTACCAACCAAGTATGATGGTGAGAGATGAAAAAATTTGTGATGGATGGTGAATCCATATGAGGGTTCATATCATTGGTTATGTAATTAATTTATTATGGGTGTTTATGTGCTTTAAATTATGTATTTGTGTTTGTATGCTTTATATGATTTTTATTGCTTTATGGTATGCTTGATTATATGATATGATGATTATATACATGTATGCCATGATTGATGATGGAAAGAAAAACAAATTTTGGTTCCAAAGACCATGAGGCTTACGGCCTCAACACCTCAAAATAGGTGTTTCCAAGTTAAGGTTTTCATGAATGATAAAATTGGATGCTTAGGAAAGAAAGGAAAGGAAAGGAAAAGATATGTTGCTTTCAATGGCCATGTACCCCATGGTTTTTGAAGAATTGGAATGACTTGGTTTTATGTAAAAATATGATTTTAGAGTGGTAATTTAGTTGATTAAGTATAAGGATTTAAGAAATGGAAACAAAACATTTTGTTATTTGAAAAATGAAGATTTCGTTTATGAAATGAAAAGAGAGGTTGAAAGTGTTTGAACCTCAACTTATTTTAAAAAGAACTAATTTTTAGAATTGATTTAATTATTATGGTGATTATAATGGTGACTTGAAATTTACTAATGTATAGCTCACTCATTAGGTTTTTGAGCGCGTTTGGAAATTTTAAGTGAGAAAATATGGAAAAGTAAAGTAAGAAATGATATAATTTTTTAGAAAGGCCAAAATGAGGTTTAGAAGGTTGAGAAATATTTTTCACAGTTAAAAGATGGTGAAAAATGCTTTACGTAACTTAAAAATGTGATTTTTAAGCTATGCAATTTCAAAAATGTTGAAAAATCGCTACGCGATTTAGAAAATGTTTAAATATTTTTACACGATTGAGATAGTGTTGAAAAATCAATACGTGATTTGAAAACGTGACAATAATGTTGTGCGATTATGTAAATGCAGTAAAATGTTTACGCGAATAAAAATACAGCAAAGATATTGTTAGGCCAATGTGTGGACCCTGTATATGAGATTATGACTTTGGATTGTGACTGGTTTATGTGCATTGAACATGCATTGGAAAATGTCCGATGGACTATGTTAAGGCTAATGGCCTAGGAGAGACTTACACCTCTTAAGTGGGTGTGATATGCGTAGTGTAGGTCACTTGCTGACCTTTGAGGCGTCAGGGTGCGAGTTTTCCACAATGGATAGTTGGTAGCTCTTCTGTACCGTGGATCGGACCGATGCAACGCTCTAAAAATCCAGACCGAGACACTATTCTCAATCAAGATCTGGTACAGATTGTCGTGTACATGCTAGACGTGCAAACTCTTATGCGAGTTGTGGCATGTGTTCTGAGGCATGTTGGTAAAGACAGATCTTTTAGATCAATCTCTCTGACTTGAGTTTTAGCTCCATGGAGTAGGAAATGAGTCAATGAACATATGCATAACTTGAACGTATTTGTATATCTTTGAAATATTTTATCTGTCGAATGTTGAGGAATGTTGGATGAAATGATTATGTTTATTGTTTATTATACCTGTATTATTATGTGATATATCTGTATGATATGTTGTATTTGCTATCTCTATGCTGCCATGTTGGTATTAGCGTAGATAATCTCACCTCTTTATATGCCTATTCTTGTATTGTATTTATATTTGGTAAAGACGCTAAGCAAGGTATTGAGCAAGAAGACGGTGAGGAGCAGATTCATGCTAAGGAGGCTGAGTTTTGATTTGATGGCAACCAGATTTAGTTTCTTTGGGTATGTGAGATTGCAGTTTCATGGAGGAGCTGGTGCTTAGCGTATTAGTCCCAATGAGGAGGGACTTATTTATCAGGGACATGTGACAGTTAATATGAGTAGGATCTTTCATGGAGATCCTTTCTTTTCTATTACTATATATGTACATATAAAATTTCCATTATCTATTAAGCAATATTGGGGCAGTCGTTACCAAGTCCTATCTAAGATCAGCATTGTTTCGTTTGCTCAAACACCTGTCTGTAGGACGACACGTCAACCAGGATTCCTACCTTCTGAGGAATTTGAGGCTGATCCCGAGGAGGACCCACTGAGGGTTCTGCTATCTAGGTGTACTTGGGCCAATATGGTAATGTAGAAATGTTTAAAAACTTTTGAGAATTTGGTCTATATATAAATAAGTTTGGTAGTACTGATGTGATGTATATGATATAAATTATTTATGATGATGTTTAATATTTTTATTTTCTGCTAGGTTTATCTTATCTATATCAAAAAATTTTATAACTCGTATTTACATTAAATAATTATTATTTTATAACTTGGGAGTAATTCGGTAATAATAAATATAAAATATGATACCCTACGGTGGGTGATACAATCCTTATATATTATCCTCTTATGAAGGGTTGATCATAGAATTTGATTTAGGAAATGACAGTGATCCTAAATCTGAATTTAGGAAATGACGGTGATCCTAGATAGGTATTCTTTGAAAATGACAGTGATCCATTGAATATCTTAGATTGAATTTGATTTAGGAAATGACGGTGATTGTAACACCCCAAAATTTCCTATCTCTTTGTCAGTAATTTTGACAGTTAACAGAATTTCACTATTTAGTGATTTCTGTGTACTGTAAAATTATTTTGATTATTCCATCAGCGTATTTGATCATTTTGAGTGATTTACTCTGTGTCAAGAAAATAATAATTTTCGGGCCGGAGAAAATCTTTAAGTATTTATTTCTCTTGACTATTAATTATTTTTAACAATCTGACTTGATTTTCATACGTTTTCTAATATTTGTGATTTTTGTGGATGATTATAAATTTTTATGGTTATCTGATTGTTTTTGGGCTATTTGTGGGCCCAGTGGTCCTACGTGGGCTTGGGGTGAGTCCCAAAACGTGAAAATTTTTCTACGCATAGAAAAATTTGTATTGTTGAGAAGGAGACTGGGGATCTTACTAAACCTGAATCCAGAAATAGTTTTAGAAAATTTCTTGTACTGTGTTTTATACTGTATTTAATTATCAGGCGATAAAAATACAGTAAATATATTCTTTCGTGGGGTTTTAGCAGATAAAAATAGAAATTATACTGCGAAGTCAACATTAGTGGTTATGACGACTTTATGACGAACCAATAGGAAGCAAGCTTAATGTTTAAGATTTTGAATATCAACCGTCGATTTAATCAACGGTGTAGAATCGGTCTAATAAAATGGCTATGAGCATTTATAACCATTGGATGAAGAATTAATCAAGGGTGGAGATTTGGTCTTACAAAGTAGATAGAACCATTTGTGACCGTTGGATTTGGATTTAATCAACGGTGGAGATGGATCATTTATAACCATTGCATTTGAATTTAATCAATGGTGGAGATTTCATCTTCTAAAATGGCTATGACTAATTATGACCCTTGGATTGAAAGTAAGAAGGAGTAATCTTGACCCTTCATTTTTGGAGATGCATCTAATGGCTAGGATTTCATGGAGGAAAGATCTAATGGCCTAGATTAAGTCTTCTAATCAAAAGTCTACCTTAATCCTAACCATTGATTTAATCAATGGCATAGAATGCTCTAGATGATGGCTTGAAAAGATGATCACTTATTGAATGCATAATAGAGAGGGGGGAACGGTTTTGAGGAGCTTAAGAGCTTAGCAAAGTTGAAGACCATATTATTGCTATCATAATTCATCTTTGTCTTCTCCAAAAAGCCAAGACTCCATCACAAATTTTCTCTCCTTCCTCTTCATGGTGATTTCGGCCATGGCACCCAAGAATGCCTTCTATCACTCAAAAATTTTATCCAACCTAGTTTCTTGAATCCTTACCTTATTCTAAGAACATCTCTAGTTATGAGTTTTCACAAAATCATTCATCATGAGCTTCAAATCCAAGCTTCAAGTTTCTATCATAAAGGGTAAAGTTCTTATCTCTTCACCCAAACTTCAAGTTTTAATTTTCTAAGCCATGCTTGAACCATGGTTTACCTATTTCTACACTTGTTATTGATTTTAACATTTGTTTATGATTTTTAGGGATTTTTCCATGGAGCTCTATGAAATTGGTAGGAAGGAAAACTAAGTGTTTTCACTTCATTCTTTATCTTAACCAAGTCTAAGAAACCTTTCTTTCACAAAAATCAAAAACTCCAACCTTGTTCTTCAAGAGGAACCATTCGGCCATTCACCCAAAATCACCATCCAATCTCTTTTAATTTCATCCAACCATAGATCTTGAATCTACATGATATTCTAAGCAACTTTCATGTTGGAGACTTTCTCTAAATCATCCATCTTCAACCTTGTTTTTCAAGCTAAAGATTGAAGCTTTAGTGGTGAAGTTTGTTAATCTTCACTTTTCTTTTGATTTTCAAGGTTCTAACCATGATTCATATCCATGGTTTTCTTATTTAAGTCTTATATAGTAATTATGTGTGTGTTTTGTTTTGTATTTGAGAAGCCCTTGGTGGTGAAGGACTTGGAAAAAGAAGCAAAACAAGGAGCTTTTGAGATTCTTCAAGAGGTAAGAGGGAGATTCATCTCACCAACTAAGTATGGTGGTGAGAGATGGTTGTGTATTTGATGGATGGTGAATCCATGTGAGGATTCATATCTATGGTCATGTAATAATTTGTGGGTGTTTATGTGCTTTGATTATTTGCCTATGCTTGGTACGATTTGCATGATTTATTTGCTTTGATTATGGTATGCTTGTGATATATATGTTGAATATGTATTTGTATGTCATGATTTGATGATGGAAAAGAAATTGATTTTTTGGTTCCAAAGACCAAGAGGAATTTTGACCAAGACACCTCAAAATAGGTGTTCATAAATTAATATTTTCATAAATGATAAAATCGAATAATTAGAGAAGCAAGGAAAATAAACAAAGGGTTTGTTTTTCAAGAAGTAGTGTTCACAGTTTTGAGAAGGATTTTTATTGATTTATTTTGTGTAAAAAGTTTCTAAGCATTTTACTAAACATGAGTTTTAAATGAAAAGGGCAATGTTGATTTTAAGGATTTGCAAAGAAAGTGAGAATGAAAAATGAACAAATGATTTGATTTCAAAGACCAAGTGCTCACAGTTTTTATAAAGAATTTTTAATGGTTTTGTTTATGTAAAACCATATTGACTTAGAAGGAAAAACATTTGATGGTTTAAAAAACCTTGTACCACGGTTTTGAAGGCTTGTGATGCCTTGATTTTGATGAAACAAAGTGATTTTTCAAATGGAAATATAATTGATTTAGTATAAGGAATTTTGAAAGGGAATCAGAGTGTTTTATTACTTGAGAAAATGGGATTTTTGTATATGAATGGAAAAGATAGGTTAAAAGTGTTTGAACCTCAATTTATTTTGAAGAGAATTAATTTTAGAATTGATTTGAGAAAAATGGAGAGTATAATAGTGATTTGATATTTTCTAACTTGTAACTCATCCTTTGGGTTTTGGAGAGCGTTAGTAATTTTTAAAGTTAGAAACATTGATTTAATTCAATGGAATTGTGAATTTATGGAATATATTATGAAAAGGATTTTCTTGAGTAAGAAAATGTGAAAAATAATGTGAGTAGTCATATTATTTTGAGAAAGGTTGAAATGGAATTTTTGAAGGTTGAGAAATATTTTTCGTAATGGAATTATGGTGAAAAATGATTTACGTAACTTAAAAACGTGATTTTTAAGCTACTCGATTTGAAATACGTTTAAATATTTCTACGCGATTTGAAAAACGTTTAAATATTTTACACGATTGAAATATTGTTGAAAAATCACTACGTGATTGAAAAGTGATGAAATATTTTTATGTGATTGTGAAAATGGTGGAAAATTGCTATGCGATTTGAGAAACGTGTAAATATTTTTACGCGATTGAGAAAACGTTGAAAAATCAATACGTGATTTGAAAATGTAACTGAAGTGTTGTGGAATTGTGAAAACGTAACAAGAATATTGCGCAATTGTGAAAAACACGACAAAAGTGTTTTGTGGCTATGAAAACGCGATAACATGATTTTGCGATTAAATATACAGTATGATTACTGTTGGGCCAGTATGTAGACCCTGATTATGAGATAATGAAATTAAAACTGAGAATGGGCCAATGTGTGGACCCTGAATATGAAAGTATGAATTTTGCCTATGATTGGCATTGGTGCATTGAACATGCATTGGAAATGAGGAATTTTGCATGTGATTGGCGTTGGTGCATTGAACATGCATTGGAAAGATATGCATTGAGGCATATGATGATTTTGAATTAAACAAAAATTGATAGCTGATGCTATTGGGACCCTTGTGGTTGAAGAGAGAATGTGAATTGATAGTGAGGTCTATGATGGATCTTGGGGGCGTCAAGGCGCGGTGGTCGACCAGTGGATATCTGTCTATGGGCTACGGCTGGACCATATGCCACTTGGCGATGCAGTCTGTTGCAACACATTGATGATACCCAACAAGAACACAATTCTTTTCGAGAGCTGGACAATTGTCTGTGGGCTAATCTGGACGATTGTCTGTGGGCTAATCTGGACGATTGTCTTTGGGCTAAGGCTGACAATTAACAGAGCATTTTTCTCGAAATTGTGAAAACCTCCATGGAGTAGGACATTGAGTCTACATGCATAACATATGCATCATAATTGAGTATTTGGTTATTATAATTGAACTGTTGAATACTTGGATAATAATTGAGGACATCATCGTGAATATTGAATGATATTTGAACTGATAAATGATTGGATGATGATAGTTAATTAATGTTAAGTGCATTATTGGAATTATGGTATGATATATCTATATGATATGTTGTTTGTGTTATCTCTATGCTACCATGTTGGTATTGGCGTAGGTGATCTCACCTCTTTGTTATATTGTTTTGCTGTGTTTGTATTATTAAAAATTATATAGTAGAAGGAACGAGTTGTCTTAGACATAAAGGGTGGCAGATATTCTGAGATTGGTGACAACATTAAGGAATGGTCATTCAGGATTCAATAGTGTGCAGTGTTGACAAAGAACAGATATATGGTACATCAAGATGGATACAAGAAGAAATAAGTATGTTGAGTTTTTACAGTTAGTGTTTTACCGTGCTATTGAGTAGGACCCGTCATGGGGTTTGCTACTGTTTTAATTGAGTCTGTTAGTTTTATATTTCTCTTTAAATTTTTAAATATTAATTGGCTTCAATATTATATATTAATCAGTTTAAATATATTTTCAGTAATACTTATGGATTTCAGTAACTTTATGTTTCTGTAATAAGAAATTTTAAAACTCATATTTTATAACTCAAACCTTTTATGAACTTCTTTACAGATTATGAGTTGGGAGTCAGAAATGTGATACCCTGAGGAGGGTGTTACAGTGATCCTAAATCCAAATCTAGGAAATGATAGTGATACTAGATAAATATCCTTTGGAAACGACGGTGATCCTTTGGATATGTCACATGCGGCCAGTAATAGATTTAGGAAATGACAGTGATCCGTGACAAGCGCCGAACTCACCAAAATTATAACCAAGTTACGCTTACAGCTTGTAGCATAAGAGCAACACCAGATCATCTGTCAAGGATTATAAAATGCAATTTGATCAAGTAAAGTCAAAATTGGTGGGGGTTAGGTGAGATTAAGAAACAGAATTAACAAACAGAATTAAGAATCAGAATTTGAATTAATCAAAATTAAGAAAGTAAGCATTCCAAGAAAATTGTTCAAACTTGATTTTAATCCATCCTTGATTACTAAAGGTCCATTCAATTATTAATCAAGTCCTTGGTCTTAGACCACATCAAGAAGCCTCTCAATGATCATGGATCTTCTACTAGAAATGCTTCTAGATTTTAATTAATTAAGGTTAGACAAGTTAAGCACTCATCAAAATCGAAATCAACTTAAAAGCCAAGATCCAACTGATAATCACATATTTTATTCATTAAAAAACCCTTATGTTTAGTCATTTATACTCTCTACATTCTTAATTGATTAAGTTTGGTATGATTTTGTGAGTTTGAGCTCAAATTGGTCCTAATTGAATATTTTCAGCATTATTGAGATTTGACACTGTTTCTGTATTTTGGCCATAACTTGAGTTCCTAATATCTGATGAACATGAATTTTACCTTGTAGGAAAGCTAAGAGGAAGCTCTACAACTTTGATGAAGAGCTCGAAGTCCCAAAACGATGTCTAAAGGACCTAAGTTTACATAGAAGTCAGAATACGGGTTCTGTCAGTAGAATCCAAACAGTGTGCACTCATAAAATCATATCTCAAGATTTAATAATGAAGATGGGCTCAAATTTGGACAGTGGATATTCAAGATCCAAATAAACAACTTTCATGAAGAACACTTTTTGAAAAAAGGAAGTCTAATAGGTCATTTTGAGCTTGCAAGTCGGAACAGAGGAGCTGAAGTTGGGTTTGAGCAACCTACGGTATTTGGGACATATCTTAGGCTGAAGGAAGCCAAATTGGACAAACCAGCTATCCATTTTATAGCCAAGACAAGGATCTACAACTTTCATGAAGAGCACTTTTCGTGGATCTGAAGTATATTTGGTCGTTTTTGGCTTCCAAGTCAGACACGAAATTTTCGTCCTCAACCACCCACTCATCCATCCACTAATCCACTCATCCATCTACTAATCCGCTCATCCACTCATCCACTCATCCACTAATCCACCCACTCATCCACTCATACACTAATCCAACCACTTAACCACTCCACCCACTCATCCACTAATCCACCCACTCATCCATCCACTCACCCATTCATGTCCATAATTTCCCACTCACCAAAAGTCCTTTGGCATTTTCCACTCAACCAACCCACTTAACCATTCCACTCACTCATCCACTAAACCAATCCACTAAACCAACTCACTCAACCATTCCACTCAAACACTCCACTCACTCACCCACTCATCCACTCACTCCCCTTTGTCATTTTGTTACCCTAGACTTCTATAAAAGGCACCATTGGTTATCATTTCTTTCATGTATTCTCCTTCATTTCTCTCTAAGTTTCTTCTTGCTTCTTCATAGTTTCTCATAGTTTTGTATATTTTGATGCTCCCCTTCATGGTAATGGAGGGCTAAGCTACTTTGGGTCAATTTAGAACTCTTGAAGAGATTGTGGTTTAGATTCTTGAGACCTTGGTTATGCATTGTATTTGATTTGTAATTGAATTCCTCTTTTCTTCTTCTTTCTTCTTCTTCTTGATCTTGAATGCATGAATGGTGATTCTATTTATGTTGATCTGATTTGATCTTGGTTTAAGATTGAGATTTGTGATGAAACTTAGAACTAATTGATCTAAACTAATCACATAAATGAAGATTGAGATTTGTGATGAAACTTAGAACTAATTGATCTAAACTAATCACATAAATGAAGATTGAGATTTGTGATGAAACTTAGAACTGATTGATCTAAATTAATCATGAGAATTGAAGAGGTTAGGTTCTTGATTTGTGCCTAAGTTAATTGAATTCGGTACTTGAAATTAACATAGATTTTCATGAATGGTGCGATTGCGGATTTGTGTTTATCACTTGTTAATTGAATTCTAGACGATCGTCTAGTATGAATTTTGGATTTGATGCAGAGATCTCGATTAGATCCAAATTAACAATTCAATTGCGCTTCAAGTGTTTTATGAAGGGTCTATGATTGAATCCACCCAATCTTGGATAGGTTTCTAAATTGATTGCTCTTTAATTGTTATTTCTTTCTTTAATTTTGTTAAGTGCGATCTTAAACTGTCAAACCCCCCCTTTTTGCTAACTTTCACTTAATTTGATTAAATTGCATTTACGATCCTTGAGGAGACGATCCGGTGTTGTCACTGTGCTACAAGCTTAGGTAATAACTTTGGTTATAATTTTGACTGAGTTCGGCGCTCGTCAAATTTTGGCGCCGTTGCCGGGGATTAGTAAGTGTAATCTTTTCATTTTAAGTGTTTTTACTAACCTTTGCTTTTTATTAACTTTTCTAACAATGGACCATGCATAATGGAGTCAAAACTTGAGGAGTTGACTTCTTTGGTAAGACATATAGTAGTGAGACAACAATCACCTGTGCAAGAAGCTACACTTGTGTGTAACATTTGTTTTTGTTCATCTCACCCCACATATGCATGCCCTACACTTCAAGTATGGTAGTTCTGTTTTTCCAGATCAATTTGTTGCAGCGCTGGTTATTTTCCTGATGAACCACAATTCCAACAGAAGAACAAAGTTATGACCCCTTCTTCAACACAAACAACCCTAGCTGGTAATACTATCTGGATCTGGGATATGGCAATACGGCATCACTACAGCAATAATCATTTCAATATGAGCAGCCATTCCAGCAGATAACAAGTCCATCAACCACAAAACTTGAGCCTTCATGGGAGGACTTGATGAAAACCCAAATTGAGTTCCAGCAGAATTTCACTGCCACTATTCAGGATTTAACAACCCAAATTGACCAATTGACAATCACTGTTAATGAACTAAGATGTCAAGAGTCAGGCCAACTCTTTCCCCAAACAATTCCCAACTCCCTGCATTCTAATTGTCATATTGATTTACATGCAGACTTAGTTGAGGAAACTCATGATGAGTTGTGTGCTGAATTTCCTGATTTAATTGGTTTTGATGATTCTATTAATTACAACTCATGTGCTGATCATGATGGTGATATAAAATGTGTTGTGTGTGTTGAAATTTTTGCATATTTGAAAACTAATGATTCTGTTTACACAGGATCTAATGATATAGAAGGGTCTATCAACAATGTAGTTGCAGAATCTGAAACATATAGGGAGGTGGAGCTGAAGGCCATTGAGGAATTTTCAAAGAAAGAGGAAAGTCAGCAGATGCTAGTAACTACTGAAGTGGATTTTGTTTTTAGTCCATGGTCCAGCATTATCAATGAAAGCAGGATTGCAAAATTACACGTATTGCATGCCATTGGTGAAGTCAAGGAAGACCAATGGGACCCCAATGTGAACCCTCATGCTTCAAGCTTCACTTGGTCGTTACACTTCAACCAATGGGACCGTAGTGGAAGCTATCATGTTGTGTCAACCATAACCTGGTCATCACGTTTCAACCAATGGGATCCTGGTGGAGTCATTTCACCAACCTCACTTAATAAGACCAATGGACACCGCCTCAAACAGTATCATGAACTTCTAGAGAATGTAGAAGTGGAGGTGATGAACCTTCTCCATCCGCATTATGAATAAAAAAAAAGAAAAAAAAAAAAAAAAATAGAAAAAAAAAAAAAAAAAAGCTTGTTGTGTGCTCGACAATAAGGTAGGTAGTGCCATTAAATTTTGTCACTCGGAAGCAAGTGGAGGTCACTTTTTCTTCAACGACAACAAGCTGCGAAAATCTTGCGGTATGGATTTTATTGGCCCACTTTATTCAAGGTCGTTACACCTTTTGCAAAAGTTGCGGAAATTGGTCAAAAAGGTTCGCTTTGAGATTATCATCCGCACCTACTCCTTGAAAAATTGAGATCTAGGTGGCGCGGTTCTTTTCTTTGTCAAACACGTGTATCCTCTGGGGCCGTAGATATTGAGGATCCTAGGAATGGTAATGCGCTTAAAGTTAATAGACAAAGACTCAACCATTCCTGGAAAACCAAGTTCTTGAGTTCTTTGTGTTGCCGGTTAAGTGGCGGATACGGTACTTCGTGACTCTCAAGTCGGTTTATTTTTCAGTTTCCCAAAATAACTGAACCCTTCTTCTCCTTCAAAATGGATGTCATTCTTTCAAACCTAAGAAAACATTTTCCTTCTCTTCCTCAAAATGCTCTAAGAAAAATCTACAAAGTTCGATGTGAAAGATTGAGACTGTTAATGCACAAAGGTATGTCAGAAGATGTACGTTGGATAATTGAAGCAAAGGTCCGATTAGCAGGTGAGTCCTCAATTTCATTTGACTCATATATGCCCGGTCTTGGAAGAAGTTCATATTCTAAAAGGAGAAGAGCAAAAAGGTTACAAGTCTGTCACAAATGTGGACGATGGAACTGTAACAAGCGATGTCATACTTTGGGGATGGTTTCGCAAATAGAGAAGATAAAATTTTCTTCATTAAGAATGGACTGAGTAAGGAGTCATTAGATGATATCTTATTGACTCTTGAGATGCATTCTTGTGGATTGGTGCATCGTGAAATTCTTAAATTGTGGAATCTCTTCAAAGATGAAGAAAAACGCTACAGTCTTGGGAATCTGACTCTAAAAGACCCTGTTTGCCAATTTATAAGAAAATTGGATGGGAAGCTTATCCTCGACTCATAGAAGACATTTAAGTCGTTACTAGACGTTAAACCAGAGGCAGATGTGAGCTATATCCACCAACAATCTGTATATATCATCTTCTTCTTCTTCTTCATGTCATCTCAAAAAAAAAAAAAAAAAAAAAAAAAAAAAAAAAAAAAAAAACAAAAAAAATTATGTATACGTCTTAGGGTTGGCTTTGGTAACACACACCGTGAATGGTGAAATGCATGCATCATGATCCAGCCTTCTTAATTGAAAAACAAAGAAGGTAGATTGTATCCCACATGTGAGGCAGCAACGGTCGTATTATGGCCACTTGTCCCTTTTGGGAGCCCTATGTTATTTGGTCTTGAATGGGTCGAATATTGGTCAACAATGCTTTGGCACAAAGTCGAAAGAGCAGACTACCTCCATCCCAATCTTAAGTAAGTATGCACTCATCTTTCATCAAGTTTTTCTAACAATTTCAAAAAAAAAGGACGTGATGTCTACTGCACTCATGACGCGCAGTATAAAGATACGTTATGGAAACTGTACATACAAGTATGTCATCATTTTCTATTTCTTTTATCTTTGTATCATTTTGTTGTATTTTGATTTTTGTACAGACGATCCTTTGAGCAGGGTCCTTCAGGGGTTTCTAGACTTCTTTACCTTGATGGTTTTCTTGAAGTCAAAAAAATAAAAAAAAAAAAAAAAAAAAAAAAGATTCTGTGTTTCTTAATTTTAACCTTTTCTGACAACAACCAACTTACCCTTATAGGTGCAATTATTCCCTTTCCATTCTTTTTCTTATTTAAACACTCCATTTTCCTTCAACTCGAGAGACACTCAAAGGGAGGAAGAGTATAAAATGGGGCTTCTATTCGTAACCTAAAAAAAAATGTCTGTGTTTTTGTGGGTCGAGTTATGGGAAGGGATTAGAGTTTGTAAACGCAGCTAGCACTCTTGGTGGTCGATCACTTGTGCGAGGAATATTCATCTTGTATATGGGGGGAGGTTGCCGTGGGTTAATGAGGGCTATATCACTTGCTGCATATGTATGAGACAGTCAGTTTTAGGTGTCATTCCTGAACCTTTAGCTCAACGAGAACATCAATGGAAAGACAATTGGAGAGGAACTTAAAGTATCATCAATGCATGAACAAATGAAGATAATGCTTGAAAACTCTGATGCATTCATTGCCTTACCAGGTGGTTTTGGTACTTTGGAAGAGATTTTTCAAATTGTCTCTTGGGCTGAACTGAACATCCACCATAAACCCATTGGTTTGTTGAATGTTAATAATTTCTTTGATCTTTTGTTATTTTTTCTTGACAAAGCTGTGGAACAGAAATTTATCACTCCTTCGGCAAGACAACTTCTTATCTCTGCCTCCACTATTGATGAGCTCATTGATAAATTAGAAGCTTTTGAGTATGTACCTGATAAGGTATTAGTCCAGATAGATTGGTCAACAGGAAGCAGCGAAGGAAGTAACAAGAAAAAAAAGCCGGATCGACATTTTCTCTTTAATGGGTTTGATTTTATTAAAAAAAAATTTGTTATTTTGTTTGGAAAGTATGATATGATTGTCATGAACTTATTAAACCAATTAGTGATGGCAGAGTAAGGAGAATTTTACTCTTGAGACGCATCTTAATTGGTGGCAGAGTAAGGAGTTTTTAGGTAGTAATTAATTAGTATTAAATTGTGGAAGTACTAACGTTTTCTTGTTTGATTTCTTTTCAGGGTCTGATGCGTAACTGACAGTGTGCTTCTTTTCTGCTTGGCGTTGATTCACTTCTTATCAGGTTGTGTTGCTCTTTTCTATATCTCTCTTTCACATTGAGGGCAATGTTATATTAAGTGTGGGGGAGAGATTTTAGCATGTTTCTTTTGGTTGTTAAAAAAAAAAAAAAAAAAAAACACAAAAAAGGGATCATTACATGATTGAATAACTTTTCTCCCTTCTTGAACTGATATGCTTGGAGATGGATGATTGAATTGATGAATTGAGTTTGATGGATGCATACCTTGTGAGATTTTGAGCCTAATGGATGGATTTAACATTTATGCCATTCTCTTCTTTCTTGTGTGATTTTCACTCATGTTAATGACCACTCTAGAACTTGCTTTGATTCTTTTTGAGGCTACATTTCACTTGCATGCATGAACATGATTGAGACCCTCTTTCTTAATTAGCTAGTTTAACCAAATAGCCAACCTTGTTTTCAATATGATATCAAGCACTCTTTTGACTTCTTGAAAATTTCTCGATTCCCGCCAACCTTGTATATTTTCCTTTGCTTAACCCCTTTGAGCTTATTTGACCATTCCTTGTTTCTAGCTCATTATGTGCCTTAAATGAGAAATCGTGTTCTTACTTTACCTTAGGGAATAAAAGAACATTAGCTTGGTTAATGGATGAGTTTTTGAACAAGTGTGGGGGTGTGTGTACAAAATGGTTGTTGAAAAATAAAAGAGTGCCCAAAAAGAAAAAAAAAATGTATGTATATAGTTATGTTCATATATATAAAAAAAAAAGAAAAAAAAACCAAGTGTTTAAAAAAAGAAAAGGATTGGGAAATGAATATGTAAAGGGATATACACTAGAGTTGGGATGAACTTTTATGCTTGTTATTTGAACTCAACTCTCATTTGCTTTTATTCTCTTTGGTATTTATCTTCTCATATCCATTTTATCCTCTCCTGTTACCTTGACCTCACTACAACCTTGAATAAAGTCCTCATGATTTGTGTGTGCATGTGTTTTGAGTAGTGGAGAAGTAGAATATAAGCAAGCTTATGGTAGTGCAATTTTCATGGGTTGAATTGAGTGAAATACCTACCTTTTAAACACTTGAGAGATTGAGAGGGATCTTGTGAAGATCTATCATTCTCGATTCATGTTGAAGATACCTTGCTTGTTGGTTTGAGATGTGAAAAAATTGTTAACTCATGAATGTTTTGATCCCTTGAACCTTTGGTTGTTCTTCTTGATTGTAAAATTTTGGGTTCTTGAATGTCGTTGGAATTTAAATTTTTGTTAATCTCTTATGTCCTTATTTTGGTCTTGAGTCTTGCCTAGGAGTGCAAAAAGCTAAGTGTGGGGAATTTGATAATCACATATTTTATTCATTAAGAAACCCTTATGTTTAGTCATTTACACTCTCTATATTCTTAATTGATTGAGTTTGGTATGATTTTGTGAGTTTGAGCTCAAATTGGTCCTAATTGAATATTTTCAGCATTATTGAGATTTGACACTGTTTCTGTATTTTGGCCATAACTTGAGTTCCTAATATCTGATGAACATGAATTTTACCTTGTAGGAAAGCTAAGAGGAAGCTCTACAACTTTGATGAAGAGCTCGAAGTCCCAAAAAGATGTCTAAAGGACCTAAGTTTACATGGAAGTCAGAATACGGGTTCTGTCAATAGAATCTGAATAGTGTGCACTCATAAAATCATATCTCAAGATGTAATAATGAAGATAGGCTCCAATTTGGACAGTGGATATTCAAGATCCAAATAAACAACTTTCATGAAGAACACTTTTTGAAAAAAGGAAGTCTAGTAGGTCATTTTGAGCTTGCAAGTCGGAACAGAGGAGTTGAAGTTGGGTTTGAGCAACCTACGGTATTTGGGACATATCTTAGGCTGAAGGAAGCCAAATTAGACAAACCAGCTATCCATTTTATAGCCAAGACAAGGATCTACAACTTTTATGAAGAGTACTTTTCATGGATCTAAAGTATATTTGGTCGTTTTTGGCTTCCAAGTCAGACACGAAGTTTTCGTCCTCAACCACCCACTCATCCATCCACTAATTCACTCATCCATCCACTAATCCGCTCATCCACTCATCCACTAATCCACCCACTCATCCACTCATACACTAATCCAACCACTTAACCACTCCACCCACTCATCCACTAATCCACCCACTCATCCATCCACTCACCCATTCATGTCCATAATTTCCCACTCACCGAAAGTCCTTTGGCATTTTCCACTCAACCAACCCACTTAACCATTCCACTCACTCATCCACTAAACCAATCCACTAAACCAACCCACTCAAACACTCCACTCACTCACCCACTCATCCATTCGCTCCCCTTTGTCATTTTGTTACCCTAGACTTCTATAAAAGGCACCATTGGTTATCATTTCTTTAATGTATTCTCCTTCATTTCTCTCTAAGTTTCTTCTTGCTTCTTCATAGTTTCTCATAGTTTTGTATATTTTGATGCTCCCCTTCATGGTAATGGAGGGCTAAGCTACTTTGGGTCAATTTAGAACTCTTGAAGAGATTGTGGTTTGGATTCTTGAGACCTTGGTTATGCATTGTATTTGATTTGTAATTGAATTCCTCTTTTATTCTTCTTTCTTCTTCTTCTTGATCTTGAATGCATGAATGGTGATTCTATTTATGTTGATCTGATTTGATCTTGGTTTAAGATTGAGATTTGTGATAAAACTTAGAACTAATTGATCTAAACTAATCACATAAATGAAGATTGAGATTTGTGATGAAACTTAGAACTAATTAATCTAAACTAATCACATAAATGAAGATTGAGATTTGTGATGAAACTTAGAACTGATTGATCTAAATTAATCACAGAATTGAAGAGGTTAGGTTACTGATTTGTGCCTAAGTTAATTGAATTCGGTAATTGAAATTAACATAAATTTTCATGAATGGTGCGATTGCAGATTTGTGTTTATCACTTGTTAATTGAATTCTAGACGATCGTCTAGTATGAATTTGGGATTTGATGCAGAGATCTCGGTTAGATCCAAATTAACAATTCAATTGCGCTTCAAGTGTTTTATGAAGGGTCTATGATTGAATCCACCCAATCTTGGATAGGTTTCTAAATTGACTGCTCTTTAATTATTATTTCTTCCTTTAATTTTGTTAAGTGCGATCTTAAACTGTCAAACCCCCCTTTTTGCTAACTTTCACTTGATTTGATTAAATTGCATTTACGATCCTTGAGGAGACGATCCGGTGTTGTCACTGTGCTACAAGCTTAGGTAAAAACTTTGGTTATAATTTTGACTGAGTTCGGCGCTCGTCACCAACCAAGTTAAACATTTCATCAAACACCTTCAATGCCTTGTTTAATTTCTGAATTCATCTCTTTGCACATGGTAATTAAGCAAATAACATATGAAAATTTCAATTAACTAACCAGAATTAACAAAGAGAAGAAGAAGAAGAGAAACTTGATTAATAGATGAACTTAAACATTAAAAACGAAATCTCAAGATTAACAACCAAGCATATTCAATCTCTTGGATTGATCTAAAGGCTATACCCCTCCATGAGAAGGGGAGAACTCAGAAAAATAAAAGAAGGAAGAAGAAAATGAAAATTAGAGAGAAGGAGGAGGAAGAGAGTTCTAGAGAGAAGAAAGAAAATTGTCAAATGGGAGGTGCCTCGATTTCTGACTTTCCACCCCCTAAACTATGCCTTATTTTGGCTTTACATAATTAAAAACCCATTAATTACAAATTTGGGTCATTTATGAACATTTGGGCCTAAACCCCATGCAATTTGGAGGTCTATAACTCAAGTTATGATCAAAACAATATTAAAGGGTCTCTGAACTTGTATTATGACTTCCATGCAAAATTAGGCCCACTAGACATCTGAATGAGACTTCAAGCTCTGCATAAAAGTTGTAGAGCTTCCTCTTAGCTTTCCTACAAGGTAAAATTCATGACTATCAGATATCAAGAACTCAACTTATGGCCAAAATACAGAAATAGTGTCAAAGCCCAATAATGCTGAAAAATTCAATTAGGCCCAAATTAAGCCCAAACTCACAAATCATGACCAAACTCAATCAATTAAGAATATGAAGAGTGCAATTAACTAAACATGAGGGTTTATTTATGAATCAAATATGTGATTATCAAATTCTCCCATACTTAACTTTTTACACTCTTGGGCAAAACACAAAAGACCAAAATAAGCGCAAAAGGGATCAACAAAAAGAACTCAAATTCCAATGACATTCAAGAATGTAAAAGTTTACAAGCAAGAAGAACAACCAAAGGTTCAAGGGATTAAAACATTTATGAGTTAACATTTCTTCACAACTCAAACCAATAAGCAAGGTAGCTTTAAATTGAAAAGCATGAATCAAGAATGATAGACCCTTAAAAGATACACTTTCAACCCTTAAGTGTTTGCATGATAAGTATTTCACTCAATTCAACCCATGAAAATTGCACTACCATAAGCTTGCTTATCTTCTACTTCTCCACTACCAAACACATGCACACAAAAATCAAGAGGATTTTATTCAAGGCTTTAATGGGGCCAAGGTAAGGGAAGGAAAATAATATGGATATGGCAAGTTAAGCACCCGAGAGAATAAAAGAGCAATGGGGAGGAATTCAAATGACAAGTAACAAGCATGAAATTTTGCCCCCCAAAAATTCTTGTAATGCACATTCTTTTACATATTACTTTCCTTTCCTTTTGCTTTCACAACCTTTCTTGCATTCATTCTCTTTCTCTTCATTTTTCATCTCATTTTTTTTTATTTTTTTTCAATCACCTTGCATATTACACATCAATTTGTACAACCCCCACATTTGAACTATTAATTGCCCACAAGCAAAAGAGCTCCTCAAATGGAAATGAACCAATACTCTCCCATTCCCTAAAGTAAGGTAAAATCATGGTTTTTCACAAAGGCATAAAATGAGCTAAGACAAAGAATAGGCAAATAGGCTCAAAGGGGGTTAATCAAAGGGAAATGATGCAAGGTTGGCTATTTGGCCAAAGTAGCTAATTAAGAAAGAAGGCATCAATCATGTTCATGCATGCAAGTGAAATGTAGCCTAGAAAAGAATCAAAGCAAGTTCTAGAGTGAATATTAACACGAGTGAAAATCACACAAGAAAGAAGGGAATGGTGCAATGTTAAATCCATTCATCAATAGGCTCAAAATCTCATAAGGTATGCATTTATCAAACTTAATGCACCAATTCAAACATCCACTCCCAAGCAAATTAGTTTCAAGAAGGAAGAAAATTTATTCAATCATGCAATGACCTTGAATTTCAATTGCTTCAAACTCATAAACATCACAAATCTCAGACATCATAAAAAAAAATTTATTTACAGAAAACAAAAATTAAAAACAGCAAAAATATAGCAAAATAGAAATAAAGAAAACAGAAAAAGAATAGCAGACAGCATGCTAAATCTCTCCCCCATACTTAAAATTTGCATTGCCCTCAATGTAAAGCTCAAAAATCAGTAGCAAACTAGCAATAACATCAACAAATATGAGACAAGCAAAATAAGAGAAAGGGGAAAGAAATAGCCTGATTAAGTGGGGTAGACGGCTTCTTGCAAGGTGACTGCCTCCACATCATCTGCTTGAACTTGAGCTCCCTCATAAAATGGCTTAAGGCGGTGGTCGTTGACTGTGAAAGCTTTTGCAGTGGCCTCACTTGTGATCTGCACAGTACTAGAAGGAAAAATGTTAGTGACAACAAATAGACCTAACCATCTAGATCGGAGCTTCCCGGGCATGAGCTTGAGGTGGAAGTTGTAGAGGAGAACTTTTTGGCTAATCTCAAATGGAACTTAAGTTTGGAACTTTCATAAGCCTCCAAGCGGATCTCCTCCAATTGATACAACTGTAGCTTCCTCTCCATGCCTGCTTGATTTAGGTCCAAGTTGCACCTCTTCACCGCCCAGAATGCGTGATGCTCAATTTCCACCGGTAGATGGCATGCTTTGCAAAAAAATAATCCGATACGGAGACATCTCGATCGGTGTCTTATAAGCAGTCTGGTAAGCCCATAAAGCATCCTCAAGTCTCTTGCTCCAGTTCTTTCTATTAGGTTGAACTGTCTTCTGGAGTATCTGCTTGATCTCCCTATTGGAAACCTCGGCTTGTCCATTGGTCTGGGGGTGGTAAGGTGTAGAAATCCTGTGCAAGACCCTATGCTTTTTCATCAAAGCCTTCATGCTCCGATTGTAGAAATGTGAACCCTGATCACTAATGATAGCCCTCGAGACTCCAAACCTACAGAAAATATGTGATCTAACAAAATCGATAACAACCTTGGAGTCATCAGTCTGAGTGGCTCGCGCTTCCACCCACTTGGAGACATAATCAACAGCTAACAAAATGTAAACAAAGCCAAAAGAAACAGGAAAGGGTCCCATAAAATCAATACCCTAGACATCAAAAATCTCATAAAATAGTAAAGGTTGTTGGGACATTTCATTCCTGCGAGAAATATTGCCTGTTCTTTGGCACTGTTCATAAGACTTACAAAACACATATGCATCATGGAATAAGGTAGGCCAATATAAACCAGAGTCCAAAACTTTCCTAGCTATACGAGTAGTTCCAAAATGTCCACCACATGCAAATGTATGACAAAAGCTAAGAACAAAATCAAACTCATGATCAAGGATGCATCTCCTAATTAACTGGTTATTACAAAATCTCTAAAGATAAGGATCATCCCACATATAATACTTAGACTCACTCTTCAACTTATCAATCTGAGCCCTAGTAAAAAATGCAAGGAAAACACCAGCAACCAGGAAATTAACCATATCTGCAAACTAAGGAGAAATGACCTGACTTGTAGCTATAAAAGCTGCTCGTCAAGAAATGAATCATCAATGGGAAGGGGATCCGAGGCTCTCGAAATTCTGCTCAAGTGATCAGCCGCTAGGTTCTCTGCTCCACTCTTATCTTGAATCTCTACATCAAATTCCTGGAGGAGCAATATCCACCTAATTAATTGTGGCTTAGCCTCAGGCTTCTTCAGAAGAAATTTTAGAGTTGTATGATTAGAAAATACCACAACGTTAGAACTAAGCAAATAAGATCAAAACATGTCCAATGCAAACACAATTGCTAAAAGTTCTTTTTCTGTGGTTGTACAATTTGCTTGAGCACCATCCAAAATGCGTGAAGCATAGTAGATCACATGGGAAGCTCTGCCTACTCTCTGTGCCAAGATCGCTTCCACAGCATAGTTAGATGCATCACACATAAGCTCGAATGGGAGTGTCCAATTAGGTGGCTGAATGACAATGGTACTGGTTAAAGCTCGCTTCAAGTGATCAAAGGCCTGCATGCATTTGTGGTTAAACAAGAACTCCATATCTTTCTGCAACAGGTTGGATAGCGAAAGAGCTATTTGACTGAAATCTCTGATAAAGTACCTGTAGAAACCCGCATGTCCAAGAAAAGAACGAACTTCCCATACGCAAGTGGGGTATGATAAACAAGTAATCACATCTATTTTTGTGAGGTCAACAACAATACCCTCACTAGACACTACATGACCCAAAACTATACCCTGTTCTAACATGAAGTGACATTTCTCAAAATTCAGCACAAGGTTAGTTTCAATGCATCAATGCAGTACTCTAGACAAACTATCCAAATAAGAATCAAAACAAGAACCATAGACAGTGAAATTATCTATAAACACCTCCATGCACTCCTCTAGAAAGTTAGAGAAAATACTTACCATGCACCGCTAGAAGGTACCAAGGGCATTACAGAGGTCGAAAGGCATCTGCCTGTAAGCAAGGGTGTCGAAGGGGCAGGTGAATGTGGTCTTCTCCTGGTCCTCAGGTGCAATGTGAATTTGAAAGTATCTAGTGTATCCATCCAGGAAGCAATAATGGGATTTCCCAGCCAAACAATCCAGCATCTGATCAATGAAAAGCAAGGGGTAGTGATCTTTCCTTGTGGCCTGGTTCAGTTGCCTATAATCAATGTAGACTTGCCAATTGTTCTGCACTCTAGTAGGGATCAGCTTATTCTTCTGGTTGGCCACAACCGTCACTCCAGACTTCTTGGGGATGACCTGCACAGGGTTCACCCAAGTGTTATCAGAGATGTGGTAAATAATACCAGTTTGCAGTAGCTTGGTGACCTCTTTCTTTACCACATCCAGAATCAGAGGGTTCAGTCTCCTCTGGGGTTGGGGCACTGATTTAGCTCCATCCTCAAGGAAAATTCTGTGCATGCAGGTGGAAGAGCTAATGCCAGGAATATCCGCCAGTGTCCATCCAAAGGCCCTTTTATTTTCTCTCAAAACTTATAGCAATCTCGCCTCCTATTCAGCAAGGAGGTTCTTAGCTACAATCACTAGAAGCTACTCATCATCCCCCAAATATGCATACTTCAGATGCTCAGGCAAAGGCTTAAGGTCAAGGGTGGGTGGTTTTGGATTAAAGGTATCAAACTAGTTGCAGAAACTTCCCAAACAGTAGGATCATGTCTCATAGGAGAAGGTAATGTAGAACATACAGAGTTATTATTTTCAGAACAACTAGAATTACCAAATTCAGAATAACCAGAAAAAATAGAATCAGGGACAATAATAGCAGTAGCAGATGATTTATCACAAACAGAAGCAGAATCAGAATTAGAAACAACAAATTCAGATTTATCAAAATAAGCAAAATCAAGAACATAATTATGAACAGCAGAATCAAGAATAGCAGAATCAAGAACAGTAGAATTACGCACAGTAGAATTATGAATAGCAAAATTATGAATAGCAAAATTATTAATAGCAGAATTATGAATAGAAAAATTATGCACAACAAAATTATGAATAGCAAAATTATGAATAGCAGAATTATCAACAGCATAATTATGACCAACAGAATTATGCATTTCAGAAACAACACTTGCATATTTAGCAGAAACAACAACACCATCTAGAAATCCCACAGTCCTAGCAAAATCAGCAAGCATGTCAAAATACACATCATTAACTAACATATCAAGGACATCTAAATGAAAGACAGAATGCTCTTCTAATGAATGTTTCATGGCATCAAAGATATTGAATTGAACAATGTTATCACCAAATTCCATGGAAAGGGTACTAGCATGCACATCAATCTTAGTCTTAGCAATTTTCAAGAAAGGTCTACCTAAATTTAATGGTGGCTGGCTAGATGCAAATTCATCTTCCATATTCAGAATGTAAAAATTTGCTAGAAAGATAAGCTTATTTACCCTTACCAAAACATCCTCAAGCACTTCTACTGGATGAGTTGTGCTCTGATTTGCTAGCTGAATAATGATTCCGGTGGGTTTCAACTCTCCAATGTGCAGGGATTCAAAAACTGATTTCGACATGACATTAATGGAGGCTCCCAAATCCAACATTGCATGAATGAAGTGCTAGATGCCTATGATGCAAGGAATGGTGAATGTTCCAGGATTCTTGCATTTCTGTGGCATACTTGGTTGAATCATTGTAGACACTTTTTTGCCCATACTAATCTTCTCTGTATCCTTAAGTCTTCTCTTGTGAGTGCACATAACTCCTTGAGAAATTTGGCATACTTTGGAATCTGGTTGATTGCATCTAGAAGGGGGATATTGATTTCCACCTTCATAAATGTCTCCAATACTTTTCTTTCCATGTCAGATTGCACTGCTTATTTTATAATTATTATTGATAAATGTATGTGTTGCGATGTTATGTGGTCGTCCAGCGCTGTTTTGTTTTCATACTACCATATTGATAATAAATGCTTGGTGTCTCACCTCTTTTCTGTACCTCTATATTTCTGTTTATATATATGCTTTTGAGAAGACCTGCGAGAAGAAAAGGAAGCACCTGAATTCCCTAGTTTCTGGCTGGATTACGATTAGTGTTGTTTGAGGATGTCGTCACGCCCGCGCCGATTTTTGGGATATGTGGGGATGACCTTTCATGGAGGACCTAACTGTTGGCATATAATTTGCACATGGACCGATGCATCTATCACGGGGAACTGACTGTGTCTTTAGCTTGGGGTCGCTATGACCCGTCTATCTTTGATTTTATTGCTTTTGTCCACTTAGAGTTTTACCTACCCATTAGGGATTTGTAGGATGACCTTTATTACACCCCACAGGAGGATTCATTCTTGTCCACTGCTCAAGCCTCTGCTCGAAATTTGGTCGCTCCAATGATGATCTCATCTGACGAGAAAGACCGTGGAGAGTGAGTGAGAAATGAGTGAATTATTGTTAGAAGAATGACTAAGTAAAATGAGCAAAAGAATTGGCCCCCCTTCAAGTGCATGGTCGTATGCTTCAAATGGAGAAAGCCACCAATATTGACTTGTCTTACTTTGTTCAATTGATATAAGATGATAGAAATTGAATTGTAATATTTTGCCTCACAAATGGATGCATTGTCGTAGCTTCCTTGAAGCAAGCCACCATTATTGACTATTTCTTTGTTATGTAATATAAATAATGGAACATGAATTAATTGAATCAAATTGGCCCCTTTTAACTTTGCATGGCCGTAGGTGTTTCTTAAAAAAGAATGGCCATTTTTGTTGACTTGGTCGCACTTTATTTCACTTGAATTGTATCCTAATATCATAAAGTGAATTGCTTATTAGAGCAATTTGCTTTTGCCTTCACCGTAGAAGCATATAATTCATGGAGTCCAAACTTTATTCAATAGCTTGTTTCCTATTGGTCCTTAAATAGTCAAGCCATTATTCTTGACCAATTTTCAACCATAGATTAAATTAATGATTAAGATTCAATCTTGAAAGTCCAAGCCATTATTTAAACATTCTTAGCCATTGATTAAATCAATGGTTAGAATTAACGTAGACTTTAGGTGTAGCTTTAGATTAGAAGACTTAATCTAGGCCATTGGATCTTTCTCCTTTAAATTCTAGCCATTAGATGTGTTTCCAAAATGAATGGTCAAGATTACTCCTTCTAACTTTACATCCAAGGGTCATAAATGGTCTTTGTTACTTTAGAAGACCAAATCTCTACCATTGATTAAATCCATATCCAATGGTCATAAATGGTCTTTGTCACTTTTTAAGACTAAATCTCCACCCTTGATTAAATCTAAATCCAATGGTTATAAATGGTCATAGTCACTTTATATGACCAATTCTACACCGTTGATTAAATCGATGGTTGGTATCAAAGCCTTCCTTATTAAGCTTGTCTAGATTAAATCTCTACCATTGATTAGATCAATGATGAACATTCAAAGCTTCCTAACCAAGTTTATTCTCACACCATTGATTAAATCAATAGTGATTATCCAATGCTTCTTTATTAAGTTTGTTTCTTAACTGTTGATTAAATCAATGGTTAATATTCAAAGCTTCTAAATTAAACTTGCTTCCTATTGGTCCATTAAAAGTTATCATAACCACTAATGTTGACTAAGCAGTATAATATTTATTTTTATCTGCTAAAACCCCACGAAAGAATATATTTACTGTATTTTTATCGCCCGATAAATAAATACAGTACAAAACACAGTACAATAAATTTTTAGAAACTGTTTCCGGATTCAGGTTTAGTAAGATCCCCTGTCTCCGTCTCAACAGTACAAATTTTTCTATACGTAGAAAAATTTTCACTTTGTGGGACCCACCCCGGGCCCACATAGGACTCACTGGGGCCCACATACAGTCTAAAAATATAAAAATTTCATAATCACCCATAAAATCACAAAAATTAGAAAACGCACAAATATCAAATCAGATTACGTAAAATAATTAAAACTTAACAGTAATAATTAAATTACGTAAAATTTTCTCCTACCTAAAATTATTATTTTCCGACACAGAGTAAATCACTCAAAACGATCAAATACGCTAATGGAATAAACAAAATAATTTTACAGTACACAGAAATTACTAAACAGTAAAATTCTATTAACTGTCAAAATTATTGTTTAAGAGATAGAAAATTTGGGGTGTTACAATGACGGATCCTAGTCAATAGCACGGTAAAACACTAACGAGAAAACTCAACATACTTATTTCATCTTATATTCATCTTGATGTGCCATATATCTATTCCTCATCAAAACTGTACACTAACCAGTTCGGGATGGTCACTCCTCGATGTTGTCACCGAACTCAGAATATCTACTTCCCGTCACGTCTAAGGAACTCGTTCCATCTATTATATAATTTTTAACAATACAAGCACAAAAAAATAATATAACAAAGAGGTGAGATCACTTACGCCAATACCAATATGGTAGCACAGAGATAACACAAACATCACACCATACAGGTATATCATATCATAATTACAATCATGCCATCAATATTATTCAAATCACACGATAATTACAATAATGCCATCAACATGATTATCATCATCATCATCCAATATTCCTTAATTATTATATCACACAGATATAAATATTCAATATTTACGATAATGCCCTCAATTATTATCCAAGTATTCAACAGTTCAATTATCATAACCAATACTCAATAATAATGCATATGTTATGCATGTAGACTCAATGTCCTACTCCATGGAGGTTTTCACAATTTTGATAAGAATGCTCTGGTTAATTGTCAACCTTAGCCCAAAGACAATCTCTCAGTCGTCGAAAAGAATCGTGTTATTATCGGGTATCGTCAATGCGTTGCAACGGACTGCATCGCCAAGTGGCACATGGTCCAGCCTTAGCCCACAGACAAATGTCCACTGGTCGACCGCCGCGCCTTGACGCCCCCAAGATCCATCATAGACCTCACTATCAATTCTCATTCCCTCTTCAACCACAAAGGTCACAATTTTTGTTCAATGCACGAATATCTCAATGCAATTTTGTTCAATTTCATCATATGCCACAATGCATAATTTTCCAAGGCATATTCACTGCACCAATGCCAATCACAGGCAAAATTCCTCATTTCCAATGCATGTTCAATGCACCAATGCCAATCACAGGCTAATTTCATAATTTTCTCATACAGTGTCCATACACTGGTTCAACAATAATCATACTGTATATTCAATAGCGAAATCATGTTATCGCGTTTTCATAGTCACAAAAATACTTTTGTCGTGTTTTCATAATCGCGTAATATTTCTGTTACGTTTTCACAATTTTGCAATGTTTCTGTTACGTTTTCAAATCACATAGTGATTTTTCCTTCATTTCTCAATTACATAAAAATATTCCATTCGTTTTAAAATTATGTAGTGATTTTTCAACAATATCTCAAACGCGTAAAAATATTTAAACGCTTTCCAAATTGCGTAGAAATATTTCAATATTTTTCAAATCGCGTGAAAATATTTAAACATCTTTCAAATCGCGTAGCTTAAAAATCATGTTTTTAAGTTATGTAAAACATTTTTCACCATTTTAAAACCACGTAAAATATTTCTCAATATTCCAAACATTATTTTGGACTTTCAAACAAATCAATATCATTTCCAACATCATTTTTCACATTTCTCCTTTAATAAATCCTTTCTTCAAAATAATATAATTTATCACATTAGTTTCCACATTTTCTTACTCAAGAAAATCCTTTTCAC
This sequence comes from Ormosia emarginata, assembly GCA_029884605.1. NCBI lineage: Eukaryota > Viridiplantae > Streptophyta > Magnoliopsida > Fabales > Fabaceae > Ormosia > Ormosia emarginata. The sequence goes on from JAQQTP010000074.1 coordinate 375,350, forward strand.
AATATATTCCACAAAATCACTTTTCCATTGATGTAAATCAATGTTTCAAATCCTAAAATTTCTTAACGCACTCCAAAACCCAAAGGATGAGTTACATGTTAGAAAATCTCAAGTCACCAACGTATTCTTTATAATTCCAAATCAATTCTAAAAATCAATCCTCTTAAAATAATTTGAGGTTCAAACACTTTCAACCTCTCTTTTCCATTCATATATGAAAATTCCATTTTTCAAGTGATAAAACACTCTGATTCCCTTTCCAAAATTATTGTACTAAATCAAATTATATTTTCACTTTGAAAATCACTTTGTTTCATAAAACCAAAGCATTTACAAACCTTCCAAAACCATGGTACATGGTTCCAATGGCCATCAAATATTTTTTCTTCTAAATCAATTAAGTACCATTCTTGTTTTTACACAAATAAAACCATTAAAATTTCTTGCAAAAATCGTGAGACTCATGGTCTTTAAAATCAATTCATTTGTTCATTTTCTTTTTCACTTTCTTTGCAAATCCTTAAAATCATCAACTCATTGCTCTTTTCATTTTAAACTCATCATTAGTAAAATACTTAGTATCTTTTGATTCAAAAACATCCTTCAAAAACCATGAACACTTATTCTTTGAAAACAAACCCTTTGTTTATTTTCCTTGCTTTTCTAAACATCCAATTTTACCATTCATGAAAATATTAATTTGTAAATACCTATTTTGAAGTGTCTTGGCCGAAATTCCTCTTGGTCTTTGGAACCAAAAATTGTTTTCCTTTCCATCATCAAATCATGGCATACATATACATACTCATCATATATATCACAAGCATACCATAAAAGCAATAAAAATCATACTAAGCATGTAAGCACAAATAAACCATACAAAACACATAAATCACATAAACACCCACAAATAATTACATGACCATGGATATGAATCCTCACATGGATTCACCATCCATCAAATACACAACTATCTCTCACCACCATACTTGGTTGGTGAGATGAATCTCCCTCTTACCTCTTGAAGAACCTCAAAAGCTCTTTGGTTTGCTTCTTTTTCCAAGTCCTTCACCACCAAAGGTTTGTTAAACACAAAACTAGTAAATCAAGCTTGAACAAGGTAAACCATGGATCAAACATGGCTTAGAACATGAAAAAGAGAGAAGAAATGAAGTTTCCTTGCACTTCACCAAAAAAAACCTATAACTTTGTTCTTGAAGAAAGCCTTTGGAAATGAATGATTTAGAGAAAGTCTCCAACATGAAAGTTGCTTAGAATAAGGTAAGGATTCAAGAAATAAGGTTGTATGAAATTAAAGAGTGATGGAAGGTAGAGTATGGGTGCTTGGCTGAAACTTAGAGAAGGAGAGAATTGGAGAGAAAATTTGATAAGTTTGCTTCTTGAAATTGATCAATAATGACCAAGAGTGATCAATAATGGTCTTGAAACCATTCTAATTTCCTACACCATCTCAAAACTGTCCCCCCTCCTTCATGTTCTCCAAATGTGTGACAAATTTCACTAGCCATTATTTGAAGCATTCTAAGCCATTGATTAATTCAATGGTTAGGATTAAGGTAGACTTTAAGTTAGAAGACTTAATCTAAGCCGTTAGATCTTTCTCCTTTAAATTCTAGCCATTAGATGTGTCTCCAAAATGAAGGTTCAAGATTACTCCTTCAAACTTTACATCCAATGGTCATAAATGGTTCTCGTCACTTTTTAAGACCAAATCTCCACCGTTGATTAAGTCAATGGTTGATATTCAAAGTCTTCTTTATTAAGCTTGTCTTTATAACCATTGATTAGATCAATGGTGAACACCCAAAGCTTCCTAACTAAGTTTATTTCCACACTATTGATTAAATCAATGGTGATCATCCAATGCTTCTTCATTAAGTTTGTTTCTCAACCGTTGATTAAATCAAGATCAAGTCTCCACCGTTGATTAAATCAATGGTGGATATCCAAACCACCAATGTTGACTTAAGCAGTATTTACTTTTCTATCTGCTATTACCCTATGAATAATATTTTTACTGTATTTTTATCGCCCGATAATTAAATACAGTACAAAATACAGTAAAAGAAAATTTTAAAAACTGTTTTCGGATTCAAGTTTAGTAAGATCCCATGTCTCCATCTAGATAGTACAAATTTTTCTATGCGTAGAAAAATTTTTACTTCTTGGGACCCACTTGGGCCCATGTAATGCCACTTGGGCCCATAGACAGCCCAAAAACAATCAAAGAAATATAAAAATTTCATAATCTTCCACAAAATCATAAAAATTAGAAAACGTATGAAAATCAAGTCAGATTAGTAAAAAACATTAAGGATTTTCAAAAAGAAATAAAATATGAAGGCTCGTATACAGCTTCAAAATAATATTAAAATAATAAAAAAAACGTAAAAACTCCCAAAAATTCCTAAAAATTATAAAATCCACAGAAGTCGAGTCAGATTATTCAAAATAATTAAGAATCGCCCGAAATAAATAAAATACGAATTTTTGGGGTTTTATAGGCGTTACATTGTCTTGGTATCAGAGATCCCAGCTTAAGTTTTCTTTTGGGTTGTGTGGTTTTGGACTCTCTTGTTTGTGCTGTGTGATTCTCTGTGTTTGGTATTCCGCAAGGATACATCTGACTTTTCCTTGTGTTTTGTGTAGTTTGATTTGAGATAAAGTATGGCTCGCAGAGGAGACATGGTTGCTGCTATAGAAGTGATACAGAAGATGGCTGAAGCAATGCTACAACAGAATCAGCAAGCGACTCAACAACAGGCGAGGACTGCACAACAACTGGAGGCTACAGCTGATGCCCAGAATTTAGTGGAGTTTCGTCGCATCAACCCTCTGCAATTCAAGGGAGAGTTTGATCTTGAGAAAGCCACTCTCTGGATCAAAGCATTGGAAAAGACATTTACTAGCATGAACTGTGCCGATAACAGGAAGGTGACCTATGCAGTGTTTATGCTAATTGGAGACGCTGAGGAGTGGTGGACAGGAGAGCAAAGGTTGTTGCAAGCTGAGAATCGGGCAATTACTTGGGAAGTGTTCAGAGAGAGGTTCTTGAATAAGTATTTTCCTGAAAGTGCCAGACATGCGAAGGAAATGGAATTTCTGAGTTTGCGGCAAGGAAATATGACCGTGGGCGAATATGCTGCTAAGTTCGAGAGCTTGTCGAGGTTTTCAACTTACTTTCAACTCTAACCCAATGAAGCTTAGTGCCGAAAGTTTGAAGAAGGCCTGAGACATGACGTGAAGAGAGCCGTCATAACCTTGAAAATTAATCCATTTTCTGAGTTGCTTGATACATGCTGCTGGGTGGAAAGTTTGGACCAGGCGCGGGAGGCAAGAAACAGAAACTTTGGGCCAATTCGGTCTCAAAGAGGAGGAAGCAGTGGTGCTAACCGTTACCAGAAGAAGTCCTATTCTAGACCATCTGGAAATCAACAACAAAGATCACCGGGTGGAAGTCTGAGTGGAAGCCTGAGAAGGACAGGTCAGAATGCGGCATCTACACCGAGGTGCATGAAGTGCAGGAAGGAGCACTATACAAGATACTGCACTATCAAAGGGATCATCTGCTTTAGGTGCGGGAAATCGGGACATGTTTCCCATGACTGTAATCAAACCAAGGCGGAACCTTCCGTCACTACTACTAGAACCACCAAACCACAGGCTGGAGGTCAGGTTTACACCCTGAGTGGTGCCAAAGCCTCTGAATCCAAAGATCTTATACAAGGGGAAGGTCTCATTGAAGGTAATCTTTTAATTGTACTGTATGATTCTGGTGCAACTCATTCTTTCATCTCATATGACTGTGTGAAAAGACTTGGTTTACCTGTGTCTTCTTTGCCATTTGATTTAACTGTTTCAACTCCAACTTCTAAACTCGTTGTCACTGCCAAAGTCTGTTTAAATTGCCCATTGATTGTTGAAGGTCGAATCTTTTCTGTCGATTTGATCTGCTTGCCCTTATCTTAATTAGATGTGATCTTAGGGATAAATTGGTTATCTGCTAACCATGTCCTATTAGATTGTTCTAGAAAAATAATAGTTTTCCCTTTGGATGAGAATTCTGGATTTGTGACGGCCAACCAAGCGAAAGCTTTCTTGAAAGAAGGAGCTCAGGGATACATGCTATTATCTTCTTTAAAGGTCGAGAATGAGGTTAATGTGGACACGATCTCTGTGGTTCGAGAGTTTCCTGAAGTTTTTCCCGAAGATATACCTGGCTTACCACCGGAGCGGGAGATTGAATTTACCATTTATCTTGTGCCTAAAGCAGGCCCTATTTCCATAGCGCCTTGTCGAATGTCACCTGCAAAGCTAGCTGAGCTCAAGAAGCAATTGGAGGAGCTTTTGGAGAAACAATTCGTGAGACCCAGTGTATCACCTTGGGGAGCACCAGTATTGCTGGTTAAGAAGGACGGTATTTCGAGGTTGTGTGTGGATTATCGTCAATTAAATAAAGTCACAATCAAGAACAAGTATCCATTGCCAAGGATAGATGACCTAATGGACCAACTGAAAGGAGCGGTTGTGTTTTCCAAGATCAATTTGCGATCGGGTTACCACCAAATCCGAGTAGAAGTGGAAGACATCCCTAAAATAGCTTTTTGTACTTGTTATGGACACTACGAGTATTTGGTAATGCCTTTTGGTGTGACTAATGCACCTGTTGTCTTCATGGACTATATGAATAGGATCTTTCGTCCTTATTTGGACAGATTAATTGTTATTTTCATCGACGACATCTTGATCTATTCACAAAATCAAGAGGATCATGCTGAACATCTCAGTATAGTTCTTCAAATTTTGAAGGAGAAAAAGTTGTATGCTAAATTGTCCAAGTATGAGTTTTGGTTGGATGAAGTGAAATTCTTGGGCTATGTCATCTCAAAGGAAGGAATTACTGTTGATGCTTCGAAGGTTGAAGCTGTACTACAATGGGAAAGGCTAAAGACGGTGATGAAAATTTAAAGCTTTGTTGGATTAGCTGGATATTACTGGAGGTTCATTGAAAGATTTTCTAAGATTGCCGGACCTCTTACTCAACTCACTAGGAAGAATCAAGCTTTTGAATGCACATACGCTTGCGAAGGAAGTTTCCAAGAGCTAAAAAGGAGACTTACTACTTCACCCGTGTTAGTTCTGTCTAATCCAAGTGAACCATTTGAGGTGTACTGTGACACTTCATATCAAGGATTAGGATGCATCCTTATGCAAGATGGAAAAGTGGTGGCTTATGCCTCAAGACAATTGCGAGTACATGAGAAGAACTACCCAACGCATGACTTGGAGCTAACTGCAGTGGAGTTTGCTTTGAAGATATGGAGACATTATCTATATGGGGCAATGTTCAACGTCTTCAGTGACCACAAGAGCTTGAAATATCTGTACGATCAGAAGGAGCTGAACATGAGGCAGCGAAGATGGTTAGAATTCTTGAAAGACTATGACTTCTAACTTCAGTATCACTCTGGGAAGGCGAATATAGTGGCCGATGCCTTGAGTAGGAAGACAATCAGTGTTTCTACCATGATGATTAGAGAGAAAGACTTGATAGAACAATTCAGAGACGTATGGTCTTTTGTGGAGCTAACACCAAGACTTGCTGGAAGACATCCGAGAAAAACAGAAAGATGATAAGTTCTTGCAAGAGGAAAGAGAGCTAATAAAGCAAGGTGGTGTATCAATGATAGAAGAAGGAAGTGATGGAATTTTAAGATTCCAAGGTAGAGTCTGTGTGCCTAAAGATGAGGAACTCAGGAAGTATATACTTGAACATGCTCATACGAGTCAGTTAAGTATGCATTATGGAATGACCAAAATGTACCAAGATTTAAAGAAGTTGTTTTGGTGGCATGGAATGAAAAGAGATATTGCTAGATGTGTATCGTCTTGTTTAGTTTGTTAGAAGACAAAGATTGAACATCAAAGACCATCAAGATTTTTACAACCTTTGACTATTCCCGAATGGAAATAGGATAGTATTATCATGGACTTTGTTGTTGGATTGCCAAGAACGAAAAGATGTCACGATTCAATATAGGTGATCGTGGATAGACTTACAAAGTCAGTGCACTTTTTGCTAATCAACATAAGATATCCCTTGGAGAAGTTGACTTAGTTGTACATCGGTAAAATTGTCAGACTACATGGAGTACCCACAAGTATCATCTCTGACCGAGATCCTCGATTTACATTAAAGTTTTAGGAGAGTCTTCAAGAAACAATGGGGACAAAGCTACGATTGAGTTCTGCATACCATCCTCAGACGGACGGTCAATCGGAAAGAACAATTCAGTCATTGAAGGATCTACTTAGAGCTTATGCTATAGAGCTAACTAGAGGTTAGGATGAAATCTTACCATTGGTAGAATTCACCTATAACAACAGTTATCACTCAAGTATAGGGATGGCCCCCTATGAAGCTTTGTATGGACGAAGGTGCCGAACACCCATATACTGGTATCAAGATGGAGAGCGGCTTACAGTCGGACCTGATCTCATCCAACAAACAACTGAAAAGGTCAAGATGATTCAGGAGAAGATGAGAACAGCTTAGAGTCGACAAAAGAGTTATGCAGACAAAAGAAGAAAACCTCTTGAGTTCGAAGAAGGTGAGCATGTATTTCTGAAAGTCACACCTACGACTGGGGTCCGTCGGGTTCTTAAATCTAGAAAGCTCACTCCAAAATTCCTTGGACCTTACCAAATCCTTCGTCGGGTAGGTCTTGTTGCTTACCAAATAGCCTTACCCCCTTTCCTTTCAAAACTCCACAATGTCTTTCATGTGTCACAACTTCGAAAGTGTATTCCAAGTCCTGATCATGTCATTGCACCTGATTCGGTACAATTAAAGGAAAACTTGACTTATGAAACAACTCCTGTAAGGATTGAGGATAGGAGGATGAAGCAACTTAGGGGGAAAGATATTTCATTAGTGAAAGTAATCTGGAACGAGATGACTGGAGATGCGACTTGGGAACTCAAGGACAAAATAAAGGAGCAATACTCAGAATTATTTTAAGGTATAAAATTTCAAGGACGAAATTCTTATTTGTTGGGGAATGTGAAATATTTTAATATTATTTCTCATTTTACGTGCAACCTGAACGGAGCCGGGAAAATGAAATATTTTTCCCGAGAATCTTGATCTGTGGAAACGTCGATGGGGATCTTACTAAACCCAAGGTTGGACACGATTTATGAGGTTTTACATTTTTCGAGAAAATTTAACAGACAAATAACAAAACACTGTGTAAATTTCATCTGCCAGATAAATTAATACTGACTTCTGTCGACTATAGAAATTATCCATTGGATAATAGCATGTCATAAAAATCCTACCACATTATCCTAATGTAATCTACTTTATGTCTAATCAAGCTCACTTTAATTCAAATTTTGAACCCTAATTAAGAAGCTTTTTTAAGAAGCTTTGACCAACTAAAGATAATAATGCCCTTGGCTTGTCAAGGAAGCCAAAAATTCCTCCCCTCTCTCCTCTTGAAGTCGTGACAATGCAAGGCTAAGGGAGGCAAATTTTGCTCCTCACTTAAGGCAAAATAACCAAAATCATATTATTTCAACAAGACACTTTCTCTCTCTAAACTTCATCCTCTTCAAGTTTCTCCTCCTTCTCTCTACACTCCTCCATAGCCACCGTTTTGCAGCCCCTTCTCCACCTATTTTTCTTCACCTTTCTCTTCATAAATACCATTTCCTTACTCCTCTCCATCTCCTCTACACCTTTCTTTTAGAAAGTTTCTTCAAATATCCAACCTTTCTCCATTGTCTTCCAAGGCAAAGATTCAAGCTTTAAGGTGAAGTTTTGATTTTTCTTCTCGTTTCTCTTCATTTTCGTGCTCCATGGTCTCTTTGATGACCATGGCTCCATTCTTTTCCATGCTTAACATTGATTCTTGATGATGGAAATTCTTAGGGTTCTTGGAGCATTGAAACCGAACCCTCAAGGGCCTTGAAGGAGGTCATTTTCGTTGTTCTTCCTTAGGTAAGAGGGAGATTACTCACTTCAACTAATAATGGTGGTGAGGGAACCCTTGTATGTTCATGTATTTTGTGATTTTTGTTTGTTCATGTGTTCTTGGATTTGATTAAATTTTGATTAGTGATCTTGAGTAGATTGGAAGTGTCAAATGTGCTTGATCATGTTAGGGTTGCTAAATGGAAATTTTGGAGTTTCCTACCCTAGCATGATGATCACGGTTTTGAGGGAATTTTTGGGTTGTGAATTTGTTTTGTACACAAATAAATAAAGCTTATGAATTAGGTGTTGAATGATAACATTAAAATTAATGAATGGAAAACTTTGGGGGTTTATTACCCCAAATTGATGCACAGTTTTGGCATTGGAAATTAAGGAATTAGATTGATTTTGTGTGAAGTGAAATATGAGTGATTAGATATAAATTAACTAATGCATAATGTGGTGGAAAATTGAAACTTGGAAACCTAGAAAGGGCTACGGTTTTAGAGAGGAAATTTAGGTTTAGATGATGCCTTGGTGCATCTTGGGAAATTTAAGACTTAGAGACATGCATAATTCTTAATGAAATGGAAGAATTAAAGTGGATTATAACATTGAGGAGGCCACAGTTTTGAAGGGTAATTCACCCTATAATTTTCATAATTGACCAAAGATTTAGACTTTGAAAGAATGAATCCAAGATATGTACTTGTGAATTTGATAAGCTATGTGTGATCACATATCGATATTGAGAATTGATTATATGTTGTTATGGATCCATAATTGGGTTAAACACTTGTTGATTATGTGCTTGAGAATGTCATGATGTGATGATGTTAGGAAATGACTATATATGGGTATATATATATATATATATATATATATATATATATATATATATATATATATATATATATATATATATATATATGTTTATACACCATTGTGACATGCTTATGATGAATGCATCATAGATGAACATGCATGATTGAAATTAAGTCATCATGCATACGTGTTATCCGTTGGACACTGTTAAAAAGGCTATGTGTGCCTAGGAATTTGAATAACACCTATGTGCGGGTGCGAGTAGACTAAGCGTAGGGTCATAGTGGTTGGCCCTGGGGGCGTCGGGGTGCGGGTGTCTCACAATAGACAGTGGCAGCTCCACTGGGGCCGTGGGATAGATCGATACGACACACCGAAGATCCTGACTGGGACGCTATCCTATATCACGATCAACTATCGAGGTGCCACGTATAAGCCAATTGCACAAACATTTTTATGAGATAAAGCACACTATATTTTGAGGCTGACGATATACTAGCATTACTCCTTGATCATTCACTTCGAAAAATATTTATGTCTAGCTCCATGGAGTAGGATTTTTGGTATCTTGTGCATTATGAACTGTCAGTCTCATAATTCATTGAGCATGAACATTTATAACTGTGAATATAATTGTCTGATTATCTGAGCTGTTGACTACTGGGAATATTACTGCTGTTTACCTATTATTACAATTATTACAATTAATTATTGTTGCTTTTCCCTTACTGTTAGTTTTAATATTGCTACGATTAAATGTATGAACTGTGTAATATATGGGCATCTAGCGCCGTATTGTTTTCTTATTGCCATTTTGGTACTGAAAGCTGGGTGTCTTACCTCTTTCTATATTTTCTCTATTTCTGTATTCTGTTGGATTGTGTACTTCCGAGAGGACATTCGTGAGGAAGACAAGGAAGCTCCTGAGTTTCCAGGCTTCTGGCCAGATTACGATTGAAATTATCGAGGATGACGTCGCGGCCCAGCGGATTTTTGGGCTACACACGGATCACTTTTCACGGAGGCCCTGATTACTGGCACATTAATGTGCAGACGAACCGATGCGTGTACCATGGGGAGCTGACGGTGTCCTTAGCATAGGGTCGTTATGATGCCTCTGTTTTAGATTTTCATGCTTTTGTTTGGTTGGAGTTTTACATGCCCATTAGGGACATGTGGGCTGACATGTATTACACCCTACATGATGACTCCTTTTTGTTCACTGCACAGGCTCCTGCCCGTTGTTCTGTCGCTCTGATGGATGTTTCATTAGACGAAGAAGACCCTGAGGAAGACCCTTTTGCGGTCCCTTCTCGTCAGTCTTAGGAGCTGATACTATTGGTAGCTACTGGTGGCTAACCGTCTATTTTTTGGGAAGCCTGATATTTTGTTGTACATGCTAGGGTATATTTGTATAACTTTGGGTGGGTACATCTTTGCTTTTTGTATGTTTTGAAATATAACTAAACAGGCTTATACATATAAGTATATATATATATATATATATATATATATATATATATATATATATATATATATATATTGTGTATGATTTACCTTATGTCGAATTCTTTTATCGCGGTTGTTCTAATTATTATCTTTATACTCAATAGATTTTTAAATTAACTTTTTGACTCTACTTGGTAAGGGTATAATTTACAATAATTCCAAAAAAACAAATTGTGGCAATTGCAAAGGATCTTAAATATTCGTAAAATGAACCAGATCTACGAGCTTAAAAATAACTACTATTTTTCGCATTTTAATTTATTTTTTTGGTTTATGTTTGTTTCGAAGTATCATAGTGTGACGTTCCTTTTTCACAGTACATTTAGAAAAAGGGGCGTTACATTTATCATTCAATCTTTCTTTGATTTCTTATAAAAGATGTAACATCCTAATACTGGAATCCTAGTATATCTGACATATACCTGGATAAACAGTATTAGTTATGCTACTTATAACTTAACCATTAATCTATTCCATAACATTTATATAAATAAATCCTTATGGAGAGCCTTGTGGAAACAATATCCACTTATATACACAACTTTGTCATATTTTACATAACGTAAAACTAATGCATACATCTTTTTCTTTTACAATTTTAAACTCATATACATGAAAAATAAAATAAAATCTAACTACTAAACATAAAGATAACTATGCTAATCTTCATTCTTCATCTTTTGCTTGACCTTGGAGCTTCAACCTAGATTTACATGGAACACACGAGGTGAGAATTTTACAATCCTCAGTATAAGTGTACCAATACCAGCAATCATATAATAATATACAACCCATAAATGTCTGAAATAAAACTATAAGTAACAGTCAAGCTACTAATCATTACTCAATCCATAAACATCATAAATAAACTTGTACCAACATTTAAAATGTCACTTAATTATACATCTTCTCTTTCTGTGTAATGTTCTCAAACTAGTTTTATCATTAAACTAATTCACATTTAAGACAATCAGTGATAATAAACAACCACCCATACAATTGCTTAATACCATTGAACAGAGCTACACGCACAAACAATCAATGAAATTATACAACCGCCCATACAATTGTACAATACCATTGAGTAAGGTACACATACACAAAGAATCACAAACTCATAAATACAAACAAATAACAAATAATGCAAATAGTAATATGATGCATGACTATGCTCAAACAATGGTGTATGATAGTGTAAATACAATGTCATGAGATGTCATGAACTTGACTATTCCAAGGAACTCGGCTCCTTGTTGGATAGGGAGGGAATCTATTACCTCTTTAACATATTACCTCCTTAACCTACCAGGTAGGGAGGGAATCCTTTACCTCCTTTGCCTATCTTGTAATGAGTGGACTGTTCCATAGCAAGCATATGTACGAATGTGTGTGCTAATGTTGTGTATAAACTTTATACAAATTTGTCGTTATACTACTAGCTCTTCCTCTTGGTAGGGAGGGAATTGTAACCTCCTATAACCTGCCTTAACTCTCTATGAGCTTTCATGCACTGTAGTCCTCAATTTTTACTATCTAGGCACTAGGGCCTTCACTCTTGTCATCTAGGCACTATGGCCCTCATTTTTGCTAGCTAGGCACTATGCCACTCAACTCTTTCCAACTAGGCACTGTGGCACTCTTACTACACTTTTGTAACTCAACTTTAACTATTAAAGTAGCTACTAGTGTTCTTAGGACTCAAACCATCACAAAACACCTCAAATTTTGTCTAAAAAGACTAATTTTTAATATTGCATCAAATGTGCATCATAACTTTTAAAATTCTGAAATTTTATGAAAAAATAGCTTTATCTCATATCTTTCAAATTCCAAAAACCTCACTTCATTTGGCTAAGTATAGCCAAAGTTATGCGACATTTTGCAGAAGCTAAAATAGGACATTCTCTATTTTACCCAAAAATGACCTAACTTTAAAATGAAACTGGGAATAAACTGAGAACTCAAAAACTATGAAATTTAACAGTCAACTAGCCCTACATGTTAGCTTTCAAATTCCACTGGTTTCATGTAAATACGACATCAGAGCAAGAAATTATGCAATCTGGTTTACTGGCTGCCACAATGCCTTTTTTGTAGAATCTATCTCGAATTCAAACAGAAACTGGTACTGATTGGCTTGTTCTAAAATTTTGAAATTTTTACTAAATGAATTCTTATGTCTTAGCTTTCAAATATCACAAGAATCAGGTCAATACAATGTTTGTAGCTCAAGGTATGCAACAAACATCACAGGCTGCTCGGATACTATCATGTTTCTGCAGATTCGGGTTCTGCATAACCTTGGTTTCTAACTAAGTTCTAATCCTCAAATCATGGATTCTAAGTGTTTCATAACCCTAATCATTGTCTCTAATCATGTTAGGATCATTAAACATTAAATTCAACTCATTAATTATGAATTTAAACTCAAACTTCAAACTAAAACCCTATTTCTTAACTTTAATCTCAAGCATCTAAACTCACTTTTCTCATCCAAACCCACTTTTCTCCATTAAACCAAACTAAGAAAACAGATGAAGATAGGAGGGAGAGGATAAAAATAAACAACCCTAGCTTTTGTAGATGAAGCTCAAGCCTTCTCCTTGCCTTGCTTCTGTCCTCTTCCTCTTTTCCTTTTTTCTTTTCTCCCTTTTCCCTTCTGCTTTATTTCGTTTCTTTCCTCTATTTTTTTGCTACAAACCAATGTGAGAGGGGAGAGAAAAGCAAGTAGAAAACTCACTTAAAAGGATATGCATTAGGGGTAATTTGGTTCTTTTGCTAAAATTTAGTACCTCTTAAGAACACTTTAATTTTACTAAATCAAGTTTCCTAACTTCCAACAACCTTAGAATAAATCTTAGGATTCATCTAAGCTGTTGTTTCACCCTTTCTCTAATTTTTAATATTTGCTGCTAGTCAATCCGGTATTAAAACACACTGTCAGTATGCTTAAAAGTACCAAACTAACTCTGATTATTCTCAAATTTTAATTGCATCTTACTTAACTTATTTGTGACCTAGAAACAAGTTATTCATACCTGATTCCCTGAACTTAGCCTTTAAAGCTATTTTATGAGTCATTTTAGGCTACTTTTCACCTTCTGTGTTGCAGCAAAGTGCCTAAACTAACTCAGTTTGCCACCAAACTTCACAAGCATGTCAAGCAAGTATTAAGATACCTCTGTAACTCTATACAAGTATGATATGTTATCGAGGGTGTTACAAAAGAGGGTGAGGTATCTCTCAAGAGATAAATGTTGGTGTATGCCCTAGTGGCCAATACGTTTTGTTTGTATTTACATACATTATATTATGCTATTTTATATGAGGCATTTCATTTATTATGTTCCTTTTTTGGTAAACATGATAAAGCCCTTAGAATAGTAAATTTGATACCATAGGACATCAAGTGGATGACTTGATCGTGAGATCCTATTGGATAAAACACTATTCTTAAATGTCCCTAGTCAAGTATTATTGTTAATTAGGACAACAATAATGCTTTGAGACTAGTATGTGCGTAGACGATGACCACATCTCACGGGTCATGGATATGAGATATCAAGTATACACATAGATACATATTAGAGTAATGATGTATTGGACGGACCCCCATGAGAACGCTACGTGGATCGTTACGTGAGTGTCATAAGCAATTCTCATAGTGATAATGGTGTATGTGGTCCTTTGACTGAAATCACTACGATTCCTACATGAGGAGTTGTGTGTTTTAATGCCATCAAACGTCATCCGTAACAAGATGATTATAAAGTTGGTTATTAGACATACGCGATACATGTGGAGGGATGTGAGTGACCTAGATGGGATTTGTCCCTCCTACATAACGGGAGTGATATCTTCTTGGGGCCCCCGATTGAGTGAGACTATGAAATGCATGGCCATGCTCAAATGAGTCAATATGAGATATTGATCTCATTTGTCATTACTATGTCTACTCGGGAATCGAGAAACCGAAGATTGAACTAAACAAGGGTGACACGTTCCATGCCTTGTGTTCAATCTGGATATTTGGACAAAGGGACTAAACTACACGGAAACATTGGTCACAGATAGGTTATGTCAAATCACCGACATTCTCATTACTTGGGTAGCGTGATGTGTTGCTAGATACCGCTCCTTGTTTGTAATATTAAAATGAGATTTTAATATTACTACCAACGTCATGAGAACTGCAGTGGTCGCACACTTAGAACAGACTAAATTGGAGTAATCGAATCCAAGTTGGACTCGGATTCAATTGTGGGCCTAACTCATGACGAGATGGGTTTAGGGTTGCACCACTTACCTTGCCTACTGCTCACACTCACTTAAGGCAGCCACTATTATAAATAGTATCGCTAAGGGGGCTGCTACCAGTTACATCACAACCCTAGCCGCACCTACGAAAGTGAGTGAGAGATAGTGAGGTCTTCTTCTCCTCTTCGCGGCTAGCACTACTAAAGCAGAGGCGTGACTCCTTTTGCAAGTTTGTTCGTGTGGATACCGCAGAAACATCGTCGCTATTACGGTGTTGGTGATTCACCTCGCTTGTGTCATCACGCTTCAAGAGGTAAAATTTTAAAACCTCGGATTAATGGATCCTGTGAGGGAATTCTGTTATTCCGCTGCGAGACTTTGATCCGCAAATTCCCAACAATAAAAGGGTGAGGTATCCCTTGTTTGTAAAGAATATATGGTATCCCTCTAAAGTTATAAAAAGGTTGAGGTATCCCTCTAAAGTTGTGAAGGGTGAGATATGTAACATTCTTAATACAATTACTAATAATACGCATTAGCATTTTAAATTAAGCATGTCACGTAGTAATTAACATAATATACTTGACAATAAATATAAGAAATATACAAAATATGAGCTTATTTTGGTTGAAATTATACATATAATGTACAAGACATTATATAAATAATATACATCAGTGTACAAAAATACATATTCTACATCTTTATCTTCTTCCTATTCTACATCTTCATATATTATACAACACAAAATATATAATGTCACCAAAGCCTATTCTACATCTACATCTTCATCTTCATCTTCTTCCTCTTTGCTGAAGCACGCGTTCTTGGAAATATTATGGAATATAAACAAAATTAGGTGAGAATTCTAAAAATTCTCAGTAGTACTATTAAAAATACGTGTCATCATAATACTTCCAGCTGCTTCAGGGACAAATCATTTCAAAACTCATTTTATAACATAGGAAGGTGGCAAAAGCCAAATCCAGTCATTCCTCTTACCAAAATAGAATTTCATTTATTAATAGTTTCCAAAAACAATTATTATTAAACAACACAATTTACATTCATAAGTAATTTCATAAACAGTTTTCAATCAAGAACCATAGTCTTAAACTCATGCAATGGTTCTTACAACACAACTAAGTCATCATATAACATTAAATTCTAATACATCATAGTGCTCATTACTCAGTGCTAATTCGCACAAAACCATGCCACCTCATATAAGCTGAATTCTACCTTGGTAATAGTATGCTTTCTAGTCGATACATTCCAATTTATTTATGACATTGTCATGTGCGTCACATAGAACTATTTCGAGTATCCTATTTTGCTTGGCAATAGTCTGATTTCAGGTTAGTACACTCCAACCTATTTATGATGATTCACTTGTCACACAAAACTATTCCGGATATCATTATATACATGAGGGAAACTAGGACAAGTAAGGAAACTAGTGAGGAATTTTAAGAATATAAGATCCCCTTCCTCACGGAGGATCATCTCCATAATTCTAATGGAATTCTGGATACCCTTCCTTCATAGAGGATCAACTCTAGAATTCACTAATGCACAATATACTCAAATGTGGCAAAATGCCAAGTCTATTTAAATACAAAGAGGATACTAATATGTTGGGAATAACATTCTCACATTTAATTCAAATACAAATTCTATGAGCACTGATACTCAAACATAATACAGTAACTATTCCAGCTCAACCTTAAATAACTAAGGGAGCAAATCTTCATATTCATACCATACTAGCTTAACTTTGCATTCAAAAAAGCAATACAAATTCAATTTCAAGCTCAACTTGACTAATCAAGAAGTAATATATTCTCTAATACATAACTAGTGTACATTTCGATACCATTCAACACACTTCAAGAATTCTTAACAAGTAAACATTATCAATGACATCTAAACATCAATTCTTTAAATATTAGATGCAATACTTTCTTGGCTTCCAATTTAGCCAACAAGACTTAATAAACACATAAAAAATTGTATCAAATGCCTTAAGTTAACTTCCATCTTAAACTAGTATTTAAGTGCAATTCCTTCTTAGCATTTCCAATCAAAATTTATCACCAATGCATGACACAATTGCACACAAACTCTGGTCACCAAAAGGCAACAATTGTCATGACCTTTCCACCCATTGAAGCCACCATTTCACACGTAAAAAATAGCCATATTCTGGTTAAAACAGGGCAGACTTCAGTCATAGTTATTATTCATCATTTAAGCAACCATTCTTAGCACAAAAACAAACAAAATTCTGCCACAAACAGGGAAGCATTTTACCATGATTTTCTACAATTCAAGTCATAAATTCAAGCATCAAACTTCTGGTTAAAAACAGGGCAGCATTATGCCTTTACATATTCAGCCCAAAACCAACCATTTTTTTTATTAAAATTCAACATCACAATTCAACACAAGAATCATTAAGAATGAAAGAACAAATTAAAACAAAGAGTTCTCCACTTCACCATGCTTTGGTCGTGTGATACACAATCTAGTACACATCTAATATACATCAATTTATTCATAAGAAAAAAGAACAAAATGAAGAAAGGAAGCAAAATACAACACAACAAGCAATTAGCAAGCAACCAAACCCTCTAAAGATTTGTTTGGCCATGGGTTTCAACCAGAATTTTGACCACAAAATTAACTCAAAATAGTGAAAGAAGAAGAGCAAATTCAAAATGAAGGAACTCTACCTTATCTCTACTAGCTTGCCAATGAATTCTTTCCTTCCTTGCCTTTGTTTTCTCTTGTCTTTGCCTTATGTCTTAGCCATGCTCTTTCTTCTGTTTTTAGCTATCTTTGAGGTTGTTCAACAGTGAGAAATAATGGTGAAAGAACAAGAAATAATAAGGTTAGTTATACATGAAAATGGAAGAATAAAAGATAGAAGATAGAGTGTAGAGAAGGGCTAGTCATATAGTGTTTCTTTCTTCTATTTTTGGGTTTGTTTCACAGAGAAAGATGGAGTGAAAAATGTGTAGAAAAAGTCAAGATTTGTGTAGAAAAGAAGAGAAACGTGAATGGCAGTGGTTGAGGAAAATTAAAGTAAAAATTTCCTACTGAAACTTTTGTATTTGTTACGTACACTTTAATCTTCCAAAGCTAAGATTTTAAGTGTCTGTAAGTGTTATGGAAAATTTTAGAACTCATCTTAATCCTTAAATTCATTTTTCTATAACTTTCCATTTACTGCTATTTATCAGTTAAGCTTCATTACTCGATCCCAAGTTAAGTAAAACTTAAGAATTAACTAAATATGCTTATTGATACTTATCTTAGTTGACATTTTATATCAAATTATTCTCCAAATCTTACTTGTCATCTCCATGTAATTTCATAATTTTCTGAGTTGCTTAACTGTTTTGGCTATTTCTCAGCACTATCCTTAAAAATACTAAACTAGCTCAATTAATTCTCCAAAATTTACTACAATTCTTATCAATTGTTTGTAACTACGAAATAAATTTTTCATATTTATTTCTTTCATATTAACTATTTACGCAGAAACTTTAGTTATTCTCTTGTATTCAGTATTATAGAATTACATTCAAACTAGTTGAGAAGGTTACCCGAATTAACAGATAACTCTTACCAGTAGTACTGAGCTTCTATAACCCTAATTAGGAGTATTAGGTTAAGGAGAATGTTCCAAGGTATCTTTGTTTTGAGGCTCAAGCACAAAGGGTGAGATATCCCATAGGTGTGTTGAGTACTCTTGGTTATAAAGGTTTCAAGCACTTGTTCAAGCTTGAAGGTTAAGTGGAAAATCTCGGTTGGTTCACTTGAAGACTGGACGTAGGTCACAAAGGATGGTTGAACCAGGATAAATCCTTGTGTTTGCTATTTTTAACTCTATCTCCTTTACATTTGTGCTTTAATTATATATGCTTGATTGAATACTCTTCATCCTAGCTTATTTATTTGTGAGTGAAGTGGTCAATGTCATCTATCTATTTACTTCAATCAATAAATAGCTTCAATGAAAATTGATATTCAAGTGTTTTATGAAAAAGTTTGCAAAAAGTTTTTATAAACTCAATTCACCCCCTCTTAAGTTTGAAGTCACTTAGTAACAAAAAGAAGAACTATAAGCATGCTAGAAATCCTTGCATACATGATTCAAATAAGATAATTCAATTGCAAAATTCATTTGAATGCAAGGATGTTGTTTCAACAATTTATGATTGATGCATACTTTATGATTGAATCATATAAATTATCATAAACAATTAGACATATATAAAGGGATTCATGAAAAAATTCTTAGAGGAGATAATGATGCTAAATTTACTGGCAAGAGAGTTATTCTGCTAGCAACTTTCACTAGAGATCCAAGATACTTGTTCAGTAACTTTGTGGATGCTTTGCAAATATGTAATTGAATTGGTTTTCCTTAATTGTTTACCATAATAGCATGCAATCTACAGTGACAACAAAGGTAAGTTGTCACTTAGTTTCCTTATCTTAACTCTTATTTTTAATTTTGAAATATCATAGTTAATTAGAAACCAAAATTTCTCTTCTTACTTATGTTGTTATCTATAGTCTAATTATGCTTCATTGTACATTATAGTAAGTCACTCTAAATCTGATTTTATAACCAATTGATATTAATTCATTCACCCATAATAATTCTTATCTAATTTCCTAATTGGCCGATTATCAAACCATTAAGACTCTAACGTACTTTCATGCTTAGTTGTTTAGGATCCTTAATGTAGTTTATTCATGTTCATGTTATCCCCTTTAACACTTTCATGAGTATAGTCTTAGCTCCATTATTATCTTATTATATTAAGTTGTTATTCTTCTTATCCGAACTCTATTACATACTAACACTTGCATATACATCTATCCATTATTATATCCATTTACCTCACATATTAAGCTAAGCCACTACTTAGTTTGATTACTCATAATCACTCTTGGTATTTTCATACAAATCAGTCACAAATCCAATTCTATATCTACATTAATATTTACATGTGTATACAAGTATTGAATATTACATGCTTAACATCATTAGAAAAGTGAACTAGTTGTCGCACATATCAAATGAATACAAGCAATTAACCTCTAACTCTACAATAGCAAAGCTACTCTTCAATGACAGTAATTCATAACAGACACCTCGATATGCATCTAAACTTCAAGCTCTGAAAAAAGCATGTAAATGGGATGAGAATCAGAAAATTCTTAGTAGATAAGGTTTAAAATAGTTTCAAGAAGTTTGTAAAATCATATGGTGCTTTTGATTGTGTCAAGCCACATAAAACATTTTCTCTTGTCACAATTCACTATAATGTAGCAAATAATTCTCACATACCAAGAGAGGATAAAATAAGATATCACATAACCAATAGAGAATACATTATGGCTATGCATTTATACATCATGTAGACAACAACCAAACTACACAAATTTGATACACAAGCAGATGTATTTATCAAATGTATGGATGTAAGACAACCATCTTTAACTAGTTTCTTGTCATTCATTCTCTTTCCATCCTTATGGCTGATTTTATTTTGAAACCTACAATGCATTTCCTCACATCATATACATAGCCTTCCCCTGTCAACATAACATTTGTTCTTTGCTTTACTTATCTCTGTGGAACCAAGTACTAAGGGGAAAATCATGATTTCTGGAGATCACCTCCCTTACCAAGGATAATTTCTCAAAATATTTTAATGAATAATAAGTAATCTAGCAGTTTTACTCATGTACATATCATCTCATGATAGCCATACAATCACTTTCTCAAATTAAACATGATTCATTCATATCAATTCTACACTATAAAATGATTGGTCATTTCAATGAGCCAACTATTATGTATTACTAACTATTCCATATCACCAACAATCTGATTATGTCATGGTTTAGTAGTCATAGGATAGAGATAAGATGACTTACCAGTATCATGAGATGGCTTATCTAATTTATGAGTTATTTTACTTAAAATACCAATTTTTCTATTCAGACCATAAGTAATCTTATCCATATCATAAGTTGATTTATCCAAAACAGGTTTTAACTATCAAATTATTTATTCTTAACATAAGATTACTAATCTTTACCATAAGTGAACTATTCCATTAGTAGGAATATTATTTACAATTTCAGTCACAGTACAGAGATAAGGTGACTTATCCCTAACATAAGCTAACTACTCGACAACATTAGATATATGTTAAGCTATGATAGCCACAGGGTAGAGATAAGTTGACTCAACTGAGACATAAGTTAGCTCACAGAGAGCACGAATTCCATTTTTAGCATAGCAAGACTTAACAATACAATAGAGTTGTGCATCCAACCTTTACTATAGCCTTAACCATCAACTTCCATAGATTCAAAGAAGGACTTTTAGAATTAAAAATAGTATCAAACTTGAATCCAAAATCAAACATAATCTAACAATTAACAAGATCACATGTAACACCCTAATTCTACTACTGTGTATATTATCAATATACTCAAGAAGTAGTAATAGGATAGTCACTTCTAAACATAAAACGCAATCATAAGACCTGAACATTTACTATCAACATGTAGATATATAGAGCCTTTAACAAAAAGTAAAGAGAACAATATAATTTTACACAACTGGAAACTTGCTCTTTACTACGAATTTACAACATATGTCTAAAATATACAAAAAAACTAAAACAAACCACAAGGGCATAATGCAAGACTAATAAACTAAATACATCAGTTATATATATACAGATACAAAACAACTAGGACAATTCTTCAACATCTTCCTTTGCTCTTGCTTTGATCATTTGTTGGATTTACCATGGAAATAAGAAATTAGGGTGAGAACTTGAAATTCTTAGTAGTTAGTTTATAAAACATGACATCATAATAAATTTAGCTACTTTGGGTAAAAACAAGTTACATATATAAATAAATGGAAATGTGGCACAAGCCAAAACTTAGTCTTTTCCTTTCCCGAAGCAGACATTCTATCTTATTTAAATAAAATACTTTAAGCAGTACTTAGCTTTTTAGCTCAAATCAACATATTCACTTGCAATTAATAAGATGGCAATCAAACATAAACAATTTTTTTATCGTATACATTCAAACCATCCATCAACCTTTCATTAATATAAAACTAGACAATTGTCCATACAATTGTCATTTTATGTAATTCATGATAATGTATAAGTATGCCTAAGGAATGTCCTACTGAATGCTTGTGCAATGTTAATAAAAATATTTTATTTTAGAAAACTCATGATAATTGCATATTTCTAGGAAAACCTTTGTTCCTTGTATTTCTTCTGGGTAAAATGAGGTATTAGGACAACCTTTGTTCCTTAACCTCCCTTAATAAAATAACCCTAGCATTTGGAGCACCTTTGGCTCAAGCCAAATACATGAAAATAGCAAATATCAAGTTTGAAAACAAAACATGCAAGAGTATTATATTTCTTTTAACCATTCCTTTTGTTATCATTTAAATGAAACTAAATTATATGGCATGTATAATTTAGAGTCTCATTTACAATAATTCAACAACCTTTAGACCTTAACCCATAAACCCACCATAGTTTACAGAGGTTAAGCGTATTCGACCATAACTCAGGATTGTGGACTCCACACCAAGAGGCTTCCGTGTCACAAATGACCCCAACTGCCGAGATCGAGCTTCGGACTGATCCCCACTGGCAAAAGGAGTGGTCGTCCAATTATAAGAACCCAACCTCTGAGATTCAAGCTTTGGACTCATCTCAGCTGACAAAACAAATGTTCATTCAATTAAACGAACCCAGCCACCAATATTCAAGCTTTGGACTTATCTCACCTAGCAAAATGAGTGTTCATCCAATTAAACGAACCCAACCTCCAAGATCGAGCTTTGGACTCATCTTAGTTAGGCAAAGCAAGCGTTCGTCAAAATAAATTCTAAGATCTAGCGTTGGACCTATCTCAAAAACGTGAAAACAAAATAAAGATCTACCAAGATCAAGACACAGAGTGAATATTCAAGAAAAACAAATTTTCATTATTCACATTCCAAACATCATTAACCTTGCAAGGAAAGCATGTGAGTTATCCTCGTGCAAAGATTGCCCTTTTGAAGGAAGTCGATAAGGTAGCCTGGCAAGATGGTGGCAACGATAAACCACCTACTATGACCACTTCAACGATCCCTCAAGGTGTGAGTGAGCAACCACCTCTTCCTTGATCAACAGAAGGACAAGGTTCCACAACCCTACACTCCCCAAACGTGTCTACACGCCCACGGCATGACAACAACCAAGGGAGAAAAGGAGGAAGGTTAGTGAAACCCTCCGTGCCTCTCAGGAACTACAAGCAGAAGCCTCAAACCTTTCCAGCAGAAGCAGGACCTCACTTTACTGCTACATATAACTGAAGAAAAAAGCTTTTGTCACCCAAAGATATGATCAAGCTGCATGTTACTTAGCCCCCACCGAGCCATTACGCATAGAAAGAAAAACCTCCACTAAGAAGAATATGCAAGTAGAAGGGGAAGACCTTTAGAAATGTAGGGAAGAAGTGGAAGATGATTCTAGAGAAGGACGTGACCCTCAACATGCTCATGGGTGCATAAAAGGGCCACCTTCTAATAAAGGCAATCTCAAACGAAGCCAGAAAGGGAAATAAGAGAACAAGTGATAAATTCACCACAAATATTCCTTATTTATAAAAGTAAACCGATTGCATATTCAAAGCTAGGCTTAACTGGTCTACTTGTGTGATTGACCACCGATGCAGCGAGCAGTTAGGAAACAGGGTTGAAAACTGCTATTGTCTTTAAAGCAATTTTAATTCCTAACAAATTCAAATCAATGATTCCTAAGTAAGCACAGACTGCTACAAGTCGTAGAATAAAGGTTGCTAAAAGGACATCATCAAGATCAATAAAGTCTTACCACCGAGATCGAGCATTGGACTCGTCTTGATAAATTGCACGAGCAAATCGCTTAAGCATAAGGTCAATATCGGGATTGAGCATCAAACCCATCTTGGCATCATGAAGGAAAAATCTCAACAAGACAAAGGAGGCATAGAGATTAAGCGTTGGACTCATCTCAACAAATAAGAGCAGACATTAATGGGAATTCCAAATATCTACTTAATAATGCCCAAGGTCGGGACTTTTCTAAATACATTAACGAAGCCCCACACAAGAGGCAAGAAAAAATAAATAAAAACTTCGTTATCAGAAAATGATGTTTTCACCCTCCGAAGTCTCTGCTGCCACCTTAGTCTGAGCCACCTCGGTCTGTACCGACCCAACCACAACCACACTGGCCCTTTCTCGCCCAATCTCTAGTGCCGCCTCCATCCTTTCCTCGTCTTCCACCTTGGAATCAGCTTAGTCGTCTAAGGTAGCTCTCAAAGCAACCATGTCCACAATGCAACCATCCTGAACTTCCTTCAGAGCACCGACCCCCTCTTTGTTAAGACCAGGGTTAAGAAGGCGAAGTTGGTTAAGGGCATTCTTGTAACACCCTAGAGAACATGTGAGGCTTGTATATGGATATGAAGGTAACCTAATACTTGCTTAACATGCCTGTTGAATTTTGTGACCTTTTGAGCACATTTAATCACTTTGTTGCAACTTTATGTCTGAAATATAACTATTTTTAGCCTCGGAATTGGCTTAAACTACTTAGTTAATGGAAATAAATGTGGAGGATTTGTTTCTAGGTCATGAATGTGTTGAAGATGGTGTGGTTAAAATTTGAGATTAATCAGAGTTAGTTTGGTATTTTTAAGTATACTTGTTGTGTGTTTTAATGCCATATTGACTGTAAGCAGATATAGAAAAATATGGAAATGGTGGAATGAGATTTTTTATGAATCTTAGGATTTATTTGAAACTTGTTGGAAGTGAGAAAACTTGATTTGGAGAAATATAAGCATTCTTAGCAGATTAGAGGTTATAGCTTGGTAAATTAAGTGACCAAGCATATCACGTTTTTCTCCTTCTGTTGCCTTGCCTATTTAGGCTCTTAAATGAGATATTTTTCTCATTTCTCACCCTCATCTCATGGCTGCTAGTAGGAAAGCATAAGGAGAAAAGCAAGAAATAAGGCAAAGGAGGCCAATCATTAACCAAGGAAGAAGAAGAGTTTAGTGGTGGAGAGGAGCTGCTCTCTGACTTTATTTCTGGCCATTAAGGTAGGGAGAACCTTGTTTATGATACTTTCTTTTGATCTTCTTCATCTTATCCATAGGGAGTGGTGCAAGAAATCCGCAAGTGTACGGTTTCGTCGTCAAGTAATAAAAAGATCGAATCCACAGGGACTATGTCTATGAATACCAATTAATTAATTAATTCAATTACATTAAATAAAAGGGAATATAATTGTTGATTAACAAGAACGTAGTAACCAAACAATTAAATAAATGAATATCAAAATGCAAATTGAGAACAAAAATAACAATTGCTAAGGAAAGGTTTTCAGATTCAAGAAAGCTTCCAGGTTTGGGGTTAACCACAATGATACAAGACTCCTAATTGATAATCCTCTTATTAACACTTGAAATTCAATTGAAGGTGAATTACCCTAAATTAGTTAATGTTCCCTCTCAAGATACAAGAACCGTGCCCAATTAAACCAATTCCTACTCTCGTGGTAATTGAATCTAAATTGAACCCATTACGCTTTTTGGTAATTCATTAATCCTCGAAAGGCTAAACCTACTCTCGTGATTTAGACCTTAAGTTCAATTCTTATGGTTCCAACACCTAGGTTCACCTTTTAGTACATCCCTAGATATCTATGAGATGCAAATAAGTGGCCAGCAAATTCACATGAATAATCGTAATAAGGATCGAATCAACAACATTCAAGATTAATAAAAGGGGTAAACAATATCAATTAATCATCATCAATGTATCAAAGGGTGTTGCCCAATCCTAGAAACAAAAAGAACTACTCAGACATGGAGAAGAAGAAACCAGAAATTCAACTTCAAGAACATCCAAACCCGTAATCCAAGAGAGAAGAGAGGAAGATGAAGATCAAGAGCCTCTTATGTGCCTTCTCCAAAACCAAATTCGAACCCTAATGTTGTCTTCAGAACACCTATATATACCCCATAGGTTAAAACTGGTCCAAGCTCATCAGAAAAGAGAAAAATGGACTTAAACAGCTGACACGCACCCGAAACCACGACCATGGTTCATTCCATGGCCAGGCTATGGTTGTCTCTATTTGACAACCATGACCGTGGTTCATTCCACGGTCAGGCCGTGGTCTTCTCTGGACTTCCCCTTTGCTTTTTTTACGCAGCTGCTCGATCCATGGTCGTGGTTCAGTCCACGGGCAGGTCGTGGTACCCTTTAGAGTGAGCTTTTTGTCCCAAATTGCTACCCTTTAATCTCCAACTTCAATTGTGCAAGCTTTCCATCCATTTCAAGGCCAATTAAGCACCAATCCTGCACAACAACACCAAAAACACCGCAGTTATCCGAACTAAAGGGAAAAACAAATAAAAAGGGAAACTAAAATGCATAAAAATGCATGCAAAACAAGAACAAAATATGATGTTGTTTCACACACATCAGGGAGGTATCGTAAGGGGAATGGATTTTTAGTGTTGTTATTTGATGTTTTATGCTTGGATCTTATTGTGGAACTTGAGAGTAGCATGCTTTCAAGTTGTTTGATGCTTGATGATGAGTTTTTATTACTTAAACACCTTTGTTTTCCATTTGAGATGAAAAATGGGATATCATGGTTTAAGTGGATGATTAAATCCATGATTCATGGTTTTGAGTGAAATCAAAGTGAAATAAGAGTTGTTATGTGTAGATGGACCTTGTGTGAGGTTAGAAATCACTTGAATTTGAGGTTTGAGTAATTGTAAAGACACTTGTTCCAAATGGAACAGCGGCTGTCTTCTGCAGAATTTTCTATCGTAAGGTCACGCCTAGGCGTGACTGAACCATGCCTAGGCGTGGGATGATCATTTTTCAGTTCTAATGAGACAAAGAGTGTCACACCTAAGCGTGATGGAACTGCATGTAGGCATGGTTTCTTGGGAGTTACAGGGTTGTTGCCCTACCACCTTCACGCCTAGGCGTGGGTGGGTGGCGCCTAGGCATGACTTCAAGTTTTGGTCAAGTGTTGAATCTAAATGTTTTGGAATTTCCTAAGTGAAGGGATCACTCTTTTATGCTTTTTATTAAGTGTTGAGACTTTAATGAGAGTATTTAATGAAGTATTTGTGCGATGATTGTAAATCAATTGGTATGTTAAATATTATGGTATTTAGCATCATTGTTGTTCATGCTTGAGATTGGATGAATGTAAACCAATTGGTATGCTAACTATTGTAATACTTGACATCATTGTGGATCATTTTGGTGATTATGGATATACAACAATTGGCATGCTAGTTATTGTAGTAATTGGCATCATTGTTTTCTATACTCATTTATGGTTGAGGATAAGATCCTTACCTTTGGGTGATCATACATGATTGTAAGTGAAGAGGTAACATACCTTCCTTATCGTAGTAATGAGTTAAGGATGGTTTATTCCCTCACACCCAGTAAAATGTCTAGAAATGGGTTCTAGTGCTTGTTTAAGACTTATAGAATCGAGTTCCTTTGTTTTGGTCAAGGCTCATGCGTGACATTACATTGCCATGAAATTGGTATCATAACATTATCCATTACATACATAGGATCTTGCATAGACATGAACATTAAACATAATTTGGCATAATATGGCGATTGTATAGACAATTACCACCATGACATTTAAATTCATGACATGCAATTGTATGGGCAGTTGCGTATTCTTTATGAAGGTATAAGATGCTAGTTTTGGAATACTTCTACTGAGAATTGTGATTTTTCACCTCGTTTGTGTTGCCATATAAATTCAGGTGCGAGTTCCTCAAAAGGGAAGAAGAAGATGAATGAAGATTAGTGTAGTTTACATGCTTTATGTTGACAAAGCTTGTATATTTTATACTAGATCTTTTTGTTATGAAACTTTATGTATTACAATATGCCTTTTGAGGCAGTAATGTATATATATAACCTTTAGTTTATCGCGGCTCTCCATAATTATTTGTATGAAAGTTATGGGTTTAGTTTATAACATGAGTTAGAAGTAACATGGTTAGTATTAGTTGTTCTTATATATATAAAAAGATATATCAGAAAATCAATATTGGGATGTTACAGTTCTCAAAAGTTTCCTCCACGGATATCGACCAATCATTTATTGTTTGGTTAAGTTCACCCTTCAGAAGTTCATATTGAGCCTGGGCACTGGTGAGAGCGAACTCGATCGAGGCTAAACCCTTCTTTAGCACATCCTCCTGAACTGTTTCCTCACCAAGTTAAGCTTGAAGCTTGTCGACCTCAGCAGCTTTGGTTCGAAGTGCTTCCACTTTAATAACTTGAGCTTGAAAAGAAGGGACCTCGGCAGTATCTGTGAGTAAGGCGGGCAACCTCAGCCCAGAGTTTAACAACCTCGGTGTTGAACAACTTGAGCTGCTCATCCTTCTGGTTAACTCCATGGCAGCCTAGGTAAGCAGCTTATCTTTTTGAGCAAGGTCTAGCTCTAGCTTTTGCTTTCAATCTCAAAGGGTATTGAGCTCCCCCTCTAAATTGGTGACATCCCAAAAAGAACCCCAAGCCTCCTCTATGAATTGAAGAAAAAAGGCGAGGCACAAGTTCCCAAGTTAAGCCTTACAGAAGAGCTCTAACATGTCGAGTTGGGCTAATGCCTCAGCCTCAATTTGACTGAATAAGGTGTCGTCGATAGCGAGAGGGATCAGCCGCCCGATTCCACTCTGATACCGGTGGAGACCTGAGCGGAGCACCCTCAAACTCCGAACCAATGGGGTCCTCAAACACTTTAGGATACTCCAGAATGTCCTTAATTGCCAACCTCTTCCCTCTGTCATCCTTGCCTTTTCCGAGGTTGTAGTGCAATACAGGAGAACTTGGTTCAACAATTCGAACCCCAGCAATCGGGGAAGGTGGATAGTGTAATATCCCTTCTAAATTAAATATAACAGTATTTATTTTGTATTCTGTATTCATAGGAAATACGCATAATTTATTAAATTGTTATAAGGGACGTACATGAAATTAAATTTTTTTGCATATAAGGGATGTATGTGGAATTAAAAAATTTTGTGTACAAATTGAATTATTTAGTTACAGCAAATCCGAAAGACTGACAGAAGATTTTCTAGAATGCTAGAATTTCTTAAAAACATTATTAAGATATGTTAAATAGAAATTAAGGAGGGTAATTAGATAAATTCATAAAGTTAGTAACTAGAATGTAATTAGATTACTATTTAATCTAGTTAGTGTAACTAAGTTATCTCCATCTAGTTATAAAAAGAAAACTATCTTATCCAAACCAATAAGATGAAGTCATTTGGCTAGCTTCTTATTGGTTGAAAATATATATAATATAATATAAAGATTATGAGATAAACATAAAAGAAGAAGAGAAAGAGAGAATGAGAAAGCTCTCTCATTTTCTTGAAGCTTCGGCCAAGCAAAGGAGGAGAGGAGAAGAGAAGAAAAAATAAGAGAAAAAGGAAAAATACCAAGAAGAAGAAGAATCAAGGTTTCTCAAGTCCATCCACGAAGTGATTAAACTAAGAATATCATCTTTTTCATCTATCTTGAGGTAGGGTGTCATACCTTTCCTCCAAAGTTTTCTTGATTTGTTCTTACTTCTAAGAGTGTTCTAATATGTCTTTTACCATGTCTATAAATTAAGAAGTCTTGTTTATGACTATTTTGTGAGTTTGAAATCCTCGGTTAGTAAGACTTGAATTTTGTTCTTGAGATTTTGTTTGGGTTTCTATGGAAGTTTGTTGAAAGAATAATGTTGTTGATGGAGATGAATCATAAAGATGATATTAATTTTGAGAAATTATGGTTAAGAAATGAAGATTTAAGTACTAGGGTTTAATTCAAAATTAATTTGGGGATTTTGGTCTAAACCTTGGTTTAATTTGAAATTGATGTTAAAAATGATCTTTTGAAGTTAGAAGTATTCTAGAAATGATGAGAATAAAAAGAAAATTTTCTTTGTTACAAAAAGGGATGTTTTGGCCAAGCATGGATTTTAGGGCTAGAATTGTTTGATGATGAATTATATTGTATTTTATTGTTTTAATTATAGAAATAAATGATATAAATTTTATTAATGTTGAAATCTTGAGTAAATGATTGATTATGTTAATGCCACAAGTTATAAACTACTGATGTAATTTTTGATGAAAGAATGATCTCAATTCAAAGTTGTGACATTTATTTAATTGGCTTAGAGCCTAAAGATGTGACATTAATATTTTGAGAGAAAGATGCATGTCTTCTAGGACCCGTTAAGGTGAGTCCATGGGGCTAAGGCACTTGGAACTTAATGGGGAGTCTTGCATAGGCCACTTTTATTGAGCTCCATATCTCCCTTCCCAGGGCATGTGGGGTGATTACTTTTATTTGGTTCCCGGATTGGGAATGACCATTGAGCTAGGAGACGCCCTAGAAAGTTTGAGATCTTAACTATGTATATAATATTATTGGCCATGTGAGTAAGAAAAGAAAGTTAAATTTAATGGAATGTGAAATGATATTATTTAGTATGTATTTTATTTATATAAAGTTAAATTATGTAGTATTCTTTTTGAAATTTATTTTCTGTAGTGAATGCAGCTGGATATAGCATAGTTCGAAATAAATGCTTTTAATAACTGTATGATTTCTCTACTGAGAATTTTAAATTCTCATCCTTTATCTATTATGTTCAGAGGAGCAAGATGGTACGCATCACGTTGCTAATTGATATTGATGCTTACTGTGTTTACTATCCTGGCACTAAAGAAATACACATAGTGATTAATGGCATTAACATCCGATACTTTATCATGCATGATTATGACTACTAATAAGCATGCATGATATGATTGTATATACATGTAAATAGTTGACTTGACTGCTTTTTGGGTGTGCTTGTCTACTAATGTACTAACCAACATTGATGATTCAGACATTTTAGATGTCTCTTTTGCAATTTTGAACCCACTTGGAGTTTGTAAATATTTTAAATAGATGTATCGGCACACCATATGCAAATATTAAATACTGATGTAGGTATTGTGATGTTAAATTTCCTGTTGTACTTTATTAATTTTGTGTTCATTTATGCATTTATCGTATAAAATTATAAATATATATATATATATATATATGGGAATTACAACTTAGTTTATTTAAATATTAAGTAAATATAAATATAAATTAGGCATGTATAAATAAATGCAGTATAATAATAAAATATAATTAAATTACTAGTAGAATGTTACATTATGGTATCAGAGCAATAGTCTATGGTGTGCCTTTGTAGGTAAAGTTTGTATGGTCTAGACCTAATTTAAAATGCATCCCCTAGGAAAATTTTATAGATGGTATGCATAGTATTATGTGCATATCGATTTTAGTGTGATATGATTTGTTCCTAGCCACAAGTATAGTATTATTGAGACTGATCACCTCAATAATTATATGTCTATATGTGCAGGGATATAATGGGACCACCTAGATGTACTAGAACTAGAAATACTTCTACAGAAGAAATGAATGCTCCTAATGAAAGAATGTAGTATACTTTAGGAGAAATGACTAATGCTATTCGAGACCAAGCTACAATTTCAAATAATATTTTAAAGTACTTACAGAATAATCTCAATGGGAATAATAATATTGGGAATAGAAATGAAGAGCCAAGGGAAGGAAATAATCATGGTGGGAATCAACAATTTCAAAGTCTTGCTAAATTTCAAAATAATAAGTTGTCATCTTTTTGGGGAGAATATGATCCTGCTTTAGCTGAGGAATGGCTTAGGAAGTTAGAGAAAATATTTGAGGTAATGGGTTGTACTGATGCCCAAAAGGTTAGTTATGTCACCTATATGTTAGAAGGAGAGGCAAAATATTGGTGGCAAGGAGCTAGAGGATTATTAGAGGCACAAGGGACACTAATTACTTCGCACATATTTCAGAATACTTTTCGGAATAAATACTTTCCAGTCAATATTAAGAATGCAAAGGAAGTTGAGTTTCTGAAGTTAGAACAAGGTAGTATGACTGTGGATCAATATGTTGCAAAATTTAAAGAATTAGCTAAGTTTTCCACTTACCTAAGAAATTATCAAGATGAGGAATGGAAAGTTATAAAGTTTGAATCTGGATTGAGACTCAAAGTACTGTAGTTGCTTTAGAAATTAGAAATTATTCTGTGTTGATTAATAAATGCAGAATAATGGAGCAAACTCAGATGAAGATAAATGAGGAAAAGGGCAAAACAAATGTCTTGAAGAGAAGGATGGAAAATGAGAGGCAAAAAGGGAACAATACTCGATTTAAGCCTAATTGGAACACAGAAAAATAGATACAGGATAGTAATAAGATGCAACCTTGTCCTAAATGTAAGAAAGTTCATAGGAACAAACCTTGTCTGCAAGGAATTGGAGTTTGTTTTAATTGTGGATAACAAGATCATTATATAAGAGATTATCCTAAACTTCATACTTAGAGTCCTACTCAAAGACCTCAAACCAAGGGACGTGTTTTTACTTTGACTACAGAAGAAGCTGAACAGTCTTCGAATCTAATACATGTAACGCCCCAATTTTTAGAAAATATTCTGAATGTACTGTTTTCTGTTTTTCATGCTTTTGTGTGAATGACCGTTGTGTCCCTATTTTTCTGTTCTCGATTTCTGTATGAAAACAATTACGATAATACTGGCTCAAATTTTATTTGATCATTTTACGTAATTTGTTTCGAGACGGAAAAATAAAAATTTTTTCGAGCTCTTGTATTAATTTTTTCGAAAGATATACTGACTATATAATCTTCTTTGGATATTTTATTTGAACGTTTTGGACGATTACCTACGTTGTGAGAAAAAACAGGGAAAATGATCGTTACGTCCCGAACGTCTTGTTTTATTTGTTTTTCTTGTTTTTAATTGTTTTCTTCTTGATTTAATGCACGAAAATACCGTCTGTGATTTTATATGGACTTTTTGTGTGATTTGCTAAAGGGAAAATAATATTTTAGGGCCGGGGAAAATCTTATTTTATTATTTAGAATTGGGGGATCTTACTTAACCCGATTCTGAATGAGACTAAAAATAATCTTTTAATTTTTAGGATTTAATGTCAAATAAAATAATTTTATATTATTATAATATTATTTTATTAGTCAAGTATAGTTTAGTGAAGATGGACCAGGAAATATTTTGCGGGACCCACAATTAGCGAAACAGTTAGATCGGTAGCTTAATTAATCACCGTAAAGCGGTAGAACTTTCGAGCAGTGACTCAACTAGTGACTCAATGAGAGAATTTATTACACTGTGTGACTAAGCAAGGTGAGTCACCATGAGCAACCAATAGAATTTAAGCTTGTTAAGCAAGATTTGATCTTGACCTTTGATGTATTCAATGGCTTGGATGAAGCCAAATCCATGCACATCCTTACCACTTGAAGGCTACGGCCATTAGGAGTGAGAAAGCCAAAAACAACACTTCATCTTCATCACTTTTCTCTCTTCTCTCTCATCAAGAACCCTAGCCACCATTGTTGTTCCTTTTCTCCTTCCATTCGGCCAAGCTTGTTTCCTAATCATCCAACCATCAAAAATTTTTTCTAACCAAGTTTCCTTAACCTAAACACTATTCTAAGAACCTTTCTAGTTGGAAGTTTCTTCAAAATCTTCCATTAAGGGCTTGGAAATCAACCTTGTAGATTTGACCTAGAAGGTGAAAAATCATATTTTTCTTTTCTCTCTTCTTTTTCAAAGTTCTAAACCATGATTTCTCCATGGTTTAGCTTTTTTCATGGTTAATAACATGTAGATTTTATTTGAGATTTTTAGGTATTTGGTGGAGTGAAAACCGAACCATAGGAGGAGTGAAAGCAAGCTTTTTGTCTTCATTTAAGGTAAGAGGAAGACAATTCTTATCATCCCTTGATGGTGGTAAGAAGATGGATTGTTTGTAGAATCCATAAGGATTCGGTTGTGGTGTGTTTATTGATGTGTATTTGTTAATTTTTGTGGTTGCTAGTAGCTTAAGTGTTGTATGTTAGTAGCTTTCTTGTTTGGTGATTGTAATAATTTTGCATGTCTATTAGCTTTTGATTGTATGTCTATAAGCTTTAATTTAGGTTTTATATGTTAGAAATATTTTGCATGTGTTAGAAATATAAATGCATGTGTTAGAATTGTATGATAAGGTTTAAGATGTGAATAACATGTGTAAATTTGCATGAGTGTTCCAAAGAACACATTCCCTAGCTCACGGCAATGACCAAGTGTGAGGACCAAAATGTTCTCTTCATTTTTCCTAAAGTGCAACTTAATTAATTAGGAGAAATAAGAAGGTTTCAAATTGTTTTGATCAAAGAAAAGGAATTTAGAAATCAATTGGTAAAGATTTAGTAAGTTTTGGGCCAACATGCCTAAAGGATTTATTTGATTTAAAATCATTACTTTATAACATGATTTAATGAACTTAGATAAGATAATACCTTTGACATGATTTAGAAATCAAATGAAAAAGTTTTACAAAATTCGGCCAACATGCCACTATAGGTAATTATGATTTCTAAAACTTGATTCCAAACCTTTTTCAATTAAAAAGAGACAATACAAGTTAAGGGGAAATTTTCTATGATGATTTTTGAAGAAACAAATTGAGTAGAATTAAGTTTAAAGGATTAAAATTAGTGATTTTATCATTAGGAAGTAAAATACAGAAATTTTGAGAAATTTTCTAACATATAGCTCACTTTAGGTTTTGAAGCATGTTAGAGATTTCAAAAAGAATTAAAAGATATGGTTAAAAAAATTAGGTAAATAGAAAATTTTATGGAAAATTTAGAAAACCATTATTATAAGTTTATAAACAAAATGCTGTCAATTTTTAGTGAAAATGAACCTATAAGATAGTAAAAATATCCTAATGACAGTATACGGTATGAAAAATTATTCTACGTAGTTTAAATGTACTAAGTACTATTTCTATCTGTTTAAACAATAATTTTAAGGGCATTCGAATAAGAAAATGATTTAAAAATCCTACGCGATTGAGAAAACGTATTAAAAATGCTACGCGATTTTAAAAACAGAAAAATATCTTTACCCGATTTTTAAACGTTTGTAAAACGCAGAATTATGAAAATGCGATAAAATTTCTACGCGATTGATTGTTACTATAATTATTTTATCTTTGTCGGGAAAAAGTGAACCCGTATGGCTTTTTGAAAATCTATATCTTTGTCGGGAAAATGTGAACCCGTACGAGGCTTTTGAAAATCTATTTCTTGTCGGGAAAATGTGAACCGATACATGGGTTTTGAGAATTATTTGCTGTCGGGAAAATGTGAACCCGTACAGGCTTTCCATCTATCTATTATGTGTGCCATGTATTTGGTGGATTTGTTGACGAGACGAATCACATCGTGTTGTCGATGCGATAAACGTAGTGTGGTTCATTGTTCTAATGAACTTGGAGGCTTTAGTGTACGGGATCCCACATGTGGACAGTTGGTCGCTCCGTTGGGCCGTGGTAAACCGATAGCACACTATGGTACTCGACATACACTATATTTAATCGAGATTTGTGAAATCTAGTAGTACATTTGCCTGTAGTGCCACAACGTGAGACCGTGAACTACACCACGCTGGATTGATGGATTCTGTGTCGTGGGGCTATAGACGCAACGTGTGTGTGCGCAGAATAGTTGGTGGGGCAGCCGTGGTACTATTAGGTTTTGCGAATCATTCCTCTCTCTCGATACTTGTGTTTTTTTTTTTAGCTCCATGGAGTAGGATTTTGTCATATTATTTATCTCTATGTCTATTTGTTTCCATCTTATCTATTTATTGTTTATTTGTATTTTATTTGTTTATTTTATCTAATTACTGTTACTATATTTGGTTATTATATCTTATCTGTTTATTCTTATCTTTCTTATTTTATCTGTGAGGTTTTATCTGTGATGTGATATATTGTTATGATATCTAAATTTTACTTCAATCTGTTATTATAATTGTTAAAGCTTTTCGTATTGCATAAATTGTATATATGTTGTTTGTCGTCTTCTTATTGGCCATGTTGTGATGATTTTATGTTGTCTTACCTCTTTGTTATATGTATTTTCTGTTTATTTATTTTACGTGGTAAAGACTTCGAGGAAGAGGAACAGCCCCTTGAGATCGTGTATCCTGAAGAGGAGGAAGACCGGCAAGCAGACGATCGGTTGACGATCAAGAACCATCCGATCATCCATATCCTCGGATTGATTGTGAGGGATGGCGACGCCTTGAGATTTTGGGATTCATAGAGCTGGTATTTCATGGAGGTGCTCGGCTTGGCATCTACGAGGAGATCGTGATTCGTGACATATGCGGGACGTGTGACCGTGATTCTACGTCGGCGATTTGATGGAGATCCGATTATGACTACGACGTTATTTACGCACTTAGAGTTACCCTTATCCATTAGGCGTTATTGGGGTCTTGAAAACCCCGAGCCTAGTGAGATAAGTATCGTATCGACCGCGCGATCCCGTTATCGCCGTGTGTCGAGACATCCAGATATCTATCTCCCGATGATCATTTTCATCGAGAGTGATCCATCGAGGATTAGATAATCATGATGTTTTTTTTGAAGGCGCGGTCGGTAAGTATATGTACGTATATATTAACTCTTTTATTGCTTTCTTCTTGTTTTTGTTTAAATATTTGTAGTCTTAGTTGTAAATTATTTGTACAATTTATAACTTAATCATATGTATATTATCGGTAATGATGTTTTTTTTTATTTCGTATTTTCCGCATTATCTTTTATTACATATTTAAATACATCGGGAATTATTTTACAACCCGTAATAATATTTAACAAATGTTTCACAACTTGGGTAGATTTTATTTCTATTTCTTTTATTTTCTTTTATGTGTGACATCCTCCAAAGGGGTGTTACAATACATGGTAAGTGTTTATTTCAAAATCATTCTTTAACTACACTATTTGATTCAAGAGCTACATATTCATTTGTGTCCCTTGATTATGTGGGAAATTTGAAATTGCATGTTTCTTTGTTACCGTATGATTTATTAGTTTCCATTCCTACGGGAGGAAAAGTGGTAACTTGTCAGGTTTGTTTACAATGTCCTATTTTTGTATAAAATAAATTGTCAATGATAGATCTTATTTGTTTGCCTATGAAAAATATTGATGTTATATTTAGAATGGATTGGATGTCTCAAAATCAGGTTGTTCTCAATTGTTCTGAGAAATCTGTAAATTTTGTTGAAATTTTTATGTCTAAATCTGTTGAGAATGAGTCTGTTTATTGCTCTGCCATTCAAGTTAGGGAATATTTAAAAGAAGGTGCACAAGCATATGTTCTCTTGTTTTCTTTAAATTCAGAGGAACAACAAAAATTAGAAACTATCCCTATAGTGAGAGAATTTCTAGAAGTATTTCCCTCAGAAATAAATGAATTACCTCCAGAAAGGGAAATTTCTTTTTCTATTGATTTGATACCAGGAACAGGTCCTATATCAATAGCACCTTATAGAATGTCCCCATTGGAGTTAAGTGAACTTAAGAAGCAAATAGAAGAACTCCTGGCCAAGAAATTTATTAGACCTAGTGTGTCATCCTGGGGAGCCCCTGTACTCTTTGTAAAGAAAAAAGATGGAAGTTTAAGGATGTGTATGGATTATAGACAATTGAATAAAGTGACCATAAAAAATAAATACCCACTTGCAAGAATTGATGATTTGTTGGATCAACTTAAGGGAGCATCAATATTTTCTATGATAGATTTAAGATCAGGATACTATCAAATTTGGATTAAGCCAAAGGACATTCCTAAAATTGCTTTTAGAACTAGATATGGACACTATGAATATCTAGTCATGCCTTTTGGATTGACCAATACCATAGCAGTTATGGATTACATGAATTGTATTTTTCGACCTTATTTGGATAAATTTGTGGTTGTCTTCATAGATGATATTCTCATTTATTCAAAAATAGCAGAAGGGCATGAACAACATCTTAGACAAGTCCTTCAAATCTTAAAAAAAAAACAATTATTTGCTAAGTTAGAAAAAAGTGAATTTTGGCTTCAAGAAGTAAAATTTTTAGGACATGTAATATCACAAGGAGGAGTTTTAGTTGATCCTAATAAAGTGGAAGCTGTAACATCCCAACTTTTGGGTAAAAGACCGTTGTGTCCCTATTTTGCTGTTTCTTATTTTTCTGTATGAAATACAGAAAAATAATACTGTTTGTTATTTTATTTGGTAGTTTTACATAATTTGTTTCGATACGAGTAAAATAAAAATTTTATCAAATTACTTGTTTTAAATTTTTCTCGTATCAAAAACGGATGTATATCTTTTGTCTAGTATTTTATATAATCATTTTACGTATTTTTCTTCAAGACAGTGAAATAAAAATTTTTTTCAGCTCTTGTTTTAATTTTTCTGAAAGATATACCTATATAATCTTCTTTGGATATTTTATTTGAACGTTTTGGACGATTACCTACGTTGTGGGAAAAAATAGAAAAATGATCGTTACGTCCCGAACGCATCTTTTTTTTTCTTTTTTTTCTTTGTTTTTAATTGTTTTCTTCTTGATTTAATATCCGATAATCTGTCTATAATTTTATATGGACTTTTTGTGTGATTTGCTCGGGGTAGGAAAATAATATTTTTTAGGACCAGGAAAAATCTGTTTTTAATTATTCGAGGCGGGGGATCTTACTAAACCCGATCTGAATGAGCCTAAAATTAATCTTTTAATTTTTAGGATTTAATCACAAATAAAATAATTTTATATTATTATAATATTATTTTATTAGTCGTATAAATAAGTAATGACGGACCGAAAATATTTTGCGGGACCTACGTTTAGTCATTGAGTCTTTGTGCACGTGGACCAATGAGGAGTGGTCAAAATTGGTGGCTATGACTCATCGCAACGGGCCAATAGGACGATGACACGTGGCGTGACACCTCAAAGCATCATGACTCGCCAGCTTCTAGAAGGTTCCGGAAGTGCGACTCGGCCTGTGACTCACCGCAGTTGACTCGCCGATTCGGAAGCTTCTCGATGACTCGTATTTGTGACTCACCATTGATGATGCAACCAATGATGCAGTCAGTGACTCAGCATGCTGACTCACCTGCTTTGGAAAATATCTATGCTGACTCATCTGCTCTAGAAAATATCTACGCTGACTCGCCATGCTGACTCACCCGTTCTAGACAGTTCCACGATGACTCATCATACTGACTCATCGTAGTGAGTCACATGTTTTAGAAATTTCTCTTTGATGACTCGCTTTATGACTCATCAAGAGCAATCAGTAGAAGAAAAATGATTAATAATAATTACTATTCTGTTAGTTTAAAATAAAAATCTATGTATATTTTATTACCCATTAGACAATATATACTGACTTTATAAACAGTAATTATTGTATAATTATTATTTATTGGTTTAAAGTATACTATAAAATATAATGTGCACCAATAAAAATTAGTCAACAAAAATAACAACCAATAAGAATCAAGTTAGTAAATATTTAACCAATAGAAATTAGTCAAAATTAATGGCTTGAATTTTTAAGAACAAATAGAAAACAAGCTTTTAAACCAATGTTGGACTTCTTGGAATTACATGTAGCTACGGTGGGGAAGTGAGAAATTTGCTCTAATAGCCTAATTCACCAAAGTGAATTTACGTAGAAAGCTTTAGACAATTCATTTGGAAAGCCAAATTAACCAAATAAAGACTAGTCAAATTTAGTGGCTTTTCTTTGTTGTTTCTACGGCAATTGCAAATTTTTGCAAAGCCAATATCACATTTCTATCTTTCCTATCTTTCAACTAGTTAACCAAGTCAACATTGGTGGCTTTTCTTTGGTTTCACTCTACGGCAAAGCCAAGCAATTGGTGAGGCAATTATTACAATCAATTCTTACTATCTTTCATCTAATTAACCAAGTGAGACCAAGTCAAGTTTTGTGACTTTATGCATGTGCTTCTACGGCAATGCATAAGTGAAGGAAACAATATTAAATGTTTCAAATCATTCTTGCTCTCCAAGCCTTTCAAATTAGTCAATTTTGGTGGCTCTCCTTGTTAGCTTCTACGGCAATTGAATGCCTTAAGAAAGGCAATATTCAATAATTCATTTCATGCTTATTTCCTATGCAATTGTGACCATGCATTTGGAGGAAGCAAAACAAATATCATTCTCACCTACTCTCAAGGTCATTCACGGCCAAAGCTTAGAAAATCCAAAGGAGATTTGTTTTTGTTTCTCCAAGTCTTCATCTTTCTCCAAAGCTATCAAACAAAACTCTCAAATATTCTTCCTTCTTTTCTCTCTTTGTGTTCATGGCCAAAGCTCCCAAATGGAGACAATCTTCATCAATTTATTTCATTTGTTCTCTTCTATATCTTTTTCTTCAAAGAACCAAGATCAAGCAACCAAATTTTTCTTTCCTTTTTCTCTTCCTCTTGAATTCGGCCAATCACCAAAAATCCTCTTCCAAGCTTCTAAAAATTTAAATGACCATAGATCTTGAATCTCCATACTATTCTAAGGAACTTTCATGTTGGAAGTTTTTCCTAAATCATCCATTTTCACCCTTGTTCTTCAAGCTCAAGGTGTAGGGTTTTAAGGTGAAGTTTATGAAATCTTCACTATTAATTTTATTCTTTCCTTTTAAACCATATTTTGATTCATGGTTTTCCTTACTCAAGCCTTAGATATTAATATTGTATGTTTTCTTTGATTTTTCAAGTAGCTCTTGGTGGAGAGGAATTGCTTGAAGGAGACATACAATGGCTTGGAGGTTTCTACAAGAGGTAAGAGGAGATTACCCTCATCAACCAAGTGTTGGTGGTGAGGAATATATGTGGTTGTGCTTGTAGAATCCATAAGGATTCGGTGGTGTGCTTGTTTTGATGTGTTAGTTATTTGTGTGTTTGTTATTTGTGTGTTTGATAATTTGGTGCTTACTAGTAGGTTGTTGTGTATTTGTTAGTAGTCTTCTTATGTGATATTTGTAATATTTGCATGTCTACAAGCTTTAATTTGCATGTCTACAAGCTTTGATAATATGGCATGTGTTAGAAATGCATGATAATATATAGGATGCAAATAATATGTCAAGGATTGTATGAGTGTTCCAAAGAACACACTAACAAGGCTCACGGCCATGATCCAAATGGGGAACCAAAATGTTCTCTTAATTTTCTTAAAAGGTGACCTAATTAACCTAAGAGAATTGGTAAGATATCCATTTGTTTAGATTAAGAAAAATGAATTTGGAAATTAAATGGCATAACCTTACATTTTCATCCAACATGTCTAACTTCAACACTTTGATTTCTAAAACTATTTTCTAGGGTAAGGATTAAATTAATGTAGACAATACAAGAGATTAAACATGTATTTAAAAGGTGAAAAATAATTTGGAAATCAAATGCAAAGTTTTTATCCAATTCGCCAACATGCCAAATTAGACATTCATGATTTCAAAAATTAATTCCAAGCTATTTTCAATCAAGAAGAAGCAATACAAGTTAAAGTAAATTTTCTACAATAAATTTTAAAGAAATAAAGTAGTTAGAATTAAGTTTAAGAGGTTAATACTAATGGTTTTTCTTGTAAGAAGAAATACAATAACTTTATAAAATTTCTAACGTATAGCTCATCGTGTGTTTTGAAGCACGTTAGGAATTTTCAAAAGTATAATTATTTGGTATTAATAAAAATGAAAAGGGCTTTTAAATGGTAAATTTAGGAAACCATTATTATAATTTATTAAATAAAAATCTTGTCAATTTTTAGTAAAAACGGATAATTAAGATAGAAAAGATGTCCAAAAGACAAGATACGCTATGAAAAATATTCTACGTAATTTGAAAGTACTAAATATTATTTAAATGTCTGTTTTAAACAGTTATTTAAGGAAGTTGGACAAGAAAACGATTTAAAAATCCTACGCGATTGAGAAAACGTATTAAAAATGCTACGCGATTTAAAAACAGAAAAATATTTTTACGCGATTTTTAAACGTTTGTAAAAACGACGGAATTATGAAAATGCGATAAAATTTCTACGCGATTGACCGTTACTATATTTAATTTTCATTTGTCGGGAAAATGTGAACCCGTCATGAGCTTTTGAGGTTATTTATTTGTCGGAAAAAAGTGAACCCGTACTGTGCTTTTGCCATTGAGGGCATATTTTTATCTTGAGGGCATTTTCGTAATTTCATATATTTGGAATTATGTTTTGTCTTTATACCAATTTTTGGTGTTTTGGTTGACGAGACGAATCACATCGTGTTGTCGATGCGATAAACGTAGTGTGGTTCATTGTTCTAATGAACTTGGAGACTTTAGTGTACGGGATTCCATATGTGGACGGTTGGTAGTCTCCATTTGGGCCGTTAAATGAACCGATAGCACACTAATGTACTCGACATTCACTATATTTAATCGAGGTTTGTAAAGTCTAGTAGTACATTGCCTATAGTGCCACAACGGGAGACCGTGAACTATACTACGCCTGGATGGTGGATTCCCAGTGCCGTAGGCTATTGACGCAACGTGTGACCGCGTAATAGTTGGTTGGGCAGCCGTGGTACTATTAGATTTTGCGAATCATTCCTCTCTCTGATATCTGTGTTTGTGTGGTTTAGTTCCATGGAGTAGGATTGTATCTTATTGTGTATGTTGATATGTGGTGCATTATTATCTTCTATTTATCTATTATCTTTTATTTGTTATTTCTTTTATCATTATCTTTTATCCGTGATATTTTTATTTGTAATCTTTCATATCGATATTAATTGTTTATATGTTGTATTTTGTCTGTGCATTATTGTATTTTTGTTCTGCTATGAGCTGTTGTTATTGAATTTAATCTTTATTTTTATTGTACTATTATGATATTTTATATGGTATGAATTGTTATATCTATCCTGATAATGTTATTACTGTTTATTTTATTAGATTATATGCATATTAGAAATATTTGTAAATTGATAACATGACTATAATTGTAATTATCTGTGTGTATGGAATGACTTTGTCATTCGTATTATTCTTTACTAAATCTTGATGCTTGGTGAAAGGGGATCTCACCTCTTTCCTGTGTTGTTTTTGTTTGGTTTGTATTCTTCGAATTCGTATAATAGGCGGAACACATACTCAAACCTATAGGAGACAGTACTCTGGAGATGGTGACGGCGTCATTGAGTGGACTTTCAAGTTTCAACAAGATGCAGTTGGTGAAGAAACAAACTATGTAGGTTGAATTTTTCTCGTTAGTGTTATTACCGTGCTATTGGTAGTACTCGTCTTTGA
This sequence comes from Ormosia emarginata, assembly GCA_029884605.1. Taxonomy (NCBI): domain Eukaryota; kingdom Viridiplantae; phylum Streptophyta; class Magnoliopsida; order Fabales; family Fabaceae; genus Ormosia; species Ormosia emarginata. Next base: position 418,442 of record JAQQTP010000074.1, read on the forward strand.
GTTGCTACTGTTTCTCTGAGTCTGTAAATATTACGTTTTAACTTATATGAAATGATTGGTGAGGTGTATGTTAACCTGTTAAGTTAAATTTCCATTTTACTTAAAATTTCCGGTAAGTTTGTATTTCCGCGACAAGAAATTTTAAAATCCATATTTTGAAACTCAAAGCTTTTATAAAATAATTTTAATTAGTTTTAAGATTTATTTATTTATTTTTTTAAAATGTGACGCCCTACGAAGGGTGTTACAGAAGCGGTGATACAATGGGAGAGACCAATAACTATCACTGAAATAAGGAGTTTTATAGGATTAGTCGGGTATTACAAAAGATTCATCAAAGGATTTTCTCAATTGGCATTACCTTTGACTAGATTAACTAAGGAAAAAAGCCTTTTGAGTGGATTGATGAGTGTGAAAATTGTTTTTAGGAATTAAAAACCAGGTTAACTGCAACCCTTGTATTAATTATTCCTAATCCTAAATAAAAATTCACAGTGTATAGTGATGCGTCCAAGAAAGGTCTTAGATATGTTTTGATGCAAAATGAGAGAGTAGTGCTATATGCTTCAAGACAATTAAGACCACATGAGGAAAACTGTTACCAAGTGGTTCCAATACTCAAGAGGGGGGTGAATTAAGTATTTAAAAACTTTTTGCAAATGCTTATAAAATAAACTTTATTAAAGCTATTTCTTAAAAGGATATGAATGCAAAGAGAGGATAGAAAGCCTTAAGAATAGAAAATAAACAGATAAGTAATAATAAACAAATTATAGTAAATAAAAAGATAAACATGAGAAGAGCAGGCACAATATTTATCCTAGTTCAACCACCAAACCACTTGTGGCCTAGGTCTAGTCCTTAAAACACAATTTGAGATTTTTTCACTATTAATACAAGCTTAAATAGGTGCTTGCAACTATTACAAACAAGAGCACTTTTCACACACAGAGAAACTCTACCCTTGTGCTAAAGCCTCACTTTTCAGGGATACCTCACCCTTACACAAACCTTTGAGGGATGCCTCACCCTCGTTACAAAGTAGTAGAAAATAGATGAAGAGAAACTCTCACAAAGAGCAAATAATACAAATTGAAGTTCTAAGAAACTCTTAAGGATATCTCAAAGCTTTGGCGAAAGAGCATAGAAAATATGAGAAAATTATAAATCACGAGTTAAAGCAAGCAAGGATTGATTCATATAGTTAGGCAGCTTACAAAGATGACCCAAGGTCTCTATTTATAGAGTTCTTCGAAGAAAATAGTCATTTGAGTAATTAATTTTCAATTAAATGCAAAGAGACGTTGGCTTTTTGAAACAGAGACTCGTGTTTATTCGAATAACACTGATTGTAAATCCTCGTGAAAACCAGTTTTGATATAAGTTATTTGAATAGCCTGAGAGTTATTCGAATAACTCTATTTAAAAATCATTTCTTAGAAACAGGATCAATTCGAATAACTATGGGATTATTCGAATTGCTTATCTTAAAAACAAGCCATTCTGAAAACCTTCTATTTGAATAGCAGTGGTGCTATTCGAATAGCACCTTTTAAAAATAGAGGCACACAGCAAGATTTTGAAAAACATTATTCGAATAAGTCTAGGGTTATTCAAATAACTCTGTTAAAAAATAGAATATCTTAACTTGATTTATTCGAATAAGAAGGGACTTATTTGAATAATCCTGTTGAAAAACCATTTGTGAATGCTTTAGAAAATTGCCCAAGTGGTTTCCAAAAACATCAAAACTTTTTATTTAAACTCAAGGTTATTTTGAAATTTGGGTTTCTTTGTTTAAAACTATTTTTATCTTATTTTGTGAAAACAATGAGATATCCAAAAAGAAGCTCCGTACAAAGAGACTCTAAGTCCTAAAGCTAATCTTGAAGTTCGTGGACTTAGTCTTCCTTTCATCTTCATGTTTGTTATCATCAAAATCAGTCTTCTATGACTCGTAGTCAATCACAAAAACTACCCAACCCATGATTTAGAATTAGCAGCAGTGATTTTTGCTTTGAAAATATGGAGGCATTATCTATGTGGAGTTAAATTTGAAGTATTCAGTGATCATAAGAGTTTGAAATATCTCTTTGATTAGAAGGAACTTAACATGAGGCAAAGAAGATGGGTAAAATTTCTGAAAGATTGTGATTTTGAATTGAAATACCACCCAGGAAAAGCTAATGTGGTAGCTGATGCCTTTAGCAGAAAGTCACTACATGTATCCTATCTGATGATTCAAGAATTTGAGTTGTTAGAGAAATTTCGAGATTTAAATCTCTCAATAACCTTGCAACCTAAAGTTTTGTGCATGAGTCAAACAGAAATTGTTAGTGAAATTAAATCACAAGTTAGGCAAAAATAGAACACTGATCAATTTTTGCAAATGATCAAAGATCAGGTTGCTCAAGGTAAGCAAAAAGAATTTCAAGTAATCAATGATGGGACTGTGATGTATGGAGACAGACTATGTATTCTAGATGATAAAGAATTGAAAAACCAAATAATGGAGGAAGCTCATTGTAATAAATATACCATTCATCAAGGAACCACTAAAATGTACCAAGATCTTAAGAAAATTTTCTGGTGGCCGACAATGAAAGAAGAAATTGCAAGATTTGTAGCTAAGTGTTTAATATGTCAGAAAGTTAAGATAAAACACCACAAACCGACCGGTCTGCTTCAACCATTAGAGATCCCTGAATGGAAATGGGATAGTGTGGCAATAGATTTTGTGATAAGGTTGTGACAAACTTCTTCAAGATATGATTCTATTTGGGTCATTGTAGATAGGTTATCCAAAACAATCCACTTTTTAGCAATCAAGGCTACTTATTCATTAAATAGACTAGCTCAAATGTACATTAATGAGATTGTCAGATTACATGGTATTCCTTCTAGTATTATATCTAATAGGGAGCCTAGATTTACCTCTAAATTTTGGGGAACACTACAGCAAGCATTAGGCACTAAACTTTGTTTTAGTACAACCTATCATCCCTAAACTGATGGACAAACTAAAAGGACCATTCAAACAATAGAGGATATGTTGAGAGCTTGTGTCTAGAACAGACAAAGAATTGGGATCAGTTAGTTTGCGTATAATAACAGCCATCATTCTAGTATTAGGATGGCACTTTATGAAGCTCTATATGGCAAAAAATGTAGATCACCACTATGCTGGTATGAAGTTGGAGAGTGGAATTTATTAGGACCAGACATAATACAACAAACTTCAAAGAAAATAAAATTCATCAGGGATAGACTGCTTACTACACAAAGTACACAGAAAAGCTACGCTAATTAAAGAAGAAGATCTCTAGAATTTCAAGAAGGAGAACATGTAATTTTTAAAATTTCTCCTATAACTAGAATAGGAAGAGCATTTAAATCCAAGAAACTGAGTCCTCGATTTCTAGGTCTATTTCAAATTCTCAAGAAAGTAGGATCAGTAGCTTACCAAATAGCTCTTCGACCCAGTCTATCAAATCTTCATGATGTCTTCCTTGTATCTCAACTTAGGAAATATTGTTCAGATCATTCTCATGTCCTATCCAGTGACCCAATATAGTTAAGAAAAGACTTAACCTATTCCATCAAACTTGTTCAGATTTTGGACACTTCTGATAAACAATTAAGAGGAAAAACAATTCCTTTGGTCAAGGCATTATGGGAAGGATTAACACCAGAAGAAGCAACCTGGGAAAAGACAAAGGAAATGCAACGAAAGTATCTAGAATTATTCTTACCAAGTAAATTTTGAGGACAATTTTTTTAAAGCAAGGGAGAAATGTAATATCCCTTCTAAATTAAATATAATAGAATTTATTTTGTATTCTGTATTCATAGGACATACACATAATTTATTAAAATGTTATAAGGGATGTACATGGAATTAAATTTTTTTGCATATAAGGGACGTACGTGGAATTAAAAATTTTGTGTAGAAATTGAATTATTTTGTTACAGCGAATCCAAAAGACCGACAAAAGATTTTCTAGAATGCTAGAATTTCTTAAAAACATTATTAAGATATGTTAAATAGAAATTAAAGAGGTTAATTAGAGAAATTCATAAAGTTAGTAACTAGAACCTAATTAGATTACTATTTGATCTAGTTAGTGTAATTAAGTTATCTCCATCTAGTTAGAAAAAGATAATTATCTTATCTCAACCAATATGATGAAGTCATTTGGCTAGCTTCTTATTGGTTGAAAATATATATAATATAATATAACATAAAGATTATGAGATAAACATAAAAGAAGAAGAGAAAGAGAGAACAAAAAAGCTCTCTCATTTTCTTGAAGCTTCAGCCAAGCAAGGGAGGAGAGGAGAAGAGAAGAAAAAATAGGAGAAAAAGGAAAAATACCAAGAAGAAGAAGAATCAAGGTTTCTCAAGTCCATCCAATAAGTGATTAAACTAAGAATATCATCCTTTTCATATATCTTGAGGTAGGGTGTCATATGTAACACCCCAAATTTTATTTATTTTATGATAAATATTCATTTTCTAATATTTGTGATTTTTGAGAATTTTTCTGGATTTTTCTGAGAACGTAGAATATTTTAATATTATTTCTCATTTTGCGTGCAAACTGAGTGGAGCCGGAAAAATGAGATATTTTTCCCGAGAACCTTGATCTGTGGAAACGATGACGGGGGATCTTACTAAACCTAAGGTTGGACACAATTTACGAGATTTTACATTTTTCAAGAAATTTTAACAGATAAAATAATAAATCGCTGTGTAAATTTTATCCGCCGGACAATTAATACTGACTTCTGTCAACTGTAATAATTGTCTATTGGATAATAATATGTATTAAAAATCTTATCATATTATTCTAATGTAATCTACTTTAAGTCTAATCAAACCCACTTTAATTTAAATTTATTGTATTTTAATCAACGCTTCTTTGAGAAGCTTTGACCACCAAAGGACAAGAATGCCCTTGGCTTGTTGGGGAAGCCAAAAATCTCCTCCTCTCTCCTCTTCATTGCCGCGGCATTTGCTTGCCCAAGGGGAAGCAATTTTGCCTCCCTCCTTTAATCAATATACACTAAAATAATACATTTTCCTATCACCATTTCTCTCTCTAACTTCTTCTTCTTCATTTTCTCTTCGTTCTCTCTTCTTCTCCTTCTTCCCTATGAAAATTGCAGCCCCATTAACACCATTTCTCTTCACTTTTCTCTTCATAAACACCATTTCCACACTCACCTCAACCTCCTCTACATTTCCTATTTAGAAATTTTCTTCAAAATCTATCTCCACCTCCATTGTCTTCCAAGGCAAAGCTTCAAGCTTTAAGGTAAAGTTTTCATTTTTCTTCTTTCTTCTCTTCATTTTCATGTTCCGTGGTCTCTTTGGTGACCATGGATCTCTTCTTTTTCAACCATTGATGTTGATTCCTTGTCTTGAAATTTCTATGGTTTTTGGACCCCAAAACCAAATCTAACAAGGAGCAATAGGAGATCATTTTTGTGTTCTTCCTTTAGGTAAGAGGGAGATTACTCACTTCAACCATTATTGGTGGTAAGGGAACCTTTATATGCTCATTTTGTTTAGTAATTTTGCATGTTTATGTATTCTTGAATTGGATTAATGCTTGAATGGTGATTTTGAATGTATTGGATGTGTTGAAGATGGTTGATCGTGTTAGGGTTGTTAAATGGAAAATTTGGAGTTTCCTACCCTAATGTGAGGCCACGGTTTTGACTAGAATTTAGGGATATGAATTGGTTTTTGTATACAAATAAAATGAAGCTTATGTGATTAAATGTTGAATGATAACATTAAAATTAATGAATGAAAAATTTTAAGGGTTTAATACCCTAAGGTGAGGCCATGGTTTTGGCCTTGGATCCTAAGGGATTGGATTGATTTGGTGTGAAATAAAATATAAGTAATTAGGTATCAAGTAACTAATGCATAAAATGGAAAGAGACTGGAACCTTGATGACCTAGTGAGGCCATAGTTTTTAAAGAAAAATTAGGGGTTAAATGATGCCTTGATGCATCTTTGGAGATTAAGAATTTAGAGACATGCATAATCCATAATCAAGCGGAAGAATTAAATTGATTAATAACTCTTGAGAGTGCCACGGTTTGAAGGGTTATTCAACTTAAAATTTTCATAATTGACTAAAGCTTAAGACTTGGAAAATGAAGATCCATAATGTGGACTTGTGATAATTGATGAACCACGAATACATATTGACGTTGAAAATTGGTTCTATGTTATTGCGAGACCTTATGTGGCCTAAGTACTTGTTGGTTGTGTACTTGATGAAATTATGACATGTTGACATTGAGCCATGTATATATATATGCCATTGTGGTATGCTTATGATAAATGTATCGTTGATGAACATACATGATGTACATTACGTCGTCATGTATATGTGTTGTCCATTGGGCATTGTTGAAAAGGCGATGTATGCCTAGGAGTTTGAATAACACCTATGTGCGGGTGTGAGTAGACTAAGCGTAGGGTCATAGTGGTTGGCCTTGGGGGCGTCGGGGTACGGGTGTCTCACAATAGATAGTGGTAGCTCCACTGGGGCTGTGGGATAGACCGATGCAAACACACCGACGATCCGGACTAAGACGCTGTCCTATAGCGTGATCAACTGTTGAGGTGCCATGTATAAGCCGTTCTTCGCAAATGTTTTTATGAGATGAGCACACTATATTTTTAAGGCTGACGAGATACTAGCTTAACTACTTGATCATTCACTCCGAAAATGTTTATGTCTAGCTCCATGGAGTAGGAACTTGGTACCATTTGCATTGTGAACTGTTAGTCTCACAATTCATCAAGCATGAGCATTTATAATTGTGGGAAATTATCTGTTATTATTACAGTAATATTATTCAATTGCTTGAATTGCTGACTGTTGGAAATATTGATATTGTCTGCTTGTTATTGATGATTCTTACTGCTATTTATTGTTGTTCTGCCTTATTATTAATTTTGATTATTGTTATGAACTGTGTTGATATATGGGCGTCTAGCGTCGTTCTGTTTTCTTGCTGCCATTTTGGCACCAAAGGCTGGGTGTCTTACCTCTTTTTTGTATTTTCTGCATTTATGTCGGATTGTGTACTTTTGAGAAGATGTTCGTGAGGAAGAAAAAGAACTGCTTAAGTTTCTGGGCTTCCGACCATATCTAGACTAAAGCTTGCTGAGGATGTCGTCGCGTCCATATCAATTTTTGGGGTACGCCCGTATGAACTTTCATGGAGGGCCCGATTGTTGGCACATCAACTTGAGTACTGACCGGTGCATCTACCATGGGGAGCTGACTGTTTCTTTGGCGTATGGCCGCTATGACACGCCTGTTTTTTATTTTACTACTTTTGTCCACCTGGAATTCTATTTGCCGGTTAGAGATCTGTGGGATGATCTATATTACACCCCACAAGAGGATTCGTTCCTTTCCACTGCTCGGGCTTTTGCTCGAAATTCGGTCGCTCTGATGGAAATTTCATCGGAGGATGAGGACCCTGAGGAGGACCCGGCTATGGTCCCTTCTAGTCAGTCTTAGGGCCTGATACTGTCGGTGGCTATTGATAACTAACCGTTTATCTTTTTGGGAAGCCTGATGTTTTGCCGTATTTACTGGGTGTATATTTGTATCTTTCGAGTGGATACATCTTTTGCTTTTTGTAATCCATGTTGTAATTAAATAGGTTAATGCATATTATATATATATATATATATATGAATTATGAATGTATGGTCTTTAGTTTATGTTGATTTTATTGTATCTGTAGTTATTCTTATTTCTTTTATTACAAAAAAAATATAGCACGTATTTCGATGTTCAATTATTTCGCCATCAAGATGGAAACTATTTACTTTAATGATATATACAAACTAGGTCTAAATAAATTAACGATATTACATCTTTCCGCATTTTTATTTTGTTCACGTTTTAATTCACTATGGTGTGGCGTTTCTTCTTCGCGAGTTAAGAAAAAAGGGCATTACACTGTCTTGGTATCAGAGCCTCGGTTTAAGTTTTCTTTTGGGTCATGTGATTTTGAACTGTCTTGTTTGTGCTATGTGACTCTATATGTTTAGTATTCCATAAGGATACATCTGACTTTTCTCTGTATTTTGTATAGCTTGATCTGAGAAAAATTATGGCTCATAAAGGAGACATGACTGCTGCAATTGAGGCAATTCAGAAGATGGCTGAAGCTATGCTGCAATAAAACCAACAAACGGCTCAACAGCAAGTGAGGACTACACAACAATTGGAGGCCACTGTTGATGCCCAGAATCTGGCTGAATTTCATCGCACTAACCTTCCACAATTCAAAGGAGAGTTTGATCCTGAGAAAGCTACTATGTGGATCAAGGAATTAGAAAAAATCTTCATGGGCATGAACTGTGCCGACAACAGGAAGGTGACTTATGCTGCGTTCATGCTGATTGGAGATGCGGAGGATTGGTGGAACGGAGAGTAGAGGTTATTGGAGGCTGAGAATCGAGCAATTAATTAGGAATTGTTTAAGGAGAGATTCTTGAATAAGTATTTCCCAGAAAGTGCTAGGCATGCTAAGGAAATGGAATTTCTTGGCTTGAGGCAAAGTAATATGACTATGAGTGAATATGCTACTAAGTTTGAGAGCTTGTCGAGGTTCTCAACTTACTTTCAACATCAATCGAACGAGGCATGGAAGTGTCAAAAGTTCGAGGAAGGTCTGAGACATGACGTGAAGAGAGCCGTCATAACTTTGAAGATTACTCAGTTTTTGGAACTACTTGATACTTGTTGCTAGGTGGAAGACTTAGACTAGGCGCGTGATACTAGAAATAGAAACTTTGGACCTTTTCTGTCCCAAAGAGGAGGAAGCAGTAATGCTAACCGTTACCAGAAGAAGCCATATTCCAAACCACCTGGAAATCAACAACCGAAGCCACAAGGTGGAAGTCCTAGTGGAAGCCCTGGAAGGACTAGTCAAACAACGACGTCTACGCTGAGGTGTATGAAGTGCGGGAAGGAGCACTATACTAGAGACTGCACTATCAAAGGGATCATCTGCTTCAGATGTGAGAAACCTGGACATGTTTCTCGTGATTATAATCAACCTAAGGCGGAACTTTCCGTCAATGCTGCTAGAGCTGCTAAATCACAGGCTGGAGGTCAAGTTTACACCCTGAGTGGTGTTGAAGCCTCTGAATCTGAAGATCTTATACAAAGGGAAGGTCTCATAGAAGGTAATCTTTTAACTGTACTGTACAACTCAGGTGTAACTCATTCATTTATTTCCTATGACTGTGCGAAAAGACTTAGCTTACTTGTGTCTTCCTTACCTTTTGATTTGACTGTTTCAATTCCCACTGTTAAGCTTGTTCTTACCACCAAAGCTTGTTTGAGTTGTTCATTGATTGTTAAAAGTCAAATCTTTTCTGTTGATTTGATCTGTTTGCCATTATCTCAATTAGATGTGATCTTAGGAATAGATTAGTTATCTTCTAACCATGTCCTATTAGATTGTTCTAGAAAAATCATAGTTTTCCCTTTGGGTGAGAATTCTAGATTTTTTATGGCCAACCAAGTTCAAGCTTTCTTGAAAGAAGGAGCTCGAGGATACATGTTGTTGTCTTCTTTGAAGGTCGAGAATGAGGTAGATGTGGACGCAATCTCAGTGGTTCAAGAGTTTCCTGAAAAAGAAGGAAACCTCTTGAATTTGAGGAAGGAGAGCATGTGTTCTTGAAAGTCACGCCTACGACTGAGGTTGGTCGGGTTCTCAAATCTAGAAAGCTTACTCCAAAATTCCTTGAACCTTACCAAATTCTTTGTTAGATAGGTCCCGTTGCTAACCAAATAGCTTTACCACCTTTTCTTTCAAATCTCCACAATGTTTTTCATGTGTCACAACTTTGAAAATACATTCTCGGTCCCGATCATGTCATAGTGCCTAATTTAGTACAATTAAAAGAAAACTTGACTTATGAAACAACTGCTGTAAGGATTGAGGATAGGAGAATGAAGCAACTCAAAGGGAAAGACATACCATTAGTAAAAGTGATCTAGAACGAAGCAACTGAAGATGTGACATGGGAACTAGAGGACAAAATGAAAGAGCAATACCCAGAGTTATTTTAAGGTATAGAAATTTCGAGGACGAAATTTTTATTTGTTGAGGAGAGTTGTAACACCCCAAATTTTATTTATTTTATGATAAAGATTCATTTTATAATATTTGTGATTTTTGAGAATTTTTCTAGATTTTTTTTAGAATGCAGAATATTTTAATATTATTCCTCATTTTGTGTACAAATAGAGCAGAGCTGGGAAAATGAGATATTTTTCCCGAGAACCTTGATCTGTGAAAACATCGACGGAGGATCTTACTAAACCCGAGGCTAGACACAGTTTACAAGATTTTATATTTTTCGAGAAATTTTAACAAATAAAATAATAAATCGCTGTGTAAATTTTATCCGCCGGATAATTAATACTGACTTTTGTCAAATGTAATAATTGTCCATTGGATAATAACATGAATTAAAAACCCTATCACATTATTCTAATGTAATCTACTTTAAGTCTAATCAAATCCACTTTAATTCAAATTTATTGTATTTTAATCAAAGCTTCTTTGAGAAGCTTTGACCACTAAAGGACAAGAATGCCCTTGGCTTGTTGGAGAAGCCAAAAATCTCCCCCTCTCTCATCTCCATCGCCGCGGCATTTGCTTGCCCAAGGGGAAGCAATTTTGCCTCCCTCCTTTAATCAATATACACTAAAAAATAATACATTTTCCTATCACCATTTCTCTCACTAACTTCTTCTTCTTCATTTTCTCTTCTTCTCCTTCTTCCCTACGAAAATTGTAGCCCCCATTAACACCATTTCTCTTCACTTTTCTCTTCATAAACACCATTTCCACACTCACCTTAACCTCCTCTACATTTCCTATTTAGAAATTTTCTTCAAAATCTATCTCCACCTCCATTGTCTTCCAAGGCAAAGCTTCAAGCTTTAAGGTAAAGTTTTCATTTTTCTTCTTTCTTCTCTTCATTTTTGTGTTCCATGGTCTCTTTGGTGACCATGGATCTCTTCTTTTTCAACCATTGATGTTGATTCCTTGTCTTGAAATTTCTAGGGTTTTTGGACCCCAAAACCGAATCTACCAAGGAGCAATAAGAGATCATTTTTGTGTTCTTCCTTTAGGTAAGAGGGAGATTACTCACTTCAACCATTATTGGTGGTGAGGGAACCTTTGTATGCTCATTTTGTTTGGTGATTTTGCATGTTTATGTATTCTTGAATTAGTTTAATGCTTGAATGGTGATTTTGAATGTATTGGATGTGTTGAAGATGCTTGATCATGCTAGGGTTGTTAAATGGAAAATTTGAAGTTTCCTACCCTAATGTGAGGCCACGATTTTGACTAGAATTTAGGGATATGAATTGGTTTTTGTATACAAATAAAATGAAGCTTATGTGATTAAATGTTGAATGATAACATTAAAATTAATGAATGAAAAATTTTAAGGGTTTAATACCCTAAGGTGAGGCCATGGTTTTGGCCTTGGATCCTAAGGGATTGGATTGATTTGGTGTGAAATAAAATATAAGTAATTAGGTATCAAGTAACTAATGCATAAAATGGAAAGAAATTGGAACCTTGATGACCTAGTGAGGCCATAGTTTTTAAAGAAAAATTAGGGGTTAAATGATGCCTTGATGCATCTTTGGAGATTAAGAATTTAGAGACATGCATAATCCATAATCAAGTGGAAGAATTAAATTGAGTAATAACTCTTGAGAGTGCCACAGTTTGAAGGGTTATTCAACTTAAAATTTTCGTAATTGACCAAAGCTTAAGACTTTTAAAATGAGGATCCATAATGTGGACTTATGATAATTGATGAACCACGAATACATATTGACGTTGAAAAGTGATTCTATGTTATTGCGAGACCTTATGTGGGCTAAGTACTTGTTGGTTGTGTACTTGATGAAATTATGACATGTTGACATTGAGCCATGTATATATATATATATGTCATTGTGGTATGCTTATGAGAAATGTATCATTGATGAACATACATGATGTACATTGCGTCGTCATGCATATGTGTTGCCCATTGGATATTGTTGAAAAGGCGATGTATGCCTAGGAGTTTGAATAACACCTATATGTGGGTGTGAGTAGTCTAAACGTAGGGTTATAGTGGTTGGCCTTAGGGACGTCGGGGTGCAGGTGTCTCACAATAGATAGTGGTAGCTCCACTGGGGCCGTGGGATAGACCGATGCAAACACACGGACGATCCGGACTGAGACGCTGTCCTATATTGTGATCAACTGTTGAGATGTCATGTATAAGCCGTTCTACGCAAATGTTTTTATGAGATGAGCACACTATATTTTTAAGGCTGACGAGATACTGGCATAACTCCTTGATCATTCACTCCGAAAATGTTTATGTCTAGCTTCATGGAGTAGGAACTTGGTACCATTTGCATTGTGAATTGTCAGTCTCATAATTCATCGAGCATGAGCATTTATAATTGTGTGAAATTATCTGTTATTATTACAGTAATATTTATTCAATTGCTTGAACTGATGACTGTTGGAAATATTGATATTGTCTGCTTGTTATTGATGATTCTTACTGCTATTTATTATTGTTCTGCCTTACTGTTAATTTTGATAATTGTTATGAACTGTGTTGATATGTGGGCATCCAACGCTATTCTATTTTCTTGCTGCCATTTTGGTACTGAAGGTTGGGTGTCTCACCTCTTTCTGTATTTTCTATATTTCTGTCAGATTGTGTACTTCTGAGAAGACATTCATGAGGAAGAGAAGAAAACGCCTGAGTTTCCGAGCTTTTGGCCATATCTAGACTAGACCTTGCTGAGGATGTCATCGCGTCCATGTCGATTTTTGGGGTACACCTGTATGACCTTTCATGGAGGGCCCGATTGTTGGCACATCAACTTGAGCACTGACCGGTGCATCTACCACAGGGAGCTGACTGTTTCTTTGGCGTGGGGCTGCTACGACACGCCCGTTTTTGATTTTACTACTTTTGTCCACCTGGAATTCTATCTGCTGGTTAGAGATCTGTGGGATGATCTATATTACACCCCACAAGAGGATTCATTCTTCTCCACTGCTCGAGCTTCTGCCCGAAATTCGGTCGCTCCGATGGCAATTTCATCGGAGGATGAGGACCCTGAGGAGGACTCAGCTACAGTCCCTTCTCATCAGTCTTAGGGGCTGATACTATCGGTGGCTACTGATGGCTAACTGTTTATCTTTTTGGGAAGCCTGATGTTTTGCCGTATTTACTGGGTGTATATTTGTATCTTTCGAGTGGGTACATCTTTTGCTTTTTGTAATCCATGTTGTAATTAAACAAGCTGATGCATATAATATGTATATATCTATGAATTGTGAATGCATGGTCTTTAGTTTATGTTGATTTTATTGTATCTGTAGTTATTCTTTTTTCTTTTATTACAAAAAAAAATGTAGCACGTATTTCAATGTTCAATTATTTCGCCATCAAGATGGAAAGTATTTACTTTAACGATATATACAAACCGGGTCTAAATAAATTAACGAAATTACATCTTTCCACATTTTTATTTTGTTCACGTTTTAATTCACTATGGTGTGGCGTTCCTTCTTTGCGAGTTAAGAAAAAAGGGCGTTACATCATACCTTTCCTTTAAAGTTTCCTTGATTTGTTCTTACTTCTAAGAGTGTTCTAATATGTCTTTTACCATGTCTATAAATTAAGAAGTCTTGTTTATGACTATTTTGTGAGTTTGAAACCCTCGGTTAGTAAGACTTGAATTTTGTTCTTGAGATTTTGTTTGGGTTTCTATGGAAGTTTATTGAAAGAATAATGTTGTTGATGGAGATGAATCATAAAGATGATGTTAATTTTGAGAAATTATGGTTAAGAAATGAAGATTTAAGAACAAGGATTTTATTCAAAATTAATTTGGGGATTTTGGTATAAACATTGGTTTAATGTGAAATTGATGTTAAAAATAATCTTTTGAAGCTAGAAGTATTCTAGAAATGATAAGAATAAAAAGAAAATTTTCTTTGTTGCAAAAAGGGATGTTTCGGCCAAGCATGGATTTTAGGGCTAGAAATGCTTGATGATGAATTGTATTATATTTTATTATTTTAATTATAGAAATAAACAATATAAATTTTATTGATGCTAAAATCTGGAGTAAATGATTGATTATGTTAATGTCACAAGTTATGAACTACTGATGTAATTTTTGATGAAAGAATGATATTCAAAGTTGTGACATTAACTTAATTGGCTTGGAGCCTAAAGATGTGACATTAATATTTTGAGAGAAAGATGTATGTCTTCTAGGACCCGTTAAGGCAAGTCCATGGGGCTAAGGCACTTGGAAATTAATGGATAGTCTTGAATGGGTCACTTTTATTGAGCTCCATATCTCCCTTCCCAGGGCATGTGGGGTGATTACTTTTAGTTGGTTCCTGGATTGGGAATGACCACTGAGTTAGGGGAAACCTTAGAAAGTTTGAGATCTCAACTATATACATATATATATATATATATATATATATATATATATATTGTTATTGGCCATGTGAACACGAAGAGAAAGAAAAATTTAATGGAATGTGAAATGATACTATTTAGTATGTATTTTATTAATATAAAGTTAAATTATGTAGTATTTTGTTTGAAATTTATTTTCTGCTATGAACGCAGCTGGACATAGCATAGGAAGAAATAAATGCTTTTAATAACTGTATGATTTCTCTATTGAGAGTTTTAAATTCTCACCCCTTATTTTTTATGTTCAGAGGAGCAAGATAGTACACATCACGTTCCTGATTGATATTGTTGCTTATTGTGTGTCCATCCTAGCACTGAAGAAATACGCATAGTGATTAATGGCATTAATATCTGATACTTTATCATGCATGATTTTGACTACTGATAAGCATGCATGATATGATTGTATATAGATGTAAATAATTGACTTGACTGCTTTTTGGGTTTGCTTGTTGTAATACCCTTAGTGATATGTTAGACTTGTGTATGTATACAAAAGGTAGCATATGACTTGCTTAACATGCTTGTTTTATTTTGTGGTAAACTAAGTTCATTTAAGCACTTTGTTGCAACTCCGAAGGTGAAAAGTAACTGAAAATGACTCAAATAATCGCATAAATTACATAGATAAGAGAAATAAATATTGATAATTTATTTCTAAGTCACAAATGTATGAAACTTGATGCAACAAAATTTTCAAGGTAAATTGAGTTAGTTTAGTATTTTTAGGCATACCGGTTGTGCATTTAAAGTCGGATTGACTAGTAGCAGATATGAAAATATCATATAAAAATGAAACAACTTTTTTGAATCCTAGTATTTACTTTGAAGTTTTTGGAAGTTGAAAACCTTGATTTAGCTAAATCTAAGTGTTTTTAGCATATTGGGATTTATCAGTTATGGCTTAAAGGCCTTAAGAGTCTTTTGTTTCTCCTTTATAAGCCTTTGTTCACGATTATTTTGGCTTCACAATCTGAGACAGAAATCTTGAGAGAGCAAGAGAAAGAAGAGGAAGAGAAAGCCAAGAAAGAAGGGGAAATGAGGAGGAAAGAAAAGGCAAAGTTGGAGATTCATCCAAAGCTTGAAACATCATTTTTACAACATCAATGTTGCATCAAAACAGCTTGAAGGTAGGGGTTGTTAAGCTCAAAGTCTCACCCCTTTCTCATTTTTCATGGTTAGGCTAATTGAGGTTTAAGATGTGAAAATGAGATGTTGTGGTGTTTTGAGTGATTTTCTTGCTTGGATAATTCTTTTGTGTTGTTTATGACTTGTTCATGTTAAGAGTTTGGATTAGAAATTGAAAACTCCATTTTGACCTAAAATGCTCGAAGTTGTGATTTTAGGGTTTGGATGAGTGATTTAGTGTTTTGATCCATTTT
This sequence comes from Ormosia emarginata, assembly GCA_029884605.1. Classification (NCBI taxonomy): domain Eukaryota; kingdom Viridiplantae; phylum Streptophyta; class Magnoliopsida; order Fabales; family Fabaceae; genus Ormosia; species Ormosia emarginata. The sequence goes on from JAQQTP010000074.1 coordinate 434,424, forward strand.
TTATTAAATCAATTAGTGTTTTATGTTTCCCTCATATTTGTGAACTTGTTTGGGACTTAAAATCATCAAGAAATGAATTTGAAGTGATCAAATCTCATATTTTGGCCAATGGAACAGTGATTTAGTTCTGCAGAATCTTCTGTAGTGTGTCTATCCAAGAAACACTATAACACCCCTTGATGTAGCAACCGAAGTGTAATCGTCATTACACCACAGTTACTAAATCCAAGTGTGTCACAGTCATGATAACAGTAATTTAAATTCTCAAGAGAGTATATTTTTTTTTCTTTGACAATTTGCATAAGTAGAAAATACGAGCCTCGAATGAAATATAAATATATTCAACCCATAATACAACCACTGAAATAAAATCATATTCCTTATATATATATTTTATAGTCAATTTACACAAATCACTAATGACATAGAATATAATAATTATAGAGTCCAATAAAAACACTAAAGGGGGGAAAAGTAGTAACCGAGGGATGGGTACTACCAGCAGACAAAGCTACAACCCCACATGTACATGACGCACGGCATCCCAGTTGACACGACAGGCATCAATGCCTCCACGCAGCTGCACTCTTACGTAGTCGAAGAGATCTTGTCCAAACGCTCAAGCCAATCAACCAAGGTGTGGTCCCTTTTTATCTTCCTCATGATCTTTTATCAAATATAAATATAAAACAGAAATGCACAAATATAGGAAAGAGGTAAGACATCCTACCATCATTACCAATTATAGCAGCCAGAAACAAAATGGCGCAACGCGCCCAAATAGCAATTCAGAACATCATTTCCAAATAATAAGCAGTAAGTCCAACAGTAGCAAATAAACAATTCCAGGTAGATGTCCATTACAGATAATTCACAGTTACGGAAAATAATGATTTACAATGACAGATTATTTCATGATGCACATGCATGCTTTCCTAAATTCCTACTCCATGGAGCTAGACACAAACAGTCGGAGAGAAAGATCAGGGGACATGTCTGTAACTCGGCTGCCACGGCCAAAGTGCTAAAATCAATAATTCTCACGTGCACATCCAGGCATTGTACAGACATTCCATGCTTGATCACGATATAGGACAGTGTCTCGGTCCGGATCGTCGGTGCGTTTGCATCGGTTTGCCCCACAAGTAGGAGAGCTACCAACTACCCATTGTGAGGGACCCGCACCCCGATGCCCCCAAGGTCATAACATGACCTACACTAGTCTACTCGCACTCGCACTAAGGTGTGTTCAATCTCCTAGGCAACTTGGCCTTATAACAGTCCACAGGACATTCACAAAGCATAAGACTCTATGCATGAGCATGTATGATTCACAATTTCATACAATTCCATAATATGCCACAATTGGCCAAGATAAGCATCAACACATGAATGATCACTCACATAGACCCATAATGTCATAATATTGAAATCAATTACGGTAATACCTTTCTAAGGTCCATTATGCATTCTTATTCAAGATTTGCCAATCATACAAGAATCCGACACAAAGTAAGTTTTCATAATTAATTGAATTTTCTAAAGTAATTTATTCTCATACACTTAGAATGATTATTCTAAGATCTCAAATCTCACACTCTCTTGTTCTTACTCTTGTAAAATTTTCTCAAGTTTCATGACAAGTTCCTTCCTTAGTCCTTTAAAATTTATGAATCTCCAATTGTATTTAATTCTTCCAAATTTGCTACCTTACTAATTTATTGCCTATGTTCCAATCATTTAATTTTCTAAATTCGAAGATCACCAAAAATTACATAATTAAGTCCTAAATAGCCCTAGAGGCCGTGGCCTCCCTAGTGGATTCAATTCTCAATTTTTCTATTCCATTGATTTTATATTACACACTTAATTAATTTAGTCATTCACTTATTAAAATTTGTTCACCAAGAACACATCAATTTTCACCTCAAAACCGTGGCCACCCAAGTGCCCTTCCAAATTCATTTTCTTCCATTTCAAGCCATCCAATCCAATCCAACATATCAATATACACAATAAATCAAATCAAGGTCGTGAACTCCATAAAATCAACATGTAAGCATTTAATTTAGCAAATCAAAGAATAACCCTCATTAGGGTTTTTCCACAAACAACACAACCAAGGTTCCTAGATGCTAATAGAGGTTGAGGAGGAGTGTCTTCCTCTTATCTAAGTGTAGAAATCAAGAAGAACCATCAAGAAACTCCTTGCAAATTTGGATTGGGTGCCACCAAAACCCTAGAAATTTCAACTTGGTTAAAACAACACCAATGCTTGAAAAATAAAGCATGGATGGTTACCAAGAGGGCCATGAACACGAAAATGAAGAGAGGGAAGGAAGAATAAAAAATCTTACCCAAGAACTCAAAGCTTAAAGCTTGAAGAAGATGGTGAAAATGGTGGAATTTCAAGATGCTCCAAACAAGAGAAGTGTTTAGGAGAGGGAGAGGATTAAGAAAATGTAGTTAGATGAAAATTTTGTGAAGAACGAGTGGGGGAGAGGGCTGTTGGCCGTAGCACACCAAGAGAGAGGGAGGAGAAAAATGAAATGAAGAAAGAAGAAGAAAGAAGAAGAAGAAGAAGAAGAAGAAGAAGAAGAAGAAGAAGAAGAAGAAGAAGAAGAAGAAGAAGAAAGAAGAAAGTGTGTTTTTAGGTTAAATGAATTTTGTGATGTGTAATTGGTTAAGTGAAGCAAATTAATTTTTCCCCCATAATGGGCTGCAGCCGTGTGGTGTTGGAGAGAAAGGAGGGAGAGTTTGTGGCTTCCCTTGGAAGCTAAGGGCCATTTGATCATTATTTGATCAAAGCTTCTCAAAGAAACTTTGATTATTTTACATTAAATTTGAATTAAAGTGAATTGATTAGACATAAAGTAGATTGCATTAGGATAATGTGATAGGATTTTTATTACATGCTATTATCCAATGGATAATAGTTACAGTTGATAGAAGTCAATATTTAATTAATCCGATGATAAATTTTTGTGATATTATTTTATTTTATCTGTTAAAATTTCTCGAAAGACGTAAAATCTCATAAACTGTGTCCAGCCTCGGGTTTAGTAAGATCCCCTGTCGACGTGTCCATAGTTCCAGGTTCACGGAGAAAACATCGCGTTTCTCCAGTTCCGTTTAGTGCGCATGCAAAACGAGGAATATATTAAAATATTCGACGTTTCTGAAAAAATCCCAGAAAATTCTCAAAATTGAAAAAATTGTAAAACGACTATTCATCTAATCATTTCCCAATTTTTGAAGTATTACAGTCGTTTTTTCGACTCTGCTCAATATACGCGCAAAACGAGGAATATATTAAAATATTTATCGTCTCCGAAAAATTCTGAAAGAATTCACATAAATCACAAATATTAAGAAATGACTATTTGTGGTAAAATAATTAATTTTCGGAGCGTTACACTAACCCCAACAATTCTCAGCTCAGTGTGCACGCAAAACGAGTAATATATTAAAATATTCATCGTTTTCAGAAAATTCCAAAAAAATTCCTAAAAATCAAGAACATTATAAAATGATTATCTATAATTAAACAGGTACTTTTCGGGATGTTACAAACACAGGCTATGTTCAAAAACACGGGGAGGGGGTGTCCCTCTTTGCCTATTCAATTTTGTGAATTTGTGCCAACAGAACAAGACATAGGGGGGCCATGTCATCAGACACAGCCTGTGTCTTCAGCCCAGAATTTGTTATGATGCTAAAAATGATTTCCTACTTGTTGGGATCATTTGTGCAAGCCTTTATAGGTGTAATGAGACACTTTTGGGGATAATTCTTAGAGAGAATTATTAACTTGCATATATGAGAAAGTTAAACCTTTGAACATCTAATGAAAGTGGATTGACATAGGTTATGTTATTGTACCTCTTGAGGTAATTCAGTAAGGGAATAATCTTTTGGTATATATGTTATATGTATGAACCTTATAGAGTAACCAAAAGTAGAGGTTTTCAAAGGAAAGTATCTAACACCTTAGGCCATTTATTGTGGTATTTATGTCACTTGAGAGTTATGAGTGATCAGTTGGTGTTTAGATGTATGTATGATGAAATTCTCTAGTAGTATTAATCTATGTGAGTATCTTTGATGATGTGCACAATTATCATGGCTAAGGGAGATATCTGGGGAATTCATACCTTAACATCTCAATAGAGCTAGGCCAAGGAAGATAATTGGGAAGTCCATAAATGTTCTTTGAGCCTGGATTCATGCCCTAACATCTCAATAGTGCTAGGCTACATGTAATGTGAGGATGAGCTTTCCCTTAATTTACCACTAGATAATACACTAAACCAGTATTTCCTAGTTAAACATATTGGTTCCGAGTAAGACTAATTATGAATGTATGAATATATGTAAATATATTTTATTTAGAAAGTGTTAAGATTATATTTGCTATGTTATGTAGGACTGGTTTTGGTTTACTTATACTGAGAAATGTGGTTTCTTACCCTGCTGTGTTGCTATATAAATCCAGGTGAAAGTTCTTCCAAGAACAAGAAGAAAAAGGAAGCTAAAAATTAGACTAGCTTTATAGTTTATATTATAACTGTTGTATCTTATTAGTACTTCTTTTGTAATGTAAAGAACCATGTAATACTTCAAGCCTTTGCTAAGGCTAATGTTTTATATAGTTATGTGCATTTTACTATGAGTTTATGTTTTTCCGACATTTCATATGACTCTTTATAATGTTTCCAATGAATAGTATCGATATATGTATCAGATTATTATATACGTAGTGACCTCGAAATGTTGTACAACCAGTGCAGGAAGTACAAGTCTGGAGGAATCAAAACTTCTAGGACTTGGCAGCTTTCTGTCAGACAAACCGTCCACCTTTTAGGGTTAATTACAATCCTGCTAAGATTGAGGAGTGGCTTAATGAGATGGAAAAGATCTTTGATGTGATGACTTGCTCGGATGAGCGAAAAGTGTCTTTCGCCTCTTATATGTTGAAAAGAGAGGTAGAGTTTTGGTGGAAGAGTACCAAGAGAGCAAGGAAGCTGCAGGCACTCAAATGTCGTGGGAAGTCTTTAAAATAACTTTTCTAGAGAAGTACCTTCCTCAAACTCTACATAATGATAAAGAAGTGGAGTTTATGCACTTAGGACAAGGGAACTTGTCTGTGGGCTAGTATGTGGCAAAGGTCGATGAGTTATCGAAGTTCTCTTCGCATTTTCGTTACCATCCGGACAAGAATTAGCGATGTCTGAAATTCAAAACTGGTCTGAGAAGTGAGATCAAAAGCATGGTAAGACCAATAGAGATCAGGGATTTTCATTCTCTGGTCAACAAATGTAGGATTGTGGAATTAAGTGTTCATAGGCCTCAATCTAAGGAAAAGGCAAAAGACTCCTAGAAGAGGAAGCGAGATGATGGCAAAGATAAGCAAGGTGTTTCCAAAGCAAGTAATTTTAAAGGAAAAGGCAAGCAGGAATCTAAGGTACCTCAATGCGCAAAGTGTGGGAAGACACATGGAGGTAAAACATGTTTGGCAAGCTAGTTTGTGTATTACACTTGCGAACAACCAAGACACTTTTCTAGGGATTGTCCTTTGAAGAAGGGAGATGCGTCTACCCTAAGAGGAAAGGAGATGGCCCAGTCTTTCGACCTTATCCAAGGTAGAGGTATAATTCATAATCATCTTTTAAATGTCATATATGATTCAGGAGCATCCCACTCATTTGTTTCTTATGATTATGTAAAGATGTTGGATTTGCATATATCAAAGTTACCATATGACTTATCTGTTTCCACCCTACCGGTAAACCAGTCACAACTTCCAAAGTATGTCTTGACTGTTGTATAAGAGTTGAGGATAGAGTCTTCCTTGTAAATCTTATTTATTTACCTTTTGTGGACATAGATGTCATCCTTAGTATGGATTGGTTGTCATCCAATCATGTGGTCTTAAATTGCTCAAATACGACCTTAGTTTTTGTGTTTGATATTCCTACCAGAGTTATTTCTTCATAATCTGTCTATCTCAATGCTAATTAGGTTAATCGCTGTTTGGTAGAAGGAGCTCTAGGATATGTTCTTCTTTTCTCATTAGATGTAGAGGTTAAGTAGAGCCAAGACAAAATACCTGTGGTGAGGGAATACCCAGAGGTATTTTCGAGTGATGTAGCAGAGTTGCCACTGGATAGAGAAATATAGTTTTCTATAGATCTAGTGTCAGGTACTGAACCTATATCTATAGCACCCTATAGGATGGCACCGCTTGAGTTAGAAGAACTAAAGAAATAAGTAGAGGATTTGTTGGACAAGAAATTCATGAGGCCTAGTGTTTCTCCATGGGCAGCACTAGTGTTGCTAGTGAAGAAAAAAGATAGTACCATGAGGTTATGTGTTAATTATAGACAGTTGAACAAGATAACCATCAAGAACAAGTGTCAATTGCCTAGAATAGATGATTTGATGGATTAATTAAGGGGAGTTTCGGTGTTTTCTAAGATTCATATGAGATCTAGATATCATCAAATCCAGGTTAGGGGAAAGGATATCTCTAAGACCGCCTTTAGAACTAGATATAGACATTATGAGTATCTTGTGATGTCCTTTAGGTTAACGAATGCTCCAATAATGTTTATGGATTACATGAACAGAATTTTTAGACCCTCTCTAGAGAATTTTGTTGTGGTGTTTATTAATGACATCCTTATCTATTCTAAGACAAGGGAAGAACATGAGCAACATGTCAGGATAGTTTTAGATATCCTTAAACAGAAGAATTTGTTTGCCAAATTGTCCAAGTATGAGTTTTGGCTAACGGAAGTTCAGTTTTTGGGCCATGTTATTTCTAAATGAGGAATCACAGTGGACCCTAGTAAAGTAGAAGCAATATTACAGTGGGAAAGACCCACCACTGTGACCGAGATTAGGAGCTCTATAGGCCTGGCTGGCTATTACAGGAGGTTTATCAAGGGTTTTTCTCAATTAGCACTACCATTAACTAGGTTGACTAGGAAGGGTAGTACTTTTGTTTAGACTCAAGAATGTGAGAATAGCTTCCAAGAGTTAAAGAAAAAGTTGACCACTATGCCAGTGTTGGTGATTCCGGATCCCCATGAGAACTTTGAGGTATTCTGTGATGCTTTAAAGATGGGACTAGGGTGTGTTCTAATGCAGAATAGGAAAGTAGTTGCCTATGCATCGAGGCAGTTAAGGCCACATGAGGAGAACTACCCTACACATGATTTGGAATTAGCAACTATAGTGTTTGCTTTAAAGATTTGGAGGTATTATCTCTATGGGGTTCAGTTTGAGGTGTTCAATGACCATAAGAGTTTAAAGTACTTGTTTGATCAAAAGGAATTGAACATGAGACAAAGAAGATGGATGAAATTCTTAAAAGATTATGGCTTTGAGTTAAAGTTTCATCCAGGTAAAGCCAATATAGTGACTGATGCACTCAGTAAGAAATCCCTACGTGTGTCCCGAATAATGGTCCAAGAGAATGAACTTCTCGAGAGTTTCAGGGATTTGAGTCTTAAGGTGACTATGATGCCATAGAGTCTCTTTATGAGTAAGGTGGACATATTAAATGACTTAAGGATTCAAATTTTAGAAACTTAAAAGGAGGATGAAGCTCTAAGGGGCATTAGTGAGCATATCTTTTTGGGAACCCAAGAGGATTGTGATATGTCTGATGATGGAATAATAAAGTTTAGAGATAGAATTTGTATTCTAAGATAGTCAGAGATCAAAGAGAGGATTCTAGAAGAAGCTGACAGAAGAAAGCATACCATCCATCCCGGAATAGCTAAAATGTATCAAGACTTAAGGAAAATGTTTTGGTGGTCTGGAATGAATAGCTGAATATGTCTCAAGGTGTTTAATTTGTTAGAAAGTGAAGATTGAACATCAGAAGCCTACAGGACCTCTACAGTCATTAGGAGTTGACGAGCGTCAAACTCACCAAAATTATAATGATGTTACGCCTACGACTTGTAGCATATGAAGCAACACCAGATCGTCTCTCAAGGATTATAAAATGCAATTTGATCAAGTCAAGTTAAAATGGGGGGGTTAGGCGAGATTAAGAAGCAAAATTAACAAACAACAAACAGAATTCGAATTAATCAAGATTAAGAAAGCAACCAATCCAAGAAAATTGTCCAACCTTGATTTTAGTCCATCCTTAATTACTAAAGGTCCATTCAATTATTAATCAAGTCCTTAGTCTTAGACCACATCAAGAAGCCTCTCAATGATCTTTGATCTTCTACTAGAAATGCTTCTAGATTACAATTAATTAAGATTAGACAAGTTAGGCACTCTTCAAAATCGAAATCAACTTAAAAGCCAAAATCCAACCAAGTTAAACATTTCATCAAGCACCTTCAATGCGTTGTTTAATTTATGAGTTTATCTCTTTGCACATGGTAATTAAGCAATTAACATATGAAAATTCTAATTAAGCAACCAGAATTAACAAAGAGAAGAAGAAGAAGAGAAACTTGATTAATAGATAAACTTAAACATTAAGAACAAAATCTCAAGATTAACAACCAAGCATGTTCAATCTCTTAGATTGATCTAAAGGCTCTACCCCTCCATGAGAAGGGGAGAACTCAGAAAAATAAAAGAAGGAAGAAGAAAACGAAAATGAAAGAGAAGGAGGAGGAAGAGAGTTCTACAGAGAAGAAAGAAAAATGTCAAATGAGAGATGCCACAGTTTCTGACTTGCAACCCTCTAAACTACCCCCTATTTTGGCTTTACATAATTAAAAACCCATTAATTACAAAGTTGGGTCAGTTATGAACATTTGGGCCTAAACCCCATGCAATTTGGAGGTCTATAACTCAAGCAAAGTTAACCACTTGTAGGCCTCGAGGGCTGATAGTCGACCCCTATGACCATTGATTCATCCGAACCAGTTATGAAACTAAACCCCATGCAATTTGGAGGTCTATAACTCAAGTTATGACCAAAACAACATCAAACGGTCTCTAAACTTGTATTCTGAATTCCATGCAAAATTAGGCCTACTAGACATCTGAATGAGACTTCGAGCTCTTCATCAAAGTTGTAGAGGTTCCTCTTAGCTTTCCTATAAGGTAAAATTCATGATTATCAGATTTCTAGAACTCAAGTTATGATGAAAATACAGAAACAATGTCAAAGCCCAATAATGCTGGAAAAATTTAATTAGGCCCAATTTGAGCCCAAACTCACAAATCATGACAAAACTCAATCAATTAAGAATATAGAGAGTGCAAATGACTAAACATGAGGGTTTGTTAATGAATCAAATATGTGATTATCAGGAGTCCCTGAATGGAAATGGGATATGATCTTAATGGATTTTGAATTGGTTTAACCAGAACTCAGCTAGGATATTATGCAATATGGGTCATAGTGGATAGATTAACTAAATCTGCCTATTTTTTACCAATTAGAGCTAACTATTCTCTAGAAAAATATGCTCAATTATATTTGAAAGATATAGTTAAGTTGCATGAAGTCCCCATAAGTGTAGTTTCATATAGGAATCCTAGATTTACATCTAGATTCTAGGGAGCCTTGCACAAGGCATTTGGGACTAAGTTAAGCCTTAATATGACTTATCACCCCCAAACAGATGAGCAAACATAGAGAACTATCCAAACGTTAGAAGATATGCTTAGGGCATGTGTTTTAGAACAGCAAGGTACTTGAGATAAGTTCTTACCTTTACTAGAGTTTGCCTATAATAATAGTTATCACTCCAGCATAGGTATGGCACCCTATGAGGCTTTGTATGGAAGAAAGTGTAGATCACCTCTATTTTGGTATGACGTAGGTAAAAGAACCATCCTTGGTCTAGAGTTAGTTCAGTAGACCTCGGAGAAAATCAAAATGATTAAGGATAGATTGGTTGTTGCTCAAAATCGACAAAAGAGTTATGCTAACAAGAGAATGAGACCTCTTGAGTTTGATGAGGGAGAACATTGTGAATGCATGTATCTTGAAGCATGTCAATTGGTTTTTGATGATAACAAAGCCAAAGATGAAGATCAAGTGCAAAAGAGAAAACCAAGATCAAAGAAAGAAATCAAGAGGTTTAGACATAGGCCTTAGAATATCAATGTTAAATGCTCTTAAGATATCTCAAATGGTTTTTCAAAGATGTTTTAATCAAAATGCTTTTCATGTTATCTTTAAAAAGATCTCTAAAAAGATGATATCTTTAATCTTGGATCATGCTAAATGTAATACCCTTAAGTACATGTTAGACTGGTAAATGGTTACCGAAGGTAGCATTTGACTTGTTTAGCATGTCAAATGGTTTTTCAAAAGTTTTAATCAAAAGTTTTGTGACAATCTGAGTTCATTTAGGCACTTAGTTACAACATAGAAGTTGTAAAGTGGCTTAAAATGACTCAGATAATAGCATAAGTTGCTAAGTTAAGAGAAATAAACATAGAGAGTTTATTTCTAGGTCACAAATAAGCCAAGTAAGATGTGGTAAAAGCTTCAAGAGAATCGGAATCAGTTTGGTATTTTTAGGCATATAGGTTGTGCTTTTAATACCGGATTGATCCCTAGCAGATATAGAAAATGATGAGAATTGTGAAACAATAATTTAGATGAATCTTATGATTTATTCTAAAGTTGTTAGAAGCGGGGAAACTCGAATTAGCATAATTCGGGTGTCCATAGCAGATATAAGTTTCAGTGTAGAAACTTAAGTTAATCTTTTCCTGTAATTACCTCCACGTCCCACCCCCTTATATCTCCCTTCTCCCTCGGCAGAAACGAAAACCAGAGAAAGAAAAAGAAAAGAAAGAAAAGGGGAGAAGAAGAAGGAGAAAGGGGAAGAAGGGAAGAAGGAGAGGAAGAGGAAGAGGAAGATCAAGCTTCAAGGTTCAAGGCTTCAAGTCTTCAAGAGGTCGGGGTTTAGAGCCTTTATTCATCTCTTTCTCTATGTATGCATATAAACAACATAATATGCCAAATTGAGTTCTAGAGATGTTAGATGTGTTTGGCTTGCATAGACGTGTTTCTTTGGTCATTTATGACTTGCTCATAGCATAAGATTAAGTTAGGAACTTAGAACAACTCATTTAGACCCTTGATTCACAAAGTAAGCCATATGCCATAGAATGAAGGATTTTGAGCCATAATCCAAATTAAGAGGTTTAAATTAGTGATTGATGATTCCTAATGGTTATAGATATGTCTGAGAACTGGTATTGGAATTGCTTTTGCTGAGAATGTTAATTGTCACCCGGAGAATCAGAAAAATTATTATTCCATGTAAATCCATGGATCCATATGTTTATGCTAAGTGTAATAAGGCATAAATGGGGATATTTTCAAGTGGAAAATACTTACCCATCAAGAATGAGAAAGCATAGGAAGCTCTAAAGGAAAGGATGCTTTAAGTAATAACATTGCATCCTTAGCAACTTAGTGTTAGAAATCTAAGAATAAAGTGATTTAGATATACCTTAAGTTAATAGCATGAGATGGTGGACAAGTGTATTAGTATACACTCTAGCGAGAGAATGAGAAAGGTATGAACCTTAGGAAATCTAAGAATAGTGTACTTAGGAAGGTACCTAGAACCTTAGGTACAAACAAGTAAGAAACCGCTAAGGATGAGAAGATAAAGCATGAAGACTAGAGTATTTTTTATTGCTTTAAGTATACAGAACTTATGTAATAAGTTTATGTTTGTTCTGTAAGTTTTATTTTATATGTATTACAATAGCCCTCAAGTGGCTAAGTATGTATATGTATGAGTTTAAGTTTTTTTCGCAATCTCTCAAGGCTTTCTATAATTACTCAGTTGTGATTATAGATATATGTTAGTATGTAGTATAGAAGTGACATCTCTAGTATTGGTTATCTTTATATATCTCTGTCTATCTAGGATATATCAGAGAACGGATATCCAAGTGCGTATTAGGGTGTTACATTTTGGTATCGAACTAAGTAGCTATGAAGTTCATCTGTTGATGAGCCGGGTAGATGGACCAAAGGAGACCGTGCTTAGGCATGAGTAGCAGTTTAGTAGAGAGTTATGCATTCTTTTATCTCCTTTTGAGATATGCAGATGGAATTGCATGACTAGGAGACTGGTAAAGAAGGAGATAACCAGAGCTCTTAGAGAAATGGCTGCTGTGTTAAGAGAACAGACTGCCATTATTAGAAGTCTATCAGAAGTGATAGAACAGGACTCGCATAGTTTGTTGTGGGAACGAGAAGGAACTTTTGAGGAATCAGTGTTTCTCAGAGTTCAAGAAAGTTACCCCCTTTGTTTTGAAGGGAAAGTTTGGTTCAGTCAAAGCCGAAAAGTGGTTTCATGTGATGGAAGAGATCGTTGAGATCATGTCATGCGATGATGAACAAAAGGTGACCTTGCTTCGTAAGGGTTAGTAGGAGAAGGAACTCGAAAGTGCGATGAGATGAAAGTTTGGTTCGATCAAAGCGAAAAGTGATGGAAGAGATCGTTGAGAGAGGTTATTAGAGATGGTTATTAGAGATGGTTAGTACTCGAACCACCTGAGAGGTGTTTAGAGTTACTTTCCTAGATAAGTATTATTCCCTTGAGTTAGAGAAAGTAAAGGAATAAGAATTCCTAAAGTTGGAGCAAGGGGATATTACTGAAGACCAGTATGCGAAGCAATTCAAGAATGTCAAGAGTTCTTTCCTTATTTTACGTCCAATCCAGATAAAGACTGGAAGTGAGTAAAATTTGAAGTAGAACTTGGAGAAGGCATTAGAAGAGTTGCAATGCAAAAGAAGATTATGGACTTCTTCGCTCTAGTCAGTGAATGTAGAGTTGTAGAAGTAGATAATCTCAGAGCATCCATGGAACAAGAGTTAGAAGGTTCCTAAAGAGGAAGAGATTAGATGTTGAGATCAGTAAGGGTGCCTTTTCATCTCAATTTGTTCTAGAGTTGCACAGTGGAAGCTTGGAGAGATGATAAGTATAAGTAGAGTGCTTTTAGAGGAGCAACTCTAAGGAAAAAGGTAAATCAAGCTTAAAGTCACTAAGATGTGCTAGATGTGGTAAGATATATGGATGTAGACCATTTTTGATAGGTAATCCGTGTGCTACATAAGTAAGTAACCAGGACATCGTAAGAGAGATGGTTCTTGGACAAAGAAAGCGACGAAATCTTCCAACTTGGTATGAGATGAGAACACATGTAAAGAGAAATCTTTTAAGGTGTGTATAAGAAGAGAATAGATTTACTTTGTAGATCATGTTGATTTACTTTGTGAATCTAGTTGCTTACCTTGTTGGTATGGTTTGGTTGTTTTAGAGAGAAGGATGATCAGGTAAGATCAGTTGAGAGAATCTTTGAATTTTCTCAGGAGATGATCTAAGACTTGGTTGTCATAGAAGCATAGTAAAGTAAAACAGATCTTCGAGAGTTTTCCAAAATTACGAAAAGACATAAAGAGTATGTCAAAGGTAGTTTTGGAAACTTTTGAAAAGAAGGGGTTAAGTACCAAGAAAGCCGAAAGTCAGTTTTGGATTACAAGTGGTACAGTTTAAGAGTTATGTAATTTCTTAAAACAGAAATTACAGAGAACCCCAGCAGAGTTTAAGCAGAGGTACAATGGGTAGAGTAGCCATTGTATCCGAGAGTGGAGAATCTATCAGTAGATTTTCTAAGTTAGTGCTACCTGGTTTAGGCCAGTTAAGAGAGGTAGTACCCAGCAATGGACTCTAGATAGTGAGCTTGTTTTCCAAGAGTATAAGAGAAGGTTAATTACTATGTTAGCTTTGGTAATTCCAAATTCCCGAGAGAATTTTGAGGTAGACAGTTATACTTCGAAGATGGGACTAGGGTATGTTAGATGCAGTAGAGGTAGGTAGATGCCTACGCATCAAGGCGATTCGATGCAAGAGAAAGACTACCCTAGGTATGATTTGGAATTAGCCATAGTAGTGATTACCTTATAGTTTTGGAGACATAACTCATAAGGAGTCTAGTTAGAGATGTTCAGCGATCATAATAGCTCAAGATGCTTGTGGATCAGAGGAAGCTGGACATGAAGCAGAATAGATGGATAGAGTTTTTCAAGGCTCGTAACCTTGAGTTGAGATATCATTCGGGTAATGCCAATGTAGTGGTTATCCTAGATGATAGTCCAAGAGAGAGTGAATTTCTTGAGAGTTTTCGAGAATTTGAGTCTAACGGTGACTATGATTCCAGATAGTCTCTCAGTGAGCAAGGTGGACATAGTAAGAGGCGTAAAGGCTCAGGTTTCTTTGAAGCTCAGAAGGAGAATGAAGCTCTAAGGGACAAGTGTGAGCAGATTTTCAAAGAAACCCTTAAGGATTTTGTTACGACTAAGAGAGAATGACGAAGTTTAGAGACAACTTTGTTTTTCCAAGAGGGTCAAAAATCAAGAAAAGGATTCCAGAGGAAGCTCACCAGAGAAAGTGTACCATCTATCAAGAGGCTACTAAGGTTTTCCAAGAGTTAGGGAAGATGCATAGTAGCATAGTATGTTAAAAAACATAAGAGAATATGTTGAGTGGTAGATAAAGGTGGTAAGATTAAGTAATCTGTCAATCTTTTGCCAAGAACAGATAGCTATTTTCTAGATAAGGTAGTTCAACTACTTTTGAAGGAAATAGTTAGGATTCATAGAGTTTCAGTAAATATAGTGTCTGAGAGAGATACTAGATTCACACCTGGTTTTGAAAGCCTTATATGAAGGAGTTCAAAGCTAAGTTATGTTTTAGTACAGCTTACAATCCATAAGCATAGAGATCAAGAGCTTTGAGATAAGCAGATCTCGTCAAGAGGAAGTGGTTGGGAGAAGCTGGTACTAAAGAAGGACTGCATAGAAGCAGAAGTTCCATGTAGAATTTTGTTTAGCCAGAATTGTTTACGTGAGGTGAACAATTTTGGGGACAAAATTTTAAAAAGGAAAGGAGAAATGTAATACCCTTAAGTACATGTTAGACTGGTAAATGGTTACCGAAGGTAGCATTTGACTTGTTTAGCATGTAAGTAAAATTTTGTGATAATCTAAGTTCATTTAGGCACTTAGTTGCAACATAGAAGTTGTAACGTGGCTTAAAATGACTCAGATAATAGCATAAGTTGCTAAGTTAAGAGAAATAAACATAGAGAGTTTATTTCTAGGTCACAAATAAGCCAAGTAAGATGTGATAAAAGTTTCAAGAGAATCAGAATCAGTTTGGTATTTTTAGGCATATAGGTTGTGCTTTTAATGCCGGATTGATCCCTAGCAGATATAGAAAATGATGAGAATTGTGAAACAACAATTTAGATGAATCTTATGATTTATTCTAAAGTTGTTAGAAGCAGGGAAACTCGAATTAGCATAATTCGGGTGTCCATAGTAGATATAAGTTTCAGTGTAGAAACTTAAGTTAATCTTTTCCCGTAATTACCTCCACGTCCTACCCCCTTATATCTCCCTTCTCCCTCGGCAGAAACGAAAACCAGAGAAAGAAAAAGAAAAGAAAGAAAAGGGGACAAGAAGAAGGAGAAAGGGAAGAAAGGGGAAGAAGGGAAGAAGAAGGGAAGAGGAAGAGGAAGATCAAGCTTCAAGGTTCAAGGCTTCAAGTCTTCAAGAGGTAGGGGTTTAGAGCCTTTATTCATCTCTTTCTCTATGTATGCATATAAACAACATAATATGCCAAATTGAGTACTAGAGATGTTAGATGTGTTTGGCTTGCATAGACGTGTTTCTTTGGTCATTTATGACTTGTTCATAGCATAAGGTTAAGTTAGGAACTTAGAACAACTCATTTAGACCCTTGATTCACAAAGTAAGCCATATGCCATAGAATGAAGGATTTTGAGCCATAATCCAAATTAAGAGGTTTAAATTAGTGATTGATGATTCCTAATGGTTAAGGAACTAGTTAGGAACCTAGAATCACTTAGAAGTTGGTAAGAAATGGCCAAAATCCAAGAAAATGATTAAAAGAACAGCAAACCCGTAGCTGCAGAATTCTGCAGAATCTGGGTTCTGCTATGGGCGCCGCGGCATGGCTTAGTGGCGCCGCGGCGTGAGGAGTCAGAAATCACGTTTTCTGCTATGGGCGCCGCGGCGTTGAGAGAGGGATGCTGCGGCGTGCTGCCCAGAACCATGAAAAATGGTTTTATCTCACCATTAGATATATTGCCTTTGATGGATCCATATGTTTATGTTTCCTAAGTGTAATAAGGCATAAATGGGGATATTTTCAAGTGGAAAATACTTACCCATCAAGAATGAGAAAGCATAGGCTTTTAAGCATCCTAAAGGAAAGGTTTGCTTTAAGTAATGACATTGCACCTTAGGCAACTTAGTGTTGCATTAGATATCACTTAAGATGTGATGAGATGGTGCAATGAAGACAAGTGTATTAGTATACACTCTAGTAGAGAATGAGAAAGGTATGAACCTTAGGAAATCTAAGAATAGTGGATTACCTTAGGAAGGTACCTAGAACCTTAGGCAACAAAGAGTTGCAAGTAAGAAACACTCTTGCATTAGAGTTACTTGAGTGGAGACAAGATTGTGTATTGGTTCCAAAGAGGGAACGTTTAGGTACTAAGTCTCTAGTTAAGTGAGACTTGGTGCATTGCTAAATACACAATAAGAAGAAGTGTGACTAAGAAGATGTCATAATCATAAGATAGAATAGAATGTACAATCACTCATGCATTAGCAAAGGTGAGTTAGAAGTGCAAGATAAAGTGAATTTACTTCCTTAGATACTAATGAAAGTATGGAAGTTAAGTTCGTAAGCATTCCATGAGTTTGGAATAGTTAAAGAGGTATCTGGAACCTTAAGCACACAAGTGTAGTATAAGTTACTACTAGACGTGTGATAGAAGGGAAAGCTAGATACAGCTAGAATACGTATGTTAGCACACAAGTGTAGTATAAGTTACTACCAGAACTGTGATAGAAAGAAAAGTTAGATGCATGAATTGCTCACTTTAGTTAAAGTTGAGTTAATTATGCAAAGTTTTAGAGAAATGCTCATTTATGTCCTTAAGCAAGGATAGATAAGGCATTAGTTAAGATAGACTCTTTCACTAGGATGAGTTGAGTCTATAGGAAAGTAAGATGGTGTTTATGTAAGAGTTAAACATAACACTAAGCTTTTCACACACTAGTCAGTTAAGCTAGTATGTATGTGAAGAGAAATAATCTTAGTGCAACTAAGACTAGTGGTTGCCATAGGTAAGTACCTTACACCTCAGCAACATAGTGTTGCGTTAGAGATCACTTAAGAGATACGAGTGATGAGGTGGAGTTTAGGTACAAGTATGAGAAATGAATTGGTGATGTTTACCTGAGAATGTAACGTTATATGACGTGAGGTCATTTAGTCAGAAGGTAAGGAATCAGAGAAGTTCCTTAGGGGACAAGTATTCCTAACCAAGTGCTAAGGTTACATATAGTATGAGGTTACAGATTCTCCTCATTGCAAAGGGTAAACATAAGAAGCCAAAATTATTAGTAGAATATGCTTAGATCAAAGAGGAACTAAGTATATAAGTATGAATGAAAGTCTATGAATTAGTTAAGTAGTATCGATCTGGTGGATATCCTTTGATGTTTATTCATGGAGGCAAAAAGGAGATAGATGGGTGTCCGAAGGACTTTTGAGAAGGACATAACCCTGATGTCTCGATAATGCCAAGGCCAAAGGAGATAAGTGGGAAATCCAAAGACGCTCTTTGAGCAAGGATGAAGCCCGAATTTCTCAGTGTGCCAGGATATGTGTAATGTGAGGATGAGTTTTCCCTCTAATTACCACTAGATGATATACTGACTAGTTCCTAGCAAACTTCTTTGTTCTTAGAATAGACTTTTGCATTTGCATTTCATTCACATGCTTTTAGGATTCCTTAGGCATATTCATATTACATATCATTATCATTGCATTCACGGACAGTTGTATGGGCATTGTCCGTCACCTTTGGTATGTATGTACAGTTGTATGGGCGTTGTATGTATTAACAGTGTGTAGGCTATCGGTTGATATCACACTATAAGAAAGTGTGCAGTTATGAGAAAAGATGAGGAAACTCCTAAGCTATGAGAAAAGAGGAGGAAACTCCTAAGTTATGAGAAAAAAGGAGAAAGCTCCTAAGATAGAAATAGTTATGAGAAAAGAGGAGAAAGCTCCTAAGTTAGAATTATAGCATTTGTTATATATTTGTTATATACAATGTTATAGAGAACTGGTATTGGAATTGCTTTTACTGAGAATGTTAATTCTCACCCCAGTTACTATTCCATGTAAATCCCAATGCGAGGCTCGGATACGGTACGGATGCGAGGCTCGAGAGCAAAGGCACATGTGTACAGAGGTACAAACCCTGCTAAGGATGAGAAGATAAAACATGAAGACTAGAGTAGTTTTTATTGCTTTAAGTATACAGAACTTATGTAATAAGTTTATGTTTGTTCTGTAAGTTTTATTTTATATGTTTTACAATAGCCCTCAGGTGGCTAAGTATGTATATGTATGAGTTCAAGTTTTTTTCGCAATCTCTCAAGGCTTTCTATAATTACTCAGTTGTGATTATAGATATATGTTAGTATGTAGTATAGAAGTGACATCTCTAGTACTGGTTATCTTTATATATCTCTGTCTATCTATGATATATCTGGATATCTGTATTAGGGTGTTACACTAAACATAGTTCAATATTGTTTAAATCCAAGTTTTCTAAAGTTAGGAATGTCAAGAATCCTTATTTAGACTTGAAAAATGTGTTCAAAGTGTAAAGTAATCGATTACACATGTTTGGTAATCGATTACAAGCTAAACAGAAGCCATGTAATTGATTACAACAATATTGTAATCGATTACCATCAAGTCAGAGGGCGTGTAATCGATTACACACAAGCTGGTAATCGATTACCATCTGCCCAGAAAGGCAAGAACACGTTCAAACAGCTATGTAATCGATTACATCAATATTGTAATTGATTACCATAAAGTCAAAGGGTGTGTAATCGATTACACAAGTTTGGTAATCGATTACCACAAGCTCAAAAAGCCAAGAACATGTTCTAACTTCCATGTAATCGATTACCAGAAACATGTAATTGATCACTAGTGTTCTGACATGCCCAACGGCTATATTAGGTGCATTAAATGCTTGGCTTTAATCATCCCAATGGCTCCTTAACTATATATCTCTTTAAATACAGATGTTGGGGCATCATTAATGAGTGTTCTTGAACCTGAAACATCTTTGTAACGCATCAAAATGAGAATCAATCTTTGAAATCAAATATTGCTCTGTTTTTGAAAATTCTTTGAGATATCTCTTGAGAGCATTCTAAGAGCTTCAATTTGTATCATTTACTCTAGTGAGAGTTTCATTCAATCAATCTTGATTGCTTTGTAAAAGAGGGTGAGGTATAACTCCAAATTGTAAAGGGTGAGGCATCCCTTTGTTTGAAGAGGCTCAAGCTCAAGGGTGAGTCATCCCAAGGAGTTGAGTGCTCAAATTTGTAAAGGTTGTCAAGCACTTATTGAAGCTTGAAGATATAGCAGAAAATCTCAAGTGGTTGCTTAAGGACTGGGTGTAAGTCACAAGTGGATTGGTGGCCGAACTAGGATAAACTATTTTTTTTTATTCTCTAAACCCTTCTCTTTACATTTGTGCATTGCTTATATTCCTGCTTGTTTATTTCCCTCTTAGTTGATTATTAAGCAATATCTATCGTTCTTATCAATTCATTCATTTTAAATAGTCAATAGCTTCAATGAAATTCAATAGTCAAGTGTTTTGTGAAAGAATTGCGAACTTGTTTTATAAACTCAATTCACCCCCCCTCTTGAGTATTGAAGCCACTTGTAACAAACATGTTTTCTTAAGAGTTACTTCTACTACAGAGATTGGTAGAGCATTGAAAACCTGAAAGTTTCATCCTCGTTTTCTTGGTCCCTACCAAATTCTGAAGAAAGTTGGACCCGTAGCCTACCAAATAACCCTTCCTCCCAGTTTTTCAAACCTTCACGATGTTTTTCATATGTCTCAATTGAGAAAGTACAATCTAGATCCTTTGCATATCATAGAAAATGAATCTGTACAGTTAAGAGATGATTTGTCTTATAATGTACACCTAGTAAGGATCGTGGACAGAGGGGTCAAAGAGCTCAGAGGAAAGCAAATTCCTCTAGTGAAGGTTTTATAGGGTGGTAATGTCACCAAGGAGGCTACTTAGGAGATGGAGTCCTTTATGCAGCAGGACTACCCGGAGTTGTTCTTATTAGGTAAGCAATTTTGGGGTTAAAATTTTAAAAAGGATGGGAGAAATGTAATACCCTTAGTGACATGTTAGACTTGTGTATGTATACAAAAGGTAGCATATGACTTACTTAACATTCTTGTTTTATTTTGTGGCAAACTAAGTTCTTTTAGGCACTTTGTTGCAACCCCGAAGGTGAAAAGTAGCTAAAATTGACTCAAATAATAGCATAAATTGCTTAGACAAGGGAAATAAATATGGATAATTTATTTCCAAGTCATAAATGTATGAAACATAATGCAGTAAAAGTTTCAAGGTAAATTGAGAAGTTCGGTATTTTTAGGCATACTAGTTATGCATTTAAAACTGGATTGACTTGTAACAGACATAGAAATATTAGATAAAAATGAAACTACTTTTTATATGAATCCTAGTATTTATTTTGAAGTTGTTGGAAGTTGAAAACCTTGATTTAGCTAAATCTAAGTGATTTTAGCAGATCGGGATTTATCAGTTATGGCTTAAAGGCCTTGAGAGTCTTTTATTTCTCTTTTATAAGCCTTTATTCATAGCTATTTTGGCTTCACAATCTAAAACATAAATCTTGAGAGAGCAAGAGAAAGAAGAGGAAGGGGAAGCCAAGAAGGAAGGGGAAAAGAGGAGGAAAGGAAAGGCCAAAGTTAGAGATTCATCCAAAGCTTGAAACATCATCTTTGCAACATCAAGGCTGCATCAAAACAGCTTGAAGGTAGGGGTTCTTGAACTCAAAGTCTCACTCCTTTCTCATTTTTCATGATTAGGCTAATTGAGGTTTAAGATGTCAAAATGAGATTTAGTAGTGTTTTGAGTGATTTTAGTGTTTTGAGTGATTTTCTTGCTTGGATAAGTCTTATGTGTTGTTTATGACTTGTTCATGTTAAGAGTTTGGATTAGAAATTGAAAACTCTCCATTTGAACCTAAAATGCTCTAAGTTGTGATTTTAGGGTTTGGATGTGTGATTTAGTGTTTTGATCCATTTTTTATGAAATCAATTGGTATTTTATGTTTTCCTTATGTTTGTGAACTTATTTCGGACTTAAAATCATCAAGAAACAAATTTGAAGTGATAAAATCTCATATGTTGGCCCATGGAACAGTGATTCGGTTATGTAGAATCTTCTGCAGTGTGTCAGTCCAAGAAACACAAGCCATGTCCGAAAACACTGGGGGGAAGGGGTTGTGTCCCTCTTTGTCTGTTCAATTTTGTGAATTTGTGCTAATAGAACAAGACACTAGGGGGGGCGTGTCTAATGACACGGCCTGTGTCTTCAGCCTAGAATTTGTTGTGATGCTAAAAATGATTTCCTACTTGTTGGGATCATTTGTGTAAGCCTTTATGGGTGTAATGAGACACTTTTGGGGATAATTCTTAAAGAGAATTATCAACTTGCATATATGAGAAAGTTAAACCTTTGAACATCCAATGAAAGTGGATTGACATAGGTTATGTTAATGTACTACTTGAAGTAATTCGGTAAGGGAATGATCTTTTGGTATGTATGTTATATGTATGAACCTTAGAGTAACCAAGAGTAAAGGTTGCCAAAGGAAAGTATCTAACACCTTAGGCCATTTATTATGGTATTTATGTCACTTGAGAGTTATGAGTGAAGAGTTGGTGTTTAGATGTATGTATGATGGAATTCTCTAGTAGTATGGATCTGTGTGAGTATTTTTTATGATATGCACAATTATCATGGCTAAGGGAGATATTTGGGGAATTCATACCCTAACGTCTCGATAGAGCCAGGCCAAGGGAGATAATTGGGAAGTCCATAAATGTTCTTTGAGCCTGGATTCATGCCCTAACTTCTTGATAGTGCTAGGGTACGTGTAATGTGAGGATGAACTTTCCCTCTATTTACCAATAGAGAATACACTAAACCAGTATTTCCTAGTTAAACATATTGGTTCCGAGTTGGACTAATTATGTATGTTTGAATATATGTAAAAATATTTTATTTAGCAAGTGTTAAGATTATATTTGTTATGTTATGTAGGACTGGTTTTGGTTTACTTATATTAAGAAATGTGGTTTCTCAACCCGCTGTGTTGCCTTGTAAATTCAGGTGAAAGTTCTTCCAAGAACAAGAAGAAAAAGAAAGCTAAAGGTTAGACTAGCTTTATAGTTTATATTATAACTGTTGTATCTTATTAGTACTTCTTTTGTAATGTAAAGAACCATGTAATACTTCAAGCCTTTGCTAAGGCTAATGTTGTATATAGTTATGTGCATTTTACTATAAGTTTATGTTTTTCCGCATTTCATATGGCTCTCTATAGTGTTTCCAATGAACAATATGGATATATGTATCATATTATTATGTATGTAGTGACATCGAAATGTTGTTTGTCATTTTAAATGATTCATTTATTGAGACTTCAGGATTAGGATGTTACACTTGTCTACTAATGTGCTGACCAACATTGATGATTTAGACATTTTAGATATCTCTTTTGTAATTTTGAACCTACTTGTAATTTATAACTGTTGTATCTTATTAGTACTTCTTTTGTAATGTAAAGAACCATGTAATACTTCAAGCCTTTGCTAAGGCTAATGTTGTATATAGTTATGTGCATTTTACTATAAGTTTATGTTTTTCCGCATTTCATATGGCTCTCTATAGTGTTTCCAATGAACAATATGGATATATGTATCATATTATTATGTATGTAGTGACATCGAAATGTTGTTTGTCATTTTAAATGATTCATTTATTGAGACTTCAGGATTAGGATGTTACACTTGTCTACTAATGTGCTGACCAACATTGATGATTTAGACATTTTAGATATCTCTTTTGTAATTTTGAACCTACTTAGGATTCGTAAATATTTTAGACAGATGTATTGGCACCCCATATGCAAATATTAAATACTGATGCAACTAGTGTGATGTTAAATTTCCTGTTGTACTAATTTTGTGTTCATTTATGCATTTATCGTATAAATTATAAACAATATATATATTTATATATGGGAATTACAGCTTAGTTTATTTAAATATTAAATAAACTCCATTACATGTTTAACCGTTGCGTGTATTAATTAAAAACCTAAATGAATAATGAAGTACGTAATATTCTATCAGTATTAAGTAAATATAAATATAAATGAGGCACATATAAATAAATGTAGTATAATAATAAAATATAATTAAACTACTGGTAAAATGTTACAGAGAGACCACCATGGCCACAGGAGGAGGAACTACACTAGTCGAAGGTAAAGGGACAACAATAGTCACCCCTTGAATAGTTGCTAGGGCCTGAGATCCTGACACCTCACAGCATCTAGCTGCCAACCTCTTAGTCAAGCGTTGAAGTTTGGACGGTGGAGCCATGCTTCCTGCAAGCAAGAAAGAGAAGTGTTACAACACTTGGGGCAAATTCATGTAAGAGGGCAAGTACAAAAAGAAAATATACAGGACAAGATACCTAGCATTGCCTTTATAGAATCAACAAGCTCATCTAAGACATCCTTATAGGAGATGACCCCCTTCTCCTCAGCCCAATCAATCAAGAAACTAGGACCCAGGCCTCAGAAGAAGGGACCTCGAATTCTGAAGTCTTTAACTCCTTGTTACTCTGCCCCCAACCGACTTCAGTCTAGTATAAGTGGAGGCATAGTTCACCTTCCGAGGTGACAAAAAAAGGTTCCTTACCTGGGGCTTCTTCTTCCCTAAAGAAGTTTTTTTAAAACTTCTTGAAGGACTCTTCGTAAGGCTTGAAGACGGTGCGCCTGCTCTGTTCTCGCAATATGACCCATCCTTTGGTTTGGTTGCTCCCAAAGGTCGTCAGCCAAGAGAAAAAGAAAATGAAAGATTTGACAGAGTACGGCCACTCAAAGACTTAGCAAACCAACTCGAATGCCAAAACGAATCCCCAAGTATTCGGATGAAGTTGAGTGGGTGCCACCCACTGGTGATTGAGAACGGCCATCTCGAATTTAGTAAATGGCAGC
Source organism: Ormosia emarginata (assembly GCA_029884605.1). NCBI lineage: Eukaryota > Viridiplantae > Streptophyta > Magnoliopsida > Fabales > Fabaceae > Ormosia > Ormosia emarginata. The sequence continues at coordinate 458,651 of JAQQTP010000074.1, forward strand.
CACACCTTAATCCAAGTAAAGAGAGTCTCGTACATATACATAAAGTGCTCGCCCTCCGTACAGGTCAAGCACACCCTCTCTTCCTCTGACGGTTGTCGGATCGCAGACTCTTGATCTCTAAGTCCTTCCACAGTTAGCTACAAGTGTTGTTGCTTTTCAAAGATGTCTTTTGCAGTCCTCATGTCAGAAGGAGTGCCCAAAACCTCCTGGTCCACCCAATGGTATCTATTGACATCTCTAAAGGAAAATAAGCTTCTTCCGCTCTGCAAGTATAGTCCTTTCCCGCTCCGTATGTTCAACCCTCTAGGTTCACACCATACCTATAGAGGACGCACCTGAATTAGATTCAAAAGAATCACTCATATCTCTTACGGCCATTATAAGTTCAAATAGTGGACGAGCTCGCCCACACCTTGCTAGTTCCCTGGCATAGTCCACCCTCTAGAACGCCTCCAAGATCCTCATCCTAGTCAAAGAAGTCAGGCCCTCACCAGAGCCCGCATCGTAGGCCTGAAGCCTCTTTCATGCCTACGGTGGTGGAGATAACGGAGGACTCAGAACCTCTAAGGATGAGCCAATGTTCTGCACCGTCTCCTTATTCCCCAACTTTTTTTCCCAATAAATAAAGAAAAGGGCGAAAACGAAAAGGATAAAGACGATGAATACCTTAAGTTCTAGGAAAAAAAGAGGCTTTAGACGGTGAAAAAAGTGCTAAAGAGGCCTTAAAACACAACAATCGCCACAGAAGACACCCAGAATCACCCAAGTCACCAGAGAAAGAAAAGTTGGAGTATAGAAATTTATCGTGCGAGTTCAAGCAAAGAGTGGGAAAGACCTAATCTCACCTTTATTTATAGGTGTGGGAAGTCAGCCCCCAAACTGCTACCATTAATGGGGATAGGTATAACATCGTAATACGATATCTTGATATATATATATATATATATATATATATATATATATATATATATATATATATATAAAGATAAATGGTATTTGTTATGCTACCACTAACTCATCTAATAAACTAGTCCCATATCATTTATACAAATAAAAATGGAGAGCCACGTTACACAAAAGCTATGCATATTTACATATAAAATCCTTAAGGGCAAAGGTAATAAATACAACATAACACAACTCATAGTAACTAATTACAGGAGTTGTTATCAAAAATATAAAACTAAAACGATTTAATCTATAGACTTTATTGTACTTGAGAAGGACTAAGGATTCGTTCTTGGTATATGGAGTCGAGGAGGAGCTAGTTGTAAAGGGTTAGACTGATGCTAGCTTCCAAATCGATAACGAGGACTCCAAATCGCAATTGGGTTATTTTTTTGCTGGAATGGTGGGGCTGTGAGCTGGAAGAGTTCAAAGTGTAACGCCCATTTTTCTTAATACCGCGAAGAAGGAACGTCACAAAATAATACTAAAGACACGAAATAAATTTGCTGAAAATAATAGTTACAGTGATTAATTAAGACCTGGTTCATTATTAACAAAAGATCAAATAATTTGTATTCTTGGATGAAAAAATAATCGAGTATTGAAATGTCTGTACCCATTTTTTTTTGTATAATATAACCGTAAGGAGATAATAACAATTATCAAGGCGATAGAATTGAAACAAAATTTATAATCATACATTCACAAATATATATATATATATATATATATATATATATATATATATATTATATGCATTAGCCAGTTTAGTTACATTACAAAATATACAAAAAAGTAAAGGCTTTACCTACCCAAGATAGTTACAAATTTACACCCATGAACTAGCAAAACATCAGGCTTCCCCAAAAAAATATTGGTTAGCCATCAGTAGCCACCTATAATATCAGCCCCTATGACTAACGAGAAGGGACCGTAGCCGGGTCCTCCTCAAGGTCCTCCTCATCCAATGAAATTGCCATCGGAGCGACCGAATTTCGGGTAGAAGCCCGAGAAGTGGAGAGGAAATAATCCTCCTAAAGGGTGTAGAACATATCAGTCCACATGTCCCTCATGGGTAAGTAAAATTCTAAAATAACAAAAGCTGAAAAATCAAAGACAGGGGCGTCATAACGACCCCAAGATAAAGACACCGTTAGCTCCCCGCAGTACACGCATCTGTCCGTCTGCACATGTAGGTGCCAGCAATCTGGTCCTCCATAGAAGGTCAACTTTACGTACCCCAAAAAGCGGTGTGGGTGTGATGATATCCTCAACAGCTCTAGTCGTAGTGCGGCCAGAAACCCGAAAACTCAGTCGTTTCCTTCTCCTCCTCACAAGCGTCTTCTCAGAATCATATAAATAAACAGAAAGTATCGAAATACAGAAAGAGGTGAGACACCCAGCTTTCAATACCAAAATGGCAGCAAGAAAACGAAACGACACTGGATGCCCACATATAGACACAATTCATATATCCAATTATAATACTAATTAAGATTGACAGTAAGAGCATAACGACATTAAATAGCATTAATATTTCTAAACAATCAAATAATCATTGTAGTAATAATAACAGATACTCTTCACAATTATAAATGCTCATGCCCAATGAATTATGAGACTGACAGTTCACAAAGCAAAAGGTACCAAAATTCCTACTTCATGGAGATAGACATAAACATTTTCGGAGTGAATGATCAAGGAGTAATGTCAATATCTCATTAGCCAAAATAATTAGTGTGCTCATCCCATAAAAACATTTGCGCAATACGGCTTATACATGGCACCTCAACAATTGATCTCGATATAGGACATCGTCTCAGTCCGGATCATCGTTGTGTTTGCATCAGTCTATCTCACAGCCCTAGTGGAGCTACCACTGCCCGTTGTGAGACACCCGCACCCCGACACCCCCAGGGCTAATCACCATGACCCTACGCTTAGTCTTTTCGCACCTGCACATTGGTGTTATTCAAACTTTTAGGTATACATAACCTTCCAATAATGTCCAACGGATAACACATATGCATGACGACACAATGTACATCATACATGTTTATCAATGATGCATTCATCATAAGCATATCACAATGGCATATATATACATTCATCATCAACTTGTCATAAGTCCATCAAATACATATTATCAATTGCTTAGTCCCACATAGGGAATCACAACAACATAGAATCAATCCCTAACATCAATATGTATTTAGGGTTCATCTACTATCACAAGTCCATATTCTCAAAGTCTTAAACTTAGGTCAATTATGACAATTTTTAGGTTAAGTAACCTTTCACAACCGTAACACTCTCAAGAGTTATTACTCAATTTAATTCTTCCACTTAATTATGGATTATGCATGTCTCTAATTTCTTAATCTTCAAAAATGCACCAAGGCATCCTTTAACCTCAAAATTTTCTATCTAAAACCGTGGTATCACATGATTTTCAAGTTCCATTTTTTCTTCCATTTTATGCATTAATTCCTTGATATATAATCACTCAAATTTTAGTTCACACAAAATCACTCCAATTTCCCTAAATTCCAAGCCAAAACCATGGCCTTACATTGGGTTAGGAAACCCTCAAAAATATTTATCCATTAATTCCAACATCATCATTCAACCTTTAATTTCATAAGCTTCATTTTATTGTGTACAAGAATCAATTTACATCCCTAATTTATAGTCAAAACCATGGCTTCACATTAGGGTAGGAAACTCCAAATTTTCTATTTAACAACCCTAACATGATCAAGCATTTTCAATACATCCAATAGATTCAAATTCACCATTCAAACATTAATCCAATTCAAGAATACATAAACATACAAAATCACTAAACCAAAGTAAGCATACAAAGGTTCCCTCATTACCAAAAATGGTTGAAGTGAGTAGTCTCCCTCTTACCTAAAGGAGAATCATGAAAATGGCTTCCTAGGTGCTCATTGTTGGGTTCAGTTTTGAGCTTCCAAAACCCTTAAAGCTTTGAGCTTTGTCTTGGATGACAATGGAGGAAAGGTTGGATTTTGAAGAAAATTTCTAAATAGAAAAGGCAGAAGAGGTTAAGGTGAGTATAGAAATGGTCTTGATGAAGAAAAAAGAGAAGAAAATGATCTCAAATAGGGGCTGCAAATTTTGGATGGGAGAAGGGAGAAGAAGAAAGAAGGAAGAGAAAAATGAAGAAGATGAAGTTAGAGAGAGAAAATGTAATGTTTTTTATTGAAAATACATTAAGTGAGGAGGCAAATTTTTGCCTCACTTGGGCAATGGTAGCCACGGCATTGAGAGAGAGAAAGGGGAAGTTTTGGCTTCCCCAACAAGCCAAGGGTATACTTGGTTATTTGGTAGTCAAAGCTTCTCAAAGAAGCTTTGATTAAAATACAATAAATTTAAATTAAAGTGAGTTTGATTAAACTTAAAGTAGATTACATTTGGATAATGTGATAGGGCTATTAATACATGTTATTATCTAATGGACAATTACTACAGTCAATAGAAGTCAGTATTAATTTATCTAACAGATAAAATTTACACAGCGTTTTATTATTTTATCTGTTAAAATTTCTCAAAAAATATGAAATTTCGTAAATCGTGTCCAGCCTCGGGTTTAGTAAGATCCCCCATCGACGTTTCCACAGATCAAGGTTCTCGGGAAAAATGTCTCATTTTCTCGGCTCCGCTCAGCTCACACGCAAAATGAAAAATAATATTAAAATATTTCGCATTCTTAGAAAAACCCATAAAATTTTTCAAAAATCACAAATATTAGAAAATGAACATTTATCATAAAATAAATAAAATTTGGGGTGTTACAACTCTCCCTAACAAATATGAATTTTGTCCTCGAAATTTTCCTACCTTAAAATAGTTCTGGATAGTGCTCCTTTATCTTGTCCTCCAGCTCCCATGTCGCATCTCCAGTTGCTTTGTTCCAGATCACTTTCACTAATGAAATGTCTTTCCCTCTGAGTTGCTTCATTCTCCTATCCTTAATCCTCACAGGAGTCGTTTCATAAGTTAAGTTTTCCTTTAATTGCACTGAATTGGGTGCTATGACATGATCAGGACTTGGAATGTATTTTCGAAGTTGTGACACATGAAAGACATTATGAAGATTTGAAAGAAAAGGTGGTAAAGCTATTTGGTAAGCAACAGGACCTATTCGACGAAGAATTTGATAAGGTCTAAGGAATTTTGGAGTGAGTTTTCTAGATTTGAGAACCCGACCAACCCCAGCCGTAGGCGTGACTTTCAAGAACACATGCTCTCCTTCCTCGAATTCAATAAGCTTCCTCCTTTTTTCCGCATAGCTCTTTTGTTGACTCTGAGTTGTTCTCATCTTTTCCTGAATCATTTTAACCTTCTCAGTCATTTGTTGAATAAGATCAGGTCTGACCGTAAGTCGCTCTCCGTCTTGATACCAACATAAAGGTGTTCGGCATCTTCGTCCATACAGAGCCTCATAGGATGCCATCCGTATGCTCGAATGGTAACTGTTATTATAGGTAAACTCTACCAATGGTAAAATTTCATCCCAACTTCCAGTCTGCTCTATAGCACAAGCCCTCAACAAATCTTCCAATGATTGTATTGTTCTTTCTGATTGGCCATCAGTCTGAGGATGGTATACAGAACTTAATCGTAGCTTTGTCCCCATTGTTTCTTAAAGACTTTACCAAAATTTCGATGTAAATCTCGGGTCTCTGTCGGAAATGATACTTGTAGGCACACCATATAGTCTGACAATCTCACCGATATACAACTGAGTCAACTTTTCAAACGAATACCTTATGTTGATTGGCAAAAAGTGTGCTAACTTTGTAAGTCGATCCACAATTACCCATATTGAATCATATCCTCTTTTTGTCCTTGGCAATCTAACAACAAAGTCCATGGCAATACTATTCCACTTCCATTCGGGAATAGTCAAGGGTTGCAAAAATCTTAACGGTCTTTGATGTTCAATCTTTGTCTTCTGACAAACCAAACAGGACGATACGCATCTAGCGATATCTCTTTTCATCCCATGCCACCAAAATAACTTCTTCAAATCTTGGTACATTTTGCTCATTCTAGGATGTATACTTAACTGACTCGTATGAGCATGTTCAAGAATGTACTTCCTGAGTTCCTCATCTTTAGGCACACAGACTCTACCTTAGAATCTCAAAATTCCATTGATCCCTTCTTCTAGTGTTGATACACCGCCCTGCTTTATCAGTTCCCTTTCTCCTTGTAAGAACTTATCAACCTTCTGCCTTTCTCGGATGTCCTCCAGCAAATCATTTGAAATAGTGACCATGTTCATGTAGATTTTCCTGGCATTAGCTCCACAAAAGACCATATGTCTCTGAATTGTTCTATCAAATCTTTCTCCCTGATCATCATGGTAGAAACACTGATTGTTTTCCTGCTTAAGGCATCAGCCACAACATTCGCCTTCCCAAGGTGATACTGAAGTTAGAAATCGTAATCTTTCAGGAACTCTAACTATCTTCGCTATCTCATGTTCAACTCTTTTTGATAGTACAAATACTTCAAACTCTTGTGATCACTGAAGATGTTGAACGTTGCTCCATAGAGATAATGTCTCCATATCTTCAAAGCAAACACTACAGTAGCTAATTCCAAGTCATGCGTTGGGTAGTTCTTTTCATGCACTCGCAATTGTCTTGAGGCATAAGCCACCACTTTTCCGCCTTGCATAAGGACACAACCCAATCCTTGGTACGAAGAGTCACAGTACACCTCGAATGGTTCATTCAGATCAGGTAGAACTAACACTGGTGAAGTAGTTAGTCTCTCCTTCAATTCTTGAAAACTCTCTTCACAAGAAGTCGTCCATTCAAAAGCTTGATTATTCCTTGTGAGTTTAGTGAAAGGTCCAGCAATCTTAGAAAATCCTTCAATAAACTTCCTATAATATCTGGCTAATCCAACGAAGCTTCGGATTTCTGTTACCATCTTCGGTCTTTCCCATTGTAGTACAGCTTCAACCTTTGATGGGTCTACGATAATTCCTTCCTTTGAAATCACATGGCTCAAGAATTTAACTTCGTCTAACCAAAACTCACACTTCGACAACTTGGCATATAGCTCTTTCTCCTTCAAAGTCTGAAGAACTATACTGAGATGCTCGGCATAATCCTCCTGATTTTTTGAATAGATCAAGATATCATCAATGAAAACAATGACGAATCTATCCAAATAAGGACGAAAGATTCTATTCATATAATCCATGAAAATAGTAGGTGTATTGGTCACACCAAAAGGCATCACCAAGTACTCGTAGTGTCCATAACGAGTACGAAAAGCCGTTTTAGGAATGTCTTCCACTTTCACTCTGATCTGATGGTAGCCCGATCACAAATCGATCTTAGAAAATACTACCGCTCCCTTCAATTGATCCATCAGGTCATCTATCCTTGGCAATGGGTACTTGTTCTTGATCGTGACCTTGTTTAACTGACGATAATCCACGCACAATCTCGAAGTACTGTCTTTCTTCTTAACTAGCAATATTGGTGCTCCCCAAGGTGATACACTGGGTCTCACGAATTGCTTCTCCAAAAGCTCTTCTAGTTGCTTCTTGAGCTCAGCTAGCTCTACAGGTGACATCCGGTAAGGCGCTATGGAAATAGGGCCAGCTCCAGGTACAAGATCAATAGTAAATTCAATCTCCCACTCCAGTGGTAAACCAGGTATATCTTCAGGCAAAACTTCAGGAAACTCTCGAACCACTGAGATTGCGCCCACATCCACCTCATTCTCAACCTTCAAAGAAGACAACAACATGTATTCTCGAGCTCCTTCTTTCAAGAAAGCTTTCACTTGGTTAGCCATAAAAAATCTAGAATTCTCATCCAAAGGGAAAACTATGATTTTTCTAGAATAGTCTGATAGGACATGGTTAGAAGATAACTAATCTATTCCTAAGATCACATCTAATTGAGATAATGGCAAGCAGATCAAATCAACAGAAAAGATTCGACCTTCAATAATCAATGGACAACTCAAACAAACCTTAGTGGTAAGAACAGGTTTGACAGTGGGAGTTGAAACAATCAAATCAAAAGGTAAAGAAGACATAGGTAAACTAAGTCTTTTCACACAGTCATAGAAAATGAAAGAATGAGTTGCACCTGAGTCATACAGTACAGTTAAAAGATTACCTTCAATGAGACCTTCCCCTCGTATAAGATCTTCGGATTTGGAGGCTTCAACACCACTCAAGGTGTAAACCCGACCTCCAGCCTGTGGTTTAGCGGTCCTAGCAGCATTGACGGAAGGTTCCGCCTTAGGTTGATTACAATCACGAGAAATATGTCCAGGTTTCCCGCATTTGAAGCAGATCATTCCTTTAATAGTTTAGTCCCTCGTGTAGTGATCCTTCCCACACTTCATGCATCTCGGCGGAGACGCCGTTGTTTGACCAGATCTGGTCGGACTTCCTCCAGGACTTCTACCTTGTGGCCTCTGTTATTGATTTCTAGGTGGTCTGGAATAAGGCTTCTTCTGGTGACGGTTAGCGTTATTACTTCCTCCTCTTTGGCCTCACATGCCTGGTCCAAGTCTTCCACCCGACGACACGTATCAAATAGTTCTGAAAATTGGGTGATCTTCAAAGTTATGATGGCTCTCTTCACATCATGTCTTAGGCCTTCCTCAAACTTCTGACACTTCCATGCCTCGTTGGTTGATGTTGAAAGTAGGTTGAGAATTTGGACAAACTCTCAAACTTGGCAGCATATTCACTCACAGTCATATTTCCATGCCTCAAACTAAGGAATTCCATCTCCTTAGCATGCCTAGCACTTTCCGGAAAATACTTGTTCAAGAATCTCTCCTTAAACAATTCCCAATTGATTGCTCGATTCTCAACCTCCAACACCCTCTGCTCTCTGGTCCACCAATCCTCTGCATCCCCAGTCAGCATAAACGCAGCATAAGTCACTTTCCTGTCATTGGCACAGTTCATGCCCGTGAAAATGTTTTCCAGCTCTTTGATCCACAGAGTAGCTTTCTCAGGATCATACTCTCCCTTAAATTGTGAAGGGTTAGTGCGACGAAACTCTTCTAGATTCTGGGCATCAGCAGTAGCCTTCAATTGTTGTGCAGTCCTTGCTTGTTGTTGAGCCGTTTGCTGATTTTGTTGCAGCATTGCTTCAGCCATCTTCTGGATTGCTTCGATTGCAGCAGTCATGTCTCCTCGACGAGCCATGATTCTTCTCAAATCAAGCTATACAAAATACAAAGAAAGTCAGATGTATCCTCATGGAATACCAAATACAAAGAGTCACACAACACAAATAAGACAGTCCAAACCATATAACCCAAAAGAAAACCTAAACCGAGGCTCTGATACCAAGACAGTGTAACATCCCTTTTTCTTAATACCGCGAAGAAGGAACGTCACATCATAATACTAAAGACATAAAATAAATTTGCAGAAAATAATAGTTACAGTGATTAATTAAGACCTAGTTCATTATTAACATAAGATTAAATAATTTGTATTCTTGAATGATAAAATAATCGAGTATTGAAATGTCTCTATGCATTTTTTTTCGTATAATATAACCGTAAGGAGATAATAACAATTATCAAGGCGATAGAATTGAAACAGAATTTATAATCATACATTCACAATATATATATATATATATATATATATATATATATATATATATATATATATTATATGCATTAGCCTGTTTAGTTACATCACAAAATATACAAAAAGTAAAGGCTTTACCCACCCAAGATAGTTACAAATTTATACCCATGAACTAGCAAAACATCAGGCTTCCCCAAAAAGAAAATGGTTAGCTATCAGTAGCCACCTATAGTATCAGCCCCTATGACTGACGAGAAGGGACCGTAGCCAGGTCCTCCTCAGGGTCCTCCTCATTTGACGAAATTGTCATCGGAGCGACCGAATTTCAGGCAGAAGCATAAGCAGTAAAGAGGAAAGAATCCTCCTGAGGGGTGTAGAACATATCAGTCCACATGTCCCTCACAGGTAGGTAAAATTCTAAAATAACAAAAGCTGAAAAATCAAAGACTGGGACGGTATACAAGATAAAGACACCGTCAGCTCCCCGCGGTACACGCATCTATCTGTCTGCATATGTAGGTGCTAGCAATCTGGTCCTCTATGGAAGGTCAACTTCACGTACCCCAAAAAGCGGCATGGGCGTGACGACATCCTCAACAGCTCTAGTCGTAGTGCAGCTAGAAACTCGGAAACTCAGTCATTTCCTTCTCCTCCTCACGAGCATCTTCTCATAATCATGTAAATAAACAGAAAGTATCGAAATACAGAATGAGGTGAGACACCCAGCTTTCAATACCAAAATGGCAGCAAGAAAATGAAACGACATTGGATGCCCACATATAGACACAATTCATATATCCAATTATAATACTAATTAAGATTGACAGTAAGAGCATAATGATAGTAAATAGCATTAATATTTCCAAACAATCAAATAATCATTGCAGTAATAATAACAGATACTCTTCATAATTATAAATGCTCATGCCCAATGAATTATGAGATTGACAGTTTACAATGCAAAAAGTACCAAAATTCCTACTCCATAGAGCTAGACATAAATATTTTCGGAGTGAATGATCAAGGAGTAATGCCAGTATCTCGTTAGCCAAAATAAATAGTGTGCACATTCCATAAAAACATTTGTGCAATACGGCTTGTACATGGCACCTCAACAGTTGATCACGATATAGGACATCGTCTCAGTCCGGATTGTCGATGTGTTTGCATCGGTCTATCCCATAACCCCAGTAGAGCTACCACTACCCGTTGTGAGACACCGCACCCCGACGCCCCTAGGGCCAACCACTATGACCCTACGCTTAGTCTATTCGCACCCACACATAGGTGTTATTCAAACTCCTAGGCATACATAGCCTTCCAACAATGTCCAACAGACGACACATATGCATGACGACACAATGTACATCATATATGTTTATCAATGATGCATTCATCATAAGCATATCACAATGGCATATATATACATTCATCATCAACTTGTCATAAGTCCATCAAATACATATTATCAATTGCTTAGTCCCACATAGGGAATCACAACAACATAGAATCAATCCCCAACATTAATATATATTTAGGGTTCATCTACTATCACAAGTCCATATTCTCAAAGTCTTAAACTTAGGTCAATTATGATAATTTTTAGGTTAAGTAACCCTTCATAACCGTAACACTCTCAAGAGTTATTACTCAATTTAGTTCTTCCACTTAATTATGGATTATGCATGTCTCTAATTTCTTAATCTTCAAAAATGCACATCCTTTAACCTCAAAATTTTCTATCTAAAACCATGGCCTCATGTGATTTTCAAGTTCCAATTTTTCTTCCATTTTATGCATTAATTCCTTGATATATAATCACTCAAATTTTAGTTCACACAAAATTACTCCAATTGCCCTAAATTCCAAGCCAAAACCATGGCCTCACATTGGGTTAGGAAACCCTAAAAAATCTTCACCCATTAATTCCAACATCATCATTCAACCTTTAATTTCATAAGCTTCATTTTATTGTGTACAAGAATCAATTTACATCCCTAATTTATAGTCAAAATCGTGGCTTCACATTAGGGTAGGAAACTCCAAATTTTTCATTTAACAACCCTAACACGATCAAACATTTTCAATACCTCCAATATATTCAAATTCACCATTCAAACATTAATCCAATTCAAGAATACATAAACATACAAAATCACCAAACCAAAGTAAGTATACAAAGGCTCCCTCACTACCAAAAATGGTTGAAGTGAGTAGTCTCCCTCTTACCTAACGGAGAATCACGAAAATGGCTTCCTAGGTGCTCTTTGGTGGGTTCGGTTTTGAGCTTCCAAAACCCTTAAAGCTTGGAGCTTTGTCTTGGATGACAATGGAGGAAATGTTAGATTTTGAAGAAAATTTCTAAATAGAAAAGGTAGAAGAGGTTAAGGTGAGTATAGAAATGTTCTTAGTGAAAAGAAAAAAGAAGAAAATGATCTCAAATGGGGGCTGCAAAATTTGGATGGGAGAAGGGAGAAGAAGAGAAAAGGAAGAGAAAACTGAAGAAGATGAAGTTAGAGAGAGAAAATGTTGTAGGAAATGTAATATTTTTTATTGAAAATACATTAAGTGAGGAGGCAAATTTTTGCCTCCCTTGGGCAATGGTAGCCGCGGCATTGAGAGAGAGAAAGGGGAAGTTTCGGCTTCCCCAACAAGCCAAGGGTATACTTGGTCATTTGGTAGTAAAAGCTTCTCAAAGAAGCTTTGATTAAAATATAATAAATTTGAATTAAAGTGAGTTTGATTAAACTTAAAGTAGATTACATTTGGATAATGTGATAGTGTTTTTAATACATGTTATTATCTAATGGACAATTACTACAATCGATAGAAGTCAGTATTAATTTATCTGACAGATAAAATTTATACAGCGTTTTATTATTTTATCTGTTAAAATTTCTCAAAAAATATAAAATCTCGTAAACCGTGTCCAGCCTCGGGTTTAGTAAGATCCTCCATCGACGTTTCCACAGATCAAGGTTCTCGGAAAAAATATCTCATTTTCTCGACTCTGCTCAGCTTGCACATAAAATGAGGAATAATATTAAAATATTTCGCGTTCTCACAAAAATCTAGAAAATTTTTCAAAAATCACAAGTATTAGAAAATGAACATTTATCATAAAATTAATAAAATTTGGGGTGTTACATAAAGCGAGAGGCAATCGTCGATTCTACCACAGAGGCTAAGTATATTGCTGCCTCCAATGCAACAAAGGAGGCCATTTGGATTAGGAAGTTCATTTCTAAACTTGGCGTTATTCCTAGCATTGTGGACCCAGTGGATCTCTATTGTGATAATAATGGAGCCATTGCACCAGCTAAGAAGCCTAGATCTCACCAACGATCCAAACATATACTTAGGCGCTTCCATCTCATTCGAGAGATCATCGATAGAGGAGATGTGAAGATATGCAGAGTACCAACAGATGATAACATTGTTGATCCACTGACAAAGCCTCTTGCACAACAGAAGCATGAGAGTCACACTAGGTCTTTATGTAACAACCCAATACCGAGAACCTAGTATATCGTGCATATACCTAAATAAGCAGTATTAGCTATGCTACTTCTAGCCTATAACAACAAACTAACCTATATCATTCATTCACATAAATCAATTTGGAGAGCCTGAAGAACAAAAATACACACACACACATACATACATACACACACACACACACACACACACACACACACACACATATATATATATACATCACTAGCCTCTCAAAGGCATAGAGTACTACATAACCTTTGCAACTTTAGGTAGCAAGAATTAAACATATAACATATTTATTATTTAAAGCAACATAAACTACGCTAGTCTTTTTGGTACTTCTGCTTCTCTTTACCTGTACCTAGATTTACATGGAATACACATAGGGGTGAGAAATCACAATTTCACAGTATTCGCATAACAATACCAGCAGTTAATCATTTACAACAAATAAAGAACTGGACACACTAAAGTGAATATTCAGAAATCAATAACATCAAAAGTTCGCCCATACAATCCTAAGATATTATCAAACAAACAACCAACTAATCAATCGATTAAGCAATGACAATTGCCCATACAATTGTCAACCATGCAATGCTTTATGTGATGAGGTATGATTATGCTCAAACAAGTACTAATATAATGATTATGCAATGCTAATGCAGGTTTTGAGATTTGAAAACATAAACTACTTGATTAATTTCCCAGAAACCTTTGTTTCTTGTATATACGAAATATAATAAGCCTAAAAGCCTAATTCTACTTGGTAATAGGTAAACACTTTCCCCTAACTAATGTAAGAGTACTATTGTCACCCCATACCGTAACCCTGATCGCAATAGCATACCTGCTACGAGAATCTAGATCAACACCTTGTTCTCTGGCCATATGGTTATGCACACCATATTAAGTTACAATACATAGGAAACTAACAAGTACCAAGTTTGAAAAGAAAATATGCAATGTATTTCACAAATACATATATCATCACTAGGTCTATCCTAACCCAGTGACTCAGGAAAACTAGCAAACTAACCAACTAAGCTCACTTATCACATAGGATGTAAGGTCACGTTTCTAGTCTTTCCTATAACCCAAGCCTTGTCTCACAAGGGAGTAAATATCATTCATGCATTCCTAGCTCTACCTTCCACACAAAGGAGTAACTAATGCATGATAACAAGTACTACTTACTAAGCATACTTAGCATACAACACCTAAGACCTCACTTCATCACTTCACAAGTGAATCACAAGTTGCTCAAGGTTCTAAGTATTGACCTATAGCATACTACTTCTCAAAAGATGCCTAGGATTTCTCTCATCCTATCACATGGTTTACCTTATCCAAGTGAAAGGTTCTATCTAGATTACATGCTCTCTTGGCTCAACTCTATCACATAAAGGAACTATAACACTCTAATACTGGTAGCCTAGTATATCAAAATATACCTGGGTAAGTGGTGTGGTGTGGATTATATTAAAATTTAGAATGAAAATCAGTTGTCAAGTTCCACCAAAAATAAAAACCTTGCAACTAGTTGTAGTTAGCAAGGGTCGATCCACAGAGACCTAATTCAATTAACACTATAAGTTGAATCCTAATTTAAACACTCAAAAATAGTAAACAATAAAACGGGGGTTTTGTTTGTTAAAATTAAAAACAGAAATTGAATCTAAGACAAAAACAGTAAATATAATATGAAAAATCAATTAAAAGACAATGGTTAAGAGATAGAATCCATCACTAGATTTATATGATTATGCTAGCCCACATATCCTTTATACTAACATGATCAATTATGTTTTTATGTGATTGTGAGATTAATTCTCTGTTTTCCTTAAGTTTTAGTTAATTCAACAATCGCTCAAATCAATCCCTAATCAATAGTTATTTGTAAAGCAACTGCTCTTACACCTACTTATTGATTGCATTAAGATTTAGAAAACCAATCACACTAAGATCCAATCTCACACCGGGATTAAATTACTTAGATCATATGTCTCACTAGTCCTACCACCGCAACCGTGCATAACAATCTTAGTTTTACCACTTTTGAAATTGGCAAAGAGTATAAAAACCTTTATACCAAATTAAGAATAGAAACATATGAATAAAAACACAATTGTATTGATATAAAGAAATATGCAAGAATCACATAATCAAAACTAGGGTTTCATCTTCCCTTAACCATATAAGAAAACTAGCCACACATGGCAAATTCAAAACCAAAAGAATAATAAAAGAACAACATTGTCAAGAATAGAAGTGCAGAAGAAAACTAAAGATCAAACTAGTTTCCAAAGGTTGGGGATGATTGATCTCCAATTGCTCGAACCTGAGACTCCAATCTTTGATCCAATCTCCTTCTCCCTTGTTCTTGGTCTTCTCCTCATCCTCTTGGCAATTTCCCAGTCTAGACTCTCCTTTAGGACCCTAGGCAACCCTATTTATAACTTTAGAAATCTTGTGCATCATTAAAATTCGAATCTGATGTTCAGATGTGACGACACGGGCCGTGTCATTTGACACGGCCTACCCCGTGTCAGGTTCTGGTAACAAAAATTCAAGTGTTTTGCAAGTTAGAGAGAAACACAGCCTACCCCTTGTTAAATGACACGGGTCGTGTTGATGGTCAATGCTCAAAACTGGATCCTCTTGTGAAGACAGAGACGTACACGGCCTATCCCGTGTCATATGACATGGGCCGTGTTGTTGGTCAGGTCCATGTTGAAAATCCAGAGAAGGACACAACCCACCCCGTGTCACTTACTTTCTTTAAATTCCTCTCTCTTTCTTTGCTTCTAGGGGTGATATTGATCTCCTAAAAAATACAATGCAATTATGAGTACTTATAAACATACTTAAGCATAGTTTCATAATAAAAATCCGATTAAACTTCATATCTAGAAACTTAGCTAAAAGTTAACAATTAAACACACATGAAGTCCAATTAGATCAAATATAAGACACTCAATGTAACGCCCCTTTTTCTATAGTCCGAAGCATGCGAAGAAGGAGACGTCACACTATAGTATTTAGGTAATAATAAAACTTAATAAAATCAGCGTTGCGAAAAATAGTACTTGTTTTAATTTTCATAATATGGTGTATTAATGCTTGATCACTTTGTCCGAAAACTTTCGTTTGGAACATATATATATATACATACATATTTTTTTTTTGTTTAGGTAGGGCAAGAGTAAATTAGGAAAATCCCAGTTGTAGCAAAACTTCAAACGTTGAATAGTTATAATACAATCAACAGAAGTTAAACCATACATCGAAATTACATTAATATGATTATAAGTACAAGCCTGTATTAATTACATTTCCAAAAGGTATACAAAAAGACAAAATGTGTACCTACCCCAAGAGATACAAATATATATCCACTAATCCAATAATACGTTAGGCTCCCACAAAATAAACAGACAACCATCAGTAGCCATCGATCTACAACAGTCGCTAGGACTGATAAGAACAAGAAGAAACTGTAGACAGATCCTCCTCAGGATCCTCATCGTCCGACAAAACATCCATCGAAACGATAGAACAGCGGGCAGGGGCCCGAGCAGTGGACAAGAAGGAGTCGTCACGTGGGGTATAATACATATTCGCCCACATGCCTCTCACAGGCATGTAAAATTCCAGCCAAACAAAAGCATGGAAGTAAAAAATAGAAGCAGTGTAACGTCCCTACGCCAAGGACACAGTCAATTCACCGTGGTACACACACCGATCAGTCTGCACGTTAATATGCCAGCAATCTGGACCACCATGAAAGTTGATCCGCACGTAACCAAAAAATCCACGGGGGCGATATGACATCCTCAGCAGCCTTGGTCTCAGTCAAGATATGGCCAGAAACCCTGAAACTCGGTGGTTTCTTTGTCCTCTTCATGAATGTCTTCGGACAATCATATGATAATATACAATAACAGAATGTACAGTAAAGAGGTGAGATACTCGTCATTCGTTACCAACAATAGCAGTAGGAGACTAAATGGCGTTGGATGCTCACGTATGATACAGTTTGCACATTTAATCATAACAGCATTAAATTTACAATAAGGCATAATAACAACGTTAAAATAATAGAAATATTATCAGAAATCAGCAGTTCAAGTGACTAACAATTATCACGAGGATAACGGTAAATATGCTATACAATTATCAATGTTCATGCTCAATGAGTTATGTGACTGACAGTTCACTTATGCAAAAGTGTATCAAAACCCTACTCCATGGAGCTAGACATAAACATTTTTGGAGTGAATGATCATGGAGTAATACTAGTATATCATTAGCCTTTAAAATAAAGTGTGCTTTGTTTCATAAAAAGGTTTGTGCAATGGCTTATACATGGTACCTCAACAGTTGATCACGATATAGGACAGCGTCTCAGACAGGATCATCGGTGTGTTGCATTGGTCTATCCCACGGCCCCAGTGGAGCTACCACTGTCTATTGTGAGACACCCACACCCCAACGCCCCCTAGGGTCAACAATATATAACACCTACGCTTAGTCTATTCGCACCCGCACATTGGTATTATTCAAACTCCTAGGCCCACACAACCTTTCCAACAGTGTCCAATGGATGACACATATGCATGACGACACAATGTCAAATCATGTATGATTATTACTGTATTTCACAATGGTACACTTATATACAGACGTACCTAAATTCATTTGTTGATATCGTCATATCAAAGATATTTTGATGATCCATGTTCGTCAAATGTTCATCCCACATAGGGGTCCACAATTGCATTAAGGTCAAGTTTTATGCCAACACCATTTTCAAGTGCTTATTCATTATTATGATTCATATTATGGATTCCCTTCTTTAAGCTACATGTTATTAATTTAAAGTGATAACTTTAGATCACTTTAATTCTTTGTTACCTTCACTTTCAAGAGTCTTTAAAATTATTATTCTTTAACTATATTAAGCCTTAATCTTCTACTTTCAATTCTTTGTATTGGATTAATCCATTCCCATATTAATTAAGCCCAAAACCGTAGCCCTCACTAAATCCCTAAGTCGCATGTTTATTTTCATTTTTAATGCATTAGTAACTTATTACTAATTCTCTTAAAGTGTTTAGTTCAAATTCCCTCAAGCTCACACACTCAAGTTCTTTCTCTTAGGTCAAATTGTTCAAGTTACTAAATTTAGTCTTTGATTAATTTCATTTACACATTATGAATCCCTAATTGTCCTCTAATTTCTCATTTGTCAATTTCATCATCCAAGTCACAATTTCCACCATTTTTGCCTTCCATGGCCGTGAGCCATCATAGGGCTAGGGTCCAAGCATTTTCTTATTTTTCCTTTAGTCAGTGTCCATTCAATTTTTACCATTCAATTGGGTTACAAGAATTTTAAGCATTCACACCCCTTTAATGGGGGACTTGGCCGTGAGCCTCCTTACACAAGGCAAGGGGCAAATGTCTCAAGTTCATCAATTCCTAACCCATGAGGGTTATTACAATATTATCAAGAATCAAATCCATACAAAATTTAAAGGAAGAAATAGAAAATAAGAACTAATCATAAGACAATAAAATTTAAAAGAGTAACCCATGTTAGGGTTTCTCACAAATACACAATTAACAAGCCTCCAACCACCATTATAGGTTGAATAGAGTGGTCTCCCTCTTACCAAAGAGGAGAGCACGAAAATTGCCTCCAAGATGCTCCTTTGTGAATTCGGTTTTGGCTCCTCCAAAAACCCTAGAAAGCAACTTCAATGAATCAACACCACCACATGAAAAGAGAGTATCCTTGACCATGAAAATAGGCTTAGAACACGAAAAAGAGAAGAGAGGAGAATAAAGTTGTGATTTTTACCTTAAAGTCTCAAACTTTGCCCTTGAAGAAGATTAGTAAAGATGAGAGATCTTAATGTAGAGTATGGAAGGAAAAGGTTTTAGAATGATGAAGAGAAGCTAGAAATGAGTTTAAGGAAGCAAGAAAACGAAAATGGTGAAAATGGGGGTGGTAACCCAAAATGGAGAGAAATGGAGGTGAAGGATTTTGGTGAAACCTTGTGAAGGAAAGTGGTAGAGATGATGATGGAGAGTACGGATATGTGGTTGATGAAGAGAAAAGATGAAGAGATTAAGTGGAAGAGGAGCTGCAAGCTTCGGTTTGACTATGGAGTTTTAGAGAGATGGGAGAGCAAGAAAGAAGATGAAGAGGTAGAGAGAGAAGTTGTTAGGTTAAAGTGTGATAGGTTTGAGTGAGTTAGGTTAAAGTGATTGAACCAATTTCCCCTTTTTTCCCTAGTGAATGCCGCGGCATTGAGAGAGAGGAGAGAGGGAATTGACAAGCTTCTCAAGTAAGCTAAGGGTAGTTAGGTCCTTTCTTGGGTCAAATCTTATAGAAACTTGATTAAAATAGCAATATATTTGAATTAAAGTGAATTTGTTATGACATAAAGTAGATTACATTGGGATAAGGTGATAGTATTTTTATTACATGCTATTATCCAATGGATAATAGTTACAATCAACAGAAGTCAGTATTAATTTATCTGACAGATAAATTTTTTGTAGTGTTTTATTATTCCATCTGTTAAAATTTCTCGAAAAATGTAGACCTTGTAAATTGTGTTCGGCCTCGGATTTAGTAAGATCCCCCGTCGACATTTTCATAGTTCAAGGTTCTCGGAGAGAATATCTCACTTCTCCGGTTCTGCTCAGCTCGTACGCAAAACGAGGAATATATTAAAATATTCGACGTTCCCGGAAAATTCTCAAAAAATTCTCAAAAATTGCAAATATTATAAAATGACTATTCGTCATATAATTTTCTAACTTTTAGAATGTTACAGTTGTTTTCCCGACTCTACCCATTGTGCACGTAAAATGAAGAATATATTAAAATATTCCGCATTCTCAGAAAATTCCAGAAAAATTCCAGAAAATCTCAAATATTATAAAATGAATATCCATAATGAAATCAATAAATTTTAGGGTATTACAACTCAAGATATAGAAATAATCGATAGATCAGTAAGCAGTATTAGTTATACTACTTCTAACTTAACATAATACTAATCCATATTATTTAAACAAATAATAATGGAGAGCCTTGCGGAAAATTAAAAGTTATACATATAACATCACCATAAAAGGGCTCATTGTATACATAACTTCATACAACTAAAAGCACGTAAATAAAATACAAGCTTTTAATCTAGAAAACATGAAAACTATCTTTGTCTTCACACTTCTTCTTCTTGCCTTTGGATGAACTTCCACCTGGATTTACATGGCAACAAACGGGGTGAGGAATCACATTTCTCAGTATAAGTATACCAAAACTAGCAATTTAAACATTCGTAATGAATAAACCCAACTGAACTAATACTTCCTGCATAAGAAATAATTACAACTCTCTTTTTATGTAACATTCTTAAGAAATCTATTATGTTCTGATAACCGAAACCACAATGATATCAAACAACTGCCCATACAGTCATTTGAAATCATCGACTAGACAACTACCCATATAGTTGTTACCGAAGGGATATAGTAACACATACACAACAATCACATACAAATATCCAAACAAAACCAAATTTAATAATGTAATGATGAGATGATGTATGTTTATGTTCAAAGTAAAGTGTATGTTAGTGTTAGTGCAATGTCATGAATACTTAACTATTCCCCCTAGGCGCAGAGGAATTCTACTATGATAACGTGTGACCCCTTATAGCCTACTTTTAAGAACGAAGTCTGTTACCATAACACCTGACCTCCTACACCTGTAGATCACCAAGTAATCTACCTTAACTAGGTGGATATCGCCACCATAACTAAGTGGATGCCTCCACTACCTGTTCTCTAGGGATTAGCAAGCTCGGCACCTTGGCCCTTAACTCTTGTCAATTAAGCACTATGGCTCTCTACTATTGCCATCTTGCTTCTTAAATCTCTTATCACCTCTCTTGTGACATCTGTGCAACTTTAAGTTGCTTAAGAAACTAAAACTCTTGATCTATGGCAATCCATGTCTAATGGATGCATAACTTTACTCTTATCTTTCCTTGTATGCCTCTAGGTTTTTCTATCTAAGAAATACCTTCTCTAGTGCCTCAACACATTCTACTAGGCATAACCAAAAGATTCCATTAACTAAAGGACTTAAAGCATTCAAAAACAACATTTTTGAAGCTTCTGGGTCTCACGCCGCAGCATAAAACTGTGCACATTGCGGCGCCTAATTCTTGGGTGCAACTTCTAGGTAGAAAACTGCCCCATGCCGTGGTATGTTCACGCCTCAGTCCACGCTGCAACATGACATGGAGAACTCAAATTCCGCAGAATTCTGCAGAAACCGTGCACTATTCTATTCAACTTTTCTTAGCTTCCAATCATCAAAAATTAGTTCCTAGGTGATTTCTAGCTTCACCAGCATCCTTTAAACATGTTGTAACACTTTTACAACCTATTAATTCTCTTAACTTGGATCAAACACCAAAAATCACCCCCTTGGTTATTCATGATCTAGGTTTATACTCAAGAACCAACTAACTCAAATCTATGGATAAATCCATCTATCTTGTTCTCACCAAATCGAAATAATAATTTCCAGTCAATGGAAACAAGAATCAATCTAAAAAGACTAGTTTTCTCCCTTTGAAAAACCTGTCTTCTCCATCTAAAACCTAAGTTCTAACATAGAAAAGATGAAGAACAAAGATAGAAAACACCCCTACCTCTTGTCTGGATGATCAATCTTCAAGCTTTATGCTTTTATCTTTATCTTCCTTTGGTCTTCCTTCTTTTCCCCCTTTTCTTTCTCTCCTTCGGCCCTTTCTTCTTTCTTTTCTTTTATTTTTCCTTTCTTTGCAGTTTCTGCTGCCTTTTAACCGAGAAAGAGAAATAAGAGAATAACCATCATATCCCTTAGGATATTTTGCTAGAACTTTCTTATCTGCTAAGAACACTCAGATTCCTCTGAATCCAGTATTCTAACTTTCAACATATTCAAAATAAATCCAAGGATTCATTAAAAATTATGTTGTACTTTTTCTCCACTTTTTCATATCTGCTGGGAGTCAATTCAGCATTAAAATGCACAACCAGTATGCCTAAAAATACCAAACTAACTCTAAAAATTCTCAAACTTTAACCACACCTTATTTAGCTCATTTGTGACCTAGAAACAAATTATCCACACCTTTTCCCTTCAAATAGCAGTTTATGTTATTTTCTGAGTCATTTTAGGCGACTTTTCACACTCGGGGTTGTAACAAAGTGCCTAAACTAACTCGGTTTGTCACCAAACTTGACTGACATGCTAAACAAGTAATATATTACCTTTGTAACTAATTACAAGCCTAACATGATTTCCAAGATGTTACAGGAACCATCTTATATCTCTAGTATATCCTCAAGTTCAACCTTTAAGAACAACAGAACATATACCAACTATGCATTTTAAACTCAACTTTAACTCTAAAGGAGTAAACTATGCATATAGATAGGCATTATATACCAAACAACCTAAACTAGTTGTTCCTACTACACCTTGTATTTAATTCTCAAAGCCCTTCTCATAAGGCAAGTGGCTACCCAATACTAATACATATAGGTCCTAGCACCACCTATCCCATAAGGTAGCAAGAACTATGTAACTAGTATTTTCTTACCTAAAACTTCTCATCGTCACTTAACAAGTGATTTCCAAGTCAACCTCATGTTAAATCAAAGTTTTAAACACCAACCTAGGCATTCTATCACACTTTGAATGTCTAAGCATTTCCCAAGAAATATCTCTAGAAGTGTCTCACTACACCCTAAAAGGCTTGCATAAATGATCCTATCAAGAAAAACTCAATTTTTTTTTCCATAAACAGGGGTCTTGTAATCGATTACATCCTTGTTGTAATCGATTACAACCAAGTCAGAAACTTAGTAATCGATTACATATTTCTCGTAATCGATTACATCAAATTCCAGAACCTAGTAATTGATTACATTCACCTTGTAATCGATTACATCACTTCCAGAGGCTTTGTAATCGATTACATCAACCTTGTAATTGATTACACCAAGCATAAAAATGGTTCTACAGAACGTGGTACTGTTCCATTGGAACAAATCACGAATTTTGATCATTTCAAACCAATTTCTAGGTGATTTTAAGTTCCTAACAAGTTCACTAATATGAAGGAAACACAACACACTAATTGATTTCACCAAAAATGGATCCAAACTCAAAATCACCCATCAAAACCCCAAAACCTACACTTTGAGCATTTTAAGTCCAAAATGGATAGTTTTAGTTTTTAATCCAAACTCTTTGCACAAACAAGTCATAAACAACATTTATAACTCATCCAAGCAAGAAAATCACATCAAACATCACAAGAACTCAATTTAGCATGTTTAACCTCAATCAACATAAACATGAAAAAGTGAGGAAAAAGATGAACTAAGTTCAAGAACCCCTACCTCATGTACAGCAAAGATGAAGATCTTGAAGTCTTGATCTTACTCTTGAATCCTCCTTCAAGCCTTAGTCCTTGGTCCTTTAGTTTTTCTCCCCTTTTCTCCTTCTTTCTTTCTCTTCCTCGGTTCTTCTTCTTTTCTCCCTATTTCTGCCTCAACCGTGAGAGAGAATTAGGAAGGGAGGTTATTTTTGGCTTCTTATAGTCAAACACTAAAAGGGTACCAAAAATCATGATCTGCTAAGAACACTTAGATTTCTCCAAATCCAGTTTTCTTGCAGCCAACAAGTTTAAAAATAAATCACAGGATTCATCAAAAATCTTGTTGCACCAAAAACATCATTTTCCATATCAGCTGCTAGTCAAACTAGTATTAAAACGCACAACCAGTATGCTTAAAAATACTAAACTAGCTCTGATTATCCTCAAATTTTAACAGAAGCCCCGTTCACATATTTGTGACCTAGAAAGAAAATCTCCACACTTATTTCTATTAACTGAGTAGTTTAAGCCATTTTCGAGGCTAATAACAGCTATATCGCACACATAGTGTTACAGTAAGGTGACTAGACATGCTTAGAAAGCCACAAAATTCAACAGATATGTTAAGCAAGTATTAGGCTATCTCTGTATCCATTTATAATCTTAACATGTTTTCCAGTGTGTTATATTTCTCCCCTTCATTTTAAGAATTTTGTCCCGAAAATTCAAATTACCACTTATCAAATACGATATCATACTCAAAAAGATCTCACTCCCCTTTAATGATATCTCATTGATTTTAAACACAAACTAACAAATCAACCAGCATGCAACTTACAAGAATATTCTGATAAGTTTCCAACATATGGCACATACAAAAGAATTCCTTGCATAGGGAATGAAGAAGAAACCATTGCTGTTCTGACTAGAGTATACACCCTCCCTGAAGCTTGCAGCTTTGGGTTGGACATAACTCCTTGTCTCTGTGAACACCTCGTAGCATAATTCCCTAGTCGACCACACTCAAAACACACCTCATAAGGTCTAACGCCATGTGGCCTTCCACACACAAAGCACTCAGGCTATAAGGTTTCCACTTGAACTAGTTCATCTTCATCGTCTTCATCTCCTTTTGAAGAACTGGATGTAGAAGTGCTTTCTTCTCCATATTGATTTATGTGAATGAATGAGATGGGTTAGTTTGTTGTTATAGGCTAGAAGTAGCATAACTAATACTACTTATCCATGTATATGTGCGATATACTAGGTTCTCGGTATTGGGTTGTTACACTTTAGGCATTAGACATATGTCTGATTGGCTCTAGTGCAAGTGGGAGATTGTTGGTGTATGCCATAGAGGCCGATACATTTTATCTGTATTTATATACATTGTATTATGCTATTTTTTAATATGTGAGGCATTTCATTTATTGTATTCTTTTTTATAAACATAATAAAGTCCTTAGAATAGTAAGTTTGATGTCGTAGGACATCAAGTGGATGACTTAATCGTGAGATCCTATTAGATAAAATACTATTCTTAAATGTCCATGGTTAAGTGTTATTGTTAATTATGACAACAATAATGCATTGAGACTAGTATGTGCGTAGACTGATGGCCATATCTCACGGGTCATGGATATGAGATATCAAGTCTTCACATGGGTACATATTAGAGTAATAATGTACTGGACAGATCCGCCATGAGAACGCTACATGGATCGTTACGTGAGTGTCATAAGCGATTCTCATAGTGATAATGGCGTATGTGGTCCTTTGACCTAAAATCACGACGATTCCTACATGAGGAGTTATGTGTTTTAATGTCGTTAAACGTCATCTGTATCAAGGTGATTATAAAGTCGGTTATTGGACATACCAGGAATCATGCGGAGGGGTGTGAGTGACCTAGATGAGATTTGTCCCTCCTACATAATAGGAGCGATATCTTCGAGCCCCCTAATTGAGTGAGACTGCGAAATGCATGGTCATGCTCAAATGAGTCAATATGAGATATCGATCTCATTTGTTGTTATTAAGTCTACTCAGGTATCAAGAAACGAAGGATTGAACTATACAAGGGTGATACATTTAATGCCTTGTGTTCAATCTAGATATCTGAACAAAGAGAATAAACTACAAGGAAACATTGGTCACGGAAAGGTTATGTCAAATCACTGACATTATCATTACTTGGGTGGCAGCGATGTATAGCTAGATACTACTCACTGCTTGTAATATTAAAATGGGATTTTAATATTACTGCCAACATTATGAGAACTTGCAGGGTCACACATATAGAGTAGACTAAATTAGAGTAATTAGGATCCAAGTTGGACTTGGATTCAATTGATGAGTCTAGGGTTGCATAACTTACCTTGCTGTTGATTTCACTCACTTAAGGCAGTCAGCTATTATAAATAGCACTACTAAGGGGCTGTTATAGGATGCATTAAAAAAAAACCCTAGCCGCACTTGACAGAAAGAGTGAGTGAGAGAGAGACAGGTTTCTTCTTTTCTCTTCTCAACTAGCACTGTGTGAGAGAGGCGTGACTCCTATTTGCGTATATTGGATATTCGTGAGTCTATTTATGTGGATACCGTAGAGACATCATCGCTATTACGATGTTGGTGATTCACGTCACTTGTTTTGATCACGCTTCAAGAGGTAAACAATTTTAAAACTTGGATTATGGCTTTTTCGCATGGATCCTTGGTGGGAATTTTGTTTCTGCTGTGTGATGTATATGCCATTCTCAAAAGTGGTATCAGAGACACTTGCGAAACCATGATTCGATTTTTCTGCTTTTGTTTTGTATGAGATGACATGATTGATGTTCTGTTTTTCGTAAAAGATATGATCTTTATGTGTTATTTTTAAAACCCATTACGAAAACATATTCTATTTTATGTGTTGTATGCAAAACTATGATGTTGTTTTCAAAACCATGAAGTTGTTCATATATTCTGTGAAAACCATTTTGTATTGAGATGTATGTTTTTGCGAAGCTTTCTGGTATGTATGTGACACGTACAATGTTATGCACAGCGACACGGAGCAGGGGTTATAGAATCCTTATTTCTGGCTAGCGGCAACAAAGGTTTTGGAAACCTTGTTCTTGTTTTGAGGCAGCGACATCAAGTGTTGATGTCAAACCGTCAAGGAGGTGCAAGAGGTTTTGGAAATGTTTTGAATAGCATCAAGTGTTGATGTCAAACCATCAAGGAGGTGCAAGAGGTTCAAATATTGAATAGCGGCACAAGGGTTCCTCGTGGCGTATGAAGTGTTCATGTGTTTTCGGGTTCAGGGTTTAAGTGTTGATACCCTAGCTGTCAAGGGAGGCACAAAAGATTCAGCTCTTGCTTATAGTTCAAATTTTTGGGTTGGGGCACTACCCCGTACCCCGCATGGGGTAGCATCCCCTTGACCCCCAGCCGCATACCGAGATGTGGTTCTCCTACCCACTGACCAGGCAGTAAGAACCCCTTCTAACTCTGCGTAGAGCATCTTTTCGAAGGCGCGATATTCAAATCCGTTTTTATAACTCACAAAATAATAATGTATTATTACTTTGTGTTTATGTGTACTTTGTGGTGCATGGTGCATGGTTATGGCCTTAGTCCTCCTTTTATAGTATTTTGGTTATTTTAAAATACGACTTGCGTGTTGTGCCTTTTTCTCTACATTCTGATTGTACATTCTCTTCTCACCTAACTCCCCTCAAATGTAAAAGAGGTTTCTATATAATGTAATCTTGATGTGGAGGTATGAAGGCGGCATCAAATGAGGACGTTGGTGGGAGGCGCTTGTGAAGCTAGTTTGCTCCCTTGTTTTAGTTAATGATTCTCTCTTAGGGGCCATAACCATGTCACATTTATTATATGCTTTATATGTATGAGATGCGTGGATGATGTTTATGGTATGATAAACAACTTAATAAATGGTGAGATCTGATAATAATAAAAATTCCCTCAAAAGCAAATATTAAGTCATTATGTGATACCTTCCAATGCGTGGCACTTGTCAAGACTAGTATCGATTAAGTGTAGGTCTGCTAAAGCAGGATGCCTTTATCTATATTAGTAAGACGCGATGGGATGAGGGTAATATCCAACTGTCAACCATTAGGTCTGACTTAACTAGGCCATTTCAATAGGATTGAAGGCTTAGAGGCATGGAGTTGGGCTTTAGTCCATTGGATAGATTAAAATAAGTGTTATTCACCCAACTATCCGAGTGTTACATATAATGCAATTTAAAAGAGTTTTCTACCTAAATAACTGAATTTTGGGTGATTAACCAAAACTAACTCAAAGCTAGGTGAAATATGGATCTTGGCCCACTAGGAAATCTTATGATGGGATTTTCGGGGTCAATGCTGAGGGTCATTGATTTCAATAAAATAGTGGGAGGCATATTTAATTAAAGACCTTATTAAATATGTTTATGACATGATACTTATATTTTGTATATTTATGTTGATAGATTACCATGGTAACAAATACTTCAAGTAACTTATCATTGCGATCAATCCTTGAGAAGGACAAGTTATCTGGGACAAATTTCCTAGACTGGTATAGGAACTTGAGGATTGTCATCAAGCAAGAGAAAAAGTTGTATGTTCTATAATAGCCTATTCCTAAGCCACTTGCTACTAATGCCCCTAGAGCTAAAAGAGATGCTTATAAGAAGCATCAAGATGACGCCTTGGACGTCGGATGTCTAATGCTAGCCACCATGAACTCTGAGCTCCAAAAGTAACACGAGAACATGGATGCCTATGATATGATCGTATACCTCAAAAAACTTTATCAAGAGCAGGCTAGACATGAAAGATATGAGGTCTCTAAAGCACTGCTTCAGTGCAAGCTGGTAGAAGGAAGCCCTATTAGTGCTCATGTACTCAAGAAGATTGGGTACATTGAAAACCTAGAGAGACTTGGTTTTCCTTTGGGCCAAGAGTCGACCACTGACTTAGTCCTGTAGTCGTTGCCAGAAAGTTTTAGTCAATTTGTCATGAACTACAACATAAATGAAATTGATAAATCACTACCAGAGCTGCTAAGCATGTTGAGAACTGTTGAGCAAAACATAAACAAAGGCAAAGGAAAGGCAATAATGATGGTCCAAAAGAATAAGGGAAAGAAACAGTAGAAAAACCCAAGGACAAGTGGAAGGGCAATGGCAAAGATAAGTCCAAGCCCAGCACTTCTGGCTTGAAACCAGTGGGTGGCGTGGCTAAGGAAGGTACGTGCTTCCATTGTGGTCAAACCGGACATTGAAAGAAGAACTGTGCTAAGTACCTAGAGGAGCTCAAGAAGAAGAAGGGAAGTGAGACTTCCACTTCAGGTATTTTTGTTATAGAAGTCAATTTATCTATTTCTGCATCATGGGTATTAGATATTGGATGTGGATCTCACATTTGTGTAAATGTGTATGATCTAAAGAACAGTAGACTATTGACTAAGGGCGAAGTCGACCAATGAGTTGGAAATGGAGCAAATGTTGCTACATTAGACGTAGGGACTTATCTTTTATCTTTGCCCACTCGACTTGTAATAGAGTTAGATAACTGCTATATTGTGCCTACCATAAGTAGGAATATCATTTTTGTTTCTTGTTTGGACAAGAAAAGCTTTACTTTTATTATAAATGACAAATATTGCTCCATTTATTTGAATGATATTTTTTATGGTAGTGCACAATTGAGTAATGGACTTTATGTCCTTGATCTCGAAACGTCCATCTATAACATAAGTACAAAGAGGTTTAAATCAAATGATATGAACCCAACTTATCTCTGGCATTATCGTTTGGGCCACAAAAATGAGAAATGCATCTCTAAACTCCATAAAGATAGATTCTTGGACTTGTTTGATTTCGAATCATATGAGATATGTGAATCTTTTTTGTTGGGGAAGATGACCAAGGCCCCATTCTCTGAACA
This sequence comes from Ormosia emarginata, assembly GCA_029884605.1. Taxonomy (NCBI): domain Eukaryota; kingdom Viridiplantae; phylum Streptophyta; class Magnoliopsida; order Fabales; family Fabaceae; genus Ormosia; species Ormosia emarginata. Next base: position 488,131 of record JAQQTP010000074.1, read on the forward strand.
ATGTGAAAGGGCTAGTGATCTTTTGGGTCTTATACATAGTGATGTATGTGGACCCCTAAACAAACTGGCTAGAGGCAATTTTTAATACTTCATTACATTTACTGATGATTTCAGTAGATATGGATTTGTATACCTTATGAAACACAAATCAGAATCCTTTGAAAAGTTCAAGGACTTCAAGAATGAAGTACAAAACCAACTTGGCAATAGTATTAAAGTCCTTCGATCAGATCGAGGTGGTGAATACTTGAGTCAATAGTTTGATGATCATCTGAAAGAATGTGGGATAATATCTCAACTCACTCCTCCAGGAACACCACAATGGAATGGTGTCTCTAAAAGGAGGAACCGAACCTTATTAGACATGGTCCGATCCATGATGAGTCATGCAGACCTTCCAGGCTCCTTTTGGGGACATGCGCTGTTAACAGCAGTTTTCACACTTAATAGTGTTCCATTTAAAAAGGTTCAAAAGACATTATATGAGATATGGACTGGGAGATGACCCAATATGTCTTTCATGAAGATTTAGGGTTGCGACGCTTATATCAAATGCCAAGTTTCTGATAAGCTTGGGCCCAAATCAGATAAATGCTTCTTTGTGGGGTATCCCAAGGAAATCAAGGGATACTATTTCTATAATCCTACCGAGGGCAAAATGTTTGTCGCACAGTTCCTAGAAAATGAGTTTATCTCCAAAGGAATCAATGGGAGAAAAGTAGAACTTGAAGAAGTTCAAGGCTCACAAAGTAGCAACGATCCAATGGTGGAAATAGAGCAGCATCCACAAAGTGTTGTGGAGTAACAGCCTACTCTAGTAACACAAGACTTGCATAGGTCTAATAGGATACGTCATCAACTAGAGAGATATAGATTTCCCATGACCCAACAAGGTGACGTATTGCTCATAGATCAAGATGAGCCTGTGACTTACTAGGAAGCCATTATTGGCCCAGAATTTGAGAAATGGCTTAAGGCCATAAGATCTAAAATAGAATCCGTGTATGCCAACTAGGTATTGACCTTGGTTGACCCACCTGAAGGGGTAAAACCCATTGGGTGCAAGTGGGTTTTCAAGAAGAAAACCGATATAGATGGTAATGTGCATACCTTTAAGGCGCGATTGGTGGCTAAAGGTTTCAAGAAAATTCATTGTGTAGACTATGATGAGACTTTTTCCCCAGTTACGATGCTTAAATTCGTTTAAATCTTACTTGCTACTATAGCATACCATGATTATGAAATCGAACAAATGGATGTCAAAACTATTTTTCTTAATGGAAATCTTCTCAAGGATGTGTACATGACACAACCTGAGGGTTTTGCCACTCCACAGGAAGCTGGAAAAGAGTACAAGTTGTAATGATCTATTTATGGATTGAAGCAAGCTTCCAGAAGTTGGTTTGATAATACAATCAAATAGTTTAGTTTCATCAAGAATGAAGAAGAATCTTGTGTCTACAAGAAGGTTAGTGGGAGCACAATTATCTTTTGGTGTTATATATAGATGACATACTACTCATTGGAAATGACATCCCTACCCTACAGTCTATAAAGACTTGGTTAGGGGAGTGCTTTTCTATGAAGGACTTGGGCGAAGCCACCTATGTGTTAGGTATCAGGATCTATAGAGATATATCATAGAGATTGCTTGGCCTAAGTTAGAGTACATACATAGACAAAGTATTAAAATGATTTAACATGCATGAATCCAAGAAAGAACTCTTGCCTATGTCGCATAGTGTAAGCCTATCTAAGGCTCAATCCCCTACCACCCAGGATGAAAGGGATCGCATGAGCAAGATTCCATATGTATCTGCAATTGGATCTATCATGTATGTCATATTATGTACTCGACCAGATATCTCGTATGCTTTGAGCATGACGAACAGGTACCAATCTGATCTTGGTGAGAGTCACTGGGCTGTTGTCAAGAACATCCTTAAGTACTTGAGAAGGACTAAGGATTCATTCTTGGTATATGGAGGCAAAGAGGAGCTAGTTGTAAAGGGTTACACTGATGCTAGCTTCCAAACCGATAAGGACGACTCCAAATCACAATTGGGTTATTTTTTTGCCTGAATGGTAGGGCTGTGAGCTGGAAAAGTTCAAAGCAAGAGATAATCGCCGATTCTACCATAGAGGCTAAGTATATTGTTGCCTCCAATGCAGCAAAGGAGGCCATTTGGATCAGGAAGTTCATTTCTGAACTTGGCGCATTCCTAGCATTGTGGACCCAATGGACCTCTATTGTGATAATAATGGAGCCATTGCACAAGCTAAGGAGCCTAGATCTCACCAATGATCCAAACATATACTTAGGCGCTTCTATCTCATTCGAGAGATCATCGATAGAGGAGATGTGAAGATATGCAGAGTACCAATAGATGATAACATTGTTGATCCACTGACGAAGCCTCTTGTACAACAGAAGCATGAGGGTCACACTAGGTCTTTAGGCATTAGACATATGCCTGATTGGCTCTAGTGCAAGTGGAAGATTGTTGGTGTATACCCTAGAGGCCGATACATTTTATCTGTATTTACATATACTGTATTATGCTATTTTTTAATATATGAGGCATTTCATTTATTGTATTCTTTTTTATAAGCATAATAAAGTCCTTAGAATAGTCAGTTTGATGTTGTAGGACATCAAGTGGATGACTTAATCGTGAGATCTTATTAGATAAAACACTATTCTTAAATGTCCCTGGTCAAGTATTATTGTTAATTAGGACAATAATAATGCATTGAGACTAGTATGTGTGTAGACTGATGGCCACATCTCACGGGTCATGGATATGAGATATCAACTCTTCACATGGGTACATATTAAAGTAAAATGTACTTGACAGACCCGCCGTGAGAATGCTACATGGATCGTTACGTGAGTGTCATAAGTGATTCTCATAGTAAAAATGGTGTTTATGGTCCTTTAACTTGAAATCACTATGATTCCTATATGAGGAGTTGTGTGTTTTAATGTCGTTAAACGTCATCTGTAACAAGGTGATTGACGAGCGCCGAACTCAGTCAAAATTATAACCGAAGTTATTACCTAAACTTGTAGTATAGTGAACAACACCGGATCGTCTCCTCAAGGATCGTAAATGCAATTTGATCAAATTAAGTTAAGTTAGAAAAAAGGGGGTTTTTAATGGTTCAAGGATCGCAGTGACAAGATTTAAAGAGAAATAACAATTAGAAGAACAGTCAATTCAGAAATCTATCCGAGATTGAGTGGATTCAATCATAAACCTTTCAACAAACATTTGAAGCACATTTGAATGGTTAACTTGGATCTAACCGAGATCTCAAAGCATTAGGTCCAGAAATTCACACTAGACAATCATCCGAATTCAATTGACAAGTGATAAACACAAATCTGCAATCGCACCATTCATGTAGATATATGTCAATTTAAGCACCGAATTCAATTAACCTAGGCACCAATCAAGTAACTTAACCTCTTCAATTATGTGATTAGTTTAGATCAATCGGTTCTAAGTTTCATCACAAATTTCAATCTTCAGTTATGTGATTAATTCAGATCAATTAGTTCTAAGTTTCATCACAATACTTAATCTTAAACCAAGATCAAATCAGATCAAACATAAACAGAATCACCATTCATGTATTCAAGATCAAGAAAACATAAGAAGAAGAAGAAGAGAAGAGGAATTCAAATATAAATAAATACATTACATAACCAAGGTCTCAAGAATCCAAACCACAATCTCTTCAAGAGTCCCGAATTGACTGAAAGTAACTTAGCTCTCCATTACAATGAAGGAAATCATCAAAATATACAAGAGCTATGAGAAACTATGAAGAAACAAGAAGAAACTATAAGAGAATTGAAGGAGAATACAACTTGTTGTTAATGATAACCAATGGTGCCCTTTTATAGAAGTCTAGGGTAACAAAATAACAAAGGGGAGTTGGTGGATGAGTGGGTTCGTGAGAGGAGTGGTTGAATGGGTTGGTGAGTGGGTTGGTGAGTGGAGTGGTTGAATGGGTTGGTGAGTGGAGTGGGTGAGTGGGTTGGTGAGTGGAGTGGTTGAGTGGGTTGGTGAGAGGAGTGGTTGAGTACAAAAATTTTGATGTCTGACTTGGAAGCCAAAAACGACCAACTATACTTCAGATCCACGAAAAGTACTCTTCATAAAAGTTGTAGATCTTTGTCTTGGCTATAACATGCATATCTAGATCGTCCAATTTGGCTTCCTGCAGCCCAAGATATGGCCCAAATACCACAGGTCACTCAAACCCAACTTCAGCACCTCTGTTCCGACTTACAGGCTCAAACTGACCCATTAGACTTCATTTTTTCAAAAAGTGTTCTTCATGAAAGTTGTTTATTTGGGTCTTAACTATCAACTGTAGAAATTTCATCCCATATCCATTATTACAGCTTGGGATATGATTTTATGAGTGCACACCATTCGGATTCTAGTGACAAAACCCGTATTCTAACTTCCATGTAAACTTAGGTCCCTTAGACATCTGAATTGGACTTCGAGCTCTTCATTAAAGTTGTAGAGCTTCCTCCTAGCTTTCCTACAAGGTAAAATTCATGATTATCAGATATCAGGAACTCAAGTTATGGCCAAAATACAGAAACAGTGTCAAATCTCAATAATGCTGAAAATATTCAATTAGGACCAATTTGAGCTCAAACTCCCAAAATCATACCAAACTCAATCAATTACGAATATGGAGAGTGTAAATGACTAAACATAAGGGTTTCTTAATGAATAAAATATGTGATTATCAGTGATTATAAAGTCAGTTATTGGACATACCGCGAATCATGCGAAGGAATGTGAGTGACCTAAATGGGATTTGTCCCTCCTACATAGCAGGAGCGATGTCTTCGGGCTCCCTGATTGAGTGAGACTGCGAAATGCATAGCCATGCTCAAATGAATCGATATGAGATATCAATCTCATTTGTTGTTATTAAGTCTACTCGGGTATTAGGAAACGAAGGATTGATGTAACACCCACAGTAGGGTATCACATTTAAGACTAATCCTAATATAACTTACCCAAGTTGTAAAAGAATTAATTTTGTGAAATACTGATTTTAAAATTTCTTTTGCGGAATAACTGTAATTAAATAAAAACCTTTGAGCATAAAACGTAACTAAAATTAACCTTGCCTTAACTTACATATATAACAAAACATTGTTTGCAAATAATTTATATAATTACACACTCAAGCCCAAAAGTTAATATATATGTTGCACATGACGAAAATATAAACTACTAAACCATAACCTCCCAAACCAAACTAAGGATTCGGGCCCTCAGTAGGATCCTCCTCCTCTTCCTCAGTGCCATCATTAAAGAACCCCAGCGAATATAACAAATGACTAGCGGGTGTCCTAGTTGATGATACCATCGAATCCTCCTACGGGGTATAAAAACTGCCACCCTAGAATTCACGTATAGGCATCGTGAACTCAAGACGCACTGAAGCATGCTGCGTCAACACAGGAGTTCCACCTCTAGTACCACTGAGGTTAAGAGTTCAGTCCCCGGTATACACAAACCACTCATTCCCATAATCAAACCTCCACGCATCAGTCCCTCCATGGAACTGTACGGTGATGAAACCCAGAACTTGACGTCTCGCCGCCATAAAGACAAATACAGCAAAGATCACTGATAATAAAAAGAATCACCAGCCTCCTCATCTCCTTGGTCTTTGTAACATCCCGAAAAGTATCTGTTTAATTATAAATAATCATTTTATAATATTCTTGATTTTTAGGAATTTTTTTAGAATTTTTCGGAAACGATGAATATTTTAATATATTTCTCGTTTTACATGTACACTGAGCTGAGAATTGCTAAGGTCAGTGTAACACTCCAGAAATTAATTATTTTACCATAAATAGTCATTTCCTAATATTTGTGATTTATGTGAATTCTTTTAGAATTTTTCAGAGATGATGAATATTTTAATATATTTCTCGTTTTGCGTGAGTATTGAGCAGAGTTGGGAAAACGACTGTAATACTTCAAAAATTGGGAAATGATTAGACGAATAGTCGTTTTACAATATTTACAATTTTTGAGAATTTTCTGGGATTTTTTCGGAAATGTCGAATATTTTAATATATTCCTCGTGTTGCGTGCGCACTGAACGGAACTGAAGAAACGCGATGTTTTCTCCGTGAACCTGGAACTATGAACACCTCGACTGGGAATCTTACTAAACCTGAGGTTGGACACAGTTTACGAGGTTCAATGTTTTTCGAAAAATTTTAACAGATAAAATAAAATAATACTGCGTGAAATTTATTTGTCAGATTAATTAAATACCGACTTATCATTAATTCGTAACTATTATCCATTGGATAATAGCATGTAATAAAAAAATCTATCACATTATCCTAATGCAATCTACTTTATGTTTAATCAACTCACTTTAATTCAAATTTAATGTAAAATAATCAAAGCTTCTTTGAGAAGCTTTGACCAAACAATGATCAAAAAGCCCTTAGCTTCCAAGGGAAGCCAAAACACTCTCACTTCTCTCTCTCTGCATGGCATGGCAAAGGCCAAAATAAGGGGGAAATTGATTTGCTTCATTTAGTTAATTACACCACACAAATTCATTTAACCTAAAAACACTTTCTCTATCTTCTTCTTCTTCATTCTTCATTTTGCTTTCTCCTCCTTCACTCTACAAGAGCTACAGCCAGCCCTCTTCTTCGCCACTCAATCTTCACAAAATTTTCATTCAACTACATTTTCTTAATCCCTTCCCTTTCCTAAACACCTTTCTTGCTTGGAGCATCTTGAAATTCCACTATTTTCACCATCTTCTTCAAGATTCAAGCTTTGAGTTCTTAGGTAAGATTTTTGATTCTTCCTTCCCTCTCTTCATTTTCGTGTTCATGGTCCTCTTGGTGACCATCCATGCTTTATTTTTCAAGCATTGGTGTTGTTTTAACCAAGTTAAAATTTCTAGGGTTTTGGTGGCACCCAATCCGAATTTGCAAGGAGTTTCTTGGTGGTTCTTCTTGATTTCTACACTTAGGTAAGAGGACGACGCTCCTCCTCAACCTCTATTAGCATTTAGGAACCTTGATTGTGTTGTTTGTGGAAAAACCCTAATGAGGGTTATCCTTTGATTTTGTGATTAGTATGCTTATATGTTGATTTTATGGAGTTCATGACCTTGATTGGATTGATTGTGTATATTGATATATTGGATTGGATTGGATGGCTTGAAATGGAAGAAAATGAATTTGGAATGGCTCTTGGGTGGCCACGGTTTTAAGGTTTAAATTGATGTGTTCTTTGTGAACAAATTTTAACAAGTGAATCGTTAAATTAATCAAGTGTGTAGTATAAAATCAATGGAATGGAAAATTGAGGATTGAACCCTTTAGGGAGGCCACGGCCTCTAGGGCAAATTGGGACTTAAATATGTAAATTTTGGTAATCTTGGAGATTGGAAAAATTAAATGGTTAAAACATAGATAATAGATTAGTAAATTAGTAAATTTGGAAGAATGAAATAAAATCGGAGATTCATAAATTTTAAAGAACCAAGAAATGAACTTGTCATGAAGCTTGAGAAATTTTACAAGAGCAAGAACAAGAGAGTGTGAGATCTTGAGACCTTAGAATAACCTTCTAAGTGTACGAGCATAGATTGCTTTAGGAAAACTTAATTGATTTTGAGGACTTACTTAGTGTTGGATTCTTGTAAGAATGACAAATCTTGAATAAGAATGCATAACGGATCTTAAAAATGTATTGCCTTATTTGATTTCAATATTGTGATATTATGGGTCCATTTGAGTGACCATTTGTATATTGATGCTCTCTTGGCAAATTATGGCATATTATGGAATTGTATGAAATTGATGATCATACATGTTCATGCATAGAGTCTTATGCATTGTGAATGTCCTGTGGACTGTTGTCAGGCCAAGTTGCCTAGGAGATTGAATATACCTTAGTGCGGGTGCGAGTAGACTAGTGTAGGTCATGTTATGACCTTGGGGGCGTTGGGGTGCAGGTCCTTCATAATGGATAGTTGGTAGCTCTCCTACCCGTAGGGCAAACCGATGCAAACGCACTGACGATCCAGACCGAGACACTATCCTATATCGTGATCGAGCGTGGAATGTCCGTACAATGCCTGGATGTGCACGTGAGAATTATTGATTTTAGCACTTTGGCCGCGGCAGCCAAGTTACATACATGTCCCCTGATCTTTCTCTCCGACTGTTTGTGTCTAGCTCCATGGAGTAGGAATTTGGGAAAGCATGCATGTGCATCATGAAATAATCTGTCATTGTAAATCATTACTTTCTGTATCTGTGAATTGTCTGATCATTACTGTAATGAACATCTACCTTGAATTGTTTATTTGCTTACTGTTGGATCTACTGTTTATTAATTGGAAATGCTATTTTGAATTGCTATTTGGGCGTGTTGCGCTGTTTTGTTTCTGGCTGCTATAATTGGTAATGATGGTAGGATGTCTTACCTCTTTCTTGTATTCCTATTATTTGCTACTTGTGTGTATACGGTATCTACCGAAGACGACGACAAGGAGGTTGAAGCCCCTGATTTCCCCAGCTTCTGGCCAGATCAAGACTAGCATCCATAGAGGAAGATGGAGGCACGCATGCACGGATTTCTAGGCGATGTGCATCTAACCTTCCTCGGAGGGCCGGAGTGTTGGCACATCAACTTGAGTTCCGACCGCTGTGTCTATTTGGGAGACGTGTCGATTGCTTTAGCCTGGAGACGTCATAAGATGCCAGTTTTCACTTGCTATGTCAGCCTGCGCTTGGAGTTTTACTTGCCCATTTGGGAGATGTGGGGTGACCGTTACTACACCCCACAGGAAGACTCTTTTGATTCCACCGCTCGGGCTCCTGCCCGTGCCTCTGTGGTTCCGATGGAGGTTTCCTCGGACGAGGAGGATCCTGCTGAGGACCCTGATACGGTCCCTCCTCCTCTGAGACCTGATTTTACCGGTAGCCGCTGATTGATTGGGCTAGCGTTCTATTTTGGGGGCCGATGTATTATTTTTGGTGGGCTGTATATTTTGATATTCCGGGGGATGTATGTGTATGATTCCTTTGAAATTTGGTATAATTTTGCTTTTGAAAATTTCCAGGCTTGTATCTAAAGTACGCTTGATATTCAAATATATATATATATATATATATATATATATATATATATGTGAGTTTTATTTTATTTCTGTCTTACTCTTTACTTGTTATTCAAGTTTCGTCACTTAGTTTTATTTATTAATTAAAAATATATATATGTATACTGCAATTTTTACTCACGTATTAAAGCATCGAACCTTAAACTAAATGAACCGGGTCTTAATTCAGAAAAATTTTATTTTTTGCATTTTCATTTATGTTTAATAATGTGACGTTCCCTCTCCAAAAAGGGGCGTTACATTAAGTTGGTATCAGAGCCCCGGTTTGTGTTACTTTGGGTCTTGTGTGTGAGTCTGTCTTGTTTGTGCTGTGTGAATCTCTGTGATTGGTGTTTTGAATGAATCTCTCTGACCTTCCTTGTGTTTTTCAGTTAATCCGATTCAAGAGGAAGTAAGATGGCGAGAGGCGGAGAAATGACAGTTGTTGTAGAAGCGATGCAGCGGATGGCGAAAGTCATCGCGCAGCAAAATGAGCGTGCTGCTCAACAACAAGAGAGAGCTACCCAACAACTTGAGGTGACTGCAGATGCACAAAACTTAGTAGAATTTCGTCGCCACAACCCTCCACAATTCAAGGGAGAATTTGATCTAGACAAGGCTAGTTTGTGGATCAAGGAACTCGAGAAGGTTTTCTGTGGCATGAACTGGGCCAAAGATAAGAAGGTGAATTACGCTACCTTTATGCTTGTCGGCAATGCCGAAGACTGGTGGAATGGAGCCCAGAGAGCACTGGAGGCCGAAGGGCGCGACATTACATGGGACTTGTTCAAGGACAAATTCTTGGATAAGTACTTTCCTACCAGTGCACGACATGCAAAGGAGATGGAATTCCTCAACCTGAGACAAGGAGGCATGACCATCTGTGAGTATGCGGCCAAGTTTGAGAACTTGGAGAAGTTCTCAACGCATTATTAGCATCAAACAGATGAAGCTTGGAAGTGTTGGAAGTTCACTGAAGGGTTGAGGTACGAAGTGAAGAAGGCTGTAATCACTTTGAAAATTAAAGTATTCTCAGAACTGTTAGACACGTGCTGTGAAGTTGAGGCCTTGGAACAAGCTAGAGACTCGAGGAGTAAGAACTTTGGACCTACGAGGTTCCAAAGAGGTGGAGGCAATAGTTCAAACCGCTTCCAAAAGAAATCTTATTCCCGACCAGCGGGAGGTCAGCAACAAACTGGTAGAAGTTCTGGTGGAGGTTCTACTGGGAACGGGACTGGTCAGATTGTGGCATATCCTTCTAAATGTCTAAAGTGTGGAAAAGACCATCACACGAGAGACTGCATGATCAAGGGATTTATCTGCTTCAGATGTGGCAAACCGGGCCACATGTCCAGAGAGTGCAACCAAGCAAAGACTAAACCTTCAATCAATGCAACTCAAGCCAAGAAACCACAAGCTGGAGGTCGAGTCTACACTATGAGCGGAGCTGAAGCCTCTGAATCCGAAGACTTGATTCAAGGAGAAGGCACCATAGAAGGTAATCTTTTAAAAGTACTGTATGACTCTGGGGCAACCCATTCTTTCATATCATATGATTGTGTGCTACGACTTGGCTTACCTATGTCTGAACTACCCTTTGATTTAACTGTTTCAACCCCTATTGACAAACTGGTAGTTACTACCAAAGTCTGTTTGAAGTGTCCCCTAATTGTTGAAGGTTGAATTTTTTCTGTCGATTTGATCTGTTTACCTTTTTCACAACTAGATATAATCTTAGGGATGGACTAGTTGTCTTCCAACCATGTTCTATTATATTGCTCTAGAAAAACCATAGTCTTTCCTGTGGATGAAGATTCTAGATACTTGACGGCCAACCAAGTGCGAGCTTTACTGAAAGAAGGAGCTCAAGGATACATGCTGCTATCTTCTTTGAAAATCGAGAGCGAGGCTAATCTGAGTGCTATTCCGGTAGTGAAGGAGTTCTCTGAAGTCTTTCCAGAAGATGTACCTGGTTTACCACCGACGCGTGAGATAGAGTTTGCTATTGACCTTGTACCGGGAGCTGGTCCCGTGTCTATAGCACCTTACCAGATGTCGCCAACAGAATTGGCAGAACTTAAGAAACAACTAAAGGAGCTTTTGGAGAAATAGTTTGCCAGACCAAGTGTATCGCCCTGGGGAGCGCTAGTGTTGTTAGTTCGAAAGAAGGACGATACCTCGAGATTGTGTGTGGACTATAGGCAGTTGAACAAGCTGACGATTAAGAACAAATATCCACTCCCAAGAATTGACGATTTGATGGACCAACTGAAGGGAGCAATATTATTTTCGAAGATCGATCTGAGATCTGGGTACCATCAGATAAGAGTGAAAATGGATGATATACCCAAGACTGCTTTTTGTACCCGATACGGTCATTACGAATACCTTGTGATGCCGTTTGGTGTAACGAATGCACCTGCTATCTTCATGGACTACATGAACAAAATCTTTCATCCGTACTTGGACAAGTTTGTTGTCATCTTCATTGACGATATCCTGATATATTCCCCGAACCGGGAGGATCATGCTAAGCACCTCAGCATACTTCTCCAGATTTTGAAGGAGAAGAAACTGTATGCCAAGCTGTCGAAGTGTGAGTTTTGGTTAGATGAAGTTAAGTTTTTAGGCCATGTGATCTCGAAGGAAGGAATCGCCATGGATCCATCAAAAGTGGAGGCAGTGTTACAATGGGAATGACCGAAGTTAGTAACGGAGATTCGTAGCTTCGTGGGTTTGGCCGGATATTACAGAAGGTTCATAGAAGGGTTTTCCAAAATTGCTGGACCGCTCATTCAATTAACAAAGAAGAACCAAGCCTTTTAGTGGACTGATAGCTGCGAGCAGAGTTTCTAAGAGTTGAATAAACGGCTAACCACCTCACCAGTATTGGTGCTACCTGATCCGAATGTACCAAGGATTGGGGTCTTGCAACATAGAAGAGTGGTGGCTTATGCTTCGCGATAGTTGCGAGTACATGAAAAGAACTACCCGACGCATGATTTGGAACTAGCAGCTGTGGTTTTTGCTCTGAAGATATGGAGGTATTTCCTCTATGGAGCAACATTCAACATCTACAGTGATCACAAAAGCTTGAAATATTTGTATGATCAGAAAGAACTGAACATGAGGCAACAAAGATGGGTAGAATTCCTGAAGGACTATGATTTTCAGCTATTGTATCACCCTGGCAATGTGAATGTCATGGCAGACGCCTTGAGTAGAAAGACCATCAATGTTTCTGCTCTGATGATTAAGGAAAGAGACCTCATAGAACAGTTTAGAGATGTTTGGTCATTCGTTAAGTTGGAACCCGGAAAGATTTGTATGAACATGGTCACCATTTCAAATGAGTTAATGGATGACATACGGGAAAAGTAGAAGGTCGATGAATTCTTGCAAGAAGTGAGAGAACTGATGGGGCAAGGTAAAGAAATGGAATTTGAGGAAAGAATAGATAGAATTCTGAGATTCTGAGGTAGAGTTTGTATTCCCCGTGACCAAGGGCTTAGACGATATATTGTGGATCATGCTCATACCAGCATGCTGAATATGCACCTGGGCATAACGAAGATGTACCAAGACTTAAAGAAGTTGATCTGGTGGCATGGGATGAAGAGCGATGTCACTAGATGCGTATCGACTTGTCTAGTTTGTCAAAAAGCTAAGGTGGAACATCAAAGACCTACAGGATTGCTGCAACCATTGTCTATTCTTGAATGGAAATAGGACAGCATTGCAATGGATTTTGTTGTGGGTTTGCCAAGGACAAAGAAAGGACATGACTCGATTTAGGTAATAGTGGATCGACTCACAAAGTCAACTCATTTTCTCCCGATCAACATAAAGTACAGTATGGAGAAGTTGACCCAACTATATATTGGAGAGATCGTCAGGCTGCATGGTGTGTCTGCGAGTATTATTTCGGATAGGGATCCGAGGTTTACTTCAAAATTTTAGCAGAGTCTACAGGCATTGTTGGGAACAAAGTTACGTCTAAATTCGGCGTACCACCCATAAACCGATGGTCAATATGAAAGAATGATCCAATCTCTAGAAGATTTGCTTAGAGCTTGTACTATAGAACAGACTGGAAGTTGGGATGAAGTTCTACCGCTGATAGAATTCACCTACAACAACAGTTACCATTCAAGTATAGGGATGGCACCCTATGAAGCTCTGTATGGACGACGGTGTCGGACACCATTGTGTTGGTACCAAGAGGGTGAGCGTCTCACGACTGGACCAGATATCATTCAGCAGACAATTGAGAAGGTCAAAATGATTCTAGAGAAGATGAGGACTGCTCAGAGCCAGCAAAAGAGTTATGCGGATAAGCGAAGAAAGTCTCTTGAGTTTGAGGAAGGTGAGCATGTATTCTTGAAAGTCACACCCACGACTGGGGTCGGTTGGGCTTTGAAATTTAGAAAACTTACCCCAAAATTTCTTGGACCTTACCAAATTCTTCGCCGGATAGGTCCAGTAGCTTACCAGATAGCCTTACCCCCTTTCCTTTCTAACATACACAATGTCTTCCATGTGTCACAACTGTGTGAATATTTACCTGACCCAAGTCATGTCATAGCACTGGACACAATACAATTGAAAGAGAACTTGACCTATGAGGCGCTTCTTGCGAGAATTGAGAACCGACGGATAAAGCAACTTAGAGGCAAGGAGATCCCATTAGTAAAGGTGATTTGGAACGAAACAACTGGTGATGCGACTTGGGAGCCAGAAGATAAGATAAAGGAGCAACATCTAGAACTATTTTAAGGTACGTAAATTTTGAGGACGAAATTCCTTTTAGTAGGGGAGTGTTGTAACATCCCGAAAAGTATCTGTTTAATTAAAAATAATTATTTTATAATATTCTTGATTTTTAAGATTTTTTTTGGAATTTTCTGAAAACGACGAATATTTTAATATATTTCTCGTTTTACATGCACACTAAGCTGAGAATTGCTGAGGTCAGTGTAACGCTCCGGAAATTAATTATTTTACCACAAATAGTCATTTCTTAATATTTGTGATTTATGTTAATTCTTTCGAAATTTTTCGGAGATGACGAATATTTTAATATATTCCTCGTTTTGCGTGAGTATCGAGCAAAGTCGGAAAAATGATTGTAATACTTCAAAAATTGGGAAATGATTGACAAATAGTCGTTTTACAATATTTACAATTTTTGAGAATTTTCTGGGATTTTTCTGGAAACGTCGAATATTTTAATATATTTCTCATTTTGTGTGCGCACTGAACAGAACTGGAGAAACGCGATGTTTTCTCCGTGAACCTGCAACTATGGACATGTCGACGGGGGATCTTACTAAACCCGAGGCTGGACATAGTTTACGAGATTTCACATTTTTTGAGAAATTTTAACAGATAAAATAAAATAATACTGCGTGAAATTTATCTGTCAGATTAATTAAATTCTGACTTCTATCAACTGTAACTATTATCCATTGGATAATAGCATGTAATAAAAAAAATCCTACACATTATCCTAATGCAATCTACTTTATGTCTAATCAACTCACTTTAATTCAAATTTAATGTAAAATAATCAAAGCTTCTTTGAGAAGCTTTGACCAAACAATGACCAAGAAGCCCTTAGCTTCCAAGGGAAGCCAAAATACTCTCACTTCTCTCTCTATGCACGGCAACAGCAGCCCAAAACAAGGAGGAAATTGATTTGCTTCATTTAGTTAATTACACCACACAAATTCATTTAACCTAAAAACACTTTCTCTCTCTTCTTCTTCTTCTTCATTCTTCATTTTGCTTTCTCCTCCTTCTCTCTACAAGAGCTACGGCCAGCCCTCATCTTCCCCACTCAATCTTCACAAAATTTTCATCTAACTACATTTTCTTAATCCTCTCCCTCTCCTAAACACCTTTCTTGCTTGGAGCATCTTGAAATTCCACCATTTTCACCATCTTCTTCAAGCTTCAAGCTTTGAGTTCTTGGGTAAGATTTTTTATTCTTCCTTCCCTCTCTTCATTTTCGTGTTCATGGTCCTCTTGGTGACCATCCATGCTTTATTTTTTAAGCATTGGTGTTGTTTTAACCAAGTTGAAATTTCTAGGGTTTTGGTGGCACCCAATCCGAATTTGCAAGGAGTTTCTTGGTGGTTCTTCTTGATTTCTACACTTAGGTAAGAGGAAGACACTCCTCCTCAACCTCTATTAGCATTTAGGAACCTTGATTGTGTTGTTTGTGGAAAAATCCGAATGAGGGTTATCCTTTGATTTTGTGATTAGTATGCTTATATGTTGATTTTATGGAGTTCATGACCTTGATTGGATTGATTGTGTATATTGATATATTAGATTGGATTGGATGGCTTGAAATGGAAGAAAATGAATTTGGAATGGCTCTTGGGTGGCCACGGTTTTAAGGTTTAAATTGATGTGTTCTTTGTGAATAAATTTTAACAAGTGAATCGTTAAATTAATCAAGTGTGTAATATAAAATCAATGGAATGGAAAATTGAGGATTGAACCCTTTAGGGAGGCCACGGCCTCTAGGGCAAATTGGGACTTAAATATGTAAATTTTGGTAATCTTGGAGATTGGAAAAATTAAATGGTTAAAACATAGATAATAGATTAGTAAATTAGTAAATTTGGAAGAATGAAATAAAATCGGAGATTCATAAATTTTAAAGAACCAAGAAATGAACTTGTCATGAAGCTTGAGAAATTTTATAAGAGCAAGAACAAGAGAGTGTGAGATATTGAGACCTTAGAATAACCTTCGAAGTGTATGAGGATAGATTGCTTTAGAAAAACTTAATTGATTTTGAGGACTTACTTAGTGATGGATTCTTGTAAGAATGGCAAATCTTTAATAAGAATGCATAACAGATCTTAAAAATGTATTGCCTTATTTGATTTCAATATTGTGATATTATGGGTCCATTTGAGTGACCATTTGTATATTGACGCTCTCTTGGCAAATTGTGGCATATTATGGAATTGTATGAAATTGATGATCATACATGTTCATGCATAGAGTCTTATGCATTATGAATGTCCTGTGGACTGTTGTAAGGCCAAGTTGCCTAGGAGATTGAACACACCTTAGTGCAGGTGCGAGTAGACTAGTGTAGGTCATGTTATGACCTTGGGGGCGTCGGGGTGCGGGTCCTTCACAATGGGTAGTTGGTAGCTCTCCTACTCGTGGGGCAAACCGATGCAAACGCACTGACGATCCGAACCGAGACACTGTCCTATATCGTGATCGAGCGTGGAATGTCTATACAATGCCTGGATGTGCATGTGAGAATTATTTATTTTAGCACTTTGGCCGCGGCAGCCGAGTTGCAGACATGTCCCTTGATCTTTCTCTCCGACTGTTTGTGTCTAGCTCCATGGAGTAGGAATTTGGGAAAGCATGCATGTGCATCATGAAATAATCTGTCATTGTAAATCATTACTTTCCGTAACTGTGAATTGTCTGATCATTACTGTAATGAACATCTACCTAGAATTGTTTATTTGCTTACTGTTGGATCTACTGTTTATTAATTGGAAATGCTGTTTTGAATTGCTATTTGGGCGCGTTGCACCATTTTGTTTCTGGCTGCTATAATTGGTAATGATGGTAGGATGTCTTACCTCTTTCTTGTATTCTTATTATTTGCTGCTTGTGTGTATACGGTATCTACCGAAGACGACGGCAAGGAGGTTGAAGCCCCTGATTTCCTCGGCTTCTGGCCAGATCAAGACTAGCATCCACAGGGGAAGATGGAGGCACGCATGCACGGATTTCTAGGCGATGTGCATCTGACCTTCCTCGGAGGGCCGGAGTGTTGGCACATCAACTTGAGTTCTGACCGCTATGTCTATTTGGGAGACGTGTCGATTGCTTTAGCCTAGAGATGTCATGAGACGCTGGTTTTCACTTGCTATGTCAGCCTGCGCCTGGAGTTTTACTTGCCCATTCGGGAGATGTGGGGTGACCGTTACTACACCCCACAGGAGGACTCTTTTGATTCCACTGCTCGGGCTCCTGCCCGTGCCTCTGTGGTTCTGATGGAGGTTTCCTCGGACGAGGAGGATCCTGCTAAAGACCCTGATATGGTCCCTCCTCCTCTGAGGGACTGATTTTACTGGTAGCTGCTGATTAGCTGCCAACGTTTTATTTTGGGGGTCTGATGTATTATTTTTGGTGGGTTGTATATTTTGATATTTTGGGGGGATGTATGTGTATGATTCCTTTGGAAATTTGGTATAGTTTTGCTTTTTAGAAATTTCCAGGCTTGTATATAAAAGTCGATTGATATTCAAATATATATATATATATATATATATATATATATATATATATGCGTATTATTCGGATGTGAGTTTTATTTATTATATATATATGTTGTTAGTTTCGTCACTTAGTTATATATATATATATATATATATATATATATATATATATATATATATATATATATATATATATATATATATATATATAACTAAGTGACGAAACTTGAACAACAAGAAAAGTAAGACAAGAAATAAAACTCACATCGAATAATACGCATATATATATATATATATATATATATATATATATATATATATACTTCCATTTTTACTCACGTATTAAAGCATCGAACAAGTTAACCTTAAACTAAATGAACCGAGTCTTAATTCAGAAAAATTTTATTTTCCGCATTTTTATTTATGTTTAATAATGTGACATTCCTTCTCCAAAAAGGGCGTTACAGTCTTCATCAAACATATACAATAAAACAATATAATATAGCAAAGATGTGAGATCTTTTACATCAATACTAATGAGGCAGTATAGGAAATGACAGTAAATGGTACAGATACCATAATATCACATACAAGCATTTTATCTCATCACATATAATGTATCAGAATAACACAATTATAAAACCAATATGCTGACCCACTATGCATATGTACCAAGACCAAATCCTACTCCATTGAGCTAGCCACAATTTCAGAGAGAAAGATAGGGAGTACATATGTGTATATCGTTAGCCTCAAATCATGTGCCCATATATCATATCATGCTGCGCAACATGGCTAATACAAGATGCTCTCAACAAACCACGAAAAGAATAGCAACTTCGTCAAGACCATTGGTGTGTTTGCATAGGATACCACGGCGCAGAGGTGCTACTAACTGGCCACTTATGACTTTCCACACCCCAACGTCTCCAAGATCACTGAAGATCGTAACTACGCAATTCTTACTCGCACGAAGGTGTAATTTCCATCTCCTAGGCACACTTGCCTTAACCAAATAAGCTGACACATTTTTCTATGCATAATGTATGATCCAAAACACATACCGACCATATCTTATAGTATTTCACACTTACACATCATTTCTTAGCAGTATCACTTTCCAACATAATTGGGCCTACCACTATAACTCGATAACAAACTGCTGTTATTTTCAATCATGTAAACATTTTATTGCATTTTTGAAATCGCATTATTTTTTCCTTACGTTTTCAAATTCCGTAAGTATTTTCCAACGTTTTTGCAATCGCAGAATTATTTTCAAATGTTTTCTTAATCGCGAAAAGATTTTTAAATGTTTTCTCAATCGCGTAATGAATTTAAATCATTTTCTCAATTACGTGACTTAAAAATCACTATTTTTAAATCGCGTAAGATTTTTCTAGCATTTTTCACTTACGTAACATATTTCATAACTTTCTAAACTTATTTATAAAATCTTCTACATAATTTAGGAAATTTGGCATTATTTAAGATATTATCCTACAAAGAATTCTTTAACGTAATGTTATCCACTACTCTTTACAGAAATTTGATTTCCTTGCTTTAATCAAATAGTACAGCTCAAAATTTTCTAACGCACTTCAAAACCCAAAGGGTGAGCTATACGTTAGCCAATTTCAAGTTTTAACTTTATTCCTCATCATAACTTACATATGCTAATTTAATTCTAAATATTAAATCCATTTTCCTTTTTCTACTAAAAATTCACCAAATTGAATTCTTGTTAATTAATCACCTAAGTCTACACTTAAGAAAATAATTTTGGATCTAAACTAGTAAACTTTGGCATGTTGGCCAAAAATTCATTTATGCCTCATAAATCATATTTAATTATTCTACATCACATAATTCTTTACAAAACTCTTGAATCCAATTTCTTATCATTAAATCCTTTAATCCATGATTTAGGAAAATAATTTTGAAACATCTTGTCCTCTTGGTGGTGTAAAACTGTGAGCCTCCACAGGTTCTTTGGAACCTTCATACAGCTTATCAACATGTGAATCACGTCCTACTTAATACAATAAATCAACATGCTTCAAAATCACATAACCAAGCATATAATCAAAGCAATAAAACATACCAACCAAAAATTACCACAAACAAAGTAGGCTATAAATCACACAAGAGAATAAATCCTTATGGATTTTCCACCACAAACAAGCCACTTTGTAACACCCCAACTTTTGGATAAATAACAGTATTGTCCTAAATGTACTGTTTTACATTTTCTGTGAGTTATAAATTGAATTTGACTGTTTAGTGATTGTATTTGAGTGTTTTGTGTGATTTGCTCCAAGTCAAAAAAATAATAATTTTCTGACCGAAAAAATCTTATTTTAATTATTCGGAGCTGGGGGATCTTACTAAACTCAATTCCGAGTGATATGTATATTAATCTTTTAATTTTTAGTATTTAACTATGTAATAAAATAAATTTATATTATTATAATATTATTTTATTTGACAGTACCTACTGTCTCAAAAATAGTAGAAATCTGCTCCAAAATGACCATGGAACAGGAAAATTCTGCAGGACCCGCGTTTAGAGAAGCAGTCAATGTTTCTGGCTAGAATAAATCCTAAGCCAATAGGAACTAGTCAATAATAGTGGCTTGAAAATTCTAGACCAATAGAAATCAAGTCCACAAAAGTGGTTGGCCTTGTTAAGATTAAACTAGAAAACTTAACCAAGTTAGCTTAAACCTAACTTAGTTAACATAGGAAGCTTGTTTAGTAACTAAATGAAGTAAAACTAGTTAGCTATCTATTTAAGTGCTAGTTAGAGAAGGTTTTAGAAGGATCAAGAAAATGGTTAGTCATCCTAGCTAAGTAAATGGCTAACTAAGTAACTAAGCAAACTAACTAAATGCACCTAAGTGTAACTAGATTGCATGAATGAAGCACAAACTTGGTTTGCTCTCCATTAGGGCCATTTGGCCAAGACCTTTCAAGAAGGCCTCGTCACTTGGTGACTTGGTTTTCCTACACCAATGGGAGACAAGCTTGAAGCCAAAGCCTTTGATGTCATCCATTGATCTAATCTAAGGTTGTTAGGTGTTAGGAGAGGTCAACAAAGGAGGCCACCTCCTTAGATGAGGTTCACGGCCAAGTAGAGTAAAGGAGATCATTTTACTTAGCTATTTTCATTTCAACCTTCTCCAAAAACAAGAACACCAAGAACAACTCTCTTGCTTCCTTCTTTGAGCCATTCGGCCAACACCATTTCCCACACCTACACTCATCTAAATTTTCATCAAACCCAACTTCTCAAATCCAAACAACATTCTAAGAACATCTCTAGTTGAGAGTTCTTCCAAAAAAATTCATCTTGAGCTTGGAAAATCACTTTGGAGATTTTTCCTACAAGGTAAGCATTCTTGTTTCTTATTTCTAACTTTATTTCTTAGGTTCTAAGTCATGATTGATCCATGGTTTATGTTTTTCTCCTATAGTTATGACTCTTTAAAATTTGTTTGAGCATGTTAGGTTTCTCTTGGAGGTCACACGAAAACCATAGGAGGAGAGTTAGAAGGAGTTGTCTTCCTTTAAGGTAAGAGGGAGATTTGATCTCATCAACCATGTGTGGTGATGAAAAAGTGGTTGTATTTGTGGTGAAGAATCCATAAGGATTCCTTCACTTATTTGTTTAAATGCTTTCCTTATTTGTGATTGATTTTGCTTGTATGTATGTTTATAGCTTTAAAATATATTGTATGCATTTATAGATGCATGATTATTAATGTAGGATGTGAATAACATATAAGGATTGCATGAGTGTTCCAAAGAACACCAAAGGAGCTCACGACATCACCAAGAAAAAGGGAACTAAAATGTTCTCAACAATTTTCTAAAAGAAGAATTTAATGGATTTAGGTAAATTAATGAATTCCAAAAGGATGTAGAAGATGGAAAATGATTTAAAGATCAAATGCAAAGATTTTGTTGAATTCGGCCAACATGCCATATAATGTATATTTGATTTCTAAAATTATTTTCCAAGGTAGATTAAGTAGTTAATTACAAAAGAATTTAATCTCAATGAATCTTTGGGGAATAAAATGAATGAACTTAGTTTTAGAAACTAAAATTAGAGGATTTAATTATAAATAAGAAATATAGTAAATACTTGAAAAATGTTAACGTATAAGCTCACCTTAGGGTTTTGAATGTACGTTAGTAAGTTTCAAGTAATATATATATACTAGTTGTAGTTAAAAGAGGCATTTATTAACGGTAAACGTAGAAAATATCACTTAAGGAATTTTCTAGACAAAATGTAGTCAAAATTCACTAAAAATGAACAAATAACGGATAAAGGATCAAAATATAATTTATAACGTAAGGAAAATATTCTGCGTAGTTTAAAAGTACTAGAAATAGCTTACGCATTTTTAAAATAAAGATTTTTAAGCTTTACGCTTGATAAAACGATTTAAAAATCTTACGCGATTGAGAAAACGATTTAAAAGCCCTATGCGATTTTAAAAATGTCAAAAAATATTTACGTGATTTAAAAACGTTTGAAAAAGGTGACGTGATTGTGAAAACACGATAAAATTCTTACTCGACTAAAAAGAACAATGAGGTGAAAAATTCTTACTGTCGGGCCAAAGTGGTGGACCCGGACATGTTGAGGTATGGTACTATCAAGTGGAGACGTACTATATTTGAAAATATTGAGACTGAGTTTATTTCGGTAAATATGGTGACATATTGAGATCGAGGGTATTTATGTAATTATGATTGTTATTCATGCATTGAGAGTTATGTCAATTTGGTGGAAAATTGGCGATTGATTGACGAGACGAATTACATCGTGTTGTCGGTGTGATAGGCGTAGTGTGGTTCATTGAGTGGACTTGGAGGCATTAGTGTGCGGAGTATTCCACATGTGAACAGTTGGTCGCTCCTCTGGGCCGTGGTAGCTGGCAACACACTAATGATCTCGACACGCACTATTCTAAATCAAGATCTTGTGGAGAATGTTTAGTACAATGCCTGTAGTGCACGACGTATTTGGACTATGTACTACTACACGATGTTTTGGACTGTGGACTATAGACACAACGTTAGACAGTGCAATAGTTTGGTTGGGTAGCCTGAGGCACTGATAGTTCTTTACGGATCATTCTCTCTGATATCTGTGTTTAGCTCCATGGAGTAAGAATGAGTCGGTATACATTTGCATCTATGGTCTGCATTTTAATGTTTACTGTAACTTGTGATAGAATGTATGATGTGTAAATTTGATATATTTTGTATGATGTGATGATATGTATTACTGTATTTAATTGTGATATATGTTTGTATTTTCATTTTCTTTATTGCCATGCTGGTAATGATGTAGGTCGTCATACCTCTTTATTTGTATGTGTTTCTGTATTATTGTTATATTCTGTAAAGAGTTTGAAGAAGAGGAACAACCTCTAGAGATTCTGTACCCTGAGGATCAACAGACGGGTGATCAGTTCGATGAGTGCGAGTCGTCATATCATCCTTATCATTTGGACTGATTCTATGGTCAAGACGTTGCCTAGATTCCTTGGTTTTGTGAGACTTGAGTTTCACAGAGGTTCAAAGGCTTGGTGACTACGTGAGGATAGAGGATCGGTGGTCTACGTGGGGCGTTTGACTGTGTCCCTGTGTGGAGAGTTTGATGGGGAGCCTGTTTTTACTACTACTTTGTTCTTACATCTTGAGTTGCCGCTGACTCTTAGGCATTATTGGGGAGGACTTTTCCATGTGCCTAGTGAGATCAGTAGTGTGTCGATAGCCCGGACTCCTATCCGTAGAGCTGCGAGACATCCTGGATTTCTATTATCTGATGATCCATGTGAGAGTGATCCTTCGAAAGGTTAGAAATCTTTGATGTGCACTTGGGCACTTTATGTTTTAGTATTATGCTGACTCTTTTACTGCTTTACTAAATATTTGTAGTTATAAATTATTTGTACAACTTAAAACAAAATCATAAGTATATTATGGTATGTGCTAATAGTTTGTTTTATTTTATGTTCTATGTTATTTTATTTAACGTTATTATGTATAAAACGAAAAATTTTATAACCCATATTATTTATGTACTAAATGTTTTATTACTTGGGTAAGGTTTTATTTTATTGCATCAAATATATGACATCCCCACAAGGGTGTTACATTAGTTAGTATCAGAGCCCAAGTTAGAGTCTTTTGGGGTTGTGGTTGGGTCTGTTTTTGCTTGTGTTGTGTGATTCTCTGAGATTTATTTCTGAAAGGATACATCTAACTTTGTTTTGTTATGATTGAAGAAAGAGATGTCTGGCGGAAGAAGAATGCGTGCGAATGTGGATCGTAATGTGGACCCAATGACTGCAGATGTTGAGGCCATGCAGCCAATGGCGGAAGTGATTATTCAGCAAAATCAACGAGCAGCTCAACAGTAAGATGCGACTGCTGATGCTCTGAATTTATCTGAGTTAGGCGCAATAACCCGCCGCAGTTCAGAGGTGAGTTTGATCCTAAAAAGGCGAGTCTGTGGATACAAGACTTGGAAAGAGTATTTGAAGGAATGGGGTGCGTAGATGATAGAAAGGTGACGTATGCTAGCTTTATGTTGAGAGGAGATGGCGAAAATTGGTGGAGAGGAACCCGCCGATTATTACAAGCTAAAGGAACTGAGATTACTTGGGAGGTGTTTAGTGAAGTATTTCTGGAGAAGTACTTTCCTGCTAGTGCTCGACATGCCAAGGAGATGGAATTTCTTGGTTTGCATCAGGGTAACATGACTGTTGGGGAGTATGCTGCCAAGTTTGAGAGCTTGTCACAGTTCTCAAGGTATTTTCAAATTCAACCTAATGAGGCATGGAAATGTCATAAGTTTGAGGAAAGACTAAGGGTAGAACTGAAGCGAGGAGTACTACCTATGAGGATGAATGAATTTCCTGCTTTAATGGATACGTGTCGACGACTCGAGGAGTTGGAGCCATCACGAGATCCCAGAAATCGCAACTTTGGACCAACTAGGTTCCAAAGAGGAGGCAATATCAGCAATAACCAGTTTTAGCGCAAGCCTTAATCGAGACCACCGGGAAGTCAGCCTCAACGTCCACCTGTTGGGAGAAGCTCTAGTGGTAACAGAGCTAGTCAAAATATAGCGTTTACACCAAAATGTTTCAAATGTAGAAAAAGTGGCCATATATCTAAGGATTGTTCGATTAGAGGAACGATCTGTTTTAATTGCAGACAACCTGGACATGTTTCTAAGAATTACACTCAGCCGGAAAGGAAGCCTGCTGTGAGTAATGTTCGTGCTACTCAACCGTGATCTAGAGGGCAAGTACATACGATGACGGGAACTGAAGCTTCTCAGTCTGAAGATCTTATTTAGGGGGAAGATGTCATTGAAGCTAATCTTCTGACTGTGCTATATGATGCGGGTGCAACACATTCATTTATTGCATATGATTGTGTGGAACGGTTGAAACTGCCTGTGTCTTCTCTGAGTTTCCAGTTGATTATTTCTACCTCGACTGCTAAGCCTATTGTTACATCCAAGATATTTTTGAATTTTCCTATCGCTATAAATGATCGTATGTTTTCTATCAATTTGATTTGTTTACCTCTTGTTGAGATAGATGTAATGCTAGGAATGGATTGGTTATCTTCTAACCATATCCTAATAGACTGTGCAAACAAAACCATAGATTTTCCTAAGGAGGAAAGTTATGGATTTTTGACTGCTGTTAAAGTCAAATCGTTGTTGAGAGATGGAGCTCAAGGTTACATGTTGTTTTCTTCTATGGAGGTCAAGAGTGAGAAAGATGTGAATGCTATTCCTGTCGTTAATGAGTTTCTAGAGATTGTTCCTGATGATGTACCTGGTTTGCCACCGGAAAGGGAAATCGAGTTCTCTATCGATTTGGTACCAGGAGTAGGTCTTATTTTGATTGCACCGTATCGGATGTCGCCATCAGAGTTGGTAGAGTTGAAGAAACAATTGGAGGAACTGTTGGAGGAACAGTTTGTTCTACCTAGTGTTTCACCGTGGGGAACACCAGTGTTGCTAGTCAAGAAGAAGGATAGAACTTCTCGTCTTTGTGTAGATTATCATCAGTTGAACAAAGTTACTATAAATAACAAGTATCCACTTCCGAGGATTGATGATTTGATGGACCAGTTGAAGGGAGTAGCTATTTTCTCTAAAATCGATCTACATTTAGGTTATCATCAGATCTGTGTCAAGGTAGATGATGTACCTAAGACAACTTTTCGAACTCGTTATGGGCATTATGAGTATCAAGTGATGTCATTCGGAGTGACGAATGCTTCTGCAATATTCATGGACTATATGAATAGGATTTTTCATCCGTACCTAGATAGATTTGTCGTTGTTTTTATTGATGACATTTTGATCTACTCTCAAAGTCAAGAAGAGCATGCTGAACATCTCAGTATAGTTCTTCGGATTTTGAAAGAAAAGAAGTTGTATGCAAAGTTGGCAAAGTATGAGTTTTGGCTAGAAGAGGTTCAATTTCTAGGCCACGTGATTTCCAAGGAAGGTATTGTAGTGGACCCATCGAAGGTGGAAACTATTTTACAGTAGGAAAGGCCTAAGATAGTGATGGAAGTCCGAAGTTTTGTTGGATTGGCCGGATATTTCCAAAGATTTATTGAAGGTTTTTCCAAGATAGTTGGACCGCTTACGCAGCTCACAAAGAAGATTCAAGCTTTTGATTGGACGGAGGAACATGAAACAAGTTTCCAAGAGTTGAAGAAAAGATTAACGACTGCACTAGTATTGATATTACCGGATCCTAACAAATCTTTTGAGGTGTATAGTGACGCTTCTTACCAAGGATTAGGATGTGTATTAATGCAAAACAGGAATATGGTGGCTTATGCTTCAAGACAGTTGAAGGTCCATGAGAGGAGCTATCCAACGCATGATTTGGAACTAGCCGCAGTGGTTTTTGCGTTGAAAGTGTGGAGGCATTTTCTGTATGGAGATATATTCAATGTCTTTAGTGATCACAAGAGCTTGAAATACTTGTTTGATCAAAAGGAATTGAACATGAGGCAGAGGCGATGGCTAGAATTCTTGAAGGACTTTGATTTTCAACTTCAATACCATCCAGGAAAGGCGAATGTGGTGGCGGATGCCATGAATAGAAAAGTGATTAGTGTTTCTACAATGATGATAAAGGAGGAGGAATTGATCAACCAATTCAGAGATCTATGGTTGTCAGTGGAATTGGTGTCAGGAAAGATTCGTCTAAGTAAGGTTGTAATTTTGAATGACTTGCTGGATGTAATCCAAGAAAAACAGGATGAGGATTCTTTTTTACAAAATGAAAAGGAATTCTTAAGGCAAGGTCATAAGGCGACGGTGGAGGAAGGATCTGATAGGATCTTAAGATTTGAGGGAAGAATTTGTATACCTGATGATCCCGATCTTAAGAAAGTAAATTTGGATGAAGCCCATACTAGTAATTTAAGTATGCATCTGAGGATGACTAAGATGTATCAAGATTTAAAGCAGATGTTTTGGTGGCCAAGAATGAAGAGAGATATGGCGGAACATGTGGCGTCTTGTCTTGTTTGTTAGAAGACAAAGGTGGAACATCAAAGACCTGTCGGTATGTTGCAGCCATTGACTATTCTGGAATGGAAATGGGATAGTATCTCGATGGATTTTGTTACTGGATTACCAAGAACGAGGAAGGGTCATGATTCTATATGGGTTATAGTTGATAGGCTTACAAAGTCAGCACACTTCTTGTCGATCAATATTAAGTATTCATTGGAACGATTAAACCAGATGTACATAAGCGAAATTGTTAGACTTCATGGTGTGCCCACAAGTATAGTTTCTGATAGAGATCCGAAGTTTACGTCAAGGTTCTAGCGAAGTTTGCAAGAAGCCATGGGAACTAAACTGCGATTGAGTTCTGCTTATCATCCGCAGACTAATGGCCAAACGGAGAGAACAATCCAGTCGTTGGAAGATTTGTTGTGTGCTTGTGTGTTGGAATAACAAGGGAGTTGGGATGAATTCTTGTCTCTGATAGAATTCACCTACAACAATAGTTTTCACTCAATTATAGGGATGGCACCCTATGAAGCGCGTAAAAGGTATATCGGGAGAAAATGAGAACGATGCACCCGAACACCGATTCGAACACCTTTGTGTTGGTATCAGGATGGGGAAAGTATAACCATTGGGCCTGATCTTGTGCAACAGACTACAGAAAAGGTAAAAATGATTCAGGAGAAAATGAGAACGACTCAAAGCAGACAGAAGAGCTATGCGGATAAGCGAAAGCGACCTCTTAAATTTGAGGAAGGAAAGTATATATTCTTAAGAGTAACGCCTATGACTGGTGTCGAAAGGGTTATTAAGTCCAGAAAGCTCACTCCTAAATTCATAGGGCCTTATCAAATTATTCATCGGATAGGTCCTATAGCCTACCAAATATCTTTACCACCTTTTCTATCCAATCCCCATAATGTATTCCATGTGTCTCAACTGAGAAAATATATTCCAGATCCAACGCATGTTACACAGCCAGATGAAGTGCAACTGAAGGATAATATGACGTATGAAACACTTCCTGTTAAGATTGAGGACAGGAGAGTGAAGCAGCTTCGAGGAAAAATGATTGAGTTAGTAAAGGTAATATGGAACGATGTAACGGCTGATGCTACTTGGGAGCTGGAAGATAATATGAGGGAGCGATACCCTCAACTATTTTAAGTTACGATAAATTTCGGGCACGAAATTTTTATTAGTGGGGGAGAGTTGTAACACCCCAACTTTTGGATAAATGATAGTATTATCCTAAATGTACTGTTTTATATTTTCTGTGAGTTATAAATTGAATTTGACTATTTCGTGACTGTATTTGAGTGTTTTGTGTGATTTGCTCCGAGTCAAGAAAATAATAATTTTCTGATCGAAAAAATCTTATTCTAATTATTCGGAGCTGGGGGATCTTACTAAACTCAATTCCGAGTGATATGTATATTAATCTTTTAATTTTTAGCATTTAATTGTGCAATAAAATAATTTTATATTATTATAATATTATTTTATTTGACAGTACCTACTATTTCAAAAACAGTAGAAATCTGCTCCAAAATGACCATGGACCTGGAAAAGTCTGTGGGACTCGCGTTTAGAGAAGCAGTCAACGTTTCTGGCTGGATTAAATCCTAAGCCAATAGGAAAGTCAATAATAGTGGCTTTAGACCAATTCAAGTCCACAAAAGTGGTTGGACTTGTTAAGATTAAACTAGAAAACTTAACCAAGTTAGCTTAAACCTAACTTAGTTAACATAGGAAGCTTGTTTAGTAACTAAATGAAGTAACACTAGTTAGCTATCTATTTAAGTGCTAATTAGAGAAGGTTCTAGAAGGATCAAGAAAATGGTTAGTCATCCTAGCTAAGTAAATGGTGTTGGGAATTTGCGGATCAAAGTCTCGCAGCGGAATAACAGAATTCCCTCACAGGATCCATGCGAAAAATCCATAATCCGAGGTTTTAAAATTTTACCTCTTGAAGCGTGACAGACACAAGCGAGGTGAATCACCAACACCGTAATAGCGACGATGTTTCTGCGGTATCCACACGAACGGACTTGCAAAGGAGTCACTGTTTCGTAGTGCTAGTGCGAAGAGAGGAGAAGAAGATATCTCTCACTCACTTTCTGTAGGTGCGGCTAGGGTTGTGATGTAACCTAGTAGCAGCCCCCTTAGCGTACTATTTATAATAGTTTTGCCTTAAGTGAGTGTGAGCAAGTAGCAAGGTAAGTGGTGCAACCCTAAACCCATCTAATGTCATGAGTTAGGCCCACAATTGAATCCGAGTCCAATGGATTATGATTACTCAATTTAGTCTCTTCTAAGTGTGCGACCTTGCAGGTTCTCATGACGTTGGTAGTAATATTAAAATCTCATTTTAATATTACAAACAGTGAGTGGTATCTAGCAACACATCACTGCTACCCAAGTAATGAGAATGTCAGTGATTTGACATAACCTATCTGTGACCAATGTTTCGTGTAGTTTAGTCCCTTTGTCCAGATATCCAAATTGAACACAAGGCATGGAACGTGTCACCCTTGTTTAGTTCAATCTAAGTTTCACGATTCCAGAGTAGACATAGTAATGACAAATGAGATCAATATCTCATATTGACTCATTTGAGCATGGCCATGCATTTCATAACTCAATCGGGGGCCCGAAGATATCACCAATAGGAGGGACAAATCCCATCTAGATCACTCAATCCCTCCACATGTATCGCGGTATGTCTAATAACTAACTTTATAATCATCTTGTTACGAGATGACGTTTGATGGCATTAAAACACTCAACTCCTCATGTAGGAATCGTAGTGATTTCTGGTCAAAGGACCACATACACCATTATCACTATGAGAATTGCTTATGACACTCACGTAACGATCCACGTAGCGTTCTCATGGCGGGTCTGTCCAATACATCATTACTCTAATATGTATCTATGTGTAGACTTGATATCTCATATCCATGACCCGTAGTCATCGATCTAGCATACTAGTCTCAAAGCATTATTGTTGTCCTAATTAACAATAATACTTGACTAGGGACATTTAAGAATAGTGTTTTATCCAATAGGATCTCACGATCAAGTCATCCACTTGATGCTATGGTATCAAATTTACTATTCTAAGGACTTTATCATGTTTACCAAAAAAAAGAACTGAAATGATAAAATAGCATAATATAATGTATGTAAATACAAACAAAACGTATTGGCCACTAGGGCATACACCAACAAATGGCTAACTAAGTAACTAAGCAAACTAACTAAATGCACCTAAGTGTAACTAGATTGCATGAATGAAGCACAAACTTGGTTTGCTCTCTATTAGGGCCATTTGGCCAAGACCTTTCAAGAAGGGCTGGTCACTTGGTGACTTGGTATTCCTACACCAATGGGAGACAAGCTTGGAGCCAAAGCCTTTGGTGTCATCCATTGATCTAATCTAAGGTTGTTAGGTGTTAGGAGGAGTCAACAAAGGAGACCACCTCCTTAGATGAGGTTCACAGCCAAGTAGAGTAAAGGAGATCATTTTACTTAGCTATTTTCATTTCAACCTTCTCCAAAAACAAGAACACCAAGAACAACTCTCTTGCTTCCTTCTTTGAGCCATACAGCCAACACCATTTCCCACACCTATACTCATCTAAATTTTCATCTACCCCAACTTCTCAAATCCAAACAACATTCTAAGAACATCTCTAGTTGAGAGTTCTTCCAAAAAATATTCATCTTGAGCTTGGAAAAACACTTTGGAGATTTTTCCTACAAGGTGAACATTCTTGTTTCTTATTTCTAACTTTATTTCTTAGGTTCTAAGCCATGATTGATCCATGGTTTATGTTTTTCTCCTGTAGTTATGACTCTTTAAAATTTGTTTGAGCATGTTAGGTTTCTCTTGGAGGTCACACGAAAACCATAGGAGGAGAGTTAGAAAGAGTTGTCTTCCTTTAAGGTAAGAGGGAGATTTGATCTCATCAACCATGTGTGGTGATGAGAAATTGGTTGTATTTGTGGTGAAGAATCCATAAAGATTCCTTCACTTGTTTGTTTAAATGCTTTCCTTATTTGTGATTGGTTTTGCTTGCATGTATGTTTATAGCTTTAAAATATATTGTATGCATTTATAGATGTATGATTATTAATGTAGGATGTGAATAACATATAAGGATTGCATGAGTGTCCAAAGAACACTAAAAGAGCTCATGGCTTCACCAAGAAAAAGGGAACTAAAATGTTCTCAACCATTTTCTAAAAGAAGGATTTAATGGATTTAGGTAAATTAATGAATTCCAAAAGGATTTAGAAGATGGAAAATGATTTAAAGTCAAATGCAAAGATTTTGTTGAATTCGGCCAACATGCCATATAATGTATATTTGATTTCTAAAATTATTTTCCAAGGTTGATTAAGTAGTTAATTACAAAAGAATTTAATCTCAATGAATCTTTGGGGAATAAAATGAATGAACTTAGTTTTAGAAACTAAAATTAGAGTATTTAATTATAAATAAGAAATGCAGTAAATACTTGAAAAATGTTAACGTATAAGCTCACCTTAGGGTTTTGAATGTACGTTAGTAAGTTTCAAGTGATATATAAATACTAGTTATAGTTAAAAGAGGCATTTATTAATGGTAAACGTAGAAAATATCACTTAAGGAATTTTCTAGACAAAATGTTGTCAAAATTCACTAAAAATGAACAAATAACGGATAAAGGATCAAAATATAATTTATAACGTAAGGAAAATATTCTACGTAGTTTAAAAGTATTAGAAATAGCTTACGCATTTTTAAAATAAAGATTTTTAAGCTTTACGCTTGATAAAATGATTTAAAAAACTTACGCGATTGAGAAAATGATTTAAAAACCCTACACGATTTTAAAAACGATAAAAAATATTTACGCAATTTAAGAACATTTGAAAAAGGTGACCTGATTGTGAAAACGCGATAAAATTCTTACTCGACTAAAAAGAACAGTGAGTTTTACTGTCGGGTCAAAGTGGTGGACCCGGACATGTTGATGTATGGTACTATCAAGTGGAGACGTACTATATTTGAAAATATTGAGACTGAGTTTATTTCGGTAAATATGGTGACATATTGAGATCGAGGGTATTTATGTAATTATGATTCTTATTCATGCATTGAGAGTTGTGTCAATTTGGTGGAAAATTGACGATTAATTGATGAGATGAATTACATCGTGTTGTCGGTGTGATAGACATAGTGTGGTTCATTGAGTGGACTTAGAGGCATTAGTGTGCGGAGTATTCCACATGTGGACAGTTGGTCGCTCCTCTGGGCCGTGGTAACTGGCAACACACTAATGATCTCGACACGCACTATTCTTAATCAAGATCTTGTGGAGACTGTTTAGTACAATGCCTGTAGTGCACGACGTATTTGGACTGTGTACTACTACACGATGTTTTGGACTATGGGCTATAGACACGACGTTGGACAGTGCAATAGTTTGGTTGGGCAGCCTGAGGTACTGATAGTTCTTTACGGATCATTCTCTCTGATGTCTGTGTTTAGCTCCTTGGATTAGGAATGAGTCAGTATACATTTGCATCTATGGTCTGCATTTTAATGTTTATTGCAACTTGTGATAGAATGTATAATGTGTAAATTTGATATATTCTGTATGATGTGATGATATGCATTATATATTTAATTGTGATATCTATTTGTATTTTCATTTTCTTTATTGCCATGCTGGTAATGATGTAGGTCGTCTCACCTCTTTATTTGTATGTGTTTCTGTATAATTGTTATATTCTGTAAAGAGTTTGAGGAAGAGGAAGAGGAACAACCTCTAGAAATTCTGTACACTGAGGATCAACAGATGGGTGATCAGTTCGACGAGTGCGAGCCGTCAGATCATCCTTATCATTTGGACTGATTCTGTGGTCATGATGTTGCTTGGATTCCTTGGTTTTGTGAGACTTGAGTTTGACGGAGGTTCGGAGGCCTGGCGACTACGTGAGGATAGAGGATCGGTGGTCTATGTGGGGCGTTTGACTATGTCCCTGCGTGGAGAGTTTGACGGGGAGCCTGTTTTTATTACTACTTTGTACTTATATCTTGAGTTGCCGCTGACTCTTAGGCGTTATTGGAGAGGACTTTTCCATGTGCCTAGTGAGATCAGTAGTGTGTCGACAGCCCGGACTCCTGTCCGTAGAGCTACGAGACATCCTGGATTTCTATCATCCGATGATCCATCTGAGAGTGATCCTTCAGAGGGTTAGAAATCTTTGATGTACACTTGGGCACTTTATGTTTTAGTATTATGCTGACTCTTTTACTGCTTTACTAAATATTTGTAGTTGTAAATTATTTGTACAACTTAAAACAAAATCATATGTATATTATGGTGTGTGCTAATAGTTTGTTTTATTTTATGTTCCGTGTCATTTTATTTAACGTTATTATGTATAAAAGGAAAAATTTTACAACCCATATTATTTATGTACCAACCGTTTTATTACTTGGGTAAGATTTTATTTTATTGCATGAGAAATATGACATCCCCACAAGGGTGTTACGCACTTCCTCACCACCAACATATAGTTGATGAGGTTATTCTCCCTCTTATCTCAAAGTATACAAATCCTACAAGTTGCTCCCTCCAAGAATTTCGTGTAGTCCTCCAAAGGAAACCTTAACAAACTTAAACCATCACAAAGTCATAAACTAAGCTTTACAAAGAGATACCATGGATCAATCATAGCTTAGAAATTTAGAAATCAATCTTAGAAACAAGAACAAGAATTTTTCCTTCTAGAACAGAAAACTTTAGCTTGATTTTCAAGAGAGTAGATGGAAGAACTAGACTTTGTTCACAACTTGAAAGATGTTTAGAATGGTGTTTGGGTTTAGGAAATCAAGTTGGATGAAATTTAGGAAATTTGGATGGTGGCTTTTGGTGTGCTAGTCAAGAGCTTCAAGATAGAGAGAAATGGAGTTATTTGTTATATTTTGAGAGAAAGAAAAGCTAATAGATTCCAAGTGAGATAGAAATGAACACTGAACACCCTCCCCATCTAGTGATTGCCGTGAAATGCATAAGAAAGGAGAGTCAAGGATTTTTACTGTCAATTATGACCATCACATGGTTAATGTCACCAACTTGTCCTGCTTTGATCATGTAAATTTCCATTGGCTTAAACCTATTAGTCATGCAATGAATCACCTAATTCTAGATGCTTGGTGAAGCTTCCTAGCTGTGAAGCTCCAAGGAGAAGACTAACCAAGTTTAATTCAATTACATCCTAACTAGATTAAGCTAACTTAGTTAGATTTCCTAGTTTCTTTGCTAACTACCTAGTTACTCAAGTATGACTAACCATTCTTCTAGAAGACTCTAGAAAACTCTTGTAACTAGGTACTCTAATGAGTAGCAAACTAAGTTTGCTCCATTTAGTTACTTCCTAGGCTTATACTAACTTAGTTTAAGTAATCTAGTTACATCTTGTTACAAAGCTACTAGCTTAGCCATTTTCGTTGACCATTTCCTATTGGTTCTCATCAAGCTTTAATTATTCCAATTGGTTTATAAAATAAATCATTAAATCTTTTTCTACAAACTATTATCCAATGGACAATAGTTATAGAAATTATTATCCAATGGACAGAACATGTTGCTCACAAGTCAGTATATATTTGTCTGCTGAATAATAAAATACAGAATATTTTTATTTCATAGATAAATTCTAAAAATTAAAAGATTATGACATGTATCTCTCGGATTTCGGTTTAGTAAGATCCCCTAGCTCCGAATAAATCAGTAAAGATTTTTTCCGAGCCGAAAATTATTATTTTTCTGACTCGGAGTAAATCACACACAATGATCAAAAATAGTCATAGAATAGTCAAAATGAATTTACAGCACACAGAAATTACAAAACAGTACAATTCAGTCATTACTGTAAAATAACCAAATTTTGGGGTGTTACAACTCTCCCCCACTAAAAAGAATTTCGTCCTCGATTTTTACCATACCTCAGAACAATTGAGGATATTGTTCTCTCATCTTGTCTTCCAACTCCTACGAAGCATCCCCTGTTGTTTCATCCCAGGTCACTTTTACTAACGGAATATCCTTCCCTCTGAGTTGTTTCATCTTCTTATCTTCAATCTTAATAGGAAGTGTCTCATACATCAAATTTTCTTTCAATTTACCTCATTGGGATAAATAACATGAGTTGGATCAGGAATATACTTTCTCAATTGGGATACATGGAAAACTTTATAAAAGTTGGAAAGAAAAGGTTGTAAAGCTATTTGGTATGCTACTAGACCTATCCGACGAATAATTTGATAAGGTCCAATGAATTTCAGAGTGAGTTTTCTGGATTTTATAACCCTTCCGACACCAGTCGTGGGTTTGACTTACAAAAACACATGCTCACCTTCTTTAAATTCAAGAGGTCTTCTTCTTTTATCAGCATAGCTTTTCTGTCTACTTTGAGTCGCTCTCATTTTCTCTTGAATCATTTTCACCTTCTTAGTCATTTGTTGTACCATTTCAGGTCCAAGGGTCATACTCTCACCATCTTAATACCAACACAAAAGTGTTTGGCATTGTCATCCGTACAGCGCTTCATAAGGTGCCATCCCTATGCTTGAATGGAAATAGTTATTATAAGTGAATTCTACCAAAGGCAAGAATTCATCCCAACTTCCTTTTTGTTCCAACACGCAAGCTCTTAACAGATCCTCTAGTGATTATATCGTCCTTTTTGTTTGACCATCAGCCTGTGGATGGTAAGCAGAACTCAAACGAAATTTAGCCCCCATTGCTTCCTGTAGGCTTCGCCAAAACCTTGACGTAAACCTTGGATCTCTATCAGAAATAATACTAGTGGGTACACCATGAAGTCTAAAGATTTCACTAATGCACACTTGGGTCAACTTTTCCATCGAATACTTGATATTGATTGAAAAAAAGTGAGTAGATGTCGTAAGTCTATCTACAACGACCCATATAGAATCATATCCTTTTCTAGTCTTTGGCAAACCCGTAATAAAATCCATAGCAATACTATCCCATTTCCATTCTGGAATAGTTAGGGGTTGTAGCATACCTGCTAGTCTTTGATGTTCAACCTTCGCTTTTTGACACACAAGACATGATGACACATGTTTAGCAACATCTTTCTTTATCCCAGGCCACCAAAATAATCTTTTCAAATCTTGATACATCTTGGTCATTCTTAGATGTATACTTAACCTACTATTATGAGCATCATCGAGAATCACTTTCCTAAGATCAGGATCACTAGTTATACAAATTCTACCTTTGAATCTTAAGACCCATCAAACCCTTCCTCAACCGTTGCCACATGACCTTGTTTCAAGAATTCTCTCTCTTTTTGTAAAAACTCATCATCTTCATGTTTTTCTCGAATTTCTTCCAACAAATCGTTCAAAACAGTGACCTTGTTCAAACGAATCCTCCCTAGTGCTAACTCTACAGATAATCACATATCTTGGAATTGTTCTATTAGTTGTTCCTCTTTAATCATCATAGCAGAAACACTGAGCATCTTCCTACTCAAAGCATCTACCACAACATTCGCTTTTCCAGGATGATATTGTAGTTGAAAGTCGTAATCCTTTAGAAATTCTAACCATTTTCTCTACCTTATGTTCAATTCCTTCTGATCAAACAAATACTTTAAGCTTTTATGATCACTAAAGACGTTGAACGCAGCTCCATTTAGAAAATGTCTCCAAATTTTCAATGTGAAAATAACTACAGCTAATTCCAAATCATGCGTCAGGTAATTCCTTTCATGTACCTTCAGTTGTCTTGAAGCATATGCTACCACGTTTCTATTTTGCATCAAAACACATCCTAACTCTTGATAAGAAGCATCACAATATACTTCAAAAGATTCATTTGGATCTGGTAAAATCAGCACTAGTGCAGTAGTCAACCTTTTCTTTAGCTCTTAGAAACTTTCTTCACATTCATCCATCCAAATGAAAGCTTGATTCTTCCTTGTGAGTTGTGTAAGAGGTCCAGCTATCTTGGAAAAACCTTCAATAAACCTCCAATAATATCCAGCTAATCCAACAAAACTTCATATCTCAGCCATTGTTATTGGCCTTTCCCACTGAAGAACCGTCTCTACCTTTGCTGGATCCATAATATTCCATCCTCAGAAAATACATGACCCAAAAACTGAACTTCGTCCAACCAAAATTCATATTTTGATAACTTTGTGTACAATTTCTTCTTCTTTAAAATCTGGAGAACTATAATGAGGTGTTTAGCATGCTCTTCTGGACTTTGAGAATAGATCAGAATGTCATCGATAAAAATAATGACAAATCTATCTAGATATGGATGAAAGATCTTATTCATGTAATCCATGAATATCGCAGGAGCATTCGTCACTCCAAACAGCATTACAAGATACTCATAATGATCGTAATGCGTTCGAAAAACTGTCTTAGGTATATTCTCTACCTTGACACGAATTTGATGATAACTTGATCACAGATCTATCTTAGAGAAAACAGTTGCTCCTTTCAACTGGTCCATCAAATCATCAATCCTTGGAAGTGGATACTTGTTTTTTTGACTAGTAGCACTGGAGCTCCCCATGGTGAAACACTTGGTCTCACAAACTGCTTTTCCAATTGTTCCTCTAATTGCTTCTTTAGCTCTGCTAATTCTAATGGTGACATCTGATATGGTGCAATCGAAATAGGACCCGCTCCTAGTACAAGATCGATAGAAAACTTTATCTCTCTTTCTAGTGGTAATCCAAGTACTTCATCAAGAAAAACTTCAGGAAACTCATTTACGACGGAAATAGCATTCACATCTTTTTCATTTTTGACTTCTAAAGAAGATAACAACATGTATCCTTAGGCTACATCCCTCAATAAAGATTCGACTTGATTGGCAGTCAAAAATCCAGAAACCTCATCCTTAGGAAACACTAAGGTCTTTTTAGAACAGTCTAACAGGATATGGTTAGAAAATAACCAATTCATTCCTAAGATTATATCTATATTGGTAAGAGGCAAACAAATTAAATTAATAGGAAAGACTCTATTATTGATAGTAACAGGGCAATTTAGGCATACTTTAGAAGTACTAATAGGCTTGACAATAGGTGTAGAAACAATCAATTGAAAGTTCAAAGAAGGCACAAGCAATTCCAACCGATCCATACAGCCATATACAATAAACGAATGAGTTGCACTTGAATCATATAGTACAGTTAAAAGATTACCTGATATGACACCCTCTCTCTTAATAAGATCATCGGACTAAAAGGCTTCAGCTCCACTCATCGTATATACTCGTCCTCCAGTCTAGGGTTTAGTAGCATGAACATTACTCACCGAAGGCTCCATCTTTGCTTGATTACAATCCCTCGAAAAATAACCAGGCCTTCCACATCTAAAACAGATGATTCCCCTAATTGTACAATCCTTCGTCATATAGCCCTTTCCACACTTCATACACTTTGTTGGAGGTGCCACATTCTGACTAAAACGATTACCACTAGAACCTCTTCCACGTGGCTGCTACTGTTGTTGTTGACTACCTGATGGCCTTGAATATGGTTTTCGCTGAAACCTGTTGTTATTGTTATTTCCTCCCCTTTGAAACCTAGATGGTCCAAAGTTACGATTCCTCGAATCACGTGATGACTCCAATCCCTCTAGCCTTCAACACATGTCCATCAATGCCGAGAACTGGTTTATTCGCATCGGTAGTACCCCTCTCTTCAATTCAACCTTTAAACCTTCCTCAAACTTGCGGCATTTCCAAACCTCGTCTGGCTGGACCCGGAGATACCATGAGAACTTAGACAAGCTCTCAAACTTCACAGCATATTCATTCACTGACATTCCATCTCCTTGGCGTGTCTCACACTATCCGGAAAATACTTTTCTAGAAATACATCACAAAATACCTCCCAGGTAATTTCTCGTCCTTCTGCTTGCAACACTCTTCGGCTTATTTTCCACTAATTTTCTCCATCACCCATTTGCATAAAAGTGGTGTAAGTCACCTTATGATCATTTGCACACCCCATCCCTTTGAAGATCTTCTCCAGCTCTTGTAACCATAAACTTGTCTTTTCCGAATCAAACTCACCCCTAAACTATGGTAGGTTATTACGACAGAATTCAAACAAATTTAAAACATCAGCATTAGTTTCTTGTTGTTGTGCAGCTCGTTGATTTTGTTGCACAATCACATCTGTCATACGTTGTATTGTTGTTGTTATTGGATCCTTATTGCGTCCTACGTTCACGCGTGCTCTTCTATTACGAGACATAGCTTTCTTCTCCAGTAATCAAAAGCACAAATAAGATTTAGATGTAACCTTTCGGAAACCAAACACAGAGAATCATACAACTTAAGCAAAACAGACCTAACCATAAAAAACCCAAAAGACTCTAACTGGGGCTTTGATACCAACTAGTGTAACACCCATAGTAGGGTATTCCCCGTTTTGCATACACACTGAGCGGAGCCGGGAAAATGAGATATTTTTTTCAAAAATCTTGATCTATGGAAACATCGACGGGGGATCTTACTAAACTTGAGGCTAAAATACGATTTACGAGGTTTCACATCTTTTGAGATTTTTATCTGATAAATAAAAATTACTGTGTATTTTATTATCTATTGGACAATTAACACTGACTTCTGTCAACTATAACAATTGTCCATTGGATAATAGTTTGTAGTAGAAATCTTATCTTATCCTAATGTAATCGACTTTATGTCTAATCAAATCACCTTTAACACAAAAATAATGTATTTTAATCAAGCTTCTCATGGAAGCTTTGACCAAAAATGGCAAAAATACCCAAAGCTTGTAGGAGAAGCCATTCACTCCCTCTCCCTTTCTCTTTGCCGCGGCATTGGTGTCTAAGGGGAGGCAAAAATGTGCTTCCCTC
Source organism: Ormosia emarginata (assembly GCA_029884605.1). Lineage (NCBI taxonomy): Eukaryota > Viridiplantae > Streptophyta > Magnoliopsida > Fabales > Fabaceae > Ormosia > Ormosia emarginata. The sequence goes on from JAQQTP010000074.1 coordinate 528,128, forward strand.
ACTTATTACTTCCTTACCCAAAAAATTCAAACTCATTTCTACTATCATTTTCTCTCTCTTCAATTTTCCTCTCCATTTTCTCCAACTTCTCTCTTCTTCTCCTTCACCCTCTCCATGGCACCACCATCTCTACCTACCTCCACCATGGCAAAAATTTCAAGTCTTCATTTTTCTTAAGCTACAACTCATCCTAGACATCATTCTTCTTAGATCCATCCATAAAGATCACATCTTTACCATTTTCCTTCAAGAGTAAAGCTTGGAGCTTGGAGCTTGAAGGTAAAGCTCCTAACTTTCTCTCCTGTTCTCTTCATTTTCGTGGTCCTTAGCCACATTGGTGACCAAGGAGTCCTCTTTTTCAAGACTTGATGATTGATTTATTGAACTTAGTTTTCTAGGGTTTTTGGAAGCCCAAAACCGAACCACCAAGGAGCAAGCAAGGAGGTTCTTTTCTTGTTTCCCTCTTAGGTAAGAGGGAGATTTACTCACTTCAACCATTATTGGTGGTGAGAGAACTTTTGTGTGGTTGTTGATGGAGGAATCCATAAAGGATTGCTCTCTTTGTATGCCTATTTGATTTATATGGTAATGTTGGTTGTCTTGAATGCTTTGATGATGTTTGATTGCTTGGATTGGATGAATGGAAAAATATAGAGTTTCCTACCCTTTAGGGAGGCCACAGTTTTGGACTTGATTTTGGGGAGTTTGAGTTGATTTTGTATGAAATGAAACTTATGAAATTATGTATTAAAGGATTGATGCATGTAATGGAAAAATTGAATTTGTGATGCTTTAGGGAGGCTCACGACCTCTTAGGAGTTTTTTTTGGGGTCCAAGTGATGCTTTTGTGCATCCTTGGGATTTAGGCGAATTAAAGATATGAAATTAACAATGCGATGGAAGAAATTGGTTGAATATTGGCTCTTAAGAGGCCACAGTTTTAAGGGTTTCTTTGACCCAAAATTTGTGTAATTAATCAAGACTTAGATAATTAGGAATGTTGGGTTCATAAAATGAAATTGTGGTTTGAGTTGAATTTTATGAATGTGTGATGTTATTGAGAATTGGTTTTATGCCATTATGGGTCCGTGTGTGGGACTAAATATTTGTTGATGTTTAATTGATCAAATTATGGCATGATGTTATTGAGGATTGATTACATGCTATTGTGACATGTTTCATAAGAAGTATATTATTGATGAATATACATGATATGAAATGTTTTATGAGAAACATATTATTGATAAATATACATGATATACATTGAGTCATCATGCATTTGTGAATGTCCGTTGGACTTTGCTGTAAAGGCTATGCATGCCTAGGAGATTAAATTATACCTTAGTGCAGGTGTGAGTAGACTAAGCGTAGGTCATGTTGTTGACCTTGGGGGCGTTGGGGTGCGGGTGTCTCACAATAAACAGTGGTAGCTCCACTGGGGCCGTGGGATAGACTGATGTAGACACACCGACGATCCGGACCAAGACGCTGTCCTATATCGCGATCTTGTTGAGGTGCCATGTATAAGCCATGTTGCGCAAAATATTATTTTTCTGATAAAGCACTTTATTTTAAGGCTAACGAGATACTAGCATGACTCCTCGATCATTCTCTCCGAATGTTTATGTCTAGCTCCATGGAGTAGGATTTTGGTACCACATGCATTATGCATTGTTAGTCTTATATTTCATTTGGCACGAGTACTTACAACTATCAAATTATCTTCCTTACTGTTGTAATAATTATCTGATTGTTGAACTGTTGACTGCTTGAGATATTAGTGTTATTTATCTTTTATTGCTCATTTTTACTATTACTTATTGTTCTTCTTCTCTTACTACTTATTTTATAATTACTGTGGAATCCACTGCCGTTCTATTTTCTTACTGCCATATTGGTAATGAATGTTGGGTGTCTCACCTCTTTCTTGTATATTTGTATTTCTGTTTCATTTATTTGATTCTGAGAAGACATTCGTGAAGAAAAGGAAGTGCCTGAGTTTCCTAATTTCTGGCCTGATTACAATTACAGCTTGCTTGAAGATGTCGTCATGTCCACGCCGATTTTTGGGATATGCGAGGATGACCTTTCACGGAGGTCCTGACTATTGGCATATAAACTTGCACATGGACTGTTGCATTTACCACGGGGAGTTGACAATGTCACTAGCTTGGGGTCGCTATGACCCGCCTGTTTTTTATTTTACTGTTTTTGTTCACTTAGAGTTTTACCTACTTGTTCGTGATCTGTGAGATGATCTCTATTACACCTCACAAGAGGACTCATTTCTTTCCACTGTTCGAGCTTCTGCTCAAAATTCGGTCGCTCCGATGATGATCTCATTTGACGAGGAAGACCCTGAGGAGGATCCTGCTACGGTTCCTTCTCGTCAGTCTTAGGGGGTTGGTACTGTTGGCGGCTACTAATGGTTATCCGTATATCTTTTTGGGAAGCCTGACATTTTGCTATTTTGATGGGATGTAAATTTGTAAACATCTTGGGTTGGGCAAAGCTTTTACTTTTTGTATACTTTGTGTTGTAAATAAACAGGCTATATATATATATATATATATATATATATATATATATATATATATATATATATATATATATATATATATATATATATATATATATATACGCCACTCAATTATTATACATTTATTATTTGAAGGAGTTTACTTATTATAATATGAAAATGAACTGGGTCTTAATTTACGATTTTATTTATTTATTTTTCGCATTTTATTTCACTTTATTATGGTGTGACGTTCCTTCTTCTCTTAGAAAAAGGGGCGTTACAGGTATCACATTTAAGATTAATCTTAATATATCTTATCCAAGTTATAAAAGAATTAATCTTGTAAAATACTGATTTTAAAATTTCTTTTGCAGAATAACTGTAATTAAATAAAAACCTTTGAACATAAAACATAACTAAAATTAATCTTGCCTTAACTTACATATATAACGGAACATTGTTTGCAAATAATTTAGATAATTACACACTCAAGCCCAAAAGTTAATATATACATTGCACACGACGAAAATATAAACTAATAAACCATAACCTCCCAAACCAAACTAAGGATTCGAGCCCTCAATAGGATCCTCCTCCTCTTCCTCGGTGTCATCATTAAAGAACCCCAGCAGATATAACAAATGCCTAGCGGGTGTCCTAGCTGATGATACCATCGAATCCTCCTACGGGGTATAAATGTAATGCCCTTTTTCTCTTATCCAATACTCGCGAAGAAGGAACGTTACATCATTTTATTTATATAATCGTAAAACATAAGGTAAGATTATACTGCGAAAAATAGTACTTGTTTAAAATTTCCAAAAACCCGGTATATTAATGCTAGTTTAATCTACCTTAAAACTTTCGCCATGCTCTTATTATATTATCATTGTCATATATTCTTTTTTTGTAAGTCATTGTAAGTAGTACAATAGTAAGTTAGAAAAATCCCCGTTGTGGCGAAACTTCAAACACTGAATAGTTATAATACAGTAAACAGAAATTAAACCATACATCGGAATTACATTATCATAATTATACGTACAAGCCTGTATTAATTACATTTCCAAAATGTACAAAAAAAGCAAAATATGTACCTACCCTAAGAGATACAAATATATATATACCCATCAATCCAATAATACGTCAGGCTCCCACAAAATAAATGGACAGCTATCAGTTGCCATCGATTTAAAAAGAAAACAGTCTCTAAGACTAACGAGAACGAGAAGGAACCGTAGATAGGTCCTCCTCAGGGTCCTCATCGTCCGACGAGACATCCATCGGAACGATGGAACGACGGAACAACGGGCAAGAGCCCGAGTAGTGGAGAAGAAAGAGTCGTCACGTGGGGTGTAGTACATATCCGCCCATATGTCTCTCACAGGCAGGTAAAATTCCAGCCATACAAAGGCATGGAAATAAAAAATAGAAGCAGTATATCGTCCCCATGCTAAGGACACCGTCAATTCGTCGTGGTATACACAACGATCAGTCTGCACGTTGATATGCCAGCAATCTAGACCGCCATGAAAGTTGATTCGCACATAACCAAAGAATCCACGGGGGCGAAATGATATCCTCAGCAGCCTCGATCTCAGTCAAGATACAGCCAGAAATCCTGAAACTCAGTGGTTTCCTTGTCCTCCTCACGAATGCCTTCAGTCAATCATGAGAAAATACACAGTAGCGGAATATACCATAAAGAGGTGAGATACTCGTCATTCATTACCAATAATAGCAGCAGGAAACTAAACGACGTTGAACGCCCAAATAAAACACAGTTTATTCATTTAAGCACCACAGTATTAAAATTTACCGTGAAAGCGGACTAACAACATTTAAATAGCAAAGATACCATCAACAGCCAACAGTTCAGGTAACCAACAGTTGTTACATAATAATAGTAAATATGTTTCACAGTTAATAATGCTCATGCTCAATGAGTTATACGACTGATAGCTAACAACGCAAAAGTGTCCCAAAAACCTACTCTGTGGAGCTAGACATAAACATTTTCGGATTGAATGATCAAGGAGTAATACCAGTATATCGTTAGCCTCAGAAAATATAGTGTGCTTTATTTCATAAAAATGTTTGTGCAATGGCTTATATATGGTACCTCGACAGTTGATCGCGATATAGGACAACGTCTCGGACAGGATCGTCGGTGTGTTACATTGGTCTATCCCACGGCCCCAGTGGAGCTACCACTAACTATTGTGAGGCACCCACACCCCGACGCCCCCAGGGTCAACAACATATGACACCTGCGCTTAGTCTATTCGCACCTCCACATAGGTGTTATTCAAACTCCTAGGCCCGCACAGCCTTTCTAACAGTGTCCAACGGACGACGCATATGCATGATGACACAATGTCAAATCATGTATGTTTATCATAGTCATATAACAATGTCATTTCATCAGAATATTTTCATGACATGTAACCATCAAGTATTTAGCCACAAGGGGGGTCCACAATCACTTAGAGTCATATTTTGTATCAAATCCAATTTTTCTAGAGTACGTACACTATCATGGTCCACATCATGGAATCCACCTTTTCAAGTTATAAGCCGTTTGGCCAAATGTGATAACATTGGGTTGCTTTAATCCTTTAAATTCATGTCATTTAAGGGTCTTTGAATTTTTATTCTTTCATTGCATTAGGCATTAACTCCTTACCACTAATTCTCTTAATCCCATTAGTTCATAAAGGTCCTCATTAGGCTCTCAAGTCCAATATTTGTCTTCATTTTTATGCATTAGTGTCTCATTATTAACTCACTTTATGTGTTAATTTCATGTTCTCCTAAAACTCACACTCTTATGTTCTTTCTCTTGAGTAGGATTCTCAATTTTTACCAAATTAAGCCTTAATTTAATTATCTTTGCACATTATTAATTCCTAATGGTCTTCTAATATCCAATTTATCAATTCCTCCATCCAAGTCAAAAAATTTCACCATTGTTCCCCTCCATGGCCGTGAGCCTCACAAATTTAAGGTTCAAGGATTTTTATTTCTTCATTAGTCCTTAATCACTCAATTAATACCAATCCATTAAGCTTTAAAATTTTAAACACTAACACCCCACCAAAGAGAGTGTGGCCGTGAGCCTCCATGCCTCAAGCAAAGGGCTTTTGTCTCAACCTCATCAATTTTCAATCCATCACAATCTTTACAATGGCAATAAGATTCAAATCTGTCTAACAAATCAATTAAAAGAATGAAAATTTAAAGAATCAATTATAAGAAAATGAAATAACAAGAGTAACCCCTATTAGGGTTTCTCACAAATCTCCAAACAACAAGTCTCCAACCACCTTTTTTGGTTAAATAGAGTGGTCTCCCTCTTACAAAAGAGGAGAGCACGAAAATGACCTCCAATGTGCTCCTTGTGATTTCTGTTTTGTGCTCCTCAAAACCCTAGAAAACAACCTCAAAGAATCAACACCATATCTTGAAAAGAAAAGCATCCTTGACCATGAAAATGGTCTTGGAACACGAAAAGGAGAAGAGAAGAGAAGAAAGTTGTGATTTTTACCTTAAAGCCTCAAACTTTGATCTTGAAGAAGATTGGTGAAGATGAAAGATTTTGATGTAGTGTATGGAAGGAAAAAGGTTTAGAATGATGAAGAGAAGCTAAAAATGAGATTAATGAAGCAAGAAAACCAAAATGGTGATGGTGGAGATGGCAACCCGAAATGGAGAGAAAAGGAGAAGAAGGATTTTGGTGAAACCTTGTGAAGAAAAGTGGTAGAGATGATAATGGAGAGTAAAGAAACGTGGTTGATGAAGAGAAAAGATGAAGAGACTAAGTGAAGGGTGAGCTACAAATTTCGGTTTGGCTATGGAGTTTTAGAGAGAAGGGAGAGCAAGGAAGAAGATGAAGTTTAGAGAGAGAGATAACAATTAGGTTAAAGTGAGATAGTTTGGAGTGATTAGGTTAAGTGAATGAGTGAAATTTCCCCCCTTTTTCCCAAGGTTAGCCGCGACATTAAGAGAAACGAAAGAGGAAATTTGCTAGCTTCTCATGTAAGCTAAGGGCATTGTGATCATTCTTGGGTCAAAGCTTCTAGAAACTTGATTAAAATAACAATATATTTGAATTAAAGTAGGTTTGTTATGACATAAAGTAGATTATATTAGGATAAGGTGATAGGATTTTTATTACATGATATTATCCATTGGATAATAGTTACAGTTGATAGAAGTCAATTTTAATTAATCTGAGAGATGAATTTCACACAGCATTGTCTAATTTTCATCTATTAGAATTTTCTCATAACACATGAAACCTCGTGAACTGTGTCTGACCTCGGGTTTAGTAAGATCCCCCGTCGACGTTTCCAGAGTTCGAGGTTCTTGGAGAAAATACTTCGTTTCTCCGGCTCCGCTTAATGCACACATAAAATGAGAAATATATTAAAATATTCGGCGTTTCCAAAAAATTCTTAGAAAATTCTCAAAAATTACAAATATTATAAAACGACTATCCGTCCTATAATCTCCCAATTTTTTGGAACGTTACAGTTATCTTCCCGACTCTGTCCAATGTGCACGTAAAATGAGAAATATATTAAAATATTCCTCGTTCTCAGAAAAATCCAAAAAAATTTCTAGAAAATCATAAATATTATAAAATGAATATCTATAATGAAATCAATGAATTTTGAGGTGTTACAATAAAAACTGCCACCCCAATGTTCATGTATAGGCATTGTGAACTCAAGACGCACTGAAGCATGCTGCGTCAACACAGGAGTTCGACTTCTAGTACCACTGAGGTTAAGAGTTAAGTCCCTGATATACACAAACTGCTCATTCCCATAATCAAACCTCCACACGTCAGTCCCCCCATGGAACTGTACAGTGACGAAACCTAGAACTTGATGTCTCGCCGCCATAAAGACAAATACATCAAAGATCACTGATAATAAAAAGAATCACCAGCCTCCTCATCTCCTTGGTCTTCATCAAACATATACAATAAAACAATATAATACAGCAAAGAGGTGAGATCCCCTACATCAATACTAATGAGGTAGTATAGGAAATGATAGTAAATGGCACAGATACCATAATATCACGTACAATCATTTTATCTCATCACATATAATGTATCAAAATAACACAATTATCAAATCAATATGCTGACCTGCTATGCATATGTACCAAGAACAAATCCTACTCCATGGAGCTAACCGCAATTTCAGAGAGAAAGATAGGGAGTACATGTCTGTATATTGTTAGTCTCAAATCATATGCTAATATATCATATCATGGTGCATAATTAACTAATACAAGACACTCTCAACAAATCACGAAAAGAGTAGCAACTCCGTCAAGACCGTTAGTGTGTTTGCATAGGATACCACAACGCAGAGGTACTACTAACTGGCCACTTATGACTTTCCACACCCCAACGTCTCCAAGATCACTGAAGATCGTAACTATGCAATTTTCACCTGCACGAAGGTGTAATTTCCATCTCTTAGGCACACTTGCCTTAACCAAATAAGTTGACACACTTTTCTATGCATGATGTATGATCCAAAACACATACCAACCATATCTTACAGTATTTCGCACATACACATCATTTCTTGGCAATATCACTTTCCAACATAACTGGGCCTACCACTATAGCCTGACAGCAAACTGCTGTTATTTTCAATCGCGTAAATATTTTATTGCATTTTTGAAACCGTGTAACATTTTTCTTACATTTTCAAATGGCGTAAGTATTTTCCAACATTTTTGCAATAGCAGAATTATTTTCAAATGTTTTCTCAATCGCAAAAGGATTTTTAAATGTTTTCTCAATCGCGTAATGATTTTAAATTATTTTCTCAATCGCGTGACTTAAAAATCACTATTTTTAAATCACGTAAGATTTTTTTAGCATTTTTCACTTACATAAAATATTTCGTAACTTTCTAAACTTATTTATAAAATCTTCTACATAATTTAGGAAATTTGGCATTATTTAAGATATTATCCTACTAAGAATTCTTTAACAAAATATTTTCCACTACTCTTTACAGAAATTTGATTTCCTTGCTTTAATCAAATAGTACAACTCAAAATTTTCTAACGCAGTTCAAAACCCAAAGGGTGAGCTATACATTAGCCAATTTCAAGTTTTAACTTTATTCCTCATCATAACTTAAATATGCTAATTTAATTCCAAATATTAAATCCATTTTCCTTTTTCTACTAAAAATTCACCAAATTGAATTCTTGTTAATTAATCACCTAAGTCTATACTTAGGAAAATAATTTTGGATCTAAAACACTAAAATTTGGCATGTTGGCCAAAAATTCATTTATGTCTCATAAATCATATTTAATTATTCTACATCACATAATTCTTTACAAAACTCTTGAATCCAATTTCTTATCATTAAATCCTTTAATCCATGATTCAGGCAAATAATTTTGAAACATCTTGTCCTCTTAATGGTGTAAAACCGTGAGCCTCTATAGGTTCTTTGGAACTTTCATACAACTTATCAACAAGTGAATCACATCCTACTTAATACAATAAATCAACATGCTTCAAAATCACATAACCAATCATATAATCAAAGCAATAAAACATACCAACCAAAAATTACCACAAACAAAGTAGGCTATAAATCACACAAGTAAATAAATCCTTATGGATTTTCCACCACAAACAAGCTACTTCCTCACCACCAACATTTGGTTAATGAGGTTAATCTCCCTTTTACCTCAAAGAAGACAAAATCCTACAAGTTGCTCCCTCTAAGAATTTCGTGTGGTCCTCCAAAGGAAACCTTAACAAACTTAAACCAACACAAAGTCATAAACTAAGCTTTACAAAGAGATACCATGGATCAATCATGACTTAGAAATTTAGAAATCAATCTTAGAAACAAGAACAAGAATTTTACCTTGTAGAATAGAAAACTTTAGCTTGATTTTCAAGAGAGTAGATGGAAGAACTAGACTTTGTTCACAACTTGAAAGATGTTTAGAATGGTGTTTGGGTTTAGGAAATCAAGTTGGATGAAATTTAGGAAATTTGGATGGTGGCTTTTGGTGTGCTAGCCGAGAGCTTCAAGATGGAGAGAAACAGAGTTCTTTGTTATATTTTGAGAGAAAGAAAAGCTAATAGATTCCAAGTGAGATAGAAATGAACACTGAACACCCTCCCTCTCTGGTGATTGCCGTGAAATGCATAGGAAAGGAGAGTCAAGGATTTTTACTATCAATTATGACCATCACATGGTTAATGTCACCAACTTGTCATGCTTTGATCATGTAAAATTCCATAAGCTTAAACCTATTAGTCATGCAATGAATCACCTAATTCTAGATGCTTGGTGAAGCTTCCTAGCCGTGGAGCTCCAAGGAGAAGACTAACCAAGTTTTAATTCAGTTACATCCTAACTAGTTTAAGCTAACTTAGTTAGATTTCCTAGTTTCTTTGCTAACTACCTAGTTACTCAAGCATGACTAACCATTCTTCTAGAAGACTCTAGAAAACTCTTGTAACTAGGAACTCTAATGAGTAGCAAACTAAGTTTGCTCCATTTAGTTACTTCCTAGGCTTATACTAACTTAGTTTAAGTAATCTAGTTACATCTAGTTACAAAGCTAACTAGCTTAGCCATTTTCGTTGACCATTTCATATCGGTTCTCATCAAGCTTTAATTATTCTAATTAGTTCATAAACTAAATCATTAAATCTTTTTCTACAAACTATTATCCAATGGACAATAGTTACAAAAATTATTACTCAATGGACAGAACATATTGCTCACAAGTCAGTATATATTTGTCCTCTGAATAATAAAATATAGAATATTTTTATTTCACAGATAAATTCTAAAAATTAAAAGATTGTGACACGTATCTCTTGGATTTGGGTTTAGTAAGATCCTCCAGCTCCGAATAAATCAGTAAAGATTTTCCCTGGCCCGAAAATTATTATTTTCCTGACCTGGAGTAAATCACACACAATGATAAAAAACAGTCACAGAACTGTCAAAATGAATTTACAGCACACAGAAATCACAAAACGGTATAATTCAGTCATTACTGTAACATAACCAAATTTTGGGGTGTTACAACTCTCCCCCACTAAAAAGAATTTCGTCCCCGTAATTTACCATACCTTAGAACAATTGAGGATATTGTTCTCTCATCTTGTCTTCCAACTCCCACGTAGCATCCCATGTTGTTTCATTCTATGTCACTTTTACTAACGGAATATCCTTTCGTCTGAGTTGTTTCATCCTCTTGTCTTCATTCTTAACAGGAAGTGTCTCATACGTCAAATTTTCTTTCAATTGTACCTCATCGGGTTGAATAACATGAGTTGGATTGGGAATATACTTTCTTAATTGGGACACATGGAAAACATTATGAAGGTTAGAAAGAAAAGGTGATAAAGCTATTTGGTATACTATTGGGCCTATCCGACGAATAATTTGATAAGGTCCAACGAATTTAGGAGTGAGTTATCTGGATTTATAACCCTTTTGACACCAGCCATGGGTGTGACTCCAAAAACACATGCTCACCTTCGTCAAATTCAAGAGGTCTTCTTCTTTTATCAGCATAGCTTTTCTATCTACTTTGAGTCGCCCTCATTTTCTCTTGAATCATTTTCACCTTCTCAGTCGTTTGTTGTACCATTTCAGGTCCAAGGGTCATACTTTCACCATCTTGATACCAACACAAAGGTGTTCGGCATCGTCGTCCGTACAACGCTTCATAGGGTGTCATCCCTATGCTTGAATGGAAATTGTTATTATAAGTGAATTCTACCAAAGGCAAGAATTCATCCCAACTTCCTTTTTGTTCCAACACTCAAGCTCTTAACAGAACCTCCAGTGATTGTGTCGTCCTTTTTGTTTGACCATCAGTGTGCGAATGGTAAGCAGAACTCAAACGAAGTTTAGTCCCCATTACTTCCTGTAGGCTTCACCAAAATCTTGACGTAAACCTTGGATCTCTATCAGAAATGATACTAGTGGGTACACCATTGATGATCACATATTTTATACAATAATAAACCCTCATTTTTAGTCATTTACACTCTCTATGTACTTAATTGATTAAGTCTAGTTATGTTTTGTAAGTTTGGACTCAAATTGAACTTAATTGATTTTTTCAGCACTATTTTGGTCTTACGCTGTTTTGGTATTTCAGCCATATCTTGAGTTCTAAATGTCTGATAATTATGAATTTTACCTTGTAGGAAAGATAAGAGAGAGCTCTACAACTTTGATGAAGAGCTCAAAGTCTCAATCAGACATCTAGTAGAGCTAATTGAGCTTGGAAGACAGAACATGAGTTTTGTGTCTGAAACCTGAATAGTGTACAGTAATCTGAGCATAATTCGAGTTTGGGCTTATAAAATGGGCTGAAAATTTGGAATCTGAAAGTTATGACCCATATCTACAACTTTCAAGTTGAATACAAAACTTGATTTAGGCTCCTTGATGATGATATTGGGTCTGAAAGTCAAAATAGATGTGCTGAAACTGGGCCTGAATAGTCTGTAGTAATTGGGTCATATCTTGGGCTATAGGACGAATTTTTGGGTGATTCTAGAGCCATTGGAAAGCTTAGACAATTTCCTAGAACTTTCATGAAGACCACTTGGCTCAAAAATGACGGAATCAATGAGTTAAGCAACGAATGATTTCGGAGACAAAGAATCTCAATAATCCAACCACTAATTCAATAATCCAACCACCTAACTAATCATCCAACCACTCCACCCACTAATCCACCTACTCTTAATCATTCTCCTTGTCATTTTGTATCCCTACTCTTCTATAAAAGGCACTCAAGTGTTAAGCATTGGGTGTTAGGCTTAGTTTTTTACAAGTTGTGGTTATGCTTGTTTATTGTTTTCCTTTGTTGTAATTTTCTCTTGTTTTAAATTGAAGCTATGTTCATCTTTCTCTTCTTCTCTCTTTCTTTCTTCTTATCCATGAGTAACTAAATCTTCATCTTTCTTGGGTGAAAGAGTGAAGCTCTTGGTAATGAAATAAGGTTAGATTATTTTATTTCTTGTGCTTAAATGATATATTATTAAATGAACATTATATGTGTTGTATTTTGTTTCCAATCAATTTAGAAACCTTCTTTGTTAATGGAGATCTTGATTTATTGTAGACAATAGGATTGGCATAGTGAATGCTTGAACTCATTTACAAATGTTGTTAGATAATTAAAGGAATCATAATATGATTACATATATAATTAAACTTTGAATGTTATATTTTCCGATTGGAACCTCCGTTGTGTGTGGATTTCAATTGAGTTAAAAAGAGAAATAATCTTACCTTTAATTTATTACCAAGAGTGGATCTCCTAACCCAAGCAAGTTCTTAAATTCATTTGTGAACATCTTTTATTACTTTTGGTGTTGTGACAAATCATTTTCTTACCTCAATTAATTTTTCTTCATCAATTCCCTGTGGATCGACCTCGGACTCCCGAGAAATTTATTACTTGAGACAACCTGCACTTGGGTTTGCATCCTTTAAATCCCATACATCAAGTTTTTGGCGCCGTTGCCGGGGACTTGATTTGAAGTTTTGATTTTTGAGGTTCGTTTTCTTTAATAAAATCTATTCTCTCTTCTCCTCACTGAGCAAAAGATCGGCTTGCCGATCCTTCGATTTCTTTATTAACTCTCTAACTTACTAACTTGCTAACATACTAACTTACTAACTTTTATATTTATGTCATTTATTTTTATTTTTTAATTTTATTTATTTATTTTCGTCATTTTTTTTGTCAGTCAGTGGGGGTAACTCTCCCTTTTATTTTACGCACTAACTTAGTGGGGGAAACTCTCCCTTTTACTTTTCTGTTATTTATTTTTCCGCAATCTAACTTAATAAAATAATATTTTTTCTTCTCTTCTCTTTCGCGGGCTCTGTGGGGCTCTGTCACTCTCCGGTTTTCATATTTAAATTTACTTTCTACACTTTATTTTCTCGTATTTTAATCTTCCGCACTTTATTTTTATTTTTATGTTTATTTTTTGGGTGGTTGGTTTATTACCCCACTTTTGTTATATATATATTTTTGGTGGTTGGTTTCTACTACACTATTTTTTTTTATTTGGTGGTTAGTTTATTCCATGCCTTTGTACATTTTTATTGGGTAGTTGGTTTATTACCCTATCCCTGTTAATATTTAATGGTGGGTGACATCGCCAACTTGTACATTATTTTTGTTTATTTATTTTTTCACTCAATGCCAACAATTTTAGATTTAAGCCAGGTATGATTTCTTTACTTCCTAATTTTCATGGTTTAGAATCTGAAAGCCCATATTTACATCTGAAAGAATTTGAGGAAGTATGTATTGCCTTCAATGATCAAAATTGCATTGAAGAGATTATTAAGCTTAAATTGTTTCCTTTTTCTTTAAAAGATAAAGCAAAATCTTGGCTTAACACTTTGATTCCAAGATCAATTGGCACATGGCAAGAAATGCAAGGTGAGTTCTTGAAGAAATTTTTTCCAACACATAAAACCAATGCTATGAAAAGACAAATCCATAATTTTTCGCAATATTCAAATGAAACATATTTTTAATGTTGGGAACGGTTTAAAGATTTGTTAAATTCTTGCCCACATCATGGTTTTGAAAAATGCCGCACTATAAGCTTCTTTTATGAAGGTTTAACACCTGAAACTAAACAATTTGTGGAAACAATGTGCAATGGTGAGTTTCTTGATAAAGAACCTGATGAAGCTTTAGACTATTTGAACAAGTTGGCTGAAAATTCTCAATCTTGGCATAGTACTAACACTTCTGAAAATTCAATTAGATCTAATCTTGCAAGTACTAATAAAGGAAAATATCACCTTAGTCAAGAGAAAGATCTAAATGTTAGATTTGCCAGTTTGGCGAGAAAGGTTGAAGCCATGGAATTAAGAAAAGCAAAAAAAATCAAATCTGTGCAAAATGAAAAAATTAGTGGCATTTGTGATGATTTAGGACACTCAACACATGAATGTCCTAAAATTCCTGTTTTTAAAGAAGTTGTACATGAGCAGGTAAATGCAATGAATAATTTTAACAAGCCATTTACTTCTTCTTTTTCAGATACATACAATTCGGGATGGAGAAATCACCCGAATTTTAGCTGGAGGAATAATAATCAATCACAATTTGTGCAACCACCACCTCCTCAAGCACAATAAGACTCTCAAAATTCTCAAGGATATGCACCTTATGTCCCACCATATAGGAAAAACCTTGAAGAAACACTGCATGTATTCATAGAAAAGCAAGAGACCATTAATAAACAAAACAATCAAACTATGATTGACATAAAAGAAACTCTTGCCAAACTTACTTCTGCTCTCATCATTCATGAGAAAGGAAAATTTCCTTCTCAACCTCAACCAAATCCTAAGGGTCAGTACAGTCTAAATGAGGGGAGTTCAGAAAACCAACAAATGGACTAAGTCCAGTCAGTGATAACTCTTAGGAGTGGAAAGGTTGTTGAAAAACAAATCCTCGAATCTTGTGAGAAAGAAGATGAGCCAATTCCCCAAGAAAATAAAGAACTTGACCAAAAAGAGACCAAACTCTCACCTTCATCCCCATTTCCTCAAGAATTGAAAAATCCAAAGAAATTGGACCATAACACTGGCATTTTTGAAGTTTTGAAACAAGTGAAAATTAATATTCCTCTGTTAGATGCTATCAAACAGATTCCTTCTTATGCCAAATATTTGAAGGACTTGTGCACTTGTTAAAAAATTAAATGTGAAAAAGAAAGCATTTTTGGCGAGTACATGTAAGCTCCATTCTTCAAAATAATAATGCGTTGAAATATAAAGACCCTGGTTGTCCTCCAGTTTCATGCATTATTGGAGAACATAAAATTGAAAAAGCTTTACTTGATCTTGGTGCTAGTGTCAATTTGCTTCCATATTCAGTTTATCAGCAACTCAACTTAGGTGAGTTAAAACCAACTTCTGTAACTCTTCTACTTGTAGATAGATCAATTAAAATTCCAAGAGGAATAGTGGAATATGTGTTGGTTCAAGTTGATAAATTCATATATCCTGTGGATTTCATTATCTTGGATACTGAACCTCTGGTTGATAGTTGCAAGTCAATTCCTGTTATTTTAGGCCATTTATTTTTAGCAACATCTAATGCTTTGATAAATTGCAGAAATAGAGTGATGAAGTTAACATTTGGAAACATGACACTGGATCTCAATGTTTTTAACATGTGCAAGCAACCATAGGAAGTCCTTGATGAAAATGAGGAAGTTGAAGGAATTGAAGCCATTATAGATGATCATCTTCAAAAAGGGAGTTCTTCTGACCCATTAGAAGTTTGTTTAATTAATTCATTTGATTTTCTTGATTGTACAGAGGAAATAGAATACAAAGGAAGAAAGCCAAAATTCGAAGAGCTAAAACCCATGAATGATAATGCTTATGAAGAAGTACCCACATCGGAACTCAAGCCATTACCTGCTGGGTTGAAGTACACATTTTTGGGCCTATGGTAATTTCCTTGTCTCTTACTGAAGAACAAGAAGGAAAGATGTCGCTTCAATGGATGCACCAAGATAGAAAGAAATTTCTGACAGAGGTGAAAATTTTTTATTGGGATGACCCATACTTGTTCAAACATTGTCCTAACCAAATTTTTCAGAGATGCGTGTCCAACAGTGAAGTAGGTAGTGTCATTAAATTTTGTCACTCAGAAGCATGTAGAGGTCACTTTTCTTCAAAGAAAATAGGTGCAAAAATCTTACAGTACAGATTTTATTGGCCCACTTTATTTCTTTTTGCAAAAGTTGTGAAAATTGTCAAAAGACAAATCCAAAAAAATCCACAGTCAAGACAATTTTGAGAAAATCTTTTGAAATTGGTCAAAAAGTTCTGCTTTATGATTCTCGCCTGCACCTATTCCTTAGAAAATTGAGATCTAGGTGGAGTGGTCCTTTTGTTGTCAAACACGTGTATCCTCATGGGGCCGTAGATATTGCGAATCCTAGGAATGGTAATGTGTTTAAAGTCAATAGACAAAGGCTCAAACCATTTCTGAAAAAACCAAGTTGATGAGTTCTTTATGTTCTTAGGTTAAGTGGCGGATACGGACTCGTGACTCTCAAGTCGGTTTGTTTTTCAGTTTCCCAAAATAACTGAATTCTTCTTCTCCTTTAAAATGGATGTCATTCTTTCAAACCTGAGAAAACATTTTCCTTCTCACCCTCAAAATGCTCTAAAAAAAATCTACAAAGTTCGATGTGAAAGATTGAGACTGTTAATGCACAAAGGTATGCCCGAGAAGATGTACGCTGGATAATTGAAGCAAAGGTCCGACTAGCAGGTGAGTCTTCAATTTCATTTGACTCATACATGCCAGGTCTTGGAAGAAGTTCGTATTCTAAAAGGAGAAGAGCAAAAAGGTTATAAGTCTGTTACAAATGTAGACGATGGAATTGTAACAAGCGATGTCGTACTTTGGGGATGGTTTCCGTAAACAGAGAAGACAAAATTTTCTTCATTAAGAATAGACTGAGTAAGGAGTCATTAGATGATATCTTATTGACTCTTGAGACGCATTCTTATGGATTGGTGCATCGTGAACTTCTTAATTTGTGGAATCTCTTCAAAGATGAAGAAAAATGCTACAGTCTTGGGAATCTGACTCTAAAAGACCCTGTTTGCCAATTTATAAGAAAATTGGATGGGAAGCTTATCCTCGACTCATACATGACGTTTAAGTCGTTACTGGACGTGAAACCAGAGGTAGATGTGAGCCATATCTACAACAATCTGTACATATCATTGTTGTGACCGTAAATCCGTAAGCGCACGGGTCGACAAGTAATATAAAGGAGAGTTAGAGTATCGTGTCCCAAAGGATTGAATAATTTAGAAGAATGTTAAACTTAACTAATATTCACAAATTTTTATCCAAGCAAACGAAAGAGAGTGGGTTGCAATTTAAGTAACAACTTAAAGGAAACAAAATAAGAAAACACCAAACACTAATTCCACAAGAGAAGATGAGAATGATTAAAGCCTAGGGGTCCCTATTCACTTGCTATTTCAATGATTAATTGCAATTAACAAGCACCTATCAATGAATTGATATATGTTGGCTAATAATCATCAATAGATAAGAGCCTATGTCTAGGACAATTACCCATGTGAACCCTAGCTATTCCACTATGTGTCCATGTGAAGCAACATAAGATTCACTCATTGAGGCCAATTATCAAACACTTGCCATGCATGACCAAAGGGTATGTGTCCATCCCCTTAGTTAAACATACATCAACCATACCATATCCATATTCACAACACCCTATTTCTAGTTTAATTGGAATATTAAAAATCATGCAATTGATGGTCAATCAATAACAAGCACTAAGCATAGATATGGGTGAACAAAACCAATTTCATTGAAAGGATACTCAACTAATTACAAATTAATCAAATTCATAGCAAGATTCTAGAGAGCCCCTAGATTAGAGTTTAGTTACACATTATCAAGGAGAAGAAAACAAATGTAATCAATTGATTCATCATGTTACAAATCAAGGAGAAAGGGGAAAGAATGAACAAAAATTGGAGAGATTCCAAGCTTGATCTTCCTCCTTCTTCTTGATTCTTCCTTTAGTCACCTTCAATCCAAGTGTATTCCTCTTCCTCTCTCTTGCTCTCTGGAATTCGTGGTTAGGTTAGAACTGAAGATCCCCTTAATCCTCCCAAAAATCAGAATATAAGGGTAAAATTCGTGTGCCAGGATTTTACTCACGCCTAGGCGTGGATTTACCATGCCTAGGCGTGGTTATGAATCACGTGCCTGTCCTCAGCTTGCCACGCCTCGGCTTGACTTCACCACGCCTAGGCGTGGAGGTCTCTGTCTGAATCTCCCTGAAAACTGAGCTTGTTACGCCTAGGCGTGAGTTAACCACGCCTAGGCATGGGTGTCTCTGCTTCTAATCCCTGAGAAACTGCAAGGGCCACGCCTAGGCTTGGATTTGTCACGCCTAGGCGTGGGTTGGAAGCACCTTCCCTTGATGATTTCTTCACACTTTGGGCCTCTCTTCACTTTCCTCATCCCTTCCAAGGCCTTTCTCATCTTGAATACCTATATCAAAACAATGATAAAGTCCATCAAATCACAATTCATCCAACTTCGATCAACAAGATCTTCAAAGATTCAATTATAAATCATTTGAATCAACAAGCTTAATTCACCAAAGTCATGCAAATATTGAACTTAGGACCTTGAAAACTTAGGGATAGCATACTCAAATAAAAATCAAATTCGAGTGAATCAACTTCATTTTCTGAAGTTATCACACCCCCGAACCTAAAGTTTTGCTAGTCCTCGAGCAAACTAATCCAAGCAGGAAAAGGAATTACAATCCAATTCAAAGGACAAGAAACATGAGGCAATTTGAACTAGAGCAAACCCAGCTTCCAATTATCATTTATACCCTCAGAAATCACTTCACAACCTCCTAACAAGGTCCACACATGCAAGAAATTCCCAACTATTGTGATCACCCTTGAATGCCATTTTTGTGCATGAAAGATTTCCTAAGCCCATGTATTTAAGACCCTTTCCTAATCATGAAGAGTAAGATGGATGAATTTATAAAATGCACATGCACTCTCAAAAGAATGTTCTGCATCCCTTTCTCCACTAATGTAGGCAAGACAGAATCAAAGATCATGAGGGTCTTTTAAGCTTGTAATAAAGGGCTAGGGGTAGTGGCTAAGAAAGAAGGGAAAGGATTTGAATTCAAATATCAAGTACATAATCAACCACTTCTATTGAACCAAGCCAAGCATGTAGATACACAAACAGAATCCAAATTGAAGAATCAACTTTCTTTATTCCATTTTTCTCATCATTTCAAATTTTTTTTTTATATATATTTCTAAGATCATATATACAACCTTATTTTCATTGCAAAAAGGGCTTCAATTTACACAACAACCCACTTATTTATTTTCTTTCTTCTTTTTCTTTTTCTCTATTTTTTATATATATATATATACCATTTTTGAATGAAAGCTAGTAAACACAAATTCCTGGATTCTTAGCATCATGCAAAACACTATGGCTCAAAACAACAGAACTGCTTAATCATGTGCTCAACAAGGGACCTGTATTGAGGGGGAGAGATCTTTCTTTCACAAGCATGGGTTAAGAGGGTAGAGATTAAGGTTAAAGAAATGAAAATTAGGCCACACACACGTACACTAGGCTTCAAAAGGGGGTACTAGGGAACTCATTCACTCAAGGTTGGCTTGAAAAGCTCAATCGGTCCAAACAAGTGCCCTAGTCATTTCCTTGAAAACGCATTGCCTAGGATTACGCCTCAAAAGGGAATTAGACAAGCTTCTAAGATGCAAATAGACTTCACACATGCCACTCATAAATTTATCCAACCATGCATTTCATTCATATTTCAGAATCCACCACACATGCAACCAGGATTTTCTCTCACACGCAATTATGGCAATAAGTACAAGCACACAATCTTGAATTTTTACAAATGAGTTCCCAAGCAGTGAGGTGTATATATGATCCATACAATCATCAGATATTCTAATTAGAAATCAAGCATGCACAAGTTCAACCTGCCACAACACACACTCATCCAGTCAATTCCTAATTCACGCAACCCTCAAGGCAAAATCATGCTCACTCAGATCCGAAGAGAAGGGAATCAATACATGTATATATATGTCCAAACAATGATTCAACAAGCAGTCACAAAAAGATCATCAATCCAATCCCCCCCCCCAAACCTAAGATAGCAAGTGTCCCACTGTATCCAAAAGAAATCAAGTTTTTTCAATAAAGTATGTACAATGGACTGAAATGAAAAACAGAAAAAAATAAAGCAGAAAGAGCAAGAAAACAAGGGCCCTGGCGCCTCAAAACAAGTCCTCCTCATCAAATAGGTCATCGCCCTCCGCGCCCATATCCGCATCATCAGCTGGTGGAGGAGGAGGAGGAGGAGGTGAAGCTGCCACTGGTGGGGCTGCAAAAGGAGGAAATGCTGGAAAATCATCCATTGGGCGCCCCTGACCCAAAGCTATCCAATGAATGCCCTGGTACATCGCAGCCAGCATCTCCTGCTGCGTAGTCAGCATCTCCTGCTGCCTATCCAGGCGCTGATCAACAGAGGCAGCCCAAGCAGCGTCAAAGACTGCAGTAGGCTGTGGGACAGGTGTAGGGGCAGGCTGTGGAGCTGGTATAGGAGCAGGCTCGGGCTCTGCAGCTAGGGGCTGAGCAGGGGCTTGCCTGCGCTTCTCCTGGGCAGTCATGATCGTCTGAACTGCCCTCTCCGTCATCGGAGTCTTCAGCTTGACGCGCACCTCAGTATCCTTCCATCTGACGTGAGCTCTCTCACAAAGCTGACAAATGAGGAAGGGGAAGAAAAGCGATTTGAGCCGGGAGGTGATGCACAGTCTGATCTGATCGTAAAGTATCTGAGCAGTGTCCACCTGCTACAGACTGTGGATCGCATACAACATGTACGCCCGCTCTGGATAAATCTCTGACCGGTGCTCAGTGGGGAGCAAGCAGGAGCACACAAAATGATTCCAAGGGCGCAGCTCACGGCGCAAACTCTCCTGTTTGATGAATCTGATGGAGCGGTTTGAGTTCCGCTGAACCTGAATCGGGAAGGCCGGATCACAGATACTGGTCATGACAGTGCTGAATGGTGTTCCTCCCTCCTCTTTAGGTAACTGTAAAGTCCTGTAAGCACACTGAAGAGGAGGAGGGCCAAGGTCCATAATCTGCCGAATGCGATCCACCGAGTAATCAACTACCTTCCTTCTTACTCTGGTAGTGGAAATGGAGCGCTTCTCAGCATTCGCATTGGCGTAGAATTCCTTTACTATAGCCGCCACAGGTTCCTCAGAGGGATGCTCAGCAAAGGTCATCCAGTGGAGTGCTTCAGTGGCATCGGAAATGGCGGGATAGCGTGCCACATTAATACCATGGAAGCCCTCTCTGCGGTATGATGTTAATCTTGCGCAAATGCTGCCGAGAAATAGTCAAAAGCATCTGCGTTGTAAAGTAGGTGGGTCAAAAGCGGAATTTCATCACCATCCTCACTGGCTTGGTCCGGCCTCACAGTTTTCCTTGGACGCTTTGACATGGTTAGAGGATACCGAAAAGAATTTAATCCCCTGTTATGACCATTGAACAAGAATCAAGCACTCAATGTAAGCAGTCATATCCAATTAGAACAGTTGGCAATGCAAACAATAAGCCCAATCATTCACAAATGTCACTCATGCAACCATGTAGCCCAAAGCTCGCCCAAATCAACAATTTAACCCCAAAAGTGACAGAAGATCTTTCAGACAACTCAAAATGATAACTCAGAGCTCAAGCATGATGACCATATAAATTAACATCCTCCAATCACATAACAGCATCAACACATCAATCATGCACAACCCAGATATGCCAAGGGCACAATTCTAAATCAATCAATGTAAATCCATAGTTTAGTTAACTCCTAGTCAAACCTAGTCACTATCTAACCAAACCACAAGGTTAACCAAATCATAGCCCAAGCAACAGTCACAACTTAAATGCATTAAATCCTAGCATTCAACATAACAAAATAAAGCCAGATCATAGCACTACCAAAGCACAACAGAGCTAATCACAGATGATTCACAACCCAAGCAATTCACACTCAACCCAACCAATTAACATAGTGTAACCAAATCCTAGCCCCACCCCAAAAATCGCAACAGTCACACGATTAACAACTCCGAAATTACTAGAGTCATTGAGCAAAAATAAGTATATCAGCAGCCATACCATTAAAAAAAATCAAGAATTCCAGAGTGCTGAATAAAAATGCAGAATTCACACTACCAGAAATATTCAACCACGTTAACACAGTGTGACCCTTGATGAGCAATATATCAACC
Source organism: Ormosia emarginata (assembly GCA_029884605.1). Lineage (NCBI taxonomy): Eukaryota > Viridiplantae > Streptophyta > Magnoliopsida > Fabales > Fabaceae > Ormosia > Ormosia emarginata. The sequence goes on from JAQQTP010000074.1 coordinate 550,622, forward strand.
CAAAAAAAATAGCTATGTTGAAACAGAGCATAGCAGAAGATAGGACAATGCTACACATTTCAAAAATATTCAACATGTTAATCATGGAAACAGAGCATCTCAGAATCACAGTGATCACAACATATTCAACTATCTCATATGGTGAACAATTTAATCACAAATGGGAACAGCCATAATAGTTAGACAACTCGGAAGTTAAAAATGTGGAACTCACCGTGAATGAAGCACCAATGTCACACAGTACCCAAAAACCACGTAACAGAGAAGACAAAATCAAACCCAATACCAAAATCAACAAGAGGGGTTTACGGTAGGGCAGGTACGGTGGTTGTTGGGTGGGGGAAATGTGGATGGAGAAGAGGGTGGAGAAAAGGTGAAGATTTGGATATGGTGAAGGAAGGGTACGGTGGCTGTTGGGTGGGGGAAATGTGGGTGGAGATACGGTGATGGCTGAGAAGAGGGTTTACGGTGGTTGTTGGGTGGGGGAAACGTGGGTGGAGAGGAGGAAAGAAGAAGGAGGAAAGAAGCTACGGTGGTTTAGGTGAAGGAGGGTGAGAAGATTGGAGGGTTACGGTGATGGTGTTTTGGTGGAGGGTGGGAAGAAATGAGAAAAGGGGGTTAGGGATTTGAGAGGGGGAATAGGAAGGGAAAAGACAAAATCTGCGTTTTGTGCAGCAACAGGCACACCACGCCTAGGCTTGGCATTACCACGCCTAGGCGTGGTTTAATTTTTTAATTAATTTTTAATTTTTTTTAATTTTTAATTTTTAATTTTTTTTTTTTTTTTTAAATTTTAGCCATACTAAGCCTAGGCGTGGAAAACACACGCCTAGGCGTGATGCTTGCGGGCTAAACTGACTGAAAACGCAGAGAGTACCACGCCTAAGCGTGTATAATCCACGCCTAGGCGTGGATCTCTCTGGAAAATTTCCCCAAAAGCAGCTGAGACCATCACGCTTAGGCGTGTAAAAACCACGCCTAGGCGTGTGGTCTCAGGATCTCAAATCTGAACAGCAACACCAGAATACCCCACATCCATGCATCAAACACACCCTCCTTATTCTCAAACATCTAAGAACAGCATAGGAATGACAAGAGCAATCAAAGCATCAAATTGAAAAACAAACACTATAAAACAATAAAACAAAAACAAAGCAAGATGACAAAATGAAAATTCATGCATAAAAATGTCCTAAGCTAAGAGATAGGGTTAAGAAATTGGGTTGCCTCCCAAAAAGCGCCTTATTTATAGTCCTGGCTGGACTTTGCAGACACTCAGGATGGAGGAGCAAGGGTAAGTGAGGTTTTGTGCCTCTCCACCTCACCACCTAAGTAGGGCTTGAGCCGCTGACCATTGACCTTGAAGGTTGACTTTGAAACTGGGTCTTCCAAGGTTACGGCACCATGAGGAAAAACTTCCACAACCAAAAATGGACCTGACCATCTAGATTTGAGCTTGCCAGGAAATAGTTTAAGCCTTGAGTTGAACAGGAGAACCTTCTACTCCGATGCAAAGTTTCTTGGGATAATACGATTGTCATGCCACTTCTTCACCTTGTCCTTGTATAACTTGGCATTTTCATATGCTTGGAGATGAAATTCCTCAAGTGCATTGAGTTGCAACAATCGTTTCTCTCCACAGGCTTCAGAATCCCAATTCAATCTCTTGATGGCCCAATAAGCATGATGCTCAAGCTCAAAAGGAAGGTGACATGCCTTGCCAAAAACTAGTTGATAGGGGGACATGCCAAGAGGGGTTTTGTAAGCAGTACGATATGCCCAAAGAGCGTCATCCAGCTTCTTTGACCAATCCTTCCTAGAAGGACTCACAGTTTTCTCCAAAATCCGCTTCAACTCCTTATTAGAAACCTCTGCTTGTCCACTTGATTGTGGATGGTAGGCTGTGGCTACCCTATGTGTCACCCCATATTTGGCGAGCAATGCAGCAAAGTACTTGTTGCAGAAATGAGATCCTCCATCACTAATAATAGCACGAGGGGTGCCAAACCTTGAGAAAATGTTCTTTTTCAGAAAAACCAGGACCACCTTAGAGTCACTAGTGGGTAAGGCACAGGCTTCCACCCACTTCGACACATAATCCACCGCTACAAGAATATAACGGTTGCCAAAAGATGATACAAAGGGCCCCATAAAGTCTATGCCCCACACATCAAAGAGTTCCACTTCCAAAATGGAGTTCAAGGGCATCTCATTCCTCTTTGAGATATTTCCAGTCCGTTGACAACGGTCACAATTACTGCAAAGGAGTAAGAATCTTGAAACAGAGAAGGCCAATAGAAGCCTGATTGCAACACCTTAGCCTTGTTGTTCTTTCACCCCCATAGTGACCTCCATATGGTGAAGCATGACATTGCTCAAGTATCGCACTAGTCTCCTCCATAGGAATGCATCTTCTAAGCACTTGATCGACATTTGCTTAAATAGAAATGGCTCATCCCAAATAAAATTTCGACATCATGAAGAAACTTCTTTTTCGATGATAAGACAATCGAGATGGCACCAATCCACTCACTATGTAGTTAGCAAAATCAGCATACCATGGATCGAACTAGCAAACACGCAAATAACTGTTCATCTGGAAATGACTCACCAATCAAGGTGGGTCTTGCTTGATACTTCTCATTCTCTAACCTGGAAAGATGATCACCACGATTTTCAAGCACCCTTTCGATCTCTCGATCTCAAGATCAAACTCTTGTAATAATAATACCCAAGTGAATCAACCTTGGCTTGGCATCCTTTTTGCTTATTAGATACTTGATAGCAGAGTGATCTGTGAAGACAATGACTTTGGTGCCAACCAAATATGCTCGAACTTGTCAAAAGCAAACACTACAACAAGGAGTTCCTTCTCAGTGGTGGTGTAGTTCAACTGAGCATCATTGAGTGTCGGCTTGCATAATAGATGGAATGAAAGATTTTGTTCTTCCTTTGGCCCAACACTGCTCCAATTGCATAGTCACTAGCGTCACACATGAGCTCAAATGGTAAGGTCCAATCTAGAGTAGTGATAATGGGTGCAGAGATAAGCCTCTTCTTCAATTCCACAAAGGCTTCCATACAAGCTTCATCAAACTTGAAAACCACATCTTTTTCCAGCAAGTTACACAACGGTTTAGCAAGCTTAGAGAAGTCTTTGATGAACCGCCGATAGAATCCAGCATGACCAAGGAAGCTCCTAACTCCCTTCACTGAAATTGGTGGAGGAAGTTTCTCAATCACTTCAATTTTAGCTCAGTCCACTTCCATTCCTTTAGATGACACTCTATGACCAAGTACTATTCCCTCTTGGACCATAAAATGGCACTTCTCCCAATTGAGCACCAAATTGGTTTCCTCGCACCTTTGCAACACTAGGGCCAAGTTCTGAAGACAACCATCAAAGGAATCACCAAAAACAGAGAAATTGTCCATGAATATCTCCAAGCAATTCTCTACCATATCAGTGAAAATGGCCATCATACACCTCTGAAAAGTAGCAGGAGCGTTGCACAACCCGAAGGGCATTCTTCTGAAAGCATAAGTACCATAAGGGCAGGTGAATGTTGTTTTCTCTTGATCATCAGGGGCAATCGCTATCTGATTGTGCCAGAGTACCCATCCAAGAAACAAGAGTAAAACTCATGACACTCGCCAACCTATCCAAAGCATCGATCAATAAATGGCAATGGAAAATGATCCTTTCTGGTTGCAGTGTTAAGCTTCCTGTAATCCATGCATATGCGCCATCCAGTGACAGTCCTGGTGGGAATCAAATCATTATTCTCATTTGCTACAACTGTTATTCCACCTTTCTTGGGCACACATTGAACTGGGCTCACCCATTTGCTATCAGAAATAGGATATATGATACCCGCATCCAGCCACTTGATAATCTCCTTTTTGACAACCTCCTTCATGATGGGATTTAGGCGCCTCTGATGTTCAATGGTTGGCTTATGGTCGACTTCCAACAATATTTTGTGCATGCAAATGGTGGGGCTAATACCCCGATATCCGCAATGGACCACCCCAAGGCTGTTTGTATTCTCTAAGCACTCGAGCAACTTGGATTCTTGCTCTTCTGACAAGGATGAGGAGATGATAACTGGCAATGTGGACTCCTTCCCCAGGTATGAATACCTCAAATGATCAGGCAGTGGCTTGAGTTCTAGCTTGGGTGGAACTATTACAGAGGGTTGGAGACTGAGCTTATCAGAGGGTATGTTCAATGGTTCAAAACCTGGTCTCCTGTAAAACTTAGCAGACACGTCAAGCAGTTTAATACATTCCATCACATCATCCCTATCTACATGCTCATGTATGGATGTTAATGATAAAGCAAGGGGATCATCAATGAAATTAGTATGGAATGCAGTATTAACTACTTGATCAATCATACCCAGGTAAGAACATTCTTCATGGTCATTGGGAAATTTCATGGATTTGTAAATGTTAAAAGTTACCTTATCCTCATTGACCTGCATTGTAAGCTCACCTTTTTGGACATCGATCATAGTCTTACCCGTAGCCAGGAAGGGTCTCCCAAGAATCAAAGGCACATTGCGGTCCTCTTCCATGTCTAGAATGATGAAATCCGCTGGAAAGATGAACTTGTCCACCTTGACCAATACATCTTCTATGACCCCTTTAGGGTATGTGAGAGAACGGTCAGCCAGCTGCAAGGTAACTGAAGTCGGCTTCGCCTCCCCCAAACCTAGCCTTTGAAAGATGGATAAGGGCATCAAGTTTATGCTTGCCCCTAGATCACACAAGGCTTTTCCAAAGAATTGACTCCCGATTGTGCATGGAATGGTGAAGCTCCCGGGGTCTTTCAATTTGGGAGGTAGCTTATTCTGCAAGATTGCACTACACTCCTCTGTGAGAGCTACGGTCTCATAATCCCCCAATTTCCTCTTCTTGGACAAGATGTCTTTCATGAACTTCACATAACTCGGCATTTGTTCTAACGCCTCAGCAAATGGAATGTTGATGTGAAGCTTCTTGAAAATTTCCAAGAATTTTTGGAACTGAGCATCAAGCTTCTGCTTTGCTAGCCGGTTAGGAAAAGGTGGAGGTGATGTTAAGGGCTTGTCCTCCTTCTTCTTGTCTTCAACCCTTTCCCTAGCCATTTTCTCATTTTTCTCAACCTCTTTGCTCACAACCTTTTCATCTTGAGCCACCTCAATTTCTTCTTCAAGTTGTTTGGTGATTGGATTACCTTCTATCTCCTTCCCACTCCTCAATGAGATAACCTTGCAATGCTCATTAGATGCACCCTTGGGATTGTTGATGGTGTCACTTGGAAAATTCCCTTGGGGTCTGTTATTTAGAGCTTGGGCAAGTTGACCCACTTGAGTCTCAAGATTCCTCAAAGAAGCTGCTTGACTTTGCATTAAAGCATCGTGGGATGCTAGCCTTGAATCAGTCTTAGTCATGTAATCTTGTTGACTGGTCATAAACTGAGCAAACATCTTCTCCAAATTAGAAGTTGAAGTCGATGTTGAAGTTTGGGCTTGAAGGGGGCTCTGTTGTTGAAAGCCGGAGGAGCACGAGGTGCTTTATTATCTTGATGAGACGAGGAAGAGCCTTGAACATTTTCACCCCATGAGAGATTAGGATGGTTCTCGCCTAACTGGGGTTATAAGTATTTCCAAACGCAGTGTTGTGACACTGTTGACGGAATTGACTACCATATTGTACACTTTCCAAGCTAGTCGTACAATTAGCAGTGGAGTGATGATCCCCACAATGATCACAAATCTCAGCTGTGATATTAGCTCCGCTTGAATCGAGTTGGTGTCATAGTGTCCAACTTCTTAGAAGTTGCCACTTGAGCGGAAAGTAATGTGATAGCATCAACTTCATGTATCCCGGCTGCCGCTCTCCTAGGAGTAACTCTCTCTGCTGGCCACTGATAATTATTGTTAGCCATTTCTTCCAACAAGTCATAGGCTGCATCCACAGTCTTGCTCATAAGTGCCCCTCCATGCTTTGCATCAATTATGGAACGAATGGAGGTTGTCAAGCTATTGTAGAAAGTATGAACCAACATCCATTTTGCTATGCCATGGTGGGGGCACTTCCTTAGCAAATCTCTAAATCACTCCCATGCTTCATATAAAGTTTCTCCTTCAAATTGCCTGAAGGACAAGATGTCATTTCTGTACTTCATTGCCTTCATGGGAGGAAAGAATCGGTCCAAGAACTTCTGAGCCAGCTCTTCCCAGGTAGTGATAGAATGTTCTGGTAAAGAATGAAGCCATGCCTTGGCCCTATCCCTCAATGAAAAAGAGAAGAGCCTTAAGCGAGCTGCATCGTCAGTCATCCCATGATGCTTGAAAGTATCACATATCTCCAGGAAATTGGCTAGATGAGCATTAGGATCTTCATGGGGTAAATCTCCAAACTGCACATTTTGTTGAACCATCTGAATAATAACAGGCTTGATCTCAAAGGTCTGTGCTTGGACAGCTGGCCTTCTAATGCTAGATCGGATTTCTCTAGCACTTGGGGTGGCATATTCCCTCAATGGTCTTCCAGTATTTGCCTCCTCCGCCATCTCAGATTCACTAACCAAATTTAGTGCTTGTTCTTGTACTTGTTGTTCTCTTAGCAATCTACGAAATGTCCTTTCAATCTCAGGATCGTAAGGAAATCAAGACACTCCTTGAGTTCTTCGCATACAAGAGCCAAGTACCTGAAAATCAAAAAAATGCAAAACAAAAGAAACGAAACTTGAAATAAGAATTGTGAATAGATGTAAGAAATAACACAAAATCTAAACTCAATCCCAAGAACGCGCTTAAAAACATGTTGTGACCGTAAATCCGCAAGCACACGGGTCAACAAGTAATATAAAGGAGAGTTAGAGTATCGTGTCCCAAAGGATTGAATAATTTAGAAGAATGTTAAACTTAACTAATATTCACAAATTTTTATCCAAGCAAACGAAAGAGAGTGGGTTGCAATTTAAGTAACAACTTAAAGGAAACAAAATAAGAAAACACCAAACACTAATTCCACAAGAGAAGATGAGAATGATTAAAGCCTAGGGGTCCCTATTCACTTGCTATTTCAATGATTAATTGCAATTAACAAGCACCTATCAATGAATTGATATATGTTGGCTAATAATCATCAATAGATAAGAGCCTATGTCTAAGACAATTACCCATGTGAACCCTAGCTATTCCACTATGTGTCCATGTGAAGCAACATAAGATTCACTCATTGAGGCCAATTATCAAACACTTGCCATGTATGACCAAAGGGTATGTGTCCATCCCCTTAGTTAAACATACATCAACCATACCATATCCATATTCACAATACCCTATTTCTAGTTTAATTGGAATATTAAAAATCATGCAATTGATGGCCAATCAATAACAAGCACTAAGCATAGATATGGGTGAACAAAACCAATTTCATTGAAAGGATACTCAACTAATTACAAATTAATCAAATTCATAGCAAGATTCTAGAGAGCCCCTAGATTAGAGTTTAGTTACACATTATCAAGGAGAAGAAAACAAATGTAATCAATTGATTCATCATGTTACAAATCAAGGAGAAAGGGGAAAGAATGAACAAAAATTGGAGAGATTCCAAGCTTGATCTTCCTCCTTCTTCTTGATTCTTCCTTTAGTCACCTTCAATCCAAGTGTATTCCTCTTCCTCTCTCTTGCTCTCTGGAATTCGTGGTTAGGTTAGAACTGAAGATCCCCTTAATCCTCCCAAAAATCAGAATATAAGGGTAAAATTCGTGTGCCATGATTTTACTCACGCCTAGGTGTGGATTTACCACGCCTAGACGTGGTTATGAATCACGTGCCTGTCCTCAGTTTGCCACGCCTAGGCTTGACTTCACCACGCCTAGGCGTGGAGGTCTCCGTCTCGAATCTCCCGAAAACCGAGCTTGTTACGCCTAGGCGTGAGTTAACCACGCCTAGGCATGGGTCTCTCGCTTCTAATCCCTGAGAAACTGCAAGGGCCACGCCTAGGCTTGGATTTGTCACGCCTAGGCGTGGGTTGGAAGCACCTTCCCTTGATGATTTCTTCACACTTTGGGCCTCTCTTCACTTTCCTCATCCCTTCCAAGGCCTTTCTCATCTTGAATACCTATATCAAAACAATGATAAAGTCCATCAAATCACAATTCATCCAACTTCGATCAACAAGATCTTCAAAGATTCAATTATAAATCATTTGAATCAACAAGCTTAATTCACCAAAGTTATGCAAATATTGAACTTAGGACCTTGAAAACTTAGGGATAGCATGCTCAAATAAAAATCAAATTCGAGTGAATTAACTTCATTTTCTGAAGTTATCAATCATCTTTTTCTTCTTCATGTAATCTTTAAAAAAAAAGAAAAAAAGAGAAAAAAAAATTCAAAAAAAAAGAAAAAAAAAAAATGTTTAAACAAGAGCGATTCGAAAGGAGTACCATGGCTTTCATTAGTTGTGGAGCCTCAGCCTTTGGCTGACCCGTCATTGATTCTGGGTGGACCTTTGCACGCTAGTCTTTAAAAAAGTTCGTGAGTGTCTCATACGACTTGGTGACACGCAAAGATAAAGATATGCCACTATCGCACTCATGGCGCACAAGTATAAAGATACGCCATGAAAGCCTGTACATACTGTGTATGTCATCATTTGCTATTATATTTCTTTTATCTTTGTATGATTTTGCTGTATTTTGGTTTTGGACAGACGATCCTTTGAGCAGGGTCCTTCAGGGGTTTCTAGACTTCTTTACCCTGATGGTTTTCTTGAAGTCACAAAAAAAAAAATTCCTTTACCTTTGATCTTTGATCCTAATCTAGCAATAACTTAGATAGATTGGTCAGCAGGAGGCAGTGAGGGAAACAGGATGAAAAAGGAGCCAGATTTGACAATTCGTTTATAGCTTTTCTTTACTTTTGATTTTATTTATCGTACTTTGTTTTTTTTAAATTTGTGTCAGATTTCTCCAACAGGTAATATCTTCTATCCTTTACTCATCTATATTTTAACATTGAGGACAATGTTGTGATCTAGTTGGGGGGGAAGGATAGTTGACCTAAAAAAAAATTTTTTTTTGTTTTGTTTGGGAAGTATGATATGATTGTCATGGACTTACTAAACCAATTAGTAATGGCAGAGTAAGGAGTAATTTTACTTCTGAGACGCATCTTAATTGGTGGCAGAGTAAGGAGTTTTTTAGGTAGTAATTAATTAGTATTGATTTGTGGAAGTAACAAAGTTTTTGTCTTTTGATTTCCTTTGAAAGATTCAAGCGAATGCACTTTCACATCCTTGGAAGCAATTGAAATTCAGGAATCATAGCATGATTGAATAAATTATCTTCTTTCTTAAATTTTACATGCTTGGTTATGGATGTTGAATTAATGGATAGAGAATGATAGAAATATGCCTTGTGAGATTTTAAGCCTATTGATGAATGGATTGAATATTTGTACCATTCTCTTCTTTCTTGTGTGATCTTCACTCATGGAATTGTTACTCTAGAACTTGCTTTGATTCTTTTTTAGGCTATATTTTCACATGCATACATTAATATGATTGAGGCATTTTAAAATAGCTACTTTGACCAAATAGTCATCCTTGTATATTTTCCATTGTGTAACCCTTTTGAACTTGTTTGACCATTCCTTGTTTTTAGCTCATCTCATCCTTCAAAAAAAAAACATGTTTTTACCCAACCTTAGGGAATAAGAGAGCATTGACCTTGTTCTTGAACAAGTGTGGGGGTGTGTGTGCAAAATGATCCAAAAAAAAAATTTGAACACCGTTGCAATCAAAGGATTATCAGAATAAAGGTAGATGCTTGGAAACAACAGGAAGAAAAGGAGAATGTTCAAGTCTAACAATGAATTCAATTCACCAATTTGGGATTGATCTTCAACAAAACATTAGTCAAATGTTGGTGATTGTCCTTTATGATGATTGTTCTCAAACATTTTCTCCACTCTAACTGCACCATAATGCTCTTTTATTCTCTTCGGTATTTATCTTTTCTCCAAGCTTATGGTAGTGCAATTGGTCATGGGTTGAATAGAGTGAAATACTTACCTTTTAAACACTTGAGAGATTGAGAGTGAATTCTGTGAGGATCTATCATTCTTGATTCATTCTTTTCAACTGAAGTTTCCTTGCTTGTTGGTTTGAGATGTGAAGAAATGTTACCTCATTAATGCTTTGATCCCTTGAATTTCTTGTTGCTCTTCTTGCTTCATCAAGTCTTTTAGAGTTTTTAGCTTTTGAATCTGTGTCATTTTTCTTTGTCTCCTAACTTTGGTCTTATGTGTTTTGCCTAGGAGTGCAAAAAGCTAAGTGTGGGCGAATTTGATGATCACATATTTTATACATTAATAAACTCTCATTGTTAGTCATTTACACTCTCTATGTACTTAATTGATTAAGTCTAGTTATGTTTTGTAAGTTTGGACTCAAATTGAACTTAATTGATTTTTTTAGCACTATTTTGGTCTTACGCTGTTTTTGTATTTCGGTCATATCTTGAGTTCTAAATGTCTGATAATTATGAATTTTACCTTGTAGGAAAGATAAGAGAGAGCTCTACAACTTTGATGCAGAGCTCAAAGTCTCAATCAGACATCTAGTAGAGCTAATTGGGCTTGGAAGACAGAACACGAGTTTTGTGTTTAAAACCTGAATAGTGTACAATAATCAGAGCATAATTCGAGTTTGGTCATATAAAATGGGCTGAAAATTTAGAATCTGAAAGTTAAGACCCATATCTACAATTTTTATGTTGAACACAAAACTTGATTCGGGCTCCTTGATGGTGATATTAGGTCTGAAAGTCAAAATAGAAGTGTTGAAACTGGGCCTGAACAGTCTATAGTAATTGGGTCATATCTTAGGCTGTAGGACGAATTTTTAGGTGATTCTAGAGCCATTGGAAAGCTTAGACAATTTCCTAGAACTTTCATGAAGACCACTTGGCTCAAAAATGACTAAATCAATGAGTTAAGCAATGAATAATTTCGGAGACAAAGAATCTCAATAATCCAACCACTAATTCAATAATCCAACCACCTAACCAATCATCCAACCACTCCACCCACTAATTCACCTACTCTTAATCATTCTTCTTGTCATTTTGTATCCCTACTCTTCTATAAAAGGCACTCGAGTGTTAAGCACTGGGTGTTAGGCTTAGTTTTTTACAAGTTGTGGTTATGCTTGTTTATTGTTTTCCTTTGTTGTAATTTTCTCTTGTTTTAAATTGAAGCTATGTTCATCTTTCTCTTCTTCTCTCTTTCTTTCTTCTTATCCATGAGTAACTAAATCTTCATCTTGCTTGGGTGAAAGAGTGAAGCTCTTGGTAATGAAATAAGGTTAGATTATTTTATTTCTTGTGCTTAAATGATATATTATTAAATGAACATTATATGTGTTGTATTTTATTTCCAATCAATTTAGAAACCTTCTTTGTTAATGGAGATCTTGATTTATTGTAGACAATAGGATTGGCACAGTGAATGCTTGAACTTATTTTCAAATGTTGGTAGATAACTAAAGGAATCATAATATGATTACATATATAATTAAACTTTGAATGTTATATTTTCCGATTGGAACATCCATTGTGTGTGGATTTCAATTGAATTAAAAGGAGAAATAATCTTACCTTTAATTTATTACCAAGAGTGGATCTCCTAATCCAAGCAAGTTCTTAAATTCATTTGTGAACATCTTTTATTACTTTTGGTATTGTGACAAATCCTTTTCTTACCTCAATTAATTTTTCTTCATCAATTCCCTGTGGATCGACCTCAGACTCCTGAGAAATTTATTACTTGAGACAACCTGCACTTGGGTTTGCATCCTTTAATCCCGCACATCAACCATGAAGTCTAATGATTTCACTAATGTACACCTGGGTCAACTTTTCCATCAAATACTTGATATTGATTGGCAAAGTGTGAGCAGACTTCGTAAGCCTATCAACAACGACCCATATAGAATCATATCCTTTTCTAGTCTTTGGCAAACATGTAACAAAATCTGTAGCAATACTATCCCATTTCCATTCTGGAATAGTTAAGGGTTGCAGCATACCTGCTGGTCTTTGATGTTCAACCTTTGCTTTTTGACACACAAGACATGATGACACATGTTCAGCAACATCTCTCTTCATCCCAGGCCACCAAAATAATCTTTTCAAATCTTGATACATCGTGGTCATTCCTGGATGTATGCTTAACCTATTATTGTGAGCTTCATCGAGAATTGTTTTCCTAAGATTGGGATCACTAGGTATACAAATTGTAATATCCCGGGACTGCTTGCAGGATTGATGAGTGTCTCCACAAACCAACACGGAACTTTTTAGCGTGCTTTGTCCTCACTCACACGCATCCTAGGAAACTTCCCAAGAGGTCACCCATCCCACAATTGCTCTAGATCAAACATGTTTACCCATGGAGTTCTTATGTTCTAGGCTCCCGAAAAGAAGTTGCAACTTGTTGATATGGCTACGCCTAATCAATTCCTTTAAGTCATCCTCAACTATGCAGTCTCATACCTGCATAGTCTCTAAATTCCTCTAATTCTGGTGTGTATTCAATTCATTCATGGGACCTTTCGCATAGAAGCCTGCCAGGAGCCGTTTATTGATGCTTTCTCTTAGCACCAGCAACCACTCCCCGCCCTCGTTGGCTCCGGGATGCTACATGCCCACCAACTTCTGCTTGGTTCATCCCCGAACCACACCGTACTGGGAGAGGTCTCGTCTCTGATACCATCTTGTAACATCTCGGGACTTCCTGCAGGATTGACGAGTGTCTCCACAAACCAACACAGGTCTTTTCAGCGTGCTTTGTCCTCACTCACACATATCCTAGGAAACTTCCCAAGAGGTCACCCATCCCAAAATTGCTCCAGGCCAAGCATGCTTAACCATGGAGTTCTTATGTTCTAGGCTCCCGAAAAGAAGTTGTAACTTGTTGATATGGCTACGCCTAATCAATTCATTTAAGTCATCCTAAACTATGCAGTCTCATACCTCTACAGTCTCTGAATCTTTCTCATTCCATTGCGTATTCAGTTCATTCATGGGACCATTCACCTAGAAGCCTGCCAGGAGCCGCTTATTGATGCTTTCTCTTAGCACCGGCGACCACTCCCCGCCCTCGTTGGCCCCGGGACGCCAGAGGAAAGATATTGGAAGTTTATATTGATGATATGATAGTAAAAACCCCACAAGGTTTGCATAATTTCAGAAGTATAACATGAGACTTAACCCGGAGAAGTGTGCCTTCGAGGTCCAGGTTGACAAATTTTTGGGTTTTAGGTTAACTCACTATGGAATTGAGGCTAATCCAGATAAATGTCAAGCGGTGCTCAACATGCGTAGCCCTCAGAGTATTAAAGAGGTACAACAGTTGACTAACCGGATTGCCGCTTTCACTTGTTTCCTCTCTAAAGCTCCTCACAAATCCCCCTTATTCAAACTGCTAAAAAAAGGCAAGGATTTTGAGTGGACCCAGGAGTATGAAGATGCCTTTTCCTTATTGAAAAACCTTTTGTCCTCTCCCCCATGCTGGCAAGATCGAAACCTAGTGAGACATTGTATTTGTACCTTTCAGTTCATGGAAAGGTTATATGTTCAGTATTAATCTGGGAGACGACAAAGGGTCAGAAGCTGGTCTACTTTGTAAGCAATATTTTGCAAGGGCTAGAACTGCAATACCAAAAGATTGAAAATGTCACTTTTACACTTATCACCATGACTAGGAGACTCCGACAATACTTTCAATGTCAACCTGTAGTGGTAAGGACGGACCAACCTATACGTTAAGTGCTGCACAAGCTAGACTTGGCGGGAAGAATGATTGCTTAGTCAATTAAGCTCTTTGAGTTTAGAATCTCATATGAGCCTTGACTAGCAATAAAATCCCAGGCACTCTCCGATTTTCTAGCAGAGCTTACACTGGACCCTAGCGCACCCAGAGGAATTTCTTAGGCCATATATGTTAATGGTTCCTTGAACCCCAAGGGAAGTGGTGCCTGTAACATCCTCCTTAGGATGTCATATTTATGATGAATATAGTAAACCTTACCCAAGTTGTAAATCATTTTATTATCATATAATAATATGAGTTGTGAAAAATTTTCTTTTTGTACATTACATCCTTAAATAAAATAAACAGAACATGAAATAAAACAAGCTATTAAATACACACCATAATTATATATATGATTTTGTCTTTAAAGTATACAGATAAATACAAACCGCAAACTATTTAACAAAGCAGTAAACGGTTTGACTTAAAACAAACTGTACAATAGCCCAAGTGCACATCTAGAAGTTATGATCCTCCGAAGGATCCTCCTCAGGGAGATCATCGAAAGACAGAAACCCCTGATGTTGTGAAGCTCTACGGATAGGAGTCCGGGATGTCGACACACTACTAAGCTCAATTGGGGCATGGAAACGACCACCCAATAACGCCTAATAGATAAGGATAACTCTAGATGCACATATACAGTTGTAGAGAACATCGGAACACCCTCATATTCTCTACTAAGGGACAGGGTCACTCATCCCACATAAGCAACAAACTCTCTATCCACTTGTAGACGCTAGGCATCAGAGCATCCATGAAACTCCAATTTCATAAATCCCATAAAATATGGCACAACCATAACAACCAAATCAATCCAAATGGTAAGGATGATCTAGAGGCTCGCTTCCTCGCAATGATCACTCAGATGTTGTTCATCCTCGTACTGACAGTAAGGAGGTTGCTCCTCTTCTTCCTCTTCACAATCTTTACCGACATAAATAATAATATGGAAAATGCATACAAAGAGGTGAGACAATCTACATCACTACCAGCATGGCAGTATAGAAAATGATAGTACATACAAATATAACAATAACAATTCATATTATCACAACATACATAATATCTCAAACCAAATATAAATATCACATCATGATGCAGACCACATATGCAAATGTACACAGACTCGTTTCTACTCCATGGTGCTAAACACAAACATCAGAGAGAATGACCTAGTAGATCTGCCTGTAGCTCCGGCTGCCCCGCCAAATATTACACAGTCAAAACGTCGTGTGCAACAAGCATTGTTCCAGACAGTCTAAGCTAGATCGTGATTAAGAATAGTGCTTGTCGAGATCGCTAGTGTGTTGCCTGTTACCACGGCCCAGAGGAGCTACCAACTATCCATATGTGAAATCCTATACACACTAACACCTCCAAGTTCACTCAATGAACCACACTACGCCTATCGCACCAGCACTACGGTGTAATTCATCTCGTCAACAACTTGCCAATTTCAACCAAATTGACATATTTCTCGATGCATGTGTATGAGCCAAAATACATAAATAACACTGTTAACATTATTTTCCCTAATAGTACGCCACCACTTGACAGTACCATTTCTCAACATATCCTGGTCCACCGCTTTAACCCGACAGTAAACTACTGTTATTCTCAATGGCATAAATATTTTATCGCATTTTCACAACTGCGTCTTCTTTTTCTAACATTTTCAAATCGCATAAATATTTTTTGACGTTTTTAAAATCGCGTAGTATTTTTAAATTGTTTTCTCAATCGCGTAACGTTTTTAAATCATTTTCTCAATTGCGTAGCATTTTTAAATACGTGTAAGGTATTTCTAATATTTTTCAATTACGTAAAATATTTTTTACTTTCTAAATTATATTTTGAAACTTTCTCCATTGTATAATTATTTTTAACTTTATTTATAGCATTTCCTTTTGAAAATCCTTTAAGTAATATTTTCTACTGTTTCCTTTAAAAATTACCTTTCTTAGTCATAACTAATATTTACATCTCGAAACTTGCTAATGCGCTTCAAAACCCAAATGGTGAGCTATACGTTAGTACTTTTCAAGTGTTTATTTTATTTCTCATCCTTACTTAATTTCTCTAGTTAAGTTTCTATAATAAATTCATTCATTTTATTCTCTAAAATACATTTAAATTGAGTTCTCTTTAATTCACATAATTCTATGGTTAGGAAATAATTTTAAATTAAAAACATTATAAGTAGGCATGTTGGCCAAAAATCATTCTATGCTTTAAAAACCATATTTAATTGTTTCTCATCATTTAATCCCTTATAAAAATTCTTAATCCAATTTATTATTATTAAACCACTTAATCCTTTCTTAGAAAATAATTTAGAACATCTTGGTCCTCTTGGTGGTGGTGAAGCCGTGAGCTTCATGTGTTCTTAGAACACTCATGCAATCCTCATCATGTTATTCACATTCTATTACACAAGATAACTATCATGCATCCATAAACACATACCAAAACATATATCAAAGCTATAGACATACTTGCATAAAAAATCAATCACAAATAGGAAAAAATTTAAACAAACAAGTGAATGAATCCTTATAAATTCTTCACCACAGACACATCCATTTTCTCACTACCATACAAGGTTGATGAGATTAAATCTCCCTCTTACCTCTACGGAAGATAAACTCTTCTTGGACTTCCTCCTAGGGATTTCATATAGCTCCCAAAGAAACCCTAACAAACTTAAACAATTTATAAAGTCATAAACTATGGTTGGAAAAGAAAAACCATGGTTCAATCATAGTTTAGAACTTCAAGAATTAAGTTAGAAACAAGAAACAAGGATATTTACCTTATAGGAAAGAAACTTCAAGGTTGTTTTCCAAGCTTTAAATGGATGATTTTGATAAAACTCACAACATGAAAGATGTTTAGGATGATGTTTAGGTTTAAGAAATGGTGTTGGATGAAATTTTAGAAGAGTGGAGGTATGAAAATGGTGTGGAGGCTGTAAGCTTCACAAGAGAGAAATGAGAGAATTTTTGGTGAACTTTCTTTGGAGAATGTATGAAGATGGAAGAAAACTAGCTAAGTGTCATCCTTACTCCTCCTAAACCCCTTATGGCCGTGGAGCTCCAAAGGAGGTGGCCACTTTAGTTAACTACTCAAGACCTCCTAATAGCCTTAGATGAGATCAATGGTTGATCTTCAAAGCTTTGCCTCCAAGCATGTTTCCTATTAGCTTAGAGAATTAAGTCATCAAATGTCTTGAAGCTTATTGAAAGTGCTTGGCCGAATTGCTCAATGGGAGAGCGAACCAAGTCTTAATTCATTTGGTTTCCTAGTTAGGTTTAGGTAAATTTAGTTAGGTTTCTTAGTTACTTGGCTAACCATCTAGTTACTTAGGATGACTAACCACCTTCTTGATCATGCTAGAACATTCTTTAACTAAGACTCTAATGAGTAGCTAACTAGGTTTGTTCCATTTAGTTACTACTTAGGCTTTCTAGATTAACTTAGTTAAGTTTAAGCTAACTTAGTTATGTTTTCTAGTTACAAACTAACTAGTCCAACCATTTTTGTTGACTACCTTCCTATTGGTTTTGAAAATTCAAGCCAATTTCGTTGACCAATTTCTATTGGTTCACTGAATTGCAAGTCACAAAGACTTTTTTGGTTCTTATTGTCCACTGGGCAAAAGCTACTGCCTTAAAGTCAGTAGGTACTATCCACTAGATAATAAAATAATATTAAAATATAAAATATTTTTATTTCACGGATAAATTCTAAAAATTAAAAGATTGATACATGTATCACTCGGAATTGAGTTTAGTAAGATCCCCCAGCTCCGAATAATTAGATAAAGATTTTCCCTGGCTCGAGAATTATTATTTTCCTGACTCGGAGTAAATCACTCACAATAATCAAATACAGTCATGAAATAGTCAAAATAATTTTACAGCACACAGAAAATACAAAATAGTATATTTCAAGCATTACTATAATTTAGCAAATTTTGAGGTGTTATAGTGCCGGGGTAATTTTGGAAAATTCTGAATGAGTGATAGTAGAAAGCTCCCTAAAGTTTGAATTCACAACATCAAACAATTAGGCGGAGTATAAAACATGTATTATCGGACTGGCAATGGCCAAGGATATGGGGGCGAATAAGATCACGCTTTGCAGTGACTCCCAACTTGTGACCTCCTAGGTTCGAGGTGATTATCAGGCTAAGGAACCCCTTCTTTAGAGATACTTAGCCAAGGTACAAGAGCTTCTTAAAAGCTTCTAAGATGTTAAAATAGAACACATACCCAGGGAGTAGAACTCCAGAGCTGACCTCTTGTCTGAATTGGCTAGCACTAAAAGCCCGGGCAATAACTGTTCAGTGATCCAAGAGACCTTCTCACAACCCTCTATCACGGAGGCATTCATTTTCCAAGTGGAAGAAGGAAAGTGTTCTTAGATCACCCCAATCATGGAATATCTACAGTCTGAAACCAGACCCTCTGATCCAAAAGAAGCCTCCAAATTAGTCAGAACTACAATTAGGTACACCATCCATGATGGACAGTTATACCAACATAGATTCTCCTCATCTCTCCTCAAGTGACTCACACCAAAAAGAGCATAATATGTACTAGTTGAGGTTCATGAAGAGATTTGTGGACACTATTTGGGAGGCAAAGCCCTAGCTTTAAAGGCATTCAAAGCAGGATACTATTGGCCAACGATGGAAGCAGATTCCCATGCACATGTCTGGATCTGTGATAAATGTCAGCGCCACTTAGACCATTATCAGGCTCCCTCAGAGGAACTATCCACGATGTCGGTACCCTAACATTTCTATAGATGGGGTATGGATATCATGGGTATGTTCCCCTAGGCACTGGCCAATTAAAATACTTGGTGGTAGTAGTGAATTATTTTACAAAATGAATCAAGGTAGAACCCTTAGTCACAATCACCTCTGCCCGGATTTAAAAGTTCACTTGGTGCCACATCATCACCAGATTTGGGGTACCAGAATCTATAGTGACAAACAACAAAACCAATTCAAAGATAAGGGTTTTGAAGAGCTGCTTATTGAGCTAAAAATCAAGCACCATTGCAGCTCCGTGGAAAGCCCCAAGACAAATGGATAAGTTGAGGCCGCCAACTAAGTTATTGTTAGTGGAATTAAAAGAAGGTTAGACGAAGCCAAGGGAAATTGGGTTGAACAACTAGACTACATCTTGTGGGCCTACCGAACTACTCCTCACTCTACAACAGGTGGAATGCCCTTTAAACTCATTTATGGGTGTGAGGCTCTAATCCCGGTGGAAATAGGAAAACTGAGTTAGCGTTTACAGTGGTTTTTACCTAATAATGACCCATGATTAATCAGGGAAGACCTAGATTTTTAGGAGGAAAGAAGGCACGTTACCCATTTACGCAACACTGCCATCAAGCAGAGAACAACATCCAGATATAATTTGAAGGTTATTCTAAGGAAGGTCCAACCAAGAAACCTGGTACTCCAAAGAGAGGACATCGGGGGAAGGAATACCTCCCATGAAAAATTAGCCCCTAATTGGGAAGACCTTTACCGCATTATGATCAACACTGACAAAGAAGCTTATACTTTGGAGACATTAACAAGCAAGTCGATTAAGAACTATTGGAATGCATACAAACTTAGAAAGTACTACAGCTAAATGCCCCTTAAGGCATAGTCTTAGTTTACTTCATGTTTGATCTACGCCAGTTGGTAAACTCATACTCTATACGGACTTTTGTCCATAAACAAATCAATAAAACAAAGTTATTCAGATATGATCATGCATATTTAAAGTCTCAGGACCTTTAAGATGGACAATGCTTCGAGAATGCCTCGAGCCAGTCCCCACAGAACTTAACAGTCCAGATTAAGGGGAATAATAACCCACAAAACCCATTTGAGTGTTTTGGTCATGAGTTATGGGTTCACACTTAATCTTCAACACTTGGCCATGACAATTATGTGGTTATGAAATAAAGTGGCAATGCAGATTACGACATCTGTGGTCCACCATCAAGTAACCACCGAAAATGTCTTATGTCAAATAGGTTCTAATGTAAAAAATTCCTAATTGTCAGACAATTTTTCACTGTAAACCATAAACATTAAAGACCCCAGTTATGGATTGTGGAAATAAGTTTACCCAAATGGTTCAATATATTAAGTTTTGGTGATGACAAATACAAGACAAAAGAATGATGCTTATAGATGTGATTAATAGATTATATTGGATCATGCATGATCATGTACTCCATCTTATTATATTTCATATAAGAATCATGCATATTCTATATAAAATCTTTTATAGGATATATTCAATAATATGTTATATGAATGGTATTAAATTAATATTGGATTTGACTCTATTTAAATAAAAATGTGCAAAATGTTCTTTGTTTCATCATATATAAAGCATATCTATTAGTAATTAATAAATGTCTTATTTGGATATGTCTATGAAAATCTTACATGTATGTTAGACTAACTAGAGTTATACATTTATGAATCATGCATATGAAGATATTGAATTATGAATTTGGACTATGTTTAAGTAAGCAATACTTTGTGGGATAGTTCAAGTATTAAGAGTGAGCATTGCAACAAGGAAACAAAATATCATAATTATGCTTAACTCAAGAAGAGTGAGAATGATAAGATGTTCCAAGCATTTGCAAGATTTGAAGAGAAGAAATTTTTGGAAGCTTGGATTACATCAAGAAGCCTAAGGATAAGAATTAGTATATTTTCCATTTAGGCTTTCTCCTATATAAAGATAGAGGTTTTACAAGAAAAGAGCTCAAATATGTTTTTAAATCTTTATAAATGGTTCTTAGATGCTAAAATGTCCAAGAAACATGTTTTGAAAAGCTAGCCATGGTGCTAGTTCAAAACTATGAAAAATAGTCAAGTTTGAGTTTTGAAAAGTTGACCTTTGGTTACTATTTTGATCATAACTTTCAAAATACTTTGATTTTTATTCTGAAACTTTTTTCATTTGAGAATAGACTCAAAGATATTCCCAATGAGTGATCATTTGCTTTAAAGGGATGAGAAATGAAGAAGTTATGACCATTTAAAGTCAGATTTTGAAACTAGAATGACTTATTCGAATAAGGGATTTGTTACTCGAATAAAACACGCCCAGAAACATTCTTAACGATTATAAATGACTAGTTTTCATAAGAAATCATTTCTAAACATTGCTAACGATTATTTTATCACTTGGGCTCTGTAAATAATTGTAAATTGAAGCTTTTACAACTCTAGAACACTTGATTTGATCCTTGAATCATCCAAATCATATTTTGCGCTCATTATTGCAAAATCTTTCTATTCTTCTATTCTTCAAGTTGTATATCTACTATTTTGAGAGTTTCTAATCTTTCTTTTCATCTTAAAATCATTGTAAGAAGATGAGGTATCCCTCAAGAGAGAAAAGAGTGAGGTATCACTTGTAGTGAGACTCAAACACAAAGGGTGAGCTATCCCAAAGGTGTTGTGAGTGCTCTTGAATGTAAATGTTTTTCAAGCACCTATGAAGCTTGATAAGTTGGAGGCTCTAGCACAAGGGTGGAGGATCCCAAGGTGTGAGGAGTGATCTTGCTTGTACAAAGGTTTTCCTATCACCCATGAAGTTTAGGAGATAGTGAAGAAAATCTCAAGTTAAGCTTAGGGACTGGATGTAGGCTACAAGTGGTTGGTGGCTGAACTAAGATAAATCTTTGTGTTTGCTCTTTTCAACTTTATCTCTTTACTTTGATGCTTTACTTTTATATGCTTGCTTGAATATTATTCATCTTGGCTTCAAAATGCTTAATTTCTTAATGGTGTTCTAAAAATCTATAATCACCCAATTTATCCCCTTTTTGGGTGATGGTTTCCATAGCTAGCAAGTGGTATAAGAGCTTCATGCTCTGTTGAAAGCTTAACCACTTAGAGTTAAATATCCTTGTTTGTTGGCAACCATTGAAATTTTTTCAAAATGGAAGGTTTTGAAATTGATAAACCATCATTCTTTGATAGTATGCATTTGGTTTATTTGAAAGCTAGAATGAAATTTTATATGCAATCTATTGATTTAGATTTGTGGGATATTGTGCTTGATGAATTTTCTCCTAAACCAAAACAAACTTGGAATGCTTATGACAAGAAATGTTTTTCTTTGAACATTAGAGTTATACAAATTTTGAGAAGTGGTTTGAATGATGAAGCTTATGCTAAAATTAAGAGTTGCTATAGTGCTAAAGATATATGGGATGCTCTTGATGCTATCTATCTTGCTAACAATGATTTTTTGCATAAAGTTGTATATAGAGAGGAAGAAGAGCAAAAGCTATTGAAGGAATCTTGTTATGAAAAATATCCTTAAAATGATGTTTAGTTTGAAGAGGTGGCAAAGCAAAACCAAATGGTATATACTCTTGAAGCCTTGATGGACAACAATGAGGAAGATGATGATTCTCTTAAAAAGTCAAGTATGCTAGAAATTGAGACTACTTCCTATATGGCTAAAAAGGATTTTGAAGTAAATAATGTTAAACTAAATTATAGTTGTTCCTATTATGAGCTACAATGTGCATAAGATGAATTGAATGATAGTTTGTTGAATTTAGAAAAGAAAAACTTTGTTTGGAAAACATTTCCTCCATTGAAAATGAAATTGAGACTTTGAAAAATGAATATGTTTTTCTTGATGAGGAAATACCTTTGAAATGTGAAACCTCAACTTCTTGTGAAAAGTGTATTGATTTAGAAAATCAAGTTAAGGATTTATATTCCGAATGTGCCAAAGCTAATGATTCTAATTGCTTAAATTCTATGCTTGTTAATAAGAATATAATTAATGTTATTCCACATAAAAATTCAAGCAAAACTTATGACAAAAATAATATTGAATGTAATAACAACAAAAGGCTTAAGTTTTTCAAAGATGATCTTCAAAGGACCAAGCCATCATTGAATTCAATTGTTTGCAATTTTTGTGGTCATCTAGGACATATTTCTCATTTATGCAATTATAGAAGAAATCCTTATACGAGAAATAGTATGGTATGGGCAGCACCCTAACTCTATATACTGTATTATATTATCAATATACTCAAGTAGATAGAATCAAGCATGTCACTTCTAAACTTAAACGTAAACTCAATCTGTAAATCAACTATCAACAAATAGATATATAGAGCCTTTAACATAAAACTAAAGAGAACAAGACATTTAACACCATTTGGAAACTTGCTCTTTACTAAACAACCACACGATATATCTGAGATTACGTACTTTATAAAACTAGCAGAATAGACTTAATTACATATCCATAAATTTAAGTACAAACTCAATATATATATACATGAATACTTTATTAAGTCTTTATCGCCTTGCCTTGTGCTTGCTTTGGTCCTTCGCTGGATTTATCATGGAAAGAAAACTGGGGTGGGAATTAGAAATTCTTGGTAGTACATTTTAAAAACATGACATCACAACAAATCCAGTTGCTTCCGGGAAAAACCAGTTACATATAAATATATTTTAGATAAGTGGCATAAGCCAAAACTCCGTCCTTTCCCTTCCCGAAGCAAATAGTTCATTTAATTATATAAACATTGTAAACATCACATTATGACTAACATAAGTAAACATACTTGCTCATGAAGTATGAAAGATAATTTAATCAGTATATTATAATACAACTTGAGCAAACATATTTGTTCACCACAAATTATGATTGCAATGTAAATATAAAACATAAGCACTCCTCCTCACTCTATGACTAATATCCATTCTTCCTTTGTATTGCTTCTAAGTCAACCTTCATTCTTAGTCCTTACCATTTGGAAAAACAAGCCAATTACCCATACAATTGTCATTTTATGCAATGCATTATGATGTATGATTATGCCTAATGTATACCCTAAAGTATGCTTATGTAATAATTTTAAAAGATTTTATTTTAGAAAACACATGTTACTTGCACATTTCTAGGAAAACCTTTATTTCGGGATGCCCTTTTGTTCCCTGTATATCTTTGGTAAGAAGGAGTAAGACACCCTATTGTTCCTTATTCTCCTTGCACTACCTGGTATGTGTGGTTATCTTCTCACACAATAGTAGGATTAACCATTAATACCATACTGGGTATGTTGGTTATCTTCTCCCATAATAGTAGGATTAACCCTTAATAGCAAGCAACAAGTTTGTAAACAAAACATGCAAGAATCTTTTAAAACCTTTCCTTCTTTCACTTTTCACATAACCTTGCTTTTCTTTACATAATAAAGAGGCATAACCTCGAGCTTCAAGCTTTTCATCCATATATGACATTTCATACTTGTAGAGAGGTAGTGACTCACACACAACATCCATCTACCCTTATCCATTCAAGCCATGATTCTAACATATTTTCAGTCACATAAAAGATCATTATACTATTTAGAAACATTCTCAAATAATCTTTATCCATTAATATAATCATTCCTCAACCAAAGTCCTTAAATTGTTCATTCAAATCCAAACTCATTTCAAGGCACAAATCATGAAAACCATACAAATCCATTTTTAGACTCACACTTGCTATACTTAGCATGAGAAAGAAAATAACAAAAGATAATAGAAGAAAGAAATTCTCCCCACCTCACTTCACTAATTAAGTCACCAATTTCATGCTTAGGCATATTAAACTTTAGCTACCGATGGGTAGCATTTCATCCTGAAAATTCAGTACCATATAACATCATTCACTTATGTCATTTATTCAATATAAAGTTCATACAATGATTCACCTTTTGCGTAATTCAATACATCATATTCATACATGAAGTGTCATGCATTCATTACATTTCAATACTCCACAAAGGAGCATTTGGTTCAAGTTTAGCCCCTAAAGGAGCAAACACATTTCTATTACACTTTCATAACTCAACTTTAACTATTAAAAAGGCTACTAAAGTTTTTAGGGTTCAAACCATCACAAAATGACTCAATTTTCACCTAAAAAGGCTGATTTTCATGAATGCACCAAATGTGCATCCTAACTTCAAAAATTATAAAATTTTACAGTCAAATAGTCTCCCTTCATATCTTTCAAATATCACAAGCCTCACTTCATTTGGCTAAGTGTAGCCAAAGTTATGCCACATTATGCAAAAGCTAATACAGGGCATTCTCTGTTTTACCCAAAAATGACCTGACTTTAAAATTAAACTAGGAACAAATGAAGAGTGCAAAAATTCTAAAATTTTACAATAAAATAGCCTTACATGTTAACTTTCAAATGCCATTGGTCTCATGTAAATACGACTTTGGAGTAGAAAATTATGCAATCTGGTTTAACAGGTGCCAGATTACTTTTTTACAAAATTTATCTCGGGTTCATATCAAAACTGGGACAAATTGGGCTGTTCTAAAATTCTAAATTTTTTACTACATAAACCCTTATGTCTTAGCTTTAAAATGCAATAAGAATCAGATTATTCTGATGTCTATAACTCAAGTTATGCAATTAAACCTCCAGGCTGTTCATTCTTGACAACAAGACTAAAAGTATAAAACTCACATTTTTAGGTTTCCAACTAGTTTCCAACTCCTCAATCATTTAATAATCTCTAATCACACTTCTGATCCATCAAACTCATATCAAAATTAATCATAAACAAAGAGAAAAACCATTTTTCAATCTTCAATATCCATGGAAAAATGAAAACATATTCATGTTGTAAGCAACAACCATAACCAAACCAACTTATCATTGAGCTTAAACACATAAGAATCAGGCATGGGAATCATAAAATAACACTCAAGCCCACTTTGTTCGACTAACCAAAAATGTGCAGCAATTTGAAGAAAAGAAAGAAAGAAGTTGTGGAAAGAATCCCCTACCTTAAGCTTGAATTTCATCTTTTGATTTCCTTCTTCTTCCCTTCCTCTTTCCCTCTTTCTCTTCTTCGTTCTCCCTCTCTGTTTCTAGCAGCACAGATGCATGAGAGAGTGAGGAAATAAGTGAGAAAATCTCAATTTAAAAGGATCATTAAGGGCAATTTGGTCATTTTGCTGAACTTCGTAATTCTCCGTATCTATTGCACCTCAAATCAGTACTTAAACACTCACTCAATGTCCTTAAAAATACCAAACTGATTCTGTTTGTCCTCAAAATTTAACTATCTTCTTCCACATATTTGTGACCTAGAAATAAATTTTTTATATTTATTTCATTTGATTAAGCATTTATACTATTTTTCGGAGTTAAAATAGTCATTTTACACATTCTGTGTTGCGCCAAAGTGCCTAAAATAATTCAAAAGGTCACAAAATTTAGTAGACATGTTAAACAAATATTATAGTATCTCTATGACCATATACAAGTCTATCATTCTAAAAAGATGTTACATTTCTTCCTTCCTTTTAAAATTTTGTCCCCAAAATTTAGGTTTCCGTACTAATAATTTGGAGATTCATATCAATTACCTTTTATTGTATCCATATCATTCATTCCAACCTTTAAATTCTTTTATTCTAGTGAGAGTTACCTTGTAAAGAGTTAGAAGATTGAGCTTCCTCTTGCCTTTTTAAAGTATATATGTAACACCCCAAAAATTTATAATTTCATGATAAATAGTCATTTTATAATATTTATGATTTTTTTGAATTTTTGTGAATTTTTCTGGAAACATTGAATATTTTAATATATTTCTTATTTTGTGTGCACATTGAGCGGAGCCAGGAAAATAAAATATTTTCCCCGAGGATGGATAACCTTGAACTGTGAAAATGTCGACGAGGCATCTTACTGAACCTGAGGTTAGGCACAGTTTATGAAGTTTACATTTTTCGAGATTTTTATCAGATAAATAAAAAATCATTATACAATTTGTTATCCATTGAACAATAAATACTGATTTCTGTTAAATGTAATAATTGTCCATCGGGTAATAGGTTGTAGTAAAAATCATTATCACCTTATCTAGAAATCCATTTTATGTCACATCACCTTGACTTTTCCAAAAAGGTGAACTTTGGCTTCTTGAATAAGCTTGGAGGAAGCTTCCTAGCAACTTTCTATTGGCTTATTGGAGAAGCCAATTTCTCTCTCTCCTCCCTTTGTGCGGCTACGGTTGGAGGAGGGAAAAAGATGACAATTTGTCATCCTTTCTCCCAACCACACATCACATTTTCATTTCACTCAAAAGTTTCTACCATTCTCTTTCACTTTTCTATCACTTTCTCTCATCTCTCATTTTCTCTCCACTTCCACAGCCAAGCACCTCTTCTCCCACCATCCATATTTGTTTTGTTAACTCAACCTTAGTTCTTGAATCTACACATCCTTTGGATGATTTTCTATGTTGTAATCATCATCAAATTCTCACATCTTCATCATTTTCTTTCAAAGTTCCAACTTGAAGCTCTAAAGGTAAAGTTCTTGACTTTCCATTTTCCTCTTCTCATTTTCATGTTCAAGGGCCATTATTTGATCATTGGTCTTTTCTTCTTCAAGCTTTAGGTGTTGATCTTGAAAGTTTAAACCTTCTAGAGTTTGGTGGAGGGTTGAACGAAATCTCAAAGAAAAACATCATCTTGGAGGATTCAAGGTTTAGTTTTTACTTATTCATGTCCATCTTCATTCTCACTTTCATCTATTTCTATCCAAGAACCAAAAAGCTATACATAAATCTCTCACCCATTCTCCTAGTGAAGCTCATGGCCTCACCCTTCAAGACTACTCATCCATCTTCTTTAATTCTAACCAACCTTTGATCTTGAATCTAAACACCATTCTAAGAAACTTTCATGTTGAGACCATCTTCAAGTTCATCAATCTTCAAGTACTTTTCTAAGTTCAAGATTTGAAGACCTAGAAATGAATATTTGGATCTTTATTTCTAATCTTATTTTCAAAGAGTTAAACCATGATTTTGATCCATGGTTGTCTTCTATCAAGCTTAGATTTAATGTTTGATTTCTTGTTGTCTTAAGGAATTGCTTGTTGGTGGTGGACGAAAATTCAAAGAGACATCAAGGAGCTCTTTTTTTATCTTCTCTTAAGGTAAGAGGGAGATTAACCTCATCGGCCAAGTTTGGCGGTGGGAAATGAGATTGTATGTAGCAAGTGAAGAATCCACATGAGGACCTATTCACTTGGTTGTATGAATTTGTTGTCTATGCCTAATTGCTTCATGTGTTGTTCTTACTTGTTTTATGTGATTTTATGGCTTGAATATTATGTATGAATATGCTATGATGTAAATTGATGATGGAAGTGTGATATGTGCTTGGAAACCTTGATGGAGGTCACAGCCAAGAAAGAGGAAAAGAATGGAAATGTTGGATAAATTTTGAGGTAGCTTGGAATTTGGAAATTTTAGGTTAAAAATGAGTTAATTAAAGAATTGATGTAAGTAAGCAAGAAGAAGAATTTTTGGGACCTAAGAGTGTTAGGGGTTTCGGCCATTTAGGGAATCTATGCAACCATTTGGCATCAAAGGTGGGATTTTAAAGATTTAATGACTAGAAGATTGATTAGGAATTCATAAGATGGGAAAATAAAAGAAATGAGAACCTTAACTTAGAACCATGATGACTTATGACTTTTGAAGGAAAATAAGTGTAAGTGAGGTTTGAGATTCACAAGACTTTAAGTAAGTAAACTTTATTGATAATAAAGAGAAGTGTTAATTGGTATAGAGAAACAAAATTGAAATGATAGTGGTTCCTAGATAGGGTGAGAAAAACAAGTAGAATTGAGGTTTAAGGGTATGGTGTATTTTTACTCCTTGATGGAACCATAGCTCCATCTGTAAAATTATGCAAGAAAACTAATTTTTGGGAGAGAGCACCTAGGCGCTGTAATTGGAGCGCTTGAGCGCTGAACACTGGGAAGTACAAAGTTTTAGTTACTGGAAATGAATGAAATTCACTTGTATGATACCTTCTTTTATGTTTCTTAATGAGTATTGAAACTCTAATAAAAATACTTGATGAGGTGTTGGTTTATGATTATGAATTTCATGATATTGATGATTCTTGACTCATGCTATAATGATGCATTTTGAATAGAAATGACAGTATGATGTTGATGATTGTTTTAGTTAATGATGACTTCTGAATCATGCGATTAATATGTTTTGCATTTGATAAAACCTCAGTTTGCGGTTGGACTAGACCCGGGTGGATCAGTGTTATTATATAATTGTATGGGCAGTTACATAATAGCGTTGATACTAATGATGTTTGACAATTGCACGGGCGGTTGTTTAATACCATTGGGAACAATACAATGATGGCTAGAGGTATGCATTGAGTCAATATGCATTGAACAATTGCTTAGTCGATGATTGTTAAAAGGCTATTTAAGCCTAGGAGTTGAACAAGAATTAAATAGTGTGATCCAATGGAAGGATCTAGGGATATCAAGGCAAGGTGACTCATCTTTATATATATGTCTCTGTGATTCTGGCCATGAAGAACTGTTGTAATGCACTGTGGATAGCCCAACAAACACTATTCTTTTCATGGTCCAGCATAGACTGTCATTGAGGCTGGCAGATCTTCTGGAACGTTCATATCCGAATTTGAGATTAGCTCCATGGAGTAGGAATTGGTTCATTATGTATACACATGGTCAGTGAACATTGTTGTCTCATGGTCAACATACATATTGTGGTGGCATATTCATCTCATATATATATATATACATTCTGTTGATATCTGTTGTCATAATGTTGTTAATGCTTATATTATTGTGAGATGTGCTTTCTGATGATATTTCTGAATTAATATCTTGAATATACTTGTGATATCTATATGTATGGAATGACCTTGTCATTCATACCTTTTCTCGCTGCTATCTTGGTATGCGATGTAGGGGATCTCACATCTTTGTTGTATTGTCCTACTTTATGTTGGTATTGATGAAGACTGTGAAGGGGGACGAGGTTGATTTGTTTAGCTTTCGTTGAGTTAATTTGCTAACTCTTATGATGGCATATGGACGAGATTTTCCGGTTATGTGCGGGTGTTGTGACATGGAGGCATTGATGTCTGGCATGTCAACCAGGGCACCGATTGTTTTAACATGTATAGGGGTTGTGGCTCTGTCTACAAGTAGTGCCTATCCCAAGGTTGCTACTTTTCCCCTTTTGTGTTGTTGTACCTATCTTCATTTATTTGGATATGTAGGTGTTATGTTTTATGTTAATAGTACTTTATGTTAAGTACCTATATATAAAAGAAAGTATATTCCTCTGGTGGATGTATATTCTGGAGTTATGTCCTAGATATATTCCATTCGTGGCTCCTATTTTTTGTATTTGTACAATAATAAATTTTGAAAATGAGTCATTGTAATTGTGGCGTGCCAAGGAATTTAGGGACTGTGGTGTAGTGACGATTACACTATAGCTGTTAAATTTTGAGATGCTACATTAGTTGGTATTAGAACAATTCATCCTATTGAGTTGGGATATGGACTGACTATGCTTAGACATGTTGAGAGTTTCTTATGTGTTTGCAATTCCTTGTCTCTTGATTGAGATGTTGGGAAAAGAATGCATGACTTGCCATAAGTTGAAAGTTAGTGGCTACTATTACAAAGTTACATGATATTGGGGACTTGCCTACTCAATATGTAATATTCTGTGTGGATAGGAAACTATGACTTCACCTAAGCGTACTAGTAGAATTTAGTGAGGAGTCCAGCTAGTATGACTGAACTCATTTAGGGTTTGTTTGCGTCTACATCTTTTGTTGTGGTTAAGTTTGCCTTGTCTATGTTGCGTGATTCTCTGTGTTTAGTTTTTGATAGGAGACCATATTATTTGGAAGAGGGTACAATTAGTTTTCGATTATGTTTTGATTCGTCTGTCTTCTAAGGAAGGTAATGGCTCGTGGTAGACGAAGAAAGGCAATGCCTCATGATAGGCGTGCATATGTGGATGCAGGATGAGAAGATGAAAGTGTGGTTGCGACTATAGAAGTAATGCACAGGATGGCTGACGTAACAGTGCAACCGAATCAAAGGGCCACTCAGCAACTATAATTGGAAGTTGAGGTTCAGAATTTGTTGGAGGAAAGTCAACTTTGGAGTAACTCTGGACTACCCAGGTTCCAAAGGAGGAATAATAGAAAGGTTAATCAATTTAAGGGAAAACCATATTCACGAACACCGGGAAAGCAATAACGACAACAAATGTGTAGAGGAAGTGCTAGTGGCGGTAGATGTAACACCCCTTGATGTAGCAACCGAAGCATAATCGTCATTACACCACAGTTACTAAATCCAAGTGTGTCACAGTCATGATACGGTAACTTAAATTCTCAGGAGTCTATATTTTTTTTTGACAATTTGCATAGGTAGAAAATATGAGCCTCGAAAGAAATATAACTGTATCCAATCCGTGATACAACCACTAAAATAAAATCATGTCTCTTATATATATATATAGTCAATTTACACAAATATAACAATTACAGAGTCCAATGAAATACAGCGGGAATAAAACACAAAAGGGGGAAGAGTAGTGACCCAGGGATAGGTACTACTAGCAGACGAAGCCGCAACCCCATATACGCATACGACGCTCGGAGTTCCAGTCAACAAGTCAGGCATCAATACTTCGACGCAACTGCACTCGTACGTAGCCGAAGAAACCTTGCCCAAACGCCCAATCCAAACAACCAAAGTGTGGTCCCTCTTTATCTTCCTCACGATCTTTTATCAATATAAGTATAAAACAGACATACAAAGATATAGGAAACACAGAAAGAGGTAAGACATCCTACATCATTACCAATTATAGCATGCTAGAAACATTACGGCGCCACGCACCCAAATAGCAAATCAGAAATAGTATATTCAAATACTAACAGTAAGTCCAACAGTAAGCAATTAAACAGTCCAGCAGGTAATCATTACAGCAATGAACAGATAAGTCATAATATGGAAAACAGATAATAACAACAATGTATATACATATCATGTGTCATATGCATGTTCTCTCAAACCCCTACTCCATGGAGCTAAACTCAATCAATCGGAGAGAAAGATCAGGAGACATGTATGTGACTCGACCGCCGAGGCCAGTGCTATAAATCAAATCATGCACAATCATGGCATTGCACAGACATTCTTCACTAGATCACGATATAGGACAGTGTCAAGTCCGGATCGTCGGTGTATTTGCATCGGTTTGCCCCACGGTACAGAGGAGCTCTAAACTGTCCATGTGGAGGACCCGCACCCCGACGCCCCCGAGGTCATAACACGACCCACACTTGTCTATTCGCACCCGCACTAAGGTGTGTTCAATCTCCTAGGCAACTAGGCCTTACAACAGTCCACAAGGACAATCACAATGCATAAGACACTATGCATGCACATGTATGATTCACAATTTCATACAATTCCATAATATGCCACATTAGGCCAATATAAGCATCAATATATAAATGGTCACTCACATGGACCCATAATCACATAATATCAATATCAAATCAATTAATACGTCATTAGGTTCATTATGAATCCTAACTTAGAATCTATTCCCCATTTCAAGGTTCTTATTCAAAATCAATTTAGCACACTATGGCAATTCAATTTTCAATAATTCACATTTTATGTAAGCTCTTAAGCCTCACACTCTCATGTTCTTAACTCAATTAGAATTCTTTCAAGTCTTATGAGTGATTCACTTTCAATCCTTTGAATTTTATAAAGTCTTAATTATAATAAATTCTTCTAATTTCTTAATTATTCATTTCATTACCTAGGCTTCCAATTACTTAATTACTATTGCCTCCACTCACTAAAATCACACTTTTGCCTAGAAATTCCCTAGAGGCCGTGGCCTCCTATTTGATTCAATTTCAAGTCTCTTCAAGTCAACAATCTTCTACATCATTCCCTTAATCATTTAAATTATTCACTTGATCAATTAACTCACCAAAAACTCTAAATTCCTAGCTTCAAAACCGTAGTCACCATAGAAGTTTCAACTTCCAATTGTTCTTCCATTAAATCCCATCTTGTTACTTGATTAATCCTAGTCTTATACTTATTGCACATTAACCATAAATTACCCCATTTTTCCACCCCAAAACCGTGGCTTCACTTGGGTTTCAATTTCAAATTCTTCTTCCATTACATTCCATTTTTATACATTGATTACCTTAAATCCAATGCTTGTTACAATTTATCACAATTTCCCTAACTTGCTAGCCTCAAAACCGTGGCCACCAAGGAGGGCATTCAACCATTTTCCATCCATATCAAGTCATTAAATCCAATCTAACATTCCATTATATTCAACAATTCAATCCAATAGCATAAATAAATAAAAATCAACACATAGCATAATTAATCATTAAATTCAAGAACAACCCTCATTAGGGTTCTTCCACAAATCAAACAATCAAGGTTCCTAGATGCTAAAAATGGTTGAAGAGGAGTGTCTTCCTCTTACTTGAGTGTAGAAATCAAGAGAGCTCCAAGAATGCTCTTGTAATTTCGGATTTGGCCACCAAAATCCCTAAAAATGGTAACTTGTTAGAATAAATACCAAAGCTTGAAAAAATCAACCATGGATGACCATCAAAGAAACCAAAATCACGAAATCAAGAGAAGAAGGAGAGTGGTCATGAAACTTACCCAAAATGCTCAAAGTTGGAGCTTGGAGAAAATGGTGAAAATGAAAGATTTTCAAGAAGCTCCAAGAGGGAAAGATGTTTAGAATGGTGGGGAGAGTAAGAAAATGTAATTTGTTTAATTTTTTGTGAAGATGGAGGGGCTGGATGGTGGCTGGCCGTGGAGCACAAGGGAGGAGAAAAAGAAATGTGGAAGAAGGAGGAAGAAGGAGAAAACATAAAATGAAGAAAGAAAAAGGTGTTTTGGGTGATAATGTAGTAAATGAAATATTTGGATAAATGAAATCAAATTCATTCCCCTTTGGTGGCAGCTGCAACGTAAAAAGAGAGAGAGTGGGTGGGAAATTTGGCTTCCAAAGGAAGGCAAAACACATGGGTCAAAGGTAAGGTCAAAGCTTCTTAAGGAAGCTTTGATTATTTTACTACTAAATTTGAATTAAAGTGGATGGATTAGACATAAAGGAGATTGCATTAGGATAATGTGATAGGATTTTTATTACACACTATTATCCAATAGATAATAGTTACAGTTGACAAAAGTCAGTATTTAATTAATCTGACAGATGAATTTTTCGCTGTATTGATTTATTTTGTCTGTTAGAATTTTTTGAAAATTATGAAACCTCGTAAACTGTGTCAAGCCTCGGGTTTAGTAAGATCCCCCGTCGACATGTCCATAGTCCAAGGTTCACAGAGAAAACATCGCGTTTTCCTGTTCCGGATCAATACAAGACGCAAAACGAGAAATATCTTTGTAATATTCGACGTTTCCGAGAAAATTCCCAGAAAATTCTCAAAATTGCAAATATTATAAAACGACTATCCGTCATATAAATTTCTAATTTTTAAAGCATTACAGATCATTTTCATGACTCGCTCAATGTTACAAAAACGAGGAATATATTAAAATATTCATCGTTCCCAGATAATTCGAAAAAATTCACATAAATCACAAATATTGGAAAATGACTATTCATGGTGAAATAATCAATTTCCTGAGTGTTACACTGGTCTCAAAGCAATTCTCACCCAATGTGCACGCAAAACGAAGAATATATTAAAATATTCGACGGTTCGGAAAATTCCCGAGAAAATTCCCAAAAATTTCAAATATTATAAAATGACTATTCGTCACATAATTTTCCAATTTTTGAAGCACTACTGATCGTTTTCACGACTCTTTTCGAGTTTCACGTAAACGAGAAATATATTAAAATATTCTACGTTCTCGAGAAAAATCCGGAAAAATTCTAGAAAATCCCAAATATTGTAAAATGATTATTTATCCTGAAATTATTAATTTTTGGGATGTTACAACACTCTTCAAATAGAAATTTCGTCTTGAAATTTTCATCCCTTAGATCAAACATTAACGTGTTTCTTCATCTTATTTCCTTACCCTCAGATTATGTCTCTAGTCACGTCAATTTAGATCACCCTTACCAATGCTATCTCTATATCTTTGCGTTGCTTTATTCTTCTATTCTCAATCTTCACGAGAAGTTCCTCATAAATCAGACTCTCTCTGAATTACACCGGGTTTAGTTTGATGACGTAGCTGGATCGGTGACATACTTTCGCGATCGTGACATATAGAAGATATCATGGATATTTAGAAAGAAAGGATAACAGAATTTGTTGACAAGCTATTGAACCAAACCCGAAACGAAATTTGATTTAGTCCAAAGAATTTTGGAACGTGTTTATTAGCGACCCAGACCGGACGACACTGAAACTAGACGTCATACTCCTTCAAAACTCTAATCACCTTTCCTGCCTCATGTTCAACCCCTTTTTATCGAATGGATACTTCAGGTCCTTGTGATTGCTAAAGGCGTTGATCGTAGCAAGTGTCTCCATATTCTCAGAGAAACTTTAACTACGGCTAGCATCAAACCGTGAGTTAAACAATTCCCAATGTGTTCTCAACTACCTTGAGGTGTAAGTCACAATTTTCCCAACCTTGCATGAACACATATCCTAGATTTTACTGTGAAGCATAAAATTCTCCAAACAATTCCCTGGGATTAGGTAGAACGAAATCTGACAAGCATTCGAATGTCTCCTCGACCTTTAAGACTTTTCTTCACACGCGTTAGTCCATAGAAGTTTTGATTCTCTTCTTGTAAACTGAGCAAGATATCCAGCTATCTTGGAGGATCCATTGACACTCCTTCAATCTTTGTGTCTTCTTCGATAAAACTAACTAATTCCACCAGTTATGTGTCTATTTTACGGTCTCCGATCTTTCCTTTTGAAGAACTGCTTCAATCTCTTGGGAATCCACAACAATTCCTCCATTTGGAATTTCATGATCCAAAACTGAACCTTCTCAATTAAGAATCCGTACTCTGATACTTTGACATTTACTCTCTCTCCTTTAAAGTCAGGAAAACTATACCGAGATGTTCAACGTGTATCTCCACATTTTCGAGAATAGATCAGAATGTCATCATTAATAACAATGACAATTCTGTTCTGGGTAAGGACAAAAGATACAATTCATGTCACTCATGAATACGACAAGAGGATTTGTTATTCCGAACGGCACCACGGGACACCCATAATGCCCATAGCGCATTTGAAATCATTTCAAGGACACTCTCAATCTTCCGCGAATCCAATGATGACCAAGACGTACATCTTTCTCCGAGGATACTCACCCTTGATCATGGTCTCGTTCGTTTGACGATGGTGTTCATCCCACTGAGATGTTCCATTCTTCTCCTTACTGACAGCACTGTAGTTCATCACAAGAAACTTACTGACTACAATGGTGACAGTCATATTCCCTTTTCTTTTGTCCTCTACAAAAGGTAACATGTATCCTTGGATTTATTTTCCCCCTCACAAAGTTTCAACTTTGTTGGCTGTTACGAACTCAAAAGCCTTAGTTTCGAAAATCACTAAGGTTCTTATCTAACGCTCTAGCGAGATAATGACCGAGAAAATAACCGATCAATCTCTACGAAATCATGAAATCTAATATGTATGATTCTTAGTAAGCAAGATAGATTAACAAAAGGTTCAATCTTTAGCAGAAACAGGATAGATTAAATAAACTTAAGTGTCAACGATAAGTCTTAGTAACAGAAATGGAAATGATTTAAGTTGAAGATGGGAAAGATACAGATGGATCCCAATGATCCATAAAGTTACAAATTGTAAAAGGAAGGTTTACCCCCAGAATTATACAGACGATTACAGGATCATCATTTGAGGCATAACTTCCACGGTTTAGATCTCCGAATTTTGAAGTCTCAGCACCTCCCAAGGTATAAGTTCTGGCTTCCGCTTGTGGTTCTACAGCCTTTACAGCATTGACTGAAGAATTTGCCTTTGCTTGGTCGCAGTTGCGAGAGACGTGTCCAGGCTTTCCGCATCTAAAACAGATTATCCCTTTGATCTTACACTCCCTCGTGAAGTGTTCCTTTCCGCATTTCATACATCTTGGTGAAGATGTCGGGATCTGACTAGATACACCGCCACTAGTACTTTGTCCAGGAATTGGTTGTTGTTGTTGTTTCCCTGATACCCGTGCGCATGGTTTCCGCTTAAACTGGTTAACTTTTCTATTATTCCTCCTTTGGAATCTAGGTAGTCCACGTTTGCCCCGAAGTCGACTTTCCTCCAACAGATTCTGAACCTCAACTTCCAACTCTCGTTGTTGCGTGATCCTCTGATCCTGGTAAGTTGTCATCTCAGCTACCATTTGCCTTTCTTCTGCCGTCGTGGCCATACTTCTATTGTCTTGTCCTGCGTTCACATGTATACGTCTGTCACGAGCCACCGCCCTTGCATGTCTCTCTGCGAGCCATTGAATCTCTCTCGAAGACGGACATAATTATAACAAACAAAAAGTTACTTCAAACAATGTTATCTCCCTATGAAAACCAAATACAAAGAGTCACACAATTCATACAATTCAAGCAAGACAAGTCCAGTTCCATGCAACCTAACAATCTCCAGCTCGAACTTCTTCATTCTGCTTCCACAGCGTAATCCCTCGTAAGCCGTCAACTCCCAAACTGCTTCTCGAATCTAGTTTACACCAACTATTTCTTTCTCCAGAAGATCGGTTTTCCAAAACCTTTTGATCTCCTCACAAAAGAATTCCTATTTCCTGAACATAATACGCCTAGGTGAAGTCATAGTTTCCTGTACATTCAGAACATTACACATTGAGTAGGCCAGTCCTCAATATCATGCAACTGTATAACAGTAGCTATCAACATTCAACCTACAGCAAGCCATGCATTCCTTTCCCATCATCTCAATCTAGAGACAAGGAAGTGCACAACAGACCAAATTCTAATATGCCTAAACATAGCAAGTACATACCCCGGCTCAACAAGATGAACTGCTCTGATACCACCTAATGTAACACCCCTTGATGTAGCAACCGAAGCATAATCGTCATTACACCACAGTTACTAAATCCAAGTGTGTCACAGTCATGATACGGTAACTTAAATTCTCAGGAGTCTATATTTTTTTTTGACAATTTGCATAGGTAGAAAATATGAGCCTCGAAAGAAATATAACTGTATCCAAGCCGTGATACAACCACTGAAATAAAATCATGTCTCTTATATATATATATATAGTCAATTTACACAAATATAACAATTACAGAGTCCAATGAAATACAGCGGGAATAAAACACAAAAGGGGGAAGAGTAGTGACCCAGGGATAGGTACTACTAGCAGACGAAGCCGCAACCCCATATACGCATACGACGCTCGGAGTTCCAGTCAACAAGTCAGGCATCAATACTTCCACGCAACTGCACTCGTACGTAGCCGAAGAAACCTTGCCCAAACGCCCAATCCAAACAACCAAAGTGTGGTCCCTCTTTATCTTCCTCACGATCTTTTATCAATATAAGTATAAAACAGACATACAAAGATATAGGAAACACAGAAAGAGGTAAGACATTGACGAGCGCCGAACTCAGTCAAAATTATAACCGAAGTTATTACCTAAGCTTGTAGCACAGTGACAACACCGGATCGTCTCCTCAAGGATCGTAAATGCAATTTGATCAAATCAAGTGAAAGTTAGCAAAAAGGGGTTTGACAGTTTAAGATCGTACTTAACAAAATTAACGGAAGAAATAACAATTAAAGAGTAGTCAATTTAGAAACCTATCCAAGATTGGGTGGATTCAATCATAGACCCTTCATAGAACACTTGAAGCGCAATTGAATTGTTAATTTGGATCTAACCGAGATCTCTGCATCAAATCCAGAATTCATACTAGACGATCGTCTAGAATTCAATTAACAAGTGATAAACACGAATCCGCAATCGCACCATTCATGAAAATCTATGTTAATTTCAAGTACCGAATTCAATTAACTTAGGCACAAATCAGTAACCTAACCTCTTCAATTCTATGATTAATTTAGATCAATCAGTTCTAAGTTTCATCACAAATCTCAATCTTCATTTATGTGATTAGTTTAGATCAATCAGTTCTAAGTTTCATCATAAATCTCAATCTTAAACCAAGATCAATCAGATCAACATAAATAGAATCACCATTCATGCATTCAAGATCAAGAAGAAGAAAAAGAAGAAGAAAGAGGAATTCAATTACAAATCAAATACAATGCATAACCAAGGTCTCAAGAATCCAAACCACAATCTCTTCAAGAGTTCTAAATTGACCCAAAGTAGCTTAGCCCTCCATTACCATGAAGGGAGCATCAAAATATACAAAACTATGAGAAACTATGAAGAAGCAAGAAGAAACTTAGAGAGAAATGAAGGAGAATTTACATCTTGTTCATGATAAATGGTGCCTTTTATAGAAGTCTAACGTAACAAAATGAGACAAAGGAAAGTGGGTGGATGAGTGGGTGAGTGAGTGGAGTGTTTGAGTGGATGGATTAGTGGGTTGGTTTAGTGGATTAGTTTAGTGGATGAGTGAGTGGAATGGTTGAGTGGTTGAATTAGTGAAAAATGCCAAAGGACTTTTGGTGAGTGGAAAATTATGGACATGAATGGGTGAGTGGATGGATGAGTGGATGGATTAGTGGATGAGTGGGTGGAGTGGTTAAGTGGTTGGATTAGTGTATGAGTGGATGAGTGGGTGAGTTAGTGGATGAGTGGATGAGTGGATGAGTGGATTAGTGGATGGATGAGTGGGTGGTTGAGGACGAAAATTTCGTGTCTGACTTGGAAGCCAAAAACGACCCACTATACTTCAGAACCACGAAAAGTGTTCTTCATGAAAGTTGTAGATCTTTGTCTTGGCTATAAAATGGATAGCTGGTTCGTCCAATTTGGCTTCCTTAAGCCCAAGATATGTCCCAAATACCGTAGGTTACTCAAACCCAACTTCAGCACCTCTGTTCCGACTTGCAAGCTCAAAATGACCTACTAGAATTATTTTTCTCAAAATGTGTTCTTCATGAAAGTTGTTTATTTGGATCTTGACTATCCACTGTCCAAATTTCAGCCCATCTCCATTATTACATCCTGAGATATGATTTTATTAGTGCACACTGTTCGGATTCTACTGACAGAACCCGTATTCTGACTTTCATGTAAACTTAGGTCCCTTAGACATCTGAATCGGACTTCGAGCTCTTCATCAAAGTTGTAGAGCTTCCTCTTAGCTTTCCTACAAGGTAAAATTCATGTTCATCAGATATTAGGAACTCAAGTTATGGCCAAAATACAGAAACAGTGTCAAATCTCAATAATGCTGAAAATATTCAATTAGGACCAATTTGAGCTCA
Source organism: Ormosia emarginata (assembly GCA_029884605.1). Taxonomy (NCBI): domain Eukaryota; kingdom Viridiplantae; phylum Streptophyta; class Magnoliopsida; order Fabales; family Fabaceae; genus Ormosia; species Ormosia emarginata. Next base: position 590,891 of record JAQQTP010000074.1, read on the forward strand.
AACTCACAAAATCATACCAAACTCAATCAATTAAGAATATGGAGAGTGTAAATGACTAAACATAAGGGTTTCTTAATGAATAAAATATGTGATTATCAAATTCCCCCACACTTAGCTTTTTGCACTCCTGGGCAAAACTCAAGACCAAAATTTTACAATCAAGAAGAACAACCAAAGGTTCAAGGGATCAAAACATTCATGAGTTAACAATTCTCCACATCTCAAACCAACAAGCAAGGTATCTTCAACATGAATCGAGAATGATAGATCTTCACAAGATTCTCTCTCAATCTCTCAAGTGTTTAAAAGGTAGGTATTTCACTTAATTCAACCCATGAAAATTGCACTACCATAAGCTTGCTTATCTTCTACTTTTCCACTACTTAAAACACATGCACACACAAATCATGAGGACTTTATTCAAGGTTGTAGTGAAGTCAAGGTAACAAGAGAGGATAAAATGGATATGAGAAGATAAATACCAAAGAGAATAAAAGCAAATGAGAGCTGAGTTCAAATAACAAGCATAAAAGTTCATCCCAACTCTAGTGTATATCCCTTTACATATTCATTTCCCAATCCTTTTCTTTTTTTTATTTTTTTTATTTTTTTTATTTTTTATTTTATATATATGAACATAACTATATACATACATTTTTCTCTCTCTCTCTTTTTTAGGCACTCTTTCCTTTTTCAACAACCATTTTGTACACACACCCCCACACTTGTTCAAAAACTCATCCATTAACCAAGCTAATGTTCTTTTATTCCCTAAGGTAAAGTAAGAACACGATTTCTCATTTAAGGCACATAATGAGCTAGAAACAAGGAATGGTCAAATAAGCTCAAAGGGGTTAAGCAAAGGAAAATATACAAGGTTGGCAGGAATCAGAGAATTTTCAAGAAGTCAAAAGAGTGCTTGATATCATATTGAAAACAAGGTTGGCTATTTGGTTAAACTAGCTAATTAAGAAAGAGGGCCTCAATCATGTTCATGCATGCAAGTGAAATGTAGCCTCAAAAAGAATCAAAGCAAGTTCTAGAGTGGTCATTAACATGAGTGAAAATCACACAAGAAAGAAGAGAATGACATAAATGTTGAATCCATCCATTAGGCTCAAAATCTCACAAGGTATGCATCCATCAAACTCAATTCATCAATTCAATCATCCATCACCAAGCATATCAGTTCAAGAAGAGAGAAAAGTTATTCAATCATGCAATGAACCCCTTTTTTTATTTTTTATTTTTAACAAAAAAGAAACATGCTAAAATCTCTCCCCCACACTTAATATAGACATTGTCCTCAATGTGAAAGTGATAAATAAATCGGAAAGAAAAGAGCAACACAACTTGATGAGGGCGAGATAATGGCAAGCAGAAAAGATGCACAAGAATCAAAGCTGCAGCAGAACCTGAAAACTCACAAAACACATGAGTAGCATTTGAAACTAAAATACAAAAACAGCTAGAAGAAGAAAAATAAGGAAGAATTTCCACAAAGTTCTTAAAAGCAAATCTAGTTGGGTTGCCTCCCAATAAGCGCTTGTTTAACGTCGTTAGCTCGACATTGGGACACTTCTTAGTGATCTTTATAATGTGGATGGTAAAAGCCCATCACTTTCACTTCCACATTTTTCGGCTTGAGATGGTGTCCATTGGTCTTATTAAGTGAGGTTGGTGAAAAGACTCCACCAGGATCCCATTGGTTGAAACGTGATGACCAAGTTATGGTTGACACAACATGATAGCTTTCACTAGGGTCCCATTGGTTGAAGTGTAATGACCAAGTTAAGCTTGAAGCATGAGGGCTCCCATTGGGGTCCCATTGGTCTTTCTTAATTTTCTTGACTTCACCAATGGCATGCAACACGTGTAATTTGGCAATCCTGCTTTCATTGATAATGCTGGACCATGGCCTAAAAACAAAATCCATTTCAGTAGTTACTAGCATCTGCTGACTTTCCTCCTTCTTTGAAAATTCCTCAATGGCCTTCAACTCCACCTCCCTATGTGTTTGGATTCTGCAATTGCATTGTTGATAGACCCTTCAATATCATTAGATCTTTGCGTAAACAGAATCATCGGCTTTCAAATATGCGAGAAATCTCAAGCACACATAACACATTTTATATCACCGTCACAATCAATACATGAGTTGCAATTGATAGAATCATCAAAACCAATTAAATCGGGAAATTCAAAGCACACAACTCATCATGAGTTTCCTCAACTAAATCTGCAGGTAAATCAATATGACAATTAGAATGCGGGGAGTTGGGAATTGTTTGGGAAGAGAATTTGGTCGACTCTTGACTTCTCGGTTCATTAATAGTGGTTGTCATCTGCTCAATTTGGGTTGTTAAATCTGAATAGTGGCGGTGAAACTCTGCTTTGGAACTCAATTTGAGTTTTCATCAAGTCCTCCCATGAAGGCTCAAGTTTTGTAGTTGATGGACTTGTTATCTATTTGGAATGGTGCTCATATTGAAATGATTGTTCTTTGTAGTGATGCCGTATTGCCATATCCCAGATCCAGGATAGTATTCCCAGCTAGGGTTGTATGTGTTGAAGAAGGGGTCATAACTCTGTTGCTGCTGCTGGAACTGTGGTTCATCAGGAAAATAACCAGCTGCTGCAACAAATTGATCTGGAAAAGCAGAACTACCATACTGAAGTGTAGGGCATGCATATGTGGGGTGAGATGAACAAAAACAAATGTTACACACAAGTGTAGCTTCTGCACAGTGATTGTTGTCTCACTACTATATGTCTTACCAAAGAAGTCAACTCCTCAAGTTTTGACTCCATTATGCATGGTCCATTGTTAGAAAAGTTAATAAAAAGCAAAGGTTAGTAAAAACACTTAAAATGAAAAGATTACACTTACTAATCCCCTAAGAATGTACGCCAAAATTTTGACGAGCACCGAACTCGGTCAAAATTATAACCGAAGTTATTACCTAAGCTTGTAGCACAGTGACAACACGGATCGTCTCCTCAAGGATCGTAAATGCAATTTGATCAAATCAAGTGAAAGTTAGCAAAAAGGGGTTTGACAGTTTAAGATCGTACTTAACAAAATTAACGGAAGAAATAACAATTAAAGAGTAGTCAATTTAGAAACCTATCCAAGATTGGGTGGATTCAATCATAGACCCTTCATAGAACACTTGAAGCGCAATTGAATTGTTAATTTGGATCTAACCGAGATCTCTGCATCAAATCCAGAATTCATACTAGACGATTGTCTAGAATTCAATTAACAAGTGATAAACACGAATCCTGATAATCGCACCATTCATGAAAATCTATGTTAATTTCAAGTACCGAATTCAATTAACTTAGGCACAAATCAGTAACCTAACCTCTTCAATTCTATGATTAATTTAGATCAATCAGTTCTAAGTTTCACCACCCAGCAGTTTCGTCCAATTTGGCTTCCTTAAGCCCAAGATATGTCCCAAATACCGTAGGTTGCTCAAACCCAACTTCAGCACCTCTGTTCCGACTTGTAAGCTCAAAATGACCTACTAGAATTATTTTTCTCAAAATGTGTTCTTCATGAAAGTTGTTTATTTGGATCTTGACTATCCACTGTCCAAATTTCAGCCCATCTCCATTATTACATCCTGAGATATGATTTTATTAGTGCACACTGTTCGGATTCTACTGACAGAACCCGTATTCTGACTTTCATGTAAACTTAGGTCCCTTAGACATCTGAATCGGACTTCGAGCTCTTCATCAAAGTTGTAGAGCTTCCTCTTAGCTTTCCTACAAGGTAAAATTCATGTTCATCAGATATTAGGAACTCAAGTTATGGCCAAAATACAGAAACAGTGTCAAATCTCAATAATGCTGAAAATATTCAATTAGGACCAATTTGAGCTCAAACTCACAAAATCATACCAAACTCAATCAATTAAGAATATGGAGAGTGTAAATGACTAAACATAAGGGTTTCTTAATGAATAAAATATGTGATTATCAGACATCCTACATCATTACCAATTATAGCATGCTAGAAACATTACGGCGCCACGCACCCAAATAGCAAATCAGAAATAGTATATTCAAATACTAACAGTAAGTCCAACAGTAAGCAATTAAACAGTCCAGGCAGGTAATCATTACAGTAATGAACAGATAAGTCATAATATGGAAAACAGATAATAACAACAATGTATATACATATCATGTGTCATATGCATGTTCTCTCAAACCCCTACTCCATGGAGCTAAACTCAATCAATCGGAGAGAAAGATCGGGAGACATGTTACGTGACTCTACATTTTTACCGAGAGGCCAGTGCTATAAATCAAATCATGCACAATCATGGCATTGCACAGACATTCTTCACTAGATCACGATATAGGACAGTGTCAAGTCCGGATCGTCGGTGTATTTGCATCGGTTTGCCCCACGGTACAGAGGAGCTCTAAACTGTCCATGTGGAGGACCCGCACCCGACGCCCCGAGGTCATAACACGACCCACACTTGTCTATTCGCACCCGCACTAAGGTGTGTTCAATCTCCTAGGCAACTAGGCCTTACAACAGTCCACAAGGACAATCACAATGCATAAGACACTATGCATGCACATGTATGATTCACAATTTCATACAATTCCATAATATGCCACATTAGGCCAATATAAGCATCAATATATAAATGGTCACTCACATGGACCCATAATCACATAATATCAATATCAAATCAATTAATACGTCATTAGGTTCATTATGAATCCTAACTTAGAATCTATTCCCCATTTCAAGGTTCTTATTCAAAATCAATTTAGCACACTATGGCAATTCAATTTTCAATAATTCACATTTTATGTAAGCTCTTAAGCCTCACTCTCTCATGTTCTTAACTCAATTAGAATTCTTTCAAGTCTTATGAGTGATTCACTTTCAATCCTTTGAATTTTATAAAGTCTTAATTATAATAAATTCTTCTAATTTCTTAATTATTCATTTCATTACCTAGGCTTCCAATTACTTAATTACTATTGCCTCCACTCACTAAAATCACACTTTTGCCTAGAAATTCCCTAGAGGCCGTGGCCTCCTATTTGATTCAATTTCAAGTCTCTTCAAGTCAACAATCTTCTACATCATTCCCTTAATCATTTAAATTATTCACTTGATCAATTAACTCACCAAAAACTCTAAATTCCTAGCTTCAAAACCGTAGTCACCATAGAAGTTTCAACTTCCAATTGTTCTTCCATTAAATCCCATCTTGTTACTTGATTAATCCTAGTCTTATACTTATTGCACATTAACCATAAATTACCCCATTTTTCCACCCCAAAACCGTGGCTTCACTTGGGTTTCAATTTCAAATTCTTCTTCCATTACATTCCATTTTTATACATTGATTACCTTAAATCCAATGCTTGTTACAATTTATCACAATTTCCCTAACTTGCTAGCCTCAAAACCGTGGCCACCAAGGAGGGCATTCAACCATTTTCCATCCATATCAAGTCATTAAATCCAATCTAACATTCCATTATATTCAACAATTCAATCCAATAGCATAAATAAATAAAAATCAACACATAGCATAATTAATCATTAAATTCAAGAACAACCCTCATTAGGGTTCTTCCACAAATCAAACAATCAAGGTTCCTAGATGCTAAAAATGGTTGAAGAGGAGTGTCTTCCTCTTACTTGAGTGTAGAAATCAAGAGAGCTCCAAGAATGCTCTTGTAATTTCGGATTTGGCCACCAAAATCCCTAAAAATGGTAACTTGTTAGAATAAATACCAAAGCTTGAAAAAATCAACCATGGATGACCATCAAAGAAACCAAAATCACGAAATCAAGAGAAGAAGGAGAGTGGTCATGAAACTTACCCAAAATGCTCAAAGTTGGAGCTTGGAGAAAATGGTGAAAATGAAAGATTTTCAAGAAGCTCCAAGAGGAAAGATGTTTAGAATGGTGGGGAGAGTAAGAAAATGTAATTTGTTTAATTTTTTTGTGAAGATGGAGGGGCTGGATGGTGGCTGGCCGTGGAGCACAAGGGAGGAGAAAAGAAATGTGGAAGAAGGAGGAAGAAGGAGAAAAACATAAAATGAAGAAAGAAAAAGGTGTTTTGGGTGATAATGTAGTAAATGAAATATTTGGATAAATGAAATCAAATTCATTCCCCTTTGGTGGCAGCTGCAACGTAAAAGAGAGAGAGAGATGGGTGGGAAATTTGGCTTCCAAAGGAAGGCAAAACACATGGGTCAAAGGTAAGGTCAAAGCTTCTTAAGGAAGCTTTGATTATTTTACTACTAAATTTGAATTAAAGTGGATGGATTAGACATAAAGGAGATTGCATTAGGATAATGTGATAGGATTTTTATTACACACTATTATCCAATAGATAATAGTTACAGTTGACAAAAGTCAGTATTTAATTAATCTGACAGATGAATTTTTTGCTGTATTGATTTATTTTGTCTGTTAGAATTTTTCAAAAATTATGAAACCTCGTAAACTGTGTCAAGCCTCGGGTTTAGTAAGATCCCCCGTCGACATGTCCATAGTCCAAGGTTCACAGAGAAAACATCGCGTTTTCCTGGTTCGATCGTAGCGCAGACGCAAAACGAGAAATATACTGTAATATTCGACGTTTCCAGAAAATTCCCAGAAAATTCTCAAAAATTGCAAATATTATAAAACGACTATCCGTCATATAAATTTCTAATTTTTAAAGCATTACAGTCATTTTCATGACTCTGCTCAATGTTCGCGCAAAACGAGGAATATATTAAAATATTCATCGTTCCCGGATAATTCTGAAAAAATTCACATAAATCACAAATATTGGAAAATGACTATTCATGGTGAAATAATCAATTTCCGGAGTGTTACACTGGTCTCAGCAATTCTCAGCCCAATGTGCACGCAAAACGAAGAATATATTAAAATATTCGACGGTTCCGGAAAATTCCCAGAAAATTCCCAAAAATTTCAAATATTATAAAATGACTATTCGTCACATAATTTTCCAATTTTTGAAGCACTACAGTCGTTTTCACGACTCTGCTCGAGTTTCACGTAAAACGAGAAATATATTAAAATATTCTACGTTCTCAGAAAAATCCGGAAAAATTCTAGAAAATCCCAAATATTGTAAAATGATTATTTATCCTGAAATTATTAATTTTTGGGATGTTACAACACTCCCCTTCAAATAGAAATTTCGTCTTCGAAATTTTCATCCCTTAGATCAAACATTAACGTGTTTCTTCATCTTATTTCCTTACCCTCAGATTATGTCTCTAGTCACGTCAATTTAGATCACCCTTACCAATGCTATCTCTATATCTTTGCGTTGCTTTATTCTTCTATTCTCAATCTTCACGAGAAGTTCCTCATAAATCAGACTCTCTCTGAATTACACCGGGTTTAGTTTGATGACGTGGCTGGATCGGTGACATACTTTCGCGATCGTGACATATGGAAGATATCATGGATATTTAGAAAGAAAGGATAACAGAATTTGTTGACAAGCTATTGAACCAAACCCGAAACGAAATTTGATTTAGTCCAAAGAATTTTGGAACGTGTTTATTAGCGACCCAGACCGGACGACACTGAAACTAGACGTCATACTCCTTCAAAACTCTAATCACCTTTCCTGCCTCATGTTCAACCCCTTTTTATCGAATGGATACTTCAGGTCCTTGTGATTGCTAAAGGCGTTGATCGTAGCAAGTGTCTCCATATTCTCAGAGAAACTTTAACTACGGCTAGCATCAAACCGTGAGTTAAACAATTCCCAATGTGTTCTCAACTACCTTGAGGTGTAAGTCACAATTTTCCCAACCTTGCATGAACACATATCCTAGATTTTCTTGTGAAGCATAAAATTCTCCAAACAATTCCCTGGGATTAGGTAGAACGAAATCTGACAAGCATTCGAATGTCTCCTCGACCTTTAAGACTTTTCTTCACACGCGTTAGTCCATAGAAGTTTTGATTCTCTTCTTGTAACTGAGCAAGATATCCACTATCTTGGAGGATCCATTGACACTCCTTCAATCTTTGTGTCTTCTTCGATAAAACTAACTAATTCCACCGAGTTATGTGTCTATTTTACGGTCTCCGATCTTTCCTTTTGAAGAAGCTGCTTCAATCTCTTGGGAATCCACAACAATTCCTCCATTTGGAATTTCATGATCCAAAACTGAACCTTCTCAATTAAGAATCCGTACTCTGATACTTTGACATTTACTCTCTCTCCTTTAAAGTCAGGAAAACTATACCGAGATGTTCAACGTGTATCTCCACATTTTCGAGAATAGATCAGAATGTCATCATTAATAATAATGACAATTCTGTTCTGGGTAAGGACAAAAGATACAATTCATGTCACTCATGAATACGACAAGAGGATTTGTTATTCCGAACGGCACCACGGGACACCCATAATGCCCATAGCGCATTCGAAATCATTTCAAGGACACTCTCAATCTTCCGCGAATCCAATGATGACCAAGACGTACATCTTTCTCCGAGGATACTCACCCTTGATCATGGTCTCTTTCGTTTGACGATGGTGTTCATCCCACCGAGATGTTCCATTCTTCTCCATCGACGAAGACCGTAGTTCATCACAAGAAACTCTACCGACTACAATGGTGACGGTCATATTCCCTTTTCTTTTGTCCTCTACAAAAGGTAACATGTATCCTTGGATTTATTTTCCCCCTCACAAAGTTTCAACTTTGTTGGTGTTACGAACTCAAAAGCCTTAGTTTGAAAATCACTAAGGTTCTTATCGGAACGCTCTAGAGATAATGACCAGAAAATAACTGATCAATCTCTGAAATCATGAAATCTAATATGTATGATTCTTAGTAAGCAAGATAGATCAACAAAAGGTTCAATCTTTAGCAGAAACAGGATAGATTAAATAAACTTAAGTGTCAACGATAAGTCTTAGTAACAGAAATGGAAATGATTTAAGTTGAAGATGGGAAAGATACAGATGGATCCCAATGATCCATAAAGTTACAAATTGTAAAAGGAAGGTTTACCCCCAGAATTATACAGCACGATTACAGGATCATCATTTGAGGCATAACTTCCACGGTTTAGATCTCCGAATTTTGAAGTCTCAGCACCTCCCAAGGTATAAGTTCTGGCTTCCGCTTGTGGTTCTACAGCCTTTACAGCATTGACTGAAGAATTTGCCTTTGCTTGGTCGCAGTTGCGAGAGACGTGTCCAGGCTTTCCGCATCTAAAACAGATTATCCCTTTGATCTTACACTCCCTCGTGAAGTGTTCCTTTCCGCATTTCATACATCTTGGTGAAGATGTCGGGATCTGACTAGATACACCGCCACTAGTACTTTGTCCAGGAATTGGTTGTTGTTGTTGTTTCCCTGATACCCGTGCGCATGGTTTCCGCTTAAACTGGTTAACTTTTCTATTATTCCTCCTTTGGAATCTAGGTAGTCCACGTTTGCCCCGAAGTCGACTTTCCTCCAACAGATTCTGAACCTCAACTTCCAACTCTCGTTGTTGCGTGATCCTCTGATCCTGGTAAGTTGTCATCTCAGCTACCATTTGCCTTTCTTCTGCCGTCGTGGCCATACTTCTATTGTCTTGTCCCGCGCTCACATGTATACGTCTGTCACGAGCCACCGCCCTTGCATGTCTACTGCGAGCCATTGAATCTCTCTGAAGACGGACATAATTATAACAAACAAAAAAGTTACTTCAAACAATGTTATCTCCCTATGAAAACCAAATACAAAGAGTCACACAATTCATACAATTCAAGCAAGACAAGTCCAGTTCCATGCAACCTAACAATCTCCAGCTCGAACTTCTTCATTCTGCTTCCACAGCGTAATCCCTCGTAAGCCGTCAACTCCCAAACTGCTTCTCGAATCTAGTTTACACCAACTATTTCTTTCTCCAGAAGATCGGTTTTCCAAAACCTTTTGATCTCCTCACAAAAGAATTCCTATTTCCCTAACATAATACGCCTAGGTGAAGTCATAGTTTCCTGTACATTCAGAACATTACACATTGAGTAGGCCAGTCCTCAATATCATGCAACTGTATAACATTAGCTATCAACATTCAACCTACAGCAAGCCATGCATTCCTTTCCCATCATCTCAATCTAGAGACAAGGAAGTGCACAACAGACCAAATTCTAATATGCCTAAACATAGCAAGTACATACCCCGGCTCAACAAGATGAACTGCTCTGATACCACCTAATGTAACACCCCTTGATGTAGCAACCGAAGCATAATCGTCATTACACCACAGTTACTAAATCCAAGTGTGTCACAGTCATGATACGGTAACTTAAATTCTCAGGAGTCTATATTTTTTTTTTGACAATTTGCATAGGTAGAAAATATGAGCCTCGAAAGAAATATAACTGTATCCAAGCCGTGATACAACCACTGAAATAAAATCATGTCTCTTATATATATATATATAGTCAATTTACACAAATATAACAATTACAGAGTCCAATGAAATACAGCGGGAATAAAACACAAAAGGGGGAAGAGTAGTGACCCAGGGATAGGTACTACTAGCAGACGAAGCCGCAACCCCATATACGCATACGACGCTCGGAGTTCCAGTCAACAAGTCGAGGCATCAATACTTCCACGCAACTGCACTCGTACGTAGCCGAAGAAACCTTGCCCAAACGCCCAATCCAAACAACCAAAGTGTGGTCCCTCTTTATCTTCCTCACGATCTTTTATCAATATAAGTATAAAACAGACATACAAAGATATAGGAAACACGAGAAAGAGGTAAGACATTGACGAGCGCCGAACTCAGTCAAAATTATAACCGAAGTTATTACCTAAGCTTGTAGCACAGTGACAACAGGATCGTCTCCTCAAGGATCGTAAATGCAATTTGATCAAATCAAGTGAAAGTTAGCAAAAAGGGGTTTGACGAGTTTAAGATCGTACTTAACAAAATTAACGGAAGAAATAACAATTAAAGAGTAGTCAATTTAGAAACCTATCCAAGATTGGGTGGATTCAATCATAGACCCTTCATAGAACACTTGAGCGCAATTGAATTGTTAATTTGGATCTAACCGAGATCTCTGCATCAAATCCAGAATTCATACTAGGCGATCGTCTAGAATTCAATTAACAAGTGATAAACACGAATCCGCAATCGCACCATTCATGAAAATCTATGTTAATTTCAAGTACCGAATTCAATTAACTTAGGCACAAATCAGTAACCTAACCTCTTCAATTCTATGATTAATTTAGATCAATCAGTTCTAAGTTTCATCACAAATCTCAATCTTCATTTATGTGATTAGTTTAGATCAATCAGTTCTAAGTTTCATCATAAATCTCAATCTTAAACCAAGATCAATCAGATCAACATAAATAGAATCACCATTCATGCATTCAAGATCAAGAAGAAGAAAAAGAAGAAGAAAGAGGAATTCAATTACAAATCAAATACAATGCATAACCAAGGTCTCAAGAATCCAAACCACAATCTCTTCAAGAGTTCTAAATTGACCCAAAGTAGCTTAGCCCTCCATTACCATGAAGGGGAGCATCAAAATATACAAAACTATGAGAAACTATGAAGAAGCAAGAAGAAACTTAGAGAGAAATGAAGGAGAATTTACATCTTGTTCATGATAAATGGTGCCTTTTATAGAAGTCTAACGTAACAAAATGACAAAGGAAAGTGGGTGGATGAGTGGGTGAGTGAGTGGAGTGTTTGAGTGGATGGATTAGTGGGTTGGTTTAGTGGATTAGTTTAGTGGATGAGTGAGTGGAATGGTTGAGTGGTTGAATTAGTGAAAAATGCCAAAGGACTTTTGGTGAGTGGAAAATTATGGACATGAATGGGTGAGTGGATGGATGAGTGGATGGATTAGTGGATGAGTGGGTGGAGTGGTTAAGTGGTTGGATTAGTGTATGAGTGGATGAGTGGGTGAGTTAGTGGATGAGTGGATGAGTGGATGAGTGGATTAGTGGATGGATGAGTGGGTGGTTGAGGACGAAAATTTCGTGTCTGACTTGGAAGCCAAAAACGACCCACTATACTTCAGAACCACGAAAAGTGTTCTTCATGAAAGTTGTAGATCTTTGTCTTGGCTATAAAATGGATAGCTGGTTCGTCCAATTTGGCTTCCTTAAGCCCAAGATATGTCCCAAATACCGTAGGTTACTCAAACCCAACTTCAGCACCTCTGTTCCGACTTGCAAGCTCAAAATGACCTACTAGAATTATTTTTCTCAAAATGTGTTCTTCATGAAAGTTGTTTATTTGGATCTTGACTATCCACTGTCCAAATTTCAGCCCATCTCCATTATTACATCCTGAGATATGATTTTATTAGTGCACACTGTTCGGATTCTACTGACAGAACCCGTATTCTGACTTTCATGTAAACTTAGGTCCCTTAGACATCTGAATCGGACTTCGAGCTCTTCATCAAAGTTGTAGAGCTTCCTCTTAGCTTTCCTACAAGGTAAAATTCATGTTCATCAGATATTAGGAACTCAAGTTATGGCCAAAATACAGAAACAGTGTCAAATCTCAATAATGCTGAAAATATTCAATTAGGACCAATTTGAGCTCAAACTCACAAAATCATACCAAACTCAATCAATTAAGAATATGGAGAGTGTAAATGACTAAACATAAGGGTTTCTTAATGAATAAAATATGTGATTATCAAATTCCCCCACACTTAGCTTTTTGCACTCCTGGGCAAAACTCAAGACCAAAATTTTACAATCAAGAAGAACAACCAAAGGTTCAAGGGATCAAAACATTCATGAGTTAACAATTCTCCACATCTCAAACCAACAAGCAAGGTATCTTCAACATGAATCGAGAATGATAGATCTTCACAAGATTCTCTCTCAATCTCTCAAGTGTTTAAAAGGTAGGTATTTCACTTAATTCAACCCATGAAAATTGCACTTACCATAAGCTTGCTTATCTTCTACTTTTCCACTACTTAAAACACATGCACACACAAATCATGAGGACTTTATTCAAGGTTGTAGTGAAGTCAAGGTAACAAGAGAGGATAAAATGGATATGAGAAGATAAATACCAAAGAGAATAAAAGCAAATGAAGTGAGTTCAAATAACAAGCATAAAAGTTCATCCCAACTCTAGTGTATATCCCTTTACATATTCATTTCCCAATCCTTTTCTTTTTTTTATTTTTTTTATTTTTTTTTTTTTATTTTATATATATGAACATAACTATATACATACATTTTTCTCTCTTTCTTTTTTAGGCACTCTTTCCTTTTTCAACAACCATTTTGTACACACACCCCCACACTTGTTCAAAAACTCATCCATTAACCAAGCTAATGTTCTTTTATTCCCTAAGGTAAAGTAAGAACACGATTTCTCATTTAAGGCACATAATGAGCTAGAAACAAGGAATGGTCAAATAAGCTCAAAGGGGTTAAGCAAAGGAAAATATACAAGGTTGGCAGGAATCAGAGAATTTTCAAGAAGTCAAAAGAGTGCTTGATATCATATTGAAAACAAGGTTGGCTATTTGGTTAAACTAGCTAATTAAGAAAGAGGGCCTCAATCATGTTCATGCATGCAAGTGAAATGTAGCCTCAAAAGAATCAAAGCAAGTTCTAGAGTGGTCATTAACATGAGTGAAAATCACACAAGAAAGAAGAGAATGACATAAATGTTGAATCCATCCATTAGGCTCAAAATCTCACAAGGTATGCATCCATCAAACTCAATTCATCAATTCAATCATCCATCACCAAGCATATCAGTTCAAGAAGAGAGAAAAGTTATTCAATCATGCAATGAACCCCTTTTTTTATTTTTTATTTTTAACAAAAAAGAAACATGCTAAAATCTCTCCCCCACACTTAATATAGACATTGTCCTCAATGTGAAAGTGATAAATAAATCGGAAAGAAAAGAGCAACACAACCTGATGAGGGGCGAGATAATGGCAAGCAGAAAAGATGCACAAGAATCAAAGGCTAAAATGAGAACCTGAAAACTCACAAAACACATGAGTAGCATTTGAAACTAAAATACAAAAACAGCTAGAAGAAGAAAAATAAGGAAGAATTTCCACAAAGTTCTTAAAAGCAAATCTAGTTGGGTTGCCTCCCAATAAGTGCTTGTTTAACGTCGTTAGCTCGACATTGGGACACTTCTTAGTGATCTTTATAATGTGGATGGTAAAAGCCCATCACTTTCACTTCCACATTTTTCGGCTTGAGATGGTGTCCATTGGTCTTATTAAGTGAGGTTGGTGAAAAGACTCCACCAGGATCCCATTGGTTGAAACGTGATGACCAAGTTATGGTTGACACAACATGATAGCTTTCACTAGGGTCCCATTGGTTGAAGTGTAATGACCAAGTTAAGCTTGAAGCATGAGGGCTCCCATTGGGGTCCCATTGGTCTTTCTTAATTTTCTTGACTTCACCAATGGCATGCAACACGTGTAATTTGGCAATCCTGCTTTCATTGATAATTGGACCATGGCCTAAAAACAAAATCCACTTCAGTAGTTACTAGCATCTGCTGACTTTCCTCCTTCTTTGAAAATTCCTCAATGGCCTTCAACTCCACCTCCCTATGTGTTTGATTCTGCAACTGCATTGTTGATAGACCCTTCAATATCATTAGATGCCTGCGTAAACAGAATCATCACTTTCAAATATGCAGAAATCTCAGCACACATAACACATTTTATATCACCGTCACAATCAATACATGAGTTGCAATTGATAGAATCATCAAAACCAATTAAATCAGGAAATTCAGCACACAACTCATCATGAGTTTCCTCAACTAAATCTGCAGGTAAATCAATATGACAATTAGAATGCAGGGAGTTGGGAATTGTTTGGGAAGAGAGCTGGTCTGACTCTTGACTTCTCAGTTCATTAATAGTGGTTGTCATCTGCTCAATTTGGGTTGTTAAATCCTGAATAGTGGCAGTGAAACTCTGCTGGAACTCAATTTGAGTTTTCATCAAGTCCTCCCATGAAGGCTCAAGTTTTGTGGTTGATGGACTTGTTATCTGCTGGAATGGTGCTCATATTGAAATGATTGTTCTTTGTAGTGATCTTAGTATTGCCATATCCCGGATCCAGGATAGTATTCCCACTAGGGTTGTATGTGTTGAAGAAGGGGTCATAACTCTGTTGCTTCTTCTTTGGAGGCTGTGGTTCATCGGGAAAATAACCATTTCTTTGCAACAAATTGATCTGGAAAAGCGAGAACTACCATACTGAAGTGTAGGGCATGCATATGTGGGGTGAGATGAACAAAAACAAATGTTACACACAAGTGTAGCTTCCTGCACAGGTGATTGTTGTCTCACTACTATATGTCTTACTAAAGAAGTCAACTCCTCAAGTTTTGACTCCATTATGCATGGTCCATTGTTAGAAAAGTTAATAAAAAGCAAAGGTTAGTAAAAACACTTAAAATGAAAAGATTACACTTACTAATCCCCTAAACAATAAGCCAAAATTTTGACGAGCACCGAACTCAGTCAAAATTATAACCGAAGTTATTACCTAAGCTTGTAGCACAGTGACAACACCGGATCGTCTCCTCAAGGATCGTAAATGCAATTTGATCAAATCAAGTGAAAGTTAGCAAAAAGGGGTTTGACAGTTTAAGATCGTACTTAACAAAATTAACGGAAGAAATAACAATTAAAGAGTAGTCAATTTAGAAACCTATCCAAGATTGGGTGGATTCAATCATAGACCCTTCATAGAACACTTGAAGCGCAATTGAATTGTTAATTTGGATCTAACCGAGATCTCTGCATCAAATCCAGAATTCATACTAGACGATTGTCTAGAATTCAATTAACAAGTGATAAACACGAATCCGCAATCGCACCATTCATGAAAATCTATGTTAATTTCAAGTACCGAATTCAATTAACTTAGGCACAAATCAGTAACCTAACCTCTTCAATTCTATGATTAATTTAGATCAATCAGTTCTAAGTTTCACCACCCAGCAGTTTCGTCCAATTTGGCTTCCTTAAGCCCAAGATATGTCCCAAATACCGTAGGTTGCTCAAACCCAACTTCAGCACCTCTGTTCCGACTTGTAAGCTCAAAATGACCTACTAGAATTATTTTTCTCAAAATGTGTTCTTCATGAAAGTTGTTTATTTGGATCTTGACTATCCACTGTCCAAATTTCAGCCCATCTCCATTATTACATCCTGAGATATGATTTTATTAGTGCACACTGTTCGGATTCTACTGACAGAACCCGTATTCTGACTTTCATGTAAACTTAGGTCCCTTAGACATCTGAATCGGACTTCGAGCTCTTCATCAAAGTTGTAGAGCTTCCTCTTAGCTTTCCTACAAGGTAAAATTCATGTTCATCAGATATTAGGAACTCAAGTTATGGCCAAAATACAGAAACAGTGTCAAATCTCAATAATGCTGAAAATATTCAATTAGGACCAATTTGAGCTCAAACTCACAAAATCATACCAAACTCAATCAATTAAGAATATGGAGAGTGTAAATGACTAAACATAAGGGTTTCTTAATGAATAAAATATGTGATTATCAGACATCCTACATCATTACCAATTATAGCATGCTAGAAACATTACGGCGCCACGCACCCAAATAGCAAATCAGAAATAGTATATTCAAATACTAACAGTAAGTCCAACAGTAAGCAATTAAACAGTCCAGGCAGGTAATCATTACAGTAATGAACAGATAAGTCATAATATGGAAAACAGATAATAACAACAATGTATATACATATCATGTGTCATATGCATGTTCTCTCAAACCCCTACTCCATGGAGCTAAACTCAATCAATCGGAGAGAAAGATCAGGAGACATGTCTGTGACTCGGCTGCCGAGGCCAGTGCTATAAATCAAATCATGCACAATCATGGCATTGCACAGACATTCTTCACTAGATCACGATATAGGACAGTGTCAAGTCCGGATCGTCGGTGTATTTGCATCGGTTTGCCCCAGGGCACGAGAGGAGCTCTAAAGCTGTCCATGTGGAGGACCCGCACCCCGACGCCCCGAGGTCATAACACGACCCACACTTGTCTATTCGCACCCGCACTAAGGTGTGTTCAATCTCCTAGGCAACTAGGCCTTACAACAGTCCACAAGGACAATCACAATGCATAAGACACTATGCATGCACATGTATGATTCACAATTTCATACAATTCCATAATATGCCACATTAGGCCAATATAAGCATCAATATATAAATGGTCACTCACATGGACCCATAATCACATAATATCAATATCAAATCAATTAATACGTCATTAGGTTCATTATGAATCCTAACTTAGAATCTATTCCCCATTTCAAGGTTCTTATTCAAAATCAATTTAGCACACTATGGCAATTCAATTTTCAATAATTCACATTTTATGTAAGCTCTTAAGCCTCACACTCTCATGTTCTTAACTCAATTAGAATTCTTTCAAGTCTTATGAGTGATTCACTTTCAATCCTTTGAATTTTATAAAGTCTTAATTATAATAAATTCTTCTAATTTCTTAATTATTCATTTCATTACCTAGGCTTCCAATTACTTAATTACTATTGCCTCCACTCACTAAAATCACACTTTTGCCTAGAAATTCCCTAGAGGCCGTGGCCTCCTATTTGATTCAATTTCAAGTCTCTTCAAGTCAACAATCTTCTACATCATTCCCTTAATCATTTAAATTATTCACTTGATCAATTAACTCACCAAAAACTCTAAATTCCTAGCTTCAAAACCGTAGTCACCATAGAAGTTTCAACTTCCAATTGTTCTTCCATTAAATCCCATCTTGTTACTTGATTAATCCTAGTCTTATACTTATTGCACATTAACCATAAATTACCCCATTTTTCCACCCCAAAACCGTGGCTTCACTTGGGTTTCAATTTCAAATTCTTCTTCCATTACATTCCATTTTTATACATTGATTACCTTAAATCCAATGCTTGTTACAATTTATCACAATTTCCCTAACTTGCTAGCCTCAAAACCGTGGCCACCAAGGAGGGCATTCAACCATTTTCCATCCATATCAAGTCATTAAATCCAATCTAACATTCCATTATATTCAACAATTCAATCCAATAGCATAAATAAATAAAAATCAACACATAGCATAATTAATCATTAAATTCAAGAACAACCCTCATTAGGGTTCTTCCACAAATCAAACAATCAAGGTTCCTAGATGCTAAAAATGGTTGAAGAGGAGTGTCTTCCTCTTACTTGAGTGTAGAAATCAAGAGAGCTCCAAGAATGCTCTTGTAATTTCGGATTTGGCCACCAAAATCCCTAAAAATGGTAACTTGTTAGAATAAATACCAAAGCTTGAAAAAATCAACCATGGATGACCATCAAAGAAACCAAAATCACGAAATCAAGAGAAGAAGGAGAGTGGTCATGAAACTTACCCAAAATGCTCAAAGTTGGAGCTTGGAGAAAATGGTGAAAATGAAAGATTTTCAAGAAGCTCCAAGAGGGAAAGATGTTTAGAATGGTGGGGAGAGTAAGAAAATGTAATTTGTTTAATTTTTTTGTGAAGATGGAGGGGCTGGATGGTGGCTGGCCGTGGAGCACAAGGGAGGAGAAAAAGAAATGTGGAAGAAGGAGGAAGAAGGAGAAAACATAAAATGAAGAAAGAAAAAGGTGTTTTGGGTGATAATGTAGTAAATGAAATATTTGGATAAATGAAATCAAATTCATTCCCCTTTGGTGGCAGCTGCAACGTAAAAGAGAGAGAGAGATGGGTGGGAAATTTGGCTTCCAAAGGAAGGCAAAACACATGGGTCAAAGGTAAGGTCAAAGCTTCTTAAGGAAGCTTTGATTATTTTACTACTAAATTTGAATTAAAGTGGATGGATTAGACATAAAGGAGATTGCATTAGGATAATGTGATAGGATTTTTATTACACACTATTATCCAATAGATAATAGTTACAGTTGACAAAAGTCAGTATTTAATTAATCTGACAGATGAATTTTTCGCTGTATTGATTTATTTTGTCTGTTAGAATTTTTCAAAAATTATGAAACCTCGTAAACTATGTCAAGCCTCGGGTTTAGTAAGATCCCCCGTCGACATGTCCATAGTCCAAGGTTCACAGAGAAAACATCGCGTTTTCGGTTCGGTCGTAGCGACGCAAAACGAGAAATATCTTGTAATATTCGACGTTTCGAGAAAATTCGAGAAAATTCTCAAAAATTGCAAATATTATAAAACGACTATCCGTCATATAAATTTCTAATTTTTAAAGCATTACTGAGTCATTTTCATGACTGCTCAATGTTTCGCAAAACGAGGAATATATTAAAATATTCATCGTTCCCAGATAATTAGAAAAAATTCACATAAATCACAAATATTGGAAAATGACTATTCATGGTGAAATAATCAATTTCCGGAGTGTTACACTGGTCTCAGCAATTCTCAGCCCAATGTGCACGCAAAACGAAGAATATATTAAAATATTCGACGGTTCTAAGGAAAATTCGAGAAAATTCCCAAAAATTTCAAATATTATAAAATGACTATTCGTCACATAATTTTCCAATTTTTGAAGCACTACAGTCGTTTTCACGACTCTGCTCGAGTTTCACGTAAAACGAGAAATATATTAAAATATTCTACGTTCTCAGAAAAATCCGGAAAAATTCTAGAAAATCCCAAATATTGTAAAATGATTATTTATCCTGAAATTATTAATTTTTGGGATGTTACAACACTCCCCTTCAAATAGAAATTTCGTCTTGAAATTTTCATCCCCTTAGATCAAACATTAACGTGTTTCTTCATCTTATTTCCTTACCCTCAGATTATGTCTCTAGTCACGTCAATTTAGATCACCCTTACCAATGCTATCTCTATATCTTTGCGTTGCTTTATTCTTCTATTCTCAATCTTCACGAGAAGTTCCTCATAAATCAGACTCTCTCTGAATTACACCGGGTTTAGTTTGATGACGTGGCTGGATCGGTGACATACTTTCGCGATCGTGACATATGGAAGATATCATGGATATTTAGAAAGAAAGGATAACAGAATTTGTTGACAAGCTATTGAACCAAACCCGAAACGAAATTTGATTTAGTCCAAAGAATTTTGGAACGTGTTTATTAGCGACCCAGACCGGACGACACTGAAACTAGACGTCATACTCCTTCAAAACTCTAATCACCTTTCCTGCCTCATGTTCAACCCCTTTTTATCGAATGGATACTTCAGGTCCTTGTGATTGCTAAAGGCGTTGATCGTAGCAAGTGTCTCCATATTCTCAGAGAAACTTTAACTACGGCTAGCATCAAACCGTGAGTTAAACAATTCCCAATGTGTTCTCAACTACCTTGAGGTGTAAGTCACAATTTTCCCAACCTTGCATGAACACATATCCTAGATTTTACTGTGAAGCATAAAATTCTCCAAACAATTCCCTGGGATTAGGTAGAACGAAATCTGACAAGCATTCGAATGTCTCCTCGACCTTTAAGACTTTTCTTCACACGCGTTAGTCCATAGAAGTTTTGATTCTCTTCTTGTAAACTGAGCAAGATATCCAGCTATCTTGGAGGATCCATTGACACTCCTTCAATCTTTGTGTCTTCTTCGATAAAACTAACTAATTCCACCAGTTATGTGTCTATTTTACGGTCTCCGATCTTTCCTTTTGAAGAACTGCTTCAATCTCTTGGGAATCCACAACAATTCCTCCATTTGGAATTTCATGATCCAAAACTGAACCTTCTCAATTAAGAATCCGTACTCTGATACTTTGACATTTACTCTCTCTCCTTTAAAGTCAGGAAAACTATACCGAGATGTTCAACGTGTATCTCCACATTTTCGAGAATAGATCAGAATGTCATCATTAATAACAATGACAATTCTGTTCTGGGTAAGGACAAAAGATACAATTCATGTCACTCATGAATACGACAAGAGGATTTGTTATTCCGAACGGCACCACGGGACACCCATAATGCCCATAGCGCATTCGAAATCATTTCAAGGACACTCTCAATCTTCCGCGAATCCAATGATGACCAAGACGTACATCTTTCTCCGAGGATACTCACCCTTGATCATGGTCTCTTTCGTTTGACGATGGTGTTCATCCCACTGAGATGTTTCATTCTTCTCCTTACTGACAGCACTGTAGTTCATCACAAGAAACTTACTGACTACAATGGTGACAGTCATATTCCCTTTTCTTTTGTCCTCTACAAAAGGTAACATGTATCCTTGGATTTATTTTCCCCCCTCACAAAGTTTCAACTTTGTTGGCTGTTACGAACTCAAAAGCCTTAGTTTCGAAAATCACTAAGGTTCTTATCGGAACGCTCTAGCAGATAATGACCAGAAAATAACTGATCAATCTCTGAAATCATGAAATCTAATATGTATGATTCTTAGTAAGCAAGATAGATCAACAAAAGGTTCAATCTTTAGCAGAAACAGGATAGATTAAATAAACTTAAGTGTCAACGATAAGTCTTAGTAACAGAAATGGAAATGATTTAAGTTGAAGATGGGAAAGATACAGATGGATCCCAATGATCCATAAAGTTACAAATTGTAAAAGGAAGGTTTACCCCCAGAATTATACAGCACGATTACAGGATCATCATTTGAGGCATAACTTCCACGGTTTAGATCTCCGAATTTTGAAGTCTCAGCACCTCCCAAGGTATAAGTTCGGCTTCCGCTTGTGGTTCTCGACCTTTACTGACATTGGTGAAGAATTTGCCTTTGCTTGGTCGCGATTGCGAGAGACGTGTCCAGAGCTTTCCGCATCTAAAACAGATTATCCCTTTGATCTTACACTCCCTCGTGAAGTGTTCCTTTCCGCATTTCATACATCTTGGTGAAGATGTCGGGATCGACTAGATACACCGCCACTAGTACTTTGTCCAGGAATTGGTTGTTGTTGTTGTTTCCACGATACCCGTGCGCATGGTTTCCGCTTAAACCGGTTAACTTTTCTATTATTCCTCCTTTGGAATCTAGGTAGTCCACGTTTGCCCGAAGTCGACTTTCCTCCAACAGATTCGAACCTCAACTTCCAACTCTCGTTGTTGCGTGATCCCTCGATCCTGGTAAGTTGTCATCTCGGCTACCATTTGCCTTTCTTCTGCCGTCGTGGCCATACTTCTATTGTCTTGTCCCGCGCTCACATGTATACGTACGTCACGAGCCACCGCCCTTGCATGTCTCTGCGAGCCATTGAATCTCTCGAAGACGGACATAATTATAACAAACAAAAAAGTTACTTCAAACAATGTTATCTCCCTATGAAAACCAAATACAAAGAGTCACACAATTCATACAATTCAAGCAAGACAAGTCCAGTTCCATGCAACCTAACAATCTCCAGCTCGAACTTCTTCATTCTGCTTCCACGGCGTAATCCCTCGTAAGCCGTCAACTCCCAAGCGCTTCTCGAATCTAGTTTACACCAACTATTTCTTTCTCCGAGAAGATCGGTTTTCCAAAACCTTTTGATCTCCTCACAAAAGAATTCCTATTTCCCTAACATAATACGCCTAGGTGAAGTCATAGTTTCCTGTACATTCAGAACATTACACATTGAGTAGGCCAGTCCTCAATATCATGCAACTGTATAACATTAGCTATCAACATTCAACCTACAGCAAGCCATGCATTCCTTTCCCATCATCTCAATCTAGAGACAAGGAAGTGCACAACAGACCAAATTCTAATATGCCTAAACATAGCAAGTACATACCCCGGCTCAACAAGATGAACTGCTCTGATACCACCTAATGTAACACCCCTTGATGTAGCAACCGAAGCATAATCGTCATTACACCACGAGTTACTAAATCCAAGTGTGTCACAGTCATGATACGGTAACTTAAATTCTCAGGAGTCTATATTTTTTTTTTTTGACAATTTGCATAGGTAGAAAATATGAGCCTCGAAAGAAATATAACTGTATCCAAGCCGTGATACAACCACTGAAATAAAATCATGTCTCTTATATATATATATATAGTCAATTTACACAAATATAACAATTACAGAGTCCAATGAAATACAGCGGGAATAAAACACAAAAGGGGGAAGAGTAGTGACCCAGGGATAGGTACTACTAGCAGACGAAGCCGCAACCCCATATACGCATACGACGCTCGGAGTTCCAGTCAACAAGTCAGGCATCAATACTTCCACGCAACTGCACTCGTACGTAGCCGAAGAAACCTTGCCCAAACGCCCAATCCAAACAACCAAAGTGTGGTCCCTCTTTATCTTCCTCACGATCTTTTATCAATATAAGTATAAAACAGACATACAAAGATATAGGAAACACGAGAAAGAGGTAAGACATTGACGAGCGCCGAACTCGGTCAAAATTATAACCGAAGTTATTACCTAAGCTTGTAGCACGGTGACAACAGGATCGTCTCCTCAAGGATCGTAAATGCAATTTGATCAAATCAAGTGAAAGTTAGCAAAAAGGGGTTTGACGGTTTAAGATCGTACTTAACAAAATTAACGGAAGAAATAACAATTAAAGAGTAGTCAATTTAGAAACCTATCCAAGATTGGGTGGATTCAATCATAGACCCTTCATAGAACACTTGAGCGCAATTGAATTGTTAATTTGGATCTAACGAGATCTCTGCATCAAATCCAGAATTCATACTAGACGATCGTCTAGAATTCAATTAACAAGTGATAAACACGAATCCGCAATCGCACCATTCATGAAAATCTATGTTAATTTCAAGTACCGAATTCAATTAACTTAGGCACAAATCGAGTAACCTAACCTCTTCAATTCTGTGATTAATTTAGATCAATCAGTTCTAAGTTTCATCACAAATCTCAATCTTCATTTATGTGATTAGTTTAGATCAATCAGTTCTAAGTTTCATCATAAATCTCAATCTTAAACCAAGATCAATCAGATCAACATAAATAGAATCACCATTCATGCATTCAAGATCAAGAAGAAGAAAAAGAAGAAGAAAGAGGAATTCAATTACAAATCAAATACAATGCATAACCAAGGTCTCAAGAATCCAAACCACAATCTCTTCAAGAGTTCTAAATTGACCCAAAGTAGCTTAGCCCTCCATTACCATGAAGGGGAGCATCAAAATATACAAAACTATGAGAAACTATGAAGAAGCAAGAAGAAACTTAGAGAGAAATGAAGGAGAATTTACATCTTGTTCATGATAAATGGTGCCTTTTATAGAAGTCTAACGTAACAAAATGACAAAGGAAAGTGGGTGGATGAGTGGGTGAGTGAGTGGAGTGTTTGAGTGGATGGATTAGTGGGTTGGTTTAGTGGATTAGTTTAGTGGATGAGTGAGTGGAATGGTTGAGTGGTTGAATTAGTGAAAAATGCCAAAGGACTTTTGGTGAGTGGAAAATTATGGACATGAATGGGTGAGTGGATGGATGAGTGGATGGATTAGTGGATGAGTGGGTGGAGTGGTTAAGTGGTTGGATTAGTGTATGAGTAGATGAGTGGGTGAGTTAGTGGATGAGTGGATGAGTGGATGAGTGGATTAGTGGATGGATGAGTGGGATGGTTGAGGACGAAAATTTCGTGTCTGACTTGGAAGCCAAAAACGACCCACTATACTTCAGAACCACGAAAAGTGTTCTTCATGAAAGTTGTAGATCTTTGTCTTGGCTATAAAATGGATAGCTGGTTCGTCCAATTTGGCTTCCTTAAGCCCAAGATATGTCCCAAATACCGTAGGTTACTCAAACCCAACTTCAGCACCTCTGTTCCGACTTGCAAGCTCAAAATGACCTACTAGAATTATTTTTCTCAAAATGTGTTCTTCATGAAAGTTGTTTATTTGGATCTTGACTATCCACTGTCCAAATTTCAGCCCATCTCCATTATTACATCCTGAGATATGATTTTATTAGTGCACACTGTTCGGATTCTACTGACAGAACCCGTATTCTGACTTTCATGTAAACTTAGGTCCCTTAGACATCTGAATCGGACTTCGAGCTCTTCATCAAAGTTGTAGAGCTTCCTCTTAGCTTTCCTACAAGGTAAAATTCATGTTCATCAGATATTAGGAACTCAAGTTATGGCCAAAATACAGAAACAGTGTCAAATCTCAATAATGCTGAAAATATTCAATTAGGACCAATTTGAGCTCAAACTCACAAAATCATACCAAACTCAATCAATTAAGAATATGGAGAGTGTAAATGACTAAACATAAGGGTTTCTTAATGAATAAAATATGTGATTATCAAATTCCCCCACACTTAGCTTTTTGCACTCCTGGGCAAAACTCAAGACCAAAATTTTACAATCAAGAAGAACAACCAAAGGTTCAAGGGATCAAAACATTCATGAGTTAACAATTCTCCACATCTCAAACCAACAAGCAAGGTATCTTCAACATGAATCGAGAATGATAGATCTTCACAAGATTCTCTCTCAATCTCTCAAGTGTTTAAAAGGTAGGTATTTCACTTAATTCAACCCATGAAAATTGCACTACCATAAGCTTGCTTATCTTCTACTTTTCCACTACTTAAAACACATGCACACACAAATCATGAGGACTTTATTCAAGGTTGTAGTGAAGTCAAGGTAACAAGAGAGGATAAAATGGATATGAGAAGATAAATACCAAAGAGAATAAAAGCAAATGAGAGCTGAGTTCAAATAACAAGCATAAAAGTTCATCCCAACTCTAGTGTATATCCCTTTACATATTCATTTCCCAATCCTTTTTTTTTTTCTTTTTTATTTTTTTTTATTTTTTATTTTATATATATGAACATAACTATATACATACATTTTTCTCTCTCTCTCTTTTTTAGGCACTCTTTCCTTTTTCAACAACCATTTTGTACACACACCCCCACACTTGTTCAAAAACTCATCCATTAACCAAGCTAATGTTCTTTTATTCCCTAAGGTAAAGTAAGAACACGATTTCTCATTTAAGGCACATAATGAGCTAGAAACAAGGAATGGTCAAATAAGCTCAAAGGGGTTAAGCAAAGGAAAATATACAAGGTTGGCAGGAATCAGAGAATTTTCAAGAAGTCAAAAGAGTGCTTGATATCATATTGAAAACAAGGTTGGCTATTTGGTTAAACTAGCTAATTAAGAAAGAGGGCCTCAATCATGTTCATGCATGCAAGTGAAATGTAGCCTCAAAAAGAATCAAAGCAAGTTCTAGAGTGGTCATTAACATGAGTGAAAATCACACAAGAAAGAAGAGAATGACATAAATGTTGAATCCATCCATTAGGCTCAAAATCTCACAAGGTATGCATCCATCAAACTCAATTCATCAATTCAATCATCCATCACCAAGCATATCAGTTCAAGAAGAGAGAAAAGTTATTCAATCATGCAATGAACCCCTTTTTTATTTTTTATTTTTAACAAAAAAGAAACATGCTAAAATCTCTCCCCCACACTTAATATAGACATTGTCCTCAATGTGAAAGTGATAAATAAATCGGAAAGAAAAGAGCAACACAACTTGATGAGGGGCGAGATAATGGAGAAAAAGCGTAAGAAAAAGATGCACAAGAATCAAAGCTGAGTAAAATGTAAAACGAGAACACGAAAACTCACAAAACACATGAGTAGCATTTGAAACTAAAATACAAAAACAGCTAGAAGAAGAAAAATAAGGAAGAATTTCCACAAAGTTCTTAAAAGCAAATCTAGTTGGGTTGCCTCCCAATAAGTGCTTGTTTAACGTCGTTAGCTCGACATTGGGACACTTCTTAGTGATCTTTATAATGTGGATGGTAAAAGCCCATCACTTTCACTTCCACATTTTTCGGCTTGAGATGGTGTCCATTGGTCTTATTAAGTGAGGTTGGTGAAAAGACTCCACCAGGATCCCATTGGTTGAAACATGATGACCAAGTTATGGTTGACACAACATGATAGCTTTCACTAGGGTCCCATTGGTTGAAGTGTAATGACCAAGTTAAGCTTGAAGCATGAGGGCTCCCATTGGGGTCCCATTGGTCTTTCTTAATTTTCTTGACTTCACCAATGGCATGCAACACGTGTAATTTGGCAATCCTGCTTTCATTGATAATGCTGGACCATGGCCTAAAAACAAAATCCATTTCAGTAGTTACTAGCATCTGTGACTTTCCTCCTTCTTTGAAAATTCCTCAATGGCCTTCAACTCCACCTCCCTATGTGTTTGATTCTGTTGCATTGTTGATAGACCCTTCAATATCATTAGATCTTTGCGTAAACAGAATCATCGGCTTTCAAATATGCAGAAATCTCAGCACACATAACACATTTTATATCACCGTCACAATCAGTACATGAGTTGCAATTGATAGAATCATCAAAACCAATTAAATCAGGAAATTCAACACACAACTCATCATGAGTTTCCTCAACTAAATCTGCAGGTAAATCAATATGACAATTAGAATGCAGGGAGTTGGGAATTGTTTGGGAAGAGAGTTGGTCTGACTCTTGACTTCTCAGTTCATTAATAGTGGTTGTCATCTGCTCAATTTGGGTTGTTAAATCTGAATAGTGGCAGTGAAACTCTCTTGGAACTCAATTTGAGTTTTCATCAAGTCCTCCCATGAAGGCTCAAGTTTTGTAGTTGATGGACTTGTTATCTGCTTGGAATGGTACTGCTCATATTGAAATGATTGTTGCTGTAGTGATGTCGTATTGCCATATCCCAGATCCGGATAGTATTCCCAGCTAGGGTTGTATGTGTTGAAGAAGGGGTCATAACTCTGTTGCTGTTGC
The DNA here is from genome assembly GCA_029884605.1 of Ormosia emarginata. Classification (NCBI taxonomy): domain Eukaryota; kingdom Viridiplantae; phylum Streptophyta; class Magnoliopsida; order Fabales; family Fabaceae; genus Ormosia; species Ormosia emarginata. Next base: position 618,720 of record JAQQTP010000074.1, read on the forward strand.
TGGAACTGTGGTTCATCAGAAAAATAACCAACTGCTGCAACAAATTGATCTGGAAAAGCAGAACTACCATACTGAAGTGTAGGACATGCATATGTGGGGTGAGATGAACAAAAACAAATGTTACACACAAGTGTAGCTTCCTGCACAGGTGATTGTTGTCTCACTACTATATGTCTTACCAAAGAAGTCAACTCCTCAAGTTTTGACTCCATTATGCATGGTCCATTGTTAGAAAAGTTAATAAAAAGCAAGGTTAGTAAAAACACTTAAAATGAAAAGATTACACTTACTAATCCCCTAAACATTGCGCCAAAATTTTGACGAGCACCGAACTCAATCAAAATTATAACCGAAGTTATTACCTAAGCTTGTACAGTGACAACACAGGATCGTCTCCTCAAGGATCGTAAATGCAATTTGATCAAATCAAGTGAAAGTTAGCAAAAGGGGTTTGACAGTTTAAGATCGTACTTAACAAAATTAACGGAAGAAATAACAATTAAAGAGTAGTCAATTTAGAAACCTATCCAAGATTGGGTGGATTCAATCATAGACCCTTCATAGAACACTTGAAGCGCAATTGAATTGTTAATTTGGATCTAACCGAGATCTCTGCATCAAATCCAGAATTCATACTAGACGATTGTCTAGAATTCAATTAACAAGTGATAAACACGAATCCGCAATCGCACCATTCATGAAAATCTATGTTAATTTCAAGTACCGAATTCAATTAACTTAGGCACAAATCAGTAACCTAACCTCTTCAATTCTATGATTAATTTAGATCAATCAGTTCTAAGTTTCACCACCCAGCAGTTTCGTCCAATTTGGCTTCCTTAAGTGAGATATGTTTAGATCAATCAGTAGGTTGCTCAAACCCAACTTCAGCACCTCTGTTCCGACTTGTAAGCTCAAAATGACCTACTAGAATTATTTTTCTCAAAATGTGTTCTTCATGAAAGTTGTTTATTTGGATCTTGACTATCCACTGTCCAAATTTCAGCCCATCTCCATTATTACATCCTGAGATATGATTTTATTAGTGCACACTTGTTCGGATTCTACATGACAGAACCCGTATTCTGACTTTCATGTAAACTTAGGTCCCTTAGACATCTGAATCGGACTTCGAGCTCTTCATCAAAGTTGTAGAGCTTCCTCTTAGCTTTCCTACAAGGTAAAATTCATGTTCATCAGATATTAGGAACTCAAGTTATGGCCAAAATACAGAAACAGTGTCAAATCTCAATAATGCTGAAAATATTCAATTAGGACCAATTTGAGCTCAAACTCACAAAATCATACCAAACTCAATCAATTAAGAATATGGAGAGTGTAAATGACTAAACATAAGGGTTTCTTAATGAATAAAATATGTGATTATCAGACATCCTACATCATTACCAATTATAGCATGCTAGAAACATTACGGCGCCACGCACCCAAATAGCAAATCAGAAACAGTATATTCAAATACTAACGGTAAGTGTTCTTAAGCAATTAAAAGGTAGAGCGGGTAATCATTACGGTAATAAAACGGATAAGTCATAATATGGAAAACAGATAATAACAACAATGTATATACATATCATGTGTCATATGCATGTTCTCTCAAACCCCTACTCCATGGAGCTAAACTCAATCAATCGGAGAGAAAGATCGGGAGACATGTACGTGACTCTTTTTCTTAGAGGCCGGTGCTATAAATCAAATCATGCACAATCATGGCATTGCACTGAGACATTCTTCACTAGATCACGATATAGGGACAGTGTCAAGTCCGGATCGTCGGTGTATTTGCATCGGTTTGCCCCACGGTACGAGAGGAGCTCTCTAAAGCGTCCATGTGGAGGACCCGCACCCCGACGCCAAGGTAGGGTCATAACACGACCCACACTTGTCTATTCGCACCCGCACTAAGGTGTGTTCAATCTCCTAGGCAACTAGGCCTTACAACAGTCCACAAGGACAATCACAATGCATAAGACACTATGCATGCACATGTATGATTCACAATTTCATACAATTCCATAATATGCCACATTAGGCCAATATAAGCATCAATATATAAATGGTCACTCACATGGACCCATAATCACATAATATCAATATCAAATCAATTAATACGTCATTAGGATTCATAATGAACCTAACTTAGAATCTATTCCCCATTTCAAGGTTCTTATTCAAAATCAATTTAGCACACTATGGCAATTCAATTTTCAATAATTCACATTTTATGTAAGCTCTTAAGCCTCACACTCTCATGTTCTTAACTCAATTAGAATTCTTTCAAGTCTTATGAGTGATTCACTTTCAATCCTTTGAATTTTATAAAGTCTTAATTATAATAAATTCTTCTAATTTCTTAATTATTCATTTCATTACCTAGGCTTCCAATTACTTAATTACTATTGCCTCCACTCACTAAAATCACACTTTTGCCTAGAAATTCCCTAGAGGCCGTGGCCTCTATTTGATTCAATTTCAAGTCTCTTCAAGTCAACAATCTTCTACATCATTCCCTTAATCATTTAAATTATTCACTTGATCAATTAACTCACCAAAAACTCTAAATTCCTAGCTTCAAAACCGTAGTCACCATAGAAGTTTCAACTTCCAATTGTTCTTCCATTAAATCCCATCTTGTTACTTGATTAATCCTAGTCTTATACTTATTGCACATTAACCATAAATTACCCCATTTTTCCACCCCAAAACCGTGGCTTCACTTGGGTTTCAATTTTCAAATTCTTCTTCCATTACATTCCATTTTTATACATTGATTACCTTAAATCCAATGCTTGTTACAATTTATCACAATTTCCCTAACTTGCTAGCCTCAAAACCGTGGCCACCAAGGAGGGCATTCAACCATTTTCCATCCATATCAAGTCATTAAATCCAATCTAACATTCCATTATATTCAACAATTCAATCCAATAGCATAAATAAATAAAAATCAACACATAGCATAATTAATCATTAAATTCAAGAACAACCCTCATTAGGGTTCTTCCACAAATCAAACAATCAAGGTTCCTAGATGCTAAAAATGGTTGAAGAGGAGTGTCTTCCTCTTACTTGAGTGTAGAAATCAAGAGAGCTCCAAGAATGCTCTTGTAATTTCGGATTTGGCCACCAAAATCCCTAAAAATGGTAACTTGTTAGAATAAATACCAAAGCTTGAAAAAATCAACCATGGATGACCATCAAAGAAACCAAAATCACGAAATCAAGAGAAGAAGGAGAGTGGTCATGAAACTTACCCAAAATGCTCAAAGTTGGAGCTTGGAGAAAATGGTGAAAATGAAAGATTTTCAAGAAGCTCCAAGAGGAAAGATGTTTAGAATGGTGGGGAGAGTAAGAAAATGTAATTTGTTTAATTTTTTGTGAAGATGGAGGGGCTGGATGGTGGCTGGCCGTGGAGCACAAGGGAGGAGAAAAAGAAATGTGGAAGAAGGAGGAAGAAGGAGAAAACATAAAATGAAGAAAGAAAAAGGTGTTTTGGGTGATAATGTAGTAAATGAAATATTTGGATAAATGAAATCAAATTCATTCCCCTTTGGTGGCAGCTGCAACGTTAAAAGAGAGAGAGATGGGTGGGAAATTTGGCTTCCAAAGGAAGCCAAAACACATGGGTCAAAGGTAAGGTCAAAGCTTCTTAAGGAAGCTTTGATTATTTTACTACTAAATTTGAATTAAAGTGGATGGATTAGACATAAAGGAGATTGCATTAGGATAATGTGATAGGATTTTTATTACACACTATTATCCAATAGATAATAGTTACAGTTGACAAAAGTCAGTATTTAATTAATCTGACAGATGAATTTTCTTTTGTATTGATTTATTTTGTCTGTTAGAATTTTGAAAATTATGAAACCTCGTGAAAGCGTGTCAAGCCTCGGGTTTAGTAAGATCCCCGTCGACATGTCCATAGTCCAAGGTTCACGGAGAGAAAACATCGCGTTTTCCGGTTCGTCAGTCTGCGCACGCAAAAGCGAGAATATATCTTGTAATATTCGACGTTTTCGAGAAAATTGGCCAGAAAATTCTCAAAAATTGCAAATATTATAAACGACTATCCGTCATATAAATTTCTAATTTTTAAAGCATTGATCATTTTCATGACTTTGCTCAATGTTCGCGCAAAACGAGGAATATATTAAAATATTCATCATTCCTAGGATAATTTGAAAAAATTCACATAAATCACAAATATTGGAAAATGACTATTCATGGTGAAATAATCAATTTCCTGAGTGTTACACTGGTCTTGAGCAATTCTCAGTTAAATTTGTAATCAAGCTCAATGTGCACGCAAAACGAGGAATATATTAAAATATTCGACGATTAGGAAAATTCTCGAGAAAATTCCCAAAAATTTCAAATATTATAAAATGACTATTCGTCACATAATTTTCCAATTTTTGAAGCACTACAGTCGTTTTCACGACTCTGCTCGAGTTTCACGCAAAACGAGGAATATATTAAAATATTCTGCGTTCTCAGAAAAATCTAGAAAAATTCTAGAAAATCCCAAATATTGTAAAATGATTATTTATCCTGAAATTATTAATTTTCGGGATGTTACAGTAGACCCAATCAGACCATGGCATTTTTACCAAGATGTAAGTGTTGGTGTATGCCCTAGAGGCCAATACATTTTGTTTGCATTTACATACATTGTATTATGCTATTTTTTATATGAGGCATTTCATTTATCGTGTTCTTTTTTGTTAGACATAATAAAGTCCTTAGAATAGTAAGTTTGATACCATAGGACATCAAGTGGATGACTTGATCATGAGATCCTATTGGATAAAATACTATTCTTAAATGTCTCTAGTCAAGTATTATTGTTAATTAGGACAACAATAATGCATTGAGACTAGTATGTGCGTAGACTGATGACCACATCTCACGGGTCATGGATATGAGATATCAAGTCTACACATAGATACATATTAGAGTAATGATGTATTGGACAGACCCGCCATGAGAACACTACGTGGATCATTACGTGAGTGTCATAAGTGATTCTCATAGTGATAATGGTGTATATGGTCCTTTGACCTGAAATCACTACGATTCCTACATGAGGAGTTGTGTGTTTTAATGCCATCAAACGTCATCTGTAACAAGATGATTATAAAGTTAGTTATTAGACATACTGCAACACATGTGGAGGGATGTGAGTGACCTAGATGGGATTTGTCCCTCCTACATAACAGGGTGATATCTTCGGGCCCCTTGATTGAGTGAGACTACGAAATGCATGGCCATGCTCAAATGAGTCAATATGAGATATTGATCTCATTTGTTATTACTATGTCTACTCGGGAATTAGGAAACTGAAGATTGAACTAAACAAGGGTGACACGTTCCATGCCTTGTGTTCAATCTGGATATCTGGACAAAGGGACTAAACTACATGGAAACATTAGTTACGAATAGGTTATGTCAAATCACTGATATTCTCATTACTTGGGTAGTAGTGATGTGTTGCTAGATACCGCTCACTATTTGTAATATTAAAATGAGATTTTAATATTACTACCAACATTATGAGAACCTGCAGGGTCGCACACTTAGAGCAGACTAAATTGGAGCAATAAGGATCTAAGTTGGACTTAGATTCAATTGTGGGCCTAACTCATGATAGATGGGTTTAGGGTTACACAGCTTACCTTGCTACTGCTCACACTCACTTAAGGCAGCCACTATTATAAATAGTACTGCTAAGGGGGCTGCTATGTACGTTACATCACAACCCTAGCCGCACCTAAGAAAGTGAGTGAGAGATAGTAAAAGGTTCTTCTCTTCTATTCGCAGCTAGCACCGCGAAACAGAGGTGTGACTCTTTTTTGCAAGTTTGTTCGTGTGGATATCGCAGAAACATCGTCGCTATTACGATGTTGGTGATTCACCTCGCTTGCGTTCATCACGCTTCAAGAGGTAAACTTTTAAAACTAGGATTATGGACTTTTCGCATGGATCCTGTGAGGGAATTCTATTATTCCGCTGCGAGATATTTTCATCCACAATTCCCTACAGTGGTATCAGAGCCACTTACGAAACCATGATTCAGTTTTCTGCTTTTCTTGTTATATGCGATAACATGATTCGTTGCTTTCTTTTCATAAAAGATATGATCTTTATATGTTATTTTTGAAATCGAAATAATGATGTATGAAACCGTGTTCTGTTTGATTTGTTGTTTACAAAACATGTTGATGTTTTTGAAACCATGAAGATGTTCATATGTTTTTGCGAAAATCGTTTTGAAAGCTTTTTCTGTTTTTGCGTTTTTCTATATATATATATATATATATGTGATATGTATGAACGAAAATCATTTTGAATGCTTTCTGTTTCTGCATTTTTCTGGTATATGTATATATGTGATATGTATGATTCTGCAAAAATTATTTTGAATGCTTTCTGTTTCTGTATTTTTCTGTATAAATGCGATATATACATAGCAGCGCGACACAAGGTTTTGGAAACCTTGTTTCCGTTTTGCAACGGCTATGAAGCTTCCTCATGACATGAAGTGTTCATGTCTTCACGCATTCTGGAAACCCTGTTTCTGGATAGGTGATGGCAGCTACGAGGAACCCCTGCGGCACATGAAGCGTTCATGTGTTTGCGGGCCTTAGGGTTCAAGTGTTGTTGCCCTAGCCGTCACAAAGGCAGAACGGGTCCGACTCGAATTTTTGTTCAAGTAACTAATGGTGGTATATGAATGAAAAATTTTGGACCGGGGCACTGCCCCTACACCCCGCAAGGGGCAGCCTCCCCTTGACCCCCAGCCGCATACTGAGATGCGGCACTCCCGTTGGGGCGCTGCCCCGAGCCTCGTTGCGTGGTGTGTGATATTCGAAAGCATGATATTCAAAACCATTTTATAATTCACAAAATAATAATGTGTTATTGCTTTGTGTTTATGTATTCTTAGAGATGCATGGTGCATGGTTATGGCCTTAGTCTTTATTTTATGCTATTTTGGTTATTTTAAATACGACTTGTGTGTCGTGCTTTTCTCTCTACATTCTGATTGTACATTCTCTTCTCACCTAACTCCCCTCGAATGTAAAAGAGGTTTCTATAATGTTATCTTCATGTGAAGACAAGGAGACGGCATCAAGTGAGGATGTTGGTGGGAGACGCTTGGTGAAGCTGACATTAGTTAATGCTACTCTCTTAGAGGCCATAACCATATCACGTTTATTATATGCTTTATATGTATGAGCTACATGGATGATGTTTATGGTATGTTAAACAAGTTTAATAAATGGTGAGATCTAATAATGAAATTCCCTCAAAGAAAATATTAAGTCATTATGTGATGCCTTCCAATGCGTGGCACTCGTCAAGACTAATATCGATTAAGTGTAGGTCTGCCAAAGCAGGGTGCCTTTATCTATATTAGTAAGATGCGATGGGATAAGAGTAATATCCAAATGCCAACCATTAGGTTTGACTTAACTAGGCCATTTCAATAGGATTGAAGGCTTAGAGGCATGAAGTTGGGCTTTAGTCCATTAGATGGATTAGAATAAGTGTTATTCACCCAACTATCCAAGAGTTGCATGTGATGTAATTGGAAAGAGTTTCCTACCTAAATAACCGAATTTTGGGCGATCAGCCAAAGCTGACTCAAAGCTAGGTGAAATATGGATCTTAGCCCACTAGGAAATCTTTCGATGGGATTTTCCAGGTCAATGCTGAGGGTCATTGATTTGAATAAAATAGTGGGAGACGTATTTAATTAAAGACCTTATTAAATATGTTTATGGCACGATACTTATATTTTGCATATTTCTGTTGATAGATTACAATGGCAACAAACACATCAAGTAACTCATCATTGCGATCAGTCCTTGACAAGGACAAGTTGTCTGGGACATATTTCCTAGACTGGTATAGGAACTTGAGGATTGTCCTTAAGCAAGAGAAAAAGTTGTATATTTTAGAATAGCCTATTCCTAAGCCACCTGCTACTAATGCCCCTAGAGCTGAAAGAGATGCTTATAAGAAGCATCAAGATGATGCCTTGGATGTCAGATGTCTAATGCTAGCCACCATGAACTCTGAGCTCCAAAAGCAACACGAGAACATGGATGCCTACGATATGATCGTACACCTCAAAAAGCTCTATCAAGAGCAGGCTAGACATGAGATACGAGGTCTCTAAAGCACTGTTTCAGTGCAAGCTGGCAGAAGGAAGCCCTGTTGGTGCTCATGCACTCAAGATGATTGGGTACATTGAAAACCTAGAGAGACTTGGTTTTCCTTTGGACCAAGAGTTGGCCACTGACTTAGTCCTGCAATTGTTGCCAGAAAGTTTTAGTCAATTTGTCATGAACTACAACATGAATGAAATTGACAAATCACTACCAGAGCTGCTAAGCATGTTGAGAACTGCTGAGTAGAACATAAACAAAGGCAAAGGAAAGGCCATAATATTGGTCCATAAGAATAAGGGCAAGAAACAGCAAAAAAAGCCCCAGGATAAGTGGAAGGGTAAAGGCAAGGAAAAGTCCAAGCCTAGCACTTCTGGCTTGAAACTAGTGGGTGGAGTGGCTAAGGAAGGTACATGCTTCCACCTGGTCGACCAGGACATTGGAAGAGGAACTGTGCCAAGTACCTAGAGGAGCTCAAGAAGAAGAAGGGAAGTGAGACTTCCACTTCAGGTATTTTTGTTATAGAAGTCAGTTTATCTACTTTTGCATCATGGGTATTAGATATTGGATGTGGATCTTACATTTGTGTAAATGTGCAGGATCTAAAGAGCAGTAGACCATTGACTAAGGGCGAAGTCGACCTACGAGTGGGAAATGGAGCAAAGGTTGCAGCACTAGCCGTAGGGATTTATTTATTAGCTTTGCCAAGTGGGCTTGTAATTGAATTGGATAATTGTTATTTTGTGTCTACTGTTAGCAGGAATATTATTTCTGTTTCTTGTTTGGACAAGAACGGTTTTACTTTTATAATTAAGAACAAAAGTTGTTCTCTTTATTTGAATGATATTTTCTATGATAGTGCACATTTGAGTAATGGACTTTATGTCCTTGATCTCGAAATGCCCATTTATAACATAAATACAAAGAGGTTCAAGTCAAATGATATGAACCCGACTTATCTCTGGCATTGTCATTTGGGCCATATAAATGAGAAACGCATTTCCAAACTCCATAAAGATGGATTCTTGGACTCATTTGATTACGAATCATATGAGACATGTGAATCTTGTTTTTTGGGAAAGATGACTAAGGCCCCATTCACTAGACAAGGTGAAAGGGCTAGTGATCTTTTGGACCTTATACATAGTGATGTATGTGGGTCACTAAACATACTAGCTAGAGGCGGTTTTCAATATTTCATTACATTTACTGATGATTTCAGTAGATATGGATTTGTATATCTTATGAAGCACAAATCGGAATCCTTTGAAAAGTTCAAAGAGTTCAAGAATGAAGTACAAAACTAACTTGGCAAAAGTATTAAAATCCTTTGATCAGATCGAGGAGGTGAATACTTAAGCCAACAGTTTAATGATCATCTGAAAGAGTGTGGGATAATATCTCAACTCACTCCTCTTGGAACACCACAATAGAATGGTGTTTCTAAAAGGAGGAACCGGACTTTGTTGGACATGGTCCGATCCATGATGAGTCATGCAGACCTTCCAGGCTCCTTCTAGGGACATGCTCTGTTAACAGCAGTTTTCACGCTTAACCATGTTCCATCTAAGACGGTTCAATAGACACCATATAGATGTGGACTGGGAGATGACCCAGTATGTCTTTCATGAAGATTTGGGGTTACGAAGCTTATGTGAAACGTCAAGTTTCTGATAAGCTTGGCCCTAAATCAGATAAATGCTTCTTTGTGGGGTATCCCAAGGAAACCAAGGGATACTATTTCTATAATCCTACCGAGGGCAAAGTGTTTATCGCACGGACTGCTGTATTCTTGGAAAAGGAGTTTATCTCCAAAGGAATCAGTGGAAGGAAAGTAGAACTTGAAGAAATTCAAAGTTCAGAGAGTAGCAGCGAACCAATGGCAGAAATAGAGTAGCCTCCACAAGTCATTGTGGAACCACAATTTGCTCTAGTAGCACAAGACCCGCGTAGGTCTAACAGGATACGTCATCAACCAGAGAGATATGGATTTCTCATGACTCAGCAAGGTGACGTATTGCTCATGGATCAAGATGAGCCTGTGACTTACCAGGAAGCCATTATTGGCCCAGAATCTGAAAAATGGCTTGAGGTCATGAGATCTGAAATGGAATCCATGTATGCCAACCAGGTATGGACCTTGGTTGACCCACCTGAAAGGGTAAAACCCATTGGGTGCAAGTGGGTTTTTAAGAAGAAAACCGATATGGATGGTAATGTGCATACCTTTAAGGCGCGATTGGTGGCTAAAGGTTTCAAGCAAATTCATGGTGCAGACTATGATGAGACTTTTTCCCTGGTTGCGATGCTTAAATCTGTTCGGATCTTGCTTGCTATTGTAGTATACCATGATTATGAAATCTAGCTAATGGATGTCAAAACTGCTTTCCTTAATGGAAATCTTCTCGAGGATGTGTACATGACACAACCTGAGGGTTTTGCCACTCCACAGGATGCTAGAAAGGCATGCAAGTTGCAACATCTATTTATAGATTAAAGCAAGCTTCCAGAAGCTGGAATCTTCGTTTTGATGATACAATCAAATAGTTTGGTTTCATCAAGAATGAAGAAGAATCTTGTGTCTACAAGAAGGTTAGTAGGAGCACAGTTGTCTTTCTAATATTATATGTAGATGACATACTACTAATTGGAAATGACATCCCTATCCTATAGTCTGTAAAGACTTGGTTAGGGAAGTGCTTTTTTATGAAGGACTTGGGCGAAGCCACTATGTATTATGTATAAGGATCTATAGAGATAGATCACAGAGATTGCTTGGCCTAAGTTAGAGTACATACATAGACAAAGTGTTAAGATGGTTTAACATGCATGAATCCAAGAAAGGACTCTTGCCTATGTCGCATGGTATAAGCCTATCTAAGGCTCAATCCCCTTCCACCCAGGATGAAAGGGATCGCATGAGTAAGATTCCATATGTATCTGCAATTGGATCTATCATGTATGCCATGTTATGTACTCGACCAGACATCTTGTATGCTTTGAGCATGACGAGCAGGTACCAGTCTGATCCCGATGAGAGTCACTGGAGTGCTATCAAGAACATCCTTAAGTACTTGAGAAGGACTAAGGATTCGTTCTTGGTATATGGAGCCGAGGAGGAACTAGTTGTAAAGGGTTACACTGATGATAGCTTCCAAACCGATAAGGATGACTCCAGATCGCAATCGGATTTTGTTTATTGCCTGAATGGTGGGGCTGTGAGCTGGAAGAGTTCAAAGCAGGAGATAGTCGCTGATTCTACCACAGAGGCTGAGTATATTGCTGCCTCTAATGCAGCAAAAGAAGGTCGTTTGGATTAGGAAGTTCATTATTGAGCTTGGTGTAGCTCCTAACACTGTAGACCCAGTGGACCTCTAATGTGATAATAATGGAGCCATTGCACAAGCTAAGGAGCCCAGATCTCACCAGCGATCCAAACATATACTTAGGCGCTTCCATCTCATTCAAGAAATCATCGATAGAGGAGATGTGAAGATATACAGAGTACCGACAGATGATAACAATACTGATCCACTGACGAAGCCTCTTGCACAGCAGAAGCATGAGGGTCACACTAGGTCTTTAGGCATTAGAAATATGCCTGATTAGCTCTAGTGCAAGTGGGAGATTGTTGGTGCATGCCCTAGAGGCCAATACATTTTGTCTGTATTTATATACATTGTATTATGCTATTTTTTATATGAGGCATTTCATTTATTGTGTTCTTTTTTGTTAGACATAATAAAGTCCTTAGAATAGTAAGTTTGATACCATAGGACATCAAGTGGATGACTTGATCGTGAGATCGTATTGGATAAAATACTATTCTTAAATATCCCTAGTCAAGTATTATTGTTAATTAAGACAACAATAATGCATTGAGACTAGTATGTGCGTAAACTGATGACCATATCTCACGGGTCATGGATATGAGATATCAAGTCTACACATAGATACATATTAGAGTAATGATGTATTGGACAGACCCGCCATGAGAACGCTACGTGGATCGTTATGTGAGAGTCATAAGCGATTCTCATAGTGATAATGGTGTATGTGGTCCTTTGACCTGAAATCACTACGATTCCTACATGAGGAGTTGTGTATTTTAATGCCATCAAACGTCATCTATAACAAGATGATTATAAAGTTGGTTATTAGACATACTGCAATACATGTGGAGGGATGTGAGTGACCTAGATGGGATTTGTCCCTCCTACATAACAGGAGTGATATCTTCGAGCCCCCTGATTGAGTGAGACTACGAAATGCATGGCCATGCTCAAATGAGTCAATATGAGATATTGATCTCATTTGTTATTACTATGTCTACTCGGGAATCAGGAAACTGAAGATTGAACTAAACAAGGGTGACACGTTCCATGCCTTGTGTTCAATCTGGATATCTGAACAAAGGGACAAAGGGACTAAACTACACAGAAACATTGGTCACAGATAGGTTATGTTAAATCACTGACATTCTCATTACTTGGGTAGCAGTGATGTGTTGCTAGATACCGCTCACTGTTTATAATATTAAAATAATATTTTAATATTACTACTAACGTTAAGAACCTGCAGAGTCGCATACTTAGAGTAGACTAAATTGGAGCAATAAGGATCTAAGTTGGACTTGGATTCAATTGTGGGCCTAACTCTTGACAGATGGGTTTAGGGTTGCACAGCTTACCTTGCTATTGCTCACACTCATTTAAGGCAGCCACTATTATAAATAGTACTGCTAATGGGGATGCTACGTACGTTACATCACAACCCTAGCTGCACCTAAGAAAGTTAGTGAGAGATAGTGAAAGGTTCTTCTCTTCTATTCGCAGCTAGCACCGCGAAACAGAGGTGTGACTCTTTTTTGCAAGTTTGTTCATATGGATACCGCAGAAACATCGTCACTATTACGGTGTTGGTGATTCACCTCCCTTGCATTCATCACGCTTCAAGAGGTAAACTTTTAAAACTCGGATTATGGACTTTTCGCATGGATCTTGTGAGGGACTTCTATTATTCCGCTGCGAGATATTTTTATCTGCAATTTCCTACAGTAAGAAGTGCGGAAAGAACCACCCAACGAGGGAATGTAAGATCAATAGAGTAATCTATTTCAAGTGCGGGATGCTCGGACACATTTCTAAAGGTTGTACTCCATCAAAGATGAAGCCTTCCGTCAGTAATGTACGTGCTTCAAAATCTCAAGCACAAGGGAGCGTCGATTCTCCAAGTGAAGCGGAGGTCTCCCAAACTGAAGATATGTTCAAGGGAGATTATACCGCAGGAAGTGATCCTTTGACTATGTTGTATAATGATGGGATATAATTACACAGTTTCAAACCCAAGTGCAGGTTATTTCAAGTAGTAAATTCTCGGGAGTCCGATGTCGATCCACAGGGAATTGATGAAGAGAAAATTATTTGAGGTACGGAGAATATTTGTCACAATACTAAAAATAATATAAGTTATTCACAGATGAAAAAGATTTGCTTGGGTTTGGAGATCCACTCTAGGTAATAAATTAAAAACAAGATTATTTCGTTTTATAACTCAATTGAAATCATGCATAATGAAGATTCCAATCGGAAGATTTAACATTCAAAGTTCAATCATGTAATCATATAATGGTTCCAATAACTATCTACCAATACTTGTAAATCGTCAAAAGCATCCACTGTGTCAATCCTATTGTCTACAATGAATCAAGATATTCATTATACAAGAAGAGTTTATAAATTAATTGGAAACAATATACAACTCATATAAAGATCACATAAAAATATATCATTTAAAGCACAAGAAAGAAATTAATCTAACCTTAACTTATTACCAAGAGCTTCACCTTTTTACCCAAGCAAGATGAAGATTTAGTTACTCATAGACAAGAAGAAAAAAGGAGAGAAGAAGAGAAAGATGAACATAACTTCAATTAAGAACAAGAGAAAATTACAACAAAGGAAGCAATTAACATACAAACATGAAAGTAAAATCTAGACTAACACTAAGCTAACACCCCTAAATGATCAGCCATTGCCTCTTTTTATAGAATTAGAAGAGTACAAATAGCCAAAAGAGATGATGGATGATGAGAACAAAATGCTAAAAGAGATGAATGGTGGGTGGATTCTTGTCTCTGAAATGTTTCCCTTCTGAACTCATGGCATGCGTCATTTTTGAGTCAAGTTGTCTTCATGAAAGTTCTAGTACATTGTCTCAGCTTTCCAGAGACACCAAGTTTAGCCAAATCCAATAACCACAGCCCAAGATATGGCCCAATTACTGCTCATGGGTCAGGCCCAACGTCAGCACCTCTGTTCTGACTTCTAAGCCCAATATCACCTTCAAGGAATCCGAACTAGCTTTTGTGTTCTTCATGAAAGTTGTAGAAATGGGTCATCTTCCACTATCAAAATTTCAGAATTATTGAACTCCAATAGCCTGAGATATATCCTAGTGAGTGCATAAAGGTCAAGCTATCAGGTTCAAAACACTAGATTTTGCTTCAACTCCAATTTGAGTTATCCAAACATGTGTTTCTGGTCTTGAGACCTTCATGAAAGTTGTAGAAATTTATCTTAGCTTAAAAACAAGACCAAAATCACATCCATCGGATATTTGTAACTCAAATTATAGCCAGTTTACTGAAAAAGCCAAGTAAGAAGGTTATAAAATGAATGAAATATATTGCTATCAATGTGGCTCTTGCTATCAAGTGAATAGTTATTAGAGAATTATCTTAACTTTCTAACAAGACCAAAATGACATTAATCAGATAATTGCAACTTAAGTTGTGGCCACTTTACTTAAGAATGCAATCACCCAAATTAATGATAATTCAAGCAATAATTTCTTCAATGATCCAATTAAGCTTAATTTCATAAAATGTGACAAAATCAACTTAATTAAGCCAAATTGAACCTTAAGAAGCCTAGTTAGAGAATTATAAAATGCATAAAATACATTGTTATCAAATTCTGCCACACTAAACTTTTGCACTCCCGGGCAAAACACATAAAAAACTAAGGAACAAAGAAAAATGACATAGACTCAAAAAGCTAAAAATTCTAAAAGATTTAATGAAACAAGAAGAGCAACCAATCATTCAAGGGAACAAAGCATTTTTTTTTAGGTAATATTTCTTCACATCTCAAACCAACAAGTAAGGAAACTTCAGTTAAAAAGAACGAATCAAGAATGATAGATCCTCACAAGATTCACTCTTAATCTTTCAAGCATTAAAAAGGTAAGTATTTCACTCACTTCAACCCATGAAAAATTGCACTACCATAAGCTTGCTTATCTTCTACTTCTCCACTACTCAGAACACATGCACACAAAAATCAAGAGGACTTTATTCAAGGTTGTAACGGGGTCAAGGTAAAGAAGGAGGGATAATATGGATATAAGAAGATAAATACCAAAGAGAATAAAAGAGCATTATGGTACAGTTAGAGTGGAAAAGATATTTGAGAACATTCATCAATAAGGACAATGACCAATATTTGACTAATGTTTTGTTGAAGATTAATCCCAAATTGATGAGTTGAATTCATTGTTAGGCATAAACCTTCTCCTTCTCTTCCTGTTGTTTCCAAGCATCTATCTTTATTCTAGATATGGATATGTCACATAGTGTATCAAATGGTCAGCTCTTTCTTTTCTTTTCTTTTTCTTTTTTTTTTTCTTTTTTTTCGTTTTCTTTTTCCTTTTTTTTTTCTATTTCCCTTTTTTTTTACACACACACACCCCCACACTTGTTTAAGAACAAAGTCAATGCTCTCTTATTCCCTAAGGTCAGGTTAAAACATGTTTCTTTTTTTTTTTAAAGGCATGTAATCTAAAAACAAGAATTGGTCAAATAAGTTCAAAGGGGTTACACAAGCGAAAATATAAAAGGATGGCTATTTGGTCAAAGTAGCTATTTTAAAATGCCTCAATCATATTTATGTATGCATGTGAAAATGTAGCCTAAAAAAGAATCAAAGCAAGTTCTAGAGTAACAATTTCACAAGTGAAAATCACACAAGAAAGAAAAGAATGGTACAAATGTTCAATCCATTCATCAATAGGCTCAAAATCTCACAAGGCATATTTCTATCATTCTCAATCTATCAATTCAACATTCATATCTAAGCATGTGATTTATAAGAAAGAAGAAAATTTATGCTATGACCCAAGATATACTTTTTGCTACTTCTAAAATGGTTTTTTTTTTCTCAACTATGATGCGTCTCAAAAGTAAAATTACCTCTTGACAAAATTTACCCTTTACTCGCCATCCTTAATTGGTTTTGTTGTAGGTTTTGACGAATATCATCTCACTAAACATACTTTCTTCAACTAAAATGTGTCTCAGGAGTAAAATTACTCCTTACTCTGCCAATATTCATTAGTTTAGCAAGTTCATGAAAATCATATCATACTTTCCTACTTTTTTTTTAACTATTTAACTATCCTTATCCTTCCCCCCAACCAGATCACAACATTGTCCGCAATGTTAAAATATAGATGAGTAAGGATAGAGAATAGTACCTATTGGAGAAATCTGACACAAATTAAAATAGAAACAAATGAAGATAAATAAAATCAAACCCATTAAAGATGAAGTGTCAGATCTGGCTTTCTTTTTTTATTGCTTTCCTCGTTCCTTCCTGTTGACCAATCTATCTGAGCTATTACTTTATCAGGTTCATACTCGAAAGCTTCTAATTTATCAATGAGCTCATCACTAGTGGAGGCAGAGATAAGAAGTTTTTCTTGCCGAAGGAGTGATAAATTTCTGTTCCTGACTTTGTCAAGAAAAAATAACAAAAGGTCAAAGAAATTATTAACATTCAACAAACCAATGGGTTTATGGTGGCTGTTCTGTTGGGCCCAAGAGACAATTTGAAAAATTTCTTCCAAAGTACCAAAACCTCCTGGTAAGGCAATGAATGCATTAGAGTTGTCAAGCATTATTTTCATTCGTCCATGCATAGATGATACCTGAATTTCTTCTCCAACTATCTTTCCAATAATGTTATTTTGAGTTAAAGGTTTGGGAATGACACCTAAAACCTGACTGCCTCCTAGAAATGTAGAGAGTGATACAGCCTCCATTAACCCACGACAACCACCCCCATATACAACATGAATATTCCTTACAGCAAGTGTTCGACCAAGAGCGCTTGCTACACTTACAAACTCTAAACCCTTCCCATAACTTGACTACAAAAAATACAGACATTTTTAATGTTACAAACAAGAGGTCCCATAATTTCACCTTCCCTCTGAATGATTATGAGTTGGAGGAAAGTGAAGAGAATGAAGTGTTTAAATAGGGAAAAGAAGGGAAAAGGTAATCATAGCACCTATATGGGTAGGTTGGCTGTTGTCAGAAAAGTTTGAAAATAAAAAAACAGAATCTTTTCTTTTTCTTTTATTTTTATTTGTTTTTCACTATTTGATTTTTTTTAAAACTTCAAGAAAACCATCAGGGAAAAGAAGTCTAGAAACCCCTGAAGGACCCTGCTCAAAGGATCGTCTGTCCAAAAATCAAAATACAACAAAATCATACAAAGATAAAAGAAATATAATAATAAACGAAGACATACCTGTATGTACAGTTTTCATGGCGTATCTTTATACTGCGTGTCATGAATGCAGTAGTGGCATGTATTTGAGTTGCGTGTCACCAGTGCAACATATGAATTCCATAAGGATTGCCGAACCGACAACAAGAACCTTTGAATCCTTTTCGTCCTGCTTACGGAAGAACAACCCTCTATCTTCCTGCAAACCTAATTAAAGGCCTGTATTCTAATAAGATGGTACCTGACCGCAGCCAGTTAGAACTTGCCATAGAGACCTACTAATTAAAGTAAGTATACAGCTCAGATAACAGTTTCTGTTCACTGTAAAGACGAGACGCTTCTTTCTGTCCATCAGCGCTACAGAGCCTTGGTTCCAAGAACTAGGAATGTAGCACACGGCTCTCTACAGAGCATGGCACATGAACTTTATTTACACACTGGCGTGTGAAGGTCTCCTCCTTAGTCTATGATAGGATGGGCATCCGCCCGGGGCTCCTAATCTAATTAAAGACCAAGTACAACCATAGTTTCGCCCTCTTTTTTTTTTTAAGTTGTTAGAAACCTGATGAAAGATGGGTGTATACTCACTTGAGATTGGGATGGAGGTAGTCTGCTCTTTCGACTTTGTGCCAAAGCATTGTTGACTAGTATTAGACCCATTCTAGACCAGCGCAACATAGGGCTCCCAAAAGGGACAAGTGGCCATAATACGACTGGCTGCCTCACATGTGGGATACAATCTACCTTCTTTGTTTTTCAATTAAGAAGGATGGATCAGGATGAATGCATTTCCCCATTCACGTTGTGTGTTACCAAAGCCAAACCCAAGATGTATACATACTTTTTTCTTTTTTTCTTTTTTTTTTTTTTTTTTTTTTTTTTTTTTTTTTTTTTTTTTTTTTTTTTTTTTTTTTTTTTTTTTAAACAAACAAGAAGAAGAAGAAGAAGAAGAAGAAGAAGAAGAAGAAGAAGAAAATATGTACATGTTGTATGGATGTGACTCACATCCGCTCTGCAGTTTCACGTCTAGAAACGGCTTAAACGCCTTCTATGAGTCGAAGATAAGTTTCCCATCAAATTTTCTTATAAATTGGCAAACAGGGTCTTTTAGAGTCAGATTCTCAAGACTGTATTGCTTTTGTTCATCCTTGAAGAGATTCCATAAATTAAGAAGTTCATGATGCACAAGACCACAAGAATGCGTATCAAGAGTCAATAAGATATCATCTAATGACTCCTTACTCAGTCCATTCTTAATGAAGAAAATTTTATCTTCTCTGTTTTTGGAAACCATCCCTAAAGAACGACATCGCTTGTTACAATTCCATCATCCACATATGTGACAGACTTGTAATCTTTTTGCTCTTCTCCTTTTAGAATATGAACTTCTACCAAGACCTGGCATGTATGAGTCAAATGAAATTGAAGACTCACCTGCTAATCTGACCTTTGCTTCGATTATCCAGTGTACATCTTCTGGTATACCTTTGTGCATTAACAATCTCAATCTTTCACATCTAGCCTTGTAAATTTTTGTTAGAGCATTTTGAGGAAGAGAAGGAAAATGTTTTCTCAGGTTTGAGAGGATGATATCCATTTTGAAGAAGAAGAAATTAGTTATTTTGAGAAACTAAAAGAGAGCAAATCGACTTGAGAGTCACGGAGTACCATCATCCACCATTTTACCGGGGAGCTAAAGAGCTACACAACAAAATAAAGCTACAAAATTAGAGTAAATTTTTCACATAACAAGGATCAGAAAGGGAAATGAATTCTACCTCAGCAGCTTGATTTTCTAGAAATGGTTTAAGTCTTTGTCCATTGACCTTAGACACATTACCATTCCTAGGATTCTTAATGTCTATGGCCCCATAAGGATATACATGTTTGAAAATAAAAAGACCAGTCCACCTAGATCTCAATTTTCCAGGAAAAAGGTGAAGACGAGAATTATAAAGCAGAACTTTTTGACCAATTTCAAAAGATTTCCTTAAAATAGATTTGTCATGAAAAGCTTTTGTTCTTTCTTTATAAATTTTTGAGTTTTCATATGCATCATTTCTCAATTCCTCAAGTTCATTTATTTGCAATTTACGTAACTTGCAAGCATCATTAAGATTTAAATTGAAAGCTTTAATGGCCCAAAATGCTTTATGCTCCAGTTCTACAGGCAAGTGACAAGGTTTTCCATAGACTAACCGATAGGGTGACATGCCTAAAGATGTTTTAAAAGCAGTACGGTAAGCCCAAAGTGCATTGTTTAGTCTTAAAGACCAATCTTTACGATTTGGGTTAACTGTTTTTTCTAAAATTTGTTTAATTTTCCTATTTGCTAATTCTACTTGTCCACTTGCGAGGGTGATAAGGGGTAGCAACTTTATGGGTAATACCATATTTCTTCATTAAAGATTCAAATGGTTTATTACAAAAATGTGTTCCCCATCACCGATGATAGCTCGAGGGATTCCAAATCGACTTAAGACATTTTCTTTTAAAAATTTGAGAACAGTTTTATGATCATTTTATCGACATGGAATCGCCTCAATCCATTTTGAGGCATAATCAACTGCAACCAAAATATACACATATCCAAATGAGGATGGAAATTGACCCATGAAATCAATTCCCCAACAATCAAAAATTTCAATGACAAGGATAGGGTTCAGAGGCATCATATTTCTTTTAGAAATGGACCCTAATTTTTGACAATTTTCGTAACTTTTGCAAAAGGTATGGCTGTCTTTAAATAAAGTGGCCCAATAAAATCTACACTGCAAGATTTTCGCAGCTATTTTCTTTGAAGAAAAATGACCTCCACATGCTTCTGAGTGACTAAATTTAATGACACTACCTAACTCATTGTCGGGTACACATCTCCGAAAGATTTGATCAGGAGAATATTTGAATAAATATGGATCATCCCAATAAAAATTTTGCACCTCAGTCAAAAACTTTTTTCTGTCTTGATGTGACCATTGAGGTGGCATCTTTCCTGTTACAAGAAAATTGACTATGTTCGCAAACCAAGGCATGGAATTGACAGAAAATAAAAACTCATCAGGAAAAGAATCATTGATAGGTGTGCTATCAAAAGATGAGCCTGTTGTAAGTCTGGACAAATGATCTGCGACAACATTTTCAGCTCCTTTCTTATCTTTTATTGTGATGTTGAATTCTTGAAGCAACAAGATCCACCGTATCAACCTAGGTTTGGCATCCTGCTTAGACATTAAATATCTAACAGTAGCATGATCAGTGAAAACAACAGTAGAAGAACCAATTAAATGAGCTCAAAATTTGTCCAATGCAAAAATTACAGCAAGTAGTTCTTTTTCAGTAGTGGTGTAATTCATTTGTGCACTATTTAAAGTTCTACTTGCGTAACAAATCACATGAGGCTTACCTTCCTTTCTTTGGCCTAAAACAGTGCCAACAGCAAAATCACTTGCATCACACATTAATTCAAAAGGCAAAGACCAGTCAGGGGATTGCATGATAGGAGCCGATGTTAGAAGACCAATTAATTTTTCAAAAGATTTTTGGCATTCTTGAGTCCAATCAAATGGTGCATCTTTTATCAGAAGATTGCATAATGGTCTAGATATGACACTAAAGTCTTTAATGAATCTTTGATAAAATCCTGCATGTCCTAAAAAGGAACAAACTTCTCTGACTGTTTTTAGGGAAGGCAAATGAGCAATTAATTCAACTTTAGCCTTATCAACTTCAATTCCTTCAGAAGATATCACATGACTTAACACGATTCCTGAAGTAACCATATAATGACATTTTTCCCAATTTAAAACAAATCATTTTTCTTCACATCTTTTAAGAACTTTATCCAAATTATCAAGACAATTTTCAAAAGAATTTCCAAAAACTGTCAGATCATCCATGAAAACCTCTAAATAATGCTCAATCATGTCACTAAAAATACTTAGCATGCATCTTTGAAAAGTTGTCGGAGCATTACAAAGACCGAAAGGCATTTGTCTATATGCAAAAGTGCCAAAGGGGCACGTAAAAGTAGTCTTTTCTTGATCCTCTAATGCAATTGGTATTTGATTATACCCCGAATAACCATCAAGAAAATAATAGTAGGGATGTCATGCTACTCTTTCTAGAATTTGATCAAGAAATGGTAAGGGGAAATGATCTTTCCTAATGGCTGTATTTAATTTTCTAAAATCAATACACATACGCCAACTAGATGAAACTCGCGTAGGTATTAACTCACCTTTTTTTATTTTCAACCACTGTTATTCCAGATTTCTTAGGCACAACTTGTGTAGGGCTTACCCACTGGCTATCGGAAATAGGGTAAATAATTCTAACTTCAAGTAATTTAAGAACTTTAGCCCTAACTACCTCTTTCATATGTGGATTTAATCTTCTTTGAGGTTGTTGTGATGTTTTAGCATTATCCTCTAAATGTATTCTATGTGTACAAATTAATGGATTAATGCCTTTTATATATGTTAATGTCCATCCAATTGTACTTTTATGCCTTTTAAGTACTTCTATCAACATACCTTCTTGTTCTTCAGTAAGGATTGATGAAATTACTACTGGAAAGCTTTGGTCTTCTCTCAAAAATGTGTACTTCAACCCAGAAGGTAATGGCTTAAGTTCCAGTGTGGGTACTTCTTCATGAATATTATCATTCATGGGTTGTAACTCTTCGAATCTCAGCTTCCATCCCTTATATTCCATTGCTTGTGTACAATCAAGCAAAGAATATATTTCAGAAATATCACCATCTACTTACTGCACCTGAATCAAATGAATTAATTAAACAAACTTCTAATGGGTCAGAAGAACTCCCTTTTAGAATATGATCATCTACAATGACCTCAATCCCGTCAGCTTCTTCATTTTCATCATTGACTTCATGTGGTTGCTTGCATAAATTAAAAACATTAAGCTCAAGTTTCATGTTTCCAAATGTTAACTTCATCAATCCATTTCTAAAATTTATCAAAGCATTGGATGTTGCTAAAAATGGACGACCTAAAATAATATGAATTGACTTGGAACAATTAATCATAGGTTCAGTTTCTAAGACAATAAAATCCATAGGATAAATGAATTTATCAACTTGTACCAACACATCTTCTACTATTCCTTTTGGAATTTTAATTGATCTATCAGCAAGTAGAAGAGTTACAGAAGTTGGTTTTAACTCACCTAGATTGAGTTGTTGATAAACTGAATATGGAAGCAAATTAACACTAGCACCAAGATCAAGTAAAGCTTGTTCAATTATATGTTCTCCAATAATGCATGAAACCGTAGGACAACCAAGGTCTTTATGTTTCAAAACATTATTGTTTTGAATAATGGAACTTACCTGCTCGGTCAAAAAGGCTTTCTTTTTCACATTTAATTTTCTTTTAACAGTGCATAAGTCCTTCAAAAATTTGGCATAAGAAGGAAAGTGTTTGATAGTATCTAACAACGGAATATTGACCTTCACTTGTTTAAGAATTTCAAAAATTTCAGTTTGGTGGTCCAATTTCTTTGGTTTGCTTAATGCTTGAGGAAATGGAAGTGGAGGAGACGAGAGTTTAGTTTCATTTTGGCCAGATGACTTATCAACCTCTTCCTTATCTTGGGGAATTGATTCACCATCTTTCTCACAAGGTTCAGAAATTTCTTTTTCAATAACTTTTCCACTCCTAAGAGTTATCACAGAATTGACATGATTTATTTGTTAGTTTTCTAAACTACCCTCATTTAGACTATATTGACCTTTGGGATTTGGTTGAGGTTGAGAAGGAAATTTTCCTTTCTCGTGAATGGTGAGTGCATAAGTAAGTTTGGAAAGAGTATCTTTTATGTCAATCATGATTTGAGTATTTTGTTTATTGATGGCCTCTTGCTTTTCTATGAATGCACTCAATGTTCCTTCAAGGTTTTTCCTATATGGTGGGACATAAGGTGCATATCCTTGAGAATTTTGAGAATCTTGTTATTCTTGAGGAGGCGGTGGTTGCATAAATTGTGCTTGATTATTATTCTTCCAACTGAAGTTCGGGTGATTTCTCCATCCTGGATTGTAAGAATTTGAAAAAGAAGAGGTGAATGACTTTTTAAAATTGTTCATTGCATTTACTTGCTCATGCACAACTTCTTTAAAAATAGGAATATTAGGACATTCATTTGTCGAGTGTCCTAATTCATCACAAATGCTACAAATTTCTTCATTTTGAACAGATTTGACTTCTTTTACTTTGCCTAATTCCATAGATTCAACCTTTCTAGCCAAACTAGCATACTTTGCATTTAGATCTTCTTCTTGACTAAGATGGTATTTTCCTTTTCCTACATTTACAAGGTTATATCTAATTGAATTTTCAGAAAGATTAGTACCATGCCAAGATTGAGAATTTTCAGCCAAATGGTTTAAATAATCTAAAGCTTCTTCAGGTTCTTTATCAAGAAACTCACCATTACACATCGTTTCCACAAATTGTTTAGTTTCAGGTGTTAAACCTTCATAAAAGAAGCTTATAGTCTGCCATTTTTCAAAACCGTGATGTGGGCAAGAATTTAACAAATCTTTAAAACGTTCCCAACTTTGAAAATATGCTTCATTTGAATTTTGGGAAAAATTTTGGATTTGTCTTTTCAAAGCATTGGTTTTATGTGTTGGAAAAAATTTTTTTAGAAACTCACTTTGCATTTCTTGCCATGTGCCAATTGATCTTGGTTTCAAAGCGTTAAGCCAAGTTTTTGCTTTATCTTTCAAAGAAAAAGGAAACAATTTAAGCTTAACAATTTCTTCAGTGCAATTTTGATCATTGAAAGCAATACAGACTTCTTCAAATTCTTTTAGATGTAAATATGGGCTTTCATTTTCTAAACCATGAAAATTAGGAAGTAAAGAAATCATACCCGACTTAAATCTAAAATTATTAGCAGTAAGTGGAAAGATAAAACATGATGGACTAGAATGTTGAGGTGGTTGCAAATATGCACACATAGTTCGCAATGGTTGATTTCTTTGTTCATCATGTATACCTTCATTTTCAGCTCGTTGTGTTTGATTATCATGTTCAACATGTGCACCTTCAAATTCAACCATTGTGTTAATTGTGTGTGATTATGATTCAAATAAATCAATATATAAGTTACTTGGATTAATTTTAACCAAACGACCAGAATTTGAAATAGTTAAGCATAAATAAGTGACATAAAATAAAAATAATGTACAAGTAGGCAGTATAAATCGGCCGTTAAATATTAAGAAGGATATGGTATAAACCAACCACCAATAAAAAATATATATATATATATATATATATATATATATATATATATATATATATATATATATATATATATTAACAATTAAAAAGTTAAATAACTGATAAAATAAAATAAAAATTAGATAGTTAGAGAGATAATAATATAAAAAAAAAATGCAAAAAATAAAGTGCGAGAAAAATAAAATACAAAAAATAAAGTACAAAAAGTAAATTTAAGATATGAAAATCGGAGAGTGGCAGAGCCCCACGAGCCGGAAAAGAGAAGAGAAGAAAAAAAATTATTTCATTAAGTTAGATTGCGGGAAAATAAATGCAATTTAAAAGTTAGATGCGAAAAATAAATGATTAATTTAAAAGTTAGATTACAAAAAATAAATGACGAAATTTAAAAGTTAGATAGTTAGTAAGTAAAAAAGCGTAAATAATAATAATAATAATAATAATAATAATAATAATAATAATAATAATAATAAAAAGTTGAAAGCGTAAATAAAAATAAAATAAAATAAAAAATAAAAACTAAAATAAAAAAAACGTAAATAAATGACGTAAATATAAAAGTTAGTTAATAAGTTAGTTATTAAGTTAGTTAGTAAATTAGTAAATAGATAAATAAAAATGAAAAGAGTAAAAGAAGAATATACCTGATAATGAAGTTTACTTACAGAAAGAGAACCTCAATATATTAGAACTTCAAAATCAAGTTCCCGACAACGGCGCCAAAAACTTGGTAAGATATAATTTTACAGTTTCAAACCCAAGTGCATGTTATTTCAAGTAGTAAATTCTCGGGAGTCCGAGGTCGATCCACAGAGAATTGATGAAGAGAAAATTATTTGAGGTACGGAGAATATTTGTCACAATACTAAAAATAATATAAGTTGTTCACAGATGAAAAAGATTTGCTTGGGTTAGGAGATCCACTCTTGGTAATAAATTAAAAACAAGATTATTTCGTTTTATAACTCAATTGAAATCATGCATAATGAAGATTCCAATCGGAAGATTTAACATTCAAAGTTCAATCATGTAATCATATAATGGTTCCAATAACTATCTACCAATACTTGTAAATCGTCAAAAGCATCCATTGTGCCAATCCTATTGTCTACAATGGATCAAGATATTCATTATACAAGAAGAGTTTCTAAATTAATTGGAAACAACATACAACTCATATAAAGATCACATAAAAATATATCATTTAAAGCACAAGAAAAAATTAATCTAACCTTAACTTATTACCAAGAGCTTCACCTTTTCACCCAAGCAAGATGAAGATTTAGTTACTCGTAGACAAGAAGAAAAAAAGAGAGAAGAAGAGAAAGATGAACATAACTTCAATTAAGAACAAGAGAAAATTACAACAAAGGAAGCAATTAACATACAAACATGAAAGTAAAATCTAGACTAACACTAAGCTAACACCCTCAAATGATCAGCCATTGCCTCTTTTTATAGAATTAGAAGAGTACAAATAGCCAAAAGAGATGATGGATGATGAGAACAAAATGCTAAAAGAGATGAATGGTGGGTGGATTCTTGTCTCCGAAATGTTTCCCTTCTGAACTCATGGCATGCGTCATTTTTGAGTCAAGTGGTCTTCATGAAAGTTCTAGCACATTGTCTCAGCTTTCCAGAGACACCAAGTTTAGCCAAATCCAATAACCACAGCCCAAGATATGGCCCAATTACTGCTCATGGGTCAGGCCCAATGTCAGCACCTCTGTTCTGACTTCTAAGCCCAATATCACCTTCAAGGAATCTGAACTAGCTTTTGTGTTCTTCATGAAAGTTGTAGATATGGGTCTTAACCTTCCACTATCAAAATTTCAGAATTATTGAACTCCAATAGCCCGAGATATAGCCTAGTGAGTGCATAAAGGTCAAGTTGTCAGGTTCAAAACACTAGATTTTGCTTCAACTCCAATTTGAGTTATCCAAACATGTGTTTCTGGTCTTGAGGCCTTCATGAAAGTTGTAGAAATTTATCTTAGCTTAAAAACAAGACTAAAATCACATCCATCGGATATTTGTAACTCAAATTATAGCCAGTTTACTGAAAAAGTCAAGTAAGAAGGTTATAAAATGAATGAAATATATTGCTATCAATGTGGCTCTTGCTATCAAGTGAAAGTTATTAGAGAATTATCTTAACTTTCCAACAAGACCAGAATCACATTAATCAGATAATTGCAACTCAAGTTGTGGCCACTTTACTTAAGAATGCAATCACCCAAATTAATGATAATTCAAGCAATAATTTCTTCAATGATCCAATTAAGCTTAATTTCATAAAATGTGACAAAATCAACTTAATTAAGCCAAATTGAACCTTAAGAAGCCTAGTTAGAGGATTATAAAATGCATAAAATACATTGTTATCATATAATTCTGGGGGCAACCCATTTCTTTATGGTATATGACTGTATGGGTCAATTAGAGTTATCTGTGTTTTCGTTATCTTTTAATCTAGTTGTTTCTACTTCTATTACAAAAACTTGTTGTTGATACCCAAGTTACTTAAATTATCCTATGCATGTTAAAGACTGAATCCTTCTGTTAATTTGATTTGTTTACCTCTTTTACAAATTAGATGCGATCTTGAAAATGGACTGGTTATCTTCCAACCATATCATGTTAAATTGTTCCAATGAGAGTTTTTTAGTTCATTTCTAAAATCGAGCCATATCGAATTCTTTGTTGGATATGTCCCGTAACGCACCAGATAGTTTTGCTACTTTTCTTCCTGGCCTTCATAATGTTTGTCCATGCACCATAATTGCCAGAAAAAATATTCCTTGTCCAAACCACGTCATAGTATCAGATACAGTATTGTTGAAAGACAACTTGACTTGTAAGACACTTTATGTTAAGAGCAAGGGCAGGCGAGTGAAGCGATACGAAGGAAAAGAAATCACAAGCAACCTAGAATGGATTGATTACTTTCTAGTCATATCCTATTAGATTGTTCCAAGTAAACCTTAATGTTTCCTGAAACTGAGATTTATGGACTTTAACGACCAACCAAGTAGGAGCTCTATTGAGAAAAGGAGCTCGAGGATACATGCTAATATCTTCTTTGCAAGTCAAAAGTAAGGAGAATATGAATGTTATTCTTATGGTCAACGAGTTTCTCATGATGAACTCTAGTGCTATTAGTTAAGGAGAAAGATGGACTATCGCCAATTGAACAATAATTACGATAAAGAATAAGTGTCCTCAGAAGGAGATAGATGATTCGATGGATCAGCAAAAAGGGAGTCGTTGTTTCCTCCAAGATAGATGTACGTTCTGGTCATCATCAAATTCGTGGGAAGTTGAGGATATTCCTAGAACGGCTTTTCAAACGTGCTACGGGCATTATGAGTATCTCATGATGCCATTTGGAGCGACAAATGCTCCTGCCATATTCAAGGATTACATGAATCGAATCTTTCATTCTTATCTAGACATATTTGTCGTTGTCTTTATCGATGACATTCTGATCTATTCTTGAAATTAGGAGGGACATACTGAATGTCTTAGCGTGGTTCTCCAAATTCTGAAGGAGAAGAAGTTGTACGCCAAGTTATCAATGTGCAAATTTTAGTTGGAGGAGGTTAGAATTTTGAGTCATGTGATTTCAAAGGAAGGGATTATTGTGGATCTGTCAAAAGTTGAAGTAGTTCTCCAATGAGAAAGACCGAAGACTGTAGCGAAAATTCGTAGCTTTGTGGGATTAGCCGGATATTATCAAAGGATTTGTCCAACATAGCGGGACCTCTCACCCAACTTACGACAAAGAATCAAACTTTCCTATAAACCGACGCAGGTGAAGAAAGTTTTCAAAGGTTGAAGAGATGTTCGACTACTTCGCTAGTGTCGATTCTACCCAATCTCAACGAACCTTTTGAGGTGTTTTGTGATACTTCACATCAAGGTTTAGGATGTGTGCTTGTGCAGAATGGGAAGGTTGTAGCATATGCTTCAAGGCAGTTGAGAGTGTGTGAGAAGAATTACTCTACACGAACTTGGAGTTAGCTATTGTGTGGTTGCGTTGAAGATTTGGAGGAATTTTTCACATGGGGTAGCATTCAACGTCTAAAGCAATCATTAGAGTCTGAAGTGTCTATTTGATCAGAGTGGCACAACGAAAGCATGTTGGCAACACGATAGGGAAAGTTTTGCGTTAGGACCCGAGCTTGTACAAAAAACAGCGGATAAAGTTAAGATGACTCAGGAAAAGATGTAAGCAATTCAGCAAAAATTAAATTCCATTGGTTAAAGTGATCTGGAACGACATAACTGGAGACGCGACGTAAGAGCTAGATGACAAGATGAAGGAACAATATCCACATCTATTCTAAGGTATGAAAAATTTCGAGGACGAAATTTGTTTTTAGAAGGAGAGAATTGTAACACCTTAAAAATTGATAATTTCATGATAAATAGTCATTTTATAATATTTATGAATCTTTGTGGATTTTTTCGAAAATGTTAAATATTTTAATATATTTCTCGTTTTGAGTGCATGCTGAGCGGAGCCGAGAAAATAAAATATTTTCCCTGAGGCCGAAAAACCTTGAACTGTGAAAACGTCAACGGGGGATCTTACTGAACCCGAGACTGGACACAGTTTGCGAGGTTAACATTTTTTGAGATTTTTATCAAATAAATAAAAAATCGTTGTACAATTTATTATCCATTGGACAATAAATACTGATTTCTGTTAACTGTAATAATTATCCATTGGGTAATAGTTTGTAGTAAAAATCTTTATCACCTTATCTATAAATCTACTTTATGTCATATTATCTTGACTTTTTTCAAAAAGGTGAACTTTGGCTTCTTGAAGAAGCTTGGAGGAAGCTTCCTTGCACCTTCCTATTGGCTTGTTGGAGAAGCCAATTTCTCTCTGTAACACCCTACTGGGGATGTCACATTTCCAAATAATTATAATAAATATTACCTAAGTTATAAAACGTTTAGTACATATATAATAATATGAGTTGTAAAATTTTTCTTTTTATACATTATATCATTAAGTAAAATAAACAAAACATAAAATAAAACAAACTATTAAATACACTTCATAATATACATATGATTTTGGCTTTAAGATACAAATAATTTACAAACTACAAATATTTAATAAAGCAGTAAAAAGTCTGACATTACTCGAAATATAAACTAGCCTAAATGCACATCTAGGAATTCTAATCCTCCTCAGATGAATCGTCAGATGACAGAAATCCCGGATGTCTCACAGCTCTACAGACTAGATTTCGTGCTGTCGATACACTACTAAGCTCACTGGGGGCATGAAAATGTCTACCTCAATAACACCTAATAGTCAAAGGCATCTCTAGATGTAAATAAAAAGTAGTAGAAAACATCGGAGCTCAATCAAACTCCCTATGAAGGGACACAGTCAGACATCCCACATAAACCACCGACTCTCTATCTGCTTGCAGACGCCAGGCCTCAGAGCCTCCATGAAACTCAAGTCTCATGAACCCCAAAAACTCAGGCAAAGCCATGACCACTAAATCAATCCAAATGGTAAGGATGATCTAAAGGCTCGCCTTCCTCAAACTGATCACTCGGATGTTGTTCCTCCGGATACTAACAGTCTAGAGGCTACTCCTCTTCCTCTTCCTCAAACTCTTTACGGAACATAAATAATAATACAGAAAATACATAGAAAGATGTGAGATAATCTACATCACTATCAGCATGGCAGTACAGAAAATATAAATACATACAGATATAACAATTTATAAAATAGTTCATATTATCACATCACACATAATATCTCAAATTACTATAGACAATCACGTTATGATGCATACCATATATGCACATGTACACAGACTCATTCCTACTCCATGGAGCTAAACACAAACATCAAATAGAGTGATCCAAAAGACCTGTCTGTACCTCAGGTTGCTCCAACCAACTATTACATAGTCATATGTCATGTAAATAGTACACAGTCAAATTGTTGTGTAAGTAATACACAGTCAAAATATCGTGCACAACAGGCATTGTACCAGACAGTCTTCACAAGATCTTGATTAAGAATAGTGCTTGTCAAGATCGTTAGTGTGTTGCCCATTACCACGGCCCAAAGGAGCTACCAACTGTCTATATGTGGAATCCTCCGCACACTAACGCCTCCAAGTTCACTCAATGAACCGCACTACGCCTATCACACTCACACTACGGTGTAATTTGTAACACCCACCGTAGGGTGCCACATTTATGTTACTTAATTACCCAAATACCCTCAAGATCATAAAAAGTGATGTTATGATAAAAATACGAATTGTAAATTTTTTTCTTTCTTATTTGATGACAATAAAATAAACTTAGCGAAAATTAAAAATATTATACATCATCACACATAATTTATATCATTATACATAACCGAAGTTCTGTCAGGATTATTTATATACAGACCAAGTTCTCAAAGTAATTAAACATAATTTAAGACTCACATACTGCCCAAGTCTGACTAAACAGTAGAACCCTCAGATGGGTCCTCCTCAGATTCCTCAGCAGATAGGAATCCGTTATTACGTGAAGCTCTACGGACAGGTGTCCACGCAGACAACACGATACTTATCGCACTAGGAGTACGGTAGTAAGCTCCCCAGTACTGCCTAATGGATAGTGAAAACTCTAACTGTACATAAATATTGACACTAAAGTAGGGGTTCCCTTGATAAAGCCTACTGTAAGTAATGTTCAGGTCCCTTAGATAAAATATACACTATCGATCCAAATGGACATGCCACGCCTCCGAACCTCCATGAAACTGTAACGTCACGTATCTTAGAAAGCTGGGCATCTCCATCTTCTCAAAATTCTGCGTTCCCAGACGTGAGAAGTAGTTCTTCTTCTCCTTCTTGTACTGTTTTTTTCTCAACGTCTTCAGCCAATTATAAATACAATATACAAATATACTTACAAAGAGGTGAGATCACCTACGCCAATACCAACATGGTAGCATAGAGATAACATAACAGCATGCCATAAACACATCATGTTACAATATAGCATCAACATATTATTGATCAAAATTAACATTTAATAATTATAGGAAATGTCATCTACACTAAGCAGATATTTTAAAAAGTACAATTGTCATAATCAATATTTCACAGATGTAGGCATTTATGTTAATGCATGAACATATAGACTCAATTTCCTACTCCATGGAGCTAAACTCAGGTCGGAGAAATTGATCAAAAAGATCTACCAGTACCACGTGCCTCAGACCAAGTGCTATAATTATATCTTGCACATCTAGCATATACACGACAGTCTTTATCAGATCTCGATTAAGAATAGTGTCTCGGTCCGAATCATCGGTGTGTTGCATCGGTCTAACCCACGGTACAGAAGAGCTACCAACTATCCATTGCGAGCAACCCGCACCCCGATGCCCCCAAGGTCAACGAGTGACCTACACTACGCGTATCACACCCACTCAAGAGGTGTACGTTTCTCCTAGGCAATTAGCCATATACAGTCCATCGGACCATTTTCAATGCATGTGTAATGCACCAATTACCAACCAAAGGTAAATCACATGCTTTCTCATACCAGGTTCAAATACTGTTTTACGTTCACGTATTAACGCCAATTACAGGCAAACTTCTCAATTTCTTGTACAGTATTCAAATACTGATTTTAACCGTAAAGTTTACTGTATAATTAATAGCAAAATCACATTACTGTGTTTTTCTCATTCGCAAAATGTTTTTGTCACGCTTTCACAGTTACGTAATATTTTGTTACGTAAACAATAATTTGTAACATTTTCTGTTACATTTAAAAATCGCGTAACCATTTTCTACTGTATTCTAAATTGTGTAAAAAATATTCTTTTGTTTTTAAATCGCATAGCGATTTTTCTACAATATTTCGATCGTGTAAAATATTTAAACGCTTTAAAAATCGCGTAGAAATATTTTAACGTTTTTCAAGTCGCGTAACTTAAAAATTACGTTTTTGAGTTACGTAAATTATTTTTTACCATTTTTACCCTTCGTAAAATATTTCTTAACTTTAAAAAATATTATTTTGGACTTTTCTTACAATAATATAATTTCTTAATTTATTCTCTTCCTATTCTTAGTCAAAAATCTTTTCATAATATATTTTCTCAAAATCACTTTTTTATTAATTTAATCTTACAAAATCATATTTAGTTAATTTAATTACAGTTTCTAACTTTAAATCTCCTAAATGTTTTCCAAAACCCAATAAATAAATTCTACGTTAGTAAATTTAAGTTACAAACGTTTTCTTTTATATTTCTAAATCACTTCTAAAAATTAATTCTCTTTAAAATAATTTGAAGTTCAACACTTTCAATCTCTTTTTTCTTTTATTTATGAAAATTTCACATCACTTATTTGATAACACTTTAATTCCCCTTTCCAAAATCTTTTTTTTTAATTCTTGTATTTTATAACATCAAAACATTTTTCTAAATTATCAAAACCTTATAAATGGCCATTGAAACCATGAAATATTTTTCTTCTAACTTAAATAAATTCCATTCTTGTTTCTACACAAAATAAATTCATGAAAACACAACTCAAAACCGTGTGCATTCTTTTTGCAAAACAAACCTTTTTGTTTATTTTCTTTACTTCTCAAATCATTTAATTTTATCATTCATGAAAATATAATTTTGTGAACACCAAATTGGTTGGTGTCTTGGCTGAAAATTTGCTTAAGTTTAAGGACTAAAAATTAACTCCATTGTTCTTGAAAAATTTCAATAAAAACCCTAGTTTTGGAAGCCCAAAACTGTAACCTTCTCTATGGCCTTTGGAGCCAAAATTTGTTTATTTCAACATACATCCATCATAATATATTCAACATATATCATCATGCATATTATAAGCATACCATTAAGCAAATAAAAGTCATACTAAGCATGCATACACAAGTAAATCATGCAAAGCATATCAAGCGTAGGCAAAAATAAACAAAGCACATAACACACACAAATTATTACATGACCATGGATATGAATCCTCACATGGATTCACCATCCATCAAATATAAAACTGTAACGCCCCAATTTTTAGAAAATATTCTGAATGTACTGTTTTCTGTTTTTCATGCTTTTGTATGAATGACATTTTGTGTCCCTATTTTTATGTTCTCGATTTTTGTATGAAAACAATTACGATAATACAAAGGTTCAAATTTTATTTGATCGTTTTACGTAATTTGTTTGAGACGAACGGAAAAATAAAAATTTTTCTCGATTTCATTGTATTAATTTTTCGAAAGATATACAACTATATATAAGGTTTGGATATTTTATTTGAACGTTTTGGATGATTACCTACGTTGTGGGAAAAAATGGGAAAATGACCGTTACGTCCCAACAACTTGTTTTTATTGTTTTTGTCTGTTTTTAATTGTTTTCTTCTTGATTTAATGCCTGAAAACACTGTGATTTTATATGGACTTTTTGTGTGATTTGCTCATAAGAAAATAATATTTAAAGGCCTGGGAAAATCTTATTTTATTATTTAGAATTGGGGGATCTTACTTTTGGATCTGAATGAGACTAAAAATAATCTTTTAATTTTTAGGATTTAATCATCAAATAAAATAATTTTATATTATTATAATATTATTTTATTAGTCAAGGTATGTTTTAGTAAGTGGACAGGAAATATTTTGCGGGACCCACAATTAGCAGTAACAGTTAGATCGGTAGCTTAATTAATCCGTTAGCAAAGTAGAACTTTCCGAAACAGTGACTCGACTCGGTAGAGAAAATTAAATACCTTGTGTGACTCGGCATGTGAGTCACCATAAGCTAACCAATGGAAATCAAGCTTGCTCACCAAGGCTTGATCTTGGCCTTTGATTCATCCAATGGCTTGGATGAAGCCAAGCAAGGTGCCCACCTTGCACCTCACTTAATGTTTACGTGCCAAGAGGCCTTAGGAGACCAAAATTACCTTTCTCCTTCATCACTTTTCTCTCTTCTCTCTCATCAAAACCCTAGCCACCATTCTTGTCCATTTTCTTCACCATTTTCGGCTAAGACACTAACTATACCATCCAACCATCCAAAAATTTTTCTAACCAAGTTTCCTTAACCTAAACACTATTCTAAGAACCTTTGTAGTTGGGAGTTTCTTCAAATTCTTCCATCTAGGGCTTGGAAACCAACCTTGAAAGTTTTACCTAGAAGGTGAAATTTCATGCTTTTCTTTTCTCTCTTCTTTTAAAGTTCTAAGCCATGATTTTTCCATGGTTTAGCTTCTTTTTCATGGTTAGTAACATGTAGATTTTGTTTGAGATTTCTAGGTATTTTTGGTGGTGAAAACCGTGACCTAGGAGGTGTGAAAGCAAGCCTTTTGTCTTCATTTAAGGTAAGAGGAAGACAATTGTTATCATCTCTTGATGGTGGTAAGGAGATGGAGCCATTTGTGATGTTTGTAGAATCCATAAGGATTCGGTGGTCATGTGTTAATTATGTGTGTATTTGTTAATTTTTGTGGTTGCTAGTAGTTTATGTGGTAATTGTTATTAGCTTTCTTGTTTGATGATTGTAATAATTTTGCATGTCTATTAGCTTTTGAAAGCATGTCTACAAGCTTTAATTTAGGTTGTATGTGTTAGAAAATATTTTTGCATGTGTTAGAAATATAATGCATGTGTTAGAATTGTATGATAAAGTATAGGATGTGAATAACATGTGTAAATTTGCATGAGTGTTCCAAAGAACACATCCACTAGCTCACGGCAATGACAAGTTTGGAGGACCAAAATGTTCTCTTGATTTTTCCTAAAGTGTAACTTAATTAACCTAGGAGAATCAAGAAAGTTTCTAATTGATTTGATCAAAGAAAATGCATTTAGAAATCAAATGGTAAAAACTTAATATTTTGGGCCAACATGCCTAAAGGATTAAATTGACTATTGTTAACTATTTTCTAAAATGATTTAATGAACTTAGACAATATAATACATTTGATATGATTTAAAAGGTGAAAGACATTTTGGAAATCAAATGCAAAAGTTTTATGAAATTTGGCCAACATGCCACTATAGGTAATCATGATTTCTAAAACTTGATTCTAAACCTTTTTCAATTAAAAAGAAACAATACAAGTTAAGAAGAAATTTTCTATAATGATTTTTGAAGGAACCAATTGATTAGAAGTAAGTCTAAAGGGTTAAAAATTCATAATTTTATCATTAGGAAGGAAATACAGTAATGTTAAGAAATTTTCTAACATATAGCTCACTTTTGGTTTTGAAGCATGTTAGAGATTTCAAAAAGAATTAAATGAAATGGTTAAAAATTAGGTAAATGGAAATTTTATGGATAAATTAGGAAACCATTATTATGATATTCTAAACAAAATACTGTCAATTTTTAGTAAAAATGAACCAATAAGATAGCAAAAATATCTAAAAGACAGTATGCGGTATGAAAAATTATTCTACGTAGTTTAAATGTACTAAGTACTATTTTTTTGTTTAAACAGTAATTTTAAAGGCATTCGAATAAGAAAATGATTTAAAAATCCTACGCGATTGAGAAAACGTATTAAAAATGCTACGCGATTTTAAAAAAAGAAAAATATCTTTACCCGATTTTTAAACGTTTGTAAAAACGACGAGATTTCAAAAACGCGATAAAATTTCTACGCGATTGACCGTTACTGTATTTATTTTTCGTTGTCGGGAAAATGTGAACCCGTACGATGTGCTTTGAGGTTATTTTCATTTGTCGGGAAAAAGTGAACCCGCATGGTTTTTTGCCATTGAGGGCATATTTTTATCTTGAGGGCATTTTCATAATTTCATATATTTGGAATTATGTTTTGTCTTTATACCAATTTTTGGTGTTTTGGTTGACGAGTGACGAATCACATCGTGTTGTCGATGCGATAAACGTAGTGTGGTTCATTGTTCTAATGAACTTGGAGACTTTAGTGTACGGGATCCCACATGTGGACGGTTAGCAGCTCCATTTGGGCCGTGGTAAACCGATAGCACACTAATGTACTCGACATTCACTATATTTAATCGAGGTTTGTAAAGTCTAGTAGTACATTGCCTATAGTGCCACAACGGGAGACCGTGAACTATACTACGCTGGATGGTGGATTCCATACAAGTGCCGTAGGCTATTGACGCAACGTGTGACCGCGTAATAGTTGGTTGGGCAGCCGTGGTACTAATAGATTTTGCAAGTCATTCTCTCTGATATCTGTTTGGGTTTAGCTCCATGGAGTAGGGTTGTGTTTTGGTGTATTTGATTATATCTTGAATAATATTCCATTTTCTCTATTTATCTTTATCTGGTAATATCTTGGATGTTTTTACATTTTCTATTTATATTTATCACGATAATTCTTATGTTAGTTGTCCATTTCTTATCTTATTTTATCCGTGAGATTGATTTATCTATGTGGTTTTCTTTATTTGTGTTATATATACGTGATGTTCGAAACACTAGGATATCTAATATGTACTCTATTCCATTATTATTCTTGTTATAGCTTTTTCGTATTGTATGAATGTATAGTTGTTATTTGTCGTCTTCTTATTGGCCGTGTTGTGATGATTTTATGTTGTCTTACCTCTTTATTGTATGTGTCTCTTGTCTATTTATTTTATGCGGTAAAGAGTTTGAAGAGGAAGAAGAGGAACAACCTCTTCTTGAGATCGTGTTCAACCCGAGGAAGAAAGCAGGTAATATCTGAATAGTTCAGGAAGAAGCGACATCGTTTTACGATCAAGAACCATCCGATCATCCATATCCTCTAGATTGATTTGATTATGGATGGCATTAGATTTTGGGATTCATAGAGCTAGTATTTCATGGAGGTTCTCTCGGCGTGGCATTTACGAGGCGATCGTGATTCGTGACATATAAGACGGGTGACCGTGATTTTACGTCATCTTGGTTTGATGGAGAGCCCATTATGACTACGACGTTATTTCGCAGAAAGAGTTACCCTTATCCATTAGGCGTTATTGGGGTGCTTTGAAAACCCCGAGCCTAGTGAGATAAGCATCGTATCGACTGCGCGATCCCGTTATCGCGTGTGTCGAGACATCCAGGGATATCTATCTCCCGATGATCATTTTCATAATTTGTGATCCATCGAGGATTAGATAACCATGATGCTTTTTTTTTTTTAGGCGCGTAAGCAAATGATAGTATATATTAACTCTTTTATTGCTTTTTTTTCGAATAAAAAATGTCTTTGTTTAAATAGTTGTAGTCTTAGTTGTAAATTATTTGTACATGTTTATAACTTAATCATATGTATATTATTAGTGATGATTTTTTTTTTTTTATTTCGTATTTTTCGCATTATCTTTTTATTACATATTTAAAGACATAGGAATTATTTTACAACCCGTAATAATATTTAACAAATGTTCGCAACTTGGGTAGATTTTATTTCTATTTATTTTATTTTCTTTTATGTGTGACATCCTCCAAAGGGGTGTTACAAAAACCATCTCTCACCACCATGCTTGGTTGGTGAGATGGATCTCCTTCTTACCTCTTGAAGATCCTCTAAAGCTCCTTGCTTTGTATTTTGAACAAGATCTCCACCAACACAAATTTCTTAAACATGAAACAAACACAAGAAATTAGTATATCAAGCTTGAATAAGAGGAACCATGGATCAAACATGGTTTAGAACATGAAAAAGAAAAGAATAAAATGAAGTTTCCTTACACTTCACCAACAAAAACTCTATAACTTGATCTTAGTAAAAGTCCTTCAAGATGGAAGATTTAGAGAAAGTCTTCAACATAAAAGTTGCTTAGAATAAGGTAAGGATTTAAGAAACTAGGTTGTATGAAATTAAAGAGTGATGGAGGAGGGATTTAGGGTGCTTGGCCGAATGGTCTTCTTAGGGAGAGAAAATGGAGTTTTCTTTGGTTTGCTTCTTGAAACTTAAGTGAAAAGGTGAAGATGTGATAATGTGAAGTGTAGAAATGAATTATTTAGTCTTCAAAGCCTTGCATGGCCGTAGCTTGCATGGAGAAAGGTGGAAAGTGAAGTTTGAAAAACTATAGCCTTTTGGAATGATCATTAATGATCAATAGGAAAAATAATTGGTGGTCTTGAAACTTGGCCATTGCCTTAAGTCTCCAAAACCGTCCCCCCCTCTTCATGCACTCTAAAATGTGACAAATTTCATAGCCATCATTTTAGGCAATCTTAACCTTTAATTAAAAGAATGGTGTGGATTAAAAATAGCTACTAGGTTTAGGTTATAGATAGAAAACTTTATTTGAGCCATTGGATCATTTTTGGCTTGCAATCCTAACCATTGAATGTGTCTCCAAAATGAAGAGTCAAGATTACACCTTCAAACTTTACATCCAAGGGTCCAAAATGGTTGTAGTCATTTTTTATGACCAATTCTCCACCATTGATCTAAAACCAAATCCAATGGTCATTAATGATCCATCTCCACCATTGATTAATTCTACATCCAAGGGTTGATAATGGTCATAGCCATTTATAAGACTAAATCTCCACCCTTGATTTAATTTCCATCTAATGGTTATAATTGATCCTATTCACTTTTAAGATCAAATCTCCAATGATGATTAAATCGATGGTGGATATCCAAACCACCAATGTTGACTTAACAATATAG
Source organism: Ormosia emarginata (assembly GCA_029884605.1). NCBI lineage: Eukaryota > Viridiplantae > Streptophyta > Magnoliopsida > Fabales > Fabaceae > Ormosia > Ormosia emarginata. The sequence goes on from JAQQTP010000074.1 coordinate 658,433, forward strand.
AATTTTATTTTTATTTGTTATAACCCCACTAAAGAATATATTTACTATATTTTTTTTATCGTCTGAAAATTAAATACAGTATAAAACACTGTAAAAGAAATTTTTTAAAATTGTTTCTGGATTCAAGTTTAGTAAGATCCCCTGTCTCTGTCTATACAGTACAAATTTTTCTATGCGTAGAAAAATTTTCACTTTACGGGGCCCACCTGGGCCCACTTACACCCCCTGGGGCCCATAAACAGTAAAAATTTCATAAGCACCCACAAAATCATAAAAATTAGAAAATTCACAATTATCAAATCAAATTACGTAAAATAATTAAGACTTTTCAGTAATAATTAAATTACGTAAAATTTTTCTGGCCCGAAAATTATTATTTCCCTGACACGGAGCAAATTACTCAAAACGATCAAATATACAGACGAAATATTCAAAATAATTTTACAGCACACAGAAATCACTAAACAATAGAATTCTATTAACTGTCAAAATTATTGTTTCTAAGATAGAAAGTTCGGGGTGTTACATAATTCATCTCGTCAGTCAATCGTCAATTTCAACTAAATTGACATACTTCTCAATGCAAGTACATGAACCAAAATTACACAAATACCCTCAATATCAGTATTTCCAAATATAGTACGTCTCCACTTGACAGTACTATTTCTCAACATGTCCGGGTCCACCACTTTGGCCCGACAGTAAACTTACTGTTCCTTTTAGTCGCGTAAATATTTTATCGCATTTTCACAATCGCGTCACCTTTTTCAAACGTTTTTAAATCGCGTAAGTATTTTTTAACATTTTTAAAATCGCGTAATGTTTTTAAATCGTTTTCTTAATCGCGTAGCTTCAAAATCATTATTTTAAATACGCATAGAATATTCATAATATTTTTCAACTACGTATAATATTTTCTTTGCGTTCTAAATTATATTTTGAAACTTTCTCCATTATTTATTTATTTTTTATTTTATTGATAGCATTTTGTCTAGAAAATCCATTAAGTGATATTTTCTACGTTTTCCTTTGAAAATCACCTCTCTTAGTCATAATTAATACTTACACTTTGAAACTTGCTAATGCGCTTCAAAACCCAAAGGGTGAGCTCTATGTTAGTATTTTTCAAGTGTTCAATTTATTTCTTAACCATACTTAATTTCTCTAATTAAGTTCCTAATAAAAGGTTCATTTATTTTGTTCTCCAAAATCCATTGAGATTGAGTTCTTTTTAAATTAATTCCTTAGTCTACACTTAGAAAATAATTTTGGATCAAAGGTATATCAAATGACATGTTGGCCGAAATTCAATATCTCTTTTATAACTCATCTTTAAATTATTTTCTGTCCTCTAAGTCCTTGTAAAAATCATTTATTCAATTAAATTAATTAATTCTTGCTTTAGAAAATGGTTGAGAACATTTTGGTTCTCTTTCGAGTAATGATGCTGTGAGCTTCCTTGTATTCTTTGGAACACTCATGCAAATCCTCACATATTATTCACATCCTACAATAATTATCATGCATCTATGAACACATACCATATATTTAAAAGCTATAGACATGCTTACAAACAAAATCAATCACAAATAAACAAAAAACTTTAAAACAACCAAGTGAATGAATCCTTATGGATTCTTCACCACAAATAAATCCATTTTCTCACCACCACACAAGGTTGATAAGATTCAATCTCCCTCTTAGCTTAAGGGAAGACAAACTCCTTCTAGACTCCTTCTAATGATTTTCGTGTAGCTCCTAAAGAAACCCTAACAAACTTAAACAATTTTAAAGAGTTATTAACTATGGTTGAAAATGAAAAACCATGGATCAATCATGGCTTAGAACTTCAAGAATTAAGTTAGAAATAAGAAACAAGGATTTTTACCTTGTAGGAAAGAAACTTCAAAATTGTTTTCCAAGCTTCAAACGAATTATTTTGAAGGAACTCTCAAGATGAAAGATGCTTAGAATGGTGTTTGGATTTGAGAAGTGGTGTTAGATGAAAATTTAGAAGAGTGGAGGTGTAGATTGGAGGTGTTAGCTGTGAGCCTCTCAAGGAGTAACAATGGTGTTTTTGGTTCTTGGAAGAAAGAGAAGAGAGGTTTTAGGTGATAGTAAAGATGAAGAGGAAGATGAAATGACTTAGTAAAAATGATCTCCTACCCCTCCTAATCACTTGGCCGTGGAGCTCCCTCAAAGGAGGTGGCCACCTTTGTTGACCAACCAAGGACTCCCGATGGCCTTAGATGTGATCAAGGGTTGATCTTCAAGGCTTTGCCTCCAAGTTTACTTCCTATTGGTTTAGGAAATCAAGTCACCAAGCTTCTTGATCCTTCTTGCAGAGCCTTGGTTGAAATGCTCCAAGGAAGAGCAAACTAAGTTTTAGTTCGCTTAGGCAATCTAGTTAGACTTAGGTGCATGTAGTTAGGTTTCTTAGTTACTTGTCTAACTATTTAGTTACTTAATGCAACTAACCATCTTCTTGACTTTACTAGAACCTTCACTAACTAGAACTCTAATGAGTAGCTAACTAGGTTTGTTCCATTTAGTTACTACTTAGACACTTTAAATTAACTTAGTTAAGTTTAAGCTAACTTAGTTAAGTTTTTTTAGTTACTTACTAACTAGTCCAACCATTTTTGTTGACTACTTTCTATTGGTTTAGAAATTTTCAAGCATTTTATGTTGACTAATTCCTATTGGCTTAGAAATAATTCAAGCTAGAAACGTTGACTGATTTACCAAGTGTGGGTCCCACAGACTTTTCTGGGTTCATAGTCCTTTGGAGCAGAAGCTACTGTTTTTAAGACAGAAGGCACTGTCTAATAATATTATAAAAATATAAAATATTTTAATTGCACAGATAAATTCTAAAAATTAAAAGATTGATACACGTATTATTCAGAATTGAGTTTAGTAAGATCCCCCAACTCCGAATAATCAAATTAAGATTTCCTCAGCCCGAAAATTATTATTTTCTTGACTCGGAGTAAATCACACACAACGATCAAATACAGTCATGAAACAGTCAAATTAATTTTTATAACATACAGAAAACAAAAAATAGTACATTTGTGGACAATATTGTAATTTAACCAAAAGTTAGGGTGTTATACTCTCTCTCCTCCCTTTGTGTGGCTTCGGTTGAAGGAAGGAAAAAGATGACAATTTGTCATTCTTTCTCCCAGCCACACATTACATTTTCATTTCACTCAAAAGTTTCTACTATTCTCTTCCACTTTTCAATCACTTTCTCTCCTCTTTCATTTTTTCTCCACTTCCACGGCCAAGCACCTCTTCTCCCACCATCCATATTTGTTTTCTTAACTCAACCTTAGTTCTTGAATCTACACGTCCTTTGGATGATTTTCTATGTTGTGATCATTATCAAATTCTCACATCTTCATCATTTTCTTTCAAAGCTCCAACTTGAAGCTCTAAAGGTAAAGTTCTTGACTTTCCATCTTCCTCTTCTCATTTTCGTGTTCAAGGGCCATTATTTGATCATTGGTTTTCTCTTCTTCAAGCTTTAGGTGTTGATCTTGAAAGTTTGAAACTTCTAGGGTTTGGTGGAGGGTTGGACAAAATCTTAAAGAAAAGCATCATCTTGGAGGATTAAAGGTTTAGTTTTTACTTGTTCATCTCCATCTTCATTTTCACTTTCATCTATTTCTATCCAAGAACCAAAAAGCTATACATAAATCTCTCACCCTTTCTTCTAGTGAAGCTCATGGCCTCACCCCTCAAGATTACTCATCCACCTTCTTTAATTCTAACCAACCCTTAATCTTGAGTCTAAACACCATTCTAAGAAACTTTCATGTTGAGACCATCTTCAAGTTCATCAATCTTCAAGTACTTGTCTAAGCTCAAGATTTGAAAACCTAGAAATGAATATTTGGATCTTCATTTCTAATCTTATTTTCAAAGAGTTAAACCATGATTCTGATCCATGGTTGTCTTCTATCAAGCTTAGATTTAATGTTTGATTTCTTGTTGTCTTAAGGAATTGCTTGTTGGTGGTGGACGAAAATTCAAAGAGACATCAAGGAGCTCTCTTTTGATCTTCTCTTGAGGTAAGAGGGAAATTAACCTCATTAGCTAAGTTTGGCGGTGGGAAATGAGATTGTATGTAGCAAGTGAAAAATCCACATGAGGACTTATTCACTTGGTTGTATGAATTTGTTGTCTATGCCTAATTGCTTCATGTGTTGTTCTTACTTGTTTTATGTGATTTTATGGCTTGAATATTATGTATGAATATGCTATGATGTAAATTGATGATGGAAGTGTGATATGTGCTTGGAAACCTTGATGGAGGTCACAGCCAAGAAGGAGGAAAAGAATGGAAATGTTGGATAAATTTTGAGGTAGCTTGGAATTTGGAAAAATTATGTTAAAAATGAGTTAATTAAAGAATTGATATAAGTAAGCAAGAAGAAGAATTTTTGGGACCTAAGAGTGGGAATCTATGGAACCATTTGGTATCAAAGGTGGTATTTCAAAGATTTAATGACTAGAAGATTGATTAAGAATTCATAAGATGGAAAAATAAAAGAAAAGAGAACCTTAACCTAGAGCCATGATGACTTATGACTTTTGAAGGAAAATGAATGTAACTGAGGTTTGAGATTCATGAGACTTTAAGTATGTAAACTTTATTGATAATAAAGAGAAGTGTTAATTGGTATAGAGAAACAAGAATTGAAATGATAGTGGTTCCTAGATAAGGTGAGAAAAACAAGGAGAATTGAGGTTTGAGGGTATGGAGTATTTTAACTCCTTGATGGAACCATAGCTCCATCTGCAAAATTATGCAGGAAAATTGATTTTTGGGAAAGAACGCCTAGGCACTGTAATTGGAGCGCCTGAGCTCTATATGAGTGCCTAAGCGCTGAACACTGGGAAGAACAAAGTTTTAGTTTTTGGAAATGAAATAAATTCACTTGTATGATACCTTCTTTTATGTTTCTTAATGAGTATTGAAACTCTAATAAAAATACTTGATGAGGTGTTGGTTTATGATTATGAATTTCATGATATTGATGATTCTTGACTCATGCTATAATGATGCATTGTGAATGGAAATGACAATATGATGTTGATGATTGTTTTGGTTAATGACGACTTATGAATCATGCGGTTAATATGTTTCACTTTTGATAAAACCTCAGTTTGCGATTGGACTAGACCCGGGTGGATCAGTGTTATTATGTAATTGTATGGGCGGTTACATAATAGTATTGATACTAATGATGTTCGACAATTGCATAGGCGGTTGTTTAATACCATTGGAAACAGTACAATGATAGCTGGAGGTATGTATTGAGTCAACATGCATTGAACAATTGCTCAGTCGATGATTGTTAAAAGGTTGTTTGAGCCTAGGAGTTGAATGAGAATCAAATAGTGTGATCCAATGGAAGGATCTAGGGGCATCAGGGCAAGGTGATTCATCTTTATATATATGCCTCTGTGATTCTGGCCATGAAGAACTGTTGCAACGCACTGTGGATAGCCCAACAAACACTATTCTTTTCGTGGTCTAGCGTAGACTGTCATTGAAGCTGACAGATCTTCTGGAACGTTCATATTCGAATTTGAGATTAGCTCCACGGAGTAGGAATTGGTTCATTATGCATACACATGGTCAGTGAACATTGTTGTCTCATGGTCAACATACATATTGTGGTGGCATATTCATTTCATATATATATTCTGTTGATATTTGTTATCATAATGCTATTAATGCTTATATTATTGTGAGATGTGCTTTCTGATGATATTTCTGAATTAATATCTTGAATATACTTGTGAAATCTGTATGTATGAAATGACATTATCATTCGTACTTTTTCTCGCTACTATCTTAGTATGCAATGTAGGGGATCTCACCTCTTTGTTGTATTGTCCTACTTTATATTAGTATTGATGAAGACTGTGAAGGGGGATGAGGTTGATTTGTCTGGCTTTTGTTGAGTTGATTTGCTGACTCTTATGATGGTGTCTGGATGGGATTTTCCAATTACGTGCAGGCGTTGTGACATGGGGCCATTGATGCCTGGCGTGTCGACCGGGGCACCGATTATTTTAATATGTATGGGGGTTGTGGCTCTGTCTACGAGTAGTGCATATCACAGGGTTACTACTTTTCTCCTTTTGTGTTGTTGTACCTTTCTTCATTTATTTGGATATGTAGGTGTTATGTTTTATGCTAATAGTTCTTTATGTTAAGTACCTGTATATAAAAGAAATTATATCCCTCCGATGGATGTATATTTTGGAGTTATGTACTAGATATATTCCATTCGTGGCTCCTATTTTCTGTATTTGCACAATAATAAATTTTGGAAATGAGTCATTGTAATTGTGGCGTGCTAAGGAGTTTAGAGACTGTGGTGTAGTGACGATTACACTACGGTTGTTAAATTTCGGGACGCTACAATATACCCTTCTTGGAACTTGTAATCTAGGATTAGGTATAACTTTCTACCTCTGCTGACATTTGTAGACATAGTGCCCTAGTTGATCACACTCATAATATACCAAACAAAGTTTGTCACCATGTTGTCTTCTTCCATACTTAGAGCATTTAGGTTTCATAGTTTCCATTTTACTTGAGCTCATTTCTATTTTGTGAATCACTACGTGTAAAATTGCATTCCTCATCTTTTTCATCTATCATTTTCCTCTTTTGAAGATTCGTGATTATCTACTTAATGTGAAACTCCGATTTAGTAGTCTCCACAATTTTATACTTCTTGACTAAAGTCCAATTCTCAGTTTTGCCCATTGCCTTAAAAGTTCAACTAGATTAGGAATTTTCCTAAAATTAAATGCGTGTGGTACAGATCCAGTAGCTTGGACACTTGCAGATTTCGAATTTCTCCTTTGCATATGAACACCAATCATGTGAAAGATTAAGGTCATACAAAAACAAATTTCTATAACATGTAGTTATATTACAAGAGGAAGAGTTACTTATGATTTTTAGCTCCCTATGATGTGCCTCTTCCTCTACCACTCCTAGCATCTGAGTTTGCAGCTACACTTGAAGATGGTGTTGGTGCAAGTACATTCTGATAGAGTGTCTTGCTGTGGCCATATGTGTTGCACCTTGAACACCTTAATGATGTTCCACTTCTCTTCAATTTATATGGCTTAAGTGCTTCATCTTTCTCTCTTCTTCTCACTTTTTTTGGCTTGCCAATTGGGGTTCGGTAAACTGGAGGCATCACTGTAAGAAGCCTAGTTACAGGGCACATATTCTCTCTGTTTAGAACTAGCTTCTAAGGGTTACCTGGAGAGGTAAGAAACAATAGTATCCTCCATAGGCGCAACTTCCACAGTCATGAAGCGTGAGGGTTACCTGCAAAAGGTACTCTGACGCTCAAGTTAGTAGCTAGGCAAGGAGGATAGTGTATAATGAAATTAGGGCATACCTTTGTCCTTTTGCCTAGCATATATATATGTATATATATATATGTATATATATATATATGTATGTATATATATATGTATGTATATATATATATATGTATATATATATATATATATATATATATATATATATATATATATATATATATATATACATACATATATATATATACATACATATATATATATATATATATATATATATATATATATATATATATATATATATATATATACATATATATATATATATATACATATATATATATATATATATATATATATATATATATATATACATATATATATATATAGTAAAAAGTGTGGGGGAATATAAGCAATTTAGTGCGTATTGTGCAGTGTCCCCTTAGAGTATGAGAAATCATTATTCCGTATGATTTGTCCCCTCTTTATGTGTGGAGTGACATCTCTTCTTTTTTTGTCGAGGGGGACATACTTAGTGGATGAGTTGCTTCATGCGCATGACATGTTTGGATGCTTCCCGGCGAGTCAGGTTACTCCAATTCTATGGACCTATAGTCTGGTCCAAAACAGTTGCCCCCAGCTTGGCACTTTGATAAGACAACTAAGTGTTAAGATATGAGTTTAATTGGAGCTCGTGGTACGTGATAGACAAAGGGATTTGAGTTGTTGTGTCAACGTTAGATCTCGTGATGTTGTTCCAAAGGGTCGAGGTCCGTGGTGAATTGTAGTGGCTTCTGGGGTTAATGAGTAAGGCCGGGATTTACGATGGATCACTCTGCCTAAGTCATTGTGTTATTGTCCGGGATAGGTAGTAGGTTACCCCCATTTAGCTTGTGGGGCCCATATTGTAGTCTAATCTTGGATCGAGATTAGGGGTGTTGCTTTACCGTGGGATCTTGCCAAAGGTCTGGTGTTCGACTTAGGTGTCTTTTCGAGGTGCCACGTGTTGCTTTAGTTTCGAACATTCTAAGCATCGTCCTTTGAGTTGCTTTTGTTCAGAAACAGTACAATATGAGGTTGAAGTGTAGTGGATCCGCCGTTTGGGATTCGTAACGTCATGATGAGCCATTTTTCAATTTAGAAAAAAGGGTGTCATGATGAGGCGCTTTGAACGAAATGACGCATCATCAAAATGACGTACCTTTTGTAACCTCTTGAGAAACATGTTAGGCTTGTATATGGTCTTAGAGATACTATTATATTTGTATAACATGTCAGTTAAGTTTAGTGACAAACTGAATTCATTTAGGCATTTTGCTACAACTCAGAATGCGAAAAGTAACTTAAAATGACTTAAAAAATGACATAAATTACCTAGTTAAGTGAAATAAATAAAGAGAATTTATTTCTAGGTCACAAACAGGTGGATTAAGGTGTAGTTAAAATTTGAGAGCAATCAGAGTTCGTTTGACATTTTTAAGCATACTAGTTGTGTGTTTTAATGCCGGATTGACCTCCAGTAGATATGAAAATTTGAGAAAATGATGAAACAATAATTTTGATGAATCTTAGTATTTATTTTAAAGTTGTTGGAAGTTGAAAAACTTGAATTAGCAAAATATAAGAGTTCACAGAAGATATGAAATTATCAGTGTATGGTTAAGTTGTAACATCCTCTTTTTACACAAGTTAGACTTGTATAAAGTTACCAAGGTAGCTTAATACTTGTTTAACATGTCCTCTAAATTTTGCGATATTTCGAGTTAATTTAGGCACTTTGTCGCAACACAAAACGTGCAAAATGACTAATTTAACTCAGAAAAAATGGCATAAATGCTATATTAGAGGAAATAGATATGGAAAAGTTATTTTTAGGTCACAAATGAGTGAAAAAGGATGTGGTTAAATTTTGAGGACAAACAAAGTCAGTTCGGTATTTTTAAGGATACTAAGTGAGTGTTTTAATACCAGATTGACACTTAGTAGATATGAAAAATTATGGAAATGATGAAACAAGAATTTTGATGCATCTTAGAATTTATTCTAAGGTTATTGGAAGTTAGGAAACTTGATTTAGTTAAATCAAAGTATTTTTAGCAGATACAAAATTATCAAAAGGATAAAAATGCCCTTAATATCATCTTTTAAAAAGATGAGAATTATCTCATCTTTCTCTCTATCTCTCACGCTGGCTTCAAAGAAACCAAAGAAAGAAAAACAGGGGTGGACACGAGGCAAAACGGAAGAGAAAAAATGGAGGAAAAAGAAGGAAATCAAAGGCAAAAATCCAAGATTGAGGTAGGGGGATCTTTTCTTACACTTCCATCTTTGTTTCACCCTTTTGATATTCATGTTTGGACCTTTAAACTAAGGGTTCATGTACTATTCACATATTGTTCTAGAGTGATTCTTGATGTTTAAAATAAAAAGTTTATTGAGTTTTAGTTTATTTGTGTGGTGGATGTGTTGAAGAACATGATTATGTGTTTGATTTTCGTTGATTTTGAGGGAATGGAAAAGGGGTTTCTTCTCTTGATTTTTGAATGAGTTTTAATCCAAATTTTGATGATTTAAATGGGTGTTTAGAGGTTATTGAATGGTTGTGTTGTTGGTAATTAGTTCAGAACATGAGTTAGAATGAAGAAATTTGAATGGAAATGAGGAAGAAATGAAGGACTAGTAACGCGTCTTCTTTGTTGTCTTATTTCTTATATGAACACTAAGCAACGTGCTCATGTAAAATTTGGTTGTTCTTTGTCCTTCCATAATAAAGAGGAAAATGTGAGCTATAATGTAATGTGATGCTATTTTATATTATCTTAAATGAAGATAAGTATATATAATTTATGAAAAGTATAATTTATATATGAGTTTATATATATAGATCAAGATTGTAATTAAAAATTAAGAGTAAACAACTATGTAATGACATGGATGCCTAACATTGAAATATATTTAAAAGTGCATGTATTGTATATGATTTGTATGGAATTAAGGTTAGATGTGAAAGCTAAATATTGATGTGTGGTATTGATGAATTGGTTTATTTATGATACAAATCATGGTATGTATTTGTATAAAATAAAGCTTGAATGGTGACTCAACTCAAGGGCCAAATGTTAACTTGTCATTAGTTTTTATGAGGAAAATTTTAATGTATGGGAATTCTATAGAAAATATGTGAAGTTATGTAAAATGTGTTTATGCATGAGATTTGCTATGATTGCTAATTATTATGAAATGGAATGGATTGTATCTGAATGTTGAACAGTGCAACAAAGGGTTGCTTGAATACCATTTGGAAAATGACGAGGAAATGAAACACAATTGTACAAGTTAATATGAAATAGTTATAATGTATTAAGTATTGGATTGAAAAGAATGCATATAATTATTGTATGAATTTAAAGAAATGGATCATTTGTGCTGAAAATTATTGTATTCGTTCTGTATGGAATCAATGATGAATAAGAATGCAGTTCAAGAGCATAATGATATATGCTTAGTGTAATGTTGGGAAGCAAAACATGATAAAGAAAAGAGAATGGTAGTTTGAGGTTGAGTAAGTCATTTCCTCTCTACAATGTATTGTATGAATGAAAAGCTTGATAAATAAGGTGCTTTTTTGTGTAAGAAAATGTGAAAGTATAGTAAGTAATGGTGTAACATCATCCTTAGGATATCACATTTACGACAATTAAAATAAAACCTTACCCAAGTTGTAAATCATTTATTAACATATAATAATATAAGTTGTAAAAATTTTCTTTTTGTACATTATATTATTAAATAAATAAACAGAACATGAAATAAAATAAACTATTAAATACACATCATAATTATACATATGATTTTGTTTTAAAGATACAAATATTTACAAACTATAGACTATTTAATAAAGTAGTAAACTGTTTAACTCATAACAAACTGTAAACTAGTCCAAGTGTACATCTAGAAGTTCTGATCCTCCGAAGGATCATCCTCTGGGAGATCATTGGAAGACAGAAACCCTGGATGTCATTAGCCCTTTGGACAGGAGTCTGTGCTGTCGACACACTACTAAGCTCATTAGGGGCATGGAAACGACCACCCCAATAGCGCCTAATAGACAAGGGCAACTACAAATGTACATAGATAGTAGTAGAAAACATAGGGACTCCATCATATTCCCTACTAAGGGACACAGTCAAACATCCCACATAAACAACTGACTCCCTATCAGCTTGTAGACGCCAAGCTTCAGAACCTCCATGAAACACTAGTTTCACAAGTCCCAGAAAACTTGGCAGCGCCATAACATGTCAAAATCTATCCAAATGATAAGGATGATCTATAGGCTCGCCCTCTTCGCACTGATCACTCAGATGTTGTTCCTTCTTGTACTGACAATAAGGAGGTTGCTCCTCTTCGCCTTCCTCACAATCTTTATTGAACATAAATAATAATACATAAATGCATACAAAGAGGAGAGATAATCTACATCATTACCAGCATGACAGTATAGAAAACGATAGTACATATAGATACAACATTCAATATGTCAAATCATATTATCAATCATACATAATATCTCAGATCAAATATAAATATCACATCATGATGCAGACTACATATGCAAATGTACACAGACTCGTTCCTACTCCATGGAGCTAACCACAACTTTCAGAGAGAATGACCTAGTAGATTTGCCAGTAGCTCCGGCTGCCCCATCTAAATATTACATAGTCAAAACATTGTGTACAATAGGCATTGTTCCAAACAGTCTAAGCTAGATTGTGATTAAGAATAGTGCTTTGTCGAGATCGCTAGTGTGTTGCTTGGTACCACGGCCCAGAGGAGCCACCAACTGTCCCTATGTGGAATCTTCTGCACACTAACGCCTCCAAGTTCACTCAATGAACAACACTATGCCTATCGCACCCGAACTACGGTGTAATTCATCTCTTAGGCAACTTGCCAATTTCAACCAAATTGTCACATTTCTCTATGCATGGTGCATGAACCAAAATACATATATCACAACACTGTTAACAAACACACGTCATCACTTAGCAGTTCCATTTTTCAACATAACCGGGTCCACCACTTTAACCCGATAGCAAATCGTTGTTATTCTCAATCGCATAAATATTTTATCGTGTTTTCATAATCGTGTCACCTTTTTCCGACATTTTCAAATTGCGTAAATATTTTTTAACATTTTTAAAATCGCGTAGTGTTTTTAAATCATTTTCTCAATTGTGTAATGTTTTTAAATCATTTTCTCAATCGCGTAGCTTAAAAATCATTATTTTAAATAAGCGTAAAGCTTTTCTAATATTTTTCAACTACTTAAAATATTTCTTTACTTTCTAAATTAAATTTTGAAACTTTCTCCATTATATATTTATTTTTAGCTTTATTTACAACATTTCTCTTGAAAATCCTTTAAATAGTATTTTCTACTATTTCCATTAAAAATTACCTTTTATGGATTTAACCATTATTTAAATCTCAAAACTTGCTAACGTGATTCAAAACCCAAAGGGTGAGCCATACGTTAGTACTTTTCAAGTGTTTATTTTATTTCTCATCCTTGCATAATTTCCCTAATTTAAGCTTCTAAAATAATTTCATTCATTTTATTCTCTAAAATCCATTACTTTGAGTTCTCTTTAATTTACATAATTATATGCTTAGGAAATAATTTTGAATTAAAAACATCATAAGTAGACATGTTGGTCAAAAATCATTCTATGCTTTAAAAATCATATTTAATTGTTTTTCATCATCTAATCCCTTATAAAAATTCTTAATCCAATTTATTATTGTTAAAACACTTAATCCATGATTAGAAAATAATTTAGAACATCTTGGTCCTCTTTGTGGTGGTGAAGCTATGAGCTTCATGGGTTCTTTGGAACCCTCATGCAAATCCTCATTATGTTATTTACATCCTACTATATACAATAACTATCATGCTTTCATAAACACATATTACAACATATATCAAAGCTATAGACATACTTGCATCAAAACTAATCACAAATAGGAAAAACTTTAAACAACCAAATGAATGAATCCTTATGGATTCTTCACCACAAACACATCAATTTTCTCACTACCAATACATGGTTGATGAGATTAAATCTCCCTCTTACCTCTAAGGAAGACAAATCTCCTTTTTGCTTAATTCTATAGATTTCGTGTAGCTCCAAAGAAAAATGTAATGCACCTAGATCTAATAACTGCAGTACAATCATCATTACACCACAGCCATTAAATCCAGGTGTGTCACAGTTCCAATTTACCATAATTTAAAAAAATAATAAGTTACGTCTTGATGCATAAATAGAAAGTATGAGCTACGATATGAAATATAGTTATATCGACTTACACTCCAAATACACCATCAGCTTAATATAAAATACATATCCATAATCAATGCATAAAATAACTTACAACAATATTAAACTCAGGTTTTACATGACATAACATAACTACCGCAAAAAAGTTCAGCCTTCCCCGAAGTCTAACACATGAATGGAATGGTCCTGCACCTGATCTTCTTCAGCATTCCCGATAGGTAATACTCGCCCATGCGACACTTCCGGACGGACGGGAGCACGAACATGCGTTATAACCGAAACCTCTCTAGGGAAGAGGCGGCGGTTATCCCACATCTCCCCAATGGGTATAGGGAACTCCACGCGTATAGGAACATAAGATATGTTCGTACCAGCTCCAAGTTCGTTACCGCACTAAACAAGGGTCACATCCCCAATGTAAGTAACACACCCCGCTTCACGATCAAAATGCTAGGCTTCCAAGCCACTATGAAACTGTATCCACGTACGTAACAGAGGAGGCTGTGCAGACGCCATCACAAGAAAACAGAAGTCGATTATCCAACAATAAACTAAGTAAATCCAACTTGGGCTCTTCACGGTCTTTATTCAATGCAACATAAGACAAAGTAATGAAATAAAAAGGTCAGACACCCATCTTTCATTACCATTATAGCAGTAAGAAAACAACACAGCGTAGAGCGCCCATATAGCAATACGGTTCATATATTCATTAACAGTAACAGTAGAATTTATAGCAAGACAATACAATTACAAGCAATAGTAAGAATCAATAACAACAAACAGGTTGCAATAATATCTCAAACAATCAGTACAACATCCAGACAGTTATTATAGAAATAGAACAGATATTATTACAGTCACAAGTATTCATGCTCAACAATTTATGAGACCGATAATGAACAGTGCACAATGCATTATGGTACCACAAATCCTACTCCATGGAGCTAGACATCAACATTTTCGGAGTGAATGATCAATGAGTAATGCCAGTATATTGTTACCCTTTAAAAATAGTGTGCTTCATCTCATAAAAATATTTGCGCAACAATGGCTTATACATGGCACCTCAACAGTTGATCGCGATATAGGACAGCGTCCCAGTCCGGATCGTCGGTGTGTTTGCATCGGTTTACCCCATAGCACAGAGGAGCTCTCAACTGTCCAAGATGAGGCACGCGCACCCCGACACTCCCAAGGCCAACCATTATGACCCTACGCTTAGTCTATTCGCACCCGCACATAGGTGTCATTCAAACTCCTAGGCAAACATCGCCTTTCTCAAATATGTCCAACGGACAACACATATGCATGATGACACAGTGTCCAATCATGTATGTTTATCAATGATACATGTATCACAAGTATTGCTTCAATGGCATATGAACATTTCTCAATATCAACATATTGTATCAATAATACATTCATCAAAAGCATTGCCTCATTGGCACATGAGCATTCCTCAATATCAACATATCATATCAATAATACATTTATCAAAAGCATTGCCTCAATGGCACATGAACATTCCTCAACATCAATACATATATCTCATCAAGTACTAAATCAACAAGTACTTAGCCCTACATGAGGGACCCACAACAACATAGAACTAATTTTCAACATCAATATATGTTCATGGTTTATCAATTATCACCATTTCATATTATGGAATTCAACCTTTACAATGTTTTATGTCTTGATCAATTATGAAATTCATTAGGTTCAATAACTCTTAAAATCCATGACTCTCTTAAAAGTCACTAATCAATTAATTTCCTTTCACCTCATTAGGGGTTATGCCCTTTTCTAAGTCCTGGATTACTAAAGATGCACCAAGGCATCACTTGCATCCAATTTTTACTCTAAAATCGTGGCCTCTCAAGGCCTTCAAAGCTCCAATTTCCTTCCATTTTTTGTATTAATCATTTAATACCAAATCAAATTTACATCCCAAAGTTCTTATCAAAACCGTGACTTCCATAGGTATTTAGAAAAACCTAAATTTTTCATAATCAATTCCATTATGATCATCAATTCTTAATTGTCCAATTACGTAAGTGTTTTTACTCACTAGTTTAATCCAAACTCTTATTATTTTGGGTCAAAACCATGGCCCCTCAAGTCTTCAAAGTTCCAATTTAATTCCTTTTTATGCATTAGTCTCTTGATATCAAATCACTTAAATTTTTGCTCACCCAAAATCAATTCATCCCTCTTGGTTCCAAGCCAAAACCATCGCCTCTCTCTTGGGTATTAAACCCTTAAAACTTTCCATTCATTAATTTTAATATTATCATTTAACCTTTAATTATATAAGCTTCATTTCAATTGTGTACAAAATCAATTTACAACCCAAATTTCTAGTCAAAACTGTGGCACCATGCTAGGGTAGGAAACTCCAAATTTTCCATTTAACAACCCTAATATGATCAAGCACATTTAACACATCCAATACATTCAAAATCATTATACAAATATCAATCTCAATTAGGAACACATAAATATGGGTAATCACCAAACAAAGTAAGCATACAAAGATGGAATTCTCTATCAACAACCACACAAAAGTCTCCTCACCACCAATAATGGTTGAAGTGAGTAGATCTCTCTCTTACCTTAAGGAAGAACATGAAAATGGGCTCCTATTTGCCTCTTGAAGATTTCGGTTTTGGGGTCTCCAAGAACCCTAAAATCTCCAACACAAAGAATCAACATCAAGCTTAGTAAAGGATGGATCTTTGGTCTCCAATGAGACCATAGAACACAAAAATGAAGAGAAGAAGGAAGAAAAATGAGAACTTTACCTTAAAGCTTGAAGCTTTGTCTTGGATGACAATGGAGGAAAAGTTGGTTTTTGAAGAAAACCCTTCAAATAGAAGTTGTAGAAGAGGTTGAGAGGAGTGTAGAAATGGTGTTTATGAAGAGAAAAGATGAAGAGTGATGGCTGCTAACGGGGCTGCAAGAACTGTGTGGGAGAAGAGGAAGAAGAGAGAAGGAGGAGAGAAATTTGAAGGTGAAAGTTAGAGAGAGAAAGTGATGGTAGGAAATGAGATATTTTGGGTGAAGTGAGTTAAGTGTGGGAAGTAAAAGTTTTACTTCCCCATGGGCCCATTACCATGACATTGAGAGAGAGAAGGGGAGAAATTTGGCTTCTCCAACAAGCCAAGGGTAGCTTGGTCATTTGGTGGTCAAAGCTTCTCAAAGAAGCTTTGAAGAAAGTACACCAATTTAAATTAAAGTGGATTTGATTTGATATAAAGTGGATTGCATTGGGATAAAGTGATAGGGTTTCTAATACATGTTATTATCCAATGGACATTTGCTACAGTTGACAGAAGTCAGTATTAATTATGCAGCGGATAAAATCACATTACAATTTATTATTCTATCAGATAGAATTTCTCAAAAAATGTAAAACCTCGTAAATTGTGTCTGGCCTCGGGTTTAGTAAGATCCCCTGTCGACGTTTCCACAGTTTAAGATTCTCAAGAAAAATATCGTATTTTTCCGGCTCCGCTTAGTGTGCACGCAAAACGTGAAATAATATTAAAATATTTCGCATTTTCAGAAAAATCAAGAAAAATTCTCAAAAATCACAAATATTATAAAATGATTATTTAACACAAAATTATTGATTTTTGGAATGTTACAACTCTCCCCTTCAAAATAGAAATTTCGTCCTCGAAATTTCCATCTCTCAGAATAAACATGAATATTGTTTCTTCATCTTATCTTCTAACATTCACGTCGCGTTCCTAGCCACGTTACTCAAGTCACCCTTACTAATGTGATCCCTTTTGTCTCTGTGTTGCTTTGCTCTCCTATCCTCGATCTTCACAAGAAGCATTTCATAGACCAGACTCTCTCTTACTTGTACCGTGTTCATTTTGATGACTTGGCTGGATCGGGGATACACTTTCACAATTATGATATATGGAAGATATCATGAAGATTTAAAAAGAAAGGATAACATAGTTAGTTGGTAGACTACCGGACCAATCCAAAGAGGAATTTGATATAGTTTGAAAAATTTAGGAGTGAGTTTGCTGGCAACACTGATAAGATGACACATGTTTAGTAACGTCTCTCTTTATTTCTTACCACTAGTACTTCTATTTTAGATCTTGATACATCTTGGTCACTTTCCTACTTCTCTTAAATTTTCCCCCGACAACTATACGAAACAATTACCATACCCAAGTCATGAGTTGGGTAATTCTCATCATGCGCCATCAACTACCTTGAGGCGTAAGTCTCAACTTCCCAATTCTGCATGAGCACATATCTTAGACCTTAATGTGAAGTATCACAAAGTATTTCAAATGGTTCCCCGAGATTCGGTAGAACCAATACTAGTGAGCATCTGAATATCTCCTTAATACTTCGAAAACCTTCTTCACCTGTGTTGGTCCGTAGAAGTTTGATTCTTTTCTTGTAAACTACATAAGAGATTCTACTATCTTGGAGAACTCATCGACGCTCCCTCGATAGAAACCAGCTAACCTTGTAAGTTATTAGGGTGTCATGGTTTCCAGTCTTTCTCATTACAAAACTGCTTCAACTTTTTACGGACTCACAGTAATCCCTTCATTTGAATTCTCATAACTTAAAACTGAACCTCTTCAAACAAGAATTCATACTCTGATACTTAGGCATTCGCCCCTTCTCTTTTAAAGTCTGGAAAATTGGATCGAGATGTCCGACATGTCTCTCCACATTTTCGAGAACAGATCAGAACGTCATTGATAAAGACAACAACAATTCTATCTATGCAAGGATGAAAGACTTGATTCATGTAGTTCTTGAATACAACAGGAGCAATTGTCACTCCAAACGGTATTACGAGATACTCATAATGTCCAAAGCGCATTCGAATTACCTTTTCGGGAACATCCTCAAATTCCCACGAATTCAACAATAACCAGAACGTACATCTACCTTGGAGAGAACAATGACTCCTTCTTCGCTGATCCATCGAATTATTCATCTTTATCCGAGGACACTCATCCTTGGTCGTAATCTTGTCCAATTGGCGATAGTCCTCGTCTCACCGAAAAGTTCCACTATTCTCCTTAACTGATAGCACCATAGCTCATCATGCGAAACTCTTTGACTGCAAGAGTGACACTTATATCCCCCTTGCCCTTGTTCTCCATGAAAGATAACATGTAACCTCGGATTCCTTCTCCTCACAAAGTTTCGACTTTGTTGACCGTTACAAATTCAAAAGTCTTAGCTTCAGAAAGCACTAAGGTTTCTACATGAATGATCTAGTAGGATATAACCGGAAAATGACCGATCTATTTCTAAATCATGAACTCTAATGGGTATGATTTTAGGTACGCAAGTCAATTCAACAAAAGATTCAACCTTTAGTAAAAATAGGATAGATTAAACAACTTAAGCGTCAATGACAAATCTTAGGAACAGAAATGGAAACAACTAGGCCAAGGATAATGAAGACGCAGATGAATCCAAATGATCCATACAATCATGAATCGTAGAAGGAAGGGTAGCCCCCAGAATTATATGACACAGTTTCAGAATCGTAATTTAAGGCACAATCTCCATTGTTTAGATCTTCAGTTTTAGAGGTCATTTCCACACTTACGTCTTGATAAAAATGTCGAGGTCTGACTGGATCCATTGCCACTAATAATTTCTCCATGAATTGGATGTTGCTGTTGCTTCCCTGACAATCGAGAATACGGTTTCTGCATAAATTGATTAACCTTTTTATTATTCTTCCTTCGGAATCTAGGCAGTCCAAGGTTATCCCAAGTCTGACTTTCCTCCAACAGATTCGAAACTTCAACTTCCAATTCTCGTTGTTGTGCGGTCCTCTGAACTTGGTGAGTTATCACATCAGCTATCCTCTACATTTCCTCTGCAATCACAGTCATGCTTCCATTGTCTTGTCCTGCACCTACATGCGTACGTCTACCACGAGCCATCGACTTTCTCTGAAGACGGACAAAGACATAACACAACAAAACAAACATAATTATTTCAAATAACATTGTCTCCTTTCGGAGGTCAAACACACAGAATCACACAATTCAAACAAGACAAATTCGATTCATGGATCCTAACAGTCTCCAACTCGAGCTTCTTCATTCCGCCTCCTATGGCGTAACCTCTTGCAAGTTGTCAACTCCCAAATAGCTTCTCGAACTAAACTTACACGAGTTATTTCTTTCTCCAGAAGATCAGTTTTCCAAAACCCCTTTGATCTCCTTACTAAAAGAATTCATATTCTCCTAGTACAGTACGCCTAGGTGAAGTCATAGTTTGCTGTACACACAGAACATTACATATTGAGTATGTCAATCCTTAATATCATGCAACTGTATAATAGTAGCTACTAACATTCAACCTACGGCAAGCTATGCATTCCTTTCCCATCATCTCAATCAAGAGACAAGGAAGTGCAGAACATACAAAAATTCTAATATACCTTAACATAGCAAGTCCATACCCTGGCTCAATAGGATGAACTGCTCTGATACCACCTAGTGCAACGCACCTAGATCTAATAACCACAGTACAATCGTCATTACACCATAGCCATTAAATCCAGGCGCGTCACAGTTCCAATTTACCATAATTTAAAAAAATAATAAGTTACGTCTCGATGCAAAAATAGAAAGTATGAGCCCTGATATGAAATATAGTTATATCGACTTACATTCCAAATTCACCATCAGCTTAATATAAAATACATATCCATAATCAATGCATAAAATAACTTACAACAATATTAAACTCAGGTTTTACATGACATAACATAACTACCATATAAAAGTTCGGCCTTCCCCGAAGTCTAACACATGAATGGAATGGTCCTGTACCTGATCTTCTTCAACGTTCCTGATAGGTAATACTCGCCCTTGTGACACTTCCGGACGGACAGGAGTACGAACATGCATTATAACCGAAACCTCTCTAGGGAAGAGGCGGCGGCTATCCCACATCTCCCTAATGGGTATAGGGAACTCCACGCATATAGGAACATAAGATATGTTCGTACTAGCTCTAGGTTCGTTACTGCACTGAACAAGGGTCACATCCCCAATGTAAGTAACACGCCCCGCTTCACGGTCAAAATGCCAGGCTTCCAAGCCACTATGAAATTGTATCTACGTATGTAATAGAGGAGGCTGTGCGGACGCCATCACAAGAAAACAGAAGTTAATTCTCCAACAATAAACTAAGTAAATCCAACTTGGGCTCTTCACGGTCTTTGTTCAATGCAACATAAGACAAAGTAATGAAATAAAGAGGTGAGACACCCATGTTTCATTACCATTATGGCAGTAAGAAAACAACACGGTGCAGAGCACCCACGTAGCAATATGGTTCATATATTCATTAACAGTAACAATAGAATTTATAGCAAGGCAGTACAATTACAAGCAATAGTAAGAATCAATAACAACAAGCAGGTCGCAATAATATCTCAAACAATCAGTACAACATCCAAACAGTTATTACAGAAATAGAACAGATATTATCACAGTCATAAGTGTTCATGTTCAACAATTTATGAGACCAACAATGAACAGTGCACAATGCATTATGGTACCACAAATCCTACTCCATGGAGCTAGACATCAACATTTTCAGAGTGAATGATCAAGGAGTAATGTCAGTATATCATTATCCTTTAAAAATAGTGTGCTTCATCTCAAAAAAATTATTTGCGCAACAATAGCTTATACATGGCACCTCAACAGTTAATCGTGATATAGGACAGCGTCTTAGTCCGGATCGTCGGTGTGTTTGCATCGGTCTACCCCACGGCACAGAGGAGCTCTCAACTGTCCATGATGAGGCACCCATACCCCGACGCCCCCAGGGCCTACCACTATGACTCTACGCTTAGTCTATTCGCACCCGCACATAGGTATTATTCAAACTCCTAGGCATACATTGCCTTTCTCAAATATGTCCAACGGACAACACATATGCATGATGACGCAATGTCCAATCATGAATGTTTATCAATAATACATTTATCACAAGCATTGCCTCAATGGTATATGAAAATTTTTCAACATCAATATATTGTATCAATAATACATTTATCAAAAGCATTGCCTCAATGGCACATATGCATTCCTCAATATCAACATATCATATCAATAATACATTTATCAAAAGCATTGCCTCAATGGCACATGAGCTTCCTCAACATCAATACATATATCTCATCAAGTACTAAATCAACAAGTACTTAGCCTTACATGAGGGACCACAACAACATAGAACCAATTTCCAACATCAATATATGTTCATAGTTTATCAATTATCACCATTTCATATTATGGAATTCAACCTTTACAATGTTTTATGTCTTGATCAATTATGAAATTCATTAAGTTAAATAACCGCTAAAATCCATTACCCTCTTAAGAGTCACTAATCAGTTAATTTCCTTTCACCTTATTAGGGGTTAGGCCCTTTTCTAAGTCCTGGATTACTAAAGATGCACCAAGGCATCACTTGCATCCAATTTTTACTCTAAAATTGTGGCCTCTCAAAGCCTTCAAGGCTCCAATTTCCTTCCATTTTATGTATTAATCATTTAATACCAAATCAAATTTACATCCCAAAGTTCTTATCAAAACCGTGACTTCCATAGGTAT
Source organism: Ormosia emarginata (assembly GCA_029884605.1). Classification (NCBI taxonomy): domain Eukaryota; kingdom Viridiplantae; phylum Streptophyta; class Magnoliopsida; order Fabales; family Fabaceae; genus Ormosia; species Ormosia emarginata. The sequence continues at coordinate 680,799 of JAQQTP010000074.1, forward strand.
TTAGAAAAACCTAAATTTTTCATAATCAATTCCATTATGATCATCAATTCTTGAATGTCCAATTACGTAAGTGTTTTTACTCACTAGTTTAATCCAAACTCTTATTATTTTGGGTCAAAACCGTGGCCTCTCAAGTCTTCAAAGTTCCAATTTAATTCCTTTTTATGCACTAGTCTCTTGATATCAAATCACTTAAATTTTTGCTCACCCAAAATCAATTCATCCCTCTTGGTTCCAAGCCAAAATCATGGCCTCCCTCTTGGGTATTAAACCCTTAAAACTTTCCATCCATTAATTTTAATATTATCATTCAACCTTTAATTACATAAGCTTCATTTCACTTGTGTACAAAATCAATTTACAACCCAAATTTCTAGTCAAAACCGTGGCACCATGTTAGGGTAGGAAACTCCAAATTTTCCATTTAACAACCCTAACATGATCAAGCATATTTAACACATCCAATACATTCAAAATCATTATACAAATATCAATCTCTATTAGGAACACATAAATATGGGTAATCACCCAACAAAGTAAGCATACAAAGATGGAATTCTCCATCAACAACCACACAAAAGTCTCCTCACCATCAATAATGGTTGAAGTGAGTAGATCTCCCTCTTACCTTAAGAAAGAACACGAAAATGGGCTCCTACTTGCCTCTTGAAGATTTCAGTTTTGGGGTCTCCAAGAACCCTAAAATCTCCAACACAAAGAATCAACATCAAGCTTAGTAAAGGATGGATCTTTGGTCTCTAATAAGACCATAGAACATGAAAATGAAGAGAAGAAGGAAGAAAAATGAGAACTTTACCTTAAAGCTTGAAGCTTTGTCTTGGATGACAATGGAGGAAAAGTTGGTTTTTGAAGAAAACCCTTCAAATAGAAGTTGTAGAGGAGGTTGAGAGGAGTGTAGAAATGGTGTTTATGAAGAGAAAAGATGAAGAGTGATGGCTCCTAATAGGGCTACAAGAACCGTGTGGGAGAAAAGGAAGAAGAGAGAAGGAGGAGAGAAATTTGAAGGTGAAAGTTAGAGAGAGAAAGTGATGGTAGGAAATGAGATATTTTGGGTGAAGTGAGTAAAGTGTGGGAAGCAAAAATTTTGCTTCCCCATGGGCCCAGTGTCGCGGCATTAAGAGAGAGGAGAGGATAAATTTGGCTTCTCCAACAAGCTAAGGGTAGAGGTGTCAAAATGGCCCAGCCCGGCCCATTCGGGCCAACCCCATTCAGACTCGAGCCATTTTCGGGCCGGCCCATTCGAGCCATATAAATTTTGGGCTAGTATTTTGCTAACCCAACCCAGTCCATGTAGCCTTATGTAGTGTTAAAGGAGCGGGCTTGCCCGACCCATTCGGGCTCAGCCTATTCGGGCCATGTAAGTTTCGGGCTAATATTTTGCTAGCCCAGCTCGTCCATTTTGTTAGGCTATTAGGGCCGGTCCATCAGGCTTGATCCATTTTGACACCCCTAGCCAAGGGTAGCTTGGTCATTTAGAGGTCAAAGCTTCTCAAAGAAGCTTTGAAGAAGGTACACTAATTTGAATTAAAGTGGATTTGATTTGACATAAAGTAGATTACATTGGGATAAGGTGATAGGGTTTCTAATACATGCTATTATCCAATAGACAATTGCTACAGTTAACAGAAGTCAGTATTAATTATCCAGCGGATAAAATCACACTGCGATTTATTATTCTGTCGGATAGAATTTCTCAAAAAATATGAAACTTCGTAATCCGTGTCTGGCCTCGGGTTTAGTAAGATCCCCCGTCGACCTTTCCACAGTTCAAGGATCTCCGGAAAAATATCTCATTTTTTCGGCTCCGCTCAGTGTGCACGCAAAATGAAAAATAATATTAAAATATTCTGCATTTTTAGAAAAATCTAAAAAAATTCTCAAAAATCACAAATATTATAAAATGATTATTTATCACAAAATTATTGATTTTTAAGGTGTTACAACTCTCCCCTTCAAAATAGAAATTTCGTCCTCGAAATTTTCATCTCTTAGAATAAACATGAATGTTGTTTCTTCATCTTATCTTCTAACATTCACGTCACGTTCCTAGCCACGTTACTCAAGTCACCCTTACTAATGTGATCCCTTTGTCTCTGTGTTTCTTTGCTCTCCTATCCTCGATCTTCACAAGAAGCATTTCATAGACCAGACTCTCTTTTACTTGTATCGTGTTCATTTTGATGACTTGGCTGGATCGGGGATACACTTTCGCAATTATGATATATAGAAGATATCATGAAAATTTAAAAAGAAAGGATAACATAGTTAGTTGGTAGACTACCGAACCAATCCAAAGTGGAATTTGATATAGTTCGAAGAATTTAGGAGTGAGTTTGCTGGCAACTCTGATAAGATGACACACGTTTAGTAACGTCTCTCTTTATTTCTTACCACTAGTACTTCTGTTTTAGATCTTGATACATCTTGGTCAGTTTCATACTTCTCTTAAATTTCCCCTTGACAACTATTCGAAATAATAACCATACCCAAGTCATGAGTTGGGTAATTCTCATCATGCGCCATTAACTACCTCGAGGCGTAAGTCATAACTTCCAAATTCTGCAAGAGCACACATCCTAGACCTTAATGTGAAGTATCACAAAGTATTCCAAACGATTCCCCGAGATTCGGTAGAACCAATACTAGTGAGCATCCGAATATCTCCTCAATCCTTGGAAAACCTTCTTCACTTGTGTTAGTCCGTAGAAGCTTGATTCTCTTCTTGTAAACTACGTAAAAGATTCTACTATCTTGGAGAACTCATCGACGCTCCCTCGATAGAAACCAGCTAACCTTGTAAGCTATTGGGGTGTCATGGTTTCCAGTCTTTCTCATTACAAAATTGCTTCAACTTTCGACGGACTCACAACAATCCCTTCATTTGAATTCTCATAACTCAAAACTGAACCTCTTCAAATGAGAATTCATACTCTGATACTTAGGCATTCGCCCCTTCTCTTTTAAAGTCTGGAAAATTAGATCGAGATGTCCGACATGTCTCTCCACATTTTCGAGAACAGATCAGAACGTCATTGATAAAGACAACAACAATTCTATCTATGCAAGGATGAAAGACTTGATTCATGTAGTTCTTGAATACAACAGGAGCAATTGTCACTCCAAACGGTATTACAAGATACTCATAATGTCCAAAGCGCATTCGAATTACCTTTTCGGGAACATCCTCAAATTCCCACGAATTCAACGATAACCAGAACGTACATCTACCTTGGAGAGAACAATGACTCCTTCTTCGCTGATCCATCGAATTATTCATCTTTATCCGAGGACACTCATCCTTGGTCGTAATCTTGTCCAATTGGCGATAGTCCTCGTCTCACCGAAAAGTTCCACTATTCTCCTTAACTGATAGCACCATAGCTCATCATGCGAAACTCTTTGACTGCAATAGTGACACTTATATCCCCCTTGCCCTTATTCTCCATGAAAGATAACATGTAACCTCGGATTCCTTCTCCTCACAAAGTTTCGACTTTGTTGACCGTTACAAATTCAAAAGTCTTAGCTTCAGAAAGCACTAAGGTTTCTACATGAATGATCTAGTAGGATATAACCGGAAAATGACCGATCTATTTCTAAATCATGAACTCTAATGGGTATGATTTTAGGTACGCAAGTCAATTCAACAAAAGATTCGACCTTTAGTAAAAATAGGATAGATTAAACAACTTAAGCGTCAATGACAAATCTTAGTAACAGAAATGGAAACAACTAGGCCAAGGATAATGAAGACGCAGATGAATCCAAATGATCCATACAATCATGAATCGTAGAAGGAAGGGTAGCCCCCAGAATTATATGACACAGTTTCAGAATCGTAATTTAAGGCACAATCTCCATTGTTTAGATCTTCAGTTTTAGAGGTCCTTTCAACACTTCTTACGTCTTGATAAAAATGTTGAGGTCTGACTGGATCCATTGCCACTAATAATTTCTCCATGAAGTGGATGTTGCTGTTGCTTCCCTGACAATCGAGAATACAGTTTCTGCATAAATTGATTAACCTTTTTATTATTCTTCCTTCAGAATCTAGGCAGTCCAAGGTTATCCCAAGTCTGACTTTCCTCCAACAGATTCGAAACTTCAACTTCCAATTCTCGCTGTTGTGCGGTCCTCTGAACTTGGTGAGTTATCACATCAGCTATCCGCTACATTTCCTCTGCAGTCACAGTCATGCTTCCATTGTCTTGTCCTGCACCTACATGCGTACGTCAACCACGAGCCATCAACTTTCTCCGAAGACAGACAAAGACATAACACAATGAAACAAACATAATTATTTCAAACAACATTGTCTCCTTTCGGAGGTCAAACACACAGAATCACACAATTCAAACAAGACAAATTCGATTCATGGATCCTAACAGTCTCTAACTCGAGCTTCTTCATTCTGCCTCCTATGGCATAACCTCTTGCAAGTCGTCAACTCCCAAACAGCTTCTCGAACTAAACTTACATCAGTTATTTCTTTCTCCAGAAGATCGATTTTCCAAAACCCCTTTGATCTCCTTACTAAAAGAATTCCTATTCTCCTAGTACAGTACGCCTAGGTGAAATCATAGTTTCCTGTACACACAGAACATTACATATTGAGTATGCCAATCCTCAATATCATACAACTGTATAACAGTAGCTACTAACATTCAACCTACGGCAAGCCATGTATTCCTTTCCCATCATGTCAATCAAGAGCACAACATACAAAAATTCTAATATACCTAAACATAGCAAGTCTATACCCCGGCTCAACAGGATGAACTGCTCTGATACCACCTAGGTATTTAGAAAAACCTAAATTTTTCATAATCAATTCCATTATGATCATCAATTCTTGAATGTCCAATTACGTAAGTGTTATTACTCACTAGTTTAATCCAAACTCTTATTATTTTGGGTCAAAACCGTGCCCCTCAAGTCTTCAAAGTTCCAATTTAATTCATTTTTATGCTCTAGTCTCTTGATATCAAATCACTTAAATTTTTGTTCACCCAAAATCAATTCATCCCTCTTAGTTCCAAGCCAAAACCGTGGCCTCCCTCTTGGGTATTAAACCCTTAAAACTTTCTATTCATTAATTTCAATATTATCATTCAACCTTGAATTACATAAGTTTCATTTCACTTGTGTACAAAATCAATTTACAACCCAAATTTCTAGTCAAAACCGCGGTACCATGTTAGGGTATGAAACTCCAAATTTTTCATTTAACAACCCTAACATGATCAAGCATATTTAACACATCCAATACATTCAAAATCATTATACAAATATCAATCTCAATTAGGAACACATAAATATGGATAATCACCCAACAAAGTAAGTATACAAAGATGGAATTCTCCATCAACCACCCCACAAAAGTCTCTTCACCACCAATAATGGTTGAAGTGAGTATATCTCCCTCTTACCTTAAGGAAGAACATGAAAATGGGCTCCTACTTGCCTCTTGATGATTTTGATTTTGGGGTCTCCAAGAACCCTAAAATCTCCAACACAAAGAATCAATATCAAGCTTAGTAAAGGGTGGATCTTTGGTCTCCAATGAGACCATAGAACACGAAAATGAAGAGAAGAAGGAAGAAAAATGAGAACTTTACCTTAAAGCTTGAAGTTTTGTCTTGGATGACAATGGAGGAAAAGTTAGTTTTTGAAGAATATCCTTCAAATAGAAGTTGTAGAGGAGGTTGGGAGAAGTATAGAAATGGTGTTTATGAAGAGAAAAGATGAATAGTGATGGCTACTAATGGGGCTGCAAGAACCGTGTGGGAGAAGAGGAAGAAGATAGAAGGAGGAGAGAAATTTGAAGGTGAAAGATAGAGAGAGAAAGTGATGGTAGGAAATGAGATATTTTGGGTGAAGTGAGTTAAGTGTGGGAAGTAAAAATTTTGCTTCCCCATGGGCCCATTGTCGTGGCATTGAGAGAGAGGAGGGGAGAAATTTGGCTTCTCCAACAAGCCAAAGGTAGCTTGGTCATTTAGTGGTCAAAGCTTCTCAAAGAAGCTTTGAAGAAAGTACACCAATTTGAATTAAAGTAGATTTGATTTGACATAAAGTGGATTACATTGGGATAAGGTGATAGGGTTTCTAATACATGCTATTATCCAATGGACAATTGCTACAGTTGATAGAAGTCAGTATTAATTATCTAGCGGATAAAATCACACTGCGATTTATTATTCTATCATATAGAATTTCTCAAAAAACGTGAAATCTCGTAAACTGTGTATGACCTCAGGTTTAGTAAGATCTCTCATCAACGTTTTCACAGTTCAAGGTTCTCAGAAAAAATATCTCATTTTCCCGTCTTCGCTCAGTGTGCATGTAAAACTAGGAATAATATTAAGATATTCCGCGTTTTCAGAAAAATCCAGAAAAATTTCCAAAAATCACAAATATTATAAAATGATTATTTATCACAAAATTATTGATTTTCGGGATGTTTCAAAAAATCCTAGCAAACTTAAACAATTTACAAAGTCATAAACTATGGTTGGAAAAGAAAAACCATGGATCAATCATGGCTTAGAACTTCAAGAACAAGTTTAGAAACAAGAAACAAGGATTTTTATCTTGTATAGAAGAAACTTCAACCTTGTTTTCCAAGCATAAGATGAATGATTTTGAAGAAACTTACAATATGAAAGATGTCTAGAATGGTGTTTTGGTTCAACAAGTGGGGTTGGATAAAATTTTAGAAGTGTGGAGGTATGAAAATGGTGTGGAGGCCGTGAGCTTCACAAAGGAGAAAATGAGAGAATTTTTGTGAACTTGCTTTAGAAAATGGATGAAGATGAAATAAACTAGCTAAGTGTCATCCTTAGCTCCTCCTAAAGCCTTATGGCCATAGAGCTCCCAAAGGAGGTGGCCACTTTGGTTGACCACTCAAGACCTCCTAATGGCCTTAATGAGATCAATGGTTAATCTTCAAAGCTTTGCCTCCAAGCTTGTTTCCTATAGGCTTAGAAAATCAAGTCATCAAATTCTTGAACCTTCCTTGGAGTGTCTTGGCCGAATTGCACAATGGAAGAGCAAACCAAGTTTTGGTTCATTTAGGTATCTAGTTAAGCTTAGGTAAATCTAGTTAGATTTCTTAGTTACTTGGCTAACCATCTAGTTACTTAGGAATGACTCCTCCATTTCTTGAATATGCTAGAACCTTCTTGTAACTAAGGCTCTAATGGGTGGCAAACTCGGTTTGTTCCATTTAGTTACTACTTAGGCACTTTGGATTAACTTAGTTAAATTTAGGTTAACTTATTTAGGTTATCTAGTTTCTAACTAACTAGCCCAACCACTTTTATTGACCATTTTCTATTGGCTTAGGAAACTCAAGCCAATATCGTTGACTAATTTCTATTGGTTCACCGAATTTTAAGTCACAAAGACTTTTCTGGTTCCTATTATCCACTGGGCAGAAGCTATTGCTCTTAAGTCAATAGGTACTGTCCATTGGATAATTAAATAATATTAAAATATAAAATATTTTTATTTTGCAGATAAATTCTAAAAATTAAAAGATTGATGCACATATCACTCAGAATGGGGTTTAGTAAGATCCCCCAGCTCCGAATAATCAGATAAAGATTTTTCCCAGCATGAAAATTATTATTTTCCTGACTCAGAGTAAATCAAATACAATAATCAAATATAGTCATGAAACAGTCAAAATAAATTTACAGCACACAAAAATCACAAAACAGTACAATTCAGACATTACTGTAAATTAGCAAATTTTTGGGTGTTACAAATGGTTTTACTCAACCTTTTATGTTTTGGTTTTCAAACTTGTTATTTGATGTTTTCATGTATTGTAAACTTATGCTTGGACAAAAGGGCTCCAAGTGTTATGTTAAAAATGTTCGATAGATCAAGGAACAAAAAGGCGTCCTGCCTACCCAGAAAAACAATACAAGGAACAAAAGGGCTTCCTAGAAATAATCAAATAACATGTGTTTTATGAAATAAAATCTTTTCAAAGAATCATTATCTGAGCATGCGTTAGGATTCTCATTAGGCATAATCATACATCATCATGCATAAAAATTAACAATTGTATAGGCAATTGTCTTATTTTTATTAAATGTGAAGATTAAGGATAAAAGTTAGTTAGAAATGGTCGGTAATGGTATTTAATAGTAAGTTAAGTGTTGTTTCTAGTACGATAATAAATGTTTAAGATACAAGTTGTTCAAAGTGATTAAATTATTTTATTTTAGTAAATAAATGAACTGCCTGCTTTGGGAAGGGAAAGGAGTGAATTTTTTGCTTATGCCACATTTCCAAATGATCAAGTATAGTTTGTTTTTCCCCCAAAGCAGCTGGATTTACCTTGATGTTATGTTTTCAAACTTATTACTGAGAAATTTTAATTCTCACCCTAGTGTTTGTTTTATGATTTCCATGATAAATCCAGAGGAGGATTGAAGCAAGCGCAAGGCAAGGCGATGAAGACATATTTAGGTTGTTAATGCATTTATTTATTTTAGCTATGTATTTATTGTTATTGGTTCTGTAATTAAATTATTATGATTAGCTCTTTGTATAAGTTGTAATCTCAGACATATCAAATAGATTTCTAATAAAGAGCAAGTTTCTTGAGGTGTAAAATGTCTTGCTCTTTTACTCCTGTAAAGGCTCTATATATTTATTTGTTAAATAGATATTGAAAAGGTTATAAAATTACGCTTAAGATAGAAAGTGACATACTAATTTTATTTACTTAGTATACGTAGGGTATACTATAGTATTTAGGATTAGGGTGTTACAGTTTGGTATCAGATCAGTTCTTCTTGTCGAGTCAGGGAATAGAATGACTATGCTTTTGAGCATGTTTAGATGTTTTGGTTTGTGTTGTGCATTCTTTTATCTCAAAGTAAGGTATGCGAATAGAATTGCATGACAGCCTTAGGACTGGATGTTGATAATTATTGGCACATTATTACATGATATTGAGTCTGGCCAACTCAATATGTAATGTTTTGTGTGAATAGTAAATATGACACCTCCTAGGAAAAAACTTAGAAGAATAGGAAAGCTTTCAGAGAAGGTAATAATGATATGTCTGAGATAGTTAGACTATTGATGAAAGCGATGAAAGAACAGAGCATCGTCACTGAAGAACAGACAAAAGTTACTAATAGAACGATGTGGGAGTAGATTGAGATTATCAATAGCATGATGAAGAGAAGGAGACTAAAACCACCAGTTAAGGATGTAGTAATAGTAAGAAGTCAGCATTTTCGTGATCTTTCAGAAATTAGAGAACTGAACCCTTTGTCATTTCGAGGTGAACCCAACTCAATAAAAGTTGAAGAAAGACTAGTGAAAGGAAGAAGATATTCGAAGTAATGAGTTGTCTAAACGAATAAAGTGTGTCGTTTGTTTCTTCTACGTTGAAAAAAGAAGTGAAGCATTGGTGAATGAGTTTGAGACAATGAATGGAAGTTGCTGGTACATAGATGAATTGGAAGAGATTTAGAGTGACATCTTTGGATAAATATTTTCTAAAGAATAAGCAAGAAGATAAGAAAATAGAATTCTTGAGTTGACGCAAAGTAGTATGCTTATAAGGTGATATGAGTAACAGTTTGATAAATAGTAATGTGTAATGAGTTTATTTTGATGCTCGAAGTAAAATCATGATTTAGTGAAGTTGAGTTGTGGGTTATGGAATTTAATGGAGATGGTGCTTGTAATGTGGAGAGAATTAAAATGGTGGCAATTGTTGTGAGGGAACATATTGCTAGTGTTAACAAGATTTTGTCAGGATAAAAGCCAACATACCTCTACAATTAGGATTAAGATTTCTATGATTATCCAAAGCTTAGAAAGGTGAATTTATTATCAATTAGAAAAGGATGTAATAAAGTGATTTAGTAAAGCCTCGAAGAGAGTAAAAAGTTAGACATTGAAGATAGATCACCATTTCTACAATATATAGGAAAGTAAATTCCAGTTGGAATATGGGGTCAGAAGTGAGCCAAATGTAAGGAGTAATGTGGAAGTAAGACAAGTTTGATAGACCAGTTATTATGTTAAACGTGCAATAAAGACATGATACTATATGAACAATTATCCATGGAGTTATATTTTCTGACGATATAAATGAAAAAGTATGTTTGTAATTATGGAAACATTCATCAAAGTTGTTGTTGAGATTTCACTCCATTTTGGCATGAGATATAAGGTTGTTAGATACTTGTAGAGAGTTAAGAAATTGGTGTAGAATTGAAAGAGCAGGAAAGTTGTAGGTTTGAGATATCAATTGGTTGAATTCGTAAGTTTTCACATATACATCAATTGTAAAAGGAAACAACAATTATATTTTGAATAAGATTCTCATGAGCCACATGTATATTATTGTTATGTTTCTTCATATGGGAAATTGAAGTTCAAGGACCATATTTTACACAATACTCGGACACACCTGTATTAATCTCTTGGTGATGATAATATTTTGATTGTTAAAGTTGTTGGATAGAGGAATATAAGAAATTTTAAGACCAATATTCAAAAAGCTGATGCTTTCTATAGAAAATTTGGAAAGGAAGATGGACCAAGGACTTCTTTTGTGAAATGTTATTTTGTTAGAATGAAAGTATATTCTTCTAAAGATGAGAAGGCATCTTACATCTTGTCAAATAAGACAATGTTTGAAGCTAGATCTTTATTTAGGTATGCTTACATGTTAGCTAATGTAGACGAGTATATGGGTAGAGTTATTCCCATTTTGTTAAGACCTTAACACTCAAAATTAATTTAGTAACTACAAAGGTTTAAACTATCGAAGAGGTATACTTCCAGTATGAAAATGGCAACATTGTATGTGATAAGGAGTAGCCACATATTCACACAAATAAAAGTCTTGGAAAATTTGACAATGTTTTGCTTTTGCAATGTAAGGAAAGTAAGGCATTCAAAGAATAGATAAATTAAAGGAATTCCTAATATGGTTGAACTTTTAAGACAAAGTACAAAGTAGAGTTTTGGTGGAAGAGTTAAATAAGACTATTAAGAATTGTATGTACTTATGTAACGTGGAAGGCATTTAGGGAGACGTTTTCTAAGAAATATACAAGACAATAAAGAAGTGGAATATTTTGGAACTAAGATAAGGGGGCATATTCATTGTATAATATGAAATGAAGTGAAGTTTGAAGAACTTTTCAAGTTTTCCTTCTATGTAGGTTCAGCCCAAATGAAAACCAAAAGTGTGTCAAGTTTGAATCTGAAATTGAAGGGATAGAAGACGAAATATTTATAAGGCCTATGGAGACTAGGGATGTTTCCATTATAGTCAAGACGTGTAAAATTATAGAGACCACTAAGGATGGACATTAAGCAGAACATTATGAATTTTCAAGAGAAGAAAAGGATAGGTGAAGAGAAAGAGGAATACGATTCTACAACTAGCAAATTACAAAATAAAAATGAGGTAAATTAAATGGAAACTATAAAGCCTAAATACCCTAAGTCTGAAATAAAACAATTTGGAAACAAACCTTGTTTGGTATGCTATATATGTGATCAATTAGGGCACTATGTTAGCAGGTATCAGTAAAGACAGGAAGTTATACCTAATCATAGACTACAAGTTCCAAGAAGGGTATATACTTTAAGAAGGTAGGAAGGGAAGTTTAATCTTTCGACTTTCTACAGGATAACCCTCGTCAGAAATGAAAGAATATGAATATCTAAGTTTAGTTAAAGGTTGAAATGGATGAGATGGGTACAATGAAAAGTAACTATTATGATTCTCTAAACCATTAGTATGAGTAGCTAAATTTTGGGGACAAAATTTTCAAAAAGATGGGAGAATCGTAACATCCTCTTTTTACATATGTTAGGCTTGTATAAGGTTACAGAAGTACCTTAATACTTGTTTAACATGTCTTCTAGGCACTTTGCCACAACACAGAATGTACAAAATGACTAATTTAACTCAGGAAAAATAGCATAAATGCTATATTAAAGGAAATAGATATGGAAAAGCTATTTTCAGGTCACAAATGAGTGAAAGAGGATGTGGTTAAATTTTGAGGACAAACGGAGTCAATTCGGTATTTTTAAGGACACTGAATAAGTGTTTTAATACTGGATTGACACTTAGCAGATATGAAAAATTATGGAAATGATGAAACAAGAATTTTGATGGATCTTAGAATTTATTCTAAGGTTGTTGGAAGTTAGAAACTTGATTTAGTTAAATCAAAGTGTTTTTAGCAGATACGAAATTATCAAAAGGACAAAAATGCCCTCAACATCATCTTTTAAAAAGATGATAATTATATCATCTTTCTCTCTATCTCTCACGCTGGTTTCAAAGAAACCAAAGAAAGAAAAACAAGGGTGGACACGAGGCAAAACAGAAGAGAAAAAATAGAGGAAAAACAAGGAAATCAAAGGCAAAAAAATCCAAGCTTGAGGCAGGGGGATCTTTTCCCACACTTCCATCTTTGTTTCTCCCTTTTGATATTCATGTTTGAACCTTTAAATTATGGGTTCATTTACTGTTCATGTATAGTTCTAGAGTGATTCTTGATGTTTAAAAAAAAATATTAAGTTTTAGTTTGTTTGTGTGGTGGATGTGTTGAAGAACATTATTATGTGTTTGATTTTTGTTGATTTTGAGGGAATGGAAAAGGGGTTTCTTCTCTTGATTTTCAATGAGTTTTGATCCAAATTTTGATGGTTTAAATAGGTGTTAGAGGTTATTGAATGGTTATGTTGTTGGTAATTAGTTGGGAACATGATTTAGAAGGAAGAAATTTGAATGGAAATGAGGAAGAAATGAAGGACAGCAACAACGTGCTACTGCTGTCTTATTTTTTTTTTTTTTTGCTGCTAATTTCTTATGATGAACAGTAGCACATGCTACTGTAGCTAGTTGTTGCTGTCCAACCATAATAAAGAGGAAAATGTGAGCAATAATGCAATGTGATACTATTTTATATTATCTTAAATGAAGATAAGTATAGATAATTTATGAAAAGTATAATTTATATAGTAGTTTATATATATAGATCAAGATTGTAATTAAAAATTAAGAGTAAACAACTATGTAATGACATGGATGCCTAGCATTGAAATATATTTAAAAGTGCATGTATTGTATATGATTTGTATGGAATTAAGGTTAGATGTGAAGGCTAAATATTGATGTGTGGTATTGATGAATTGGTTTATTTATGATACAAATCGTGGTATGTATTTGAATAAAATAAAGCTTGAATGGTGACTCAACTCAAGGACCAAATGTTACCTTGTCGTTAATTTTTATGAGGAAAATTTTTATGTATGGGAATTCTATAGAAAATATGTGAAGTTATGTAAAACGTGTTTATGCATGAGATTTGCTATGATTGCCAAATATTATAAAATGGAATGGATTGTATGTGAATGTTGAATAGTGCAACAAAGGGTTGCTTGAATACCATTTGGAAAATAACGAGGAAATGAAACACAATTATACAAGTAAGTTAAGTAATATGAAATAATTATAATGTATTAAGTATTGGATTGAAAAGAATGCACATAATTATTGTATGAATATAAAGAAATGGATCATTTATGGTGTAAATTATTGTATTTGTTCTGTATGGAATCAATGATGAATAAGAATGAAGTTGAAGAGCATATTGAGATATGCTTAGTGTAATGTTGGGAAGCAAAACGTGATAAAGAAAAGAGAAGGTTAGTTTGAGGTTGAGTAAGTCATTCATTCTCTACAATGTATTGTATGAATGAAAAGCTTGATAGATAAGGTGCCTTTTTGTGTAAGAAAATGTGAAAGTATAGTAAGTAATGGTTTTACTCAACGTTGCATGTTTTGCTTTTCAATCTTGTTATTTGATGTTTTCATGTATTGTAAACTTATGCTTGGATAAAAGGGCTCCAAGTAGCTTGGACAAAAGGGCTCCAAGTGTTATGTTAAAAATGTTTGGTAGAGCAAGAAACAAAAGGGTATCCTGCCTACCCAGAAAATAATACAAGGAACAAAAGGGCTTCCTGGAACAAAAAGGCTACCTGGAAATAATCAAATAACATTTGTTTTATGAAATAAAATCTTTTCAAAGAGTCATTATATGATCATGCTTTAGGATTCTCATTAGGCATAATCATACATCATCATGCATAAAAATTGACAATTGTATGAGCAATTGTCTTGTTTTTATTAAATGTGAAGATTAAGGATAAAAGTTAGTTAGAAAAGGTTGGGAATGGTATTTAATAGTAAGTTAAGTGTTGTTTCTAGTACAATGATAAATGTTTAAGATACTAGTTATTCAAAGTGATTAAATTATTTTATTTTAGTAAATAAATGAACTAGCTACTTTGGGAAGGGAAATGATTGAATTTTTGGCTTATGCCACATTTCCAAATGATCAAGTATAATTTGTTTTTCTCTAAAGCAGTTGGATTTACCTTGATGTTATGTTTTCAAACTTATTACTGAGAATTTTTAATTCTCACCCTCTTGTTTATTTTATGATTTCTATGATAAATCCAGAGGAGGATTGAAGCAAGCGCAAGGCAAGGCGATGAAAACATATTTAGGTTGTTAATGTATTTACTTATTTTAGCTATGTATTTATTGTTATTGGTTTTGTAATTAAATTATTATGATTAGCTCTTTGTATAAGTTGTAATCTCAGACATATCAAATAGATTTCTAGTAAAAAGCAAGTTTCCTGAGGTGTAAAATGTCTTGCTCTCTTACTCTTGTAAAGGCTCTATATATTTATTCGTTAAATAAATATTGAACAAGTTGTAAAATTACGCTTAAGATAGAAAGTGACATACTAATTCTATTTACTTAGTATACGTAGGGTATACTATAGTATTTAGGATTAGGGTGTAACACCCACCGTAGGGTGCCACATTTAAACATTATTACCGAATTACCCCCAAGTTCATAAATTGTGATGTTATAATAAAATACGAGTTGTAAAATTTCTTGATGTAGATAAAATAAACTTAGCGAAAAATAAAAATATTACAACATCATCACAAATAATTTACATCATTTATACATTACAAAAGTACTGTCAAGATTATTTATATACAGATACAGTCCTCAAAGTATTTGAACATTATTTAAAACTAGTATACTACCCAAGTATTACTAGACAGCAGAACCTTCAGACGGGTCCTCCTCAAATTCCTCAGCAGGTTGGAATCCAGCTCGATGTGAAGTCCTACGGACAGGTGTCCAAGCAGACAACACGATGCTAATCTCACTAGGAGTACAGTAGTAAGCTCCCCAGTACTGCCTAATGGACAACGGAAACTCTTTGTGTACATAAATATTTACACTAAAATAAGGGTTCCCTTGATAAAGCCTACTTGGGGTAATATTTAAGTCTCCTATATAGAAAATACACCCCCTATCTAGATGGACATGACATGCCTCCGAACCTCCTCGAAACTATAACGTCATATATCCTAGGAAACTGGGCATCACCATCTTCTCAAAACTCTGCTTCCTCAAGAGGAATTTGCTTTTCTTCATCCTCTTATTCAATCCCTTGCTCAGTATCTTTACAAATATAATTACAGTACAAAATAGACATATAAAGAGGTGAGATTACCTACGCCAATACCAATATGATAGCACAGAGATAACACATAAAATATATCATACAGATATATCATATCATAATTACAATCATGTCATCAACATTATTTATCATCACAATAGATGTAATAAATAATAATTACGATAATACCCTCAACATTTTCCAAATATTCAACAATTCAATTATCATAAACAATAATTATGATAATGCCCTCAACATTATCCAAATATCTAATAGTACAATTATCATAACCAATATTCCTCAATTAATATATCACACAGATATAAATATTCAGATTATGCATGTGCACAAAGACTTACTTTCCTACTCCATGGAGCTAAAACTCAAGTCGGAGAAATTGATCCAAAAGATCTGTCTGTACCAACATACTTCAGACCACGTGCCACTATTCTCATTAGTATTTGCACATCTAGTATATATACGACAATCTTTAATAGATCTTGATTAAGAATAGTGTCTCGGTCAGGATCAGTGCGTTGCATCGGTCTAACCCACGGTACAGAAGAGCGACCAACTGCCCATTGTAGGCAACCCACACCCCGATGCCTCCAAAGTCAATGAGTGACTTACACTACGCATATCGCACTCACTCAAGAGGTGTACGTCTCTCCTAGGCAATTAGCCTTATCCAGTCCATTGGACCTTTCCAACGCATGTATAATGCACCATTCTTAGTTCAAATTCACAATTTCATATTCAGGGTCCACACACTGGCTCATTCTCAGTTCAATTTCATAATCTCATAATCAGGGTCCACACACTGGCCCAACAGTATCTTTACTGTATTTTCAATTGCGAAATCATATTATCGCATTTTCTCAATCGTGCAACACATTTGTCGCGTTTTTCATAATCGTGCAACATTTCTGTTACGTTTTCATAATTTCACAACATTTCTGTCGTGTTTCCAAATCGCGTAGCAATTTTCCATCGTTTTCTCAATCATGTACAAATATTTCATCATTTTTCAATCACATAGCGATTTTTCAACAATATTTCAATCGTGTAAAAATATTTAAATGCTTTCCAAATTGTGTAGAAATATTTAAATGTTTTTCAAATTGCGTAACTTAAAAATCATGTTTTTAAGTTATGTAAATCATTTTCCACCATTTTTCCACTACGTAAAATATTTATTAACCTTCCAAAATTCCATTTCAACATTTCTCAAGATAATATGACTTCTCACATTATTTTCTACATTTTCTTACTTAAGAAAATCCTTTTCACAATATATTCCACAAATTCACCATTTCATTGAATTAAATCAATGTTCCTAACTTAAAATTTCCTAACGCGCTCCAAAACCCAAAGGATGAGTTATACGTTAGAAATTTTCAAGTTACCAACGTATTTTCAATAATTCATGAATCAATTCTAAAACTCGGTTCTCTTTAAAATAAATTGAGATTCAAACACTTTCAACCTCTCTTTTTCTCTTATAACCGAAATTTCTATTTTCCAAGTGATAAAACATTTTGTTTCCATTTCAAAATCCTTTTTCTCACTTTCTTTAAAATTCATTACTTTCCCTTTCTAAATCATAATTTCATACAAAATTCTTCTCATTTCAAGCCTTCAAAACTGTGTGGTACTTGGCCATTGAGACGATCATTTCTTCCTTCTAATCAACTAAGTTCCATTCATTTTTTTTACACAAACAAAACCATTAAAATTCCTTCAAAAACCATGTACACTTGTTCTTTGAAACCAATCCATCTTTTCTTTTTCCTTTCCTTTCTAATCATTCAATTTTACCATTCATGAAAATTTTAGTTTGGAAACACCTATTTTGAGGTGTTGAGGCTGAAATCCTTATGGTCTTTGGAACCAAAAATTATTTTCCTTTCCAACAATTTTTATGGCATACATAACATATAATCGACATATTATATTTCAAGCATACCATAAAAGCAATAAAAATCATATCAAGCATGTAAGCACAAATAAATCATGCAAAGCACATCAAACATAAGCAAATAATCAAAACACATAAATACTCACAAATAATTACATCACCATGGATATGAATCCTCACATGGATTCACCATCGATCAAATACAAATTCATCTCTCACCACCATACTTGGTTGGTGAGATGGATCTCCCTCTTACCTCTTGAAGAACCTCAAAAGCTCCTTGCTTTGCTTCTTTTTCAAGTCTTTCATCACCAAAGATTTCTTAAACACAAAACAAAACACATATTTATTAGCATATCAAGCCTGAACAAGGAGAACCATGGATCAAACATGGCTTAGAATATGAAAAAGAGATAAGAAGTGAAGTTTCCTTATACTTCACCTTAAAAACCTTAGAACTTTGCTCTTGAAGAAAATCCTTGAAGATGATGGATTTAGAACTTGGTCTAAACTACAAAGTATCTTAGATTGAGGTATAGATTCAAGAAGTAAGGTTAGTTGAAATTTTTGGAGAGTGATAGTATGTGATTGGTGTAACACCCCAAAATTTCTGTATCTCTTAAACAATGATAATTTTGATTAATTAACAAAATTTTCTTGTTTAGTAATTTTACGTACCTTTGTAAAATTATTTTGTTTATTCCGTCAGCATATTTGACCATTTTGAGTGATTTACTCCGTGTCAGGAAAATAAAAATTTTCGGTAGGGAAAACTTTACGTAATTTAATTTTTACCGTTAGGTAATTAATTTACGTAATCTGATTGGATATTTGTGAATTTTCTAATTTTTGTGATTTTATGTGTGATTTTGAAATTTTTATGGTTTGTGGGCCCCACGAGGTGTATGTGGGCCCATGTGGCCATATGTGGGCCTAGGTGGGTCCCACAAAGTGAAAAAATTTTCTACGCATAGAAAAATTTGTACTGTTTAGACGGAGACAGGAGATCTTACTAAACCTGAATCCGGAAACATTTTTAAAATTTTATTGATCTTGTGTTTTGTATTGTATTTAATTATCGGATGATAAAAATACAAGAAAATATTATTTGTAGGATACAAGAATAAATATTATATCTTGCGTAGTCAACAAAGAGAGCTTGACTTGATTTATACCCTTGGATGAGAATACTTAGTTTGAATATTAACCATTGATTTAATCAAAGGTTAAGAAACAAACTTAATAAAGAAGCTTGGATAATAACCATTGATTTAATCAATGGTGTGAGAATAAGCTTGGTTAGGAAGAATTTGATATCAACCATAGATGTAATCAAAGGTGTAGAATTGGTCTTGAAAAATGACAAAGACCATTTATAACCATTGGATTTAGATTAAATCAAGGGTGGAGATTTAATCTTAAAAAGTAACAAAGACCATTTATGACCATTGGATGAAGAATTAATCAAGGGTAGAGATTTGGTCTTCTAAAATGGCAAAGACTAATTATGACCCTTGGATTTAAAATTTGAAGAAGCAATCTTGACCCTTAATTTTGGAGACACATCTAATGGCTAGAATTTAAAGGAGAAAAATCCAATGGCCTAGATTTAGTCTTCTAAAATTAAAAATCTACCTAAATCCTAACCATTGAATTAATCAATGGCTAAAAATGCTTCAAATGGTGGCAAATAATGAAGACAACTTTATTGAATGCATTATGAAGAGAAGGTGATGGTTTTGGAGTTTTAGAAGACAAAGAGACAAGCTTTATGTCATCATTTTTCATGTCTTGGTCAATGTTTCATCGTAATTGATCATTATTGATCAATTTGCACTCAAGGAAAATGCATTGGAGGGGAGCTACGAAATTGAGAAGCTTTAGGACATAGGAAAAAGTTTGAAGACCATTATTGTCATCCTTGGTCATCATTAAACATTTTCAAGAAGTTAAGTTACCAAGTTTTTCTCCATTTCTCTCCTTCTTCATGTTTTGGCCAAGCACTCCAAGAACACCTTCCATCACTTTTTAATTTCATCCAACTTGATTTTCTAAACCTAAACACCATTCTAAGAACATCTCTAGTTATGAGTTTTTCCAAAATCATTCATCTTGGGCTTCAAATCCAAGCTTCAAGTTTCTATCAAAAATAAAAAATTCCATCTTTGTGCTTCAAGAGGAACCATTCGGTCAAGACCCCTAAAACCACTCTCCAATCTCTTTTAATTTCATCAAACCTTAGATCTTGAATCTACATGATATTCTAAGCAACTTTCATGTTAGAGACTTTTTTCTAAATCATTCATCTTCAAGGAGTTTCTTCAAGATCCATGTTATTGGGTTTTTGAGGTGAAGTATAAGGAAACTTCATTTCTTCTCTTCTTTTTCATGATCTAAACCATGTTTGATCCATGGTTTTTTTAATCAAGCTTAGTATACTAATTTTTATGTATTTTGTTTTGTATTTGAGAAGCTCTTGGTGATGAAGGACTTGGAAAAAGAAGCAAAACAAGGAGTTTTTGAGGATCTTCAAGAGGTAAGAGGGAGATTCATCTCATCAACCAAGCATGGTGGTGAGAGATGGTATTTTATTTGATGGATGTGGAATCCATGTGAGGATTCATATCCATGGTCATGTAATTAATTTGTGGGTGTTTATGAGCTTTGATTAATTTTCTATGCTTGATATGCTTTGCATGATTTTATAGCTTTGATAATATGCTTGATATGCTATACATGCTTTTATGGCTTTGATGGTATGCTTATATTATTTATGATGAAATATATATGTATATTCCATGACTTGATGGTGGAAAGGAAATTGATTTTTGGCTCCAACACCAAGGAAGAAGCTACGGTTTTGATGCCCTTGATTAGGGTTCATGTTGAAAATTTTCAAGAACAAAAGAATTGATTTTTGAGTACTTAGAACATGGTGGATTTCGAACAAGACACCTCAAAATAGGTGTTCACAAATTAATATTTTCATGAAAGATGAAAATGGATGATTTGAAGAGTAAGGAAAATAAACAAAGAATTTATTTTTCAAAGAGTACATGAATACGGTTTTAGAAGGATTTTTATTGATTTATTTTGTGTGAAAAGTTTCTAAGTGTTTTACTAAACATGAGATTTAAATAAAAATAGCAATGATAATTTTAAGGATTTGCAAAGAAAGTGAAAAATGATTTGTAAAGAAAGTGAAAAAGGATTTGTAAGGAAAGTAAAAATGAATTTGAACAAATGGGTTTGGTTTTTATAACCATCGGTATTTGGTTTTGAAAACAAAGAATTTTTAATGGATTTTGTTTGTGTAAAACCATATCAATTTAGAAGAAAAATATTTGATGGCTTCAATGACCAAAGACTCTACGATTTTTGGAGGATTGGAATAATTTTGGTTTTTATGAAACAAAGTAATTTTAAAGTGGAAACAAAATGTTTGAACAAAATGTTTTAGTATAAGGATTTTGGAAAGGGAATCAAAGTATTTTATCACTTGAGAAATGAACTTTCATATGAAAATGAAAAAGAAAAGTTGCAAGGGTTTGAATCTTAATTTGTTTTGAAGAGAATTGATTTTAGAGTTGATTTGGGAAAAATGGAGAATATAATGATGTTTTGAAAATTTACTAACGTATAATTTATTTTCAAGTTTTGAAATACGTTAGAAAATGTTAAGTTTTGAAACGTTGATTTACATCAATGAAAATGTGATTTTGTGAATTATATTTTGAAAAAGAATTTCTTTGAAAGTAAAGAATGTGGAAAAATATTTTCTTGAGTAAGAAAATATATTAAATGAAGTGTAAAGTTATATTATTTTGAGAAAAGTTAAAAAGAATTTTTAAAGGTCAAGAAATATTTTTACGTAATGAAATTGTGGTGAAAAATTATTTACGTATCTTAAAAATGTGATTTTTAAGTTACGTAATATAGAAAAATATTTCTACGCGATTTTAAATACGTTAAAATATTTCTATTGATTTGAATTACGTTTAAATATTTTACGTAATCTGAATTACTATTGAAAAATCACTACGTGATGGAAAAGTGATGAATTATTTTTACGTGATTGTAAAAATAGCGGAAAATTATTATGAGATTTGGAAAGTGTTTTAAATATTTTGGAGAATGATAGAAAATGATTTATGAGACGTAAAAGAATGATTTTTAAGTTACGCAATTTTTGAAACAGTGAAAAAATAATAATACTATGTGATTTGAGAAACGTATATTTTTACGCGATTGAGAAAAATGTTGAAAATTTAGTACGTGTTTTAAAAGTGCAACAGAAGAGTTGCGGTATTTTGAAAACGTAACAGAAATGTTACTGTATTGTGAAAATGTAACAGAAGTGTCACGGTATTGTGAAAATACAACAGAAACATTTCAAAATTTTGAAAACGTAACATAAGTGTTACGATATTTTGAAAACGTAATGTAAACATTTTGGAATTGTGTAAATGAAACGGAAATGTTGCGCAATTTTGAAAACACAATGAAAGTGTTTTATAACTATGAAAATATGATAACATGATTTCGCTGTTATAAATACAGTATGATTACTGTGGAACCAGTGTATAAACATTGTGTGAGAAAATGACGTGTTTTGCCTGTGATTGGCATTTGGTGCATTATACATGCATTGGAAAAATATGCGTTGAGGCATATGATTGAACAAATGAAATTGGAAAAGATTTGGCCCTTTGGGGTTGGACTTGCACGGATATACTCATGCATTGTATATGGCCCTTGTGGTTGAAGAGGGAATGAGAATTGATAGTGAGGTCTATGATGGATCTTGGGGGCATCGAGGCGCGGCGGTCGACCAAGTGGACAACTGGCGAGTACCTTGTGTCACTTGGCGATGCAGTCCGGTGCAACGCAATGACAATACCCGACAAGAACACGATTCTTTTCAACAACTGGAAGATTGTCTTTGGGCTAAGACTGACAATTGAATGAGCATTCTCCTCGAAATTGTGAAAACCTCCATGGAGTTGTTTTTGAAAAACTGAGTCTATGTGCACATGCATAACATATGCATAAATTTGAGTATCCATATTTGCATGATATATATTAATTGAGGAATATTGGCTATGACAATTGTTTTGAAATACTTGGATGATGATGATGATAATCATGTTGATGGCATTATTGTGATTATTGTGTGATGATAATAATGTTAATAGTATGATGATGATAGTTGATTAATGTTGAGTGCATTATTGAAATTCTGGTATGACATATCTGTATGATATTGCTGTTTATTTTATCTTTGTGCTGCCATGTTGGTATTGGCGTAGGCGATCTCACCTCTTTGTTATGTGGTTTTGCTGTGTCTGTACTGTTAAAACAAAATAATAGAACGATTGAGTTGTCTTAGACATAACGGGCAATGGATAATCTGAGATTGGTGACAACAATAAGGAGTGGACATTCAGGACTCGAAGGTGTGCAGTGTTGACAAAGAACAGATGTAGAACAGATGTCTGATGCAACAAGATAGATACACAACAGAATAAGTATGTTAAGTTTTAATGCTAGTGTTGTACCGTGCTATTAAGTAGGACCCGTCATGGGGTTTGCTACTGTTAAAAAAAAGAAGAAGAGTCTGTTAGTTTTATATTTCTCTTTAAATTATGAAATATTAATTAGTGTCAATATTGCATAATGAATAGTTGAAATATGATTTTCAATATTACTTAATATTTTCAGTAAATTTATGTTTCAGTAAAGAAGAAAATTTAAAACCCACTTTTTATAACTCAAACTTTGTGCAAATTTCTTTTCAGATTATGAGTCGGGTGTCAGATATGTGATACCCTAGGGAGGGTGTTACATTAGTTGGTATCAGAGCACGGTTTGAGTCTTTTGGGGTTTATGGTTAGGTCTGTTTTGCTTGTGTTGTGTTCTCTGTGTTATTGATTTCCGAAAGGCAACAATGTTGTTTATAATGGATATCAGATCCATTGTATTTCGATCCGCACGCCTCGAGAAAAAAAAAAGAAGGGAAATGGCTCGAGATAGTTATACATGTGTGGAAATGGAACATGTTACTAGTAATAGAGTTGCAGCTACGGGAGCAACGGGAGCAATGTGGAAGGATAACTGCAGGAACAAAGGATCGCTGAACAACAGAAACTGGAAGATGAAGTTCAGGATCTAATGGAAGAGAATCAGTCTTAGAATATAAGATTTCGTAATTTTGGAACCCGATATTTTTAAGGATATTTGGAAAGTGATTGATTTCAACGGAAGATGTATTTACAACCATTGAGGAAACCAATGGCAGTAACTAATGTGAAAGAATGTACTTAATGAAGGAATGTACGTCAAGAAAATAAACGTTTATTTGAAATTGTTACATCTGGTTTCCATTTTATTTTGATTCATCCATCTTTGAAGAAAAGAAATGACTCGTGATAGACGTACGCGTATGGAAGCGAGACATAATGGTGGTGATATGACTGCAACTTTGGAAGTAATACAAACAATGGCTGAAGGAATTATACTGACAAACTCAGAAGATTGTTCGCAAAGAAGAATTGATTTCTTAAGCTAAGATTTTGTTAGAGTTAAATCAATCTCAGGATGAGAGACCCTTTAACGTTGGACTATATTGGTTACGAAAAAAAAAAGGGAAATCGTAAGGTCAAGCGATTCCAACAGAAAACGTACTTGCAATCTTCAAGAAGTCAACA
Source organism: Ormosia emarginata (assembly GCA_029884605.1). NCBI lineage: Eukaryota > Viridiplantae > Streptophyta > Magnoliopsida > Fabales > Fabaceae > Ormosia > Ormosia emarginata. The sequence continues at coordinate 705,005 of JAQQTP010000074.1, forward strand.
ACAACAATCTTGTGGAGAAAATACTAGTAATGACAGGTTTAGTTTGACTGTGATATCTGCACCAGAATATAAGAAGTGTGGAAAGGAGCACTTAACGAAAGATTGTACGTTAAGGAAATAATTTGTTTTAAGTGCGGGAACTAGGGGTGTCAAAATGGGCCAGGCCCGATAGGCCGGCCCGATTAGCCCGACAAAATGGATGGGCTGGGCCAGCAAAATGCTAGCCCGAACCTTACATAGCCCGAATGGGCTGAGCCCGAATGGGCCAAGCCCGAATGGGCCAAGCCCGAATGGGCCAAGCCCGAATGGGCCAAGCCCGAATGGGTCGGGCCAGCCCGCTCTTTTTACATTACATAAAGCTGAATGGGCTGGGCTGGGCTGGCAAAATACCAGCCCAAAATTTATGTGGCCCGAATGGGTCGGCCCGAAAATGGCCCGAACCTGAATAGGATGGACCGAATGGGCTGGGCCAGCCCATTTTAACACCCCTAGCGGGAAGTTTGGAATACAATCTTTGAAAATAGAATTCCAATGAAAACAGAGTTTTCTGTTAGTAAAATCTCAGGTAGTAGGAAGTGTTCAGAGCGGAAGATTTAAACAACGGAGATTGTATCATTAGAGCTAATCTTATAAACCACACTGAATATTTCTGTGAATAACCTATTCCTTATGGCATATGATTGAGTAGATCAGTTATATGTTAGAGTTATTCGTAATCCTCTGATTTGTTTACTTCTGTTTCTATTCTTAGCCTATCGAGCTACTCAAGTTATTCAAATTGTTGTTATGGATCAAATCTTTGGGTTAGTTTGATCTGTCGTTCAAAATTTTTATATAGGTTGATTTGTTTTCTAAACAGATGTGATCTTTCAAAACTCAAAACTTTGTGTTAGTTTGATCTGTTTCATAAACAGACATGATATTTGAAAATGGATTGGTTATTTTCCAACCATATCCTATGAGATTGTCTCAATACAGTGTTAGTATTTCAGAAAAACTCATTCTTAAAAATCAGGCAAAATCAAATTCTTGTTAAATATGTTTGGTAACATATTAGATCATTTCGCTACCTTTTCTTCCTAAACCTCTATAATGTTCTTTCATATATTGCATTTGCAAGAAAGAATATTTTGCAAGAAAGGATATTCCTATTTAAAATCCATGTCATAGTATTTGATATAATGCGGTTGAAAAGAGAATTCGACTAGTGAGACATTTCGTGGTAAGAAGCTAAAGCTGGAGAATGAAGTGATATGAGGATAAGAAAATTTTTAGTAATACATTATATTAGTTGGAAGTTATCTGAGAAAAACTATTCTAGGTATGAATGAGGGATGGTAGCCGCTGTATTGATATCAGAGAATTCATTCTTGAAGATCGAGTTACATCCAATTCTTTGCTGAATATGTTCGATAACATATTCGATTCGTTTTGTTCTTTTCCACAATGTTTTCTTTGATCTACTGCAATTGCAGGAATATCTTGCAAGAGAGAATATTCCTATTTATATCCAGGTCAAAGTATCAAAGTGGCGCAGTGGAAGCGTGGTGGATTCTTCAAATTGAAGAAGTCTGTCTATGGGAAAAGTTAAGACGGTAATGGAAAATCGTAGAAAAAAATTATTAAGATATTTGTTTGATCAGGAGAAGTGAACAAGAGATAAAGAACTTTCAATGGTTTAGAATCGTTTGGAATAACGTAAGAGGTGAAACTACATGAGAATGAAGAAAAGATAAAGGAATAATGTCATTATTATTCCGAGGGTGTGAAATCATGGTCATGAAATTTCGAGGACGAAATTTACTCAGTAAAGAAAGGAGTAATGTAACACCCCAAAATTTCCGTATCTCTTAAACAAGTAATTTTGTGATTAACAAAATTTTCTTGTTTAGTAATTTTTGCACCTTTGTAAAATTATTTTGTTTATTCCATCAAAGCATATTTGATCGTTTTGAGTGATTTACTCGTGTCGGGAAAATAAAAATTTTCGGTAGGGAAAACTTTACGTAATTTAATTTTTACCGTTAGGTAATTAATTTACGTAATCTGATTAGATATTTGTGAATTTTTTAATTTTTGTGATTTTATGTGTGATTTTGAAATTTTTATGGTTTATGGGCCCCACGAGGTGTATGTGGGCCCATGTGGCCATATGTGGACCCAGGTGGATCCCACAAAGTGAAAAAATTTTCTACGCATAGAAAAATTTGTACTGTTTAGACGGAGACAGGAGATCTTACAAAACCTAAATCCGAAAACAGTTTTTAAAATTTTATTGTACTGTGTTTTGTACTGTATTTAATTATCGGATAATAAAAATACAGTAAAAATATTATTTGTAGGATACAAGAATAAATATTATACTGCGTAGTCAACAAAGAGAGCTTGACTTGATTTATACCCTTGGATGAGAATACTTAGTTTGAATATTAACCATTGATTTAATCAAAGGTTAAGAAACAAACTTAATAAAGAAGCCTTGGATAATAACCATTGATTTAATCAATGGTGTGAGAATAAGCTTGGTTAGGAAGACTTTGATATCAACCATAGATGTAATCAAAGGTGTAGAATTGGTCTTGAAAAATGACAAAGACCATTTATAACCATTGGATTTAGATTAAATCAAGGGTGAAGATTTAATCTTAAAAAGTAACAAAGACCATTTATGACCATTGGATGAAGAATTAATCAAGGGTAGAGATTTGGTCTTCTAAAATGGCAAAGACTAATTATGACCCTTGGATTTAAAATTTGAAGAAGCAATCTTGACCCTTAATTTTGGAGACACATCTAATGGCTAGAATTTAAAGGAGAAAAATCCAATGGCCTAGATTTAGTCTTCTAAAATTAAAAATCTACCTAAATCCTAACCATTGAATTAATCAAAGGCTAAAAATGCTTCAAATGGTGGCAAATAATGAAGACAACTTTATTGAATGCATTATGAAGAGAAGGTGATGGTTTTGGAGTGTTTAGAAGACAAAGAGACAAGCTTTATGTCATTTTTGCATGTCTTGGTCAATGTTTCATCGTAATTGATCATTATTGATCAATTTGCACTCAAGGAAAATGCATTGGAGGGGAGCTACGAAATTGAGAAGCTTTAGGACATAGGAAAAAGTTTGAAGACCATTATTGTCATCCTTGGTCATCATTAGACATTTTCAAGAAGCTAAGTTACCAAGTTTTCTCTCCATTTCTCTCCTTCTTCATGTTTTGGCCAAGCACTCCAAGAACACCTTCCATCACTTTTTAATTTCATCCAACTTGATTTTCTAAACCTAAACACCATTCTAAGAACATCTCTAGTTATGAGTTTTTCCAAAATCATTCATCTTGGGCTTCAAATCCAAGCTTCAAGTTTCTATCAAAAATAAAAAATTTCATCTTTGTGCTTCAAGAGGAACCATTCGGTCAAGACCCCTAAAACCACTCTCCAATCTCTTTTAATTTCATCCAACCTTAGATCTTGAATCTACATGATATTCTAAGCAACTTTCATGTTGGAGACTTTTTCTAAATCATTCATCTTCAAGGAGTTTCTTCAAGATCCATGTTATTGGGTTTTTGAGGTGAAGTATAAGGAAACTTCATTTCTTCTCTTCTTTTTTATGCTCTAAACCATGTTTGATCCATGGTTTTCTTAATCAAGCTTAGTATACTAATTTTTATGTATTTTGTTTTGTATTTGAGAAGCTCTTGGTGATGAAGGACTTGGAAAAAGAAGCAAAACAATGAGTTTTTGAGGATCTTCAAGAGGTAAGAGGGAGATTCATCTCACCAACCAAGCATGGTGGTGAGAGATGGTATTTTATTTGATGGATGTGGAATCCATGTGAGGATTCATATCCATGGTCATGTAATTAATTTGTGGGTGTTTATGAGCTTTGATTAATTTTCTATGCTTGATATGCTTTGCATGATTTTATACTTTGATGATATGCTTGATATGCTATACATGCTTTTATGGCTTTGATGGTATGCTTATATTATTTATGATGAAATATATATGTATATGTCATGACTTGATGGTGGAAAGGAAATTGATTTTTGGCTCCAACATGACCAAGGAAGAGCTACTGTTTTGATGCCCTTGATTAGGGTTCATGTTGAAAGTTTTCAAGAACAAAAGAATTGATTTTTGAGTACTTAGAACATGGTGGATTTGAACAAGACACCTCAAAATAGGTGTTCACAAATTAATATTTTCATGAAAGATGAAAATGGATGATTTGAAGAGTAAGGAAAATAAACAAAGAATTTATTTTTCAAAGAGTACATGAATACGGTTTTAGAAGGATTTTTATTGATTTATTTTGTGTGAAAAGTTTCTAAGTGTTTTACTAAACATGAGATTTAAATGAAAATAGCAATGATAATTTTAAGGATTTGCAAAGAAAGTGAAAAAGGATTTGTAAAGAATGTGAAAAAGGATTTGTAAGGAAAGTAAAAATGAATTTGAACAAATGGGTTTGGTTTTTATAACCATCGGTATTTCGGTTTTGAAAACAAAGAATTTTTAATGGTTTTGTTTGTGTAAAATCATATCAATTTAGAAGAAAAATATTTGATGGCTTCAATGGCCAAAGACTCTACGATTTTTGGAGGATTGGAATAATTTTCGTTTTTATGAAACAAAGTAATTTTAAAGTGGAAACAAAATGTTTGAACAAAATGTTTTAATATAAGGATTTTGGAAAGGGAATCAAAGTATTTTATCACTTGAGAAATGAACTTTCATATGAAAATGAAAAGAAAAGTTGCAAGGGTTTGAATCTGAATTTGTTTTAAAGAGAATTGATTTTAGAATTGATTTGGAAAAAATGGAGAATATAATGATGTTTTGAAAATTTACTAACGTATAATTTATTTTCAAGTTTTGAAATACGTTAGAAAATGTTAAGTTTTGAAACGTTGATTTACATCAATGAAAATGTGATTTTGTGAATTATATTTTGAAAAAGAATTTCTTGAGTAAAGAACTGTGGAAAAATATTTTCTTGAGTAAGAAAATATATTAAATGAAGTGTAAAGTTATATTATTTTGAGAAAAGTTAAAAAAATTTTTAAAGGTCAAGAAATATTTTACGTAATGAAATTGTGGTGAAAAATTATTTACGTATCTTAAAAATATGATTTTTAAGTTACGTAATATGAAAAAAAAAATTCTACGCGATTTTAAATACGTTAAAATATTTCTACGCGATTTGAATTACGTTTAAATATTTTACGTAATCTGAATTACTATTGAAAAATCACTACGTGATGGAAAAGTGATGAATTATTTTTACGTGATTGTGAAAATAGCGGAAAATTATTATGAGATTTGGAAAGTGTTTTAAATATTTTGGAGAATGATAGAAAATGATTTACGGGACGTAAAAGAATGATTTTTAAGTTACGCAATTTTTGAAACAGTGAAAAAAAAATAATACTATGCGATTTGAGAAACGTATATTTTTACGCGATTGAGAAAAATGTTGAAAAATTAGTACGTGTTTTAAAAGTGCAACAGAAGAGTTGCGGTATTTTGAAAACGTAATGAGAAATATTCTTGTATTGTGAAAACGTAATGAAGTGTCGGTATTGTGAAAATATAACGAAACATTTCAAAATTTTGAAAACGTAACATAAGGGTTACGATATTTTGAAAACGTAATGTAAACATTTTGGAATTGTGAAAACGTAACAGAAACATTTTGGAATTGTGAAAATGAAACGGAAATGTTGCAATTTTGAAAACACAATGAAAGTGTTTTATAACTATGAAAATATGATAACATGATTTATTTGTTATAAAAATAAGTATAATTCTTGTGGAACCAGGTGTATAAACATTGTGTGAGAAAATGACGTGTTTTACTGTGATTGGCATTTGGTGCATTATACATGCATTGGAAAAATATGCGTTGAGGCATATGATTGAACAAATGAAATGGAAAAGATTTGGCCCTTTGGGGTTGGACTTGCACGGATATACTCATGCATTTTATATGGCCCTTGTGGTTGAAGAGGGAATGAGAATTGATAGTGAGGTCTATGATGGATCTTGGGGGCGTCGAGGCGCGGCGGTCGACTAAGTGGACAGCTGGCGAGTACCTTGTGTCACTTGGCGATGCAGTCTGGTGCAACGCATTGACAATACCCGACAAGAACACGATTCTTTTCAACAACTGGAAGATTGTCTTTGGGCTAAGGCTGACAATTGACAGAGCATTCTCCTCGAAATTGTGAAAACCTCCATGGAGTTGTTTTTGAAAAACTGAGTCTATGTGCACATGCATAACATATGCATAAATTTGAGTATCCATATCTGCATGATATATATTAATTGAGGAATATTGGCTATGACAATTGTTTTGAAATACTTGGATGATGATGATGATAATCATGTTGATGGCATTATTGTGATTATTGTGTGATGATAATAATGTTAATAGTATGATGATGATAGTTGATTAATGTTGAGTGCATTATTGAAATTCTGGTATGACATATCTGTATGATATTGCTGTTTGTGTTATCTCTGTGCTGCCATGTTGGTATTGGCGTAGGTGATCTCACCTCTTTGTTATGTTGTTTTGCTGTGTCTGTACTGTTAAAACAAAATAATAGAAGGATCGAGTTGTCTTAGACATAACGGGCAATGGATACTCTGAGATTGGTGACAACAATAAGGAGTGGACATTCAGGACTCGAAGGTGTGCAGTGTTGACAAAGAACAGATGTAGAACAGATGTCTGATGCAACAAGATAGATACACAACAGAATAAGTATGTTAAGTTTTAACGCTAGTGTTGTACCGTGCTATTAAGTAGGACCCGTCATGGGGTTTGCTACTGTTAAAAAAAAGAAGAAGAGTCTGTTAGTTTTATATTTCTCTTTAAATTATGAAATATTAATTAGTGTCAATATTGCATAATGAATAGTTGAAATATGATTTTCAATATTACTTAATATTTTCAGTAAATTTATGTTTCAGTAAAGAAGAAATTTTAAAACCCACTTTTTATAACTCAAACTTTGTGCATATTTCTTTTCATATTATGAGTCGGGAGTCAGATATGTGATACCCTAGGGAGGGTGTTACATTAGTTGGTATCAGAGCACGGTTTGAGTCTTTTGGGGTTTGTGGTTAGGTCTGTTTTGCTTGTGTTGTGTTCTCTGTGTTATTGATTTCCGAAAGGAAATAATGTTGTTTATAATGGATATCAGATCCATTGTATTTCGATCCGCACGCCTCGAGAAAAAAAAAAGAAGGGAAATGGCTCGAGATAGTTATACATGTGTGGAAATGGAACATGTTACTAGTAATAGAGTTGCAGCTACGGGAGCAACGGGAGCAATGTGGAAGGATAACTGCAGGAACAAAGGATCGCTGAACAGCAGAAACTGGAAGATGAAGTTCAGGATCTAATGGAAGAGAATCAGTCTTAGAATATAAGATTTCGTAATTTTGGAACCCGATATTTTTAAGGATATTTGGAAAGTGATTGATTTCAACGGAAGATGTATTTATAACCATTGAGGAAACCAATGGCAGTAACTGATGTGAAAGAAGGTTCTTAATGAAAGAATGTACGTCAAGAAAATAAACGTTTATTTGAAATGGTTACATCTGGTTTCCATTTTATTTTGATTCGTCCATCTTTGAAGAAAAGAAATGAATCGTGATAGACGTACGCGTATGGAAGCGAGACATAATGGTGGTGATATGACTACAACTTTGGAAGTAATACAAACAATGGCTGAAGGAATTATATAGCAAACTCAGAAGATTGTTCCGCAGCAAGAATTGATTTCGTAAGCTAAGATTTTGTTAGAGTTAAATCAATCTCAGGATGAGAGACCCTTTAACGTTGGACTATATTGGTTACGAAAAAAAAAAGGGAAATCGTAAGGTCAAGCGATTCCAACAGAAAATGTACTTGCAATCTTCAAGAAGTCAACAATAACAACAATCTTGTGGAGAAAATACTAGTAATGATAGGTTTAGTTTGACTGTGATATCTGCACCGGAATATAAGAAGTGTGGAAAGGAGCACTTAACGAAAGATTGTACGTTAAGGAAATAATTTGTTTTAAGTGCGGGGGAAGTTTGGAACACAATCTTTGAAAATAGAATTCAAATGAAAATAGAGTTTTCTGTTAGTAAAATCTCAGGTAGTAGGAAGTGTTCAGAGCGGAAGATTTAAACAACGAAGATTGTATCATTGGAGCTAATCTTATAAACCACACTGAATATTTCTGTGAATAACCTATTCCTTATGGCATATGATTGAGTAGATCAGTTATATGTTAGAGTTATTTGTAATCCTCTGATTTGTTTACTTCTGTTTCTATTCTTAGCCTATCGAGCTACTCAAGTTATTCAAATTGTTGTTATGGATCAAATCTTTGGGTTAGTTTGATCTGTCATTCAAAATTTTTATATAGGTTGATCTGTTTTCTAAACAGATGTGATCTTTCAAAACTCAAAACTTTGTGTTAGTTTGATCTGTTTCATAAACAGACATGATATTTGAAAATGGATTGGTTATTTTCCAACCATATCCTATGAGATTGTCTCAATACAGTGTTAGTATTTCAGAAAAACTCATTCTTAAAAATCAGGCAAAATCAAATTCTTGTTAAATATGTTTGGTAACATATTAGATCATTTCGCTACCTTTTCTTCCTAAACCTCTATAATGTTCTTTCATATATTGCATTTGCAAGAAAGAATATTTTGCAAGAAAGCATATTCCTATTTAAAATCCATGTCATAGTATTTGATATAATGCGGTTGAAAGGAGAATTCGACTAGTGAGACATTTCCTGGTAAGAAGCTAAAGCTGGAGAATGAAGTGATATGAGGATAAGAAAATTTTAAGTAATACATTATATTAGTTGGAAGTTATCTGAGAAAAACTATTCTAGGTATGAATGAGGGATGGTAGCCGTTGTATTGATATCAGAGAATTCATTCTTGAAGATCGAGTTACATCCAATTCTTTGCTGAATATGTTTGATAACATATTTGATTCGTTTTGTTCTTTTCCACAATGTTTTCTTTGATCTACTGCAACTGCAGGAATATCTTGCAAGAGAGAATATTCCTATTTATATCCAGGTCAAAGTATCAAAGTGGCGCAATGGAAGCGTGGTGGATTCTTCAAAAATTGAAGAAGTCTGTCTATGGGAAAAGTTAAGACGGTAATGGAAAACCGTAGAAAAAAAATTATTAAGATATTTGTTTGATCAGGAGAAGTGAATAAGAGATCAAGAACTTTCAATGGTTTAGAATCGTTTGGAATAACGTAAGAGGTGAAACTACATGAGAAGCGAAGAAAGATAAAGGAATAATGTCATTATTATTCCGAGGGTGTGAAATCATGGTCATGAAATTTCGAGGACGAAATTTACGTAGAAAAGGGAGTAATGTAACACCCCAAAATTTTCGTATCTCTTAAACTTGATAATTTTGACGGTTAATGTAATTTTCTTGTTTAGTAATTTTTCAATGATTGTAAAATTATTTTGTTTATTCCATCAAGCATATTTGATCGTTTTGAGTGATTTACTCGTGTCGGAAAATAAAAATTTTTGGTAGGGAAAACTTTACGTAATTTAATTTTTACCGTTAGGTAATTAATTTACGTAATCTGATTAGATATTTGTGAATTTTTTAATTTTTGTGATTTTATGTGTGATTTTAAAATTTTTATGGTTTGTGGGCCCCACGAGGTGTATGTGGGCCCATGTGGCCATATGTGGGCCAGTGGGTCTCACAAAGTGAAAAAATTTTCTACGCATAGAAAAATTTGTACTGTTTAGACGGAGACAGGAGATCTTACTACACCTGAATCCGGAAATAGTTTTTAAAATTTTATTGTACTGTGTTTTGTACTGTATTTAATTATCGGATGATAAAAATACAGTAAAAATATTATTTGTAGGATACAAGAATAAATATTATCTTTGCGTAGTCAAAAAGAGAGCTTGACTTGATTTATACCCTTGGATGAGAATACTTAGTTTGAATATTAACCATTGATTTAATCAAAGGTTAAACAAACTTAATAAAAAAGCTTGGATAATATCCATTGATTTAATCAATGGTGTGAGAATAAGCAGTTAGGAAGACTTTGATATCAACCATAGATGTAATCAAAGGTGTAGAATTGGTCTTGAAAAATGACAAAGACCATTTATAACCATTGGATTTAGATTAAATCAAGGGTGGAGATTTAATCTTAAAAAGTAACAAAGACCATTTATGACCATTGGATGAAGAATTAATCAAGGGTAGAGATTTGGTCTTCTAAAATGGCAAAGACTAAATATGACCCTTGGATTTAAAATTTGAAGAAGCAATCTTGACCCTTAATTTTGGAGACACATCTAACGGCTAGAATTTAAAGGAGAAAAATCCAATGGCCTAGATTTAGTCTTCTAAAATTAAAAATCTACCTAAATCCTAACCATTGAATTAATCAAAGGCTAAAAATGCTTCAAATGGTGGCAAATAATGAAGACAACTTTATTGAATGCATTATAAAGAGAAGGTGATGGTTTTGGAGTGTTTAGAAGACAAAGAGACAAGCTTTATGTCATTTTTGCATGTCTTGGTCAATGTTTCATCGTAATTGATCATTATTGATCAATTTGCACTCAAGGAAAATGCATTGGAGGAGCTACGAAATTGAGAAGCTTTAGGACATAGGAAAAAGTTTGAAGACCATTATTGTCATCCTTGGTCATCATTAGACATTTTCAAGAAGCTAAGTTCCAAGTTTTCTCTCCATTTCTCTCCTTCTTCATGTTTTGGCCAAGCACTCCAAGAACACCTTCCATCACTTTTTAATTTCATCCAACTTGATTTTCTAAACCTAAACACCATTCTAAGAACATCTCTAGTTATGAGTTTTTCCAAAATCATTCATCTTGGGCTTCAAATCCAAGCTTCAAGTTTCTATCAAAAATAAAAAATTTCATCTTTGTGCTTCAAGAGGAACCATTCGGTCAAGACCCCTAAAACCACTCTCCAATCTCTTTTAATTTCATCCAACCTTAGATCTTGAATCTACATGATATTCTAAGCAACTTTCATGTTGGAGACTTTTTCTAAATCATTCATCTTCAAGGAGTTTCTTCAAGATCCATGTTATTGGGTTTTTGAGGTGAAGTATAAGGAAACTTCATTTCTTCTCTTCTTTTTTATGATCTAAACCATGTTTGATCCATGGTTTTCTTAATCAAGCTTAGTATACTAATTTTTATGTATTTTCTTTTGTATTTGAGAAGCTCTTGGTGATGAAGGACTTGGAAAAAGAAGCAAAACAATGAGTTTTTGAGGATCTTCAAGAGGTAAGAGGGAGATTCATCTCACCAACCAAGCATAGTGGTGAGAGATGGTATTTTATTTGATGGATGTGGAATCCATGTGAGGATTCATATCCATGGTCATGTAATTAATTTGTGGGTGTTTATGAGCTTTGATTAATTTTCTATGCTTGATATGCTTTGCATGATTTTATAGCTTTGATGATATCTTGATATGCTATACATGCTTTTTTATGGCTTTGATGGTATGCTTATATTATTTATGATGAAATATATATATATATATATATGCCATGACTTGATGGTGGAAAGGAAATTGATTTTTGGCTCCAACAATGACCAAGGAAGAAGCTACGATTTTGATGCCCTTGATTAGGGTTCATGTTGAAAATTTTCAAGAACAAAAGAATTGATTTTTGAGTACTTAGAACATGGTGGATTTGAACAAGACACCTCAAAATAGGTGTTCACAAATTAATATTTTTATGAAAGATGAAAATGGATGATTTGAAGAGTAAGGAAAATAAACAAAGAATTTATTTTTCAAAGAGTACATGAATACGGTTTTAGAAGGATTTTTATTGATTTATTTTGTGTGAAAAGTTTCTAAGTGTTTTACTAAACATGAGATTTAAATGAAAATAGCAATGATAATTTTAAGAATTTGCAAAGAAAGTGAAAAAGGATTTGTAAAGAAAGTGAAAAAGGATTTGTAAGGAAAGTAAAAATGAATTTGAACAAATGGGTTTGGTTTTTATAACCATCGGTATTTCGGTTTTGAAAACAAAGAATTTTTAATGGTTTTGTTTGTGTAAAACCATATCAATTTAGAAGAAAAATATTTGATGGCTTCAATGGCCAAAGACTCTACGATTTTTGGAGGATTGGAATAATTTTGGTTTTTATGAAACAAAGTAATTTTAAAGTGGAAACAAAATGTTTGAACAAAATGTTTTAGTATAAGGATTTTGGAAAGGGAATCAAAGTATTTTATCACTTGAGAAATGAACTTTCATATGAAAATGAAAAAGAAAAGTTGCAAGGGTTTGAATCTTAATTTGTTTTGAAGAGAATTGATTTTAGAATTGATTTGGGAAAAATGGAGAATATAATGATGTTTTGAAAATTTATTAACGTATAATTTATTTTCAAGTTTTGAAATACGTTAGAAAATGTTAAGTTTTGAAACGTTGATTTACATCAATGAAAATGTGATTTTGTGAATTATATTTTGAAAAAGAATTTCTTGAGAAAAAGCTGTGGAAAAATATTTTCTTGAGTAAGAAAATATATTAAATGAAGTGTAAAGTTATATTATTTTGAGAAAAGTTAAAAAAGAATTTTTAAAGGTCAAGAAATATTTTCTGTAATGAAATTGTGGTGAAAAATTATTTACGTATCTTAAAAATGTGATGTTTAAGTTACGTTATATGAAAAAAAATTTCTACGCGATTTTAAATACGTTAAAATATTTCTACGCGATTTGAATTACGTTTAAATATTTTACGTAATCTGAATTACTATTGAAAAATCACTACGTGATGGAAAAGTGATGAATTATTTTTACGTGATTGTGAAAATAGCGGAAAATTATTATGAGATTTGGAAAGTGTTTTAAATATTTTGGAGAATGATAGAAAATGATTTACGGGACGTAAAAGAATGATTTTTAAGTTACGCAATTTTTGAAACAGTGAAAAAAAAATAATACTATGCGATTTGAGAAACGTATATTTTTACGCGATTGAGAAAAATGTTGAAAAATTAGTACGTGTTTTAAAAGTGCAACAGAAGAGTTGCGGTATTTTGAAAACGTAACAGAAATGTTACTGTATTGTGAAAACGTAACAGAAGTGTCACGGTATTGTGAAAATATAACAGAAACATTTCAAAATTTTGAAAACGTAACATAAGTGTTACGATATTTTGAAAACGTAATGTAAACATTTTGGAATTGTGAAAACGTAACAGAAACATTTTGGAATTGTGAAAATGAAACGGAAATGTTGCGCAATTTTGAAAACACGATGAAAGTGTTTTATAACTATGAAAATATGATAACATGATTTCGCTGTTGTAAATACAGTATGATTACTGTGGAACCAGTGTATAAACATTGTGTGAGAAAATGACGTGTTTTACCTGTGATTGGCATTTGGTGCATTATACATGCATTAGAAAAATATGCGTTGAGGCATATGATTGAACAAATGAAATTGGAAAAGATTTGGCCCTTTGGGGTTGGACTTGCATGGATATACTCGTGCATTGTATATGGCCCTTGTGGTTGAAGAGGGAATGAGAATTGATAGTGAGGTCTATAATGGATCTTGGGGGCGTCGAGGCGCGGCGGTCGACCAAGTGGACAGCTGGCGAGTACCTTGTGTCACTTGGCGATGTAGTCCGTTGCAACGCATTGATGATACCCGACAAGAACACGATTCTTTTCAACAACTGGAAGATTGTCTTTGGGCTAAGGCTGACAATTGACAGAGCATTCTCCTCGAAATTGTGAAAACCTCCATGGAGTTGTTTTTGAAAAACTGAGTCTATGTGCACATGCATAACATATGCATAAATTTGAGTATCCATATCTGCATGATATATATTAATTGAGGAATATTGACTATGACAATTGTTTTGAAATACTTGGATGATGATGATGATAATCATGTTGATGGCATTATTGTGATTATTGTGTGATGATAATAATGTTAATAGTATGATGATGATAGTTGATTAATGTTGAGTGCATTATTGAAATTCTGGTATGACATATCTGTATGATATTGTTGTTTGTGTTATCTTTGTGCTGCCATGTTGGTATTGGCGTAGGTGATCTCACCTCTTTGTTATGTGGTTTTGCTGTGTCTGTACTGTTAAAACAAAATAATAGAAGGATCGAGTTGTCTTAGACATAACGGGCAATGAATACTCTAAGATTGGTGACAACAATAAGGAGTGGACATTCAGGACTCGAAGGTGTGCAATGTTGACAAAGAACAGATGTAGAACAGATGTCTGATGCAACAAGATAGATACACAACAGAATAAGTATGTTAAGTTTTAACGCTAGTGTTGTACCGTGCTATTAAGTAGGACCCGTCATGGGGTTTGCTACTGTTAAAAAAAAAAGAAGAGTCTGTTAGTTTTATATTTCTCTTTAAATTATGAAATATTAATTAGTGTCAATATTGCATAATGAATAGTTGAAATATGATTTTCAATATTACTTAATATTTTCAGTAAATTTATGTTTCAGTAAAGAAGAAATTTTAAAACTCACTTTTTATAACTCAAACTTTGTGCAAATTTCTTTTCAGATTATGAGTCGGGAGTCAGATATGTGATACCCTAGGGAGGGTGTTACAATTGGGGTCTTGGCCGTGAGCTAGAGAAGAAGAAAAGGAGAGAAAATGTTTTGTGAGCTTTAGCTTTTGGTGATGATCAAGAATGATCAAGAAGAACAATAATGGTGTCTTGAAACTTTGCTATGACTTAAGGCCATCACAAAACCATCCCCCCCTCCTTGTACACTCAATGAGTGACCAATTTCACTAGCCACCTTTTTGAGCATTGTTAGCCATTGAGTAGATCAATGGTGAGTATTAATGTAGATTCTAATTATAGCCTCTAGATGTAAGACTATATCTAGGCCATTGGATCTTTCTTCTTACAATCCTAGCCATTAGATGTATCTCCAAAATGAAGGGTCAAGATCACCTCTTCATACTTTCCATCCAATGGTCATAAATGGTCCTAGCCATTTTATAAGACCAATTCTTCACCGTTGATTAAATCGATAGTTGATATCCAAAGGCTTCAACATTAAGCTTGCTTCCTATTGGTCCGTCATAAAGCTGTCATAACCACTAATGTTGACTAAACAGTAAAATACTTATTTTTATCTACTATTACCCTTCAAACAATATTTTTACTATATTTTTATTGTCCGAGAATTAAATACAGTACAAAATACAGTAAAAGAAAATTTCAAAAACTATTTTTGGATTCAGGATTAGTAAGATCCCCTATCTCTGTCTTAACAGTACAAAATTTTCTGGCTGCAAAAAATTTTTCACTTTTCAGGACCCACCTAAGCCCACATACAGCCCCCTTGGGCCCACAAATAGCCCATGGATAATATTAAAATAATCAAAGAAATATAAAAATTTTATGATCATCCACTCATAAAAATTATAAAACTTACGAAAATTAAATCAGATTACGTAAAATAATTAAGACTTAACAGTAATAATTAAAATACGTAAGATTTTCCCCGGCCCGAAAATTATTATTTTCCTGACACGGAGTAAATCACACAAAACGATCAAATGTACTGATGGAATATTCAAAATAATTTTATAGTACACATAAATCACTAAACAGTAGAATTCTGTTATTACTGTCAATATTACTATCAAATAGTTAGAAAGTTTGGGATGTTACATAGGGTGTTACATAAGTAGTCTTTCACCTTATCTTTAAATTCTAATTTTATTTCCCCCCCACCACCACCACACATTTTTGTTGGTTGAAAACAGAAGAAGGAAAAACAAAACAAAAGAGGAAGGAAGGGAGAGGGGAAGAAGAGGAGCAAGGGAGGAAATCCAAAGGGGAAGCAAAGCTTTGTTCATCTTCATCATGTTTTGAGGCAGAGGTCCTTGATTCTTACTCTTTTTCCCTAATCTTCATCTTGTTCCTTGAATGGTTTGATGAGGAATAATGATTCTTGGGTGAGAAGAGAAAGAGTTGATGATTGAATGAGAAATGGGAAAATCTTGAGATTCATAATTTCCTAGTGATGATTTGATAATGTCTGAATGCTTGAATCTCTAGTATTTGTTGCTATGGAATTGATTATTGATATTTTGATGTTTAAATGATGATAGAAATTGAGTTTGAGGGTGGAAAACTTGGTTTTGGACCAAATTTATGCAGAAATGTATTTTGCAGAATGGTCATGCCTAGGTGCAGGATTTCCACGCCTAGGCATGGACTGATCAGTTTTCAGTTCAGGCGAGACTGAGAGTGTCACGTCTAGGCATGAGATTTCTATGCCTAGGCATGAGACAACCACGCCTAGGCGTGAGAGGTTCATGCCTATGCATGAGACAGGGTAGAATCTTGACAACTTGTAGTATTTGTGGCATAACTTGAGCTACAGACATCAGATTAACCTTATTCTTGTGGCATTTGAAAGCTAAGACATAAGGCTTCATGTTGTATAAATTTCAAAATTTTAGAAGTTATGATGCACATTTGGTATAATCTTGAATATCAACATTTTTAGGCAAAATTTGAGGTATTTTAGGGATGTTTTGAGCCCTATGAACACTAGTATTGGCTCCCTTCTATAATAAGGTTGAACCCTAGTAAATTGGCTCCCTTATGTAATAATGCAATAAGGTTGAACCCCAATATTGGCTTCCTTATATAATAAGGTTGAACCCTAGTATTGGCTCCTTTATGCAATAAGGTTGAACCCTAGAATTGGCTCCCTTATATAATAAGGTTGAACCCTAGTATTGGCTCCCTTATGCAATAAGGTTAAACCCTAGAATTGGTTTCCTTATATAATAAGGTTGAACCCTAGTATTGGCTCCCTTATATAATAAGGTTGAACCTTAGTAAATTGGTTCTCTTATGCAATAATGCAGTATGGTTGAACCATAGTAAATTGGCTGCCTTATGCAATAAGGTTGAACCCTAGTATTGACTCTCTTATGTAATAAGGTTGAATCCTAGTATTAGCTCCCTTATATAATAAGGTTGAACCTTAGCATTGGCTCTCTTATGCAATAAGGTTATACCCTAGAATTGGTTTCCTTATATAATAAGGTTGAACCCTAGTATTGCCTCCCTTATATAATAAAGTTGAACTCTAGTAAATTGGTTCTCTTATGCAATAATGCAATATGGTTGAACCCTAGTAAATTGGCTCCCTTATGCAATAAGGTTGAACCCTAGTATTGACTCTTTTATGTAATAAGGTTGAACCCTAGTATTGGCTCCCTTATATAATAAGGTTGAACCATATTCAGACTGTTCCTTTGTTAATTAAAGTTGAACCAGAATATACATATAAGTAAAATTGATATTTTACAATTGAGAAGTCATTTGTTAGATATCAATAGTGATTTTATGAGTTATAATTTTTAGTTGTATATTTCTTATACTTGAATCAATGCCATGAAATGTATATTATTATTGATAATATTATGTTCTCACCCCATTTTATGTTTCATGAATAGTAAGACAAGACTCAACCATGGAACTCAAGAAAAATAGAGGGAAAAAGAAGAAAACGTCTATAGATTAAATAGTTTTAGTTTTTTATTTTTTATAACAACTCCTGTAATTAGTTACTATGAGTTGTGTTATGTTGTATTTATTACCTCTTCCCTTGAGGCTTTTGTATATAAATATGTATAACTTTTGTTTAACGTGGCTCTCCATATTTATTTGTATAAATGATATGAGACTAGTTTATTAGATAAGTTAGTGGTAGCATAACTAATACCATTTATCTTTCTCTCTCTCTCTCTCTCTCTCTCTCTCTCTCTCTCTCTCTATATATATATATATATATATATATCGAGGTAATTGTATTAGGATGTTACATTATGGTATCAAAGTTGTTCATCATGTGAGCCGGTGTATAGACTGACTAAGTTTAGATAAGATAAAGTTTTTCTGCTTAGTGTTATGCATTTCTTGTCTCTTTTGTGAGATGTTTGCATGACTTGGCGTTGTTTAAATGATATTAGCTACTGTTACACTATTACATGGTATTGAGATTGATCATCTCAATATTTATTTCCCTTTTTAGACTTAACTAATATTTACAGTTCGAAACTTGCTAACGCACTTCAAAACCCAAAGGGTGAGCTATACGTTAGTACTTTTCAAGTGTTTATTTTATTTCTCTTCCTTACTTAATTTCTCTAATTAAGCTTCTAAAATAATTTCATTTATTTTATTCTCTAAAATCCATTGAATTGAGTTCTCTTTTAATTTAACTCCATAGTCCACACTTAGAAAATGATTTTGGATCAAAGATATCATAAATGGCATGTTGGCCGAAATCACTATGTTCTCTATAAATCATCTTTAAATTATTTTCTATTATCCAAGTCCTTGTAATCATTAATCTAATTAAATTAATTAATCGATGATTTAGAAAATAATTGAGAACATCTTGGCTCTCTTTATGGTGGTGAAGTCGTGAGCTTCATGTGTTCTTTGGAATACTCATGCAAATCCTCATCATGTTATTCACATCCTACTACATACAATAGCTATCATACTTGCATAAACACATATTAAAAACATATATCAAAGTTATAGACATGCTTGCATCAAAAATCATCACAAATAGAAAAAACTTTAAACAACCAAGTGAATGAATCCTTATGGATTCTTCACCACAAACATATCCATTTTATCACCACCAATATATGGTTGATGAGATTAAATCTCCCTCTTACCTCTAAGGAAGACAAATCTCCTTCTAGCTTGATCCTAGGGACCTCGTGTAGCTCCAAATAAAACCCTAGCAAAGTTAAACGATTTATAAAGTCATAACTAAGGTTGAAAAAGAAAAATCATGGATCAATCATGGCTTATGACTTCAACAACAAGTTTAGAAACAAGAAACAATGATTTTCACCTTGTATAGGAGAAACTTCAAGGTTGTTTTCCAAGCTTTAAATGGATGATTTTGTAGAAACTCACAACTTGAAAGATGTCTACAATGATGTTTAGGTTTGAGAAGTGGTGTTGGATAAAATTTTAGTATAGTTATGGTGTGATAGCTGTGAGCTTCACAAAGGAGAAAAGGAGAGAATTTTGGTGAACTTGCTTTAGAAGAAATGATGAAGATGAAATGAATCAACCAAGAGTCATCCTTAGCTACTCCTAAAGCCCTTTGGCCGTGAAGCTTCCAAAGGTGGTGGCCACTTTGGTTGACCACTCAAGACTCCTAATGACCTTAGATGAGATCAATGGTTGATCTTCAAAGCTTAACCTCCAAGC
Source organism: Ormosia emarginata (assembly GCA_029884605.1). Lineage (NCBI taxonomy): Eukaryota > Viridiplantae > Streptophyta > Magnoliopsida > Fabales > Fabaceae > Ormosia > Ormosia emarginata. The sequence continues at coordinate 724,370 of JAQQTP010000074.1, forward strand.
TTGTTTCCTATAGGCTATAGGAAATCAAGTCATCAAATTCTTGAACCTTCTTGAAGTGTCTTGGCCAAATTGATCAATGGGAGAGCAAACCAAGTTTTGATTCATTTGGTTTCCTAGTTAGGTTTAGGAAAATCTAGTTAGGTTGCTTAGTTACTTGGTTAACCATCTAGTTACTTAGGATGACTCCTAGCTAACTAGGTTTGTTACATTTAGTTACTACTTAGGCTTTTTAGATTAACTTAGTTAAGTTTAAGCAAACTTAGTTAGGTTTTCTAGTTACTAACTAAATAATCCAACCATTATTGTTGACTACTTCCTATTGGCTTACAAAATTCAAGCCAATATCGTTGACCAATTTTTATTAGTTCATTGAATTGTAAGTTACAAAGACTTTTCCGGTTCCCATTGTCCACTGAGTAGAAGCTACTGCCTTAAAGTCAGTAGGTATTGTCTACCAGATAATAAAATAATATTAAAATATAAAATATTTTTATTTCACAGATAAATTCTAAAAATTAAAAGATTGCTACATATATCACTTGGAATTGGGTTTTGTAAGATCCTCCAGCTCCGAATAATCGAGATAAAGATTTTCTCCGCCCGAAAATTATTATTTTCCTGACTCGGGGTAAATCACACACAACAATCAAATACAGTCACAAAATAGTCAAAATAGTTTTACAGCACACAAAAAACACAAAACAGTACATTTTAGACATTACTGTAAAATTAGTAAAATTTGGGGTGTTACATTTCCTACTTCGTCTTTAAAGACCTTATTCATCATTCTTTGGTAAGTCACCCTTGCATTCTTCAAACTAAAGGGTATAACCTTGTAGCAGTAGCTTACTTTATCAGTGATGAAGGCGGTCTTATCTTCATCTCTGGGGTACATTGGAATCTGGTTGTACCCGGAGTATGCATCCATGAATGACAGCAAACAAAAACCTGAGGAGTTGTCCCCCAATTTGTCTACGTTGGGAAATGGATATGGATCTTTAGGGCAGGTTTTGTTCAAGTCTGTATAATCTACACATAATCTTCATTTCCCATTTGACTTTTTCACCAGGACCACGTTGGATAACCATGTAGTATATGGTACTTCCCTGATGAAGTTGACACTGAGCAACTCCTTCACCTGTTTGTCAATAACCTGTTGCCTTTCTAGGTGTTCGCTCTTTTGCTTACAGCATGTGCACGGGTTGCACTTGTAATATAGCCAAAAGTCAGATATCGTTCCCACAAGGAATAAAGGCATTTCTAATACTAAATATCAACCAATAACTTAAATAATTCTATTCAAGAACATAATAATCAGGAAAAGTGCATTTAAACTAATCTAAAGACTAAAAAGCAATAAAGAAAAATTAAAGATAATGGTTAAAGATTAGGGAATCCTTCTTCACCTTCTACTTCAATTAATAACATGCATCCCTTTAAGCGATATTAATGAATGAGTTAAGTTAGCTTGAGAATCTACTTTAGTTAAAAGTCTATGTCTAGGGCAATCAATCACGTTTCATTTAACTAATTCACTATGTTTCCATGAGAATTAGCACAAACTCCATTCTTGAAGATCTATTCTCAAACACTTGCTATACATGGTCAAGAGGTATATGTCTATCCCATTAGCGAATCATCTCACCTAAGCCAATTGAATGAACTAGAACATGCATCAATCATACCATGTCCATATTCACAAATCCCTATGTCTAGTTCATTTGAAATACTAAGATCATGCCATTGATGGTCAATCAAGAGTAAGCATTAAGCATAGGTATGGAAGAACAAAACCAAATATCAATATAAACTCAAAGAAGTACTAAATCATTAATATCCATGCAATGATTCAAAATAATCCCTAAATTCAACTTAGTTACATCATGAAACACAAAAATCTATCACAAAAATCATGTTCATGGAAGATGGAGGAGAGAAAAGCAAACAAAAAGAGGAAGGAAGCTCATAGATATGACTTTGATGGTTGAATCTCCTTCCATGAAGAAGATGGCCTCCAACATTGGCTTCTCTAGCCTCCTCTTAGCCCAAAAAATGGATTCCTAATGCAGCTTTCTAATGTAGTAATTGTCCATTGGATAATAACATATATTAAAAATCCTACCACATTATCCTAATGTAATCTACTTTATATCTAATCAAGCTGACTTTAATTCAAATTAGTGTACCTTAATTAAGAAGCTTCTTTGAGAAGCTTTGGCCAAATGATAACCTTGCCCTTGGCTTATTGGGGAAGCCAAAAACTTCCCCCTCTCTCCTCCTTATTGCCGCGGCAATGCCCTCCAAGGGAGGCAAAAATTTTGCCTCCCCACTTAACCTAAACCACTTAAAATATCTCCACTTTTACAACACTTTCTCTCTCTAACTTCACCTTCTTCAATTTCTCTCCACCTTCTCTTTACTCCTTCTCCTTCACTACGAAATTGCAGCCCCATTAGAGACCATCATCATTCATCTTTTCTCTTCACCAAGCTCATTTCTACACTCACCTTCACATTCTCTACATCTTTCATTTAGAAAGTTTCTCCAAAATCCAACATTTCCTCCACTGTCTTCCAAGGCAAAGCTTCTAACTTTGAGGTAAATTTTTCATTTTTCTTCTCTTTTCTCTTCATTTTCGTGTTCCATGGTCTCTTTGATGACCATGGATCCATTCTTTTTCCACCATTGGTGTTAACTCATTGTCTTGAAAATCCTAGGGTTTTGAAGGCTCAAAATCGAAATCACCAAGAAGCTAGAAGGAGACCATTTTCGTGATTCTTCCTTAGGTAAGAGGGAGATTACTCACTTCAACCATTTTTTGGTGGTGAGGGAACCTTGTGTGCTTGTTGATGGAGAAATCCATCTTTGTATGCTCACTTTATTTAGTAATTTTGCATGTTTATATATTCTTGAATTGGATTGATGCTTGATTGGTAATCTTAGACATATTGGATGTGTTGAATATGCTTGATCATGTTAGGGTTGCTAAATGGAAAATTTGGAGTTTCCTACCCTAATATGGTGCCACGGTTTTGACTAGAATTTAGGGGAGTAAAATTGTTTTTGTACACAAATAAATAAAGCTTTTGTAATTAAATGTTGAATGATAACATTGAAGTTAATGAATGGAAAGTTTTAAGGGTTTAATACCCCAAAAGGGAGACCACGGTTTTGGCTTGAAACCATAAGAGATTGGATTGATTTTGGTGAACAAAAATTTAAATGATTAGATATCAAGGAGTTAAGGCATAAAATGGAAGAAAATTTGGAACTTGAAAACCTAGTGAGGCTACGGTTTTAGAGGGAAAACCTTGAGGCTAAATGATGCCTTGGTGCATCTTTTGAGACTAAAAATTAGAGACATGCATAATTCTTAATGAAGTGGAAGAATTAAAATTGAATAATGACATTTCAGAAAGCCACAGTTTTGAAGGGGGCATTTACCTTAAAATTTTCATAATTGACCTTAAGTGCAAGACTTTGCAAATGTGGATCCATAATGTGGACTTGTGTTAATTGATGAATCACGATAACATGTTGATGTTGAAAAATGAACAAATATGCCATGGTGGTATGCTTATGAAATGCATCATTGATAAACATACATGATGTACATTGAGTCATCATGCATATGTGTTATCTGTAGGATATTGTTTGAAAGGCAGTGTATGCCTAGGAGTTGAATAACACCTATGTGCGGATGCGAATAGACTAAGCATAGGGTCATAGTGGTTGGCCCTAGGGTCGTCGGGGTGTGGGTGTCTCACAATAGACAGTGGTAGCTCCACTGGAGTCGTGGGATAGACCGATGCAAACACACTGACGATTCGGACTGAGACGCTGTCCTATGTCGCGATCAACTGTTGAGGTGTCATGTATAAGCCATTTGCACAACTATTTTATGAGATGAAGCACACTGTTTTTAAGGCTAACGATATACTGATATTATTTCTTGATCATTCACTCTGAAAATGTTAATGTCTAGCTCCATGGAGTAGGAATTTTGGTACCATTTGCATTGTGAACTGTTAGTCTCATAATTCATTGAGCATAAGTATCTAGTATTATGAAAATTATCAGTGATTATTACTACAATAATTATTTAATTGCTCGAACTGTTGAATATTAGAAATGTTGTTGTTGTCTACCTGTTATTGATGATGTTTACTATTATTTATTATTGTTCTGCTCTTACCGTAAATTTCAATTATCATTGTATTTATATATGGGTGTCCAGCGCCATTTTGTTTTCTTACTGCCATTTTGGTACTGAAAGCTAGGTGTCTCACCTCTTTCTGTATTTTCTATATTTCCTGTATTTTCTGTATTTCGGTTGGACTGTGTACCTCTGAGAAGACGTTCGTGAGGAAGAGAAGGAAACGACTGAGTTTCCGAGGTTCTGGCCGCACTACGACTGAAGTTTATCAAGGATGACATCGTGCCCTCGTGGATTTTTGGGCTACACACGGATCACTTTTCACGGAGGTCCCGATTGCTGGCACATTAATGTATAGACGGACGTTGCGTGTACCATGGAGAGCTGACGGTGTCCTTGGCATGGGGTTGTTATGATGCCCCTATTTTTGATTTTCATGCTTTTGTCTGGTTAGAGTTTTATCTGCCCGTTAGGGATATGTGGGCTGACATGTACTACACCCCATGTGATGACTCATTTCTGTCCACTGCTCGGGCTCCTGCCCGTTGCTCGGTCGCTCCGATGGATGTTTCATAGGACGAAGAGGACCCTGAGGAGAACCCGGCTACGGTCCCTTCTCGTCAGTCTTAGGGGCTAATACTATTGGTAGCTACTGATGGCTAACTATTTATCTTTTTGGGAAGCCTGACGTTTTGCTGTATATGATGGGGGCATACTTGTATAACTTTGGGTGGGTACATTTTTTGCTTTTTGTATATTTTGGAATGTAACTAAATAGGCTGATGCATATAATCTATATATTGTGTATGTATGGTTTTAAATTCTGTGTCGATTCTAATATACTTATATGTTATCATTACTTCCTTATTGTTGTATAAAAAAAATAAAAAAAATATGTATCGATATTTCAATATAAGATTATTCTATCATCCAAGAACGCAAACTAATTACTCTCATGTTAAAAATGAACCGGGTCTAAATTAATTATCGATATTACATTTTTTTCGTATTTTTACTTTCTTTATATTTTAATTCATTATGGTGTGACGTTCCTTCTTCGCGACGTTGAGCAAAAGGGGTGTTACATGTGAGACTGGCCTTGCATCCCCACTAATAAATAGATGATGGAAGATGAAGGCAGGGTCAAGTCCAGGCATGTATGAGGATGTCTATACGAAGAGGCCTTTATTTTTTAGCAAGAGCTCAATCAGTTGGCATCTCTCTCCATCTTCTAGGTTCATTCCAATCTTGGTGACCTAGTCTGGCTTGGTACCAAGTTGAATGGGTTGTAGTTCGCCTTCTAGTTGGGCTGTGGTACCTCAGATCTCTTCTTAAACATCTAACTCGGTCATAAGGAAGTTGATCTGATCCAAGACTAGGCTAGATGTGCCTTTTTTTGCTTTCTTGGGAACCCTACAAATTCTAAGGCTCTCGTTATAGCATTTTCGGGCCTCAATTTAGTCACATTTTACTGTGACAACTTTGTTATTTTTACTGAGAAACTTCATGACCAGGTGGGTCGTGGATACCTAGGCACCAAGTGCATTTAAGGTAGGGCGGCTAAAGATGATGTCATAGGCTGAAGGGCAATCCATGACTAGAAACCTTACCTTGACTGTCCTGAAGAGTTTGGGGGGCCCTAAGGTCAAGTGGGTCTTATAATATCCTGTTGGGGTGATCTTCTCACCAGTGAACTCAGTAAGCTTTCCATCATATGGAGTTAGCTCTATAAGCAGGAGATCTAGCTTCTAGTAAAGTTCTATGAACATGATATCTGTCAAACTTCTTTGGTCCAGTAAAATACGTCAGACCTTGGCATTAGAAATTATTCTCAAGATAACTAATGGGTCATCATGATCTAGGATAATACCGTCATAGTCCTCATTTGAAAAAGTGGTGGGGGCGTCCTCTGTTCTTCGCCCCGTGAGTTGGGTTCGGAGTGAAAGACACTCAGCACTGCCATCCTGAGGGCTTTATTATGGGCACCATTGGACGAATCACCGCCGGCAAATCCACCAGTGATAGTATTAATAGTTCTATTGGGCTGGGCATTGTGGTCGTTGTTGTCATCAAATAAAGCATCCTTGTTCTTATCCTGCTGGTTGTTTGTATCACGACGAGGTGGATTCCGATATCTTCTCCTAGGGCTCTGAGTTCTCCTTCTTTGGTGTGGAGACGAGGGTTGCACCTCCCTTCTTTTTGCCTACCGCAACGTTCCTTATCTTGAGCGCGTCTGACGTATTGTTCCAACTGTCATGCCCTAATCAGGAACTCAATGGCATCGCGAAGTTGGTAGCATTCTTCCGTTTCATGGTTATAGTTTTTATGCCACAGATAATGTTTAGAACGGTCCTTCTGCTTATAACTCTTTATTGTGAATGGCCTTTTAATGTCCTAGAACTCTGTCTGTAACATTTCCCTCAAGATGGTCTATTGAGGAGTGTTTAGAGGAGTTATGGTTGGTTTTTTGGGAAAAGGGCTCCCTCTTCTCCAAACTTTTTTGGGCCTTAGTTGTCAAAATTCTTGCATGGTCTTCGATTTTTTCTTCGCCAAAGACACAAAGAATTCAGAGCCATCCCAAAGGACATTTCAGGCGTAATGGAGGGCAATTATGTCATCAAAGTTCTCTAAGTTAATACAAGTCGTGTTGAACCTTTTAACGTATTCGCGAAGGGGCTCTTCATGCCCTTGGCGAATCTTAGATAAAGATTCAATCGTCTTGGGTTGTTCCTTACTAGTAGTGTACTGGAGCAAGAAACACTGTCTAAGGTCTGGTCAGTTAGTGATAGATCCTCATGCCAAAGTAATAAACCATCTGAGGGCTTCCTTCTTCAGGGAGAAGGGAAAGGCACGACATAACAATTGTGAGGATCCCCCATGGAAGCACTATATTCTATGAGACGAGCAGAGAAGGGTTGCTCATGATCACCAAGGTCTAGGTTATTATTATCAACATTGGACGTCCTGGCTTCGGTGCATTGTCTTCTTTGGTGTTACCATATTCTGCCCTTCGTTGTTATGGTGGGATCCAGATTGGTTATTATGCATATACCGCTCTAGCTCTTCCAGCCAGCAACGTTGTTCCTCAAGTTGTTGCCACAATAAGTCTAAACGCTGACTTTTGGACACATGAGACAGAACCAGACCCTTTTGATGGGACGTGTGATCCTCTACATTATTGTTTGTGGATCCCAAGTACTGGTGTACCAGGATCTTGGATCCTTGAACGTTAGGATTAGCCACCTGCACGCAGTTACTAAATCTATCCCTTATGGAGACCATACATGATGGGTGTGGGCTCTCATCAGAAAGCGAAGTTTCATGCCCATCACATTAGACCTTAATGTCAGGTGCCTAGTTTCCTATGATGAGGGTCTCAGCAACTGGTCATTGAACGAGGTAAGGAAGAAGTTGTGTCATTAGTCCTTGCCTTCAGGCTGCAGAGGTTTGCACAACCTATTTTCTCTTTGAGTTTTATCTCGTGTTCACCATGATTGAGCAAGAATAGAAGTTTATGATTTCCCATAAATGACACCAATGTTTTAAAGTGGATTAAGAGATGTACCTGAGATAGGCATGTCACAGTAGTTTTCTCTTTGTACGGTAGTAGCAATGCGAGTTAAGCCGAGGAGTTGGTACCTGCAAAGAGACTCCAACACTCAAGTCAGGCTGTACATAATTAGAGTTTATGCAATGAGAGATCAGTTACTTGTAGAGGTGAATAAGCTTGGTATTTATAGAGATTGGAGGGATACACTCCCGTAATAGTAGCAGGAAGAGATATAATCCTTTGTTAATTGATGTGGATTCTTATATCATCAGAATGTTGATACTATAATCAAGGCATTTATGGGTGCTATTATTCCGCAAGATCATGATTGATAATAACATATATTCTTAAGATTTATCCATTGTGCAAATCCACGGTAAAGCTGTTGCTACCCAATATCATGGTCTAATAGGCATAGAGTCGGGATCTCGCTTGTCCGTAAGCGAGTTTAACCGAGGGCATCAATGATGTACTCCGGCCTATTGCTGGTCAGGTGGATCCAAAGGACATGATCCTGAATCACGGTCCAGAACACTTACATTTCATTTCATAACTTCATTTCTAGAAGCCTAAATTTCATACCATTTTTTCATTTTAAAGCTAAGAGAAGGGACATCTAGTAGTAAAATTTGTAGAATTTTCACATGTACTAAGTAATACCAGATTGTTTAAGTAGATATATTTGTTTCCTATACCTTATTGTGTAATTGGCCTATTAAAGAACAAAAATTAATAAGGGTTTCTCCTTAACTTTATTTTCATTATTAAGAGTTCAATTTGCTTTCTCTTTAGTTTAAGTTAAAGGAACCTAAATAGCAAGTCTAAATTGTTTGAATTATGGTTGACTACCTTTTAATCTAAAGAGTTTTAAATATAAATAGTCTATAAGCTTTAGGTGTATCATTTTGTCTTAAGGCATTACATCTACCCTCTCATAACACATACTTCAAACCACCTCTAGTAGCCTTCGTTATCCATGGCCATTCAAGATTGCAACCAAGATGACAATCACAATCACACACACACAACATGAAACCAGCATTAGCACCTTGTAAATTCTCAATTGTTTATTCATATGTTTGACCATCCTTTGTTGCCCTTCCAGAATCAGATTTTTGGATGCATCAAACACCATGTTTCACCTTCATCCGAGTGCTTCTCTCGGCTGATTGGGGAATAGTCTCCAATTTAGGGTTTAGGAGCATGGGAGATGAGACCCGCTACATACCATGTGAGTAAGTTAGGTTAGCATAAATTACATGTCATGGTCAAAGGGTTAGCCATATCATTACGCATTAGCTACATCAGACTCCTAACTAACAATATGATAACATATGATAATTGTAAAATTGATTTGAAAATTATTTTGGACCGTGATCCAGAATCTCATCTATTAGGATCGACCTGACACGTGTACCACCAAACTCTACCATGAATATCCTAGTCAAGCCTTAATGACACATTATAAGGACCCCGGACTACGGCATCAGGCCATAATAACAAGATCGCTAGATCTACGCGGTATCCCATAATTGCCAATCATGATCTTACAAGATTATATGATCCATAACTGCCTCTAATAATGCATAACTACCATATCTACATTCCTATATTATAGGGATGCTCTCCAATAATGAGAGGAAGGCAATCTCTAACAAGATATTCATCCTAAATACCTGCACTTAATACTGATCACATTACGATTCCAGTCACACTCTATAAATACCAAGCTAAGTCACTCTAATCAGGTATCTGCTATCTCATTGCATAAACCATACTTGTGCACTGCCTGACTTGAGTATTAGAGTCCCTTTGCAGGTACCCATCCCCTGGTTCGATACGCTTTGCTACAGTTGTGCAAGGAGGAAACCACCGTAATGTGCCTATCTCAGGTACCCCTTTGAATCCACTTCAGAACATTGGCGACGTCTGTGGGAACTATAAACTTTTATTCTCATGTCAACTATGGTGGATATAAGACAAAACCCAAGGAAAAGAAGCATTGTGCACGTTGCCCCTAGCTAAGGACAAGGCTTGGTGGCTCAATACGATCCTCCGTCTATTGCACCACCAGCGCATGCTGAAACCTTCGCTGCTAGAAGCAAGCTTGTTGTTGTGAAGACTCTTAATGAGGGTCGCGCAACTTCGATTTCTGCCGAAAGTCCAAACCCCTCACAGAGGGTCTCTGTTCGAGACAAACTTGTTTTTCCTCCTGGAGGGGGAGCAAATAATGTTGATCAAGGGCCCAGGATTCCTGTGCATGCTCGCTTGGGGCCCTCGATCAACGATGCGAATGACAAGTCCTATTATGACGATAATACCCAGTCTGAAATAAAGAGGAATGACTTTCGAGAACTATTGTGCCAACAAACAGCATTGATCAATGCCCAACGTCATTAGTTGAATGAATAGCGTCGTCGGCTCGAAGATCTCAAAAGATCTGTGCGGGCAGAGAATAATAGCGGAGGGCAGAATAGCGTGTCAGCATTGAGGTTGTTGTAAACAATAACCTGGCCCCTGACTGCCAATAACATCAATTTTCATATGCATTAATGGCGTACAAAGTCTCAAGGAACTTTAAACCCCCTTCCAACTTGGAGCCTTATGACGGGACAACGGATTATCAAGAACACTTGGACGTCTATACTCAATCCATGCAACTCCATAGGGATTCCTTAAAATTGTTGTGTCAGGCTTTCTCCCTCTTGTTAAAGAAGGGTGCTCTTCGCTGGTTCGTTACCTTACGAGCTAAATCTATTACAAGATGGAAAGATCTCAGAAAACTCTTCTTACTACATTACACCACTACTAAGGAGCGGCCTAAAATAGTTGATTCTCTCTCTAGAATTCTCCAAAGGAATGGTGAATCCCGACACAAATATATTAGGAGATTCAACAATGCCTGCGTTGGTATCAAAAACTTGGATGACATAATTACTTTTCATTATGCCCGAAATGGCCTCTGAACCGATTCAGACTTCTTCTGGTTGTTGGCAAAAACGAAGCAAGCAAACTTTACTCGCGCTTCGATAAGTATGTCAAACTGGAGGAGATCACTAAGGACAAAGATAGTCTAGAGAAAGGAGAACCCATTCATCAGAAAAAGAACCAGAACTCTAACTAGCTTCGTGGCTCCTCTAAGAGCAAACGATATCGGCCAAAATATTCTGAATACACTCCTTTGAACACCCTTCAAGAGACGATCTTGAAAGAGGTCCTTCACACTAAGTTTTAGGATATTAAGAGGCCACCCCCTCTGAAGAAACAGTCTTAGAAGGACCATTCAAAACACTATAGATGGCATAAAAGCTATAGCCATGAGATAGAAGACTGCTACCAACTCAAGGATATCATTGAGTCCCTGATCAAGGAGGGACAGTTGCAAAAATATATTAGCGGCTTCTGAAATAATGAGAGTCAAGGAAGACGATGGGATCGAAGACATAGCTGCAGTCCACTACAAAGTCCAACTCCTGGTTAGAGGAGAAGAACGCGTAGCCCCCGCTAGAAAATCCTAGACTCCAACTTGTTGTGATGATGAAAATCGGCAAGATTGGAACCGGGATACCCAAGGTGGGGGTAACCGAAAAGACTGGCTTGTTAGCACTATATTAGGAGGATTTGCAGGGGGGATTATCTAACAATTCTCAAAAGAAAGCACTCCGGACTATGGTCTTAAGCATCTCCTGTTCTCCATGTAAACCACGTGTTAAAGGCAAGGAAGGACAACCTATTTCCTTTTTGGACAAGGACTACGATGATATAATCCAAGATCACGATGACCCGTTAGTTATCTCCGGCATAATATCTAATGCCGAGGTCCGACGTATCTTCATCGATCAAGGGAGCTTGATGGATACTATGTTTATGGACACCTTTGAAAGGCTAGAGTTCCCTCTTTCTATGCTAATGCCTTATGATGGTGAACTCACTAGTTTCTCTGGAGAAAATGTCACACCAATAGGCTATTTTGAATCCTTTTTTACCTTGGGAGATGATAACACCTACAGAACTGTCAAAGTCAGATTTCTGGTTATGGATTACCCATCAGTATACAATATTATTCTGGGTCGTCCTACACTGAATAGAATTGCCACTGTAGTGTCTACCACTCACCAGGCCATGAAATTCCTCAATAAGAATAATGAGGTAGTCATAGTCAAGGGCGATCAGATTACAGCCAGCAAATGATACAATTAAAGTCTGAAGATCTATAGGACCCCCAAGAAAACAAAAGCACGCACATACAGCCTAACCCGAGATCAAGTCAACATCCTTATGACCGAGTTAGACGTGCATGAGGAAATCCAGGGTACCAGACCCTAGCCAGAGGGAGAATTACTTTCGCTCTAGCTTGATGACAAACCATATCAAGTCACCAAGATATGTGCAAATCTGGAAGAACAGGAGAGGCTCCAACTTATAGAGCTCTTGTAGAAAAACAAGGACCTGTTTGCAAGGACGTCCTCTGACATACCAGGGCTTGATCCCGCTTTCATCTGCCATTGTTTATCGATTAAATGGGATGAAAAGTCGGTCTCTAAAAAAAAAGAAAGTTGGCCTTGAGAGGCAATAGATCATCGAGGAGCAAGTCAAAAAGTTACTCAATACTGACTTCATTAAGGAAATTTTATATACAACATAGCTCTCTAATGTGGTCTTAGCGAAAAAGTCAAATGAAAAGTGGAAGATGTCTATGGACTACACAGACCTGAACAAGGCTTGCCCTAAAGATCTATACCCCTTCCCTAACATTGACAAGTTGGTTGACAGCTCCTCTGGCTTCTGACTACCGTCTTTCATAGATGCTTACTCTGGGTCCAATCAGATCCCAATGTACCCTAGAGATGAAGATAAAACTACTTTCATAACTGAAAAGACGAGTTACTGCTACAGGGTAATGCCCTTTGGCTTGAAAAATGCATAAGCCACTACCAGAGAATGATGAACAGAGTATTTGAAAATCAGGTGGGGAGAATGCTTGAAGTCTATATTGATGATATGATAGTTAAGAGCCCATTGTCTGGATCACACACCTCGGACCTTGAAGAAGTGTTTACCTAATTAAGAAAGCACAACATGAGGCTTAATTCAAAGAAATATGCACTCGGGGTTCAGGTTGGTAAATTCTTGGGCTTCATGTTGACTTACCATGGAATTAAAGTTAATCCAGATAAATGCAAAGCGGTGCTTGATATGCGTAGTCCCCAGAACGTCAAAGAGGTACAATAGTTGACAGAACGGATCACAACCCTCACATGGTTCCTTGCTAAAGTTGCTCACAAATCCCTCCCCCTCTTCAAGTTGTTAAAAAAAGGGACAGGTTTTGAGTAGACTCAGAATGTGAGGACGCCTTTGACGAGCGCCGAACTCAGTCAAAATTATAACCGAAGTTATTACCTAAGCTTGTAGCACAATGACAACACCGGATCATCTCCACAAGGATTGTAGATGCAATTTAATCAAATCAAGTGAAAGTTAGCAAAGGGGGGTTTGATAGTTTAAGATCGCACTTAACAAAATTAAAAGAAGAAATAATAATTAAAGAGCAGTCAATTTAGAAACCTATCCAAGATTAGGTGGATTCAATCATAGACCCTTCATAGAACACTTGAAGCGCAATTGAATTGTTAATTTGGATCTAACCGAGATCTCTGCATCAAATCCAGAATTCACACTAGACGATCGTCTAGAATTCAATTAACAAGTGATAAACACAAATCCGTAATCGCACCATTCATGAAAATCTATGTTAATTTCAAGTACCGAATTCAATTAACTTAGGCACAAATCAGTAACCTAACCTCTTCAATTCTGTGATTAATTTAGATCAATCAGTTCTAAGTTTCATCACAAATCTCAATCTTCATTTTTGTGATTAGTTTAGATCAATTAGTTCTAAGTTTCATCACAAATCTCAATCTTAAACCAAGATCAAATCAGATCAACATAAATAGAATCACCATTCATGCATTCAAGATCAAGAAGAAGAAGAAAGAAGAAGAAAAGAGGAATTCAATTACAAATCAAATACAATGCATAACCAAGGTCTCAAGAATCCAAACCACAATCTCTTCAAGAGTTCTAAATTGACCCAAAGTAGCTTAGCCCTCCATTACCATGAAGGGAAGCATCAAAATATACAAAACTATGAGAAACTATGAAGAAGCAAGAAGAAACTTAGAGAGAAAATGAAGGAGAATTACATGTTGTTCATGATAAATGGTGCCTTTTATAGAAGTCTAAGGTAACAAAATGACAAAGGGAAGTGGGTGGATGAGTGGATGAGTGAGTGGAGTGTTTGAGTGGATGGATTAGTGAGTTGGTTTAGTGGATTGGTTTAGTGGATGAGTGAGTGGAATGGTTGAGTGGTTGAATTAGTGAAAAATGCCAAAGGACTTTTGGTGAGTGGGAAAATATGGACATGAATGGGTGAGGGGATGGATTAGTGGATGGATTAGTGGATGAGTGGGTGGAGTGGTTAAGTGGTTGGATTAGTGTATGAGTGGATGAGTGGGTGAGTTAGTGGATGAGTGGATGAGTGGATGAGTGGATTAGTGGATGGATGAGTGGATGAGTGGATGAGTGGATTAGTGGATGGATGAGTGGGTGGTTGAGGACGAAAATTTCGTGTCTGACTTGGAAGCCAAAAACGACCCACTATACTTCAGAACCACGAAAAGTGTTCTTCATGAAAGTTATAGATACTTGTCTTGGCTATAAAATGGATAGCTGGTTCATCCAATTTGGCTTCCTTAAGCCCAAGATATGTCCCAAATACCGTAGGTTGCTCAAACCCAACTTCAGCACCTCTGTTCCGACTTGCAAGCTCAAAATGACCTACTAGACTTCTTTTTCTCAAAATGTGTTCTTCATGAAAGTTGTTTATTTGGATCTTGACTATCCACTGTCCAAATTTCAGCCCATCTCCATTATTACATCTTGAGATATGATTTTATGAGTGCACACTATTTGGATTCTACTGACAGAACCTGTATTCTGACTTCCATGTAAACTTAGGTCCCTTAGAAATTTGAATCGGACTTCGAGCTCTTCATCAAAGTTGTAGAGCTTCCTCTTAGCTTTCCTACAAGATAAAATTCATGTTCATCAGATATTAGGAACTCAAGTTATGGCCAAAATACAGAAATAGTGTCAAATCTCAATAATGTTGAAAATATTCAATTAGGACCAATTTGAGCTCAAACTCACAAAATCATACCAAACTCAATCAATTAAGAATATGGAGAGTGTAAATAACTAAACATAAGGGTTTCTTAATGAATAAAATATGTGATTATCATCCTTCACGTCTTTGAAGAACCTCTTATCCTCTCCTCCTATTCTGACAAGGTTGGATCCAGGTGAAACATTGTACGTATACCTTTCTGTTCACAAGGAAGCCATAAGTTCAGTGCTCATCCGGGAAATAGTCAAAGGTCAAAAGCTAGTTTATTTTGTGAGTAAGGTACTGCAAGGTCCCGAACTCTATTATCAGAAAATAGAGAAGGTTGCATTTGCCCTCATCATTACGGTAAGAAGACTCAGACAGTATTTCTAATGCCACCCAATGGTGGTAAGAACATATCAACCTATCTGACAGATTCTACATAAACCAGACCTAGCAGGAAGGATGATTTCCTGTACGAGTCCAGGTCAACAATCAAGGCACAAGCACTTTCAGACTTCCTTGCTGAGCTCACTTCGAACCCCGGTGTTCCCAAGGAAGTATCTTGGACCGTATTCGTAAATGGGTCCTCGAACCCCAAGGGAAGTGGCGCCAAAGTAATTTTGGAAAATCATGAAAGAGTAACTATTGAAAACTCCCTATGATTTGAATTTCGAACTTTGAATAATTAGACGCTTTTGCACATGTCCAAGTATGCGACCAATGCCAACACCACTCTGACCCATTATTATGCTCCACCTGAGGAACTATCCATGACATCTATACCCTGCCCATTTTACTAGTGGGGTATGGATATCTTGGGTTTGTTCCATCAAGCACCCGAACAGTTGAAATTCTTGGTGGTGGCCATGGATTACTTCACAAAGTGGATTGAAGTAGAACCCTTAGTTACTATCACTTTTGCCCGAATCCAAAAATTCACATGGAGCCACAACATTACCAAATTCGGAATCCCAAAATCCATTGTGATGGATAACGGGACATAATTCAAGGATAAGGGGTTTGAAGAATTGCTTGCTAATTTGAAAATTAAACATTACTGCAGTGCCATAGAAAACTCTCGAATGAATGGACAGGTCGAAGCTACCAACCGAGTTATCATTCGTGGACTAAAAAGAAGACCAGACGAGGCTAAAGGAAATTGGGCTGAGCAGCTAGATCATGTTCTATGGGCCTATTGAACTACGACCCACTCCACGACAGGTGAAACTCCATTCAAGTTTACTTATGGTTACGAGGCCATGATCCTGGTGGAGATAAGAGAACCTAGTTGGCATCTTCAACACTTCTCACTTGACAATAACCCCGGATTGATCAGGGAAGAACTAGATCTTCTGAAAGAAAAAAGACGTGTTTCCCACATATGTGACGCCACTATCAAGCAGAGGACAGTAACTTGGTATAACCTAAAGGTCATTCCAAGGAAATTCCACCCTGGCGACCTACATCGAATTGTGGTCAAGGGAGCCTACACCTTGGAGACATTAATAGGCAAGCTGGTGAAGAACTTCTGCAATGTAGACAAACTCAGAAAGTACTATAGCTAAGTGCCTTCTAAGGCTTAGTCTCTTAGTCTACTTCATGTCTGATCTGCCCCAATCATTATAGGAGCACTTTGTATAGACCTTAGTCCTTTATCTACTCAATAAAACAAAGTGATTTTGATACATCTGCATATGATACGCTTATATTGAAAAAGCCGTGAAGGACCCTCAGAGCTATAGACAGCTTAGAGAGTGTCCATTGAGTCCGCTTCCGATGGAAAATGGATTTTGAAAGTGAAAGTCCCTTTGCTGCAGACAGTAAAGTGTAACACCCTAATATGATTATCTCAATATATTAAACATATATTAAAATAATTAGTATTAGTCATGTTACTGCTAGACTATTTAATAAACTATTCCATATCATTTAAACAAACAAATATGGAGAGCCACAATAAATATAAGTTATACATATTTACATCAAAAGTCTCAAAGGCAAAAATAACACATATACAACCAAAAACAACTCAAAGTAATATATATTACAAGAGTTGTTATCAAAATATCCAAACATGATACTAAGTCTATCTATTCTTGAGTCTTTTTCTTCTTTTTCTTTTTGTTCTGCTTTAATTCCTCTGGAGTATCTTGCCCTGCTAACCATGAAACACAAATGGGTAAGAAATAAAATTCTCAGTAATATAACAATATTTCATGGCGCTAATGGTTATTAAACAAATGGTTATTCAAATGTAAAACATCAATTTTTACTAAGCAAAATGCTTATATTTTATCTAATCTTTAGCCTAGCCTTGAATATTTAATCCTTAACCTAACCTTGGATAACTAAACCATAGCCTAGACTTGGATAACTAATCATTGGCCTAACTTCGGATAACTAATCCTTTTGTGTAACACCCCGGTGTCACCACTCTACTAGGTTTGCCCGGCAATATCCACTACTTGGATAACTAATCACAACTCCACCTTTTATAAAGTGCTTTTCTCACTCCTTTTCAAGGTCAGGGACTTGCCTCACTCCCTTAGTTAGCAATTGTGATGATCTATGGTTCAATCATTATAGATAAAAGAACTAGCTTTTACTAACCACTCTATTAATTATCAACATTGTAAGATAAAAGAGTAGTTTTTCTAAGGCTAACACAATTAACTTTACTTACTTAAAATAAGTCAATTATGCCTCAATGATAAGTATTTCTTTCTTATCAAACTGGTATCTAAACTACCTTATAGTCATATCACTAATGGTATTATAAGCCACACTAATGTGATAAAGGTTCTAGGCAACTATTTCAAACAAGACATATTCTTGTAAAGCTTGGAAGCTCCACTTGTTCCCATATACTAGGTGGGTTATTTCCTTTGTAAAATATCCCTAAAAGTGTTTTAATATACTTAAGAAAGCATATATAAATGATCTCAACTAATAGGGAACTTCAAAACATCAAGAACATATTTCTTGAGAGGTTCTGGTACTCACCCCTAGGTGTGACTTTTCCACGCCTAGGCATGGCCAAAAATCTTGTCTCACGCCTAGGTGTGGCACTCTTTGTCTGATTCTGGATTGAAAATTTTCAGTCCACGCCTAGGTGTGGAAAACCTGCGCCTAGGCGTGGCCCTGCGACAGAAACTCTGCAAAATTCTACAAAAGTTTAGCCACGGTTCCTAATGTAATAAGCCAACTTCTAACCATACAAAAATAGTTTCTAGGTGATTTCTAACTTCAATCACACCTTCTAAACATATTGTAATACTCATATAACTTGTTGGCTTACTTAGGCATAGATTTAGGGTCAAAATCATACCCACTCATACTCATTCTCCAACTTCAAATTCAAAAAAGCTCCAAAGATAAACTTAAACTAAAACTAGCCATCAAGCCACTATCAACTCTAGTTGAATCATAAACTAGGTTTGGAACAAGTTAATCCACTCTAATTAATGGAAAAATCATATTAAACCCATCTTCCAATATCACCATGCATATCCCAAATTAAAAGAATATAACAAGAATAAGAGTTTGAGAACTAATCCCCTTGCCTCTTGTTGCTTGGATGATGATGAATTTAGCTTCCTCTTTAGATTTTCTCCTTACTCTTCTTCTTCCCCTCTCCTCTGTTTCCTCTTCCTTCTATTTTTGGTTTCTACTTTCCGTTTTCTTCAGCCACAGAATGTGTGGGATAAGAGAAAACAAAGTCAATAAATAGACTTTGGTCACTTAATCATACACTGTAACTTTCTTATCTACTATGAACACTTATATTTTGTTAATTCAAGTTTTCTAACTTGCAACAATTTTAAAATAAATACTAAGATTCATCAAATTTATTATTTTACCATTTTCTCAAATTTTCATATCTACTGGAAGTCAATCTGACATTAAAACACATAACCGGTATGTTTAAAAATGTCAAATGAACTTTGATTGCTCTCAAATTTTAAATGTATCCTTTTTACCTTATTTGTGACTTAGAAACAAGCTCTCTAGGTTTATTTCCCTCAAATTAGTCATTTATGCTACTATCTGAGTCATTTTAAGCTATTGTTTGCATTATTAGTTGCACCAAAGTGACTAAATGAACTCAATTTGTCACAAAACTTAATTGACATGTTATTCAAGTATAATAGTACCTCTGAGACCATATACAAGCCTAACATGTTTCTTCGGATATTACATATAGGATAATGACATCTGAAGTCATTATGGTACCTGCCACAGTTGTCTTATATTAAACAAGTTGTGCAATAGAAAAATTCCATTTTAGGAAAATTCTGGCACTAAATTGTAAACATCAAAAGACCCTAGCTAAGGACCACTTAAATTAAACCAAAGTCATGAGGGATCCTAAATACCAAAGCGATGTTAAGAATTGCCGATCAAAAATCACGCAGCGGAATAATAAAAATTCCCTCATAGGATCCATGCGAAAAGGCCATAATCCGAGTTTTGAAGGTTTACCTCTTGAAGCGTGATAAACACAAGCGAAGTGAATCACCAACACCGTAATAGCGATGATGTCTCTGTTGTATCCACATGAACAGACTTTCAAAAATGAGTCACGCATTTGTTTCGCAGTGCTAGCTGCGAAGAGAAGAGAAGAAGACCTTTCACTATCTCTCACTCACTTTCTTAGGTGCGGCTAGGGTTGCAATGTTACGTACGTAACAGCCCCCTTAGCAGTACTATTTATAATAGAGGTTGCCTTAAGTAAGTGTGAGCAGTAGCAAGGTAAGTTGTGCAACCCTAAACCCATCTGTCATGAGTTAGGCCCACAATTGAATCCGAGTCCAACTTGAGTCCTTATTGCTCCAATTTAGTCTGCTCTAAGTGTGCGACCCTGCAGGTTCTCATGACGTTAGTAGTAATATTAAAATCTCATTTTAATATTACAAATAGTGAGCGGTATCTAGTAACACATCACTGCTACCTAAGTAATGAGAATGTCAGTGATTTGACATAACCTATCAGTGACCAATGTTTCCGTGTAGTTTAGTCCCTTTGTCCAGATATCTAGATTGAACACAAGGCATGGAAGGTGTCACCCTTGTTTAGTTCAATCTTCAGTTTCCTGATTCTCGAATAGACATAGTAATAACAAATAAGATCAATATCTCATATTGACTCATTTGAGCATGGCCATGCATTTCGTAGTCTCATTCAATCAGGGGCCCCGAAAATATCACTCATGTTATGTAAGAGGGACAAATCCTATCTAGGTCACTCACATCCCTCTACATAAATTGCAGTATGTCTAATAACTAACTTTATAATCATTTTGTTACAGATGATGTTTGATGGCATTAAAAACACACAACTCCTCATGTAGGAATCGTAGTGATTTCAGGTCAAAGGACCACATACACCATTATCACTATGAGAATCGCTTATGACACTCACGTAACGATTCACGTAGCGTTCTCATGGCGGGTCTGTCCAATACATCATTACTCTAATATATATCTATGTGAAGACTTGATATCTCATATCTATGACCCGTGAGATGTGGTCATCAGTCTACACACATACTCGTCTCAATGCATTATTGTTGTCCTAATTAACAATAATACTTGACTAGGGACATTTTAAGAATAGTATTTTATCCAATAGGATCTCACGATCAAGTCATCTACTTGATGTCCTATGGTATCAAACTTACTATTCTAAGGACTTTATTATGTCTATCAAAAAAGAACACAACAAATAAAATGCCTTATATATTAAAAAATAGCATAATACAATGTATGTAAATATAGACAGAATGTATTGGTCTCTAAGGCATACACCAACAAGCGACTGGTAATGGAACCCAGACGAGATTTTATTCACGAAGGATCCTAAATACCAAAGCGATTGGTAATGGACCCCGGACAAGGTTTTTTACTGAACCCAAGGCAAGAGGGTTCCCAAATACTAACATATTTTAGACATTAGACCCCAAGCCAAGGTTCTAATTTTAGATGATGCCAAGTCCTAAAGGGAACTCAAAGCGCTCAACTGTAATGAGCGTTGGACCCAGACCACGGCTCTCCCTTTCAAAAAAATCCCTAAGTCTATAACATAGTTGTATTGAGCAACACCATGGGCGTTAGACCCAAAATGGACTATGGAAAACAAGTAAATGAAAAAGTAGTAGAATAGATAAATTTAAAACCTCAGAACCTGTGGTGACTATCTTACCAAAAAATAAATACCCCACGTAGCAAGCAACAAAAAGAACTAAGGGACATTTGTCAAACCTTCGGCAATATCTGGACTTTGAACAGTGAGGGCGAGGCCTTAGCGGCATTTTGACCATTAAAAGCAGTAGTAGGGTTCACCAGACAACCATTCTGAACTATCCTCTTTGGGCCCAAGTCGTTCAATGACAAGATCACCCCGAGATTAAAGAGCTGGATTTGGTCAACGATATTCTGAAATGACTCCATGTTTATCTTCAAAGAAACATTAATGAGTAGCTGGACATCACCCTAAAGAGAGGTCACTCTTGCTTGAAGTTGGTGGTTTTGACTACGAAGCCTCTAATTGTCAGCTCGGACAACAATGACTTCCCTTTATGCTCCCACTAAGTTGACCTCTTTCTCCTTCAAATCGTCCTTTAGGGCTGCCACTTCTTTTTCCAGCTCTTGGGCCTTAGCATTGACATTGTTCTTGGTCCTCAAAGCCTCCTCTTTGGCCTTCAAGGCCAAGTTTGCACCCTGTTCAGCCGCTGACACCTTCTCGGTCATCTGCTAACTGTAGTCATCATAACATCTCTCCGAAAAATTAGATTCAGCAGCAATGCGGAGAGCATACGTCTTAAATGAAGATAAAATCTCTTTTGTATCAAACCATGAGATATGATTTACCATGTGGTCATTGAGGATATGACGGTTGATTAAAAACCTGGGATCAAAGTTTTCCAAATACAAGGTAATCGGTCCAGTTGGCCTCAGTTTTGTGGCCACCCTCTTATCTTGGTTAGTCGGTCTTCCATCCTCCTCAACTCTTTTCATTCACCTCTCGAGCAGTGTAACGCCCCAATTTTTAGAAAATATTCTGAATGTACTGTTTTCTGTTTTTCATGCTTTTGTATGAATGACCGTTGTGTCCCTATTTTTCTGTTCTTGATTTTTGTATGAAAACAATTACGATAATACAGGGTCAAATTTTATTTGATCGTTTTACGTAATTTGTTTCGAGACGTTAAAATAAAAATTTTTTCGAAGCTACTGTATTAATTTTTCTGAAAGATATACAAACTATATAATATCGCTGGATATTTTATTTGAACGTTTTGGATGATTACCTACGTTGTGGAAAAAATAGGAAAATGACCGTTACGTCCCGAACGTCTTGTTTTATTTGTTTTTGTCTGTTTTTAATTGTTTTCTTCTTGATTTAATGCCGAAAATACCGTCTGTGATTTTATATGGACTTTTTGTGTGATTTGCTCGAGGCAGAAAATAATATTTTAAAATTTGGGAAAATCTTATTTTATTATTTAGAATTGGGGGATCTTACTTAACCCGATTCTGAATGAGACTAAAAATAATCTTTTAATTTTTAGGATTTAATCACAAATAAAATAATTTTATATTATTATAATATTATTTTATTAGTCAATATGTTTTAGTGACAAGTGGACAGGAAATATTTTGCGGGACCCACAATTAGCTTGAACGGTTAGATCGGTAGCTTAATTAATCACCGTAAGTCGTAGAACTTTCCAGAAGCAGTGACTCGGCTAGTCGACTCACAGAGCATTTAATACTGTTGTGTGACTCGGCATGTGAGTCAGGGAATCAACCAATGGGAATCAAGCTTGCTCACCAAGGCTTGATCTTGGCCTTTGATTCATCCAATGGCTTGGATGAAGCCAAGCAAGGTGCCCACCTTGCACCTCACTTAGTGCTACGGCCAAGAGGCCTTAGGAGACCAAAAAAATCACCTTCCATCTTCATCACTTTTCTCTCTTCTCTCTCATCAAAACCCTAGCCACCATTGTTGTCCATTTTCCTTCTTCCATTCGGCCAAGCTAGTTTCCTAACACTCCAACCATCCAAAAATTTTTCTAACCAAGTTTCCTTAACCTAAACACCATTCTAAGAACCTTTGTAGTTGGGAGTTTCTTCAAATTCTTCCATCTAGGGCTTGGAAACCAACCTTGAAAGTTTTACCTAGAAGGTGAAATTTCATGCTTTTCTTTTCTCTCTTCTTTTTCAAAGTTCTAAGCCATGATTTTTCCATGGTTTAGCTTCTTTTTCATGGTTAGTAACATGTAGATTTTGTTTGAGATTTCTAGGTATTTTTGGTGGTGAAAATCGTGACCTAGGAGGTGTGAAAGCAAGCTTTTGTCTTCATTTAAGGTAAGAGGAAGACAATTCTTATCATCCCTTGATGGTGGTAAGAAGATGGATTGTTTGTAGAATCCATAAGGATTCGGTTGTGGTGTGTTTATTGATGTGTATTTGTTAATTTTTGTGGTTGCTAGTAGTTTATGTGGCAATTGTTATTAGCTTTCTTGTTTGATGATTGTAATAATTTTGCATGTCTATTAGTTTTTGAAAGCATGTCTACAAGCTTTAATTTAGGTTGTATGTGTTAGAAAATATTTTTGCATGTGTTAGAAATATAATGCATGTGTTAGAATTGTATGATAAAATATAGGATGTGAATAACATGTGTAAATTTGCATGAGTGTTCCAAAGAACACAATCCAATAGCTCACGGCAATGACAAGTTTGGAGGACCAAAATGTTCTCTTGATTTTTCCTAAAGTGTAACTTAATTAACCTAGGAGAATCAAGAAAGTTTCTAATTGATTTGATCAAAGAAAATGCATTTAGAAATCAAATGGTACAAACTTAGTATTTTGGGCCAACATGCCTAAAGGATTAAATTGACTATTGTTAACTATTTTCTAAAAATGATTTAATGAACTTAGACAATATAATACATTTGATATGATTTAAAAGGTGAAAGACATTTTGGAAATCAAATGCAAAAGTTTTATGAAATTTGGCCAACATGCCACTATAGGTAATCATGATTTTTAAAACTTGATTCTAAACCTTTTTCAATTAAAAAGAAACAATACAAGTTAAGAAGAAATTTTCTATAATGATTTTTGAAGGAACCAATTGATTAGAAGTAAGACTAAAGGGTTAAAATTCATAATTTTATCATTAGGAAGGAAATACAAGATAATATTAAGAAATTTTCTAACATATAGCTCACTTTTGGTTTTGAAGCATGTTAGAGATTTCAAAAAGAATTCAATGAAATGGTTAAAAATTAGGTAAATAGAAATTTTATGGAAAAATTTAGAAAACCATTATTATAAGTTTATAAACAAAATCTTTTGTCAATTTTTAGTAAAAATGAACCTATAAGATAGTAACAATATCCTAATGACAAGATGCGGTATGAAAAATTATTCAACGTAGTTTAAATGTATTAAGTACTATTTCTATCTGTTTAAACAGTAATTTTAAGGGCATTCAAATAAGAAAATGATTTAAAAATCCTACGCGATTGAGAAAATGTATTAAAAATGTTACGCGATTTTAAAAAACAGAAAAATATCTTTACCCGATTTTTAAACGTTTGTAAAAACGACGAGATTTCAAAAACGCGATAAAATTTCTACGCGATTGACCGTAACCATATTTATTTTTCGCTGTCGGGAAAATGTGAACCCGTACAGGCTTTTGAGGTTATTTCGCTGTCGGGAAAAAGTGAACCCGTACAGGCTTTCTGCCATTGAGGGCATATTTTTATCTTGAGGGCATTTTCGTAATTTCATATATTTGGAATTATGTATTTGTCTTTATACCAATTTTTGGTGTTTTGGTTGACGAGACGAATCACATCGTGTTGTCGATGCGATAAATGTAGTGTGGTTTATTGTTCTAATGAACTTGGAGACTTTAGTGTACGGGATCCCACATGTGGACAGTTGGTAGCTCCGCTGGGCCGTGGTAAACCGATAGCACACTAATGTACTCGACATTCACTATATTTAATCGAGGTTTGTAAAGTCTAGTAGTACATTGCCTATAGTGCCACAACGGGAGACCGTGAACTATACTACGCCTGGATGGTGGATTCCCAGTGCCGTAGGCTATTGACGCAACGTGTGACCGCGTAATAGTTGGTTGGGCAGCCGTGGTACTAATAGATTTTGCAAGTCATTCTCTCTGATATCTCTGTTTGGGTTTAGCTCCATGGAGTAGGGTTGTGTTTTGGTGTATTTGATTATATCTTGGATAATATTCTATTTTCTCTATTTATCTTTATCTGGTAATATCTTGGATGTTTTTACATTTTCTCTATTTATATTTATCTGATAATTCTTATGTTAGTTGTCCATTTCTTATCTTATTTTATCTGTGAGATTGATTTATCTATGTGGTTTTCTTTATTTGTGTTATATATGTGATGTTCGAAACACTAGGATATCTAATATGTACTCTATTCCATTATTATTATTGTTATAGCTTTTTCGTATTGTATGAACTGTATAGTTGTTATTTGTCGTCTTCTTATTGGCCATGTTGTGATGATTTTATGTTGTCTTACCTCTTTATTGTATGTGTCTCTTGTCTATTTATTTTATACGGTAAAGAGTTTGAAGAGGAAGAAGAGGAACAACCTCTTGAGATCGTGTACCCTGAGGAAGAGGAAGGTCAGCAAGCCGACGATCAGTTTTACGATCAAGAACCATCCGATCATCCATATCCTCTGGATTGATTGTGTGGGATGGCTACGCCAGGATTTTTGGGATTCATAGAGCTGATATTTCATGGAGGTGATCTGGCTTGGCATTTACGAGGAGATCGTGCTTCTGTTACCTATGCTGGACGTATGACCGTGATTCTACGTCATCAGTTTGATGGAGATCCGATTATGACGACGACGTTATTTCTGCACTTAGAGTTACCCTTATCCATTAGGCGTTATTGGGGTGCTGAAAACCCTGAGCCTAGTGAGATAAGCATCGTATCGACTGCGCGATCCCGTTATCGCCGTGTGTCGAGACATCCGGATATCTATCTCCCGATGATCATTTTCGCCGAGAGTGATCCATCCGAGGATTAGATAACCATGATGTTTTTTTTTTAGGCGCGGGCAGTATGTACGTATATATTAACTCTTTTATTGCTTTCTTTTCTGTTTTTGTTTAAATATTTGTAGTCTTAGTTGTAAATTATTTGTACAATTTTTATAACTTAATCATATGTATATTATCGTAAGAATGATGATGTTTTTTTTTTTATTTCGTATTTTTCGCATTATCTTTTTATTACATATTTCTGTCTATCAGGAATTATTTTACAACCCGTAATAATATTTAACAAATGTTCCGCAACTTGGGTAGATTTTATTTCTATTTCTTTTATTTTCTTTTATGTGTGACATCCTCCAAAGGGGTGTTACATTAGTTGGTATCAGAGCCCAAGTTAGAGTCTTTTGGGGTTGTGGTTGGGTCTGTTTTTGTTTGTGCTGTGTGATTCTCTGTGATGTTTGTGATTTATATCCTTTCGGAAATATCTAGAAGGATGTATCTAACTTTGTTTTGTTATGTTTGAAGAAAGAAGATGGCTGGTAGAGGTAGAGGACGTGCTAACGTAAATCGTGATGAGGACCCGATGTTGGTTGCTGCTGAAGCTATGCGGCAGATGGCTGAAGTGATTACTCAAGCAAAATTTGAGAGCGACCTAACAAAGAAGATGCTACGATTGATGCCCTAAATTTATCGAATTTAGGCGCCATAATCCGCCACAATTTAGAGGCGAGGTGGATCCGGAGAAAGCGAGTCAGTGGATGCAAGATTTAGAGAGAATCTTTGAGGGGATGAGATGCACGGATGAAAAGAAAGTAACTTATCTTTGTCTTCATGCTGAGAGGAGATGCGAGAACATTGGTGGAGAGGAATCCGCCGAGTGTTGCAAGCTGAAGGAACCTGAGATTACCCGGGAAGTGTTTTCTAATACTTTTCTGGATAAATATTTTCCTGCAAGTGCTAGGCATGCCAAGGAAATGGAATTTCTTGGTTTGCGACAGGGGAATATGACGGTGAATGAGTATGCCACAAAATTTGAGAATTTGTCTCAATTCTCAGATTATGCTCAGACACGACAAGATGATGTGTGGAGATGCAGGAAGTTTGAATCAGGTTTAAGGGTGGAACTGAAACGAGGAGTGGTATCTTTGAGGATGACTCAGTTTCATGCTTTGGTGGATGCTTGTGCTCGACTTGAGGAGTTGGAGCCATCTAGAGATCAGAGGAATCGGAATTTTGGACCGACAAGGTTCCAGAGAGGTGGAGGTAGTAATGCAAATCGGTTTCAGCGTAAGCCGTATACCAGCCAACAGAAGTCAATCTCAACGACCATCTGTTAGTGGAAGTGCAAGTGGTAGTGGAGCTGGATGAGAGGGTGGCGTTTACGCCAACATGTTTTAAGTGCGGGAAAAAGGGTCATATTTCTCCCGAGTGTACAGTTAAAGGTACAGTTTGTTTCAATTGTAAGCAACTGGGCACATATCAAAGGATTGTCCCACAACCGGAGAGAAAACCCGTTGTTCGGTATGTTAAAGCTAATCGGCGAAGTCCGGAAGTACTCAACCGAGATCCGGAGGACGAGTATATACAATGATGGGATCTCGAGATTTCTAAGTCTCGATGATCTTATTCGGGAGAAGGAGACATTGGAGGTAATCTTTCGACTGTATTGTATGATTCGGAGCTACACATTCCTTTATTGCATATGATTGTGTAGAAAGACTGAAGTTGCCTGTGTCTTCTCTGAATGTTATGTTGAATGTATCTACGCCAACTGCTAAACCTGTAGTTACTTCTAAGATCTGTTTGGATTGTCCTATTGTTGTGAAGGGCCGTTTGTTTTTGGTCGATTTGATTTGTTTACCTCTCGTTGAGATAGATGTAATCTTAGGGATGGACTGGTTATGTTCTAACCATATCCTCATAGATTGTGCGAAGAAAACTATAGTTTTTCCTAAGGAAGAAGAGTCTGGATTCTTAACTGCTGTTAAGGTCAAGTCTTTGTTGAGAAATGGAGCGCAGGGATATCTGGTGTTGTCTTCTCTAGAAGTTAAGAATGAGAAGGATGTGAATACTATTCCTGTTGTCAACGATTTTCTGGATGTTTTTCCTGAAGATGTACCTGGTTTACCGCCTGAGTGGGAGATCGAGTTCTCAATTGATTTAGTACCGGGAACAGGTCCTATCTCAATTGCACCATATCGTATGTCGCCAGTAGAGTTGGAGGAGCTGAAAAAGCAATTGGTGGATGACGAGCGCCGAACTCAATCAAAATTATAACCGAAGTTATTACCTAAACTTGTAGTATAGTGAACAACACCGGATCGTCTCCTCAAGGATCGTAGATGCAATTTTATCAAATCAAGTGAAAGTTAGAAAAAGGGGGTTTTGATGGTTCAAGGATCGCAGTGACAGGATTTAAAGAGAAATAACAATTAAAAGAACAGTCAATTCAGAAATCTATCCGAGATTGGGTGGATTCAATCATAGACCTTTCAACAAACACCTGAAATACATTTGAATGGTTAACTTGGATCTAACCGAGATCTCTCGCATTAGATCCGTAATTCATACTAGACAATCGTCCGAATTCAATTGACAAGTGATAAACACAAATCCGCAATCGCACCATTCATATAAATATATGTCAATTTAAGCACCGAATTCAATTAACCTAGGCACAAATCAAGTAACCTAACCTCTTCAATTACGTGATTAGTTTAGATCAATCAGTTCTAAGTTTCATCACAAATCTCAATCTTCGTTATGTGATTAATTCAGATCAATCAGTTCTAAATTTCATCACAATACTTAATCTTAAACCAAGATCAAATCGGATCAAACATAAACAGAATCACCATTCATGCATTCAAGATCAAGAGAACGAGAAGAAGAAGAGAAGAGGAATTCAAATATAAATCAAATACATTACATAACCAAGGTCTCAAGAATCCAAGCCACAATCTCTTCAAGAGTCCCGAATTGACTAGAAGTGACTTAGCTCTCCATTACAATGAAGGAAAAATATACAAGAACTATGAAAAGCTATTTCTAACACCAAGTGTATGTTGTGTTTAGAGCTCTCCTCATGCTTCCTTTTATAGAGGATTCAGAGTAGTAGTAGATGGGTAGATGAGATTAGTAGGTGGAATTAGTAGGTGAGCTTGGTAGGTGAACTTGGTAGGTGAGCTTGGTAGGTGAACTTGGTAGGTGAGCTTCCTTGTCTCCGAAAGTATTCATTGATGAACTCATTGATTTCGTCATTTTTGAGCCAAATGGTCTTCATGAAAGTTCTAGGAAATTGTCTAAGCTTTCCAATGGCTCTAGAAGCACCCAAAAATTCGTCCTACAGCCCAAGATATGACCCAATTACTACAGACTGCTCAGGACCAGTTTCAGCACCTCTGTTTTGACTTTCAGACCCAATATCTCCATCAAGGAGCCCGAATCAAGTTTTGTGTTTGTCATGAAAGTTGTACATATGGGTCTTAACTTTCAGATCACCAATTTTCAGCCCATTCTATAAACCCAAACTCGAATTATGTTCTGGTTACTACACACTGTTCGGGTTCCAGTTCACAAATCCCGTATTCTGATTTCCATGCCCAATTAGCTCCACTAGATGTCTGAATTTGACTTCGAGCTCTTCATCAAAGTTGTAGAGCTCTCTTTTATCTTTCCTACAAGGTAAAATTCATAATTATCAGACATTTAGAACTCAAGATATGGCCAAAATACAGAAACAGTGTAAGACTCGAATAATGCTGAAAAATCAATTAAGTCCGATTCGAGTTCAAACTTACAAAACATAATCAAATTCAGTCAATTAAGTACATGAAGAGTGTAAATGACTAATAATGAGGGTTTCTTAATGAATAAAATATGTGATTATCAAATTCCCCCACACTTAGCTTTTTGCACTCCTGGGCAAAACATATAAAACTAAAGTTAGAAGACAAAGACAAACGACACAAACTTAAAAATTAAAACTCTAAAGGACTCAATGAAGCAAGAAGAGCAACAAGAAATTTAAGGGATCAAAGCATAAATGAGGTAACATTTCTTCACATCTCAAACCAAAATGCAAGGAAACTTCTGTTGAAAAGAATGAATTAAGAATGATGGATCTTCACAATATTCCC
Organism: Ormosia emarginata; assembly: GCA_029884605.1. Taxonomy (NCBI): domain Eukaryota; kingdom Viridiplantae; phylum Streptophyta; class Magnoliopsida; order Fabales; family Fabaceae; genus Ormosia; species Ormosia emarginata. The sequence continues at coordinate 754,457 of JAQQTP010000074.1, forward strand.
TCTCAATCTCTCAAGTGTTTAAAAGGTAGGTATTTCACTCAATTCAACCCATGAAAATTGCACTACCATAAGCTTGCTTATCTTCTACTTCTCCACTACTCAAAACACATGCACACACAAATCATGAGGACTTTATTCAAGGTTGTAGTGAGGTCAAGGTAACAGAAGAGGATAAAATGGATATGAGAAGATAAATACCAAAGAGAATAAAAGCAAATGAGAGCTGAGTTCAAATAACGAGCATAAAAGTTCATCTCAACTCTAATGTATATCCCTTTACATATTCATTTCCCCATCCTTTTCTCTCTTTTTTTTTTATATATATGAACATAACTATATACATACATTTTTCTTTTTTTCTTTTTTTCTAGGCACTCTTTCTTTTCTTTTTCTTTTTTTTTTCAACAACCATTTTGTACACACACCCCCACACTTGTTCAAAAACTCATCCATTAACCAGGCTAATGTTCTTTAATTCCCTAAGGTACAGTAAGAACACGATTTTTCATTTAAGGCACATAATGAGCTAGAAACAAGGAATGGTCAAATAAGCTCAAAGGGGTTAAGCAAAGGAAAGTATACAAGGTTGGCAAGAATCAGAGAATTTTCGAGAGGTCAAAAGAGTGCTTGATATTATATTGAAAACAAGGTTGGCTATTTGGTTAAACTAGCTAAGAAAGAGGGCCTCAATCATGTTCATGCATGCAAGTGAAATGTAGCCTCAAAAAGAATCAAAGCAAGTTCTAGAGTGGTCATTAACATGAGTGAAAATCACACAAGAAAGAAGAGAATGGCATATATGTTGAATCCATCCATTAGGCTCAAAATCTCACAAGGTATGCATCCATCAAACTCAATTCATCAATTCAATCATCCATCACCAAGCATATCAGTTCAAGAAGGGAGAAAAATTATTCAATCATGCAATGAACCTTTTTTTTTGAATTTTTTGAATTTTTTTTTTGAATTTTTTTTTTTTAACAAACGAAAAGAAACAGAAACATGCTAAAATCTCTCCCCCCACACTTAATAGAACATTGTCCTCAATGTGAAAGAAAGAGATAGAAAAGAGCAACACAACCTGATAAGAAGTGAATCAACGCTAAGCAGAAAAGAAACACACTGTCAGTGCCGCATCAGACCCTGAAAAGAAATCAAACAAGAAAACGTTAGTACTTCTACAATTCAATACTAATTAATTACTACCTAAAAACTCCTTACTCGCCACCGATTAAGATGCGTCTCAAGAGTAAAATTACTCCTTACTCTGCCATCACTAATTGGTTTAATAAGTCCATGACAACCATATCATACTAAACAAAACAACAACAATTTTTTTTTTTTTTAAATCAAACCCATTAAAGAGAAAGTTTCAGATCGGGCTCTTGTTTCTTGTTACTTCCTTTTTGCTTTCTGTTGACCAATCTATCTCGAGCCGATACTGATCGATCGGTACATACTCAAAAGCTTCTAATTTATCAATGAGCTCATCAATAGTGGAGGCAGAGATAAGAAGTTGTCTTCTTAGAAGGAGTGATAAATTTGTTCCATAGCTTTGTCAAGAAAAAAAGAACAAAAGATCAAAGAAATTATTAACATTCAACAAACCAATGGGTTTATGGTGGATGTTCAGTTACCAAGAGACAATTTGAAAAATTTCTTCCAAAGTACCAAAACCACCTGGTAAGGCAATGAATGCATCAGAGTTTTCAAGCATTATCTTCATGCGTTCATGCATTGATGATACTTTAAGTTCCTCCCCAATTGTCTTTCCATTGATGTTCTGTTGAGCTAAAGTTTCAGGAATGACACCTAAAACCTGACTGTCTCTTACAAAGGCAGCAAGTGATACAGCCCCCATTAACCCACGACAACCTCCCCCATATACAAGATGAATATTCCTCGCAGCAAGTGATCGACCAAGAGTGCTAGCTGCGTTTACAAACTCTAATCCCTTCCCATAACTCGACCCACAAAAAACACAGACATTTTTGAGGTTACGAATAGAAGGCCCCATTCTATACTCTTCCTCCCTTTGAGTGTTTCTGAGTTTGAAGGAAAATGGAGAAAATGGAGTGTTTAAATAGGAAAAAGAATGGAAAGGGGAATAATTGCACCTATGAGGGTAGGTTGGTTGGCGGTTGTCAGAAAAGGTTGAAATTAAGAGACACGAGATCTTTTTTTTTTTTTTTTTTTTGACTTCAAGAAAACCATCAAGGTAAAGAAGTCTAGAAACCCCCGAAGGACCCCGCTCAAAGGATCGTCTGTACAAAAATCAAAATACAACAAAATGATACAAAGATAAAAGAAATAGAAAATGATGACATACCCGTATGTACAGCCTTCCATGGCGTATCTTTATACTTTGCGCGTCATGAGTGAAAAGAGACATCACGTCCTTTTTTTTTTTTTTTTTTTGAAATTGTTAGAAAAACTTGATGAAAGATGAGTGTATACTTACTTAAGATTGGGATGGAGGTAGTCTGCTCTTTCGGCTTTGTGCCAAAGCATTGTTGACCAGTATTCGACCCATTCAAGACCAGCGCAACATAAGGCTCCCAAAAGGGACAAGTGGCCATAATACGACTGGCTGCCTCACATGTGGGATACAATCTACCTTCTTTGTTTTTCAATTAAGAAGGCTGGATCAGGATGCATGCATTTCCCCATTCACGGTTTGTGTTACCAAAGCCAACCCTAAGAAGTATACATTTTTTTTTCATTTTTTTTTTCATTTTTTTTTTTTGTAAAATGCCATGAAGAAGAAGAAGAAGAAGATGATATGTACAGATTGTTTGTGGATATGGCTCACATCTGCCTCTGGTTTAACGTCCAGTAACGGCTTAAACGTCTTCTATGAGTCGAGGATAAGCTTCCCATCCAATTTTCTTATAAATTGGCAAACAGGGTCTTTTAGAGTCGATTCCCCCAAGATTGTAGCGTTGTTGTTCATCCTTGAAGAGATTCCACAATTTAAGAATTTCACGATGCACCAATCCACAAGAATGCGTCTCAAGAGTCAATAAGATATCATCTAATGACTCCTTACTCATCCATTCTTAATGAAGAAAATTTTATCTTCTCTATTTGCGGAAACCATCCCCTTAGTACGACATCGCTTTGTTACGGTTCCATCGTCCACATTTGTGACGGACTTGTAACCTTTTTGCTCTTCTCCTTTTAGAATATGAACTTCTTCCAAGACTAGGGCATATATGAGTCAAATGAAATTGAGGACTCACCGCTAATCGGACCTTTGCTTCAATTATCCAAAGCAGACATCTTCGGCATACCCTTGTGCATTAACATTCTCAATCTCTCACATCGAACTTTGTAGATTTTTCTCGAGCATTTTGAGGAAGAGAAGGAAAATATTTTCTCGGTTTGAAAGAATGACATCCATTTTGAAGGAGAAGAAGGGTTCGGTTATTTTGGGAAAGCGAAGAATAAACCGACTCAAGAGTCACGGAGTACCGTATCCGCCACTTAACCTAAGCAACGCAAAGAACTCAAGAACTTGGTTTTCCGGGAATGATTGAGTCTTTGTCCATCAACCTTAAGCGCATTACCATTCCTAGGATCCTCGGTATCGATCTTTGAGAGAATACGCGTGTCCGACAACAAAAGAACCGCGCCACCTAGATCTCAATTTTCCAAGGAGTAGGTGCAGATGATAATCTCAAAGCGAACTTTTGACCAATTTCTCAGCTTTTGCAAAAGGTGTAAATGACCTTTAATAAAGTAGGCCAATAAAATCCATACTTTGCAAGATTTTCGCAGCTTGTTGTCGCCGAAGAAAAATGACCTCCACATGCTTCGAGCGACTCTACCTACCTCATTGTCGGGCACACAAATTTTTTTTTTTTTTCCTTTTTTTTTTTTTTTTTTTTTTTTTTTTTTTTTTTTTCTTTTTTTTTTTTTTTTTTTTTTTTTTTTTTTTATTCATAATGCGGATGGAGAAGGTTCATCACCTCCACTTCGCATTCTCTCGGAAGTTCATGATATCTTGTTTGGGGCGGTGTCCATTTACGATGAAAGCTTTGGCGGTGACCTCACTTTTAATCCGAACAACACGGAAGGAAAAACATTAGTAACAATAAATGGTCCATCCCATCTAGACCTTAATTTGCCGGGCATGAGTCGGAGCGGGAGTTATAGAGGAGAACTTTTTGACCAATCTCAAATGTTTTCCTCGAATCAACTTATCATGGAAGGCTTTGGTCTTCTCCTTATAAAGTTTGGAACTTTCATAAGCCTCCAAGCGGATCTCCTCCAATTCTTTGCGACTGCAGCCTTCCTCTCCATACCGCTTGATCTAGGTCCAAGTTGCACCTTTTCACCGCCTGAGAATGCTCGATGTTCAATTTCCACCGGTAGGTGGCAGGGCTTTTCCAAAAACAATCCGATACGGAGACATCCCGATTGGTGTCTTATAAGCGGTCCGGTAAGCCCATAAAGCATCCTCAAGCCTCTTGCTCCAAATTTTTCGTTAGGTTGAACTGCCTTCCGGAGTATCTGCTTAATTTCTCTGTTGGAGACCTCGGCTTGCCCATTGGTTTGGGGGTGGTAGGGTGTAGAAACCTTGTGTTGGACTCCATACTTCTTCATCAAAGCCTCCATGCTTCGATTGCAAAAATGTGAACCTTGATCACTAATGATGGATCTCGGGACTCCAAACCTACAGAAAATTCGTGATCTAATAAAATCCACAACAACTTTAGAATCATCAGTCCGAGTGGCCTTAGCCTCCACCCATTTAGATACATAATCCACAAGACAAGCGTAATGTAAACAAAACCAAATGATACAGAAAAGGACCCATAAAGTCAATACCCCAAACATCAAAAATCTCACGAGAATAATAAGGGTTTTCGGGGCATTTCATTCCTACGAGAAGTATTCCCTGTTCTCTCGGCATTGATCACAAGATTTGCAAAACATATATGCATCATGAAATAGAGTGGGCCAATATAATCCAGAGTCTAAAACTTTCCTAGCAGTCCATTGAGGACCGAAGTGGCCGCCACATGCAAGTTTATGACAAAAGCTAAGAATGGAATGGAATTTATCATCAGGCACACACCTCCTAATTACTTGGTCACTGCAAAATCTCCATAAGTAAGGATCATCCCACACATAATACTTTGACTCACTTTTCAATTTATCAATCTTAGCCTTAGTGAAATGTGCAGGTATTGCTTTAGCAACCAAGAAATTAATCAAATCAAACAAACCAAAGGATGTTGCCTTGCGACTTGAAAAGCTTCGCTCATCGTGGAAAACATCATGGATGGGAAAAACATCTCCGCCTCCCTTTCAATTCGACTCAAGTGATCGGCCACCAAATTCTCCGCTCCACTCTTGTCACGGATCTCAATATCAAACTCCCTGGAGGAGCAACATCCACCTAATCAACCGGGGCTTGGCATTGGGCTTTTTCAGGAGAAACTTCAATGTTGCATGATCTCGAAAACACAACCACTCTGGAACCAAGCAAATATGATCGAAATTTATCTAAAGCAAAAATAATTGCTAAAAGTTCCTTTTCAGTTGTGGTGTAGTTGATTTGTGCAGGATCTAAAGTTCTCGAAGCATAGGAAATGACATGAGATACTTTACCGACCCTTTGTGCAAGAACAGCTCCCAATGCATAATTAGAGGCATCACACATCAACTCAAATGGAAGTGTCCAATCCGGTGGTTGGATGATAGGTGTACTAGTCAATGCCTGCTTCAATTGATTGAAGGCATCCTGGCACTTCTTGTCAAAGTGAAACTCCACATCTTTTTGCAAGTAAGTTGGATAGCGAAGTGCAATTTTGCTGAAATCCTTTATGAACCGCCGATAGAAACTCGCATGACCAAGGAAAGAACGAATCTCCCGCACGCATGTGGGGTAAGATAGGCATGAAATAACATCTATTTTTGCGGGATCTACCTCAATACCCTCACGAGATATCACATGCCCTAAGACTATACCTTGTTCTACCATGAAATGACATTTCTCAAAATTTAGAACGAGGTTAGTCTTAATGCATCTATGCAAGACCGAGCCGGACTATCTAAACATGCATCAAAGGAAGATCCATAGACAGTAAAATCATCCATAAATACGTCCATGCAATTTTCTAAAAAATCGAAAAGATACTTACCATACACCTATGAAAGGTGCCCGGAGCATTGCATAGACCAAAGGGCATCCTCCTGTATGCAAATGTGCTAAATGGACAAGTGAAAGTAGTCTTCTCTTGGTCTTCTAGGGCTATATGAATCTGAAAATAGCCGAATATCCATCCAGGAAACAATAATGTGACTTGCCAACTAACCGCTCCAACATCTGATCAATGAAGGGCACGGAAATGATCCTTTTCGGTAGCCTGGTTGAGCCGCCTATAATCAATGCAAACTCGCCAACTGTTTTGAACTCGTGTGGGCACAAGCTCATTGTTCTGATTCGCAACCACTGTGACCCCAGATTTCTTGGGAACCACTTGCACGCAGGGCTCACCCATTGGACCGTCAGATATGGGATAAATAATGCCGACTTGAAGTAGCTTTGTAACTTCCTTCTTCACCACATCTAGAATCGGGGATTTAGTCTCCTTTGGAAATTTTGTCTAACTGGTTTGATCCCTTCTTCCAATAAAATCTTATGCATGCATGTGGAGGGACTAATACCGGGAATATCGCAAGAGTCCATCCGATGGCTTGCCTATTACGCCTCAAAATCTGCAGTAATTTTTCTTCTTGATCGGGTTGTAGGTTTTTAGCAATGATCACCTAGGAAGTGTCTCACCATCTCCCAAATATGCATATTTAAGATGGTCTGGTAAAGTCTTCAACTCCAAGGATGGAGGTTGTACAATGGAAGGTAACAAGTGATCTCAAAACAAACTAACTCAAGAACATTAATTTCAAGAGCATGGTCGACTCTCATTCTCAATTGTTGCATCATCGGAATTTGTATCATTACTCATAAGAATAAATCTCAAGACATACAAACACATGGTTCAACATCACAAGTGGCACATGTATCACAAGAAACAGAACCAAGATAGTCAACAATATCGGGAATTCGGCATATAAATCGGTATAGACATCATCAACCAAAGCATCTCAATCATATCAACATGGAAAACAGAATGCTCCTCTAGGGGTGTCTCATGGCATCAAAAATGTTAAATTGTACCAAATCGTCGCCAAACTCCATAGAAAGGGTGCCGGCATGCACGTCTATCTTGGTCTTGGCGGTCTTGAGAATGGTCCGCCTAGAATCAATGGAGCATGGTTTGTTGGAGACTCATCTTCCATGTCCGAGAATGTAGAAATCTTTGGAAAAATCAACTCATTCACCGGACTAACACATCTTCCAAAGACACTGCGCGGGATGAGCGGTGGCTCTATTCGCCAACCGAATCACGATACCGGTGGGTTGCAAAGTACCGATGTTTAAACACTTATACACCGACATGGGCATGACATTGATCGAAGCACCCAAATCTAGCATTGCATGCTCAAATCTAGAGTTGCCAATTGTGCAAGAAATTGTGAAAGTTCCGGGATCTTTGCATTTACGTGGCATGCTTGGCGAGAATCATTGCGTAAACATTTCTTCCCATGCGATCTTCTCATCCCCTTTCAACCTTCTCTTATGAGTGCACAACTCCTTGAGAAATTTAGCATATTTTGGAATTTGCTTGATTGCATCTAGGAGGGGAATATTGATTTCCACTTTCTGAATGTCTCCATGACTTCTTTTTCCATTTCTCGCTTGCATTGTTCTCTTGGATTGTGTGATCCTATTTGGAAAAGGTAATGGAATGGCAACATCTGAATTCTCTGCAATTTTCTTCAAGTGTACGATTTTCGGACTGAATTATCCATTTCCGCCGTTTTTGGTCAATTTATGATTCTTTGTAAGGTTGGAACATCAACTTCTTTGCCACTTCTCAAGGTAATTGCACTTACGTTGCCTCTTGGATTGTTATTTGTTTGTGAAGGCAATTGGCTAGAACCTTGACTCTTTAGCTCGCTCATAGTGGTTGCCACCGCCCAATTTGAGTTTGTAAATTGAATGTTGGCACTGACGTTCTGCTGAACTGAATGTTATTTGTGGCCATTTGTTTCATCAGGTCTTCCAATGATGGCTCAGCTGGAGTGGATTGGACAGATTGCCGAACAGTTGTTGTTGTCTGAATGCGCAGGGGTATTTGTTGGTATTTGTTGCTTGGACCTGCAGCTTGGTATCTAAATTGTTGTTGCTGTTGGTGGGGCTGTTGTTGCTGGCTAGGATTCCCATATCTCAAATTGGGATGGTCTCGCCAACCAGGATTATAAGTACTAGAAAATGGATCATATCTAGATTGTTCTTTGTTGTTCTTACGATATTGGGGTCTACCAGGAAAAACACCACCGCAAAGCAACACATTGATCCTGGAAAGGCGAGACCATCTTCCCGAAGTGTAGGGCATGAATCAAGTAGGATGAGATGAATTAGAGCAAATTCCACACACCGATGCGGTCATCTCGCATGGGTGGTTGTTGACCCATGCTATCTGTCTTACCAAAGAAGTCAATTCATCTAGTCGTGTTCCATTCTTTGTTGGTCCATATGAGATGCTTGAATTTCATTAACTCCTCTGGTTGCGGTGATGATCCGCGAGCCAAACTGTTGGGTATTGGTGCCATGTTTGCTATCGATCTCTTGCGGCGGTAGGAGTTTTGTCTACTAAGGCTCCTCCAGAGGCAGCATCGATCATGCTTCTATCATTTGGCAGCAAGCCCTCATAAAAGTATTGAATCAAGAGTTGGTCACTAATTTGGTGATGAGGGCAGCTCGAACACAACTTCTTGAATCTCTCCCAGTATTCATGCAAAGTCTCACCAGACATCTGTCTGATGCCACATATATCCTTCCTAATTGCAGCAGCTCTCGAGGCAGGGAAGAATCTCTCCAGGAACAACCTCTTCATGTCATTCCAACTTCTGACTGAACCTGGTGAAAGATAAAACAACCAATCTTTGGCTGCATCGACAAGTGAGAAGGGAAATGCCCTTAACTTGATGTGTTCCTCAGAGATGCCTTGTGGCTTCATGGTTGAACACACAACATGGAACTCTTTCAGGTGCTTATGAGGATCTTCACCCGCAAGACCATGAAACTTTGGTAACAAGTGTATCAAACCAGATTTCAACTCAAAATCTGCATCAAGATCAGGATATTGAATGCACAAAGATTGGTAAGATACATCAGGAGCAGCAAGTTCCTTAAGGGTTCTATTATGCATGTTATCAGCCATGATTTCAGGATTACTTAAGTTATCAGGTTCACTCCCAAAATTAGGTTCAGAATTAACTCTGGAATTTATCACACGAGCTCTAATTAATCTATGCAAGGTCCTATCAATCTCAGGATCAAGATCAAGCAAGATATCAGGATTGGACCTAGTCATGCATCAACTAAAGCGCAAAAACACAAAAACTGCAACTAAGCAAAATACACTAAACAACACTCAAAATATGCAAAAATAAATCTAGTTAATATGTCTAAACATTTTTAAAAATTATGGAATCAACACAGAACAAAATCTACATAAAAATGAAACTAGAAAATGTAATAAAAAATATTAAAAAATTGAAAAAGTGGTCTAAATGATAGAATTTCGAAAAACCAGGGGTGACCTCACAGTTTACTGTGAGTCTTGTTTATCAGGCTGTTTTCCTTCAACCGACCAAGTTTCAGCTCATTCTGGGCATGTTGCAGTTCGAAAATTGCAATAGTTACCCGTAATCACCTGTTTTCCGTCTTTCCTAAATCAGAAAAATTCAAAAGCTAGGATAAAAATGTTAATATGGTATGAACAATGTTAGTAAAAAAAAAAAAACTGTTAGAATAGGTAAGAAAGAACAAAAATTAGTAAGGTTACTCAAAATGAAAAGATTACACCTACGAGTTCCCTAAGAATCCGCGCCAAAATTTTGACGAGTACTTGAACTCAATCAAAATTATAACCGAAGTTATTACCTAAACTTGTAGTATAGTGAACAACACCGGATCGTCTCCTCAAGGATCGTAGATGCAATTTTATCAAATCAAGTGAAAGTTAGAAAAAGGGGGTTTTGATGGTTCAAGGATCGCGATGACAGGATTTAAAGAGAAATAACAATTAAAAGAACAAGTCAATCAGAAATCTATCCAGATTGGGTGGATTCAATCATAGACCTTTCAACAAACACCTGAAATACATTTGAATGGTTAACTTGGATCTAACCGAGAGATCTCGCATTAGATCCGAGAATTCATACTAGACAATCGTCGTAATTCAATTGACAAGTGATAAACACAAATCTGCAATCGCACCATTCATATAAATATATGTCAATTTAAGCACCGAATTCAATTAACCTAGGCACAAATCAGTAACCTAACCTCTTCAATTACGTGATTAGTTTAGATCAATCAGTTCTAAGTTTCATCACAAATCTCAATCTTCAGTTATGTGATTAATTCAGATCAATCAGTTCTAAATTTCATCACAATACTTAATCTTAAACCAAGATCAAATCAGATCAAACATAAACAGAATCACCATTCATGCATTCAAGATCAAGAGAACAGAAGAAGAAGAAGAGAAGAGGAATTCAAATATAAATCAAATACATTACATAACCAAGGTCTCAAGAATCCAAGCCACAATCTCTTCAAGAGTCCCGAATTGACTAGAAGTGACTTAGCTCTCCATTACAATGAAGGAAAAATATACAAGAACTATGAAAAGCTATTTCTAACACCAAGTGTATGTTGTGTTTAGAGCTCTCCTCATGCTTCCTTTTATAGAGGATTCAGAGTAGTAGTAGATGGGTAGATGAGATTAGTAGGTGGAATTAGTAGGTGAGCTTGGTAGGTGAACTTGGTAGGTGAGCTTGGTAGGTGAACTTGGTAGGTGAGCTTCCTTGTCTCCGAAAGTATTCATTGCTGAACTCATTGATTTCGTCATTTTTGAGCCAAATGGTCTTCATGAAAGTTCTAGGAAATTGTCTAAGCTTTCCAATGGCTCTGGAAGCACCCAAAAATTCGTCCTACAACCCAAGATATGACCCAATTACTACAGACTACTCAGGACCAGTTTCAGCACCTCTGTTTTGACTTTCAGACCCAATATCTCCATCAAGGAGCCCGAATCAAGTTTTGTGTTTGTCATGAAAGTTGTACATATGGGTCTTAACTTTCAGATCACCAATTTTCAGCCCATTCTATAAACCCAAACTCGAATTATGTTCTGGTTACTACACACTGTTCGGGTTCCAGTTCACAAATCCCGTATTCTGATTCCCATGCCCAATTAGCTCCACTAGATGTCTGAATTTGACTTCGAGCTCTTCATCAAAGTTGTAGAGCTCTCTTTTATCTTTCCTAAAAGGTAAAATTCATAATTATCAGACATTTAGAACTCAAGATATGGCCAAAATACAGAAACAGTGTAAGACTCGAATAATGCTGAAAAATCAATTAAGTCCGATTCGAGTTCAAACTTACAAAACATAATCAAATTCAGTCAATTAAGTACATGAAGAGTGTAAATGACTAATAATGAGGGTTTCTTAATGAATAAAATATGTGATTATCAGTGGAACTGTTGGAGAAAGAATTTGTACGACCTAGCGTTTCCCCATGGGGTGCACCTGTACTTTTGGTCAAGAAGAAGGATGGAACATCACGACTTTGTGTAGACTATCGGCAATTGAATAAGGTGACTATCAAGAATAAATATCCGCTTCCAAGAATCGACGATTTGATGGATCAATTGAGAGGAGCTGTGATATTTTCCAAGATAGATCTGCGATCAGGCTATCACCAGATTCGTGTAAAAGGGGAAGATGTGCCGAAAACTGCTTTTCGAACTCGTTATGGACATTATGAGTATCAGGTAATGCCATTCGGGGTGACGAATGCTCCTGCCATATTTATGGATTATATGAACAGGATATTTCGTCCGTATCTAGACAGATTTGTCGTTGTCTTTATCGATGACATTCTGATCTATTCTCAATCGAAGGAAGAGCATCTTGAACATCTGAGTGTTATTCTTCGATTTTGAGGAGAAGCGGTTGTATGCGAAGTTGTCTAAGTGTGAGTTCTGGTTGGAAGAAGTTCAATTTCTTGGTCACGTAATTTCTAAAGAAGGTATTGCGGTGGACCCATCGAAAGTGGAGACTGTTTTACTGTGGGAGAGACCTAAGACAAGATGCTTAGAAGTTCGAAGTTTTGTTGGACTTCTTGGTTATTATCGGAGGTTTATCGAAGGTTTTTCCAAGATTGCTTTGGACCACTTACACAACCGACGAGGAAAAGTCAAGCTTTCGAATGGACGGAAGAACGTGAAGCTAGTTTTCAAGAGTTGAAGAAGAGGTTAACAAGTGCGCCGGTGTTGATCCTACCGATTCGACGAAATCTTTCGATGTGTATTGTGACGCTTCTTATCAAGGACTAGGATGCGTGTTGATGCAAGACCGGAATGTGGTGGCGTATGCTTCTCGACAATTGAAGGTTCATGAGAAGAATTATCCTACGCATGATTTGGAATTGGCTGCGGTAGTTTTTGCTTTGAAGATATGGAGACACTTTCTCTATGGAGCAACGTTCAACATCTTCAGTGATCACAAGAGTTTGAAGTACTTATACGACTGAAGGAGCTGAATATGAGGCAACGAAGGTGGTTAGAATTTCTGAACGATTACGATTTTCAGCTTTTGTACCACCCTGGTAAGGCGAATGTCGTGGCCGATGCCTTGAGGGAAGATTATTAGTGTTTCTGCGCTAATGATTAAAGAAAATGAGCTCATTGAACAATTTAGAGATGAGTGGTCATTTGTTGAGTTGAAACCGGGGAAGATCTGTATTAGCATGGTTACTATCTCGAGCGAGTTGATGGAAGACATAAAGGAAAAGCAAAATGCCGATAAATTTTTGCAAGGAATAAGGGAGCAAATGAAACAAGGCGAGACACTAGAGTTCAAAGAAGGAACTGATGGGATTCTGAGATTTCGGGGTAGAGTCTGTGTTCCTCGTAACCAAGAACTGAGAAGATATATTGTGAAACATGCCCATACTAGTCTATTGAGTATGCATCCAGGTATAACAAAGATGTATCAAGACTTGAAGAAGTTATTCTGGTGGCATGGAATGAAGGGTGATGTGGTTAGATGCGTGTCAACTTGCCTAGTTTGTCAAAAGTCGAAAGTTGAACACCAAAGACCAGCTGGGATGTTGCGACCATTATCGATTCCAGAATGGAAATGGGACAGCATTTCTATGGATTTCGTTACTGGTTTGCCAAAGACAAGGAGATGTCATGATGCAATATGGGTTATAGTTGATAGACTTACGAAATCAGCTCATTTCTTACCAATCAATATTAAATATTCATTGGAAAGATTAACCCAGTTGTACATCAGCGAGATTGTCAGATTACATGGAGTGCCTACATGTATAGTTTCTGATCGTGATCCGAGGTTTACGTCAAGATTTTGGCGAAGTCTACAAGAAGCTATGGGAACTAAGTTACGACTGAGTTCAGCGTATCATCCGCAGACTGACGGTCAGACAGAAAGAACTATACAATCTTTGGAAGATTTGTTGCGTGCTTGTGTTTTGGAACAACGGGGAAGTTGGGATGAATTTTTATCTTTGATAGAATTCACCTACAACAATAGTTTTCACGCAAGCATTGGAATGGTACCTTATGAGGCATTGTATGGAAGACGATGTCGAACGCCACTATGCTGGTATCAAGATGGGGAAAGTATGATTGTTGGACCGGAACTTGTACAACAGACTACGGATAAAGTCAAGATGATACAAGAAAAGATGAGGACGACGCAAAGCAGACAAAAGAGTTACGCGGATAAACGAAGACGACCTCTTGAGTTTGAGGAGGGTGAGCATGTGTTTCTGAGAGTTACTCCTACGACTGGTGTCGGAAGAGTGATTAAGTCTAAGAAGCTTACTCCTAAATTCATTGGACCATATCAGATTATCCGACGTATTGGTCCTGTAGCATATCAGATTGCTTTGCCGCCTTTTCTATCCAATTTGCATGACGTGTTTCATGTGTCTCAGTTACGAAAGTATATACCAGATCCGACACATGTTATACAACCAGATGACGTGCAATTAAAGGAGAATTTGACTTACGAAACTTTACCTGTCAGGATAGAGGACAGAAAGGTAAAGCAGCTTCGAGGGAAGATGATCGAGCTGGTGAAGGTTATATGGAATGATGTGACGGGTGAAGCTACTTGGGAACTAGAAGATAAAATGAAGGATCAGTATCCTCATTTGTTTGGATGAACATCGAATTTCGAGGACGAAATTTTTATTTGTTGGGGAGAGTTGTAACGCCCCAATTTTTAGAAAATATTCTGAATGTACTGTTTTCTGTTTTTTATGCTTTTGTATGAATGACCGTTGTGTCCCTATTTTTCTGTTCTTGATTTTTGTATGAAAACATTTACGATAATACAGGGTCAAATTTTATTTGATCGTTTTACGTAATTTGTTTCGAGACGTTAAAATAAAAAATTTTCTGAGCTACTGTATTAATTTTTCTGAAAGATATACAGCTATATAATACTGCTGGATATTTTATTTGAACGTTTTGGATGATTACCTACGTTGTGGAAAAAATGGGAAAATGACCGTTACGTCCCGAACGTACTGTTTTCGCTGTTTTTGTCTGTTTTTAATTGTTTTCTTCTTGATTTAATGCCTGAAAATACTGTCTGTGATTTTATATGGACTTTTTGTGTGATTTGCTCGAGGCGGGGAAAATAATATTTTAAATTTGGGAAAATCTTATTTTATTATTTAGAATTGGGGGATCTTACTTAACCCGATTCTGAATGAGACTAAAAATAATCTTTTAATTTTTAGGATTTAATCACAAATAAAATAATTTTATATTATTATAATATTATTTTATTAGTCAAGTATGTTTTAGTGACAAGTGGACAGGAAATATTTTGCGGGACCCACAATTAGCCGAACGGTTAGATCGGTAGTTTAATTAATCACCGTAAGTTGTAGAACTTTCGGAGAACAGTGACTACCTAGGTGACTCTCGTGAGAGCATTTATCTGTTGTGTGACTCAAAGCATGTGAGTCACCGGAACCAACCAATGGGAATCAAGCTTGCTCACCAAGGCTTGATCTTGGCCTTTGATTCATCCAATGGCTTGGATGAAGCCAAGCAAGGTGCCCACCTTGCACCTCACTTAGTGCTACGGCCAAGAGGCCTTAGGAGACCAAAAAAATCACCTTCCATCTTCATCACTTTTCTCTCTTCTCTCTCATCAAAACCCTAGCCACCATTGTTGTCCATTTTCCTTCTTCCATTCGACCAAGCTAGTTTCCTAACACTCCAACCATCCAAAAATTTTTCTAACCAAGTTTCCTTAACCTAAACACCATTCTAAGAACCTTTGTAGTTGGGAGTTTCTTCAAATTCTTCCATCTAGGGCTTGGAAACCAACCTTGAAAGTTTTACCTAGAAGGTGAAATTTCATGCTTTTCTTTTCTCTCTTCTTTTTCAAAGTTCTAAGCCATGATTTTTCCATGGTTTAGCTTCTTTTTCATGGTTAGTAACATGTAGATTTTGTTTGAGATTTCTAGGTATTTTTGGTGGTGAAAATCGTGACCTAGGAGGTGTGAAAGCAAGCTTTTGTCTTCATTTAAGGTAAGAGGAAGACAATTCTTATCATCCCTTGATGGTGGTAAGAAGATGGATTGTTTGTAGAATCCATAAGGATTCGGTTGTGGTGTGTTTATTGATGTGTATTTGTTAATTTTTGTGGTTGCTAGTAGTTTATGTGGCAATTGTTATTAGCTTTCTTGTTTGATGATTGTAATAATTTTGCATGTCTATTAGTTTTTGAAAGCATGTCTACAAGCTTTAATTTAGGTTGTATGTGTTAGAAAATATTTTTGCATGTGTTAGAAATATAATGCATGTGTTAGAATTGTATGATAAAATATAGGATGTGAATAACATGTGTAAATTTGCATGAGTGTTCCAAAGAACACAATCCAATAGCTCACGGCAATGACAAGTTTGGAGGACCAAAATGTTCTCTTGATTTTTCCTAAAGTGTAACTTAATTAACCTAGGAGAATCAAGAAAGTTTCTAATTGATTTGATCAAAGAAAATGCATTTAGAAATCAAATGGTACAAACTTAGTATTTTGGGCCAACATGCCTAAAGGATTAAATTGACTATTGTTAACTATTTTCTAAAAATGATTTAATGAACTTAGACAATATAATACATTTGATATGATTTAAAAGGTGAAAGACATTTTGGAAATCAAATGCAAAAGTTTTATGAAATTTGGCCAACATGCCACTATAGGTAATCATGATTTTTAAAACTTGATTCTAAACCTTTTTCAATTAAAAAGAAACAATACAAGTTAAGAAGAAATTTTCTATAATGATTTTTGAAGGAACCAATTGATTAGAAGTAAGACTAAAGGGTTAAAATTCATAATTTTATCATTAGGAAGGAAATACGAGTAATATTAAGAAATTTTCTAACATATAGCTCACTTTTGGTTTTGAAGCATGTTAGAGATTTCAAAAAGAATTCAATGAAATGGTTAAAAATTAGGTAAATAGAAATTTTATGGAAAAATTTAGAAAACCATTATTATAAGTTTATAAACAAAATCTTGTCAATTTTTAGTAAAAATGAACCTATAAGATAGTAACAATATCCTAATGACAGTATGCGGTATGAAAAATTATTCAACGTAGTTTAAATGTATTAAGTACTATTTCTATCTGTTTAAACAGTAATTTTAAGGGCATTCAAATAAGAAAATGATTTAAAAATCCTACGCGATTGAGAAAATGTATTAAAAATGTTACGCGATTTTAAAAAACAGAAAAATATCTTTACCCGATTTTTAAACGTTTGTAAAAACGACGAGATTTCAAAAACGCGATAAAATTTCTACGCGATTGACCGTAACCATATTTATTTTTCGCTGTCGGGAAAATGTGAACCCGTCGAGGCTTTTGAGGTTATTTTATTTGTCGGGAAAAAGTGAACCCGTACATGTGCTTTACGCCATTGAGGGCATATTTTTATCTTGAGGGCATTTTTGTAATTTCATATATTTGGAATTATGTATTTGTCTTTATACCAATTTTTGGTGTTTTGGTTGTGAGACGAATCACATCGTGTTGTCGATGCGATAAATGTAGTGTGGTTTATTGTTCTAATGAACTTGGAGACTTTAGTGTACGGGATCCCACGTGTGGACGGAGTTGGTAGCTCCCGGGCCGTAGTAAACCGATAGCACACTAATGTACTCGACATTCACTATATTTAATCGAGGTTTGTAAAGTCTAGTAGTACATTGCCTATAGTGCCACAACGGGAGACCGTGAACTATACTACGCTGGATGGTGGATTCCAGTCTGTCGTAGGCTATTCGACGCAACGTGTGACCGCGTAATAGTTGGTTGGGCAGCCGTGGTACTAATAGATTTTGCAAGTCATTCTCTCTGATATCTGTCTGGGTTTAGCTCCATGGAGTAGGATTGTGTTTTGGTGTATTTGATTATATCTTGGATAATATTCCATTTTTCTCTATTTATCTTTATCTGGTAATATCTTGGATGTTTTTACATTTTCTCTATTTATATTTATCGATAATTCTTATGTTAGTTGTCCATTTCTTATCTTATTTTATCTGTGAGATTGATTTATCTATGTGGTTTTCTTTATTTGTGTTATATCTGTGATGTTCTGAAACACTAGGATATCTAATATGTACTCTATTCCATTATTATTACTGTTATAGCTTTTTCGTATTGTATGAACTGTATAGTTGTTATTTGTCGTCTTCTTATTGGCCATGTTGTGATGATTTTATGTTGTCTTGCCTCTTTATTGTATGTGTCTCTTGTCTATTTATTTTATACGGTAAAGAGTTTGAAGAGGAAGAAGAGGAACAACCTCTTGAGATCGTGTACCCTGAGGAAGAGGAAGGTCAGCAAGCCGACGATCGTTTTACGATCAAGAACCATACGATCATCCATATCCTCTGGATTGATTGTGTGGGATGGCTACGCCGGGATTTTGGGATTCATAGAGCTGATATTTCATGGAGGTGATCTGGCTTGGCATTTACGAGGAGATCGTGCTTCGTTACCTATCTTTGGACGTATGACCGTGATTCTACGTCATCAGTTTGATGGAGATCCGATTGTGACGACGACGTTATTTCTGCACTTAGAGTTACCCTTATCCATTAGGCGTTATTGGGGTGCTGAAAACCCTGAGCCTAGTGAGATAAGCATCGTATCGACTGCGCGATCCCGTTATCGCCGTGTGTCGAGACATCCGGGATATCTATCTCCCGATGATCATTTTCAGGCTGAGAGTGATCCATCTGAGGATTAGATAACCATGATGTTTTTTTTTAGCGCGTCAACCGTAATATGTACGTATATATTAACTCTTTTATTGCTTTCTTTTCTGTTTTTGTTTAAATATTTGTAGTCTTAGTTGTAAATTATTTGTACAAATTTTATAACTTAATCATATGTATATTATCAGTAATGATGATGTTTTTTTTATTTCGTATTTTTCGCATTATCTTTTTATTACATATTTCTGTCTATCAGGAATTATTTTACAAACCGTAATAATATTTAACAAATGTTCCGCAACTTGGGTAGATTTTATTTCTATTTCTTTTATTTTCTTTTATGTGTGACATCCTCCAAAGGGGTGTTACATTAGTTGGTATCGAGCCCAAGTTAGAGTCTTTTGGGGTTGTGGTTGGGTCTGTTTTTGTTTGTCTTTGTGTGATTCTCTGTGATGTTTGTGATTTATATCCTTTCGGAAATATCTAGAAGGATGTATCTAACTTTGTTTTGTTATGTTTGAAGAAAGAAGATGGTGGTAGAGGTAGAGGACGTGCTAACGTAAATCGTGATGAGGACCCGATGTTGGTTCTTCTTTGAAGCTATGCGGCGTGAGATGGTGAAGTGATTACTCAAACAAAATTTGAGAGCGACCCTAACAAGAAGATGCTACGATTGATGCCCTAAATTTATCCGAATTTAGGCGCCATAATCCGCCACAATTTAGAGGCGAGGTGGATCGGAGAAAGCGAGTCGGTGGATGCAAGATTTAGAGAGAATCTTTGAGGGGATGAGATGCACAGATGAAAAGAAAGTAACTTATCTTTGTCTTCATGCCGAGAGGAGATGAGAACATTGGTGGAGAGGAATCCGCCGAGTGTTGCAAGTGAAGGAACCGAGATTACCGGGAAGTGTTTTCTAATACTTTTACGGATAAATATTTTCCTGCAAGTGCTAGGCATGCCAAGGAAATGGAATTTCTTGGTTTGCGACGGGGAATATGACGGTGAATGAGTATGCCACAAAATTTGAGAATTTGTCTCAATTCTCAGATTATGCTCGAGACATGACAAGATGATGTGTGGAGATGCGGGAAGTTTGAATCGGGTTTAAGGGTGGAACCGAAACGAGGAGTGGTATCTTTGAGGATGACTCATTTTCATGCTTTGGTGGATGCTTGTGCTCGACTTGAGGAGTTGGAGCCAATAATCTAGAGATCAAAGGAATCGGAATTTTGGACCGACAAGGTTCCGAGAGAGGTGGAGGTGGTAATGCAAATCGGTTTCGGCGTAAGCCGTATACCAGCCAACAGAAGTCAATCTCAACGACCATCTGTTAGTGGAAGTGCAAGTGGTAGTGGAGCTGGACAGAGGGTGGCGTTTACGCCAACATGTTTTAAGTGCGGGAAAAAGGGTCATATTTTTCCCGAGTGTACAGTTAAAGGTACAGTTTGTTTCAATTGTAAGCAACCTGGGCACATATCAAAGGATTGTCCACAGCCGGAGAGAAAACCTGTTGTTCGGTATGTTAAAGCTAATCAGCAGAAGTCTGGAAGTACTCAACCGAGATCTGGAGGACGAGTATATACAATGATGGGATCTGAGATTTCTAAGTCTGATGATCTTATTCAGGGAGAAGGAGACATTGGAGGTAATCTTCTGACTGTATTGTATGATTCTGGAGCTACACATTCCTTTATTGCATATGATTGTGTAGAAAGACTGAAGTTGCCTGTGTCTTCTCTGAATGTTATGTTGAATGTATCTACGCCAACTGCTAAACCTGTAGTTACTTCTAAGATCTGTTTGGATTGTCCTATTGTTGTGAAGGGTCGTTTGTTTTTGGTCGATTTGATTTGTTTACCTCTCGTTGAGATAGATGTAATCTTAGGGATGGACTGGTTATGTTCTAACCATATCCTCATAGATTGTGCGAAGAAAACTATAGTTTTTCCTAAGGAAGAAGAGTCTGGATTCTTAACTGCTGTTAAGGTCAAGTCTTTGTTGAGAAATGGAGCGCAGGGATATCTGGTGTTGTCTTCTCTAGAAGTTAAGAATGAGAATGATGTGAATACTATTCCTGTTGTCAACGATTTTCCGGATGTTTTTCCTGAAGATGTACCTGGTTTACCGCCTGAGCGGGAGATCGAGTTCTCAATTGATTTAGTACCGGGAACAGGTCCTATCTCAATTGCACCATATCGTATGTCGCCAGTAGAGTTGGAGGAGCTGAAAAAGCAATTGGTGGAACTGTTGGAGAAAGAATTTGTACGACCTAGCGTTTCCCCATGGGGTGCACCTGTACTTTTGGTCAAGAAGAAGGATGGAACATCACGACTTTGTGTAGACTATCGGCAATTGAATAAGGTGACTATCAAGAATAAATATCCGCTTCCAAGAATCGACGATTTGATGGATCAATTGAGAGGAGCTGTGATATTTTCCAAGATAGATCTGCGATCAGGCTATCACCAGATTCGTGTAAAAGGGGAAGATGTGCCGAAAACTGCTTTTCGAACTCGTTATGGACATTATGAGTATCAGGTAATCTCTCCAGGAACAACCTCTTCATGTCATTCCAACTTCTGACTGAACCTGGTGAAAGATAAAACAACCAATCTTTGGCTGCATCGACAAGTGAGAAGGGAAATGCCCTTAACTTGATGTGTTCCTCGGAGATGCCTTGTGGCTTCATGGTTGAACACACAACATGGAACTCTTTCAGGTGCTTATGAGGATCTTCACCCGCAAGACCATGAAACTTTGGTAACAAGTGTATCAAACCAGATTTCAACTCAAAATCTGCATCAAGATCAGGATATTGAATGCACAAAGATTGGTAAGATACATCGGGAGCAAGAAGTTCCTTAAGGGTTCTATTATGCATGTTATCACCATGATTTCAGGATTACTTAAGTTATCAGGTTCACTCCCAAAATTAGGTTCAGAATTAACTCTGGAATTTATCACACGAGCTCTAATTAATCTATGCAAGGTCCTATCAATCTCAGGATCAAGATCAAGCAAGATATCAGGATTGGACCTAGTCATGCATCAACTAAAGCGCAAAAACACAAAAACTGCAACTAAGTAAAATACACTAAACAACACTCAAAATATGCAAAAATAAATCTAGTTAATATGTCTAAACATTTTTAAAAATTATGGAATCAACACGAGAACAAAATCTACATAAAAATGAAACTAGAAAATGTAATAAAAAATATTAAAAAATTGAAAAAGTGGTCTAAATGATAGAATTTCGAAAAACCAGGGGTGACCTCACAGTTTACTGTGAGTCTTGTTTATCAGGCTGTTTTCCTTCAACCGACCAAGTTTCAGCTCATTCTGGGCATGTTGCAGTTCGAAAATTGCAATAGTTACCGTAATCACCTGTTTTCCGTCTTTCCTAAATCAGAAAAATTCAAAAGCTAGGATAAAAATGTTAATATGGTATGAACAATGTTAGTAAAAAAAAAAATAACTGTTAGAATAGGTAAGAAAGAACAAAAATTAGTAAGGTTACTCAAAATGAAAAGATTACACCTACGAGTTCCCAGAAATTACGCCGCCAAAATTTTGACGAGCGCCGAACTCAATCAAAATTATAACCGAAGTTATTACCTAAACTTGTAGTATAGTGAACAACACCGGATCGTCTCCTCAAGGATCGTAGATGCAATTTTATCAAATCAAGTGAAAGTTAGAAAAAGGGGGTTTTGATGGTTCAAGGATCGCAGTGTGAGGATTTAAAGAGAAATAACAATTAAAAGAACAAATAATTCAATTCGAGAAATCTATCCGAGATTGGGTGGATTCAATCATAGACCTTTCAACAAACACCTGAAATACATTTGAATGGTTAACTTGGATCTAACCGAGATCTCTGCATTAGATCCAATTCATACTAGACAATCGTCGAATTCAATTGACAAGTGATAAACACAAATCTCGCAATCGCACCATTCATATAAATATATGTCAATTTAAGCACCGAATTCAATTAACCTAGGCACAAATCAGTAACCTAACCTCTTCAATTACGTGATTAGTTTAGATCAATCAGTTCTAAGTTTCATCACAAATCTCAATCTTGAGTTATGTGATTAATTCGGATCAATCAGTTCTAAATTTCATCACAATACTTAATCTTAAACCAAGATCAAATCAGATCAAACATAAACAGAATCACCATTCATGCATTCAAGATCAAGAGAACGAGAAGAAGAAGAGAAGAGGAATTCAAATATAAATCAAATACATTACATAACCAAGGTCTCAAGAATCCAAGCCACAATCTCTTCAAGAGTCCCGAATTGACTAGAAGTGACTTAGCTCTCCATTACAATGAAGGAAAAATATACAAGAACTATGAAAAGCTATTTCTAACACCAAGTGTATGTTGTGTTTAGAGCTCTCCTCATGCTTCCTTTTATAGAGGATTCAGAGTAGTAGTAGATGGGTAGATGAGATTAGTAGGTGGAATTAGTAGGTGAGCTTGGTAGGTGAACTTGGTAGGTGAGCTTGGTAGGTGAACTTGGTAGGTGAGCTTCCTTGTCTCCGAAAGTATTCATTGCTGAACTCATTGATTTCGTCATTTTTGAGCCAAATGGTCTTCATGAAAGTTCTAGGAAATTGTCTAAGCTTTCCAATGGCTCTGGAAGCACCCAAAAATTCGTCCTACAACCCAAGATATGACCCAATTACTACAGACTACTCAGGACCAGTTTCAGCACCTCTGTTTTGACTTTCAGACCCAATATCTCCATCAAGGAGCCCGAATCAAGTTTTGTGTTTGTCATGAAAGTTGTACATATGGGTCTTAACTTTCAGATCACCAATTTTCAGCCCATTCTATAAACCCAAACTCGAATTATGTTCTGGTTACTACACACTGTTCGGGTTCCAGTTCACAAATCCCGTATTCTGATTCCCATGCCCAATTAGCTCCACTAGATGTCTGAATTTGACTTCGAGCTCTTCATCAAAGTTGTAGAGCTCTCTTTTATCTTTCCTAAAAGGTAAAATTCATAATTATCAGACATTTAGAACTCAAGATATGGCCAAAATACAGAAACAGTGTAAGACTCGAATAATCTTTGAAAAATCAATTAAGTCCGATTCGAGTTCAAACTTACAAAACATAATCAAATTCAGTCAATTAAGTACATGAAGAGTGTAAATGACTAATAATGAGGGTTTCTTAATGAATAAAATATGTGATTATCGTGGAACTGTTGGAGAAAGAATTTGTACGACCTAGCGTTTCCCACATGGGGTGCACCTGTACTTTTGGTCAAGAAGAAGGATGGAACATCACGACTTTGTGTAGACTATCGGCAATTGAATAAGGTGACTATCAAGAATAAATATCCGCTTCCAAGAATCGACGATTTGATGGATCAATTGAGAGGAGCTGTGATATTTTCCAAGATAGATCTGCGATCGAGCTATCACCGGATTCGTGTAAAAGGGGAAGATGTGCGAAAGCGCTTTTCGAACTCGTTATGGACATTATGAGTATCGGGTAATGCCATTCGGGGTGACGAATGCTCTGCCATATTTATGGATTATATGAACAGGATATTTCGTCCGTATCTAGACAGATTTGTCGTTGTCTTTATCGATGACATTCGATCTATTCTCAATCGAAGGAAGAGCATCTTGAACATCCGAGTGTTATTC
Source organism: Ormosia emarginata (assembly GCA_029884605.1). NCBI lineage: Eukaryota > Viridiplantae > Streptophyta > Magnoliopsida > Fabales > Fabaceae > Ormosia > Ormosia emarginata. The sequence continues at coordinate 778,575 of JAQQTP010000074.1, forward strand.
TTGATTTTGAGGGAGAAGCGGTTGTATGCGAGTTGTCTAAGTGTGAGTTCTGGTTGGAAGAAGTTCAATTTCTTGGTCACGTAATTTCTAAAGAAGGTATTGCGGTGGACCCATCGAAAGTGGAGCTTTTTACGGTGGGAGAGACCTAAGACAAGAATGCGAAGTTCGAAGTTTTGTTGGACTTGCTGGTTATTATCGGAGGTTTATCGAAGGTTTTTCCAAGATTGCTGGACCACTTACACAACTGACGAGGAAAAGTCAAGCTTTCGAATGGACGGAAGAACGTGAAGCTAGTTTTCAAGAGTTGAAGAAGAGGTTAACAAGCTATGGCGGTGTTGATCCTACCAGATTCGACGAAATCTTTCGATGTGTATTGTGACGCTTCTTATCAAGGACTAGGATGCGTGTTGATGCAAGACCGGAATGTGGTGGCGTATGCTTCTCGACAATTGAAGGTTCATGAGAAGAATTATCCTACGCATGATTTGGAATTGGCTGCGGTAGTTTTTGCTTTGAAGATATGGAGACACTTTCTCTATGGAGCAACGTTCAACATCTTCAGTGATCACAAGAGTTTGAAGTACTTATACGACCAGAAGGAGCTGAATATGAGGCAACGAAGGTGGTTAGAATTTCTGAACGATTACGATTTTCAGCTTTTGTACCACCCTGGTAAGGCGAATGTCGTGGCCGATGCCTTGAGCAGGAAGATTATTAGTGTTTCTGCGCTAATGATTAAAGAAAAGGAGCTCATTGAACAATTTAGAGATGAGTGGTCATTTGTTGAGTTGAAACCGGGGAAGATCTGTATTAGCATGGTTACTATCTCGAGCGAGTTGATGGAAGACATAAAGGAAAAGCAAAATGCCGATAAATTTTTGCAAGGAATAAGGGAGCAAATGAAACAAGGCGAGACACTAGAGTTCAAAGAAGGAACTGATGGGATTCTGAGATTTCGGGGTAGAGTCGTGTTCCTCGTAACCAAGAACTGAGAAGATATATTGTGAAACATGCCCATACTAGTCTATTGAGTATGCATCCGGGTATAACAAAGATGTATCAAGACTTGAAGAAGTTATTCGGTGGCATGGAATGAAGGGTGATGTGGTTAGATGCGTGTCAACTTGCCTAGTTTGTCAAAAGTCGAAAGTTGAACACCAAAGACCATTGGGATGTTGCAACCATTATCGATTCCAGGAATGGAAATGGGACAACATTTCTATGGATTTCGTTATTGGTTTGCCAAAGACAAGGAGAGGTCATGATGCAATATGTGTTATAGTTGATAGACTTACGAAATCAGCTCATTTCTTACCAATCAATATTAAATATTCATTGGAAAGATTAACCCAGTTGTACATCAGCGAGATTGTCATATTACATGGAGTGCCTACATGTATAGTTTCTGATCGTGATCCGAGGTTTACGTCAAGATTTTGGCGAAGTCTACAAGAAGCTATGGGAACTAAGTTACGACTGAGTTCAGCGTATCATCCGCAGACTGACGGTCAGACAAAAAGAACTATACAATCTTTGGAAGATTTGTTGCGTGCTTGTGTTTTGGAACAACGGGGAAGTTGGGATGAATTTTTATCTTTGATAGAATTCACCTACAACAATAGTTTTCACGCAAGCATCGGAATGGCACCTTATGAGGCATTGTATGGAAGACGATGTCGAACGCCACTATCTTTGGTATCAAGATGGGGAAGGTATGAGTGTTGGACCGGAACTTGTACAACAGACTACGGATAAAGTCAAGATGATACAAGAAAAGATGAGGACGACGCAAAGCAGACAAAAGAGTTACGCGGATAAACGAAGACGACCTCTTGAGTTTGAGGAGGGTGAGCATGTGTTTCTGAGAGTTACTCCTACGACTGGTGTCGGAAGAGTGATTAAGTCTAAGAAGCTTACTCCTAAATTCATTGGACCATATCAGATTATCCGACGTATTGGTCCTGTAGCATATCAGATTGCTTTGCCGCCTTTTCTATCCAATTTGCATGACGTGTTTCATGTGTCTCAGTTACGGAAGTATATACCAGATCCGACACATGTTATACAACCAGATGACGTGCAATTAAAGGAGAATTTGACTTACGAAACTTTACCTGTCAGGATAGAGGACAGAAAGGTAAAGCAACTTCGAGGAAGATGATCGAACTGGTGAAGGTTATATGGAATGATGTGACGGGTGAAGCTACTTGGGAACTAGAAGATAAAATGAAGGATCAGTATCCTCATTTGTTTGGATGAACATCGAATTTCGAGGACGAAATTTTTATTTGTTGGGGAGAGTTGTAACGCCCCAATTTTTAGAAAATATTCTGAATGTACTGTTTTCTGTTTTTCATGCTTTTGTATGAATGACCGTTGTGTCCCTATTTTTCTGTTCTTGATTTTTGTATGAAAACAATTACGATAATACAGGGTCAAATTTTATTTGATCGTTTTACGTAATTTGTTTCGAGACGTTAAAATAAAAATTTTTACGAAGCTACTGTATTAATTTTTTCGAAAGATATACAGCTATATAATATCTTATTTGGATATTTTATTTGAACGTTTTGGATGATTACCTACGTTGTGGAAAAAATGGGAAAATGACCGTTACGTCCCGAACGTACTGTTTTCGTTGTTTTTGTCTGTTTTTAATTGTTTTCTTCTTGATTTAATGCCGAAAATACATGTCTGTGATTTTATATGGACTTTTTGTGTGATTTGCTCGGCGGAAAATAATATTTTTACAAAATTTGGGAAAATCTTATTTTATTATTTAGAATTGGGGGATCTTACTTAACCCGGTCTGAATGAGACTAAAAATAATCTTTTAATTTTTAGGATTTGCTTGTCAAATAAAATAATTTTATATTATTATAATATTATTTTATTAGTCAAGTATGTTTTAGTAAAGTGGACAGGAAATATTTTGCGGGACCCACAATTAGCCGAACGGTTAGATCGGTAGCTTAATTAATCACCGTAGTGTAGAACTTTCGAACAGTGACTCACTAGGTGACTCACAGAGCATTTAATACTGTTGTGTGACTCAAAGCATGTGAGTCATAGGGAACCAACCAATGGGAATCAAGCTTGCTCACCAAGGCTTGATCTTGGCCTTTGATTCATCCAATGGCTTGGATGAAGCCAAGCAAGGTGCCCACCTTGCACCTCACTTAGTGCTACGGCCAAGAGGCCATAGGAGACCAAAAAAATCACCTTCCATCTTCATCACTTTTCTCTCTTCTCTCTCATCAAAACCCTAGCCACCATTGTTGTCCATTTTCCTTCTTCCATTCGGCCAAGCTAGTTTCCTAACACTCCAACCATCCAAAAATTTTTCTAACCAAGTTTCCTTAACCTAAACACCATTCTAAGAACCTTTGTAGTTGGGAGTTTCTTCAAATTCTTCCATCTAGGGCTTGGAAACCAACCTTGAAAGTTTTACCTAGAAGGTGAAATTTCATGCTTTTCTTTTCTCTCTTCTTTTTCAAAGTTCTAAGCCATGATTTTTCCATGGTTTAGCTTCTTTTTCATGGTTAGTAACATGTAGATTTTGTTTGAGATTTCTAGGTATTTTTGGTGGTGAAAATCGTGACCTAGGAGGTGTGAAAGCAAGCTTTTGTCTTCATTTAAGGTAAGAGGAAGACAATTCTTATCATCCCTTGATGGTGGTAAGAAGATGGATTGTTTGTAGAATCCATAAGGATTCGGTTGTGGTGTGTTTATTGATGTGTATTTGTTAATTTTTGTGGTTGCTAGTAGTTTATGTGGCAATTGTTATTAGCTTTCTTGTTTGATGATTGTAATAATTTTGCATGTCTATTAGTTTTTGAAAGCATGTCTACAAGCTTTAATTTAGGTTGTATGTGTTAGAAAATATTTTTGCATGTGTTAGAAATATAATGCATGTGTTAGAATTGTATGATAAAATATAGGATGTGAATAACATGTGTAAATTTGCATGAGTGTTCCAAAGAACACAATCCAATAGCTCACGGCAATGACAAGTTTGGAGGACCAAAATGTTCTCTTGATTTTCCTAAAGTGTAACTTAATTAACCTAGGAGAATCAAGAAAGTTTCTAATTGATTTGATCAAAGAAAATGCATTTAGAAATCAAATGGTACAAACTTAGTATTTTGGGCCAACATGCCTAAAGGATTAAATTGACTATTGTTAACTATTTTCTAAAAATGATTTAATGAACTTAGACAATATAATACATTTGATATGATTTAAAAGGTGAAAGACATTTTGGAAATCAAATGCAAAAGTTTTATGAAATTTGGCCAACATGCCACTATAGGTAATCATGATTTTTAAAACTTGATTCTAAACCTTTTTCAATTAAAAAGAAACAATACAAGTTAAGAAGAAATTTTCTATAATGATTTTTGAAGGAACCAATTGATTAGAAGTAAGACTAAAGGGTTAAAATTCATAATTTTATCATTAGGAAGGAAATACAGTAATATTAAGAAATTTTCTAACATATAGCTCACTTTTGGTTTTGAAGCATGTTAGAGATTTCAAAAAGAATTCAATGAAATGGTTAAAAATTAGGTAAATAGAAATTTTATGGAAAAATTTAGAAAACCATTATTATAAGTTTATAAACAAAATACTGTCAATTTTTAGTAAAAATGAACCTATAAGATAGTAACAATATCCTAATGACAGTATGCGGTATGAAAAATTATTCAACGTAGTTTAAATGTATTAAGTACTATTTCTATCTGTTTAAACAGTAATTTTAAGGGCATTCAAATAAGAAAATGATTTAAAAATCCTACGCGATTGAGAAAATGTATTAAAAATGTTACGCGATTTTAAAAAACAGAAAAATATCTTTACCCGATTTTTAAACGTTTGTAAAAACGACGAGATTTCAAAACGCGATAAAATTTCTACGCGATTGGACCGTAACCATATTTATTTTTATTTGTCAGGAAAATGTGAACCCGTACAGGCTTTTGAGGTTATTTCGCTATCGGGAAAAAGTGAACCCGTCTGCTTTACTGCCATTGAGGGCATATTTTTATCTTGAGGGCATTTTCGTAATTTCATATATTTGGAATTATGTATTTGTCTTTATACCAATTTTTGGTGTTTTGGTTGATGAGACGAATCACATCGTGTTGTCGATGCGATAAATGTAGTGTGGTTTATTGTTCTAATGAACTTGGAGACTTTAGTGTACGGGATCCCACACGTACGGACGAGTTGGTAGCTACGGGCCGTGGTAAACCGATAGCACACTAATGTACTCGACATTCACTATATTTAATCGAGGTTTGTAAAGTCTAGTAGTACATTGCCTATAGTGCCACAACGGAGACCGTGAACTATACTACGCCTGGATGGTGGATTCCAGGTCCGTAGGCTATTGACGCAACGTGTGACCGCGTAATAGTTGGTTGGGCAATCGTGGTACTAATAGATTTTGCAAGTCATTCTCTCTGATATCTGTCTGGGTTTAGCTCCATGGAGTAGGGTTGTGTTTTGGTGTATTTGATTATATCTTGGATAATATTCCATTTTTCTCTATTTATCTTTATACGGTAATATCTTGGATGTTTTTACCTTTTCTCTATTTATATTTATCGATAATTCTTATGTTAGTTGTCCATTTCTTATCTTATTTTATCGTGAGATTGATTTATCTATGTGGTTTTCTTTATTTGTGTTATATCGTGATGTTTTGAAACACTAGGATATCTAATATGTACTCTATTCCATTATTATTACTGTTATAGCTTTTTCGTATTGTATGAACTGTATAGTTGTTATTTGTCGTCTTCTTATTGGCCATGTTGTGATGATTTTATGTTGTCTTGCCTCTTTATTGTATGTGTCTCTTGTCTATTTATTTTATACGGTAAAGAGTTTGAAGAGGAAGAAGAGGAACAACCTCTTGAGATCGTGTACCACGAGGAAGAGGAAGGTCGCAAGCCGACGATCGGTTTACGATCAAGAACCATCCGATCATCCATATCCTCCGGATTGATTGTGTGGGATAGCTACGCCAGGATTTTTGGGATTCATAGAGCTGATATTTCATGGAGGTGATCGGCTTGGCATTTACGAGGAGATCGTGCTTATGTTACCTATCTTTGGACGTATGACCGTGATTCTACGTCATCAGTTTGATGGAGATCCGATTGTGACGACGACGTTATTTCTGCACTTAGAGTTACCCTTATCCATTAGGCGTTATTGGGGTGCTGAAAACCCTGAGCCTAGTGAGATAAGCATCGTATCGACTGCGCGATCCCGTTATCGCCGTGTGTCGAGACATCCGGGATATCTATCTCCCGATGATCATTTTCAGGCTGAGAGTGATCCATCTGAGGATTAGATAACCATGATGTTTTTTTTGGGCGCGTCAGCGTATGTCTGTATATATTAACTCTTTTATTGCTTTCTTTACTGTTTTTGTTTAAATATTTGTAGTCTTAGTTGTAAATTATTTGTACAGCTTATAACTTAATCATATGTATATTATCAGTAATGATGATGTTTTTTTTTATTTCGTATTTTTCGCATTATCTTTTTATTACATATTTACGTCTATCGGGAATTATTTTACAACCCGTAATAATATTTAACAAATGTTCAACTTGGGTAGATTTTATTTCTATTTCTTTTATTTTCTTTTATGTGTGACATCCTCCAAAGGGGTGTTACAAGCGGCCTTTTGGGAGAGCCTCCCATATGACTGAGCTCCTCCTCAATAATTGGAACCTCAATTGGTAGGGATAGGGAAGCCAAAACAATCATTGCGAGAGCATCCAAAGAGCAAGCCGCATTTTTGGCCATCAAAGTTTGAAGAACTATTGTTGGCTCTTTTGCTTACTACAAGTGCACGGGTCGCACTTGTAGTGTAGCTAGGAGTCAGATATCGTTCCCACGAGGATAAACGTTAAATTCAGTACTAAATATAAACCAATAACTCAAGTATTTCTATTCAAGAACATATAAATTGGAAAGATGTGTATTAAACTAATTAGAAGAACTTAAAAACTATCAGATTGAGTTTAGATAATGATTTAGAGAATAAGGCCTTATGAGTAATATATCTGCAATGGCTAGGTTAGCTTGGGAATCTGATTTAGCCAAAAGCCTATGTCTAGGTTAATTAATCATGCTTCCATTACCTAATTCACTATGTGTCCATGAGAATTAGTGTAAATCCACTCATTAAGATCTATTCCTAATTAATTACTATGCATGACCAATAGGTATATTTCTATCCTATTAACGAATCATCGCATCCAAGCCAATTGAATGAAATAGAACATGCATCAATCATACACACGATCTCAAATCCAAATTCCTATGTCTAGGTTCATTAGATTTGAACAAATCAATTGAAAGCTGATCAAACATTCAAAGCATTAAGCACTATATGATTGAACAAAAACCAAATCATGTATATAACTCAAAGAGTTACTAGATTAATCAATATCTATAGGAAGATCCAAAGAAAAATCCTATAAACAGCTTAGCCAGTCATGACATACGAAAATATATCAAAAGAACTCATAGTCATAGAGATGGAGAAGAGAAAGGAGAAGCAAAGGGAAAAGTAAAGCTTAAAGGAGAGATCCTCCAAGCTTCAATCCTCCACCAAGGTAAAGAGAGACTCCAAACTTAGTCACTTATGCTTCCTATTGGTCTGAAATACTAAGACTTAGCTGTAGCTTCTAAAAAATGACCTAACCCCCTGTAAAATTTTAATGCAACAGTATTTATAAGGCTCAGAAAATAGGGTCACACCACAACATTCAATTACTTACGCCACGGCGTGTTACATTTTAGGTTGGGACGCCACGACATTCCTATCATCACGCCGCAGCATGCAAAATGTGTAGCTTGCTGACTTTTGATGCAGGGGAGGCATATGCAGCGACATTCACATGCCACGTCGTGGCGTGACAAGCTGATCCTTGCACTTAGCTTTCTCTTGCAATGTTGGTCCAAATCTAAAATGATTCACTTGGTTGGATCCTTACCTGCCATAGAGAAATTTCTAATTCAATAATTAGTGCAAATGTACTCAATATATCCAAGAATCAGACATATTTTCTTAGAATCATGATGGAAGATGTTGAAATCAAATCATATGAGTATACAACTAAACTCTTCCATTCATGCATCAAAACAAGGACTAAGCAGATAATAAAGCACAAATATAGGGCTCAAATAACTACAATTTGTGGAGTTATCAACTACTAAGGCTGGTGCAGACTTCATTAAAGCCAAACTTGCTGAAAGACAAATAAAGAGTTAGGAAACAAAGTAAACATATAAGAATGCAACAAAGCATATAATAAAATACGGACAATCTACACTACCTAGAACAACCATAAGAGTTTCATCATGAGAGGTTCATAGCACTTCTCTTAAAGAAATCAAGCCAACTTGGTCGACCTACATCTCGAAGAAATTAACACACTCGACTTCGTCATCATCAAGATGGTGCTTCTCTTTTTCAATAAGTTGGAGAGGGATGTTCCACGTCCACTGATTCCAATACATGCTAAATTTTGGTTCCCTGTCATTGTTCAACCAGAAAGGACGAGTGTCGGAGACCGCCATTAGGTTAAAGAACTTTTTCTTAAAGTCCTTGTAGCTTTCTTGATAGGAGTGGAAGACTTTTCGACCTTGCCTCGATCAGACTGAGACCTAGGTCTATTGATAGGCATTAGCACTTGCTGAACTACACCGAGTATGGAAATAAAAAAACACCCTCTCATAGTACCACAACCCAAGTAGTCGGCAAATTCTCTCGAAAGCGAGAATGTTCGTCCAACCATTACAATGGATTTGGGACGGTGCAGCTTGAAGGGTACCGAGGATAGCAAGCTAGAAATCATTAAAAGGAAGCCAAAGTCTGAACTGAGTAAAAAAGTCCTTGTACAAATACATGACGTGCACTCCGGCCTGCCAGGAAGAACATACCCTCTCGTTCTCTGGCAAAATAATCTAGAATTCGTGGTCTATTCTACTTTCTTTAGTAAGCCTCAAATAACCCTTAAGTTTATCAACTGCTTCTCTAGGTTAGAAATTGGATATTCAATCATAAGCATCATCTCCGACCTATGGGTATATTAACTCGGGACCACGATGAATCCGAATAGGGTCCTCGTTAACAAGAGCCCAGACTTTGGGAGCCAGTGCTTGGGGTCTACCCCTTCTTCTTCCTCTGGCCATCAAGTTTCTGGTAACAACCAAAGAGGTCGGTGAGCAACTGCTAGAATCAATTAACTTAAGATTCAGATATAAAAGGGGGAAAACAGAAAATAGTTCATGCCCACATACCGGCCTCCACGCCTTCCGACACCTCCACCATATGTAGCACGGAATAATAGGTGCTCCAAACGAGCGATGCCATTGAAGGGATTCAAAAACTATTCAAAGAAAGGAAAAAGAAGTGTATTTCCTAAATAAATGCCAGAAGTAAGTAATAGAAAAACAGAAAGGGAAAAAAGGGCAGAAAGAGACAAACTTTATATGAAAGGTAGAATTTGGCAAAGAAAAGAGTGAAAGTGGTTGAGAAGCTTTCTCTTCGCATCTCTGCAATGCACGAAGCCTCTCCAGGAAACTCTCCAATAAAGTAAGGACAATGAATCTGTAACCCTTATTTATAATGATAAGGCGACTAGATGATTCGTTTGTCAACCTCTCAATTTTCAAAAAACTGCCAATCATGGTGCACGAAGCACTAAGCACAACTATTCAACTGAAGCGTGCCACATGGCCCTCACAACTGTCGTGGTAGTTGAAAGGACAGTTGTGAAGTCAGATCAAGAGACACACAACCTCAACAAATAAGAGTTCAAAACTTTTCCACAGACCCCAGCTATATCCAGTGTGTTCATGAAGGTCAACCCGGACATCGGTTAGCCTAGAAGGATCAAATAGGAATCGACAATCAAGTTAAAAGTTTCTTAACCTCACATGGTACAAGGACCCCAGTGGCCGGTATTCAAGCTTGCCACTTCGCCAGTACTAACCAAGTACCAAGCTAAGGGCAACATTATTGCAAGGTGAGCATTGGACCCACCTCGATAAAAGATAAATAATAAGGATAATAGAAAAAGGAAAGAAGAAAAAGGAAGGCATAAGATAAAATTAAAAATCAAAGATTTTTTTATTGACATGTTCTTATTCCATACATCATATTACATCAAGGGAAGAGGGAAAAGAAAATATTGAAATTAGCAATGTATAAGGAAAGAGCACCGGCCTCTTCTATGTTGAACATGCTTTGAAGAACTTTGGCAAACTGAACCAGAACACTACTATCAGACTCCAGGATCTCTGCACATTCTTCTTCCCTGCCTCCTTCACAATGATAATAAAGGCTGGTAATTGTTCTCCCCTATTGGACGGGACACAACCTTTCATCAAGAGATTGTTCCAACGGAACCCTAGCCAGTTTCACAATTATCCTGAGTTGCTTCAAATCATAGAGCAACTTCAATAATCCTTCCTGCTTATTCGACCACCCATAGAGGACTTGCCAAAGTTTATGGCGAAACACCTCCTAAGTTCTCGGAAAGAAGGAAAGGTAAGCAGGAGTCAGCTCTGAGTGTCTCCGACCAACGACAGGAAGCACAAATCTTCCCAGCAAGAGTGGTGGATCAAACAAGCAACCACATATGCTAGGAAAGAAAGGTGTTTATTGTTTGCTCTTTTGGTTACCACAATTGCACGGGTCACACTTGTAATATAGTCAAGAGTCGGATATCGTTTTCACGAGGAATACGTTAATCTTATGAATCAACTATTAACCAATAATTTATCTAATACTATCCAAGCATATTCAAATTATAAAAAGGATTATGTAAATCAAATGTAAAGACTAAAATGCAGTAAATTAGGACTAAAGATGTTAATTGAGAATAAGGAATCCTTCTTCATCTCATACTTCAATTGATAACAAGCAATCCTTATAAACAATATAAATGAAATGATTAGATTAGCTTGAGAATCTAACTTAGTTAACAGTCTATGTCTAGGTTAATCAACCATGTTTTAGTTACCTAATTCACTATGTTTCCATGAGAACTAGAGTAAAATCCACTCATTAAGATCTATTCTCAATCAATTGCTATGCATGGCCAAAAGGTATATGTCTATCCCATTAGCGAATTAACTTATCCAAACCAATTGAATGAAATCAAACATGCATCAACCATACTTATGATCTCAAATCCAAATTCATATGTCTAGGTTCATTAGATTTTAACAAATCACTTAAAAGCTGATCAAACATTCAAGAGCGTTAAGATTTATATGATTGAACCAAACCAAATCATATATATAAACTCAAAGGATTACATAATCATTCAATATCCATAAGAGGATCCAAAGAAATCCCTATATACAGCTTAGCTAGCCATGAAACACGAAAATATATCACAATTTATCATGTTCATGGGAATAGAAAAGATGAAGTTAAAGGATTGGAAGAGAGAAGCTCAATAATGATGATGATTGATGCTTGAATCTTCCTCCAAGATGAAGACGACCTCCAAACTTAGCTACTTCTGCTTCATTTCAACCTTACAATGAAAACCTAGCCGTTGTTTTCTAAAAACACAAAAACTCTATCATTGAAATATGATAAAATAGTATTTATAGTTTCAGAAAAATAGAGTCACGCTGCGACATTCACAACCCTACGCCGTGGCACGTATACAAATTAGGTCTCCACGTCGCGACATTTATTCCCTTACGCCGCGACGTGCAAAATGCGTAGCTCTCTGTCTGAAACAGGGGATACACCACGTCGCGACATTGACATGTTTGCATCGCGGCGTGACAAGTTGATCCTTGCACTTGGCTTTTCTCTTGCAATGTTGCTCAAAATCTTCAAGTTTCTACTTGTTTGGAGCTCTTCTTACCATAGAGAAATCACCAGTTCAATAACAATTGCAAATGTACTTAATTTCTTAACGAATTAGAAATATTTCCTCAAAATCATAATGGAAGACATCAAGATTGAATTATATGAATATGAGGCTAAAGTTTTCCATTCATGCATAAAAACAAGGACTATGCAATCAATATAGCACATATATAGGGCACAAATAACTACAATTTATGGAGTTATCATTTGCCGTCCTTTACGCTGAGAAAGAAAGGTCCCCATTAGAGAGTTTGTTTGCAAAAAAGGTAAAAACTTTTAGAAACTTTAGAAAGAATAAGAAGATGATATTAGCAAAAGGCAAAGCTCTCTATGCGCACATAGAGAGAGAAAGAGAAATCATCCTCTGAGAAAGGATCATTTTCAGATAGAAGCACAGAAGCAAAGGGAATGCCAACATCAGACGCAAACATTTCCTATTTATAAAGGGAATGAAGCGCTCCGATTAGCCCCTAGAAAGGAGAACTAATCGCACAATAAAATTCGCATTCAATGCTCTCTCTTTCCTATTAGTTACAGGAGCAGCGGGTAGTTGGGAAGTAATATGAAATTGACATCCTCTCTTAAATGATTCTTAATTTCCAATAAAGTCAAAGTAGCAGTTTTCCAAGAAATCTCAGACTAATATGAAGGACAATACTGTAAAGAAAAAGACCCTGTGAGTTATTCACAGGAGCAACAGAAGATAAACCTCGGACAACAGAATGACGATGTAAACATCCATAACGGATTCTAACTACATGTCAACCCTAGAGGTACTTTACACTTGACAACGGACCTTGGCCCTTGTGTGGGACATCGCAAGACTTGGTATCAAAGCTAGGGCCCCTCTAATCCACCACGTGCCTTGTGATCCCATTAAAACTTATACCTTGACATTTAGCGTTTCCATCTAGGTACTAAGTTGGGGGCAACTATTTTGGACCGTAATCAGGAATCCTATCCATTAGGATCGACTCGGCACGTGTACCACCAAACTCTGCCATGAATACCCCCGGCCAAGCCTTAATGACGCATTGTGAGGACCTTAGACTATGACGTCGGACCATAATAACAAGATCGCTAGATCTGTGCAGTATCCCATAACTGCCAATCATGATCTTATGAGATTATAGGATCCATAATTGCCTCTAACAGTGGATAACTACCATATCTACGTTCTTTTATTATAGGGATACTCTCCGACAATGAGAGGAAGACAATCTCTAACAGGATACTCATCCTAAATACCTACACTTAATACTAATCACATTACGATTCCAGCCACACTCTATAAATATCAGGCTAAGTCACCCTAATCAGGTATCTACTATCTTACTACATAAACCTTACTTGTATACTTCCTGATTTGAGTGTTAGAATCCCTTTGCAGGTACCTACCCCCCTGGTTTGATACGCTTTGCTGCAGCTAAGCAAGGAGAAAACTACCATAACGTGCCTATCTCAGGTACCCCTCTGAATCCACCACTGAACAAAAACGTTAACAAGTTTAAAGATTAAAATAAAAAAAATATAAGAATTAAATTAAAAATTAATAACAAATATAGGAATCAAAATATCAATTTAATCTTAGTAATATCTTACTTTTTAATTTAATAGCTATATGGTCATTCAATCACCGCATGTAAGTTTTTTTTTACTAGACAAATAGTATGTTCGATTGGGATTATTCCCCAACCAAACAATTTTTTTTTAAAAAAAAAGTTATTGTAACAGTGTTCTAACATGTTTGACCAAATCAGTTTTAGCTTTTGCATAAAATTCAATGCATTATAATTTTTTTTTCATAATGTTGAAGATCGAGTGCATGTTTGGGATAGTTGTGAAAACTTGATTATTTCAATAGTCGATTATTGTATAAAAGCTTTTTGTTATAATCAATTATAATAGAATCAGTTTTATGTTTGGATAAGTTAACTGAAAAATAATTTTAAGTTAATCTATTTCGTTTGAATAGTATAAAAAAGAATCGTTTTTATGTATTAAATTATCAAAATAGGTATAGAATGATTAAACAAGTTATTTGATTGAGAACAAAATAATATTTACATATCAAAGTATAAGGAATAATCTATAATCTAGAATCATAAGCTGGAATTTCAGCATTATGAAAATAAGCTTTTATAATACATTGAATTTAGTGTAGAAGTTAAAGCTTATTTTGCCAAACATGTTATAACACTATTGAAACAATTTTTTTACGAAAAAGAAGCTGGGAACGAAATAATCGTTCCCAAACACGCTATGACGCTTATTATTCTATATTATAAATTATTCATTATACTTTGAGATGTAATTACCATTATGTCATCAATTAAATTACTTTTTTAATCATTCTATACCTATTTTAGTAATTTAATGTATAAAATTGATTTTTTATACCATATAAACGAAACAAATTAGCTTAAAATCGTTTTTCAGCTAACACATCCAAACATAAAACTGATTCATATTATAATTGATTATAATAATAAGTTTTTATAAAATAATCAATTATTGAAATAATCAATAGCATGTTTGTTTTAACTTATTTCCTTTGTTAAAATAATTTTTTTGGAAAAAATCTATTTCAACAATATTATAATATGTTTGGTAAAATCAACTAAACTTTTACACGAAATTTAATGCATTATAAAACTTTTTTTTTTAAATATTGAAGATTGAAACTTATGATTTTAAATTATAAATTATTCCTTAAATTTTGATATGTAAATATTATTTTGTCCTTAATCAAATAATATTTTTAATTATTCTATACTTATTTTGATAATTTAATGCATAAAAATAATTTTTTTATACTATTTAAATGAAATAAATTAATTTAAAATTATTTTTAAATTAACATATCTAAAGCGTAAAGTGATTATAATCAATTATAACAAAAAAAACTTTTATATAATAATTAATTATTAAAATAATCAAATTTTCGAAAACTATCCTAAACATAGACCAAAGTTTTCACATGTACCAAACGGTCGCGCTATTTGTCCATCCAAAAGACTCCAACTATTGTCCACCTCCGTATTTTGTTGATTCACCTGAGAGAATTTGATATTTAAAATTTGAAATTTGAAGCTGAAACTGTTCATGCAGCACGAAACTTGTGGATGTTGCGGCACTGTAGACGCAGCACAAGATTTCTGGTTAATACATTAGGAATAAATGGTTAATTAATATAGGTTTATGGTGAATCTTGTAACACCCCGAAAATTGTTTGTTTCATGATAAATAGTCATTTTATAATATTTGTGATTTTTGTGAATTTTTGTAGATTTTTCTGGAAACGTTGATTATTTTAATATATTTCTCATTTTGCATGCGCACTGAGCAGGGTCGGAAAAATAAAATATTTTCCTCGAGGCCGAAAAACCTTAGATTGTGGAAACGTCGACGGGGGATATTACTAAACTCGAGGTCGGACACAGTTTACGGAGTTTTCATTTTTTGAGATTTTATCTAATAAATAAAATCGTTGTACCGTGAAATTATCTGATGAACAATAAATACTATTTTTATTAACTATAACATTTGTCCACCGGATAATAGCTTTAGTAGAGTGTTAGTCATCTTTTGCAGATAGCACTTTAATGACATCATCTAAAATGACATCATGCATGTGATATCATCATTTGACTTTTGAATAAGTGTTCCAAAACTTCCTAAAGAAGCTTTGTACAAAGCTTCCAAGGAAAGCTTTATTTTCTTTCTCCTCCCTCCCACACTCCACGGCCATGAGGCCTTTTTGGAGCCAAAAATTTGCTTTTTGCTTTATCACCTTTTCATTCATAATTTTCAAATCACCAAAAAACTATCACTTTTTTTCATTTCATCTTTTTCTCTCAAGTTTCTCTCTTCCTCTCTTCCTTTCTCCCATGGCAACCCTCACCATTTTCTCACCATGGAAGCTTGATTTCAAGCAGCCATCTTGCTTGGATCCACTTCTTCCTTTGAAAACTCTCATTCTTGTTGAAATCACCTACAAAGAACTCAACTTTCTCCTTCATTTTCTCACCATCCCCATGACCAAGACACCATTTTTGGCCCTCCAAGCTTTTTCACTCAACCAACCTTATTTCCTACCTTTTCTCATCACCTAGAACATTTTCTCTTTTGTGATTATCTCTTGAATCCACCATTTTCGTTTTCTTCCATTCAAGCTCTAAAGTTTGAGACTTTAAGGTAAAGTTCATGACTTTTCCACTTTTCCTTCTCATTTTTGTGATTCTTGATCTCTTAGGTGATCAAGGGTTCCTTTTCTAAGCTTTGATTGTGATTTTTGTGAGTTTGGATGTCCTAGGGTTTTTGTGTTAGTGGAGGACGAAATTCAAGAACAAAGGAGCTTGCTTTCTTGTGTTGTCTTCTATAGGTAAGAGGGAGATGATCCTCTTCAACCTATCTTGGTGGTGAGGAAACGTTTTGGGTGTTGTTGATGAGGAATCCATGTGGGATTGCTCTCTTTGTTGTATTATTCTTCATGATTTTGTAACTATTTTGACTTGTATGAATTTATTAGTTGTCATTGTGTATCTTGATGGCTATGGAATATATATTGGATTGATATATGAAAAATTTAGGGTTCTTTACCCCTTTTGGATTCACGGCCAAGAGGCCAAATTTTTGGGTGTTCAAGATTTAATTTTATAGAAATTGAAACTTAGGTGATTAAGTGTTAAGTAATTAACAATGTGATGAAAAAATTGGTAGGACTCTTGTCCTTGAGATGTCATGACCTCAAGGGCCATATTGGCTAAAATTCATGCATTAAACTAAAGCTTAGGTGATTAGGTGACTTAACAATTTATCATGGATTCATAAGATGGAAGGAATGAAGGAAAGAAATTTATTTGATGACCTAGGGTGATTTTAGACTTAAGAAAAGAACAAGAGTGTTTGTGAGGCTTCGAAAACCTTAGAATAATTTTCTAAGTGAATATGATTAAATTAGAGTAAAGAACTTGGCTAATTAAGAGAAATAAGAATTGAATGAGAATTGCAAGAGAATTCCTCTAGAGAAAGATTTCATAAGAAATGTTAAATTGTGGGACTAAGAATGTGTTGTTATGAGTCCATGAGTGGGACTTGATAATGTGTTGTTATGAGTCCATGAGTGGGACTAAGAATCTATTGATGTTTAACTTGGCCAAATTGTGGCATGTTATGGGAAAGTATATCATTGTTAAATATACATGAATATACATTGAGTCATCATGCATTGTGAAAGTCTGGTGGACTCTGTTGTAAGGCTTTATGCTTAAGAGACTGAATCACACCTTAGTGCTGGTGCGAATAGACTAGTGTAGGTCACTTGTTGGCCTTGGGAGCGTCAGGGTGCAGGTGTCTTATAATGGACAGTTGGTAACTCCTCTGGGGCTATGGGATAGGCCGATGCAAACGCACTAATTGATCCGGACCGAGACACTGTCCTATATCGCGATCTTGTGAAGAATATCATGTATAAAGCCTTGTTGCGCAAATTATTGATTTTCTGAAAGCACTTGATTTTAGGCTGACGAGATATTGACATGTCTCCTTGATCATTCTCTCCGATATTTGTGTCTAGCTCCATGAAGTAGGATTTTTGGTACCTTGTGCATATGCATTGTCCGTCACGTACTTTACCTGAAGTGAATTTATGTGATTGTAGAATTATTTCTTGTACTGATGTTATGATTATTTGAACCATTTAACTGCTTATTATTTGAGATTCTATTGCTGTTTCTTTTATCGCTTGCTATTATTACTATTAATATTGTTGCTGTGCTATGTAGGCGTCTTGTGCCGTTCTGTTTCTTTACTGCCATATTTGGTATTGAATGCTGGATGTCTCACATCTTTTCTATATTTCTGTTATTCTGTTTACTTATGTGCTTCTTTAAAGATGTTGATGAAGAAAGGGAAGTGCACGAATTCCCTGGCTTTTGACTTGATTTTGATTAGTCATCTGTTTGGAAATGGCATCTCGTCCGCGAGGCTTCTTGGGTTATGTTAGGTTGACGTTTCATGGAGGTCTAGACTGTTGGCACATCAACATGAGTACGGATCACTACATCTACCACGGAGACGTGACTGTGTCTCTAGCGTGGGGTCGTCATGACCCGCCTGTCTTTACCTTTAATGCACACTTATACTTAGAGTTTTACTTGCCTATACGTGATATGTGGGGTGATCGTTACTACACTCCACGAGAGGATTCGTTCTTATCCTCTGCGCGAGCCCTTGCTTGTAATTCGGTTGCTATAATGAGGATTTCCTCTGATGAGGAAGATCCCGAGGAGGACCCGTTTGAGACTCCCTCCTAGTTGTTCATGGAGGCTTGTCTCTTTTTGACAGTCTTTTGGGTGGTAGGCTGTATATCGCTATGAGGGCCTGATGTTTTGTCTTTTTGGTGGGCTGTAAATGTATATTTCTTTAGGGCATGTAAAGCTTCTGTTTCTTTCATGTAACTAATGATGTATTTAAACATGTATGATATATATATATATATATATATATATATATATATATATATATATATATATATATATATATATATATATATATATATGATGTATGAATGTATGATTTACTTATCATGATAATTTCTACTGTAATTATGTTTTAACGTTTTATTACAAAACAAAAGAAAGAGAATTTGCTAATTTATTACGCGCTTATAAATGAGCAAGCTATTATCTATATTTAAATGAATCGAGTCTTAGTTTACGTTTTCTTTTCCGTTCGTTGTTTGGTGTGACGGTCCCTCTTCTCCAAAAAGGGGCGTTACAAATCTCATTAATTGGTGAATCTAAATTAAATGGTTAATATATTAGAAATAAGTGATTAATCTATATCAATTTTTAGTAAATCCAAGTAAGAATTCTCAATAATGAATAACTGGTTAATACATTAGAAATAAGTGATTTATCAGTATATGTTTCTGGTGAATCTCATTAATCAGTGAATCCAAATTAACTGGCTAATACATTAGAAATAAGTAGTTAATATATATCAGTTTCTAGTGAATCCAAGTAAAAATTCTGAATAATGAATAACAGGTTAATACATTAGAAATAAGTAATTAATCAGTATATATTTCTGGTGAATCTCATTAATTGATGAATCTAAATTAACTAGTTAATATATTAGAAATAAGTGGTTAATCTATATTAATTTCTGGTGAATCTAAGTAAGAATTTTTAATAATAAATAATTAGTTAATGCATTAGGAATAAGTGATTAATCAAGATAAGTTTTTAATGAATTTCATTAATTGATAAATTCAAATTAACTAGTTAATATATTAAAAATAAGTTATTAATTTGTATCAATTTCTAGTGAATTTAAGTAAAACATTTTAATAATGAATAATTGATTAATATATTAGAAATAATTGATTAATAAATATAAGTTTTTGGTGAAAAAAAGAAAAATGAGAAGTAAAAATAAAAATATTAATATATAAAAAAATCAACAAAAATACATATAATCATACGATGAATGAAAGTTGGAGTATTTAATTGTACGAAAAACGTTTTCGTATACTAAACATCCTAAAGTATTCTTCTCACAGTACTCGATAACTTCTCCTTGGGATGAAAACATAGAACTAGAAATATAAACGCGGAGCGGCCATAATAATTAGTTTAGTTCGTTAATTCAATTTTCTTTCATTTCCATCTTTCAATCCTTTCGCTTCAGACAAAACCCTAGCACTTGAAAATGGAAGAAGACGAGAGAAGAATTCTGGAGAGGGAGAGGTACCAGATCGAGCAGATTCGCCAGCTCGATCTCGAGGAGTTGCAGGTCGAAGAGGTCGATGATCTCCATGATTCTTCCGATGACGATCGTGACCCTACGTAATTTACCATCTTCCTCTTCATACCTATGATTTTCTCGATCATCCGGTGTTCAATTTGATGGAGCTATACTACACCTGAATTTTCGATTACAATGTGCCATTGTACACTACAACAGAATGCTAGAATGCGTTACATAATTCGTGTGTGTGGGTGTGTGTGGGTGTGTGTGTTTTTTTTTTCCAGTTTTATTGAAATATGAAAAAAATTGGGGTGTTCTATAATTTGATGGAGTAGAAGCTCAATTATCTGGCTTTTGTGCTGTAAAAACTGCAATATAACACATAAAATCGTCCTAATAGACCAATTTGAGTTTTTACTTTTGTTGTGTAGTACTGACAGTCTTCTGTTCATGCTGTTTGGAATACACTAGTCGCGGCTATGGCAGTGCGGCCTTCACCGGTGAATTAACTTACAATACCTGTATAGCATCCTTACGTCCATATCTGGCTGGTAGGCACTTGTCTGTTGGACTTTGTTGTATATGCCCTTTTCTACAGTACATTGGTTTCCAATCGGATTGTTTGATGTAACACGATATTACTTGCATGTCACAGATGTTGAAGACACACACCACAGGACAGCTTTCTTGGATGGTGGTGCTGTATTGAACCTTTCACTTTTCTGTCTCGAAGGTATCTATGTCATCCATCATTGCCATGTGTTTATCAAAACTGACAGCTTTGTGGAATTGTGATTCCGCATTTTTGTCATCCTGCTTTTATAGACAAGCAATTAAAAATTAGTTAAAAATTTTAAGACACTCCTCCTCATATTACAGGAAGGGAAATATATAGACATTGTGCTTTTAGGATCATGCTTGTTCATTTGTACCGTCATTCATTGTTTGAATAAGGGGCTTCTTCCTCTAAAAATATTCAATTTCGAAATTTCAAAAGTGGTTTCATGGTAGTCCTTGCCATTTTGGAGTTGCTTATTACATCATTTAAGTTTATATTTGCTTTCCCCTGGCCTACTTGTTTTAATTAAGTTCTTTCTTTCTGCTAAGCTGTTTAGGTATCCGGATGGGATATGAGGTGTCCTAAGCCTTTTCTTTCCGCAGCACTGTCTTGCGGTGCTTTTGCCCATTTTATTTTTGGTCTGTATCCTATTAAATTATTGTTGAATACATTCTTGAAAAATGATCAAATTAATAGCTTCTAGCATAAAAAGTGGTGGAAAATTGTCATCTTATAGACTTTTCTTCTTATCCTCCTCATTTCCTTTCTGTAAGTTTTAACTTATAGGAAGAACTTAAACTAATCCTTGCACTATTCAGGAGTTGTACTCTTTCCTGAGGCTACTCTTCCCCTTAGAGTTATTGAATCCAATTTTGTGGCTGCTGTTGAGAGAGCTTTGAGACAAGTTGACATTCCTTACACTATTGGTGTGGTAGGTGAACTCCTTATGACGACTGCTTGTGATTTAACCATACTTTGGATTATGTTATAGTTTTTCTTATAAAACATGAATATGATATGCATGTGCATGCTCCTTCCAGATTCGGGTTCACAGTGATACTGCAAATCGTAGGATGAAATCAGCAAGCATTGGGACGACTGCAGAGGTATTTCCTCTCAACTGATGTGCTATTTGTAGCAAATTCATACTGAATTATTTGCATTGCTACATGTTTGTGCCTACATATAACCCGTAAAATATAAAATCCAGTATTATCTTTTAGATCATGGAATAATGAATAGCAGCCTCCCTGCAGCAGGGAGTAAGTCCTTAAGAGACATGACAGAGTGGTAGGCATGATGGAGAATAAAGAAGCCTCCTTTATGTGTCAATTAAGAGTTTTAGTAGTTGAGTTAAATCTGTATTATTTAAGACTATTAGATATTTTAGCTACTCAAGAGTCACTGTTCTATGTATTGGATAAGTTAATTGAGTCTAGCAAAGTCCAGTCTCATGATTAGGGGTCTAAGTAATTAAAGGTAATCTAAAAGTCAGTCAAAAGTCATTAATTAAGCCACCTAAGAGTCTAGTCAGTTCTAGATACATATTGGGTCTATAAACAGTGATTCTCTATGTAATTTTCAACAGAGTTAGAATTCAGTAAAGTAAAATTCAGTGAAGTATATTCAGAATATATCTTCTGGTGTTTCTTTCCAACGCAGGATTAGAATTCTGATTATATCAGATTCCTATCCAAGGAGGTGGACTCCTCCCACACAAAAGCCCTTTATTCCACATACCAACCCAAACCTATCTCCATATTTTCCCTTTTCATCCAACCCTAAATTTAAGCAATTCTTGGCTACTTTACAATCCCATTTGCTTCAGAAAATACATGTCAGTAAAGTTTTATGTCACTTGCCACATGTATTTATGCAAAACCTTTATGATGCAACTGAGGATGTTGGGATGTGTATGGCTGAATTAATTTCTACCTACATCTTATTTATTGATGCAAAGTCTGATTTTGCAATGCAGCAATGAGTAAACCCACCATCCTTCAAGGTAGGGGGGATAAAAGAAATCATCTGTATTTACGCGTTAGAGTTTTCTTATTATAGTCTAATATCAATGTGAATATGTCTAGCGGTTATATTACTTACTAACTCATCTCTACAGATTCGACAATATGGGCGTCTTGAGGATGGTTCACTGAATGTAGTTACTCGTGGACAGCAACGCTTTTGCCTAAGACGGTGTTGGACTGATGTGGAAGGAGTGGTTAGAATATTATCTTGTTACTTTTTTCTTTTTTTAATTCTGATCTTCATAAGTATTGGCTGTGTAAGTAAAGGCTGATGACTCTCTCTGCTCTTTCTTTTTCTTTGCTTGGTTGGGGCGGTTCTTCTTAGCCTTGTGGAGAGATCCAAATTATTGAGGAAGACATACCATCAAGAACTCCAAGGGATGCTTTTGGAAAATTAGCACCATTAAGTAATCTGCCTTTTAGCAATGCCATTTCACGTGTGTTGCCTTCAAAGTATTCTCCTGTTGAAGTTCATGGGTCCAAAAATGGGGAAAATGATTCAGATGCAAATTCAGAAGAGAGTTTTGAGAGTGAGCTATCACTAATGGAAAGGAGAATCCACCAATCAGTCATTGGCTCCAATCATGAGCATGATATGATGGATGAATCAGCAAGCAGCGGAGATGATAAATTCATGTATGAGTCAGATCAGGAAATTAGATCCAACCTAAATGACTTTGACACCTTAAGATCATTGCTATCTGACCATGGAAAAGATGCTGAAAATCTGGAATCGAGAATTGGGAACTGTTCCACTTCTCAAAAGCAGTCCTCCATAGCTGAAGAACTTAATAGGTGTTGTAAAAATAGAGAAGCCTATTCATCACATAGAATTTCAAGAGTATTCTGGCCCCATTGGGTGTATTGTATGTTTGACTCCTATTGGCTTGCACAAAGAGCTGCTGGTAGTTTTGCTTTGCTTCTCCTAACTCTTTCTCAGCCATTTCTTGCATGTTTTAATCCTTTTTCTTCTTTTTTTTTTTGTGTATTTTCAACATTATAATATCACTGTTAACTGAGAGAAAAACCTTACCCAATGTGGGTACAGGTCATCTATTTATATAGGATAAAATAATCAGTAGTACAGTGTAGTACACTATAGTACATAGGACTAAAATACCCTTAAGCACACTAAAACACGTGCTTAATACCCTATTCTTAACACTCCTCCTCATGTTAGATCATAGATGTTAATCATACCCAACTTGTTACAAAGATAGTTAATCCTACTCCCATTAAGGGCCTTCGTGAGGATGTCAGCTATTTGTTCTCCAGTTCTGACATGTCCTATTGATATAAGTCCTTGCTGAATCTTTTCTCGAATGAAGTGACAATCAGCTTCTATGTGTTTTGTTCTTTCATGGAATACTAGGTTCGAGGCAATGGGAAGGGTAGCCTGGTTGTCACACCATAGCTTCATAGGTGAGGACACCTTGAACCCAATCTCATCAAGTAACTAATACACCCATAATAATTCACAAGAAGTTTGGGCCATTGCTCAATATTTAGACTCCACATTTGACCTTGTACTACATTTTGTTTCTTGCTCTTCCAAGAGATCAAATTTCCTCCAAGAAATACACAGTAACCAGCAATTGATTTTTGATCTACAGGACACCCGACCCAATTTGCATCAGAGTAACCTTCTAATTTGCAATGGCCATGGTCTTTATAGAGAACTCCACGCCCTGGGGCACCTTTTAGATACCTCAAAATATGCAACACTGCATCCCAGTGAGAATCTCGAGGGGATGACATAAACTGACTTACTACACTTACTAGGAACGAGATGTCTGGACGTGTCACTGTAAAATAGTTCAGTTTGCCAACTAGCTTCTTGTACTTCTTGGGATCTGATAGTAATTCTCCATCAACTGCAGTGAGCTTCATGTTTGGAATCATCGAGGTATCACAATGCCTACTTCCCAACAGGCCAACATCTGAAAAAAGATCAATGACATATTTTCGCTGAGAAAGAAAAATGCCCTTTCTGCTCTTGCTTACTTCAATTTTTAGAAAATACTTTAAGGGACCTAGGTCCTTTGTCTTAAATTTGGTTTGAAGGAAGCTCTTGAGTTTGGAAATCCCAGAGGTGTCGCTCCCAGTTATCACTTTATCACTAACATAGACAATCAAGAGAATACAACCTCCCTCGAATTGCCGATAAAAGACAGAATGATTATAACTACTCCTTTTCAGGCCAAAGCAAAGAACCACTTCACTCAACCTACCAAACCAAGCCCGAGGATATTGTTTCAATCCATACATAGAGCGTTTTTAAGTTGGCAGACATGCCCAAACTCCCCCTAAACAACAAAGCCAGGTGGTTGCTCCATATAGACTTCCTCCTGTAAATCCCTTTGAAGAAAGACATTCTTAACATCAACTGACGCAAGGGCCAATGATGAGAAGTAGCCAAAGAGATAAACAGGCAAACTGAGGCCATTTTAGCCACAGGCGAGAAGGTCTCAGAGTAATCAACACCTTAAGTCTGAGCATAGCCCTTGGCAACTAGCCGGGCCTTCAATCGAGAACCAGTCCCATCTGGGTTTACTTTAACAGCGTACACCCATTTGCAAACAATGGCATGTTTACCAATAGGAAGAGGAATAAGGTCCCATGTTTGATCAAGTTCCAAAGCCAACGTTTCCTCTTCCATGGCATGTCTCCACCCATCATGAGCTAGAGCCTCAGAAATAGTTCTAGGAATTGTGACAACAACAAGAGAAGCTACAAAGGATTGGGAAGAAGGTGAAAGATGCGAGTAATGAATAAAGGAAGCAATAGGATGTTTAGTGACACAAGGACATACCTTTTCTGAGGGCAATGGGAAGGTCTAGAGTCGTATCTTGTGACAAAGAGGTAGACGAAAGAGGTAGCTTAGTGGAGGAGCCAGGTACATCCTTGAGTGCTTCATTTGAGGTGGGTGGAGCATCACAAGTATGGCGAACATACACTTGTTGAATGGGTGGCTTAGGAGGAGGACAAGACAGAGCCGAAGCATTAGAAGTCAAAGACGAACTAGAGGAGGGGCCTTGAAGCTTTTATCAATGAGAATTTCCTCTTCTTCAATGGCAGGGGGAGAGGAGGACTGTGGAAAGAATAAAGTAAACTCAAAGGAAGTCACATCAGTGAAAACTAGATAGTGGCCCAAGTCACGAAAAAAACATCTATACCTTTTTTGATGATTGGAATAACCAAGAAAGACACACTTAAGAGATTAGGGGTGTAGCTTGGAGACTTGAGGCTGAACATCTTGCATAAAACATGTACATCCATAATTACGAGGAGGAAAGGGAAACAAGGACTGAGACTGAATGAGAAGAGAATATGGAACTTGACCCTGTAAGATAGAAGATGACATCCGATTAACCAAGAAACAAGCAGTAGAGATAGCATCAGCCTAAAACTCTTTAGAAAAAGACATATGAAACAAGAAGGCTCTAGCAACTTCCATGAGATGTCTATTTTTACGTTCAGCCACTCCGTTTTGTTGGGGTGTAGCCACACAAGAAGATTGATGGCTCATCTCATTTTGACGCATATAGGAGTTAAACTCATGGGAAAAATATTCTTTTGCATTACCACTCCCCAAAATGCGAACAGGAGTACTAAACTAAGTTTTAATTTCAGAACAAAAGGTAGTAAATGTCGAGAATAAATTTAGAGCGAGATTTCACAAAATAGAACCAAGTCATCCTTGAAAAATCATCTACAAATATAACAAAATATCGAAATCCAGACTTAGAAGTAATAGAACAAGGACCCCAAACATCATAATGAACAAGTTCAAATGGGGATGTAGCCCGCTTATTGACATGTAAAGGAAAAGAACTCCTATGATGTTTAGCCAATTGACGCGACTGGCAATCTAAAACAGATAAATGACTCAAACTAGGACACAACTTCTTTAAAGATTGTAAAGGAAACGACAATGAAGCTGAAGAGGATCAAACACACTCAAACAAGCAACAGGCGCCGATACTGGATGTGGGCAATACTCGAGGATGTGTAGGCCATTCTGTGCACGACCCTTACCAATCACCTTTTTCGTCCCAAGGTCCTGAAAGACACAAGGAAAGAAATGAACACTACAATTAAGAGAACGGGTAACAAAAAGTAAATTAAACGGAAATTGATTTAAACATAAAACTCAACATAGTGGAAGAGTAGAGGTGGGGCATGCAGTACCACTCCCAATCACAGGAGCAACAGATCCATCAACTAAAGTAACACTAAGGAAATGGGACGAAGGTGTAAAAGAGGTAAGAGTACCTATGTGGCTAGTCATGTGATCGGATGCCCCTCAATCAATGACCCAGTTGCGTGAAAGGGATGACAGACATGTAGTAGGATTACCTGTTTGAGCAACAAAGGCAATAGAGGAAGATGGTGATGCTGATCGAGAGACTTGGAATTGGGTATATTGAGCAAACTCTTTTGCTGTCATCATAACGGGCCTGACAAATGGGTTATTGGAGTTGACAACGTACTCAGTAGCAACATGTTCAAAGCGTTGTTGTTGGGACTGATTCTTTTGCTGAAGCTTCCAACAATTCGTTTTAATATGCCCTGGTTCTCCAAGATCTCCACCCCATCCTCCATTGCGGCCACTACGAGAGCCACCACGACCACCACGGGAGCTATCGCCTCTAGAGCTAGAACTCACCAATGTAGAGGCATTGGTGGGAACCAAAGGGCTGGATTTAGAAAGCTCACGAGCAACCTATAGGAGGCAAGAGTATACCCCCCTCAATGTCAAAGTACTAGAACTTGTCAAAATTTGCGACTGGCCTGCACTAAACTCTACACGTAAACCGAACAAGGAGCACATAACTGCCAACCGTTCCCGTTGAGCTTGCATCTCCTTCACATTTGAAGTGATTGGTAACTAAGTATTCAACTACTCAAACAAGCATCTGAACTTGCTGAGCGACACATCTTTTTGAGTGGCACGATAAAGGTCCTGGGTCTTGGCATAAAGAATAGATAAATCATTAGCCCTTGAAAAAAGAGAGTGGAGGTATTTCCATAATTCGCGGACAGTACAATGAGTAGTAGTGTCATCAACCTGGGGATCCAAAGTCCGTTGAATCAAAGAATACAGTCGCATATCCTCCTAAACCGACACATCCTTATTCGCAACATCCGTTGGACCATCCTCAATAAGATGGTCCTCCTTACTGTGACACTTCAAACATATCTCAATAGCCTTTTTCCATTGAATATAATTAGCCCCATCACTGTCCAACTTCCGATAAGTAATTTTAGTATTTGCTGATATCACCTCAGTCAAGGCATTAGTGTTGACAGTGTCAGAAGACCCACCTTTGTCCTTGACAGAGGTAACATCAAAATTCTTGTCAGCCATTTTCACCAACTAGAAGAGATCAACCAAAAAGAGCAATGAAGGAGGGAAGGAACCACCAAAGATTAGATCAGAACCCCAAAAAAACCACTTCAGAACACCCTAACAGCAACCTTTCAAGTAAAAAATGGCCTCACCTGAGATGTCACCGGCTGAACCCACCGCACATGCTTATTTGTGCCGGAAAACAGAACCGCCAGCCACCCAAACGATGAGGACAGTGTGCAAACCACCAACGTGCTCCCAGGAACCTTTGATCTGAACAGAATCGACGACCCATCACCCGCCGGCTGTCAATGATCCCACCGGCCCTTCGCTCAGTGCCAGACCGGTTTGTCACCGACATCCACTTGTTGGTCGCCGTAGAAGCTAGACAGCAGCCACAGTGACAGCTGCCCTAGATTTATAGGTTACGAAGGAGTTTCTTTTTTTTTTGGAGAGAGAGAAAAAGGGAAAAATTGGGAAAAGTGGAGAGAAAAATTTAGATATCTCTTGATACCATGTTAACTGAGAGAAAAACCTTACCCAATGTGGGTACAGGTCATGTATTAATATAGGATCAAATAATCAGCACTACAGTGTAGTACACTATAGTACATAAGACTAAAATACCCTTAAGCACACTAAACATGTGCTTAATACCCTACTTTTAACAATCACTATCATTCGCTGAATTAAGTCTTGCTTTTCATTTCTGCATGCTGGTTGGTCAGCATGATTTGAAAATTCAAATATGGATCTAAATGGAGAATTCTTATGAAGAAGTCAAACATGTGTTAGAATTTCCAGAAGCTTTTCTGCTGAATCCACAAGTATAATACTAACTATTCTATGCTTTTGTCCATATCTTGATGTTTTTTGGATATTTTTTTATGTCAAAGTGTCTGAAAAACTGTATATTATTCTAACCTCTGAAAGTTTACAATGATAGTAATATATATAAGGAGCAGCTGTACATTAAATGTCCCTAGAAAATAAGCAACAAATTAATAAAGCACTAAATGCACTAAATACAATATCTACACTAAAAACGTGGTAACAAGGCCAAGAGGCCACCGTCCATTGAGGCCATTGTCCATCACCGTCCATAGAGGCCATCGTCCATAGAAACAAGGCCAAGAGGCCACCGTCCATTGAGGCCATTGTCCATCACCGTCCATAGAGGCCATCGTCCATAGAAACAAGGCCAAGAGGCCACCGTCTAACAGCTAGTATTAACATCCCCCCTCAAATTGATGTGGTTGATCAAAAAGCATCAATTTACCAATGAGAAATTGATGATGAGGCCGAGGTATTGCCTTGGTAAAGACATCAGCAAGTTGAAGATTTGAGGTAATGTGCGGAAGCGAGATAATATGATTGTCAAAAGCTTCACGAATCGAATGATAGTCCACCTCTGAAGCATGGGTACTCCTCCCAGGGAGGAGTACTGGTACGCGGTACGTACCAGGTACGGGTACATGCCGGGTACGTGATGGGTACGTACCCAATAATTTTTATTTTTGTTTTTTTTATTTTTATTTTTAGTTTGGGTACGGCTCTGGTACGGCTCTGGTGCTGCTAGGTATGGCTCGGTGCGGCTGGGTACGGCTCCACCTATTGGCTAGGTATGAGTCCACCTAAAATCTACCAAAACACGGTCGTTTGGCTTTAAAATTGGGTATTTTGTTTCATATCTTCAGCCATCACCCCTATCTGCCCTAGCTCATTCGAAGTCTCTCTTGATCATCTCATCTCTCTCGACCAACTCGTCTCTGCTTCTACTAGCCGGCGACTACAGCTTCAGCGAGCGGCACGACCTTCACCCCCCCATTCGAGTCCCAAGCCCCATTTGAGTCCCGAGCAGCACGACCAGAGCAGCACGACTGCTTCTCTCTGCGCTCCAACGACCAGCCAGGCAGCCACGATCTTCACCACCCCCATTCGAGTCTCGACAACGACCACTCTCCTCTCTGCTTCTACCCGAGCGGCGCGACCCAGCTCTGGCGACTAGACGAGGAAGCAAAGCAGTGGCTGCTATGGATGAGCGAAAGCTTCTTCTTCTTTTTCTTTTTCTAGTAACCATACGACCCAACTTCATCTAGTAAGGGCAGCTGGCCTTGGCTTGGGCTATCAGAGGTTGACTTCTATTTTCACTCCTCCGAATCTTCACCTCCAAAACTTGAACTTGTTTTCCCACCATGTTTTCACAAGGTTCTACTAGTGTTGGTGGTGCTGGGTTTGGCAGTGAGACTGGCAGTGACACAACTTCTTCTGCTTCTTTGACTAGCAAATATGCAACTGGCATAGCTAAAAATGGTTGTCCTCTTTGGGCTTATGTGACTATATTGCAAAGTAAAAAAGCTGGAGGAGGGAATGCAAGTTGGAAATGCAATTTTTGTGATGGAACTTACAAGGGATCTTATTTTAGAGTGAGGTCTCATCTATTGAGGGAAAAAGGACATGGGATTAGCATATGTAATGTTGTGCTAAATGACTATCTTCAAGAAATGAAGCAAATAGAAAGAGAGGCTATTGAGAAGAATACAAAGGCAGTGCAAGTTCCTTTACCCTCTGGCTCTACAAGTTTGAACCCTCCTAGAGTTGATATGTCTTCTGATGGGAGCAATAGAAGAAGAGGCACTGAGAGTGCAATAGGAAGGGCATTTAATAATGAGGCAAGAGATCATTTGTCATGTGAAATAGCCAGATTATTCTACTCTGTTGGTTTGCCATTCAATGTGCCTAGAAATTCCTATTTTGTTAGCTCATTCACATATGCTGCAAACACTACCCTCTCCGGTTTTCTTCCACCCAACTACAATGCTATAAGAACTTCAATGTTGCAAAGAGAAAAAGCCCACATATTGAGATTACTTCAACCCATCAAATACACTTGGCTAGAAAAAGGTATGAGTATAGTGAGTGATGGTTGGACTAATGCACAGAGAAGACCATTGATTTACTTCATGGCTGCATCGGATTCAGGACCTATGTTCTTGAAGGCGGTTGATGGCTCTGGTGAGTTTAAGGACAAACATTAGGTTGGACCACAAAATGTGGTGCAAATCATTACTGATAATGCACCTGTTTGCAAGACTGCTGGAGCAATTGTTGAATCCCTTCATCCTTATATCTTTTGGTCACCGTGTGTGGTGCACACCTTGAACCTTGCTTTGAAAAATATTTGTGCTCCTAAAAACAATCCAAATAATGAGAGTGTTTATGCTGAGTGTCATTGGATTACTGCTGTTGCTGATGATGCCTTTTTCATTATGAATTTTATCATGAATCATTCCACAAGGCTAGCCATGTATAATCAATTTGTGCATCTGAAGCTACTTACTAGATTTGCCTCCATCATTGTAATGCTTAAAAGGTTTAGAACTATTAAGCATGGTCTCCAATCTATGGTCACTAGTGAAGAATGGTCTCACTATAGAGAAGATGATGTTCAAAAGGCTGCCTCTGTGAAAAAAACAATTTTGAATGACCTTTGGTGGGATAAAGTTGATTATATTCTAAGCTTTACAAAGACCATCTATGATATGCTTCGTTCTTGTGACACCGATAAGCCAAACCTTCATTTGATTTATGAGAAATGGGATTCTATGATTGAGCAAGTGAAGGTAGCCATTTATCAACATGAGGAAAAGGATTTGAATCAACATTCATCCTTCTATGGAGTGGGGTATGACATCCAAATTTCTAGATGGAATAAAAGTTGCATACCTCTTCATTGCTTGGCTCATTCACTTAATCCTAGGTAAATTTAATTAACTTTCAAGTTCCAAGTTCTTTTACTTTTTCTTAGATGTACTTTGGTTTTTGTATTTGTTGTAATATATTAGCATTAATATCAGATTTGTATAGATATGTTTTTTATTCTTGTTTTATTAGGGCTGATTTTTCTCCCTTATTTTTAGGATAGCAATTAATAGTTTTCTATATATTGTAACCTTCCCTGTACACAATATACAAGAAATATTATTCATACTTTCTATTTTCTATATGGTATCAGCCTAGGTTGTTCCTAGGGCTTGCCTTTCCCTTTTTTGTCTCCTATTGCAGCCTTATTGCTGCTCGAGACCTAAAACCGCCACCGCCACCCACCACTGCCACCTGCTTGCTCGAGGCCTAAAACCACCACCCGCCACCCGCCGGCTGTTTTTTGTCTCACCACCCTCGCCGGACTGCTTGTGCGGCAGCGGTTCCGCCACCCCACAAAGCCCACCCTAAACCACCCACTCACGCGCCAAACGCGCCGCCGACCGTACGCGCGTGGGAGCCACGCGCCGCCCTCCACACCGCCTTTCACCGCGCAACCACCACCGTTTCGCTCGTCGGCTCCTCCCCGTTCTTTTCGCCATTTTCGGGTCCAAAGAATGTCTACGATGACACCCGGTCCTCCACCATCACTACGCCGCCTCCGGTTGTCGTTCCACCGCCTCCCGTTGCCGTTGCAAGACCGAATCCACATGATCTTCCGTTTACACTCTTCTTATCACCTCAATGGTAAGAACTATCTTCAAAGTTATTCGCACCACTCTCAAGGGTCGTCGGAAGTTGTCACATATTGTCGGGGATCCTCCGAGGACGGATGACCCAGTTGGAATCGGGATGATGAAGATTCTTTGATTATGACTTGGCTATGGAACTCTATGACACCGATATCGGTAAGAATTGTATGTTTTTTACTTCGCACGTGAAATTTGGGATAGTTTGAGTCAAACCTATTCTATGAAACAAGATATGTCTGCGTGTTATGAATTAGAAAACACAATTTTTAATACCCAATGCAGGCTCTCTTCTCATCGTCACCGTGATTATTATGGTACTCGAATGGTTTATGGATTGATTTGGATCAAAACCAGGATTTAAAGATGAAATGCACTGAGGATGCTGCTACTTTAACCAAGTTTATTGAGCGTGGACGGGTCTTTAAGTTTCTCTTTGGGTTGAATTCTGAGTATGATCCTATTCGGGTTCAGATTTTAGGAAAGGACAAGCTTCCTTCTCTCTCCGAGGTGTTCTACACGGTTAAGGGGGAAGAGAGTCGTCGAGCTGTCATGTTGAATAAGGGTAATTCCAGTGATGGTTCTGCTTTGGCCACCCAAAGGTCCTATTGGTGGGTTATCATCTGAAAAGCCTGGATCATCTTCGTGGAAGTCATCTCGCCAAACGTGACGAGTTGGTGTCCTCATTGCAAAAGTCTGGTCACACTAAGGACACTTGTTTTAAACTCCATGGCAGAGACAAGGTTCTTGCACGCTTTGGGGGTTTCAAAGGCAGGCAAGTTAATCAAACTGTGTCTGACTTGGTTATTGAGGGTGAAGAAGGATCTGCACCACCTTCGGGGAATTCGGCGCTTAGTAAAGCGAGATGGATCGTTTCTTGCGCACTCTCTTGGATTCTATGAGTAAGCCTTCGGCACTTGTTCTCTAACCATGGTGGTAAGAATTTAAGTTCCTTCTCCTTTAATGTTTCTAGAGACCGTATCGAGGACGGATTATTGAACCGATCATATGACCCCTCATCCCTCATATTTTTCCACTTACTCTAAATTATCTGGTAAGCATCACATCACGGTTGCTAGTGGATCCCATGTCCCCTGTTTCAGGATGTGGTACTGTTTCACTTCAACCTTCCCTTCCTTTACATAATGTGCTTCATGTACCTCATTTGTCCAATAACCTTATTTCTATTCATAAGCTTACCTGAGAGATTTAAAACGTACGGTGACCTTCTTTTTCTCTTGTGTGTTTCGGGATCTTACCACTGGGAGGACGATTGGGGTTGCTAAGGAACAGGAGGGTTATATGTTCTACATCGGACTCATGGTAGTACCCGGTCGAGACGGTGTCCACATCCCGTCATGAGACAAGTTCCGATTCCACGCATCTCGGATATGGCTTCACCACAAACGCCTTGGTCATCCTCCTTTCGGTCTTCTTAGGTCGTTATTTCCACATTTGTTTAAAAATAAGTCTGTTGAGTCTTTTCTTTGTGATGTTTGTCGGTTTGCGAAACACCATCGCACAACTTTTCTCCAAGTAATAATAAAAGTATTGAACCTTTTGATCTTATCCATTTCGATGTGTGGGGACCTTCCTCTAATTCTAATATATCTGGTGCAAAATGGTTTGTTTCATTTATTGATTGCACTAGGGTCACATGGATATTTCTTATGAAGGATAAATCTGAAGTGTTTCAATTTTTCTTGAATTTCTATCGTATGGTTCAAACCCGGTTTGGAAAATCTATCAAACGGTTCGCTCGATAATGGCAAGGAATATGTGAATCAACATTTCACAAAATTCAATAAAGAACATGGTGTGTTACATGAGTTAACTTGTGTTGATACCCCCAACAAAATGGGGTTGCGAGAAAGGAAGAACCGTCATCTCCTAGAAATTGCAAGGGCTCTTCTTTTCCAAATGTACGTCCCTAAGTCTTATTGGGGGAAGCCTTAACTGCCGCATACTTGATAAGCAGATTGCCATCCCGTGTCTTGGATGGTCTTAGTCTGTGCAACACATGACTTCCTTCTTCCCTTCCGTTCCTACCATGAAGAATCTCCGTGTCGTGTCTTTGGTTGTGTTGCCTTTGTTCATATCCATAGTCAATATCGTGGTAAGTTGGATCCTAGGGCTGTCAAATGTATCTTCATAGGGTATGCACCAGACAAAAAGGGATACAAATGTTATCATCCTCAAAGTCGTCGTGTCTATGTCTCCATGGATGTCACTTTTCATGAATCCGAGTCTTTTCACCTTCGTCCTCGGCTTCAGGGGGAGAGTGGTCAAGAAGCTTAGTCTCTTGAGTCATCTGTTGTTCCTCTTCTGGCTGAATCTATTGAGTCATCGGTCCCTCCTCTCGATGAAGGATGTGGCATCATCTTGGTACTTGGAGACACCTAAAGAATCGATGTCCGTCCCCATAGATCGATACAAGCAGGTGTATTATCGGAAAAACCAACTTGGTCCAACAGAACTTCAGTCGCCCGAACCAGAGGTAAGCATTCCTGATTCTGAGCCTTTGAATAGTTCTTTACATGATATTTGTGAACCTAACCATGATGACTTGCCAATAGCCTTAAGAAAAGCCAGAAGAACTTGTGCAAAATACCCTATATCTCAGTTTGTGTCCACTAAAAACCTATCAGTACAGCATCAGAGTTTTATTTCAGCAATTGATTCTACCAGAATCCCCACTTCAGTACAAGAAGCATTAATGGATAAGAATTGGGTTCAAGCCATGCATGAAGAAATGAGTGCCTTAAACAAGAATGAGACCTGGGAAATTGTTGAGAAGCCGAAGGACAAAAGGATAGTTGGGTGCAGATGGATTTACACAGTGAAATATCGGTCTGATGGTACTCTAGACCGGTATAAAGCAAGGCTGGTTGCAAAAGGGTACACTCAGACATATGGGATTGATTATGAGGAAACATTTGCTCCAGTAGCAAAGATGAACACAGTCAGGATCATTCTCTCCTTGGCAGACACTTTGGATGGGACTTGCACCAATTTGATGTTAAAAATGCTTTTCTCCATGGGAATTTGGAAGAGGAAGTATATATGGACATCCCACCAGGATATGGACCTACCGATGGAGGGAATATGGTGTGCAAATTAAGGAAGGCCTTATATGGACTCAAGCAGTCTCCTCGTGCTTGGTTTGGGAGGTTCACCACTGCTATGGTGTCCTTAGGTTATAGGCAGAGCCAGGGAGATCATACCCTCTTTATAAAACATTCCAAAGAAGGCAAGCTTACACTTCTTCTGGTTTATGTTGATGACATGATCATTGCCGGTGATGATGAGGTTGAGAAACAGGTCCTAAAAGAAAAACTAGCTGCACAGTTTGAAATGAAGGACTTAGGAAAGCTGAAGTACTTTCTTGGGATAGAAGTTGCCTACTCCAAACAAGGCATCTTTATTTCCCAAAGGAAATATGTCTTGGATCTTCTTAAGGAAACAGGTAAGCTAGGTTGCAAAACAACAGGGGCACCTATTGAACAAAACCACAGGATCGGAAACAATGAGGAAAGCCCAAGGGTGGATAAGGCACAATATCAGAGACTTGTGGGAAAACTGATATATTTGTCCCACACTGACAGACATAGCCTATCTTTGTCAGTGTTGTTAGCCGTTCATGCATGATCCTCGTGAGAGACATATGTTTGTGAATCGAATTCTACAAGATTTGAAGACAAGCCCCGGGAAGAGAACTTCTATTTCGGAAAGAACAAACATTGACCATTGAAACCTATACAGATGCGGATTATCTTGGGTCGGTTATCGACAAGCGGTCTACCACAGTTCTGCATGTTTTTAGGAGGAAACTTGGTGACTTGGAGAAGTAAGAAACAGAATGTAGTTGCAAGGTCAAGTGAAGCTGAATTTCGATATGGCACAAGGAATTTGTGAATGTTATGGATGAGAATCATACTCGATGATCTCCGAATAAAGTATGAAGCTCCTATGAGGATATTGTGTGATAACAAGTCGGCAATCAGCATTGCTCACAACCCAGATTCAACATGATCGGACAAAGCATATAGAGATTGACCGCCATTTTATCAAGGAAAAACTAGATGATGGCCTTATAACTACGAATCACGTCCCTTCAGAGCACCAATTAGCGAGATGTTTTCACCAAGGGGCTTCCCACCGAACGATTTCAAAGTCTTACTTGCAAGCTGGGAATGATAGATATTCACTCACCGAGCTTGAGGGGAGTGTTGTAATATATTAGCATTAATATCAGATTTGTATAGATATGTTTTTTATTCTTGTTTTATTAGGGCTGATTTTTCTCCCTTATTTTTAGGATAGCAATTAATAGCATTAGTCTGTATATTGTAACCTTCCCTGTACACAATATACAAGAAATATTATTCATACTTTCTATTCTCTATAGTATTATAGTAATCATAACTTATATTTTGTATAATAGGTATTATTGTAGACAATGGCTTGAGGAAGCTCCAAAACGAGTCCCCCCACATAAGGACAATGCGATTTGTATGGGGAGAAACAAATGTCTAAAGGATTACTTTCTGGATCCTCAAGAAAGGCGAGCGGTCACTTAAGAGTTTTTCAAATTCTCAAGTGGTGAAGAAGAGCTTGGCCAATTTGATTGCTTGGAAGTAGCTGGAACTTGACACCAAAGGAATGGTGGGTCATGTATGGAGCTTCAATCCCCAAACTTCAAACCATTGCCTTGAAGCTCCTTTCACAACTTTCCTCTTCCTCTTGTTGTGAAAGGAATTGGAGCACATATTCCTTTATCCATTCCATGAAAAGGAATAGGCTAAATCCCAAGAGAGCTGAAGATTTAGTTTTTGTCCACACAAATCTTCGTCTCCTCTCAAGGAAGAATAAGAACTATAATGAGGGTGAGACTAAAATGTGGGACGTTGGTGGAGATGAATAGGATCCATTTGAAGGGGCTGGGATTCTTGAAGTTGCTAGTCTCTCTCTTGATGAACCAGATTTGGAGGCTGTTCTTTTCACTGATGATGGGCAAGGAAATGATGAAATTGAGACTGTTGGAGTTTGATTTTTGTAATCATCTTTAGAAGTTGTCATGTTGAACAACTTAAGTATTGCAATTTCTTATTGTGGATGTTGTCTTGGTTGAGCAATTTAAGTTCTTTTCTATGTTTTATGTTGAAATTTGTGTGTTTTAATTTTTATGTTATGTTGTCATATTTTATTGTGTGAGATTTTAGTTTATTATATATATATATATATATATATATAAAATTTATTTTTATATATATCTATATGCCGTACCCGTACCCTAGTTTTTTGAAAATTTTCGTACCCCGTACCCGTGCAACGTAGCAGTCCACTCAATATGCTTGGTGTGTTCATGAAAAACCTGATTGGCAACAATCTGAATAGCACTAGTATTATCTGCATAGAGAGGCATGGGATCGGATTGAGGAAATCCAAGCTTAGCCAGTAAACCACGAAGCCAAATAATCTCAGAACAAGCAGTAGACATAGCACGATATTTAGATTCAGTGGAGGACTTGGATACCTGGGAATGTTTCTTACTTTTCCAAGAAATGAGTGCAGGACTAAGAAACATACACCAACCTGTAACAGAGCGCCGAGTCTCCAGCCAGCCAGCCTAATCTGCATCACTGTAACCAATCAATTGAAGGGACGATCTGACAAGAAAAAATAATCCACAACTAGAAGTACCCTTCAAATAGCGAATGATATGCCGAACAACAGCCAAATGGAGATGTCGAGGAGTGTGCATAAACTGACTAACTTGCTGGACAGCAAAAGAAATGTCAGGACATGTAATGGTCAAATAATTAAGGCTCTCGAGCATTTGACGATACAACAAAGGATTTGAAAGAGGCTCACCCTCTTCACGACGATGTTTCACATTGACCTCTAGAGAGGTGTCAACAAGAGTAGCAGATTGAAGTCCAGTTAAAGAGATCAAGTCCTGTGTATATCTGTGCTGATGTAAGAAAATACCCTTCGGGTCCGAATGCACCTCAAGACCCAAAAAATAGTGGAGGGGACCAATATCCTTCATATGAAACGAAGTCTGGAGTTGTTGTATTATGACAATATTGGTGCCAGTGATGACAATATCATCAACATAAACAAGAAGAAGAACAATGCCACACTCTATTTTGTGAAGAAACAAAGAAGAATCATATTAGCTCTGGGTGAAAGAAAAACCAAGTAAAGTAGAACGAAATTTTTCGAACCATGCCCGAGGAGCTTGTTTCAAGCCATAAAGAGAACGTTTCAACTTGCACACACCAGAGGAGGAAGAAAATAATCCTGGAGGAGGAGTCATAAAAATTTCTTCCTTAAGATCGTCGTGCAGGAACACATTCTTAACGTCCATTTGGTGGAGGGACCATCCCTTGGAAGCCGCAATAGCAAGAATAGTCCGTACAATAGTCATCTTAGCCACTGGAGCAAACGTCTCATCATATTCCACCCCATATTCTTGCCTGTTGTCAAGAGCAACCAATCGAGCCTTACAGCGGTCAAGAGAACCATTGGAATTAAGCTTCACAGAATACACCCACTTACAGCCAATGGGTTTTGTAAAAGTCTGAATTTTTCTGAATAATTCGTATCTTTACTTGGAAATCAGTACATCATTATATACAACTAGTCTAGGCTATATTAGGAAGGTATACTAATGAGTATCCCTATAAATCAGCTAATCAATCAAGCCTAATTATATCTAATTACATTTTGTAACAGCCTACTAATTACATCCTGATTATATGCTAATTATAATCTGTAACACTCCTCCTCAAGTTGGAGCATAAATATTAATCATGCCCAACTTGTTACATAGATAATCAACCCTGGCCCCAACTAGAGACTTTGTGAAAATATCTCCCAATTGTTCTCCAGTCTTCACATACCCTGTCGAAATCAACCCTTGCTGTATCTTCTCACG
This sequence comes from Ormosia emarginata, assembly GCA_029884605.1. NCBI lineage: Eukaryota > Viridiplantae > Streptophyta > Magnoliopsida > Fabales > Fabaceae > Ormosia > Ormosia emarginata. The sequence continues at coordinate 817,649 of JAQQTP010000074.1, forward strand.
GACGAAGTGGAAATCAATCTCAATATGCTTAGTTCGCTCATGGAACACAGGATTAGATGCAATGTGAAGAGCAGCTTGATTATCACACCATAACTTGGCTGGTACTGAAGTTTTAAACCCAACTTCACTCAAGAGATGATATATCCATATTATCTCACACACAGATTGTGCCATAACCCTATATTCTGATTCTACACTTGATCGTGACACAACTGTTTGCTTCTTGCTTTTCCATGAGACCAAGTTTCCTCCAACAAAAACACAATAGCCTGCTGTGGATCTTCTATCCATTTTGAAACCTGCCCAATCTGCATCTGAGAAACACTCAATATGAGTATGTCCATGATTTGCATACAAAATACCATCTCCAGGTGCTCCTTTCAGGTAACATAAAATATGTTCTAAGGCTGCCCAATGATGAACTGTTGGAGAAGACATAAACTGACTAACAACACTAACAGAATACGCAATATCTGGCCGAGTCACTGTGAGATAGTTCAACTTTCCGACCAATCTTCTATATCTCTCAGGATCTTCAAACAGTTCTCCTTCTCCAATAAGCTGCATATTTGGAACCATTGGAGCACTAAATGGCTTTGCCCCCAATTTTCCTGTCTCAGTCAGCAAGTCAAGTACATATTTCCTCTGAGATAGAAAAATACCTTTATTACTTCTTGTGACCTCAACACCCAAGAAGTACTTTAGCATTCCCAAGTCTTTCGTGTGAAACTGAGTATGAAGGAAAGACTTAAGAGATGAAATTCCTGTAGTATCACTCCCAGTAATGACAATGTCATCCACATATACAACTAGAAGAATGCTGCCTGCTGTAGATTGCTTATAGAACACTGAGTGATCAGACTTACTTTTCTTCATGCCAAAGGTCTCAACAACCTCACTAAACTTGCCAAACCAAGCACGGGGACTCTGTTTCAAACCATACAGAGATTTCCGAAGGCGACAAACTTTCCCATACTCCCCCTGAGCAACAAAACCGGGAGGTTGTTCCATATAAACCTCCTCCTAAAGATCACCATGAAGAAAAGCATTCTTGATATCAAGTTGATGCAAAGGCCAATTATGAGTAGCCGCCATAGAAATAAGCAATCTGACAGACGTCAATTTAGCCACAGGAGAAAAAGTGTCAGAATAATCTACACCATAGGTTTGAGCATATCCCTTAGCAACAAGACGGGCTTTCAATCGAGCAACTGACCCATCGGGATTTACCTTAACCGTGAAGACCCATTTGCATCCAATAGCTTGTTTTCCTGCAGGTAAAGTAACCAAGTTCCAGGTACCATTGTCATCTAAAACATTCATTTCCTCTATCATTGCCTTATGCCATCCAGGATGAGATATGGCTTCATGAACAGTTTTGGGGATAGAGATAGAATCAAGGGATGCAATAAAAGAACAAGATGAAGGTGACAAATGATGATAAGAAATAAAAGAGGAAATAAGATAAGTACACTGACGTTTACCTTTGCGTAAAGCAATTGGAAGATCATCACCTAATGACGAAGGAGAAATTGGTACCGGACATGAATCAAAAGTGGAACCTGAATCAGGATGTGGTTGTCGTCTGGTGTAGACCTGAGTGATAGGAGGCCGAGTAGGAGCTGGTGCCATAATGGGTGCAGATGGTGTGGTAGTATAAACTAACACATCATCATCCTCCCCCTGTTGGGGTGTTGGAGCAGATGAAAAATATGGTCTGTCTTCTAAGAAAGTGACATCAGTTGAGATAAGGTACTTATTAAGATCAGGACAAAAACATCTATAACCTTTCTGAAGACGAGGATAACCGAGGAAGACACACTTCAAAGATTTTGGATCCAACTTACTGATCTGCGGACAAACATCTTTGACAAAGCATGTATTACCAAATATCCGAGGGTCAACAGGAAACAATGACTTGTTAGGAAATAGGATACTATAAGGAATCTCACCATGAAGAACTGATGAAGGCATATGGTTAATCAAGAAGTATGCTATGGAAACAGCATCAGCCCAGAAAGATTTAGGAACTTTCATTTAGAATAAAAGGGCTTGGCCAGTTTCAAGAAGATGTCTGTTCTTTCACTCTACTACTCCATTTTGGGATGGAGTATCAACACAAGAAGTTTGGTGAAGGATGCCACTCTGAATCATATAATTTTGGAACATGGATGACTTATATTCTTTGGCATTATCACTTTGCAATGTATGAACAGAGACATTAAACTGTGTTTTAATCTCAGCACAAAATGCACAAAAAATTGAAAACAACTCAAAGCGATTTTTCATTAAATATAACCAAGTAACACGAGAAAAGTCATCAACAAAGGTAACAAAATACTTAAACCTAGTTTTTGAAGTGACAAGACAAGGACCCCAAACATCAGAATGAACTAATTCAAAAGGAAAACTAGCTTTTTTATTGACTCTAGGACTAGAACTAAGACGATGGTGTTTGGCAAATTGACAGGACTCACAATCCAATGACATCACTTTATTAAACTGTGGACAAAGTTTCTTGAGCAGCGGAAGAGATGGATGGCCCAGCCTGCAGTGTGCTTCAAAAGGAGATGGAACACCAGTGCAAGTCAATGATTTTGGAATTTGCGTGTCAAGGATGTATAGACCCCGAGATTCATGCCCTTTACCAATAATCTTCTTCGTCATAAGATCCTAAAATAAGCAATGATCGGGAAAGAATGAGATACAACAGTTAAGATTACGGGTGAGCTGACTTACTGAGATCAAGTTAAAAGATAATTGTGGCAAATGTAGGACAGAGGACAAAGGAAGTGAGGGAGTTGGTGTAATTGTGCCAGACCCAAGAACACAAGATGTCAACCCATCTGCTAAAGTTACTTTAGACATGGAGGTGTGTGAGTGAAAAGTGGAAAAGATACCAGAATTACCTGTCATGTGGTCTGTGGCACCAGAATCAATGACCCATTTGGAGGATGATGAAACAAGACAGGTATTTGATTTACCTGAATCAACAATTGCAGTGATAGGAGTAGATGAAGACTTTAGTGATTCTTGGTACTGAGAAAACCTGGCAAATTCATATGCAGAGATAAGAACAGATTTTTCGGATGCTTCATTAGTGGATGCAACGTGAGTGAGGGCTTATAATGGTTACTAGGAGGCCGATGTTGATGTTGATTCTGCATCTTGAAGTCTCTTGCAATCCCACTTCATATGTCTGGTCTATGGCAATAATGACACACAATTCCCCTGAATCTTGTGTGCGGGTGTCAGAGCTACCACTGCTAGTTGATCCCCCCCCCTTTTTATTGCCGTGTCTCAAATGTGGTCTACCAAAAACATCAGTATTTCAACTGACAAGGCATTGCTAATTGGAGCGGATGAGGTACTTTTTGTGCGAAGTACCCTACTAAAGACTTCTTGTAAAGAAGAAATCTCGAACTAGACAAGATCCGTGACTTAGCAGTCTCAAATTCGGAAGGAAGACCAGCTAGAAAACTCATGATGGCCATCCGCTTGCTTGTGTGTTTGCTGAACCTTCACATCGAACTAAATGGCAGCAACATATTCAGCTCCTCATAAGTTCTTTTAAAATCCATAAAATAATTTGTAAGAGACTTGTCTTGTTTTTCTCGCATGGTAAAAAGCTTGGCATACCTCATAAATGCGGGAAATGTTCTTTTTCCCAGACTACAAAAACTCTAGATAAGTCAGCAACTCCTTAACAAATTCACAAAGTGAGTAATTAAACCAATTACCTTGCTGTCAATGGAGTTTCGTATTTGTAAAAACAATCAGGCATCTTCCCTTAGCCATATTTTCCGAGAATCATCAGTGGGGGGGTCATCTGTCATATGATTATCCTTATCAATGCTCCGCAGATACAGTCGAATTGACTTACTCCAATCAAAATAATTATCACGACCATGGAGTTTGTGATCTGTGATTTTGGATGCCACTGGGATCACATCGGGCATAACCACTATTTTGTTCTCCGTTTTATCCTCAGCCATAACAGCAAACAAATCCAAATAATCCACAAAACAAATTTCAAACAACAAATACAGTCAAAATATACTTTGTATGCAAGAACAAAGGGATACAAACCACGAAAACAAGCCCAACAAAAACAGAGGCAAAATTGAAACCAAGCCTTACGAACGTAAGGGGCGTGAACACGGGCGTAAAAACAGGGGCAGAACTGAAATCTCAGGTGACGGCGGTGGCGGGGCTGGACAGAGGCGGTGGCGGTCGAAAGGTCGGCGACGCGCCTTCACGCACCAACGCGTTAATCAGCGGTGAAATGAAGAAGCGGCGCGTGAGAGCCACTCGCAGCTGTTCTGGTGGCCGGACTTAGGGACGGCGGTCGCCGGAGGCTGAGTGAGCGGCCTAGGGTGGCGGTGCAACACCAGTACTATCGCTGGAAGAAATCTCAGAGATACGAGAGAAGAAGAAGTGGTCTTCTCCCCTTTTTCAAATGACGAAAAACAAACAAACAAAAAATGCTGAAGCTCTTGATACCATGTAAAAGTCTGAATTTTTTTGAATAATTCGTATCTTTACTTGGAAATCAGTACATCATTATATACAACTAGTCTAGGCTATATTAGGAAGGTATACTAATGAGTATCCCTATAAATCAGCTAATCAATCTAGCCTAATTATATCTAATTACATTCTGTAACAACCTACTACTTACATCCTGATTATATGCTAATTATAATCTGTAGCAGGTTTAATACCAGGAGGGTATGGAACAATATTCCAAGTATGATTCTCTTGGAAGAGCCTATAGCTCAGCTTGCATGGCTTGTTCCCAACATGCATCCTTAACTGCCTAAGAATAACAAGTAGGAACATAAATGCCAGATAAGGTCACATTAAGAGAAGTGTGTGGAAACCCATACCTATCTGGTGGATTAGAGACACGAGTAGATCTTCGAGGTGCCAGAGGTACAAGTTCAGGTGGCGGGTCAATGTCGGGAGGGGGTAAAGAAGGCTGACGTCTCGTATACACCACACCTGGTTTGAAATGCTCAATAGAACGAGGGACATCACCAAAGTTAGGAAGCAAAGCAAGATCAATAGAAGAGACCACATTAGATGGAAAGAAGTAGTGATTCTCAAAGAAAGTCACATTTCGAGAGATATGAAGACGATTAGCAGTAGCATCATAACACACAAAGCCTTTTTGAGTGGTACTGTAACCCATAAACGCACACTGAACTGCTTGAGTACCAAGTTTGTGACGCTTAAAGGCGGTAAATGAACAAAATAGACACAACCAAAAGTATGAAGAATATGATAACCAGGAGGCATGTTATAGAGATGAGAGAAAGGTGAATCAAAGTCTAAAACCTGAGAAGGAAGACAATTAATCAGGTAGACAGCAGTGGACAAAGCCTCAACCCAAAAACGAGGAGGAACAGAGGATTCAAGTACCAAGTTACGCGTGACATCCAACAAGTGGCGATTTTTACGCTTAGCAATGCCATTCTGCTGAGGTGTATATGAACAAGAACGCTGCGAAATAATACCTTTATGCTGTAAGAATGCCTGAAATTCATTAGACATATAATCTCTGCCAAAGTCAGAACGTAAAATCTTAATACCAGTGGAAAATTGATTTTCAACATAGGCTAAAATGGTCTGAAACACTGAAAAATCCTCGGCTTTGGAGTGAAGAAAATAAATCCAAGTAAACCATCAATAAATGTCACGAAATATTTATAGTTTGCATGAGATATGACTGGAGAAACACCCGAAACATCACTATGAATAAGATCAAAACATTTGTCTGCACGATGACCAATAGAAGAGAATGGTAGAGTCTTACTTTTAGCAAGCTTACACATAGAACAGTCAAAAGATAAAGAAGAAGACTGATTTTCATTGCCCAAGAAGCCATGTTTCAATAAATGAGACAAAACGAGTGAGTTAGGATAGCCCAAATGTTTATGCCAGACCTCACTTTGATTTGTTACAGTAGTACAAGCTAAAGAGAAAAGACTAGGAGTAGTAAAGTGTATAGGAAACAATCTGCCCACTTTAGGCCCCTTCGCGATCACTTTCCCCGACACCTGATCCTGCACAAGACAACCACCGCGAGAGAAATGCACGTCACAATTATTATCAACCAATTGGCCAACCGAAAGTAAACGAGAAGAAAGTCCAGGAGACATAAACACATTGCGAAAAGATGAATCAATATCCCCAACAACAGCAATAGGAAGAGTATTACCATTCGCAATTTGAATATGTTGTGTACCATAATAGGGTTGAACATTGTGCAAAGAGTCAGAAGTACCAGACACATGATTCGAAGCCCCAGAGTCAACAAACCAAGATTGAAGAGTGTGCTTGGGCTTACCTTGAATGCCTATGGCAGAGAATGCTGAAATTATCATCTGTTGCACCATCTCTGGAGTTAGGACAACTTGAGTAGAGACTACGGGAAGTGCTGTTATGGAAGGTTGATGTGCTGGTGCTGTAGAAGAAGAGGGATGAACCACTGCATGGAAGGCATTGAGTGGACAGTTTTCTAGTCTCGTAGGACATTCCTTAATAATATGACCACGCTGTTTACAATAGGAACAAAATTTTCGGCTGCAGTTTCGAGCAATATGCCCAAACTCCTTGCATGAATAGAACTAAACCTGCTTCATATCCCTTCCCTTGAGTAGCATAAGTCTTAGAATTTGAAGAATATGAACATTGTGTATTATTTCATCATAAAGAATGTTTACAGAGGCAGAAATATATAGAGGAGCTGCTATACATTAAACCTAGTTCCTAGAAAATAAGCAACAAATTAATAAGACACTAAAAACAATGTCTACACTAAAAACGTGGGAACAAGACCAAGAGGCCACCGTCCATAGTGGCCACTGTCCAACAATAAGCAACGGTGAAAGCTTCCGAAGGAAATTTGTCTTGCGCCATAGCTCCTTGAGTGAATAACCGCTGCTTCTCTCGAAGTAACTCTCCAACACACACATCCAAGGAGGGAACCGAGTCTCTATTTAACAGAGTAGCCCTCATTACCTCGAATTCTGGTATGAGTTTCATGAGAAATTGAGCCCTTCGATGGGTGTTATGAACTTCTTGAAGGGCAGACAACGCTTCCTTTGGAACTTTAGCATTTATAATAGCCAAATGCTCGGTCCACAAGTTGAGGAAACCAAAGTAGTATTCTTGAATCGAGAGATTACCCTGGTTGTAGTTGGCAATGTCCAGCTCCAACTGAAAACGCTTTGCATTGTTATCTTGGTTGTAGATATGTTTCAAGTAGTCCCACATCTCCTTAGCTGTCGAAAAGGAGCGCAAATTGTTGACCATGTGTGGCTCAATGGATCCCAAAATCCAGGAAATAATCTGCCTCCTGCGTCTCCCATTTAGCAATCTCGGTTGTGTCACTTGGTGCAGTGGAAGAGCCATCAATATGACCTCACAGTCCTTTGCCTTTGACGAACATCCGGAACTGAAACTCCCATGCTGAATAGTTCTTCCCACTAAAGCAAACACACAAGTTGTCTGTTGCCATAGTGATGCAGAAAACCAAAAGGATGCAAAAAAAAAATCGTAACTCTGAGGTGAAACTAGAATACGTGATCTGGAAAAAAATTCCAGAACCAGATGCCGTGAAACTAGAATACGTGATCAGAAAAAAAATTCTAGAACTAGATGCCAAACACGACGAACAAAATTCTGAAGCCAGAAAAGACTATAAATCCAAAAACCCCAAGGGCAGAGAGAAAAAAAAATCGTGACAGCCTAGGATAAGAGAGAAGGCTTTGATACCATGTCAAAGTGTCTGGAAAATTGTATATTATTCTAACCTCTTAACGTTTACAATGACAGTAATATATATAGGGAGCAGCTGTACATTAAATGTCTCGAGAAAATAAGCAACAAATTAATAAAGCACTAAATGCACTAAATACAATATCTACACTAAAAACGTGGTAACAAGGCCAAGAGGCCACCGTCCAACAGCTAGTATTAACATTTTATCCTCATGTTGACTGAAAATTACATATGGAATTTCTCATTTGTAGAGTAGCTCCATTTGGCTTTCAAAGAATCTGTTGATCAGAAGCCCTTGGCAATGCTGTTATTGAGTTTTCTGATCAAGGCTCATCAGAGGGCCTCACAATGTTGATGCACACTGCCACTATTTTCTAATCAGGCTTTAAGTGGAGTTTAGTCTTGATTTAATTCCAAGACTAGAGATTATACTACCTACTTATTGTTGTGCTTCAGAATATCAAGCATTTGTCATTAATCCATCGTTGATTCTTAACAAACATATTAATTGGAAGGTGAATAGGCATTTTGGGAATCTAGAATATTAGCTTTAAAAACCTTGGTCTATACAAATATCAAGTGATTTGGCTATGATAATATATGGGAGCATACTGTCTCATTTATTTCTGATGATCCTTCAAGAGAGTGGGAAATATTTATTCCAATTCATCCTAAGCACCTTTTTTGATATATTTCTTAATTGATTCTTGTTTTATAGGTGAAATTCAAATAAACATGTCTGAATTTTGGATCTCTTTTATTGTGAAACTGTCTAAAAATGCTAGTCTCAGAGTAAAAACTAATAATTGTGTTCATAATCTGTAGACATGTGGAAGCAAATAGTTGGGGCGCCAAGCATGGATGGTCTTGTTAAGAAGCCTGATGTTTTATCATTTTATATTGCAAGTAAAATACCTGTTTCTGAATCTACAAGGCAGGAGCTTTTGGATATTGATGGCATCTCATATAGGTTGCGCAGGGAAATTGAATTACTGAAGAGCATTGATCTTATTCGATGTAAAAGCTGCCAGGTAATCATTGTCCCACCAATGCACCCAAATGCCCCCAAAGTGTTGCACATAATATTTTGTGTGTTTCTGATAGGCACCCTACCATAATTAAGGTATACAATAAGGAAAAAGGGAATAGCAGAAGAGGGTTGGGGGCCCATGTGGGCACGTGGGAAGGGTGTGTGATCAGCATGTTGTGGGTTTGTTTTGTAACAACCTGCTTATGTAGCAAGTGGGGACAGAGGAAAGAATCAGGTTGTGGAAACAGAATAAGAAGAGTAGAGAGAAGAGAAAGGGGTATGCAGAAATTGAGTGAAGGTTTTGGGGCCCGTTGGGCAGGGAGGTTAGCAGACCCTCAAAGATATGCAAGTGTTCTATCTTAATTTTCTGTTTTTCAGTGTAATCAGGAGGGTTTTTCCCTATTGTAAGGAGCTAGACTCCATTGTTTTTTCACAGTTTTACTAGTACCTATCAAATTGGTATTAGAGCTCCCAATCTGGGAGCTGTGGGTACCGAATTCAAAAAATGAACAAAATGGAGAAACATTGGGAAGTTGAAATTCTTGAAGATATGCAAAGAACATTTGAGTGTTGGAGGAAGGAAGAGCAAGAGGAATGAGAACAGAGGAGGAGATTAAAGGTTCCGTTGTCTGATGGAGATGAGGCGGGAACACTTGAGGTAGAGATGGTAATGACGGCTATGAAGGGTTTGAGAGGTTGTGCTCTCAGCTGGTGGATCTGGTGGAGATTGAGCCACCCTCAGGTGACTTGGGAAGCCTTTGTGAAGGCAGTGCTCAACAATTCCAGCTAGAATATGATCCAGATCTACTAGCCTTTGTGGGGTATGAGGAACCGAACCCTAAATTGAGATCAGAATAAGTGCCGTTAGGAGATAGGAGTGAAGAGCCCATCGGCAATGTTCTTGGAAAAATATTGGAACCAGATGAACGAACCTTATGAGCTAACGATATTGAAACCAGAGATTTACTGAGGAGGGCGAGACTGAGAGGGAAGAGAAATTCCAGAAGATCACTATGTTAGACCTCCTATTGGTAAGGTCTATCAGAGAAAGCCGAGACAGCCCAAGCCTATTGGGCCAGCTATAGACTAGTTAGTTTTTCCTATTGCAACTAATTAGGAAAATATAAATAGAGAACAGAGAGGGAAAAACAGTTAGGAAATTAGTTGGGACTGGACAGGGAGAGGCCAAGCTCTTTGATTCTTGGCAGGGCATTCTTTCATTTCCCTCTCTATCATATTCTTTCTCTTCTAGACATTTCTTGTATCTTTCTCTCTGATTTGGAAACATCTTCCACATGTGAACGGAGAAGGATCCGAGACGAACGATGGAGGAAATTGGAGGTGCCGGTGTTCGCTGGCGAAGACGCGTATGGCTGGGCGAATCGTGTGGAGCGTTATTTCGAGTTGAAAGGATTGAGTGATGAAGAGAAGCTTCAAGCGGTGATGGTTGCTATGGAAGGTAAGGCACTGACGTGGTATCAGTGGTGGGAATTTTGCGCTCAGAACCCTACTTGGCAAGAATTTCGTTCCGATGTGATTCAGAGATTCCAGCCATCTATGATCCACAGTCCTTTTGAACTCTTACTAAGCCTTAAACAAACAGGAACCGTAGAGGAGTATAGGGAGCAATTTGAACTATATGCGGGACCACTCATAAGAGAAGCTCAACCAGATTACTTAAAAGGTATTTTTCTTAATGGGCTCAAGGAGGTGATTAGAGCTGAATTAAAGTTACATAAAGCTGACACTATAGCTGAGTTGATGGATTTTGCTCAGAGAATTGATGAGAAAAACTTACTACTTAATAAAGGAAGTCAGTCGGTGCAAAGAAGTGGGGCCACTACAAGGAGTGCAAGTAGTACATGTCTGATCACATGGGAACCAGGGAACAAAAATCAGACTCAGTCAATATCGGTGACAGGGAGTTCAGTGAATGATTCTAATCTAAAATCTACAGGGTCTTTTAAGGGGAGAAATTTTCGAAGATTGAGTGATGCTGAACTCCAAGAGAGGTTTAGAAGAGGCCTTTGTTTTAAATGTGACGAGAAATGGGGCCCAGGCCACATCTGTGCTAACAAAAATGGCTACATATTCTGATCCTGGACGAAGATGAAGATGCTAATGAAACAGAAAATGAAACAGAGGGAACATGGAAAGAATTAGAGATGAAACGATTCTGATTATTTTTGTACGAGTACTTGGGTTGACCTCTAAAAAGTCAATCAAGATTTGGGGCACTTTAGCTGGCAGACAAGTGGTAATTTTGGTAGATTGTGGAGCTTCCCACAACTTCATTTCTGCCACCACAGTAAAGGACTGTGAATTACAGGTAACTTCACAGTCAACTCCAACCCCCGCAGTACTCAGTAGAAGTAGGAGATGGTAGGAAAATTATGTGTGAAGGAGTATGTTCACAGTTAACACTTCAAATCCAAGGATTGGAGATCCAGCAAGACTTTTTTATTTTTGAGTTGGGGGGAGTGGATGTAGTGCTAGGTATGGAATGGTTATCTAGTTTGGGTGAGATCCGAGCTAACTTTAAAGAACTTTCACTTAAGATTCCCACTAAAGAAGGTACTAAGTTGTTGAAGGGAGAGCCTGCACTAACCAGAACTAAGGTTTCTTAAAAATCAATCCTCAAGGCCATAGCTGATCAAGGGGAGGGTTTCTTATTAGAATATCACAGTGTGCAAGCTGAGACAGTACAGGGACACCCTATTCCTCATTGGTTAGTTTCAATTATTGATGATTATGCTGAGGTATTTCAGGAACCGCAGGAATTACCACCACCGAGGCGCCATGACCATGCCATAGTCCTGAAGGAAGGGTCTAATATTCCCAATCTCAGGCCTTATCGATACCCCCACTATCAAAAGAATGAGATTGAGAAGTTGGTGGATGATATGCTCAGTTCTAGTATTATTAGGCCGAGCGTGAGTCCTTACTCGAGCCCGATCATTTTGGTTAAGAAGACTGATGGGGGATGGCGCTTCTGTGTTGATTACCGAGCTCTTAACAAAATCACCATTCCAGACAAGTTTCCTATACCGATAATCAATGAGTTATTGGACGAGTTGGGAGGAGCAGTGGTATTTTCTAAATTGGATCTCCGATCTGGTTATCACCAAATTAGAATGAGAGAAGAGGATATTCCGAAAACTGCTTTTCGGACTCATGAAGGGCACTATGAGTTTGTTGTCATGCCCTTCGGTCTTACGAATGCCCCTTCCACATTCCAATCTCTCATGAATGAGATGCTGAGACCATATTTGAGGAAATTCACTCTAGTGTTCTTTGATGATATCTTAGTGTACAGTAAAACTGAGGATGATCACAAGAGACACTTGCAGGCCGTGCTAGCTCTTCTCAAGGAACACCAATTATTTGCCAACAAAAAGAAATGCCATTTTGGGCAACAACATCTGGAATATTTAGGACATATTATTTCAGCTAAGGGCGTAGGCTATGCAGACCTTAAGAAGTTGGCTGTAATGTTAGATTGGCCGTTCCCAAGGACCTTAAAGCACTTAGAGGTTTCTTGGGCCTTATCGGGTATTACAGAAGGTTCGTTAGAGATTACGGCAAGCTTGCTAGACCATTGACTCATTTGTTGAAGAAAGATAGTTTTCTTTGGTCTACAGAAGCTCAAAATGCATTTGATAAATTGAAGACTTTGATGGCTGACTTGCCAATTCGACAGTTCTCTGATTTTTCTAAGATCTTCACCATTGAGACAGATGCATCGAATAAAGGTCTTGGAGCAGTTTTGCTCCAAGAGGGCAGGCCCGTGGCTTTTCTTAGCCAAGCTTTATCCGATAGAGCGCAGGCCAGATTTGTATATGAACGTGAGTTAATGGCCATTGTGATGGCGGTACAGAAATGGAGGCACTATCTATTGGGCAAGCATTTTGTCATTGTTACTGATCAGAAGAGCTTAAAGTTCCTCACAGATCAATGAGTTTTGGGTGAGGAGCAATTCAAGTGGACATCCAAGTTGTTGGGCTTTGATTTTGAAATTCAGTATAGGCCTGGTTCTGAAAATCGTGCAGCGGATGCCCTTTCCAGGAAGATGACTTTTGCTGCGTTGTCTATTGTCCAGTTTTCAGAATTGGAGGAATGGGAAGAGGAAGTCCAGCAAGACCCTAAACTGCAGGGAATTATACAGGACTTAATCCAGGACTCACAATCTCATCCTGGCTACTCTTTTCAGAACAGAAAACTGCTCTATAAAGGGAAACTAGTGTTGCCAAAATCTTCTTCTAAGATTCCTCTTTTATTAAAGGAATTCCATAGCTCAACAGTAGGGGGACACTCAGGATTTTTCAGATCCTATAAGCGCATTGCTGGACTGTTTTATTGGGAGGGAATGAAGCGGGACATCCAGCAATTTGTGGCCTCATGTGAAATCTGTCAACTGAACAAATATCAGACATTATCACCCGTGGGTTTGCTCCAACCTTTACCTGTTCCGACTCAAGTTTGGGCCGATGTGTCTATGGATTTTATTGAAGGACTTCCTAAAGTGCAAGGGAAGGACGTTATTCTGGTGGTTGTAGATCAGCTCACGAAATACGCTTATTTTATCCCTCTTAGTCATCCTTTTACTACCAAGGATGTCGCAGAAGTTTTTATTGCTGAAGTGGTGAAATTGCATGGGTTTCCCTCTACCATTGTATCCGATAGAGACAAAATCTTCCTCAGTCACTTCTGGACTGAGTTATTTCGGTTAGTTGGCACCAAACTCAAGTTCAGCTCTGCGTATCACCCTCAAACCGATGGGCAGACTGAAGTTGTGAATCGCTGTTTGGAGACCTATTTGCGCTGCCTTACAGGTTCTAAACCGAAACAGTGGCCTCGTTGGTTGAGTTGGGCCGAATTCTGGTTCAATACTAACTATAATAGCTCAACCAAATTAACCCCATTCAAAGCCCTCTATGGCAGGGAGCCTCCCCACCTCCTTAGAGGAACTACCATTCCATCTTTAGTTGAAGAAGTGAACAATATGACTGAGACTCGTGATCAATTGCTGCATGATTTAAAAACCAATTTGCTTAAGGCTCAGGCTCAGCTGAAGCATTATGCTGATCAGTCTCGCAGGTCAGTCACTATTGCAATGGGAGATTGGGTTTATTTGAAGCTGCAGCCCTATTGTTTGAAGTCTCTTGCAAAGAAGAGGAATGAAAAGTTGAGTCCTCGCTATTATGGTCCCTATCAAGTCAACAAACAAATTGGCCCTGTTGCATTTCAGTTGTCACTCCCTGCTGATAGCAAAATCCACCTTGTTTTTCATGCATCATTGTTGAAGAAGGCTCTTTCTCCATCTGTCACACCTCAACCTCTTCCAAATATGCTTTCTAATGAATTAGAACTGCAGGTTTTTCTAGCAACAGTCCAAGCCATCAAAACACTCCTTCCGGAATAGCTGAAGTTTTGATACAGTGGCAGGGCCTTCCTGATTTTGAGGCTACTTGGGAGCCTTATGAGACGATTGTGACTCAGTTTCCCTCTTTTCACCTTGAGGACAAGGTGAATCTTTTGGGGGGGAGTATTGTTAGACCTCCTATTAGTAAGGTCTATCAGAGAATGCCGAGACAACCCAAACCTATTGGGCCAGCTATAGACTAGTTAGTTTTTCCTATTGTAACTAATTAGGAAAATATAAATAGAGAACAGAGAGGGAAAAACAGTTAGGAAATAAGTTGGGACTGGACAGGGAGAGGCCAAGCTCTCTGATTCTTGGCAGGACATTCTTTCATTTCCCTCTCTATCATATTCTCTCTCTTCTAGACATTTCTTGTATCTTTCTCTCTGATTTGGAAACATCTTCCACAGAGAAATTCTTCAATACAATTCAGATTTTATTCAGTAAACTCGATTCCAGATTACCAGTTTCTATCACACTACTCATGGAGGACAAGAGGTCATGCACGAAGTGGAGACCATTGGAGATTTTTCAGAGATCCGAGAGACAACACATACACTTGACGAAGAGGAGATCGAAGCCGAAAAGGGAAGGAGAATCCAAAAGGAGACTGTGATTGTAAAAGGAAACCGTTGTGCACTGGCCAGATGTATGCAGCCCCATCCATGGCCACGACTGAGCGGCGGAGAGAAGGGGAAGACAAAGGAGGTATGGTGTGCAATGGCAATAAAATTTGGCGTCTTAGGTGATCTGGCTAATCAACCACCGCCGTTGGAATCGTCGGACTAAGATTCATCCATGATGGCGAATGGGTCCTTAACTGCTATTGAGCTTTGGTTCTCACGCATGCCAACCAAGCTTCCACCACTAAAACCGATGGATCCGGACCCTCTTATGGCAGGCAGAGTGGGCTGTTGCATCACAACCTCAGGCCGGTGGCGCCATGAATGGGAAGGCGAAGGGAGCTGGGACTGAATTGGAATTAGGCCGATTAAGTTCAATTTTTGACCTAATGGGACAGGTCCAAATCAGTGAGGAGAAGAATGGGAATTCTGAATATGAGAATTATTTTTTAGACCTAATGGGCCAAGCCCAACTCAATGAGTAAAAGGACTTTAGAAAAGGAGACATGGACATTATAGGTGGGCCAAACTTCAAAATCATGCAACCCATTAATACCACTGCAGTGGATTCTGGGCCATGGCCCAACATAAATAATGAATATGGGTTTGATGTATTAAACCCACTGCACTCTAGTGTTATGCTAGAAGTAAGGACTCTGCAGCCTGCAGGTGAAGGCACCAAGCCCAGGGACAAAGAGCAGAAACATGAGCAGAGTTCAATGGAGGACTAATTTTTCTATAAATGTGGTGATGCCAACCGGTACAACATTCAGAAGTCATTGGGAAAGGAAGTTATGGTGTTTTCTATTCAGCCATTGATACTCATACAGACATGCAAGGGACGGGCTGCTCAACAAGGTCCAGAATTAATGGACCAAGCAAAGGGGAAGCTGCGTATTAGTGTTACTGAAGCTGCAATTGGACTCTGTTTCATGGCTAAAAATGCCACAGAAAACTGAGCAACAGAGGAGAATGAAGACGCTTACCTGTTCTTCATTTTGCTGGACATCTCAGGTAACATGGGGAAAATTACAGCATTGCAACCAGTCCCAAACACTCATATCCCAGTTATGAAATTTGAGTTTGATGGAATATCAATGAATCTACTTTATGCAAGTATTTCATACTTAATTGAACCAGAAAACCTGAACATATCTGATGTCTCTGTTCTGCACCATGTGGATGTGTCTACTGTTCAAAGTCTACTGGGTCAACATTATGCTTTGCCTACTGCGGAAATTGCTTTGCCTCATCCATCTATGCTTGAAAGAAGTCAAGTGGTTGCTGTTTGTCTAGCTACTGAAATTCGGTGCACTAGATGTTTGTCTAGTATGGTTGTGGCCACACAACTGGTGGAAAATGCAGTGATTAACCTTGATCGAATCTGCAGGAAGGTGAATGTTATGTTGATTTTTGCTCACTCCTATGACCTTACAAGGTTTGCAAAGGGCATTGGGTTGAGTGTGCAACATCCTGTGGCCCATAAGCTTAGACCACATGTTGTTATTCTTGTTAAGATGGCTGAGGAGGGGGCCACACATTATGGCGGTAGTCCCACAACCAGAAACATAATGAGGACTATAAATGATGCTGCAATTGTCGTGTTTGATCCAGGAGGAACTAATACTTCGTTTGGGAAGGATTGTTTGAGTTGGGAAGACTACTTGTTCAATGCCACCTCCAATATCAAAGTGGGTTCCAAGGACCGGGACTCCATCATCCTTCAAGCAATGGGACCCTGGGGGGAAGTTCTGTCAGCTGCTACTGAGCACTCACCTGAACCTCCACCTTGAGGACAAGGTGTATCTTTTGGGGGGGGGGGGGGGAGTATTGATAGGCACCCTACTATAACAAAGGTATACTGTAAGGAAAAAGGGAATAGCAGCAGAGGGTTTGGGGCTCGTGTGGGCATGTGGGAAGGGTGTGTGATTAGCATGTTGTGGGTTTGTTTTGTAAGTTGTAAAAACCTGCTTATTTGGCAGGTGGGGACAGAGGGCAGAATCAGGTAGTGGAAACAGAATAAGAAGAGAAGAGAGAAGAGAGAGGGGTATCCAGAAATTGAGTGAAGGTTTTGGGGCCCTTTGGGCAGTGAGGTTAGCAGACCCTCAAAGATTTGCAGGTGTTCTATATTAATTTTCTGTTTTTCAGTATAATCAAGAGGGATTTTCCCTATTGTAAGGACGTAGACTTCATTGTTTCTTTCTTAGTAATACCAGTACCTGTCAGTTTCAAATACAGATAGAGACAATTTTGTAACTATATTATTCTTTTTCAATTTCATCAAGTGTGGAGAGTAATATTTCTTTTTTCTTTTTTCAAAATATTAAAATATACAGACTATAATTGCAAAGCGAAGTGATATGTTGGTGATGTCTAGTGAGGGTCCTCTTGGTGCTTTTGTGAATCCAAGTGGTTATGTGCATGAGATAATGACTCTCTTCAAGGCAAATGGCTTAGCTCTCATTGGGCCAGCAGTTACAGAATACAGTTGGTTTCCTGGGTAAGTGTGAGTCCATTTTCATTTCCTGTGGATGTTATGAACATATCAACTTATTTATTTCACTTTATATAAATAAGTTGTGTCAAGGATCTGACTATATATTGTGCCATGAAGCTTACAGACAAAGAGAAAGCTTATCTTGCTTTGTGCAGTGATGATGATGACCTTGATTATATTTGCTTTTCTGTGTTCCTCTTCTCTTTTAATAAATTTTTCTCTTATCTAGATAAAAAAAATTATGCTGATTTTAAGAGATATTTTGGCCATGATTATTGTAAGGAATTTGCTAACGAGTGCCCTGAAGCACTACACTAGTTAAGGAATTAAAAATAGAAAGTTTAAAATGAAAGTACAAGCATTTAGTACCTTGAAAACCCAAAAAACATTTAATAATTTATTCTTCAAGTAATTAAGAGAATTTAATGAAAGGTATTAAATGCTTAACCAATGCAGCAAGGGCACTAGTTAGCAAGACCCTTATTTTAATGCCCTTTGTACTAACATCAGATATTTAATAAGCCTCTGGTTTCATTGTATTAATGTTTTTCATTTGTTATTCTTAGAATGTGAATATGTGAATAACTATATATTATTTTTCATCAAAACAAAATGTTTACAATGGAGGTAATATATAAAGGCAGGTGTTGTACATTAAAAACTAGTTCCTAGAAAATAAGCAACAAATTAATAGAACATTAAAAACAATATCTACACTAAAAACTGTGGGAACATGACCAGGAGTCCGCCGTCCAACACTTCCCCTCAAGTTGGTGAATATGTATTCTCCATTCCCAGCTTGGATACAATTGTCTGAAATGCTGGATTATTCAACCTTTTTGTAAGTACATCAGCAAGCTGACCTTGTGTAGACACATAGGGTGTACAGATTAAACCATTCTCTAGTTTTTCTTTGATAAAATGTCTATCAACCTCAATATGTTTTGTTCGATCATGCTGTACCGCATTATGAGTTATGTTGATTGCATACTTGTTATCACAATAAAGTCTCATCGGACCATTCTACTTGATCTTTAGATCTTCAAGAATAATCTTTAACCACAGTAGCTCACACACACCTTAAGCCATAGTTCTGAATTCTGCCTCCGCACTAGATCGTGCTATCACATTCTGTTTTTTACTTCTCCAAGTCACCAGATTTCCACCAAGAAAAGTGCAATATCCTATAGTTGATCTTCTGTCCATTAGTGATCCAGCATAATCTGCATCAGTGTATGCCTCGAGTATCACACCTCCATTTCTCTTGAATAAAATGTCTTTTCCTAGTGTTCCCTTAAGGTACTGTAATACTCGATATGCTGCTCGCAAATGAGATTCTTCTGGACTGTGTATGAATTGGCTAATCACACTTGTTAGATAAATAGGTTTTTACCTTTGTTCTTTTTACTTTTAGTAGTTTCATTACTTTATCATTCCTTTGTGTTAGAGAATATTAGGGTTATTACTTATTAGGTTATTAGTCTTATGTTAGTAGGCTTGGGCCAGTACTAATAGTGTTAGTATTTGACCTAAGTATTAGTAGAAATAAAAGTACTAGGTTATGGAATTGTATTACATTATCAACACATCAAGTCAATATCAATATCATTCTATATTCTCTCTTTTCCTCCTTCCCTACCTAAAACCAAAACCCTCCAATTCAACACTTTGTACTAGCTATTCTTTTACTCATATAATAGAACAGAAGTGTTGAGAATATTGAGGTTCATTAATTATATTCCATGAACCGTTCCATAGGTTCATGTATACTTGTATTTATTAGATTCATGTACATAGGGAGTTAGCTACCTAATTAATCATCCTTGTAAATTGTAAATTCTGATTAGTATATATATATCACACTTGCTGAGTTTTTATACTCAAGCAATTCAGAAATCCTCTCTAAGTTGTCTGATATTCAAGTAGAAGGATGACCAAAAGAGTAACAACTTTCCTCTCAATGGTTTTCTCTATTCTCTCCTTTCTCTTTCCTCTAAGTTTACATGGTATCTAGAGATAGGGAGGAGAAAACCATTGCTTTTACCCACTTGCCCAATGCAAGTGGTGAACATCAAACCCATACCCACCATTCTCACAAAGTGGTGGTGACTGTCGTGACTCTCGTCCAACAGGGAGACTCTTTTCCATGACTGTGACTTCTCCAGCCACCCAAGTTCTTCATCATTTCGAGTGGACTCGACCTCAGGGAGACTCAAAAGGCTCCGATCTGCCAGAACCCAAGAGCTCATCGCCATTCGCTGTCGGACGTGCCACCTCTTTCCCTGCGCGTGGCTGTCATGCGCCGCCCCAACACTGGTCACGTGAGTAAAACGCGCCGCTCTGTTCGAGTTCTGGCCTTCTCCAACCCTCTTCTCGGTGGTTTTCTAGCCTGTTCCAGTCACCTCCGGCCAGATTGAAGCACTTTCATTTCTCCCAAAATTGCTCTCTTGTTTGTCTCTCTCTCATAGTCATGGCTGAACCTCAAATTGAGTTGGATGCCAAAAATAACACTTCTAAGAGTGAGACTCCTATTTTCACTAGCTATGTCTTGTCTGGAATCACCATTGACAAACTAGATGGAACCAACTATGATACATGGGCTTCAGACATTAAGCTATGGCTCTTAGGTCAGGGATATACTGACCATTTGACAAAGAAAGCTGAGGATATCTTAGCAATTGAAAGGCTTAGATGAGAGAAGATTGATGCTCAATTATGTAGCTTGATGAAGCAAATCATTTACTCGTCATTGAAACAAATCTTCTACCCTTACATCTCATGCTATACAATATGGAAGCAAGCAAAGGAACTTTACACCAATGACATACAACGTATGTATGTTATTTGTTCTGATGTTATGTCTCTTATAGCTCCTGCAAATTGAAGGACGTATGTCAACCTATCTGGGAAGAATTCAAGCTGCTCTTTCAGACTTGAACGAGTTGTTACCTTCAACAAATTCTTCAGAAAAAGAGTATGAACAAAGAAGCACCTTCTTTATGCTCCTAGCACTTTATGGTTTGCCATCAGAATACTCTTAAACCCAGGATCAGATTGTAGGAAGCACTGTTGTTCCTACTCTCTCATAAGCTTTTTCTAGCCTTCTCAGGGTTGTGGGACCAACCCTCCACATCACAACCTTCTATTGAAGTTTCAACACCTCCAATTTTTGAAACTTCAGCTCGTCTCCTAAGTGGATAATCGGGGATGCGGTGGTAGAAATCGAGGAGGAGGACGTATAGGCAATCGCACTTGTCCGAAGTGTGATCGTTGCAAGCAGATTGGTCACACTATGGACCGTTGTTGGATCTTGCATGGGAGACCACCTCTAATTGCTAATGTTGCTCAGATTGTCACTCTTGATACTTATGAAGGTTCAAGTCACAGGTCAACAACTCAACCATCCTAACCTGATAATGAAGATTTTCTGAAGTGTTTTGAAGTCAGACAACCCTCTACATCTGTGACCTCGATTGCACACACTGGTAACTCCATTGCTTGCATCTCCCAATCTTAATCCCTTGGACCTTGGGTACTAGATTCTGGTGCCTCGGATCATATCTCTAGTAACAAACATTTGCTTTCTTCCATTTCCTATCCAACACACCTTCCCACTGTTACCTTAGTCGATGGCTCTCAAACTCGAGCTAAAGCAATTGGGAAGGCCAATCTTTTGCTTTCATTATCTGTTGACAATGTTCTTTATGTTCTTGGGTTGTCCTTATAATTTGATCTCACTTAGCCGTCTAACTCACACCCTTGATTGCTTAATCACCTTCACTAAAGACTCTGTTCTTGTGCAGGACCAGAGCTCAAGGAAGATGATTGGCGCAGGGCGTGAGTCACAGGGCCTCTACCGTTTCTCGACAACCTCTAATGTTTTTGCAGCCATAGAGTCGCCCAATGTTTTTCATGCTCGTCTTGGACACCCTAGTATCTCAAAACTTCATATGATGATTCCTAATTTGTCAAAGTTGTCTTTTTTGGAGTGTGAATCTTGTCAATTAGGCAAACACACTCGTAGTTCCTTTCCTAGTCGAGTCTGTAACTGAGCTGATTTTTTTTTTTTGCTATAATTCACACTAATGTATGGGGACCTTGTCGTGTTAACTCAACATTAGGATATCAATACTTTGTAACTTTTATGGATGACTATTCAAGGTGTACTTGGTTATACTTAATGAAAAATAGATCAAAATTATTCTCCATTTTCTAGAGTTTTTGTTATGAAAGCAAAACTCAATTTGGAGTTACCATTCACACCTTAAGAAGTGACAATGCCCATGAGTTTTTTTCTACGTTGTTCCAATCTTTTATGGCTTCTCAGGGAATTGTTCACCAATCCTCTTATGCACACACCCCTCAATAAAATGGGATTGCTGAAAGGAAAAACAGACACCTAATTGAGACAGCTTGTACATTCCTTATTCATACTAAAGCACCATCGCGGTGATGCAGTTCTCATTGCATGCTACCTCATCAACCGGATGCCATCATCGATTCTCCAAAACAAAATTCCTCACTCCATTGTTTTTCCTACACAACCTCTTTATCCATTACCTCTTCGAGTCTTCGGCTCTACATGTTTTGTTCATGACCTCAAACCAAGAAAAGATAAACTCTCTCCTTGATCACTCAAGTGTGTCTTCCTTGGATATCCTCGATCACAAAAAGGGTATAGATACTTTTCTCCTCACCTCAAGAGATATATAATTTCTGTTGATATTACTTTCTTTGAATAAACCCTCTTTTTCCACTTAATCTCCTCCAAAGAACCACCTATTTATGAGGTACTCCTTATTCCTACTCTCATTACCCCTAGAGTTTGAAGTTGATCCAACTTATCATATAGACCCGACACCTCCTTCACCACCACCGTTATTGACTTACCATCGCCGTCCATGGCAGGTCAAACCACTATTGATGCTCCTGAGATGGTTGAAGCCACAACTGATGACTCACATCTTACTTCAACATTATCTCCCATTGCTCTGGACCTTCCAAGTGAATAACTAGGCCAACTGATGTTGGATAGATGACCCTTGTCTGTGATAACTAGGTCGCTTTACATATTGCCTCTAACCCAGTCTTTCATGAAAGAACTAAACATATTGAGATTGATTGTCATTTTATAAGAGAGTTCTTTCGGGTGATATTATCACAACCTTTGTCAACTCAAATGATCTGCTTGTAGACCTTCTCACAAAATCTCTTAGAGGACCCCAAATTAGTTATATATGTAACAAGCTTGAATCATATGATATATATGCTCTAGCTTGAGGGGGAGTGTAAGATAAATAGGTTTTTACCTTTGTTCTTTTTACTTTTAGTAGTTTCATTACTTTATCATTCCTTTGTACTAGCTATTCTTTTACTCATATAATAGAACAGAAGGATGACCAAAAGAGCAACAACTTTCCTCTCAATGGTTTTCTCCATTCTCTCCTTTCTCTTTCCTCTAAGTTTACAACACTAACTGCATATGCTATATCCGGCCGTGTGTGGGATAGATAAATAAGTCTTCCCACCAGACACTGATACATTTCTCTATCAACTGCAACGTCTTCCTCTACCTGTCCAAGTTTCATATTGGGATCTATAAGAGTACATACCAGTTTGCATGCTGTATGACCAGTTTCTTTTAGGAGACCCATAACATACTTTTGTTGGGAGATAAATGTACCTTTCCTAGAATGAGCAACTTCAATTTCAAGAAAGTATTTTAATTTTCCTAATACTTTAATTTCCAGTTCCTTGGCTAAACACTGACTCAAAATATGTTTCTCCTTAGCATCATCTCCTGTTACTATTATGTCATCAACATATATTAAGAGAGCTGTGACTCCCCCTGAAGGAGAGTGTTTAACAAAGAGTGTGTGATCCCCTTGGCTTTGTTTGTACCCCATAGCCAACATAATTCTGGCAAACCTTCCAAACCACGCTTGCGGTGATTGCTTGAGGCCATGTAAGGCCTTTTTCAACTTGCACACAGTATTAGCATGCAAATTCCTCCCATATCCTGGTGGGACCTCTATGTAGACTTCTTCGAGATTTTCATGTAAGAAAGCATTCTTGGCATCAAACTGCTGTAAATTCCAATCATAATTAGCTACCAATGCCAATAATAGCCGAACTATGTTCATCTTTGCAACTGGTGCAAAAGTCTCCTGGTAATCAATTCCATAAGTTTGGGTATACCCTTTGGCAACTAATTGTGCCTTATACCTCTCTATGGATCCATCTACTTTATATTTCACAGTATACACCCATTTATAGCCCACAATTTTCTTTTTTGCCAGTAACTGTACTAGCTCCCAAGTTTTATTCTTTTCCAATGCCTCCATCTCCTCATTCATGGCTTGTTTCCATTTTCCATTGGACAAGGCCTCAGGTAGGGTGGTAAGGATGACAATGGTATTTAGACTTATAAGGAAGGCTTTATGGGATGATGAAAAATTCTCAAAGGACAAGAAGTGTGAAAAAGGGTATAGTGGTCGTTTTGTGCACTCCTTGGTTCCTTTTCTGATGGCTATACGAAGAATTTGGTCACTACTATCCAAATGAAATTCAGTTTCATCTTGCAATAAAGGGTTAGATACTATTACCTCATTCGAAGGCTCCAAGTTGGACTTTTGGGCTTGCACAGGTTCAGGAATAGCCATCTTCCTTCTTGTGAAAACCTTGCCTTTGCCATATCTTACATTCTCAAGAGCAGACTTAGCCACTGGGCCAGGAATGGTTTTGGACATAGGTTCAGACACAAGTTCAGTAGTGACTTTAGGAGGAGGATTAGGGACAACAAGAAGGTCATGAGAAAGACCATTAGACACAGGAAGTAAGGACAAGTCAAGTAGGAAATCTTCCTAATCTTCCTTCATTGACTTCTTCCCCTGAAGATAAGGATGGAAAAAATAGGGCTCTTCACTAAATGTAACATCCTTGGAGACAGAGAATTTTCTTGTTGGAGGGTGATAACACTTGTATCCTTTTTGGGTCGAAGAATAAGATACATTTTAGAGCCCTCGGATCAAGTTTCCCCTGTTTGGACTGTGAACATGGACAAAAGATACGCATCCAAAAATTTTAGGGACAAGATTATTGGAAGTGTGTAGATCAAGATAAAAAGTGGAGAGAACATCCATAGGACTCTCGAATCCCAAGACTTTAGTGGGCAAGCGATTTATAAGATGAGTAGTTGTCAGAACAGCTTTCCCCCAGAATGACTTAGGGACATTTCTCTGAAACAATAGGGCTCGGGTTTTTTCAAGAAGATGACCATTTTTTGCTTTGCTAACCCATTTTGTTGTGGGGTATGGACACATGATAATTCATGGATTGTTCCTTCTTTATGGAAAAAAGGCATAAGAGTCTGATTAAAGTAGTCCTTAGCGTTTGTTGAGATTATCAAGATTCATTAATAAGGTTCCATGAACAGATTCATAGGTTCATGCACAGATTCATGTATACTAGAATTTATTAGATTCATGTATGTAGGGATTAAGCTATCTTATTAATTATCTTGTAAATTATACCTTGTATGCTGTATTTCTGATGTATATATAAATCACACCTGCTGAGTATTTTTACTCAAGCAATTTAGAAATTCTCTCTAAGTGGTCTGATATTCAAGTTGGTATCAGAACGGGTTGATCCCGCTCTTGCTCTTCATCCCTATTATTGTTCTAGCCGCTGTCAAGGTTGGAACCTCGTCCAAAGTCCCCTCATCTGTCATAGTGAGGGCCCCAATCATCTCAGATGACCATTTCCGGCTGTCTCTCCAAGTCCCATCATCGAAAAGTGCTCCATGCGCCGCCACCAACTTGTTCAACGTCCGACATGTGTAAGCCACGTGCCGCCTTTGCATTGCCGGATTTCGTCGCGGCTGGTCCCATTCTGCTCGTCGGACCTCCCTGAGTCTGTTCAAGTGGTCACCTGCTCCATTCGTCCCTCTTTGGCTAGTGGGTCTTAGGAGCCCACCATGCTTCTTCAATGGCCTCCATGTGAGGAACCTCGAATGCTGCCTGTGGTGCTTCTACTCTCTCAAATAAGGCCCTTGTCTCCTTTGTTTTCTCTGGTAATCCATCTATTACTTCAGAAAAGCTCAATGGAAGAAACTATATGGATTGGCAAGCTGCTGTGGAGATTTGGTTTTTGGGACACGGTCTCTCCGACCATCTATCAATTGGTTTCACTCTTGTGGCAGTCCATTGGCCCAAAGTTGATGGTTCATTTGCGCACCTATAAAACATGCTACGACATATATGGAAGAAGGCTCGAAGTGTTTAGTCAAATGATGTCCAACACCTCTATGATGTGGTGCACAATTTAGCTACACTCCAAATGACAGATCATGATATCCCGGCATATTTGAATAAAAATCCCGATGTCCCTACAGCAGAAAATCTCATTGATCGTCTGCTGCGTGTTCCTTCTTCGAAGGCTCTGTCAGGAGCTGGTTCCTCACTAGGTAGAGTCATGTGCATTCCTTTCTAATGTGGTAGGTCGTGGAGGCTGAGGTTGTGGTCAAGGTGGATGAGGAGGTCGTGGTTTCGGTAATCATCCACAGTGTTCTTATTGCAAACGTATGGGACACACTCAAGATAAATGCTATTCCCTAATTGGATTTCCAGAAAAGTCAACTCATGTGACTTATTCTCAATCTTCGGGTCCAGAAAAACAAGATAAAAATGGAGGTAATAATCAGAATATTTTGTCAGATACTGAATATAAGGAATATCTTCAATTCAAGGTAGCACAACAAAATTCATCTTCAGCAGCTGTAGTTCATACTGGTAATTCTACGGTTTGTCTCTCTCATTCCTCGTATGTTGAATTCTAGATCGTGGATTCTGGTGTTTCCGATCACATAGTTGGTAATCCCTCTCTTTTCTCAAAAATATCACAATCCAAAAATTCACACTACATCACTCTTGCCGATGGCTCCAAGGCAAAAGTCAAAGGCATTGGTCAAGCCACACCTCTTCCCTCCTTGCCATTAAATTATGTACTCTTTATTCCTGGTTGCCCTTTTAATCTAGTTTCCATTAGTCAACTCACTCGTAATCTTAATTGTTCCATAACCTTTACTGCCAATTCTTTCTCTACATAGGATCGGAATACGGGACAGACGATTGGCACATGATCTAAATCACATGGTCTCTACTATTTCCAGCCTCCATCTTCAATTGCTTGCACCGTTGCTAATTCACTAAGTCTCCTTCATCGTCATCTGGGTCGTCCAAATCTAAATAAACTGAAGAAAATGGTTCCTCATCTTTCTCACCTGCAATCTTTGGAATGTGAGTCATGTCAGCTTAGTAAACATATTTGAACTTCCTTTCCAAGCTCAGTTCATCATAAAGCAACTTCTCCCTTTGCTCTTGTCCATTCAGATATTTGGGGTCCTAGTCGAGTCAATTCTATCTTAGGCTATAGGTACTTTGTTACTTTCATTGATGACTGTTGTAATATATTAGCATTAATATCAGATTTGTATAGATATTAGCATTAATATCAAATTTGTATAGATATGTTTTTTATTCTTGTTTTATTAGGGCTGATTTTTCTCCCTTATTTTTAGGATAGCAATTAATGGCATTAGTCTATATATTGTAACTTTCTCTGTACACAATAGAATAAGAAATATTATTCATACTTTCTATTTACTATATGGTATCAGCAGCCAAGATCGTTTCTAGGGCTTGCCTTTCCCTTTTTTTTTTTTTTCTTGTCTTCTATTGCAGCCTTATTGTTGCCGAGACCTAAAACCACCACCCGCCACCGCCACCCGCCACCCGCCACCTTGCTTTGCACGAGACCTAAAACCACCACCCACCACCCGCCGCCGCCATTTTTTGTCTCACCACCCTCGCCGGACTGCTTGTAGGCAAGCCCGGCCACCCCCGAAAAACCCACCCTAAACCACCCACCCACGTGCCGCCACTAGCAGCCAACGCGCCGCCGCACTGTACGCGCGTGGGAGCCACGCGCCGCCCTCCACACCGCCTTTCACCGCACAACCACCACCGTTCTGCTCGTCGGCTCCTCCCTGTTCTTTTCTGCCTATTTTCGGGTCCAACCAGAATGTCTACCGTAGACACCCAGTCCTCCACCATCACTACGCCGCCTCCAGTTGTCGTTCCACCGCCTCCTACTGCCATTGCAGCACTGAATCCAAATGATCTTCCAGTTTTACACTCTTCTTATCACCTCAATGGTAAGAACTATCTTCAATGGGCCCAGGTTATTCGCACCACTCTCAAGGGTCGTCGGAAGTTGTCACATATTGTCGGGGATCCTCCAAGGACAGATGACCCACAATTTGGAATTTGGGATGATGAAGATTCTTTGATTATGACTTAGCTATGGAACTCTATGACACCAGATATCAGTAAGAATTGTATGTTTTTTACTTCTGCACGTGAAATTTGGGATAGTTTGAGTCAAACCTATTCTATGAAACAAGATATTGCTGCGTGTTATGAAATAGAAAACACAATTTTTAATACCCAACAGGGCTCTCTTTCTGTCACAATTATTATGGTACTCTGAATGGTTTATGGATTGAAGTTGGATCAAAACCAAGATTTAAAGATGAAATGCACTGAGGATGCTGCTACTTTAACCAAGTTTATTGAGAGTGGGCGGGTCTTTAAGTTTCTCTCTGGGTTGAATTCTGAGTATGATCCTATTCGGGTTCAGATTTTAGGAAAGGACAAGCTTCCTTCTCTCTCTGAGGTGTTCTACACGGTTAGGGGGGAAGAGAGTCGTCGAGCTGTCATGTTGAATAAGGGTAATTCCAGTGATGGTTCTGCTTTGGCCACCGGCAAAGGTCCTATTGGTGGGTTATCATCTGAAAAGCCTGGATCATCTTCTTGGAAGTCATCCGCCAAACGTGATTTGATCTGGTGTCCTTATTGCAAGAAGTCTGGTCACACTAAGGACACTTGTTTTAAACTCCATGGCAGAGACAAGGTTCTTGCACGCTTTGGGGGTTTCAAAGGCAGTCAACAAAGGCAAGTTAATCAAACTGTGTCTGACTTGGTTATTGAGGGTGAAGAGGTATCTGTGCCACCTTCTAGGGAGGCAATTCCGGTGCTTAGTAAAGCCGAGATGGATCGTTTGCGCACTCTCTTCGATTCTATGAGTAAGCCTTCTGGCACTTGTTCTCTAACCATGACTGGTAATAATTTAAGTTCAGTCTCCTTTAATGTTTCTAGTACTGTATCTGAGGATCTCTGGATTATTGACTCTGGTGCTACTGATCATATGACCCCTTATCCCTCATATTTTTCCACTTACTCTAAATTATCTGGTAAGCATCACATCACGATTGCTAGTGGATCCCATGTCCCTGTTTCAGGATGTGGTACTATTTCACTTCAACTTTCCCTTCCTTTACATGATGTGCTTCATGTCCCTCATTTGTCAAATAACCTTATTTCTATTCATAAGCTTACCAGAGATTTAAACTGTACAGTGACCTTCTTTCCCTCTCATTGTGTGTTTCAGGATCTTACCACGGGGAGGACGATTGGGGTTGCTAAGGAACGAGGAGGAGGGTTATATGTCTGCATCGGACTCATGGGAGTACCGGTCGAGACGGTGTCCACATCCGGTCATAAGAGACGAGTTCGATTCCATTGCATCTCAGATATGGCTTCACCACAAACGCCTTGGTCATCCTCCTTTCAGTCTTCTTAGGTCGTTATTTCCACAGTTGTTTAAAAGTGAGTCTGTTGAGTCTTTTCTTTGTGATGTTTGTCAGTTTGCGAAACACCATCGCACAACTTTTTCTCCAAGTAATAATAAAAGTATTAAACCATTTGATCTTATTCATTCTGATGTGTGGGGCCCTTCCTCAAATTCTAATATATCTGGTGCAAAATGGTTTATTTCTTTTATTGATGACTGCACTAGAGTCACATGGATATTTCTTATGAAAGATAAATTTGAAGTGTTTCCTATATTCTTGAATTTCTATCGCATGGTTCAAACCCAGTTTGGCAAATCTATAAAAAGGTTACGATCTGATAATGGCAAGGAATATGTGAATCAACATTTCACAAATTTCCATAAAGAACATGGTGTGTTACATGAGTTAACTTGTGTTGATACCCCCCAACAAAATGGGGTTGCAGAAAGGAAGAACCGTCATCTCCTAGAAATTGCAAGAGCACTTCTATTCCAAATGTCTGTCCCTATGTCTTATTGGGGGGAAGCTGTCTTAACTGCCGCCTACTTGATGAACAGATTGCCCTCCCATGTCTTGAATAGTCTTAGTCCTGTGCAACTCATGACTTCTTTCTTCCCTTCCGTTCCTACCATGAAGAACCTCCTATGTCGTGTCTTTGGTTGTGTTGCCTTTGTTCATGTCCATAGTCAATATCGTGGTAAGTTGGATCCTAGGGCTATCAAATGTATCTTCATAGGGTATGCACCAGACAAAAAAGGGTACAAATGTTATCATCCTCAAAGTCGTCGTGTCTATGTCTCTATGGATGTCACTTTTCATGAATCCGAGTCTTTTCACCTTCGTCCTCAACTTCAGGGGGAGAATGGTTAAGAAGCTGAGTCCCTTGATTCATCTTTTGTTCCTCTTTTGACTGAATCTATTGAGTTATCTGTCCCTCCTCTGATGAAGGATGTGGCGTCATCTTCTGATACTTCAGAGACACCTAAAGAATCAGTATGTGTTCCTATAGATCGATACAAGCAGGTGTATTATCGGAAAAAACCCAACCTGGTCCAACAGCAGCTTCAATCGCCCGAACCAGAGGTAAGCTTTCCTGATTCTGAACCTTTGAATAGTCCTTTACATGATATTTGTGAACCTAACCCTGATGACTTGCCTATAGCCTTAAGAAAAGCCAGAAGAACTTGTGCAAAATACCCTATATCTCAGTTTGTGTCCACTAAAAACCTATCAGTACAGCATCAGAGCTTTATTTCAGCAATTGATTCTACTAGAGTCCCCACTTCCGTACAAGAAGCATTAATGGATAAGAATTGGGTTCAAGCCATGCATGAAGAAATGAGTGCTTTAAACAAGAATGAGACCTGGGAAATTGTTGAGAAGCCGAAGGATAAAAGGATAGTTGGGTGCAGATGGATTTACACAATAAAATATCGGTCTGATGGTACTCTAGACCGGTATAAAGCAAGGCTGGTTGCAAAAGGGTACACTCAGACATATGGGATTGATTATGAGGAAATATTTGCCCCAGTAGCAAAGATGAATACAGTCAGGATCATTCTCTCCTTGGCAGCACACTTTGGATGGGACTTGCACCAATTTGATGTTAAAAATGCTTTTCTCCATGGGAATTTGGAAGAAGAAGTATATATGGACATCCCACAGGATATGACCCCAGGTGGAGGGAATATGGTGTGCAAGTTAAGGAAGGCCTTATATGGACTCAAGCAATCTCCTCGTGCTTGGTTTGGGAGGTTCACCAATGCTATGGTGTCCTTAGGTTATAGGCAGAGCCAGGGAGATCATACCCTCTTCATAAAACATTCCAAAGAAGGCAAACTTACACTTCTTCTGGTTTATGTTGATGACATGATCATTGCCGGTGATGATGAGGTTGAGAAACAAGTCCTAAAAGAAAAACTAGCTGCACAGTTTGAAATGAAGGACTTGGGGAAGCTGAAGTACTTCCTTGGGATAGAGGTTGCCTACTCCAAACAAGGCATCTTTATTTCCCAAAGGAAATATGTCTTGGATCTTCTTAAGGAGACAGGTAAGCTAGGTTGCAAAACCACAGGGGCACCTATTGAACAAAACCACAGGATCAGAAACAATGAGGAAAGCCCAAGGGTGGATAAGGCACAATATCAGAGACTTGTGGGAAAACTGATATATTTGTCCCACACCAGACCAGACATAGCCTATGCTGTCAGTGTTGTTAGCCCGTTCATGCATGATCCTCGTGAGAGACATATGCTAGCTGTAAATCGAATTCTCCAGTGTTTGAAGACAAGCCCAAGAAGAGGACTTCTATTTCGGAAAGAACAAACATTGACCGTTGAAACCTATACAGATGCAGATTATGCCGGGTCAGTTATCGACAGGCGGTCTACCTCAGGTTACTGCATGTTTTTAGGAGGAAACTTGGTGACTTGGAGAAGTAAGAAACAAAATGTAGTTGCAAGGTCAAGTGCAGAGGCTGAATTTCGAGCTATGGCACAAGGAATTTGTGAACTGTTATGGATGAGAATCATACTCGATGATCTCCGAATAAAGTATGAAGCTCCTATGAGGTTACTGTGTGATAACAAGTCGGCAATCAGCATTGCTCACAACCCGGTTCAACATGATCGGACAAAGCATATAGAGATTGACCGCCATTTTATCAAGGAAAAATTAGATGATGGCCTTATAACTACAGAGTACGTCCCTTCAGAGCACTAATTAGCAGATGTTTTCACCAAGGGGCTTCCCACTGAATGATTTCAAAGTCTTACTTGCAAGCTGGGAATGATAGATATTCACTCACCAGCTTGAGGGAGAGTGTTGTAATATATTAGCATTAATATCAGATTTGTATAGATATTAGCATTAATATCAGATTTGTATAGATATGTTTTTTATTCTTGTTTTATTAGAGCTGATTTTTCTCCCTTATTTTTAGGATAGCAATTAATAGCATTAGTCTATATATTGTAACCTTCTCTGTACATAATAGAATAAGAAATATTATTCATACTTTCTATTTACTATAATGACTTTTCAAGATGTACTTGGATCTTTTTAATGAAGGAACGTTCAGAGTTGTGTACTATTTTTCAGAACTTTTGCAATGAAATTCAAACCCAATTTGGACATCCTATTCGCATCTTGCGTAGTGATAATGCAAAAGAATACTTTTCTGCTCCCCTTAATCATTTTATGGCTTCTCATGACATAATTCATCAATCCTCTTGTACACATACACCACAACTAAATGGTATTGCTGAAGGAAAACATCACCATATTATTGAAACTGCTTATACCCTTTTGTTACATGCCAATGCACCTTTAAAATTTTGGGGTGATGTCGTACTCACTGTTGGTTTTTTGATAAATCGGATGCCATCCTCTGTCTTGAATAACAAAGTACCTTATTCCTTGTTGTTTCCTTAGGACCCATTTTTCACAGTTCCCCCACGTGTGTTTGGTTCTACTTGCTTTGTACATGATCTCACACCAGGTATTGATAAATTGTTTGCTCGTGTTGTCAAATGTTTCTTTCTTAGTTATTCTCGTGTACAGAAAGGATACAAATGCTATTCTCCTTCTACTTATCATTTCAACATGTCTGCTGATGTCACCTTCTTTGAGGATACACCTTATTTTAATACGTCGGTGACACCAGATTCTGTCTCCCAAGTATTGCCCATCAATTTTTCTATTCCACTTGTTACTGATTCTTCAGTATCAAATTTGTCAAGGTCTTTTTCTCTATCTGTGTCTCCCACTCCTTGTCCTCTTATTACTTATCAGCGTCGTCCTCGCCAAACACAATTGGAGGAAGTTGCCATTGAAGAGACAAGTGATTCATCTTCTGCACCAATGTCTAAACCTACTCCAATCTCTAAACCTACTCCGGATCTACCTGCATCTCCTATTGATTTACCTATAGCTCTTCGCAAAGGTACATGGTCTTCTCGTAACCCTCATCGAATTTATAATTTCTTAAGTTATCACCGTTTATCTCCTTCCCATTGTGCCTTTGTGTCTGCTATTTCTTCTGTTTCTATTCCTAAAACTGTCCAGGAAGTACTCTCTCATCCAAGATGGCGACAAATTATGATTGACGAGATGACAGCTTTAGAATCCAATAACACTTGGACACTTGTTCCCTCTTCTTTAGGAAAATCTACTGTTGGCTGTTGCTGGGTGTTTGCTATCAAAGTAAGCCCAGATGGTCAGATTGATCGGTTGAAAGTTCGTTTAGTATTTAAAGGCTATATTAAGGTATTTGGGCTAGATTATGGTGATACTTTCTCCCCAGTTGCAAAAATGGCTTCTGTTCATTTATTCTTATCCATGGTAGCCACGCGCCGCTGGCCTCTGCATCAGTTGAACATTAAAAATGCATTCTTTCACAGTGATTTAGAAGAGGAGGTTTATATGGAGCAACCTCCTTGGTTTGTTGCTCAAGGGGAGTCATGTGGATATGTTTGCAGGTTACATAAGGCCTTATATGGCCTCAAGCAGAGCCCTCGAGCTTAGTTTAGTAGATTTTGTGCAGTCCTTAAACAATTCGACATAATCCGCAGTGGAGCAGACCACTCTGTGTTTTATAAACATTCTCCTTCTAATCAGTGCATTTATCTTGTTTATGTAAATGACATTGTCATTACAGGTGATGATCATGATGGCATCAAATGTCTCAAGGAGCACTTGTTTTAACATTTCCAAACCAAAGATTTGGGACAGTTACGATACTTCCTTGGAATTGAAGTAGCGCAATTCAGCACTGGTGTTACGATATCTTAGAGGAACTATGCTCTTGGTATTTTGGAGGAAACAGGAATGATAAATTGTAAACTGACTGACACTCCTATGGATCCTAATGTTAAACTTATGCCAGATCAGGGGGAGCCCTATTCAAATCCTAGAAGGTATCGGAGACTAGTAGGGAAGTTGAATTATCTTACTATGACCCGACCAGACATCTCTTTTGCTGTTAGCGTTGTGAGCCAATTTCTTAACTCTCCCTGTAACAGTCATTGGGACGCAATAATTCGAATCTTGATATATATTAAAAGGTTCTTCAGGACGGGGGTTGGTCTATGAGAATAGAGGTCATACTGATATTATTGTCTACACAGATGCAGATTGGGCTGGTTGCCCAAGTGATAGTCGATCAACTTCAAGTTATTGTGTTCTTGTTAGAGGTAATCTCATTACATGGAAGAGCAAAAAGAAGAATGTTATTGCTAGATCGAGTGCAGAAGCAGAGTATCGAGCTATGGTTCTTACTACATGCGAACTCATATGGCTAAATCAACTTCTTTCTGAGTTAAAGTTTTGTAAAATAGGGTCTATGAATCTTATTGTGATAATCAAGCACCTCTGCACATTGTCTCTAATCTAGTCTTCCATTAGCAGACTAAGCACATAGATATTGATTGTCACTTTATTCATGAAAAGGTTATCTCTGGAGAAATTATCACATCATTTGTGAATTCTAATGATCAGTTGGCGGATGTGTTCACTAAATCACTTTGAGGTCCAAGGATAATATACATATGTAACAATCTGGATGCTTATGACATATATACACCAGCTTTAGGGGGAGTGTTGAGATTATCAAGATTCATTAATAAGGCTCCATGAACAGATTCAGAGGTTCATGCATAGATTCATTTATACTAAAATTTATTAGATTCATGTACATAGGGAGTAAGCTATCTTATTAATTATCTTGTAAATTGTACCTTGTATGCTGTATTTCTAATGTATATATAAATCACACTTGCTGAGTATTTTTACTCAAGCAATTCAGAATTCTCTCTAAGTGGTCTGATATTCAAGTGCATTATTGGATCCGAATCGTTTAGTACCCACCTCAAATTGATTTTTAATCATGGAACAAAATTTTGGGAGAACAGTACTAATATCAGACTTGTGTTTGAGCAGAAAAATCTAGGTAACACGTGTACAGTCATTAATAAAAGACACAAACCATCTTGCCCCAGAGACATTAGGAATGGAAGAGGGACCTCAAATATCACTGTGAATAAGGAAAAAAGGAACATAACTCCTTGTATTACTAATTGAAAAATTGACACGTTTATGTTTGGCCAGTTTGCATACATCACAATGAAATTGTTCAACATCAAAACTTTTAAACAAAGAAGGAAAAGGACTCTTAACAATAAAAAAAGATGGATGACCCAATCTACGGTGAAAAAGCCAAATTTTGTCTTTATTGGCAGAAAGAAGTTTTGAGGTAAAGGAATATGGGTGTCCAAATCTGCCTTTAGTCCTGTTTAGCTGACAAGATGCTTCAAGGTGGTAGAGACACTTGAAGTTAAATCTGAATATTTCTCTCTGTATTAACATTGCAATATGAGGCTACAATATATATACACTTGACTACAATATAGAACATTAATTATCTATGCTAAATCCTAGAAGTGTAAATACAATGAATACATAGATACAATGAATAGAACTCCACCGTCCCCACTGTCCCCTTATTATGATTATAATCAATACTCTTCCTCAAGCTGGAGCATATATGTCTGATGCAACCAGCTTGTCACATATGTATGCTATCCTAGGACCCTGTAAGGACTTAGTCATCATGTCTGCTAGTTGATCTTTAGTATCCACAAAAGAAGTCTTAATGATGCTTGAGAGAATCTTTTCTCTGATGAAGTGACAATCAACTTTTATATGTTTAGTCCTTTCATGAAAAATTGGATACGAATAGAAATACAAGGTTGATTAGTTATCACAAGCAAGTTTCATAAGACCTATCTCACAAAACTTCAACTCTTGGAGCAAATATTTTAGCCACAAGAGTTCGCAAGTAGTATTAGCCATAGCACGATACTCTGCTTCTGTGCTCGATCTTACTACAACAGTCTACATCTTACTTTTCCATCAAATCAAGTTACCTCCAATAAACACATAGTAGCCTGAAATGGACCTCTTATCACTAGCATCACCTGCCCAATCTGCATCTGTATATCCAATGATATTAGTATGACCCTTGTCCATATAAGCAAGCCTTTTACCAGGTAATCCCTTGATGTATCTTAGGATTCAAACAACTGCATTCCAATGATTGTCACATGGTGAGTTGAGAAATTGACTCAACACTGACAGGAAAAGCAAGGTCTAGTCGAGTCATGGTGACATAATTTAACTTCCCAACTAATCTTCTATATATGCCTGGGTCAGGATAGCACTCCCCCTGATTAGGTAGAAGCTTCACATTTGGGTTCATGGGAGTATCAATAGGTTTACAATCAAGCATCCTTGTTTCTTCCAGAATATCAAGGGCATATTTCCTTTGAGAAATAGCAACACCTGTTCTTGATTGGGCTACTTCAATCCCAAGAAAGTATCGCAATTGGCTAAGATCTTTAGTTTTAAAATGTTTAAACAGGTATTGCTTCAATTTCTTAATGCCTTCTTGATCATTGCCTGTAATGACAATATCATCCACATACACCACAAGATAAATAAGTTTATTCAATGGTGATCATTTAAAGAATACAGAATGGTCTGCCTCGCAACGAATCATGCCAAACTGCTAAATGACTTTACTAAACTTCCCAAACCAAGTGCAAGGTGACTGTTTTAAGCCATATAAGGACTTTTGTAGCCTGCAAACAAGACCTGACTCCCCCTGAGCAACAAACTCAGGTGGTTGCTCCATATAGATCTCATCCTCTAGATCACCATGTAAGAAGGCATTTTTAATATCCAGCTGATACAAGGGCCAGCATCTCATGGTAGCCATAGACAAGAACAAACGAAAAGACGTCATCTTAGCAATAGGAGAAAAGGTATCACTGTAATCCAAACCATAGATCTAAGTGTATCCCTTTGCTACCATCCGGGCTTTCAGTTGGTCCACCTGCCCA
The DNA here is from genome assembly GCA_029884605.1 of Ormosia emarginata. Taxonomy (NCBI): domain Eukaryota; kingdom Viridiplantae; phylum Streptophyta; class Magnoliopsida; order Fabales; family Fabaceae; genus Ormosia; species Ormosia emarginata. The sequence continues at coordinate 854,602 of JAQQTP010000074.1, forward strand.
TCAGGGCCAACTTTAACAGTAAATACCCATCGACAGCCAACTGTAGATTTTCGAAGAGGAGGTGAAACAAGGGTCCATGTATTATTAGGTTCCAAAGCAGTCATCTCAACAATCATTGCCTGTTGCCATCTTGGATGGGATAGTGCTTCCTGAATATTCTTAGGAATGGTAACAGATGATAAAGTAGACACAAAGGCACAATGGGAAGGAGATAATCGATGGTAACTCAAAAAATTGTAAATCGGATGAGGATTTGAGAGTAGAGCGTTTACTTTTACGGAGTGCAATAGGTAGGTCAGCGGAAGAGTCCGGTGGAACCGCAGTGGGAGAAGCGATTGGAGCTGAATCATGAGAATCAATAGTAGGTGTGATCTCGGGAACTTTAGGATTCCAACGCTCATAAGTAATACCAAATCGACGCAACGGACGGTCATCCTGTGATTGTGGAGCTTGAGGATTAGAGACAGGTGTTGCAAAAAGAGGAATGGGTAGTACCTGAGATGGAGTATAGTCGGAGTTGATGTGACAAAAAAGGAGGTATCCTCAAAGAATGTAACATCTGTAGATACATAAAAGCGATGTGTAGAGGGAGAATAACATCGATATCCCTTCTGAACTTGAGAATACCCAAGAAGGATACATTTAACAGCCTGAGCTGACAATTTATCACAGCCAGGAGAGAGATTATGAGCAAAACAAGCGGAACCAAACACACGAGGGGGAATAGCATAAAGAGGATCTTTAGGAAATAAAAGAGAGTGAGGAATTTTATTACCCAAAATAGAAGATGGCATTCGATTAACCAGATAACCAAGCTGTAAGAACAACGTCACCCCAAAACTTCAAGGGTGCATTAGCATTTATTAAGAGAGTCTGAGCTGTATCAACAAGATGACGATGTTTGCGTTCAGCCACACCATTTTGTTGTGGTGTATGAGGACAACTAGACTGATGTATGATGCTATGAAAACTCAGAAAGGATTTAAAAGACGTAGAAAAATATTCTTATGCATTATCAGTGTGCAAAACATGAATTGTTTTTCCAAACTGATTCTTTATTTCAGAACAAAAGGTTTGAAAAGCATCAAATAACTCAGAACGATCTTTCATTAAAAATAACCAAGTACATCTTGAAAAATCATCAATGAAAGTAACATAATACGTATATTCTGAAACAGAAGGAACATGACTGGTACCCCAAACATCAAAATGAACAAGATCAAAAGGAGACATAGTTTGACTATTGACACTACTTGGAAAATATACTCTAACATGTTTTCCAAGTTGACAAGACTCACAGTTCAAGGTGTTCAAATGTGAAAGATAAGGGACCATTTGCTTTAACTTGTCCAAACTTGGATGACCCAGATGACGATGTAGGAGATCAAAAGACTCCGAAACAACACATATGGTGGAAGAGGAAAGTTGAAGGTAGTAGAGACCTCGTGATTCAGAGCCAGCTCCAATCGTCTGTCCCGCACTCCGGTCCTATATAAGAAAGGAATCAGAATTAAAGGTTATGGAACAATTTAAAGTGCGAGTAATTTGGATGATTGAAATTAAATTAAAGGGACAGCCAAGTACAAATAAGACTGAATTTAAAGGTAAGGATGGAAGAGGTGAAGCTTGACCAATACCAGTGGCTTGTGCCTTAGACCCATCGGCAAGAGTAATATTGTGAGATGTTTTAGGGAATGACAATTTAGAGAAAAGAGAAGGATTATTAGCTAAGTGATTAGAAGCACTAGAGTCTAAAATTCAGGATCCAATAGATGCAGATTGAGAGAGACAAACTGTAGAATTACCAATGTGAGCAATAGTGGCCAAACAAGAAAAAGCCTGTTGAGTGGCTTTAAACTGAAGATACTCCTTATACTCATTGGCATAAAGTAGATGATCTTTTTCGGACTCGATCTTGTGCTCAACAGCTGGTTCAAGAGATTGAGCTACATTGGCAGTTTTATTCAGGAATCCATGTAGGAAAGCACCAATCTTGAGTGTGTCCATCTCGCTTACAATAAGAACAATGTAGATTACCTTTACCACCTTTGCCACGACAACGACTTCGGCCTCCTCGGTCAGTTGAGTTTGAGACAAAAACTGAAGACTCGGATGCTGTTTGAGAATCAACTTCAAGGGAAGCTGTCAGAGAAGGAACTCGAAGCAAACGATCAATTAGTTCCTCCACCGTAGGAATATTAGGATTTGTCAAAGTCTGATTCCAAATAGATTCAAAGTCTTTGTGGAGGCCATGAAGAACAAATACCATAAGCATGTTATCAAGCTTACCCGACATCTTTTGTGCATCATCATTAACCAACATCAATTTAATCTCTTCACAAATGGATTGTGCTTTATTCAGATAGGAGGGTAAGTCAAGATCAGTCATTTGCATTGTGTTGTCGCCAAACTAAGAATCGTCTCATATAGCTGTTGTATATCATTAGCATAAACAGTTTGAGCCTTCTTCCAAATTTCGCAACATGTCTTGTAAGGACGGAAATGCACCATTAATCTTGGTTCAACAGACTGCCACAACAACGATATAAGCTGATAATCTGCCCGTTGCCACTCATCCTTCTCAGATTCAACAATGTTAGTAGCCTTTTTAGTGAGATGGTTAGACAATCCTTGACCCAGAAACCATACCTCTACAGCATTACGCCAATTCAAATAATTCTTACCAGTCAACTTCTCGGTAGTAATGATGGGGGACCTGGAAAACGTGAAAGAAATCAGACTCTTCTCTGGATTGAAGCCTCCCTTAGTAGATTCAGCCATAGAAGAAGTTCAAAAGAAAAGGCAAAATGTACCCAGAAACCAAAAAACTCAAGCACACGGGATTCAAAGAGGGGTAGCATAATGATAGACCCAAAAAACAAATAGGGGCAAAACAGAACCAGGAGGAGACAGCGAACACAGCGGCGGAAGCGGCGACGTCAATGGCGGGCGGCCACGCGTCGGAGATTGAAGCTGTTGAAGATGGCGCATGAGAGCGTGTGACGGCGGCGCTTGGATAAACGGCCGGTCGGCGGCACCTGAGGTGAACTCTGGTGTCACTTTGGGTATCGAACAACTACGGACAATGGGTCAGCGCTGACAGCAGTTGAAACCGAAAGGCAAGATAACAGGAACGAACCAGAAAGCTCTGGTACCAACTTGAAGTTAAATCTGAATATTTCTTTCTGTATTAACATTGCAATATGAGACTGCAATATATATACACTTGACTACAAGATAGAACATTAATTATCTATGCTAAGTCCTAAAAGTGTAAATACAATGAATACTTAGATACAATGAATAGAACTCCACCGTCCACTTATTATGATTATAATCAACAGAGACCATCCTGCTCCCTAGCACGTCTAATCATCTTCCCTGAATCCTTGTCCTAAAAACCACAATGATCATTGTAAAAAATCACATTGCAATACAAATCTTTAATTAATTTCTAGACAAAAATTGTAATACCCCTTGACTTAATAACCACGGCACCATCGTCATTATGCCATAGTCACTAAATCTAGACGTGCTACAATTCAATCGACGAATTTAAAAATTTGATCATTGTGCATATATAGAAAATACGAGCCTCGATATGAAATATATGTATATTTACTCGAAGCCAAAACATAACATCAACTTAAATAAAGATACATTTCCACAATCCATGCATAAAGGTAACATATAACAATGTTAAACATAAGTTTACATAGAGTAACTACCATATAAAAGTTCGACCTCTCCTAAAGTCAAACACCTGGAGAGAAGGGTCCTGCACTTGATTCTCCTTCGGATTCCCAACAGATGAACTTTCCCTTTGAGACATATTATGATGCATAGGAACCTGAATAGGTGACACAACCGAAACCTCTTTGGGAAAGAGGTGGCGATCATCCCACAACTCCCCAATGGGTATAGGGAACTCCACATGCATAAAAGTATGAAAGATTCCAGGATAATTACCACTTCGAATCATGGTCACATCCCCTATGTACATAAAACGCTCCGCATCACGGTCGGAATGCCAGGCTTCCATGCCTCCATGGAACTGTATCCACATGCAACTAAAGAAAGCTTGTCCAGATGCCATCGCAAAGTGACAAAAGTCGATCCCAAACTAAACTAAGCTAATTCAATTCGCTTTTTCCACAGTCTTTATCCAAACATAAGCATAAGACAACGTAATACAGCAAAGAGGTGAGATATCCTACTTTCATTACCAATTATGGCAGTAAAGAAACATAACGGCGCAGGACCCCCACATAGCAAAGCAACAGTATTAAACAACAATAATCCTATATGATAAAAGAAACAACAACAAAGTCTCAAATAATAAACAATAAAACAGTTCAAATAATCATAACATCATTAAAACAATAGTCCAATCATCATATAAATGAATAAATACATAAATGCCAAATGATATGTTGACTCACTATGCACGTGCACATGGTACCACAAATCCTACTCCATGGAGCTAGATAGAAACATTCGGAGAGAATGATCAGGGAGTCATGCCAGTATCTCGGCTTATATATGGCACTCTCAACAAGATCGCGATATAGGACGGTGTCTCGATCCGGATCATCGGTGTGTTTGCATCGGTCTATCACACGGCTCCAGTGGAGCTACTACTATCTATTATGAGACACCCGCACCCCGACGCCCCCAAGGTCAACAATATGACCTACACTTAGTCTACTCGCACCCGCACTAAGGTGTGATTCAATCTCCTAGGCATATACAGCCTTAACAACAGAGTCCAACGGACTTTCACAAATGCATGATGACTCAATGCATATCATGTATATTCATCAAAAATATACTTTTCATGAAACATACCACAATTTAGCCAAGTTAAACATTAACAAATTCTTGGTCCCATTCATGGATCCACAATAACATATCAAGTTTTCAAGAATAACACATAGTTGTTACAATTCAACCCCAAGTTACATTTCCATTTCACTAAGCCTCTCTAGAGGAATTCTCATTCAATCTTTATTTCTCTTGATTAGGCAAGTTCTTTACTTTAATTAATTATGCTTACTAAGGACATTAATCCAAGGTTCACTAAACCTCACACTCTTGTTCTTCCCCTAAGTCCGAACTCACCCTAGGTCATCAAGTAACTTTCTTTCTTTCGTTATTTTCATATTATGAATCCATATTATTGTTAAGTACCTAATCACCTAAGCTTTAGCTTGATACATAGTTTTCTAGCCAACAAGGCCCTTGAGACCGTGACCTCCCCATGATATGAATCCAACCACTTTCTCCACCACATTGTTAGTTACTTTCATTGAATTACTTAAGTTTCGTTACATAAAAATTAAATCTTGAACCCTTAAAAGGCCTAGAGGCCGTGAGCCTCCCAAGGTTACCCAAAGTTTTTCATTGCATTAATTAATTTCCTTACCACTTAATCGCCTAAGTTCCAATTTCCACAAAATTAAATCTTGATCCACCAAAAACATGGCCTCTTGGCCGCGAGCGAATCCATAGGGGCAAAGAACCCTAAAATCATTGGATTTAATATTCATTTTCTTATTTCATCATTCTGATTCCTCAATCAATCCATTTTCAACCTAAACTCCTAAGTTCCAAATCACCATTAATTTAGTCATAAGTTTTCCATTTCATTCATTTGCTCTTTAACTCTTAATCACCTAAGTCCCAATCTTTACAAAAACTGGACCTTGAACACCCAAAAACTTGGCCTCTTGGCCGTGAATCCAGAAGGTAAAGAACCCTAAAATTTTTCCATATAACAATCCAATATATTTTCCATAGTCATCAAGACACAAAATGATAATCAGTAAATCATACAAGTCAAAATAGCACAAAAACATGAAGAACATCACAACCAAGAGAGCAATCCCACATGGATTCCTCATCAACAACATAAAGAAAACGTTTCCTCACCACCAAGATAGGTTGAAGAGGATTATCTCCCTCTTACCTTTGGAAGACAACTCAAGAAAGCAAGCTCCTTGATCCCTTGTTGGGATTTTCGTCCTACACCTTCAAGGAAACCCTAAGGTGAGCAATCTTTCAAAATGTTCACTCAAACCATGAAAAGATGAGTCCTTGGTCACATAGGTGACCAAGAAAAACGAAAATAGGAAGAAAAGAGAAGAAAGTTAAGAACTTTACCTCAAAAGCTTCAAACTTGGTCTCCAATGGTGGAAGATGAAATAGGAGGATTTAGGAGATGACCACCAAAGAGAAGAACCTTAGAATGATGGAAGGAAGCTAGAAATGGAATTTGTTTAGCAATCAAATGGAGATGGCCCTTCCATGGTGGTGATTGCCGTGGAAGAAGAAGAAGAGAAGAAAAGAGAAAATGCTTGAGAGAAAAGTGAGCAGAGAAATGAAGAAAGAGAAAGTGTCTTGGAATGTTGAAATAAGGAATGAAGGTGATAAAATGAGAAACAATTTTGGCTTCCCTCAAATTGCCTTTGCCGTGGAACAAGAGAGAGAGAGGAGGGAAATAGCTTTTTGCATGTATTAGGAAATTTCTAGGAAATTTCCTTAAGAATATTTTTGATTAAATTAATCATTCTTTTGAAATAAAGGAGATTGGATGTGACATAAAGTGGATTTCCTTTAGATAAGGTGATAAGATTGTGAAATATTGATTTTTTTTTTATTCATTCAACCAGAGTAGGTACAATGGGTTTAAATAGAAGAAAAAATGTACAACAATCAGAATCCTAATAATTAGAGAAAGCTGATTCCTAGAGTGTTAATTAACTATGCTAAGTCTTAGAAGAGTAAATACATAGGATACATGAATACAAAGAATAAAATTCCACCGTCCGCACCGTCCACACCGTCCACAACCAACAACACCGCCCATACTGTCCACAACCAACACTCTCCCTCAAGTTGGGTCATAGATGTTAATCATGCCCAACTTGAATCTCAAGTTTTCATAATTAGCTCTCGGTAGTGCCTTGGTCAGGATATCAGCCGTTTGGTGACTTGAAGGTGTGTGCTTAAGAGTAACTAACCCATCATCAATCTTCTCCTTAATGAAGTGCCGGTCAATCTCCACATGCTTTGTCCTGTCATGGTGCACTGGGTTTTTAGCAATACTTATGGCAGCTTTGTTGTCACACATCACACTTATAGTATGGTCAGTTGGAACCTTAAGTTCGCAAGCATCCTTTGTAACCACATTCCTTCACAAATTCCATGAGTCATAGATCTAAACTCAGCTTCAGCGCTACTTCTAGCAACCACGATTGTTTCTTGCTCCTCCAGGTCACTAAGTTTCCCCATACAAACGAGCAATACCCACTAGTTGACCTTCTATCAGTCACGGAACCAGCCCAGTCAGCATCCGTGAATATTTCTATTTTTCTGCCTGGGTCCTTCTTGAAGTGCAATCCTTTTCCCGGTGCCCTTTTAAGATACTGTAGGATACGGTTAACCACTTTCATGTGAGCCTCCTTGGGGTCATTCATGTATCGGCTAGCCATGCTAACTGAGAATCCAATGTCCGGTCGTGTATGGGTTAGGTAGATTAGTCTCCCAACCAGCCTTTGATACCTTTCCTTATTAGTAGGTGGACTTCCTTCTTCCACTCCAATCTTTACATTAGATTCCATAGGGGTGTCCGCTGGCCTGCATCCCAACATCCCTGTTTCTTGGAGTAAGTCAAGGGTATATTTTCTTTGAGACAAATAGATTCCATGCTTGGACCGTGCCACCTCCATTCCAAGAAAGTACCTTAATTGACCAAGGTCTTTGACTTCAAATTCTTTAGCTAGAAACAATTTTAACCTTTCAATTCCAAGATGATCATCACCTGTAATAATGATGTCATCTACATAGACAATAAAGACAGTTACCTTTCCTTCTTCTGAGTATTTTACAAACATCGTGTGGTCAGTTTGGCATTGGGTGAAGCCATGCCATTTAACCACGCGTGTTAATCTCTCAAACCATGCCCGAGGAGACTGCTTAAGACCATACAAAGATTTCTTGAGTTTACAAACCTTTCCTGAATTTTCTGAAGTTTCAAGTCCAGGTGGTATTCTCATGTAAACATCTTCCTCAAGTTCACCATTTAAGAACGCATTTTTGATATCTAGCTGGTGTAGCGGCCAGTCTAGATTTACTGCCAAGGAAAGGAGTACCCGAACTGAGTTCAACTTTGCCATAGGTGCAAATGTCTCTTCATAGTCTACCCCATAGGATTGGGTGAACCCTTTTGCCACTAATCGAGCCTTGTATCTGTTGACACTCCCATCTGCATTGTATTTTACTGAAAATATCCATTTGCATCCAACTGGCTTCTTACCTTTTGGCAAGTATGAGAGCTGCCATGTCCCATTCTTTTCCAATGCCTTGATTTCTTCCTCAACCGTAGCTTTCCACTCAGGTACTTGGATTGCTTCATGAAAGTCCTGAGGTATGTAGGTGCTGTCCAAAGAGCTGATGAAAGCCTTATATTCTTGTGACAACTTTTCAAAAGACACATGGTTCCCAATAGGGTGTTTAGTGCATGACCTTACCCCTTTTCTTAAAGCAATGGTTAAGTCCAGGGCATCAGTAATTGGAGCATTGTCTAATAAATTTAATGAATCTGAGGAAGAGTCAAGGGTTGGTGTGTTACCTGTGTGAGTATTTCCATGGTCTGAAATCTGGTCAGAATCTTGGTTTTGCCTTGGAAGAGTGCAGGTTTCTACCTCCCTAAGAGTTGGCTGCTTTTTTCTCTTCCTTATGTAGACTTGCAGCTCTTCTCTTCCATTGGTTTTGCCTTCAAGAACTGCTGCTGGACCTTCAAGAACACCTGATGAACCTTCATTTTCTGCTTCGGAAACAGCAGAGGTGGCTTCTGGATCCGGCTGAGATTCCCAAATTGTAGGGACAGATTTAAGTTCTGGTCCAGAAATCTGATCTGGTCTGAACATTTCCCAAGGTTGATATTCACAATTGGTCACTCTCTCCCCCTGAATGTCAATGTTGGGATAAAAGGCTTGATCTTCAAAGAAAGTGACATCCATGGTGTGATAGAATCTCCGCTTGAGTGGGCAATAACATTTGTATCCTTTCTTAGTTGGAGAGTATCCTAAGAAGATACACTTTATGGCAGTGGGGTCCAGTTTGTTGGGGTTTGGTTTCTGATCATGGACAAAGGCGGTACATCCAAGACGGTGTGGAGTGGTGAAGTTGAGAGTTTTGGAGGGCATTCTGTTTATTAGATAAGCCGAGGAGAGGACAACTTCACCCCAAAAATGGCTAGGTACATTCATGGATAGCATGAGGGCTCTAGTGACTACCAAAAGGTGTCTGTTTTTTCTTTCTGCAGTCCCATTCTGTTGTGGAGAATGTGCACACGACGTTTGATGTACAATGCCATTCTTGACAAGGTATGCACCGAGGGAGTGATGGAAGTATTCCCCTCCATTATCAGTTCTTAGAATTTTAATGTTGGCTTGAAACTGAGTTTGAACCATTTTATGGAAGTTTTCAAATATGCCTCCTACTTCTGACTTTTCTTTCATGAGGAACACCCAAGTGATCCTTGTATGGTCATCTATGAAGGTGACAAACCATCTAGATCCTGTGACATTGTTTACTCTGGATGGCCCCCACACATCACTATGAATCAGGGTGAAAGGATGGGATGGCTTATAAGGTTGAATAGTGTAGTGGGACTTAGTGTGTTTAGCCAGTTCACATACTTCACACTTGAACAACTCTGAATTTTTATTAAATAGTGACGGAAATATCCTTTTCAAATACATAAAATTTGGGTGTCCTAGACGATAATGCCATAACATTACATCATCCTTTGAAGAGCAAATAAGGGCAGCAGACTTGTAAGATTTCTTGTAGTTTTCAACTCTAAGGAAGTAGAGGCCTGCACTCTCCTTAGCATTGCCAATCTTCCTCCCCGAATCCAGGTCCTGAAATTCACACAAGTGTGGTAGAAATTTAGTAACACAGTTCAAGTCCTGGGTCAGCTTGCTGATGGATAATAAATTACAGTCTAATTTAGGGACATGCAAAACTGAATCAAGGGTAATGTCCTTAGAAATAACAACTGAACCTTTACCGGCCACCTTGGAGGTGGTACCATCTGCTATGCGGACAATGGAACCATCATGGCAGGGGTCGTATTTGCTAAATACATTGATGTCCCCAGTCATGTGATCTGAGGCACCAGAATCGATGATCCAAGAGTTTGTTTTCTGGTGGCTGACATGAAGAGCAATAAGAGGATTACCTTTTTGGGCAAGAGTAGCAGTAGAAGAAGAGGTACTAGTATTTTGAAGTGTTTGTTGCATCAGCTTCTGCAACATCTCCATTTGTTCTTTGTTAAATGGGCTGGGCTCTAAAGGAGTTCTCATCAACTGAACTGGTATATGCGCGGTTGTCCTTGTATCGTGGTTTCAAGTCTGCTGGTTTTCCATTGAGTGTCCAGCATGTTTCTTTTGTGTGTCCAGGCCTCTTGCAGTGATCACACCACCCTCGACCCTTCTTTGGCGGTCCTCTTGCAGCTAGGGCAGAACTCTCTATGTTGGAACTCACAGTCTGATTTCCCAACATGATTTTCCTCCTGCTTTCTTCCCTTCTAACTTCTGCAAAAACCTCACGGATACTAGGAAGGGGCTTAGTTCCAAGTATACTTCCCCTTACCTCATCCAAATTCTTGTTTAGTCCCAATAAGAACTGATAGATCCGATCCTTTTCTACCAGCTTCTTGTAGAGTTTGTCATCTTCTGGACACTTCCACTCCATGTCCGCGTAAATATCAAGTTGCTGCCAATACCTTGTAAGAGTATGGTAATATTCTGTGACTGAAGAGTCTCCTTGTCTCAAGTCATGTAAGAGGCTCTTGATCTCAAATATGGCTGAAGTGTTATCCACATTTGAATAGGTCTCCTTGGCTGCATTCCAGATTTCTACAGCAGCATCATAGTACATGAAATTTTCACCTGCCTCATTCGTCATGGAGCTAAGTAACCAAGACATCACCAGGCTATTTTCAGGTTTCCACTTTGCGTGGTTGGGATCTGACTTCTTTGGCTTCTCTGTCTCGTCAGTGATGTAATCTTCTTTGCCTTTTCCTTGAAGGAAGATTCGGACCGATCTGGCCCACTGTGTATAATTCTGGCCATTGAGTTTGTAGCCAGTGATTGGGATAGTTTCGGTCTGACTTGTGGTGCTACCAACAACCGCCGACTTTGGGTCTGCATCAGAGATGCTCGAACTGCTCTGTTTTTCCGCCATGGGAAACTCTTTTTCTATCACGGATCAGAAAAGTTGCTCTGATACCATGTGAAATATTGATTTTTTTTTATTTTCATTCAACCAGAGTAGGTACAATGGGTTTAAATAGAAGAAAAAATGTACAACAATCAGAATCCTAATAATTAGAGAAAGCTGATTCCTAGAGTGTTAATTAACTATGCTAAGTCTTAGGAGAGTAAATACATAGGATACATGAATACAAAGAATAAAATTCCACCGTCCACACCGTCCACAACCAACAGCACCGCCCATACCGTCCACAACCAACAAAGATTTCTACTATCATCTATTATCTAATGGACAATTGTCACAGTTAACAAAATCAGTATTAATTGTCCAACGGATAATAAAATATACAGCGATTTTTATTTATTTGATATAAATCTCGAAAAACGTGAACCTCGTAAATCGTGTCTGGCCTCGGGTTTAGTAAGATCTTCCGTCGACATTTCTACAGTTCAAGGTTCTTGCGAAAAACATCTCATTTCCTCGGCTCCGCTCAGTGCGCACGCAAAACGAAAAATAATATTAAATATTTCACGTTCTCAGAAAAATCTAGAAAAATTCACAAAAATCACAAATATTATAAAATGACTATTCATCATGAAACTATTAATTTTCGGGGTGTTACAGAAACTGGGTTTATGGACGATTTTGGGACATGAAGGATATTTTTAAGGTCACTAGGGGGTTTAGTTGGACATTTCCTACACTGGCTACAGTGGTCAAGGAACCATCAGCTATGGATATTTTTTTACTGCTTGGGCATGGAGAATAGGTGAAAAATATGTGGGGTTGTTGGTCATATGGCCATATTCTAGGAGTTGGTAAAAATTGTACCTGAGACATTGAATCTAATGGAAAAAGGTAACTTTCCTGAATAAATCAAAGAACAAGTACCTAATGGCTTTTCAAGGTTGTGTAGAAGTGATCTCACACGCTTAATTTCCTCTAAATTGAAACTGCTGGGTGCTGGTTGGCCTTTTGACACTGTCGCAACATTGACTTTCCCACTATTGCGTGATTGTTTTCCTTTCTGGCCCCACTCTTGACTTGGAGGTTTTTTATGAAGCTGCCAACACTGTTCACGGGTATGTCACGGCTTATTACAGTAAGTGCACCACAAGTCATCTCAGTTTTTTGACTAACTAGGTTTTTCTCCTTCCAAGGAGAATGTCTTTTCCACCTTTGCTTCTGACTTGTTAGAGCCACGAGCCACCATAGCCGAAGTCTTGCTGATTTTCAGTTCAAGCATCAGCTCTCTCCTACTTTCCTCACTTCTGATGATGGACACAACCTCATTAAAGGAGGGAACCGTAGATTTGCCAAGAATTTGAATCCTCACCTGATCAAATTCCGGATTCAGTCCAACAAGGAAGTCATAAATTTGGTCTTGCTCAATAAACTCCTTTAGCACTGCTGCATCCTCAGGACATTTAGTCTTGATCACTCTATAATGGTCTAACTCCAACCACAGATATTTCAATTGATTGACATATTCAATGACAGTCTTGTCTCCCTGTTTCGCAGCCACTGTCTTCACCTTAACCTCATAGACTTGAGCATCATCCTTGGCTTTGGAATAGGTTTGCTCAATCGCATCCCATATATCCTTTGCAGTGTTAAAAAACATGCAGGTGTCACTGATATTCGGAGCCATTGAATTCCATAACCATGCCATAATCATCGAGTCTTCTTCATCCCATACTTCAAACCTGGGATCACTTGGCTTAGGTCTAGTACCCATGAGATGACTTAGCTTCTCTTTTCCTTTTAGTATAGTGCGAACAAGTTGTGACCACTTAAAGTAATTTTTCCCGTTCAACCTATACGCAAATTGAATGTTCTGCAATTCACCAGAAGTTTGGGATTGAGCATCATCCATTGGTTGAGTGGCACTAGAAACCTCACCTTCGGTTGACATCATGAGACAAAACAGGACTGCTAGAGTAACATAGTCAAGGCAGAACCATAAAAGACGTCGGAGAAGGTGAACCCACTATCCAAATAGCTTTCGACAGGAGTTTCGGCCACTAAAACGGAAGCAAAGGTCATCGGTAAGGTGAACGGAACCAACGACGTCTCTCACAGGTGACCGGAAGGTGGTGTGTGACCTCCACGCGCCGAGAGCTGCAAACACATGTGACGACACGTGACAACTCCTCCGGCGGTGGCACTCAGAGGGATGGCCGGTCGGAGGTTTCTAAGAGACCTTGTGCCCTTACTTGGACAGAAGAATGGCTATGAAGGCCTTGGTTGGCAATGAAGGTCGACTGTTTGTGTACTATTTGGGTTTCTGGGTGTTTGGGGTGATGAAGGCCAAAAAAAGAATGTTCAGCAAAAAAGGGCAATGAAGGTCAAAAATAGAGATTGGTTGGTAATGAAGGCCGACTTAAAAAAAAGGGCTCAGCAGAAAACAGAGGCAGTCCCAGATCGGAACTGCTCTGATACTATCTTAGAATGTGAATATGTGAATAACTGTATATTATTTTTCATCAAAACAGAATGTTCACAATGGAGGTAATATATAGAGGTAGCTGCTGTACATTAAAAACTAGTCCCTAGAAAATAAACAATAAATTAATAGAACACTAAAAACAATATCTATAGAGGCCACCATGGGAACAAGACCAAGAGGCCACCGTCCACAGAAGCCACCGTCCAACAGTTATTATTGATACACTTTCGGTAGATCCCCGTGTAAATGCTTTTATCTCTGACTATGTTATGTGTTTTAGATGCTCAGAAACTATGTTATCTTTTCCTTCACTGTGAAGTTACTTTGCAGATCTGGAGTAGCTTTTTTAATAATTTTTTAACAGCAGTGGGTGTGCCCTGATTCTGTAGAAAATTTACTATTAATTTCCTAGGTTTTAGCTAAAAGGGGTACAAAGATTCCATGGAAATGTGCTCTCTTTACTTGGTTGTGGAGATTTTGGTTAGAATGAAATGTCAGATTCTTTCAGCAAACATTTTTAGGCATAGAACCTATATGGGACAGGTTTATTTTCTTAGCGTCTTTGTGGAATGTTGCTCATCATTTCTTTAGGGAGGTTCTTTTAGGGTGATAGGTAGAGGGATTGGAAGGCTCCCTAGATTTCTTTTCTTTTCTTTTTCTTTGTATTTTCTTTGTGCTCTAAGGAAAATTCTATTATTAAAAAAACTTTGTTTATGATATTTGGCTAGCAGCAATTTCATATAAACCTTTCAGAACAATAGTGTCTCTTCAACTTCATTTTATGGATTTTTTTTTTGCCTCACTTTTTTGTGATTATAAATTCACACATATGGCTGCTGAATATACATGCCAACCTGTAGCTTCTCCCTAGCCTTATTGTTCTCCTTGTTGAGTGAGTATTGTTTTGCCAATGGCCCTTTTTTACCAATGGCATTCCTTTCTTTCAAGTGAACTTTTAGTTCCTGAGTCAAGTACTGTTTAACCTTTCTGCTAGGCAGTGATAAAAATACGAAAAGTTTAAGGAAATTATTAAATGTGGGCAATGTTGTGGTTATCCAGGTCATGGATTTGTGAGGATTAGCACTGTGAATTTTATTCACTATCTTGAGTATTGGCTGCATGATGTAGAATTTTCAAGTACTTATTGTTGGGTTGTTTCATAAGAAGCTAATATTGCATACCAATCTGCTATTTTTGGCAGGTATGCATGGACAATCGCTAACTGCGCCACATGTGAAACCCAAATGGGGTGGCTTTTTACAGCCACGAAAAGAAAACTGAAACCCTGGTCATTTTGGGGGATACGTAGCTGTCAAGTTGCAGAAGAAAGGCGATAAAACCTTCAATTCTGGTGTAGTAGCGACCTAGTAATGAGTTTGATCGGCATACATTCACCTATCTCCAGCTTACTGTGGAAACTCATGTATTGTGCATGATGATATATGTATGTATTCCCTACACAGCTTGAAAAAAATAATAAAACCACAGAAAGGTAATCTGAGATGCAATTTTTTTTTGTAACTCCTGTAGGTATGGTGTTTTCACATTTTAGAAAAAGAAAGGACGCTGTACGACTCTGGATCTGCAACTAGTTTACTTTGCATTGGCTTAACTCCTCTAGCTCTTCCGAAAATTCGGAGGCGTGGTTGTAGTTGTATGTTTTCAGTTTATCAGTTCTGTTAACTCCGTCCAGGCATCTTAATTCTTGTGTAACCATGCGGTTTGAGAATCAAAATAAATT
The DNA here is from genome assembly GCA_029884605.1 of Ormosia emarginata. Lineage (NCBI taxonomy): Eukaryota > Viridiplantae > Streptophyta > Magnoliopsida > Fabales > Fabaceae > Ormosia > Ormosia emarginata. The sequence continues at coordinate 870,078 of JAQQTP010000074.1, forward strand.
ATCCAAATCAATCCAAATCATAAATAATAATATAACTCTTCAGAACTGGTCAGATTTAGACTTGGCAATTTTATCTTGCCCGGCGGGTATACAACGACCTCATCCTGGGGCAGGTTTACAATTTTTGGCCCACTGTAGGGTGGAACGAGTGCTGGTTTAATGTCAACTCATCTCGTCTTGCACGTTTTATCTAATTAAATATTAAACTAAACTGTGTTATTAATAAAATTAATTATATTAACTAATTTTCACTAGCTTAATAATTATTTTAATTTTTTATAGATTTAATTTGAATACATTATCAGTGTAGAAGTTGTTTATGTTGTCATTTAATTATATATTACGTTATAAAAAATATTTGATTCAATATTACTTAAAAGTTATATATGTAGTGGTTGATATAAAATTTTTTATACTAATAATATATCAAAATTAAAATTTTTTGAAATTTATTTTTAAGATTGTGATTAATTATTTTAGAAATTTAATTTAAGATACTCATAAGTGCGGGGCGGGATTGGATTGAGAAAAAACTCACCCATTACCGAGCTTAGTCAGTTTTTAAGCTCTGAAACATATGGTTATTAGTGGTTTGCTGAACCAAATTTTAACTGAACTAAATCAATTTGATTTTTTATATGTGTGTGTGTCACAGCAGCTTGGTCTATTTTGGATTTTCAAGGCGTGTGTGTGTGTGTCATTGCAGCTTGGTCCACTTTGGATTTTTAAGGCTTCACTCGGCCATGCCACATGCAGCATCATTCGAAAGGGCCAAGGGGGTATCCGGGCTAGGCAAGCAACACAGCACCACAAGCATTGGTCCATTTTGGATTTTCAAGGCTTCACTCGGTCACGCCACATGCAGCATCATTCGAAAGGGCCAAGGGGGTATCCGGGCTAGGCAAGCAACACAGCACCACAAGCTTCATGCAGCACCTCTCAGTCTCGCGCAACAACGGCGAAGGACGCACTGGTCACGATCTGCACTCAAATCTTTCTGAGCACCTTCAAGAAGCTATAACACAGATCCCGGAGGCAGAAGTTAAAACTTTTCATTGGCAGCCTAGTTGGCTTCTTAGGAGAACATGTAGAATTTCACGGATAGGTGTAGTTGCTGACCACATTTGGGACCCGTCCTAACTCCAAAATCATAAAAATCAAATACCTCATCATCTGTCAAACCCCATACAACATCATCCTTGCTTCCATCCCTTAACAACCTTTGAGCAATAGCGTCAACGTGTTAAACATGTGAACTCGGCTCATTTAAGCTCAGCTTATTTAACCTTAGTAAAAAATATAGACTACGCTTAGTACACCGTGTAAGGAAGAACTAATAGTGTATAAACTCATATCAAGTTTATCAAGTATTTAGTGTACCTACCTAATAGTATAGTAAAATTTGGTTAGGCATTGTTATCTTACTATTATAACTTAATAACTTATCCTCTCCTCTACCACATGATAAGACCTGAAACGATATATCTTTCTACTCTATCCTTCAACTTCATACCTCTCACTCTAAGTCACTCCTTCTCTGCCAACAACATTGTTGTGTCTTTGCTAGACCACTATCGGATCACCACTATATCACCATCAAACCACCACTAAACCACTGCCAAACTACCATTGTATCACCATCGAACCACCAAATGTATGATATAGACCCACGGTGGTCGTGGTGCGACAATTGTGGCGACCGTTGAAACTCTTCAATCAACAAGTCCCTATTGTACCTTCTTCTGACGTGGTCATTGGCCGTGTTGACCACATTGAAAGCGAGTTCCTCAAACGAGATCTTGAGCTCCCTAGAGACCCGATGGCAATTGTAACGTCTTTAATTACATTACTAATAACGTATCCCAATTTACATTTTAGCCAATAAAATTAAGTATGTCACATAAGATTAACCAAAATAAATTTAAACTATATTTCATTGGTATACAAAAAATATGAGTCTGTTGCGAAATAATATAACGTTCACATACTAAAAAGATAATATACAACATATTTTACAGTACATTAATTTACATAAGCTATTACAGAGTATTAATTATACAATACAAAATACAAAAATATAAAATAACTTCAAAACTATTCTGTCTTCTGCTTTGGTCTCCTTGCTAAAGATCTCGACCCTGGAAATATTACGGAAACAAGAACAGAAAAAGGGTGATAATTCAAAGAATTCTCAGTAATACTATTAAAAATCAATGACATCATAATACTTCCAGCTATTTCAGAGAAAAATCATTTTAAAACTCATTTTATTACGTAGGAAGGTGGCAAATACCAAATCAAGTCCTTCCTCTTCCCGAAAAAGAAAATCAATTATTAATAGTTTCTAAAAACATTTATTATCAAACATAGCAATATGCATCCACAATTATTTTTCGAAGCACACTTTAAAACAAGCATCGTATTTAAATGAATAAATCCAATTTTTATCTTAATGCTCATTTAAATTACTTGGCAGTAGTTTGCTTTCAAGTTAGTGCACTTCAACCTATTTATGACCATTCACCAGTCACACAGAACTACTCCGATAAATGAGTAACCCGACCACCTCTAGTGAGTCCTCAACATAGAGTTGTGAGTAGAGAGAAAATGCCTGTCCTCAACTACTAAGATAGGGAAGGAATGTCCGTCCTCACACTATCCACAAATCAGGATCACCTCCATCAACTAGAAAGAATTTGAGTAAAGGGTAAGGAAATGTTCATCCTCACACTTCCATTCCCTCTAATGATGGGAATCATTTCCAAGGCTACTCAATTAATCAACAAATTCCTTATTATGGTAAATTTGGTTATGGTTACCATTCAATCTCAAAGTCACATTTTCAATCAAAAACCTAGCTTGAATGCATAACAAGATTACACTCAAATTAGGGTTTAACATGGTACCATACAACCTTGCTTTCCAAGCACATTTCAAACCATAATTTCAAGCACATCAACAATAAAATTTTGGTTTCAAAGGCCAGCTTGCTGCCATAATCATTAACCATCATCCATGTCACAATATCATGTTAAAAAAAAAAACAAGATCTTTGGTCACATAAGGAAACTTTCTGCCATGACCTTTCAATACCATTCAAGTCATATTTTCACACATTAAAATCTTCCACATACAAGTCAAAAACAGGGCAGCATTTTACCCTTGTAATTAAATAATCAATCAAGCTCCATTTCAAGCGCAAAAATTACTATAATGCAATCACAAATAGAGCAGCACTTTTGCAACATTTCTAGTACAATTCAAGACATGCTTCCACATTTTACAAACAGCCCAAGTTTAGTTAAAAACAACACAACATAATTGTAACACCCTAATCCTAAATATTATAAGTAAATAGAATCAAGGGTGTCACTTAAAAATTTAATACGTACAACTCAAAACAAACTCATAACCTGTACAACAAATATAACACGTACATATATAAAGCCTTGACAAAATAAAAGAGCAAGGCATTTTACGCATCTGACAACTTGCTCTTTACCACAAAACTATCTAATATATTTAAGATTACAACCTTTTACAAAATTGATTACAAACACTTAATTATACAATCATTAATATAAATACAGAACTTATTACAAACTAAGAAACTATATAGAATTATATAAATCTAAACTTAGTCTTTAGCGCTTCCTTGGCTCCTATTGTGGTCTACCTCTAGATTTATCATGAAAACATAAAAAGAACTGGGGTAAGAATTTATAATTCTCATTAGTAAGTTTGTAAAGTATAACAACATAATAAATCCAATTTCTATGGTTAAAACAAGTTACATAAATAATAAATAGAAAAGTGACGTAATCCAGAAAGTAATCTTTTCATTTCCGAGGTAAATCGTTCATTTATTTATATATAGAAAATACCTACATTGTATATTACATCTCTTATTAAAACAATTAACTTATATATTTCTAGGAGTACTTTTACCTTTTATTCCTTATACGTCCAAGGAGCAGTAGGGCAACTACTCGTGAATACTATGTCATCATAAAAATCCTTTTACTCACCTTAATCACAAATACTCCACAATTATACCATACTAGAAACATCAAGTTCTCAATTAAATATTGAATGAACATAGTCATAAATATTTGATATTTGATCGATTAAACACATTAAAATATCATATATGCAACCAAATGCATAAATTCATCATTCCCATCTTTATGATTAATCAAATAATCAATATTAAATTTTAATATAACTTATACAAATCTTATAATCAAATAGGGCCACAACCCATCAGTAATATTAGCATGCATAATTAGGTTAATTCACCTATTCTTTAATCACCTTAGTGGCTAATACCACTTTAATCAAAGAATCTCCTTTAATCCTAGCCTTGTCCAATCAACATATAAAGTTCAAAAATTTAATGATTAGTAGCTCACGCATCCAAACTCATAGGTTCTAGCATTTCAACAATCAACCAACATATACCGATTTTTACAATATCAGAATCATATCAAATGAACATTCTAATTTCCATTCCAACACCACTTTAAAGAATTAAAGGAGCAATACAATTCACTTTCTAACTTAACTTGAGTTATCAATAAGTAATGAAATCTCACTTACACAACAAGTATCCACTAACATGTCATTAATCATATTCAACAAGTGAATAATACTAAAAACTTACAATCTTCTTTTTGAGATATAGTTCGGCCTCTAAGGCCAATGTGAGATCTATATGGTCTTTTTAAGAGTATTAGTGCTAGGATTTCTTCTTAATCTCATAGCACCTCAATTGATCATTATCAAACACAATGAATCAAAGTGAGACACGACCAAGGATCCTATTAAGATCATCTTAATTTATTCAACAAACAAATATGGAAAACTATATATCATTCATTCTTTATATTTTCAATTAAAGCTTGATATCAATGCATGACACTAATATGTCAAAGTTATGGCTAAAACAGGGAAGATTACTACCATGGGTTTTCAACCATGTTTCTAGCCAAAATATCATTCACAATTCTAGTCTCAATGAGGCAGCATTCTGCCATAGCATGTCCATCCATTTCAAGCCACCATTTAACACACTAAAGATTACAAAATGTTGGTTAAATTTGGACAGCATTTTGTCATGGGTTTCAACCACATTTTAAATGACAATATCATGCTCCAATAGTACTAAAATTATGGCAGCAATCTGCCACAACCAATGCTCACCATTTAAATCACAATTTCAACCACAAAATCAACATAAAAATCATCACAAATTCTGCCCCAAGACAAGACATTTAACCGTGGATATTTTCCAAGCATAATTTGACTACAAACTTCATCAATACAATTACAAAATCAATAAAACATTGAGTAGAATATCATCACAAATTGAAAACTTAAATTCTTGGCTTGGTTGTGTGCTTCATTCAAGGATCCATGTCACATAATAAATGTCTCAACTTCTCAACCAATATTACAAAATCATTCCAAACATCAATAGAATAAAAGAACCATTAAAAACAAAGAAACCCCCGCCAAGAATTTATTCTTGGCCGTGAACACTATGGATTTAGAAACTAAATTTTAATTTAAAGAAAGCATAGAGGAAGAAGAACAAATAACGGATAACAGCCCCTACAAAATTCATTCTCGGATTTGCTCAAAAATATGCAGCAAGAAATAAGAATAACAAAGAAGAAGATAGGAAAGTTAATCCCCTACCTCACTCTCCATGGCTCCTTGATTTCATTCTTCCCTTTCACGCCCTTCCTCTTCCCTTTTTCTGTCTTATTTTCGCTTCTCTTGCTTCCCTCAGTTCTGCCCACATTTCTTCCATTCCAGTACCCACAAAGATGAGAAAAAGAGTAAATAAGAATCAGTGAAACGAAAAAAGGAAGAAAATGTTTAGAACAGACCAGATGGAGCGACAGTGAGAGCGAACCAGAGAGGGAAACTGTGAGAACGAACGGTGAGTGGGGAGGGGAAACAGCCGTGATCAAACGCGTGAAAGAGAGAGACCCCGCGTGGACGAATGGCAACTAGAACAGACGACATCAAGAACGGGCTGGATCCGAGATGGAGCGAATGAAAGAGAGAAACCGAGTGGAGAGGAAGCATACGGGTGAGAGAAAAATGGAAGGGAAAGTGAAAATAAAAATGAAAGAGATAAGGATAAGTGAATGGTAAACAATGGGTGGCTGAGAACTAACATAAGAGAGAGAAAGTAAGGTGGCTGAGAACTAACATAAAGAGATTGAGCAATAAAAACAATCTTTCAAACTCACTTTTAAAACAAAAGTCCCAAACATAAAAGTTCGCAAACTCACTTTCAACCAAACTTAAGATAAATAAAAATCATGCAATCCAAACACACACAAAATCATGTGCTAAAAGTGAAGGGAATAAAAATAAAAGAGTTGGTAACAAAGAATATAAAAGAAAATTCATAAAATTTTGCATCTATAAAGATATTTTTATATTTTTTAGTAAATTTATTTTCAACCTTCTTTATGATATGAAAAATTTTAAAATTTCTTTTATTTTTTAAATTTTTTTTTACACTTTTATTAATCACTAAATTTTATTATTTATCTTTGGATTAAGTTAATCTTCATCGAATTGAATTCAGAAACATTCAAGTATTCACCTCAATCTATTTTTATTTTCAAGTTAATTTTCATTCCTCTATTCTACACTTACTCTCTCTTCTATGGATTTTTGAACTATTTATTTGATTAGTTTAATCTTTACACATTATCTCAGTGTCATTAAAATATCAAACTAACTTATCTAATCTTCCAAATATTCTTTATAGCTTATTTTAATTCTTTATGACTTAGAAATAAATTTATCATATTTATTCTCATCCTTTTAACTATTTAAGCTAAGTTCTAAATTGATTTGAGTTATTTCTCATATTTACTGTTATAATTTATGCTTCATTTATTTCAAATAATTTCTAAAATCATCAGGTAACTTATACTAGACTTATTGAGCTACTACAACTCTAATTAATATCATTAAGTTGAAAAACATGTTACAATAATGCCCTAGTATGAAGCATCATTCAATTATTGATTCAAGTACAAAATAATCACACTTTAGCCACAAAAGGGATAACACTTGGCCATAATTTTTTTAATACAATTCAAGCCTCAAATTATGATATAAAACGTCTCAACTTTTGCTCAAGAACAGAGCATGCTTCAGCCGTGACCATTCAAATTAAAAGTCCAACAAATTTCTCCTCAAAACTGCAGCTCAGTTTAATACAAATATCTATGGAAATTAGATGAACGATTTAAAACAACATAACCACTTTCAAATCACACCATTACCGTGAGCCATGTGATCCTAAAACACATGTATATCACAACTTTTATTCAAGAATTTATAAGAGAATGAAGACTAGAGAAAATAAAAACTAGAGCATAAAGAATGAAAGAACCACTTCTGTTTTCAACCAGTTTAAGCCGTGTCTTTTAGGGGCTAAACATCTAGAATTGAAACTCATAACCAAGGCAAAAAGAAGAGCAAAAGAAAGGTTAAGTCCCCTACCTTTACTCCTAGCCTAGCACCCTTGAATTCCCTTACTTTTCCTCTTATTTTTGCTTCTTCTTTCTCTTCTCTTTTCTCTTGTCTTCCTCATGGTAGAGCTGCTGAGTTTTGCTCTGTTTCCCTTCTGTTTTTGCTGTGCAAAATGTGAGAAAAAGTGAGCCAAAGACTAGATAATTCTAGAGAAGAAAAGGGCGGTGGTTTGGTCATAAATTTGACTAAATTTATGACCAAACCAATTTATGACCAAATTTTAAGTGCAATAACTTTTTTATATGTTAAGCACTATTTAATTTTCTAAAGTTAAGTTTTTAAGTGTTCATAAATATTATGAAAAATTTTAGAATTCATCTTAGTCTTTGGTTTCTTCTTTTCAGGATTTTTCATACATTATTATTTACCAGTTAAGCTTCATTACTTGATTCTCAGTTAAATTAAACCAAAGGACTGAGTAAATATGCTTACTGATACTTATCTTGGTTGGTATTTCAAATCAAATTATTCCTCATATCTTACTTATCATCTTCATGAATATTTATAATTTTCTGAGATACTTAGTTGTTTCATAGCTATTCCCTTAATTCCTTTTCGATATCCTTAAAAATACCAAACTAACTCAGTTGTTTCTCAAAAATTTTCTACAAATTTTATCAATTGTTTATGGCTAGGAAATAAATTTTCATATTTATTCCCATTATATTAACTATTTATGCAGAAACTTTGGTTATTTTATTGTATTCAGTGTTATAGAATTACGCTCAAACTAATTCAAAAAATTACCTGAATTAATAGATAATTCTTACTAGTATTACTGAGTTTCAATAACCCTAATTAGGATCATTAGGGTAAGAGGATGTTACAATACCGTCAGTGACTCCTCCACTAGCAGTAACTTCCATCACTATCGTGCTAGTGCTCCTCCATCTCCAAATCTATGTCTAGTGAAATCTCACAGGATGCCTTCTGCTTGTGCAGGAAGTTTCCCTCCAAATATTACTATTGCCCTGGGCAACTGCAGCTACAACTACAACTATGACGAGGTCATCTTCGCTAATCTTAACAATGAAAGTCTCCACCAACCATCGACAGTTATGGCGACGAAGGAGGGTGGTGGTTATTTTCTTGATTGAGGAGGATGTGGAGGTGTTCGTGGGAGGAATATGGGTGTTTAGTAGTGGATACTGAGCTATACCTAGATAGGCACGTTCTGGTGGTTTCTTCCTTGTGTAGTAGCAGAGCGTGTTGAAACCGGGGGGGTGTTGGTACCTGCAAAGATACTCCAATGCTCAAGTCAGGTCGTACGCCATTAGGGTTTATGCTATAGAGCAATAGATTACCTATTAAAGGTGATTGAGCCGGATATTTATAGAGGTTGGATAGGGAGATATGTTCCTTTAATATTTGCAGAGGATCCCTATAAGATCATAATGTTAATACTGCAATTATGGGTATTCAAAAGCGATTATGGGTGCTATTATTACACAAGATCATAATTGGCAATTACAGATACTTGTAGGATTTTTCCACTACGCAAATCTCGTGGTAATGTTGCTGCTACGCAATGTCGTGGTCTGATATCTGTTGTGGTGGGATCTCAGCAGCGTACCATGAATTCCTGTTGGGGAGTCAACGATGGATTCTGACTGGATGCGTGCCGGGTTGACCTGCAACATCCTCTTTTTAGCATGTTAGACTTGTTTATGGTTACAAAGGTAGCGTAATACTTGCTTAACATGTTTGCTTAATTTTGTGATAAATTAAGTTAGTTTAGGCACTTTGTTGCAACACAGAATGTGAAAAGTAACTTAAAATGACTCAAATAGTGTCATAAGTTGCTTAGTTGAGAGAATTGAGTTTGAGTATTTTCATCTTGTTGGATGCATGGTTTCTAGTTTATGCTTTGTAGGTAACCATGAACTCCTTTGAAAAGTAATTTAGGAAATGAGTATTTTTTGCCTTGAGTTAAGCTTAAATCCATGTTTTAATGAGTTAAATTTAGTGTTTGATGATTCTAATATGATTAGAGATCATGTTTAGGATTGGAAACCACTTAGAATCCATGATTGGAAGGTTGGAAATTGGTTAGAAACCAATATCACAGTAGCATAGTTTCTGTAGAATTTCTGGTGCAGGGTGGCGCTTAGGCGCCATTTTCTACGCCTAGGCGCAAACTGATAACTCCAGGAAATGTAGTTATTTGTGCCCTATATATGTGCTTTATTGATAGCTTAGTCCTTGTTATTATGCACATATGGAAGATTTTATGCTTATATTTTTCAAATTCAATCTTGATATCTTCCTATATGATCTTGAGCAGCATATTCTTTAATTGTTTAAGTGAATTTGCAACTTTTAGTAACTTGGCAATTTCTCTATTGCAGGAAGAGTTGCAAACAAGAAGATTGGTGGAAGATCAGCATACAACGTCGTGGTGTGGTGCATCCCCTGCTTCTAATAGAGAGACATGAAACTTGCACGCTGCGGTACTATGGAATCAATGTCGTGGTGTGGTGACCTTATTTATACATGCGTCGCAGCGTAGGCTTGTTAATGTCATGACGTGACTTTGTTTTCTGAGCCTATAAATACTGTTTTATTAGATTTCTTAAAAAAAAGGCTTATTCTAGGTTAGAAAGCTGCTGCTAGGTTTTCATTTATGAGTTGAGAAGAGGTTAGGGAAGCCAAGGTTGGAGGCTATCTTCTTCATGGAAGGAGATTCAAGCATCAAAGATCATATCTATGAGCTTCCTTCCTTTTCCCTTTACTTTCTTCTCTTCCCTATATCATGAACATGGTTTTTGTTGTATAATTTCATGTTCAATGAGTAGTTAAGTTGTATTTAGGGATTACTTTTGATCCTTGTATGGATATTGATGATTTTGTACTTCTTTAAGTTTATATTGATGTTTGGTTTTGTTTAATCATATGGATCTTAATGCACTTGATTGTTTGGCTAGCTTTTAAGTGATTTGTTGAAATCTGATGAGCTTAGACATAGGAATTTGAATTTGAGATCATATGTATGGTTGATCCATGTTCGATTACAATCAATTGGTTTGGGTGTGTTGATTCGCTAATAGGATATAAATATACCTCTTAGCCATGTATAGTGTAACATTCCGAAAAATACATATTTGATCATGAATCATCGTTTTATAATATTCTTGATTTTTAGGAATTTTTTTTAAATGACGAATATTTTAATATACTCGTTTTACGTGCAATTGGTGAGAATTGCTTGAGACCAGTGTAACACTCCGGAAATTGATTATTTCACCATGAATAGTCATTTTTCAATATTTGTGATTTATGTGAATTTTTGGAATTTTTTAAAGCTTTGAATATTTTAATATATTCGCTCGTTACTGCGTGAAACTCGAGCGAGTCGTGAAAACGATTGTAGTGCTTCAAAATAGAAAATTATATGACGGATAGTCGTTTTATAATATTTGCAATTTTTGAGAATTTTCTGGGAATTTTAGAATAGTCGAATATTTTAATATATTTAATTTAGTGTGTGCAAGCTGATGAATCGGGGAAACGCGATGTTTTTCTCGAGAACCTTGGACTATGGATAAGTCGACGGAGATCTTCTAAACCCGAGATTTGACACGGTTTACGAGGTTTCACAATTTTGAGAAATCTTTCTTGATACAATTAAATCGATGATTGAAAAATTCATCTATCAGTTAATTAAATCTGGTAACGTAACTATTATCTATTGGATAGTAGTGTGTAATAAAAATACTATCACATTATCCTAATGTAATCCACTTTATATCAAATCTATCCACTTTAATTCAAATTTAATAGTTAAATATTCAAGCTTCCTTAAGAAGCTTTGACCCCAAGCTTTGACCACATGAATTAGCTTCCAAAGGAAGCCAATTTTGTCACTCAATTTCTCTCTCTTGTACGTGATCTGCAGCCCACTCAAGTGAAATAATTGATTTTTACTATCCTAATATTACATCTAAATGTATTAACACCCAAAAACACATTTCTTCTTCCTTTTTACGTTTCTTCTTCTTCTTTCTCTCTTCAACCATTTCTTTTTTTTCTCTTCCACCACCACATGTCCAGCCACCCTCCAAGACCCCAACCTTCATAAAAATTTACTTCAACCATATTTTCTTAATCCTACTCCTTCTCATCATCTTTTGTGCTTGGAGTTTTCAAGAAAGCTTCCATCTTCAACCATTTCTCAAGCTTTGAAGGTGAGCTCCCATGGCTGAAAATTTTCAGATTTCCACTCCATTTTAGTTTCTGGTTTTCATCTTGATTTAATGGTCATTTCCTTCTTCTTTTTCACACCATTACATTGTTCTAACTTGGACCACATTTTCTAGGGTTTTTGGAGCTTCAAATCCGAAAATCAAGTGCTTCTTGGAATTTTTCTTGGTTCTTCATCTTGGTAAGAGGAAGATTAATCCTCCTCAACCTCTTTAGCAACTAGGAATCTTGCATTTGATTTTTGGAAGAAGAACCACATGGTGGTTGTTCTTGTAATTGCTTGAAAATTTGATTCTTTGATTGTTGTCTTAATTTAGCTTTGAGTAGTTGATTGAGTGGTTAATTATTCATGTAATTTTGTGGTTGATATCCATGCTTGCTTCTTGAAAATTTAGTCTTTGGAACCCCCTGGATGTGCCAAGTTTTGACTCTGTTTTGGGGCTGTTTTTGGGCTGGAAATTGAATGGAAATGATGCTTAAATTTTGATCAATGTAAGGCTAATTAAATCAAGTAGTTAAGGGTGATTAAAGTGGACAAAATTCTGGTTCCTGGACCATTACAAGTGTCACGGTTTTGACTCTGTTTTGAAATTTGTTTTTGGGCTGGAAATTGAATGGAAATGATGCTTAAACTTTGATCAATGTAAGGCTAATTAAATCAAGTAGTTAAGGGTGATCAAGGTGGATAAAATTCTGGTTGTTGGAACTCTTGAGTGCCACGGTTTTGAGAGCTTGAATGAGGGGAAAAGATAGCAAAAATTTGAGACATCAAGACTTGAATTAATCAAGCAATTAAAAACATAGATTAATAGTAGGAAACTTGCAACGATAAATTTTATGATGATTTGTGGTTAAAGCTTAGAAAATAAGCTAAGTTTGGAAGGTAATTGTAAGAATCAAATAGCTTGGATCAAAACAACAAGTAAATGGACCTAATGATGTGAACATGATTTATTTGAAAACTTGGGAAGACCATGACCTCTAGGTGAAAATTTGAGTTAAGATTTCATAACCCAATACTAGGATTACAAGTAATCAAAGAATACAAGAGCTTAAGGACTTCATAAACCTTAATGAACCAATGAGATAATTTTCATAAGACTTAGAGATTTTGAAATCCATAATGGACCTAAATTATGTTCCTTGAATTATAAATTGATATTATGTTGATATTGGGTTCTTTTTGGATGCAAATTTGCTTATCGCACTCTCTTGATCAAATATGGTATATTATGAATTTGTATGAGATTGTGGATCATACATGAGCATGCATAGTATCTTATGCATTGTGGTGTCCTTGTGGATTGTTGTAAGGCCAAGTTGCCTAGGAGATTGAACACACCTTAGTGCGGGTGCGAGTAGACAAGTGTGGGTCTTGTTATGACCTTGGGGGCGTCGGGTGCGGGTCCTCCACAATGGGTAGTTGGTAGCTCCTTTGCCGTGGTGGGGCAAACCGATAAACGCACCGACGATCCGGAAGCAGATATATCGTGATCTAGTGTAGAATGTCGTGCAATGCCATGATTATGCACGAGAAAAATTATTGATATGAGTCACGAGACATGTCTCCCGATCTTTCTCTCCTTTGTTTGAGTCTAGCTCCATGGAGTAGGAAATTGAATGTTGTGTCCATGCATCATGGAATATTCGACATCATGAAAATTATTGTTTACATGATATTTAAGCGCACTGGATATTATGAATTATTCATTACCTCTATTAATGATTGCTTGATGGTTATCTGTTTAAAAGCTTGTTTATTGCCTTTACATGCTACGTGGGCGTTATGCATTGCCGTTCGGTTCTTAGTTCTTGTATTGGTATTGAGAGTAGGATATCTTACCTCTTTCCCCGTGCTTCTATTATTTCTTTGTTTATGTGCACCCATGCGATCGAAAGACGACGGTGAAGAGATAGAAGAGCCTGCCTTTGCTTCGGCCGCACAGGGATTGACTTTTGCGACGATGTACGCACGCATGCGCGGATTTTTGGGAGATGTGCGTCGACCTTCCTTGGAGGGCCGGAGTGCTTTGGCACATCAACCTAAACTCCGGCCGGTGTGTGTATGTGGGAGACGTGTCGATATCACTTGCCTAGAGATGCCATGAGGCACACTGTCCTCACTTGCTACCTCGGCTACGCTTGGAGTTTTACCCTGCCTATCGGGAGATGTGGGGTCCCGTTATTACACCCCGCGGGAGGATTCTTTCGATACCGCTCGGGCCCCGTCCGTGCATCCGTGGTTCCTATGGATGAGTCCTCGGATGAGGAAGATCTAATGAGGGTCCTCCCGATGATCTGAATCGGTCCCTTTTTATTTGAGGGTCGATGATCATTGGTGGCTAGCGATGGTGCCAATGTTTTTGTTTTTGGGGGCCGATGTATCTTTCTTTTGATTTGGGCAGTATATTTTGTATATGCATGAGGGTATATATGCATGTTTCCTTGGGGTGGGTATAGTTTTGCTTTTTGATGATGGCAGGCTTGTATTTATGAAAAGGTTGTATTAAACTCTAGATATATATATATGCATGCTATTCGGTGCAAATCTCATGTATTGTTTTATTCGTTACTTTTATCGCACTCAAGTAGTATCCTTATTATTAAAATATATATATATATATATATATATTGTCAAGTTTGCTCACATGGTTAAACATTAATTAATTAAAATGAACCGGGTCTTAATCGTTAATTATTTAATTTCCACATTTTACTTTGTTTGACAATGTGACGTTCCCTCCCAAAAAGGGGCGTTACATATAGCAGGTGTTTGAGAATAGACCTTAATGAGTGGAGTTTACACTAATTCTCATGGAAACATAGTGAATTAGGTAAATGAAGCATGATTGATTGACCTATATATAGGCTTTTAATTAAAGTAGATTCTCATGCTTACTTAACTCATTCATTAATTTTGTTTAAAGGGTTGCATATTATTAATTGAAGTAGGAGGTGAAGAAGGACTCCCTAATCTCTAACCATTATCTTTAATTTCCATTTATTGCTTTTCGATTTTTAGATTAGTTTAAATGTACTTTTCCCTATTTTTATGTTCTTGAATAGAACTATTTAAGTTATTGGTTGATATTTAGCATTAGAAGTTCTATTATCATCGTGGGAGTGACATCCTACTCTATAACTATATTACTTGTTCGATCCATACACTTGCGGCGTATAAAGGGACAAACAAGTTTTTGGTGCCGTTGTCTGGGATAACGGTTCATTTCTATATTGCTAATATTGACAATGAGCTTATTTAGTTCTAATTCAAGTTTTGTATAGTTCATTTTAATTTAAGTTTTCAATTGTTGTGTTTTAGGCACAAATGAAATGGTGGATGACCACAATCATACAAGGCTTTTGAGGGAGTTCGCGACTCCTCAAATGGAAAACCTCCAATTGTAACGCCTCTTTTTCTTAACTCGCGAAGAAGGAATGCAACACCATAGTGAAGTAAAACGTGAACAAAATAAAAATGCAAAAAGATGTAATTTTGTTAATTTATTTAGACTCGATTTGTATATGTCGTTAGAGTAAACAGTTTCCATCTTGATAGCGAAATAATTAAACATCAAAATACGTGCTATATTTTTTTTAATTAAACAATGGTAAAACGATAACAATAATTACAAATACAATAAAATCGACACAGAATTTAAAGTCATACATTCACAATTCATATATATATATATATATATATATATATATATATATATATTATATGCATCAACTGTTTAATTACAACATGGATTAAAAAAAACAAAAGATGTACCCACCCAAAAGATATAAATATACACCCACTAAATACGACAAAACATCAGGCTTCCCCAAAAGATAAACGGTTAGCCATTAGTAGCCACCGACAGTATCAGCCCCTACGACTGATGAGAAGAGACCGTAGCCGGGTCCTCCTCAGGGTCCTCTTCATCCAATGAAATTGCCATTGGAGCGATTGAATTTCGGGCAGAAGCCTGAGCAGTAGAGAGGAATGAATCCTCCTGTGGGGTGTAGTATAGATCATCCCACAGATCTCCAACTAGCAAATAAAACTCCATGTGGACAAAAGTAGTAAAATAAAAAACAGGCGTGTCGTAGCGGCTCCACGCCAAAGAGACAGTCAGCTCCCCATGGTAAATGCACCGGTCAGTGCTTAAGTTGATGTGCCAGCAGTCGGGCCCTCCATGAAAGGTCTTGCGAGCGTACCCCAAAAATCGACGTGGACGCGACGACATTCCAGCAAGCCCTAGTCGTAATGTGGCCAAAATCTTGGAAACTTAAGTGTTTCCTTTCCTTCCTCACGAACGTCTTCTCAGAAGTACACAGTCTGACAGAAATACAAGAAATACAGAAAGAGGTGAGACACCCAACCTTCAGTACCAAAATGGCAGCAAGAAAATAAACGGCACTAGATGCCCACATATAAATACAGTTCATACATCCAATTACAGTAATAATTAAAATTAACAATAAGGGCAGAACAATTAGGGGTGTCAAAACAGGCCGGGCCGGCCTATTCGGGCTCAGGCCATTTTCGGGCTGGCCCATTCAGGCCATGTAAGTTTCGGGCTGGTATTTTGCTAGCCCAGCCCAGCCCAGCCCATTTAGCCTTATGTAGTGTTAAAATAGCGGGTTGGCTAGGCCCATTCGGGCTCAACCCATTTAGATCATGTAAGTTTCGGGTTGGCATTTTGTTAGCCCGTCCATTTTGTCAGGCTATTCGGGCCGGCCCATCGGGCTTGACCCATTTTGATACCCCTAAGAACAATAATGAATAACAGTAAATATCATTAATAACAGGCAGACAACATCAACATTTCCAACAGTCAACAGTTCAAGCAATTAAATAAATATTACGGTAATAATAACAGATAATTTCCACAGTTATAAATGCTCATGCTCAATGATCTATGAGACCGACAGTTCACAATGCAAATGGTACCAAAATTCCTACTCCATGGAGCTAGACATAAACATTTTTCGGAGTGAATGATCAAGGAGTTATGCCAGTATCTCATTAGCCTTAAAAATAATAGTGTGCTCATCTTGTAACATCCACCGTAGGGTGCCACATTTATGTTACTTTATTACCCAAATACCCTCTAGAGTCATAAAGTGTGATATTGTGATAAAATACGAGTTGTAAAATTTTTTTTTTCTTCTTTGATGACAATAAAATAAACTTAGCAGAAAATAAAACTATGATACAACAATCTTACACATAATTTACATCATATACATATTTCACACGTGTTGTTAGGTTTATTTATTACAGACCATTTATTGAAATAATAAACACACTTAAATAATTACAGACATAACTTATTTCAGAGTTCACACTCGCCCAAGTTTAACTAAGCAGAAGACCCCTCAGACGGGTCCTCCTCAGGTTCCTTAGCAGGTAGGAATCCATTGTGATGATTAGCCCTACGGACAGGTGTCCGGGCTGACGACACTATGCTAATTTCCGCCGGGACATAATTTCTAGTGTCCCAATGTCGCCTGATATGCAACGAAAATTCAACATAAACAAAGATCGTCACACAGAAAAATGGATCCCCACGATACAGCCTACTAATACTAACAGTCAGGTATCCCTCATAAATAAGTCCTCGCTCATCTGGACTTGTCATCCACTCTCCAGCTCCTCCGTGAAATTGTAAACGTACATATCCGAAGAAACTGGCTCTTGATGTCATACTGTCAGAACTCTGCGGATCCTGATGTGAGAAGTAATTCCTCTTCTCCTTCTAGTACCGTATCTTTCTCAACGTCTTCACCCAATATAAATACAATATACAGATATACATACAAAGAGGTGAGATCACCTACGCCAATACCAGCATAATAGCACAGAGATAATACAAACAACATATTATACCAAAAATATCATATCACAATCACAATTATGCCATCATCATAGTGCAAGAATAATAATTACCATCATGCCACTATCACAAACTAATTATACAAACATCATCACATATATATAGATGCTCAGTTTCATGTATGTGCATGTAGACTCAATGACCTACTCCATGGAGCTAATACTCAAGTCAGAGAAATTGATCGAAAAGATCTGTCGGTACCACGTGCCTCAGACCAAGTGCTATAATTATATCTTGCACATCTAGCACATACACGACAGTCTTTATCAGATCTCGATTAAGAATAGTGTCTCGGTCCGGATCATCGGTGTGTTGCATCGGTCTAACCCACGGTGCAGAAGAGCTACCAACTGCCCATTGCGAGCAACCCGCACCCCGAAGCTCCCAAGGTCAACAAGTGACCTACACTACGCGTATCGCACCCACTCAAAAGGTATACGTTTCTCCTAGGCAATTAGCCATATATAGTCCATCGGACCATTTTCAATGCATGTGTAATGCACCAATTACCAACCAAAGGTAAATCACATAATTTCTCAATTTCTTGTATAGTGTTCGTATACTGATTTTAACTGTAAAGTTTACTGTATAATTAACAGTAAAATCACATTACCATGTTTTTCTCATTCGTAAAATATTTTCATCACGTTTTCATGGTCACGTAATATTTTTTACGTAAACAATGATTTGTAATATTTACGTACGTTTTCAAAATTTTAACAATTTTCCACTGTATTAAAACGCGTAAAATTTTCTTTCATTTTTAAATCGCCTAGCGATATTTTCCTACAACATTTCAATCATGTAAAATATTTAAACGCTTTAAAAATCGCGTAGAAATATTTTAACGTTTTTCCAATCGCGTAACTTAAAAATTACGTTTTTGAGTTACGTAAATCGTTTTTCATCGTTTTTACCCTTCATAAAATATTTCTTAACTTTAAAATTATTATTTTGAACGTTTCTTATAAAAATATATTTTCTTACATTATTCTCTTCCTTTTCTCAATCAAAATCTTTTCCGTAATATATTTTCTCAAAATCACTTTTTTATTGATTTAATCTTACAAAAATCAATTTAATTGATTTAATTACTATTTTCAAATTTTAAATTTCCTAACGTTTTCCAAAACCCAATATTTAAATTCTACGTTAGTAATTTTAAGTTACAAACGTTTTCTTTTATATTTCTAAATCACTTCTAAAAATTAATTCTCCTTTAAATAATTTAAAGTTCAACACTTTAAATCCCTTTTTCTTTTTATTTATGAAAATTCCACTTGACAACACTTTAATTACTTTCCAAAATCCTTATTTGAAAATTCTTATATTTTATAACATCAAAACATTTTTTCTAAATTATCAAAACCTTATAGATGGCCATTGGAACCATGAAATATTTTTCTTCTAACTTAAACAAATTTCATTCTTATTTCTACACAAAATAACTTCATGAAAATACTACTTAAAACCGTGTACACTCTTTTTATAAAACAAACCCTCTTGTTTATTTTCTTTACTTCTCAAATCATCCAATTTTATCATTTATGAAAATATCATTTTTGTGAACACTAATTTAATTTGTGTCTTGGCTGAAATTTATTTTAGTTCAAGGACTAAAAATCAACTTCATTGTTCTTGAAAAATTTCAATAAAAACCCTAGTCTTGGAAGCTCAAAACCGTGACCTCCTCCATGGCCTTTGGAGCCAAAATTTTGCTTATTTCAACATACATCCATCATAATATATTCAACATATATCATCATGCATATTAGAAACATACCATATAAGCAATTAAAAATTATACTAAGCATGCAAACACAAGTAAATCATGCAAAATATATCAAGCATAGGCAAAAATAATCAAAGCACATAACACACACAAATTATTACATGACTATGGATAGGAATCCTCACATGGATTCACCATCCATCAAATATAAAAATCATCTCTCACCACCATGCTTGGTTGGTGAGATGGATCTCCCTCTTACCTCTTGAAGAACCACCAAAAAGTTTGTTGCTTTGTCTTTGGAGCAAGATCTCCACCAATACAAGTTCTTAAACATGAAACAAATACAAAAAAAATTAGTATATCAAGCTTGAATAAGAAGAACCATGGATCAAACATGGTTTAGAACATGAAAAAGAAAAGAATAAATGGAGTTTTCTTACACTTCACCAACAAAAGCTCTAGAACTTGATCTTAGTAAAAGTCCTTCAAGATGGAAGATTTTGAGAAAGTCTTCAACATGAAAGTTGTTTAGAATGAGGTAAAGGTTCAAGAAACTAGGTTGTATGAAATTAAAAAGTGATGGAGGGGTGAGTTGGAGTGCTTGGCCGAATGGTGTGTTTTTGGGAGAAAGAATGAAATTTTCTTGGTTTGGTCTTGAAACTTAAGTGGAAAAGTGAAGAAATAATATTATGAAGTATAGAAATGAATGTTTTTGCTCTTCAAAGGAATGCATTGCCGTAGCATGCAATTAGAGAGAATGGAAAGTGAAGTTTGACAAACATAAGCATTAATGATCAATAGTAGTTTGTCTTAACACTTGGCTATCTTCTTTATCCTTTTCCATCCTTTTTCTTTGGCCTAAAAACCTATTCTAAAATGGTCTCCCTTCTTCCTTGCTTCTTCAACCGTCCCCCCCTCATCATACACTCCAAAATGTGACAATTTAATAGTCATTTTTGTTTTTAGTCATTTTAGGTATTAATTAAAAGCATTATAGGTAGAAGACTTATTATGAGCCATTGGATCTTTTCTCTTTAAACCCTATCCCTTAGATGTGTCTCCAAAAATGAAGGGTCAAGATTACACCTTCAAACTTTACATCCAAGGGTCCAAAATGGTTGTAATCATTTTTGATGACCAATTCTCCACCATTGATCTAAATCCAAATCCAATGGTCATTAATGATCCATCTCCACCATTGATTAATTCTACATCCAAGGGTTGATAATGGTCATAGCCATTTATAAGACTAAATCTCCATCCTTGATTTAATTTTTCATCCAACGATTATAATTGATCTTATTCACTTTTAAGATCAAATCTCATTGATTAAATCAAGATTAAATCTCCAAGGGTAATTAAATTAATAGTGGATATCCAAACCACTAATATTTACTTAACAGTAAAGAATTTTATTTTATTATTTTTTTCTATTTTATAACCCTACTAAAGAATATATTTACTGTATTTTTATCATCCGATAATTAAATACGAGACAAAACACAAGATACAATAAAATTTTAAAAAGCTGTTTAGGATTCAGGTTTAGTAAGATCCCCTGTCTCTGTCTAAACAGTACAAATTTTTCTATGCGTAGAAAAATTTTTGCTTTGCGGGACCCACCTGGGCCCACAATACACCTCGTGGGGCCCACAAATAGTAAAAATTTCAAAATCACACATAAAATCACAAAAATTAGAAAACTCAAAATATCTAATCAGATTACGTAAATTAATTAAGCCTAAATAGTAAAAATTAATTTACGTAAATTTTTTCAGCCCAAAAATTATTATTTTCTTGACCCGGAGCAAATTACTCAAAACGATCAAATATGCGACAAAATATTCAAAATAACTTTCAAATCACTAAACGGTAGAATTGTTAGCTGTCAAATTCTTGTTTAATAGATGAAGTTTGGGGTGTTACAACTCTCTCCTCTACAAAAGTTTCGTCCTCGAAACTTGATAATGATTTCACATCCTTAGAATAAATAGAGAAATATTCTTTTATCTTTTCTTCTAGTTCCCATGAAGTTGCTTACATCATCCCAAATAATTTTAACCAATGAAATTTCCTTACCTCGAAGTTGCTTTGTCTTTCGATCCTCAATCTTTCTTGGAAAAGTTTCATAGGTTAAATTTTCCTTCGATTATCGTGTGCGGCTTGATAACATGAGTAGGATCGAAATATATTTCCGTAATTGTGATACGTGAAATACATTGTGAAGATTTGTGAGAAAAGGTGGTAATGCAATCGATATGCCATAGGACCTACTCAACGTAAAATTTGATACGGCCCAATAAATTTTGGAGTGAGCTTCTTAGATTTAA
Source organism: Ormosia emarginata (assembly GCA_029884605.1). NCBI lineage: Eukaryota > Viridiplantae > Streptophyta > Magnoliopsida > Fabales > Fabaceae > Ormosia > Ormosia emarginata. The sequence goes on from JAQQTP010000074.1 coordinate 891,797, forward strand.
GTACTCGCCTAACACCCGTCATGGCGTCACTCGCAAAAATACATGTTCACCTTCTTCAAACTCAAGAGATTTTCTCCTTTTATCGAAGATAACTCTTTGCCGAGTTTGGGCCACTCTCATCTTATCTTGAATCATCTTCACTTTCTCAGTTATCTGTTGGACAATTTCTAGTCCTAACACAAAGACTCTCACCGTCTTGATACCAACATAACGGTGTTCTGCATCGCCTCCCATATAATGCTTCATAGGGTGCCATCCCTATACTCGAATGGAAACTGTTGTTATATGTGAATTCTATCAATGGTAAGAATTCATCCCAACCTCCATTTTGCTCCAACACACATGCTCTCAATAAATCCTCTAGAGACTGAATTGTTCTTTCTGACTGACCATCTGTTTGTGGATGGTAAGCAAAATTGAGACGTAGTTTGGTTCCCATCGAGTCTTGTAAACTACTCCAAAATCTCGAAGTAAATCTCAGATCTCGATCCGAAATAATACTAGATGGTACACCATGAAGTCTGACAATCTCATTGATATACACTTGGGCCAACCTCTCCATTGAGTATTTAATATTAACCGGCAAAAAGTGTGTCTTGACTTTGTAAGCTGATCCACAATTACCCAAATGGTATCATGACCTTTCCGAGTCTTTGGTAGTCCCGTCACAAAATCCATTGCTATGTCATCCTATTTCCATTCAGGAATAGGTAAAGGTTGCAACATTCCCGAAGGTCTTTGATGTTCCACCTTAGCCTTCTGACAAACCAAACAGGATGATACATACTCTGCAACATCTTTCTTCATTCCTTGCCACCAATATAATTGTTTTAAATCCTGGTACATTTTTGTGGCTCCTGGATGCATACTCAGCTTACTCCTGTGAGCTTCATCCAGAATCAATCTTCTAAGATCTAGATCATTGGGCACACAAACCCTTCCTTTGAACTTTAGAATTCCATCAACATCTTCGCTAAATTCCAACACTGCTCCTTGGCTTTTTGCTTCCTTTGCTTCTTGCAAATACTGATCACTGTTTTGTCCTTCACGAATTCTATCCATCAAATCATTTGAAATGGTGATCATGTTTAAACGCATCTTGCCCGGCGTCAATTTCACAGATAATCGCATATCCCGAAATTCTTCTATCAACTCCTTCTCTTTGATCATCATAACAGAAGCACTAAGTATTTTTCTACTCAACGCATCTGCTACGACATTCGCCTTTCTGGAATGATACTGCAATTGAAAGTCATAATCCTTCAAAAATTCTAACCAACGCCTTTGTCTCATGTTCAACTCTTTTTGGTCAAACAGATATTTTAAACTTTTATGATCACTAAAAACAGTGAACGTAGCTCCATAGAGAAAATGTCTCCACACTTTCAATGCAAACACCACAACCGCCAACTCCAAGTCATGAGTTGGATAATTCCTCTCATGATTTTTCAACTGCCTTGAAGCATAAGCCACCACTTTACGATTCTACATAAGTACACAACCCAATCCTTGGTATGAAGCATCACAATATACTTCGAAAGGTTCGTTTGGATCAGGTAGAATCAATACCGGTGAAGTAGTCAATTGTCTTTTCAACTCTTGGAAACTTTCTTCGCATGCATCAGTCCACACGAACGGTTGATTCTTTCGTGTAAGTTGGGTAAGAGGTCCTACAATCTTTGAAAACCTCTCAATGAACCGTCTATAGTAACCAGCTAATCCGCCAAAACTACGGATTTCTGTTACAGTCTTTGGTCTTTCCCACTCCAAAACTGTCTCCACCTTGGAAGCATCAACCTCAATTCCATCCTTCGATATTACGTGTCCCAAAAATTGTACTTCGCTTAACCAAAATTCACATTTGGATAAGTTAGCATATAACTTATTCTCCTTCAAAGTCTGAAGAACCACCCTGAGATGTTCAGCATGTTCCTCCTGACTTCGAGAATAGATCAAGATGTCATCAATAAAGACAACAACGAACTTGTCCAAGTATGAACGAAAAATTCTATTCATGAAGTCCATGAATATAGCTGGTGCATTTGTTACACCGAATGGCATCACAAGATATTCGTAATGCCCATAGCGCGTCCGGAATGCAGTCTTGGGAATATCCTCCGCTTTCACACGTATCTGGTGATACCCAGAACGTAGATCAATTTTAGAAAATATTTTGGCTCCTCGTAATTGATCCATCAGATCATCTATCCTTGGAAGTGGATATTTATTCTTAATCGTAACCTTGTTCAATTGCCGATAGTCTACACATAGACGAGAAGTCCCATCCTTTTTCTTAACCAATAAAACTGGAGCTCCCCAAGGTGACACACTTGGTCTCACAAATTGCTTTTCCAATAAATCCTCCAGCTGTTTCTTCAGTTCGGCTAATTCTACCGGCGACATCCGATAGGGCGCTATAGATATCGGTCCAGCTCCAGGTACAAGATCAATGGCAAACTCGATTTCCCTTTTTGGTGGTAGTCCAGGTATATCTTCAGGAAACACTTCAGGAAATTCGTTGACCACATAAATATCCTTCAAAGCATCTTCACATTGCACTTCCAAAGAAGATAATAATAAATACCCACGATCTCCTTCTTTCAGACAAGCTTCCACTTAAGTAGCCGTTAGGAATCTAGAATCCTTAGCCTCAGGAAATACTAATGTCTTATTCGAACAATCAATTAGGATATGGTTAGAAGACAACCAATCCATTCCCAAGATTACATTAATCTTGGAAAGAGGCAAACAGATCAAATCCACATAAATGATTCTATCCCTAATGCAGACAGGACAATTCAGGCATACTGTTGAGATAACTACAGGCTTATCAGTAGGAGTAGCAACACTCAAATCATACGGCAAAGCAGTCATAGTCAATCCCAAATGCTCAACACAATCACATGCAATGAAAGAATGTGTTGCTCCTGAATCATAAAGTATGGTTAAAGGATTACCTCCAATAGCACCCTCCTCCATTATCAAGTCCTCAGATTTAGCAGCTACTTCCCCGCTCATTGTATAGACACGACCACTTGCCTGTGGCTTGGTAGTACGGACGTTTCCCATAGAGGTTTCCTTCTTTATCTGATCACAGTCTTTGGAGAAATGTCCAAGCTTGCCACACTTAAAACAAACAACTTCCTTATGTTGACAATCCTTCGTGAGATGATCTTTCCCACATTTGAAACATCGAATAGGAGTCCCAGCTTGACTTGCCTTATTGCGCTAGAACTTCCTCCCACAAACTGCTTCTTATTCTGACCTCCGGTCGGTCTTGCATATGGTTTCTGTTGATAACGGTTTCCTCCGTTACCTTTTCCTTTTTGGAACCGTGTGGGTCCAAAATTCTTATTCCTTGCCGCTCGTTGATGATCAATTTCTTCAATTTTACGACATTTTTCAATCAAAGTTGAAAATTGATTAATCTCCAACATCGATACTAGCTCTCTTAATGTCCAACTTTAATCCTTCTTCAAATTTCTGCATTTCCCGGCCTTCATCCGGGTTCATCTGTAAATATCTTGAAAACTGAGACAGACTTTCAAATTTTGCTGCATATTCACTGATGGACATCAATCCTTGTCGTAAACTCAGAAACTCCATCTTCTTCATATGCCTCACACTTGCTAGAAAATATTTCTCCAGAAATCTTTGTTTAAAAAGTTGCCATGTCACCATCCTTCCTTCAGCTTCCAGTAGTCTTCTAGCTCCTGCCCACCAACATTCACCATCTCCTACCAGCATAAATGTTGCCAACGTAAGCTTCCGTTCATCAGCACATCCTATACCATCAAATATCTTTTCAAGTTCTCGGATCCAAAGTTCAGTTTTCTCCGGATCAAACTCTCCATGAAATTTCAGTGGATTATTCCTTCGAAACTCCGATAAACTGTGCATATTTTCATTAGCCCGTTGATTTTGTTGTGCAACCACTTCCGCCATTCTTTGCATAGCTGCTACAGCTGCAACCATGTTCACATTATCATTCCCATTCAGTTCCATATCAGTGCTAGTATTTCCACGTCCCCTTCCTCGTCCAGTCATTACTTTTTCTACTTAAACTAAGCAATACAAAGAAAGCAAAGTCAATCTTCAAGCAATATTGTTTCTTTTCAGAAAACAATAACAGAGAATCACACAACACAACAAGACAGACCTAACCACAACCCCAAAAGACCCTAACTTGGGCTCTGATACCAACTAATGTAACACCCACCGTAGGGTGCCACATTTATGTTACTTTATTACCCAAATACCCTCTAGAGTCATAAAGTGTGATATTGTGATAAAATACGAGTTGTAAATTTTTTTTTCTTCTTTGATGATAATAAAATAAACTTAGCGAAAAATAAAACTATGATACAACAATCTCACACATAATTTACATCATATACATATTTCACACGTGTTGTCAGGTTTATTTATTACAGACCATTTATTGAAATAATAAACACACTTAAATAATTACAGACATAACTTATTTCAGAGTTCACACTCGCCCAAGTTTAACTAAGCAGAAGACCCCTCAGACGGGTCCTCCTCAAGTTCCTCAGCAGGTAGGAATCCATTGTGACGATTAGCCCTACGGACAGGTGTCCGGGCTGATGACACTATGCTAATTTCCGTCGGGACATAATTTCTAGTGTCCCAATGTCGCCTGATATGCAATGAAAATTCAACATGAACAAAGATCGTCACACAGAAAAATGGATCCCCACGATACAACCTACTAATACTAACAGTCAGGTATCCCTCATAAATAAGTCCTCGCTCATCTGGACTTGTCCTCCACTCTCCAGCTCCTCCGTGAAATTGTAAACGTACATATCCGAAGAAACTGGCTCTTGACGTCATACTGTCAGAACTCTGCGGATCCTGATGTGAGAAGTAATTCCTCTTCTCCTTCTAGTACCATATCTTTCTCAACGTTTTCACCCAATATAAATACAATATACAGATATACATGCAAAGAGGTGAGATCACCTACGCCAATACCAGCATAATAGCACAGAGATAATACAAACAACATATTATACCAAAAATATCATATCACAATCACAATTATGCCATCATCATAGTGCAAGAATAATAATTACCATCATGCCACTATCACAAAATAATTATACAAATATCATCACATAGATATAGATGCTCAGTTTCATGTATGCGCACGTAGACTCAATGACCTACTCCATGGAGCTAATACTCAAGTTGGAGAAATTGATCGAAAAGATCTGTCGGTACCACGTGCCTCAGACCAAGTGCTATAATTATATCTTGCACATCTAACACATACACGATAGTCTTTATCAGATCTCGATTAAGAATAGTGTCTCGGTCCGGATCATCGGTGTGTTGCATCGGTCTAACCCACGGTGCAGAAGAGCTACCAACTGCCCATTGCGAGCAACCCGCACCCCGATGCCCCCAAGGTCAACAAGTGACCTACACTACGCGTATCGCACCCACTCAAAAGGTGTACGTTTCTCCTAGGCAATTAGCCATATACAGTCCATCGGACCATTTTCAATGCATGTGTAATGCACCAATTACCAACCAAAGGTAAATCACATAATTTCTCAATTTCTTGTACAGTGTTCGTATACTGATTTTAACTGTAAAGTTTACTGTATAATTAACAGTAAAAACACATTACCATGTTTTTCTCATTCGTAAAATATTTCTGTCACGTTTTCATGGTCACGTAATATTTTATTACGTAAACAATGATTTGTAATATTTCTGTTACGTTTTCAAAATTCGCGTAACAATTTTCTACTGTATTAAAACGCGTAAAATTTTCTTTCATTTTTAAATCGCCTAGCGATATTTTCCTACAACATTTCGATCATGTAAAATATTTAAACGCTTTAAAAATCGCGTAGAAATATTTTAACGTTTTTCCAATCGCGTAACTTAAAAATTACGTTTTTGAGTTACGTAAATCGTTTTTCATCATTTTTACCCTTCATAAAATATTTCTTAACTTTAAAATTATTATTTTGAACGTTTCTTATAAAAATATATTTTCTTACATTATTCTCTTCCTTTTCTCAATCAAAATCTTTTTTCGTAATATATTTTCTCAAAATCACTTTTTTATTGATTTAATCTTACAAAAATCAGATTTAATTGATTTAATTACTATTTTCAAATTTTAAATTTCCTAACGTTTTCCAAAACCCAATATTTAAATTCTACGTTAGTAATTTTAAGTTACAAACGTTTTCTTTTATATTTCTAAATCACTTCTAAAAATTAATTCTCCTTTAAATAATTTAAAGTTCAACACTTTAAATCCCTTTTTCTTTTTATTTATGGAAATTCCACTTGACAACACTTTAATTACTTTCCAAAATCCTTATTTGAAAATTTTATATTTTATAACATCAAAACATTTTTTCTAAATTATCAAAACCTTATAGATGGCCATTGGAACCATGAAATATTTTTCTTCTAACTTAAATAAATTTCATTCTTATTTCTACACAAAATAACTTCATGAAAATACTACTTAAAACCGTGTACACTCTTTTTATAAAACAAACCCTCTTGTTTATTTTCTTTACTTCTCAAATCATCCAATTTTATCATTTATGAAAATATCATTTTTGTGAACACTAATTTAATTTGTGTCTTGGCTGAAATTTATTTTAGTTCAAGGACTAAAAATCAACTTCATTGTTCTTGAAAAATTTCAATAAAAACCCTAGTCTTGGAAGCTCAAAACCGTGACCTCCTCCATGGCCTTTGGAGCCAAAATTTTGCTTATTTTAACATACATCCATCATAATATATTCAACATATATCATCATGCATATTAGAAACATACCATATAAGCAATTAAAAATTATACTAAACATGCAAACACAAGTAAATCACGCAAAATATATCAAGCATAGGCAAAAATAATCAAAGCACATAACACACACAAATTATTACATGACCATGGATAGGAATCCTCACATGGATTCACCATCCATCAAATATAAAAATCATCTCTCACCACCATGCTTGGTTGGTGAGATGGATCTCCCTCTTACCTCTTGAAGAACCACCAAAAAGTTTGTTGCTTTGTCTTTGGAGCAAGATCTCCACCAATACAAGTTCTTAAACATGAAACAAATACAAAAAAAATTAGTATATCAAGCTTGAATAAGAAGAACCATGGATCAAACATGGTTTAGAACATGAAAAAGAAAAGAATAAATGGAGTTTTCTTACACTTCACCAACAAAAGCTCTAGAACTTGATCTTAGTAAAAGTCCTTCAAGATGGAAGATTTTGAGAAAGTCTTCAACATGAAAGTTGTTTAGAATGAGGTAAAGGTTCAAGAAACTAGGTTGTATGAAATTAAAAAGTGATGGAGGGTTGAGTTGGAGTGCTTGGCCGAATGGTGTGTTTTTGGGAGAAAGAATGAAATTTTCTTGGTTTGGTCTTGAAACTTAAGTGGAAAAGTGAAGAAATGATATTATGAAGTATAGAAATGAATGTTTTTGATCTTCAAAGGAATGCATTGCCGTAGCATGCAATTAGAGAGAATGGAAAGTGAAGTTTGACAAACATAAGCATTAATGATCAATAGTAGTTTGTCTTAACACTTGGCTATCTTCTTTATCCTTTTCCATCCTTTTTCTTTGGCCTAAAAACCTATTCTAAAATGGTCTCCCTTCTTCCTTGCTTCTTCAACCGTCCCCCCCTCATCATACACTCCAAAATGTGACAATTTAATAGTCATTTTTGTTTTTAGTCATTTTAGGTATTAATTAAAAGCATTATAGGTAGAAGACTTATTATGAGCCATTGGATCTTTTCTCTTTAAACCCTATCCCTTAGATGTGTCTCCAAAAATGAAGGGTCAAGATTACACCTTCAAACTTTACATCCAAGGGTCCAAAATGGTTGTAATCATTTTTGATGACCAATTCTCCACCATTGATCTAAATCCAAATCCAATGGTCATTAATGATCCATCTCCACCATTGATTAATTCTACATCCAAGGGTTGATAATGGTCATAGTCATTTATAAGACTAAATCTCCATCCTTGATTTAATTTTCCATCCAACGATTATAATTGATCTTATTCACTTTTAAGATCAAATCTCCACTGTTGATTAAATCAAGATTAAATCTCCAAGGGTAATTAAATTAATAGTGGATATCCAAACCACTAATATTTACTTAACAGTAAAGAATTTTATTTTATTATTTTTTTCTATTTTATAACCCTACTAAAGAATATATTTACTGTATTTTTATCATCCGATAATTAAATACAGTACAAAACACAGTACAATAAAATTTTAAAAAACTGTTTCCGGATTCAGGTTTAGTAAGATCCCCTGTCTCCGTCTAAACAGTACAAATTTTTTTATGCGTAGAAAAATTTTTGCTTTGCGGGACCCACCTGGGCCCACGTATGGCCACCTGGGCCCACAATACACCTCGTGGGGCCCACAAACAGTAAAAATTTTAAAATCACACATAAAATCACAAAAATTAGAAAACTCACAAATATCCAATCAGATTACGTAAATTAATTAAGCCTAAACAGTAAAAATTAATTTACGTAAATTTTTCCGGCCCGAAAATTATTATTTTCTTGACACGGAGCAAATTACTCAAAACGATCAAATATGCAGACAGAATATTCAAAATAACTTTGCAGTACACAGAAATAACTAAACAGTATAATTCTGTTAACTGTCAAGATTACTGTTTAATAGATAGAAAGTTTGGGGTGTTACACATCTCATAAAAATAGTTGCGCAAATAGCTTATACATGGCACCTCAACAGTTGATCGCGATATAGGATAGCATCTCAGTCTGAATCGTCGATGTGTTTGAATCGGTCTATCCCACTGCCCCAGTGGAGCTACCACTGTCTATTGTGAGACATCCGCACCCCGACGCCCCCAAGGCCAACCACTATGACCCTACGCTTAGTCTACTTGCACCCGCACATAGGTGTTATTCAAACTCCTAGGCATACATCGCCTTTTCAACAATGTCCAACGGACAACACATAGGCATGACGACGCAATGTACATCATGTATGTTCATCAATAATACATTTATCATAAGATATATCGCAATGACATATATATACATGGTTCAATGTTAACATGTCATAATTTCATCAAGTACACAACTAACAAGTACTTAGCCTACATAGGTTCTCACAATAATATAGAATCAATTTTCAACATCAATGTGTATTCGTGGTTCATCAATTATCACAAGTCCTCATCATGGATCCCTGTTTTCAAAGTCTTAAGCTTTGACCAATTATGAAAATTTTAAGATGAATAACCCTTTGAAACCATGGCACTCTCAAGAGTTATTACTCAATTTAATTCTTCCACTTGATTATGGATTATGCATGTCTCTAAATTCTTAATCTCCAAAGATGCATCAAGGCATCATTTAACCCCTAATTTTTCTCTAAAAATCGTGGCCTCACTAGGTCATCAAGGTTCCAATTTCTTTCTATGTTATGCATTAGTTACTTAATACCTAATAACTTAGATTTTATCTCACACCAAATCAATCCAATCCCTTAGGATCCAAAGCCAAAACCGTGGCCTCACTTTGGGGTATTAAACCCTTAAATTTTTCCATTCATTAATTTTAATATTATCATCCAACATTTAATCACTTAAGCTTCATTTCATTGTATATAAAAACCAATTTATATCCTTAAATTCTAGTCAAAACCGTGGCACCACATTAGGGTAGGAAACTCCAAATTTTTCATTTAGCAACCCTAATATGATCAAGCATTTTCAACACATCCAACACATTCAAGATCATCAATCAAGCATTAATCAAATTCAAAAATATGTAAACATGCAAAATCACCAAACAAAGTGAGCATACAAAGGTTCCCTCACCACCAATAATGGTTGAAGTGAGTAATCTCCCTCTTACCTAAAGGAAGAACACAAAAATGATCTCCTACTTGCTCCTTGAAGGTTTCAGTTTTGAGTTTCCAAAACTCTAGGAATTTCAAGACAAGGAATCAACATCAATGGTTAAAAAAGAAGAGATTCATGGTCATCAAAGAGACTATGGAGCACGAAAATGAGGAGAAAGAAGAAGAAAAATGAAAACTTTACCTTAAAGCTTGAAGCTTTGCCTTGGAAGACAATGGAGGTGATGATGGATTTTGAAGAAAATTTCTAAATAAGAAATGTAGAAAAGGTTGAGGTGAGTATGGAAATGTTCTTGGTGAAGAGAAAAATGAAAGAAAAATGGTCTCTAATGGGGCTGCAATTTTCGTAGGGAAGAATGAGAAGAAGAGAGAAGGAAGAGGAAATGAAGAAGAAGAAGTTAGAGAGAGAAAGTGTTGTAGGAAATGAGTGAAATGTGATTAAGTGAATTAAGTGGGAGAGCAAAATTTTGCCCTCCTTGGACAATGGGTGCCGCGGCAATGGAGAGAGAGAAGGGGAGGGAATGGCTTCCCCAACAAGCCAAGGGCATCTTGGTCTTTTAGTGGTCAAAGCTTCTCAAAGAAGCTTTGATTAAAATACAATAAATTTGAATTAAAGTGGGTTTAATTAGACTTAAGGTAGATTACATTAGGATAATGTGATAGGATTTTAATACATGTTATTATTTAATGGACAATTACTACAGTCGACAAGAGTCAGTACTAATTTATCTGACAAATAAAATTTACACAGCGATTATTATTTTATCTGATAAAATTTTCTCAAAAAATGTGAAACTTCGTAAACCGTGTCCAGCCTCGAGTTTAGTAACATCCCCCGTCGACGTTACCACAGATCAAGGTTCTCAGGAAAAATATCTCATTTTCGCGGCTCCGCTCAGTTTACACGTAAAATGATAAATAATATTAAAATATTTTGCGTTCTTAGAAAAATCTAGAAAATTTTCATAAATTACAAATATTAAAAAATGAATATTTACCATAAAATAAATAAAATTTGGGGTGTTATACCAATCCAATATAAAATGGCCGCCCATCCGTTCAAACAATAAGTCCTGTTAGAACTATAAATCAGGCCCTTCTTGGGAGGGAACCCAATTATTTAGTTCTTTATTTTTATGACTTATGTATACTAAATACCTTGATTTTGTGTTTTATTATATTTTAGTTGTACATTTTGCAATTTTAGACTTTAGACAAGTTTTGTAGGTGTAGGAGACCTCTTTGGAGCAGAACCAACATTAAAATTGATTTTGCTAAAGCATTATGCAGACCAACTCCTCACGCTGCGGCGTAATCTTTACCACGCCGCGGCGCACTAGTATTTTGTGTAGTTATGGGCCAAAAACCTAAGAGATCAATGCCGCGGCATAGCATGTAAGACGTCGCGGCATGCCTGTGTTCAAAAATAATAATAATTAATAAATAATATTAATAAGTTTTTAAATAATTAATTTTAATTTTGGAGGGAATTTAACTCACATCGTGGCACAGGAAACTCCACGCCGCAACATGTAGAGGAAAGTTAGGTTAAATGCCACGACGTTTCGTGCGTCTCTCCCAATTGCTCTCATTGGCCTTAGTTTCCTCTATTTTCTCTGCACCTATCTCTTTCATTTTTGCTATCCCCATCCCATAATCTCCCTTCCAGCCTTAATCATTCACTGCTTTAAGGTATGTTGTGATTTTCTTCCTTTATTCTCGCTTTGCTTAGTTTGTTTTATTTCAATTTGTTGTTGTTTTAGATTTTGTTCAGAATTTGTGTTGATAGGTTAGGTATTTTATATTTTTTCCTAGTGTCTTGTTTAAATTTCTACCTAGAACGTATGATTTTGGCTTGCCCTATTGTTACCTATGTTTTCTGGGTGCATTTCGTATGCGCGCTACAGCGTGATGCATGAATGCTGCGGCATAAGTATGATTTTGTTTGAGTGCCGCGACATGACTTATGAGTGTCACGCTGCTTCCCAGAGATATACGATGCTGGTTACCAAATCAGTCATTATAGAGCGGGGATTTTCCTTTAGGAAGGCAATTCACCATGAGATTGAGAGGACCATTATAACATGTTTCATATGCTTTTAGGATTGTATGATTTTAATGTTTTAAAGCATGTTATATTGTTAAAAACTTTTTATGATTAATGGATAATGTTTATATTTTTATGATTATATATTGTGTCTTGTTTATTATGGTATAGTGATTATATATCTTTTATGTTTTAATACTCATGAGCCTAATGAATGCATGTATTGAATATTCAACAAAAAAATGAAATATGTTAAAATGCATGACAATGTGCCAATTGTTAGTGTGGTTTTGATTGTCCTATGATATTAGTGTTTACGATTTACCAATTTTTAAGCGAAACCATATGCAATCAAATAACATGCTTAACAATCTAGTCACTTTTCAAATGCATAATTTAGATCCCATTTGTATGCACACATAACTTTGGACATATAAAGGTTTACAGACGCGTAAACAATCTAGTCTAGAGAAGGTTTATGGAAAGTACATGTTGAGATTTCAATTATCTTTAAAATTGTATTTAAACTCTCTTGAGACGAAATCCTAGATTGTGCATGATTGAGAAAATGATTAGGGCGTTATTTGGACCGATTGATGTAACACACCTAAATCTAGTAACTGCAGCACAATCGTCATTACACCGCAGTTACTAAATCCAGACGTGTCACAGTCTCAACAATAGTAATTTCAAAATTTAAGTTATTTCCATTATACATGAATAGAAAATAAGAGCCTCGAATGAAACATAATTAGTACCCAACTATTTTATACACAACCATTGGAATAAAAACATATTTCATACATATGTATATTAGTCATCCTAAATACAAATCACTGTTAACACTAAATGAAATACTTACAGAGTCAAATAAAATATAGCGGGAATTAAAACACAAAAGGGAAAAAGTAGTAATCCTTGGGAGAGACACTACTAGTGGACAAAACCGCAACCCCATGTATACGTGACGCTCAGTGTCCCAGTCAATACGACAAGCATCAATGCCCCCACGAAGATGCAATCGCACCTAACCGAAGAAATGTCGTCCAAACGCCAGATCTAGAATAATGAATCGTCCCAATCCAATCAATAAAGGTGCAGCCCCTCATCTTCTTCCTCACGATTTTTTTATCAAATATATACATATAACAGAAGTACGAGAATACAAGAAAGAGGTGAAACATCTTACTTACATTATCAATTATGGCAGTAAAGAAACAGAACGATGCAGAGCACCCACATAACATTACAACACATATATTCATCAATAGTAACAATAAAATGAAAAGTAAGAACAGGACAACAACACATAGCAGTAAGAATCAACAATAATAATTAAGTAACAGTAATCACATACGGTAAAAGAAAACAACATCAGAATCTCAGATAATGAACAATTAAAAATGTTTCAGACAATCATGACATCAAATAACACAATAGTATAATCATCATATACGTAAGTGTCTCATGATATGCGGACTCAATATATCGATTCACAATGCCGACTCACAATGCACATGCACTTGGTACCAAGATTTTCTATTCCATTTCAAAGATGAATGTTCCGGTAGAACTGCTCCCCTCAATGACAGTCTACGGGACCACGAAGAGAATAGTGTTCATCGGGGCACCCACAAAGCGTTGCAAAGGTTCTTCATGGCCAGCAATCACAAGGGTATATATATATAAAATGAATCACCACACCCCGATGCCCCCAAGACCTTTCCTACGGGATCGCACTATTCAATTCTCGTTCATTTACCATAAAAAGAATAGTGATTTGTCAGGCTCGTAATGCGTGCAATTGGCATACACCGCGCCTTACGCCCCTCTACAGATCCATCATAGACCTCACCATTCAATTCTCATTAATTCACTGCGTAAAGAATAATGATTTGTCGGGCTCGTAATGCGTGCAACCGGTATACACTGCGCCTTACACCCCCCCATAGATCCATCATTGACCACATTATTCGGTTTGCAATTATAGGCTCATACAACCTTTTAACAGTCATCGACTGAGCAATTTGTTCAATGCATACTGATTCAATACATAATCATAGGCTTACTGACGAGCGCCGAACTCAGTCAAAATTATAACCGAAGTTATTACCTAAACTTATAGTATAGTGAACAACACCGGATCGTCTCCTCAAGGATCGTACATGCAATTTGATCAAATCAAGTGAAAGTTAGAAAAAGGGGTTTTGATGGTTCAAGGATCGCGATGACATGTGGATTTAAAGAGAAATAACAATTAAAAGAAGTCAATAATCGTAAATCTATCCGAGATTGGGTGGATTCAATCATAGACCTTTCAACAAACACCGAAATACATTTGAATGGTTAACTTGGATCTAACCGAGATCTCGCATCGATCCGAAATTCATACTAGACAATCGTCCGTAATTCAATTGACAAGTGATAAACACAAAATGATCGCACCATTCATGTAAATATATGTCAATTTAAGCACCGAATTCAATTAACCTAGGCACAAATCAGTAACCTAACCTCTTCAATTACGTGATTAGTTTAGATCAATCAGTTCTAAATTTCATCACAATACTTAATCTTAAACCAAGATCAAATCGGATCAAACATAAAAGAATCACCATTCATGCATTCAAGATTAAGAGAACAGAAGAAGAAGAGAAAAGGAATTCAAATATAAATCAAATACATTACATAACCAAGGTCTCAAGAATCCAAGCCACAATCTCTTCAAGAGTCCCGAATTGACTAGAAGTGACTTAGCTCTCCATTACAATGAAGGAAAAATATACAAGAACTATGAAAAGCTATTTCTAACTAACACCAAGTGTATGTTGTGTTTAGAGCTCTCCACATGCTTCCTTTTATAGAGGATCCAGAGTAGTAGTAGATGGGTAGATGAGATTAGTAGGTGGAATTAGTAGGTGAGCTTGGTAGGTGAACTTGGTAGGTGAGCTTGGTAGGTGAACTTGGTAGGTGAGCTTCCTTGTCTCTGAAAGTATTCATTGCTGAACTCATTGATTTCGTCATTTTTGAGCCAAATGGTCTTCATGAAAGTTCTAGGAAATTGTCTAAGCTTTCCAATGGCTCTGGAAGCACCCAAAAATTCGTCCTACAGCCCAAGATATGACCCAATTACTACAGACTGCTCAGGACCAGTTTCAGCACCTCTGTTTTGACTTTCAGACCCAATATCTCCATCAAGGAGCCCGAATCAAGTTTTGTGTTTGTCATGAAAGTTGTACATATGGGTCTTAACTTTCAGATCACCAATTTTCAGCCCATTCTATAAACCCAAACTCGAATTATGTTCTGGTTACTACTACACACTGTTCGGGTTCCAATCACAAATCCCGTATTCTGATTTCCATGCCCAATTAGCTCCACTAAATGTCTGAATTTGACTTTGAGCTCTTCATCAAAGTTGTAGAGCTCTCTTTTATCTTTCCTACAAGGTAAAATTCATAATTATCAGACATTTAGAACTCAAGATATGGCTAAAATACAGAAACAGTGTAAGACTCGAATAATGCTGAAAAATCAATTAAGTCCGATTCGAGTTCAAACTTACAAAACATAATCAAATTAGTCAATTAAGTACATGAAGAGTGTAAATGACTAATAATGAGGGTTTCTTAATGAATAAAATATGTGATTATCACTTACCCAGCCTTTTAACAGTCATGGACTAAGCAAATTGTTCAATGCGTTAACTTAATTCATAATCTTAGGCTCATCCAGCCATTTAACGGTCATAGACTGAGTAATTTATTCAATACATGCAGACTCAATGTATGATCCTAGGCTCATCCAGCCCTTTAATAGTCATCGACTGGGTAAATGTCTAATGCATGTTAACTCCATGCACAATCATGTATATTCAACCATAATAACATATATCCATACATGCCACAATTTGGCCAACTTAAGCATCACCATATCATATCTCATCAAGTACTTGGTCCCCACATAGGAATTCACAATTGCTTCAAACAGTTCTCAATATCAATACACATACATGTCCATCGTTCCACATATACCACAATTTTCATGTTATGGATCCAAAAATTTCATTTTCAAAATCATTTCTCCATTATTGGTTTGGATATATAATCCTATCACATTCAAGTGAAATAAAATCCCTGAATCTAGGGTTTAAGATTTATGTTTGAGTTACAAGAGATAAGGAACCATGTTTTCATCATTTTTAGCTCAAAATCTCATTTTAGGATCCTGGTAATTGATTACATGCCTCTGGTAATTGATTACCACCTTGACAGGACCTCTGTAATCGATTACAGAATGAATGTAATTGATTACATAGCTTCCTAGAAACACGATTCGTAACTCCAAGGACCTAGTAATCAATTACACAGCTCTGGTAATCGATTACCAGCTGAACAGAACCTCCGTAATCAATTATAGACTGAATGTAATCGATTACGTGATTCCCAGAATCACGGTTTTGTAACTCCAAGGGCTTGGTAATCGATTACAGGCACTGTGTAATCGATTACCACGCATAAACTTGCAGAAAATGATCTTTAAGTCATCTAAACTCAAACCAAATCAATCCATAACATTTTCAACATCATATTAGCTCAAACATACATTCAAAATCACATAAAGGAAATCAATAACTCATACAAATCAAACCAAATACACTATTGTGAAAAGAAGAAAGAAAAACACATAATGAACAGGGAAATCCACACATGGATCCCTCAATCAACAACAACAACATACAAGACATCTCCTTACTACCAAGATTGGTTGAAGAGGATCATCTCCCTCTTACCTAAATGAAGACAATCACAAGGATGTTAGCTCCTTTTTGTTCCTGATTTTTGTTTTCACCTTCAAGAAAACATTAATGTGAGTGACTTCCACAATGTCCACTCAAGCCATGGAAAGATGAGTTCTTGGTCACATAGGTGACCAAGAAAAATGAAAATGAGAAGAAAATGGAAGAAAGGTGAAGACTTTACCTCAAAGCTTCAAGCTTTAGCTTCAATGGTGGAAAATGAAGAAGAAGAAGAAGAAGAAGAAGAAGAAGAAGAAGAAGAAGAAGAAGAAGAAGAAGAAGAAGAAGAAGAAGAAGAAGAAGAAGAAGAACCAAAGGATGACCACCAAAGAGAGTAGCCTTGGAATGGTGGAAGGAAACAAGGAATGTGATTTGTTTAGCAAACAATGGAGATGGTCTCCAATGTGTGTGTGTGCACCGTGGAGAAGGAAGAAGAAGAGAGGAAATGTTGGGTGTTTTTGTGTGTTGAAATGTGAGAGTGAAGTGATAAAAGTGAGAATGTGAAAATGAGATATTTGGCTCCCAAAATGGCCTCTACCGTAGGAGTGTGAGGAGGGAAGAGAGAGAAATGAAATAGTGGGGAAATTTCTTAGAAGCTTCCCTTTTTACAAGCTTGGATTAAATTAATCTTCTTTTTGAAAATAAAGCTAATGGATTTGACACAAAGTAGATTTTGGATAATGTGATAAGAATTTTTAATACATGTTATTACTTAGTAGACAATTGTTACAGTTGACCGAAGTCAGTATTAATTTATCTGACAGATAAAATTTACACAATGATTATTATTTTATCTGTTAAAATTTCTCAAAAATATGAAACCTTACAAATCGTGTCTGGCCTCGGGTTTAGTAAGATCCCCCGTCGACGTTTTCACAGTTCAAGATTCTCGGGAAAAATATTTCATTTTCCCGGCTTCACTCAGTTTGTACGTAAAACGAGTAATAATATTAAAATATTCCACGTCTCTGGAAAAATCCAGAAAAATTCACAAAAATCTTAAATATTATAAAATGACTATTTATCATGAAATTATAAATTTTTGAGATGTTACAATTGAGCCTTAAAAGCTTACCTTTACATGATCATATTCATAGGTCCCCTTTGAAGGTTGATATATATTTGGCCTTATATGTTTTTCATCACCTACATATTCCTTACCATGTAACCATTCTAATACATGTGAAAACATTGCATTTCCATCTTACCTTCATGGTTTGTTGAGTACATAATAGGTTATTTCTTAACTTGAGTCCTGTGATTAAAGGGTTTGAGTGTTTGTGCCAGTATAAAAGTGATTTGAAGGAACCATGTGTTGCGAAAGAAATTGGTTAAGGAAAAGAAAAAGAAAAAGAATGAGAAAAGAAAAGATAATCCAAAACCAAAATCCAAAAGGCAAAACTAATGAAAGAATGGTTCTGGAGAGTCATATTAGTTCACTTGCATACCCTAATTGTATTAGTTGGTGGCTCAAGTCTTGAAATAACATATTTATGTTTCTCAATGTTTGTATTCAATCCGTTCCATATTGTTCTTCTACCCATTACCATTGGCCTTATATTATAAGCTATTAAAGTCCCTTTTGATCCTCAATTGTGTGTGATTTTTATTAGTGGAGAGAGAATTTTTAGACAATCTTGTGGATTATTTGATTTCTATGCATGTATGTTCATAAACTTATCCGGATGAGTATTACTTGATTAGAAGAAGTTTAGCTTGCATGCTTGTGGGAGATATAATTTGTATGAAAAGAGATTCTGAATGTTTGTATGCTGAAGATTATATATGTGCAGAGTTGATTATGTGGCATTAGTGTAACACCCCTTGATTTAATAACCACAACACAATCGTCATTACACCACAGTCACTAAATCCAGGAGTGTCACAGTCTCAAAAATAATATTTACAAAAATTTATTTCATTTATACATAGATAGAAAATATAAGCCTCGCATGAATGCATATTTAGTATCCAACCATTAACGTACAATCACTGAAGAAAATCATATTCATCCTTAACACAAAGCATTGACAACACTAAATATAGTACTTACATATTCAAATAAAATATAGCATGTACTAAAGCACAAATGGGGAAAGTAAGTAGTAACCTTGGGATAGGTACTACTAGCAGACAAAGCCGCAACCCCATACATACGTGACACTTGGAGTCCCAATCGACATGTCAAGCATCAATGCCTCCACGAAGTTGCACCTATGTGTAACTGAAGAAATCTCGTCTAGACGCCATATCGAAAATAATGAATCACTCAATCCAACTAGTAAGGATGTGGTCCCTCATCTTCTTCCTCACGATCTTTTATCAAATATATATATATATATATATATATATATATATATATATATAATATATATATATATATATATATATATATATAAAAGAAATACAAGAATACAGGAAAGAGGTGAGACATCCTACTTACATTACCAATTATGGCAGTAAAGAAACAGAATGGCACGGAACGCCCACATAGCAGAACAACAATATTGAATAGTAATAATCACGTACGACAAAAGAAACAACAACAGAGTCTCAGATAATGAACAATTAAAACATTTCAGATAATCATGACATCAATAAAACAATAGTATAATCATCACATAAATGAGTGTCATATGATATGCGGACTCACAATGCTGACTCATAATGCATGTGCACTTGGTACCAAGATTTTCTATTCTATTTCAAAGATGAACATTCCGAGAAGTTTGTCCCCCTTAATGACAGTCTACGCCGGACCACGAAGAGAATAGTGCTTGTCAGGCACGTGATGTATTGCAACGGTTTATCATGGCCAGGGGTATAATAAGGTGATAACATCATCACGGAATGAACCACCATACCTCACGGTCCTTAATTAGATCCTTCCACGAGATCACACTAATCAATTCTCGCTCATTTACCACAAAAAGAATAGTGATTTGTTAGGCGTGTAATGCGTGCAATTAGTATACACCGCACCTTACGGTCCTCAATCAGATCTTTCCACTGGATCTCACTTATTCAATCCTCATTCATAGGCTCATATAGCCTTTTAATAGTCATCGACTGAGCAATTTGTTCAATACATGCTAACTCAATGCATGATCATAGGCTCATCTAGCCTTTTAACAGTCATCGACTGAGCAAATGTCCAATGCATGTTGACTCCATGCATAATCATATATATTCAACAATAATGATATACCTTCCATAATATGCCACAATTTGGCTAAGTTAGATATCAACATGTTCGCATATATTTCACAATACACATTTTCCATAATATGCCACAATTTGGCCAATTTAAGCATTAATAGAATTCTTAGTCCCAAGCACGGACCTACAATAGTATAGTGTTAATTTCTCAAGAGTGATAGCACACTTTTAGAAGTTTATTATGGGGTTTCACCCTAGCTCAACAAGTCTTATGAGATCATCATAAAGTTCCACTTTAATTAACATCTATTATGGAATCATTAGAAAGTTTCACTTAAATTAACATCTCTTATGGATTCATTTTTTAGAGGGATCCTCTTGAAATCCTTATTGAATCTTCATTCCTTTAGATTGCTCAAGTTCCTTAATCTAAGCAATTATGCTCACTTAAAATTACTCTAAGGGTATACAAATTCTCTTGTTCTTCCCTTATGTTCAAAATCATTCGAAGTCTCCATTTTTGCACTACATTTTGTGACATTTTGCCTTAAGAATCTGTGAGCCTCATTATAACAAAGTCTAACCCTTTTTCCTTCACTACAATGTTGATCACGTATCATTTAATCACTTTAAGACCCAATGTTGCACAAAGATCACAACTTAACCCAATAAATCTTCTAGAGGCCGCGAGCCTCACAATGGTATGAATCTAACCAATCTTTCCATCACATTGTTAGTTACTTTCATTAAATTACTTAAGTTCCAAAGTTGCTACAAATTTAAGTCTTGAACCCTAACAATTATTCAAGAGGCCGTGGGCCTCCCAATGGGTAGGAACCTAAAGTTTTCCATTTTATTCACTTGCCCTTTAACTCTTCATCACCTAAGTTTCAATCTTTACAAAACCACACCTTGAACACCCCAAAAATTTTGGCCTCTTGGCCGTGAATCCAAAAGGGCAAAGAACCCTAAAATCTCTTCACATAACAATCCAATATATTTTTACATAGTCATCAAGGCATATAATAACAATCAATAAATCATACAAGTCAAAATAGCACAAAATCATGAAGAACATCACAACCAAGAGAGCAATCCCATATGGATTCCTCATCAACAACATAAAGAAAACGTTTCCTCACTACCAAGATAGGTTGAAGAGGATTATCTCCCTCTTACCTCTTGAAGACAATACAAGAAAGCAAGCCTGTTGGTCCCTTGTAGAGATTTTCGTACTACACCTTCAAGGAAACCCTAAGGACATCAAAACTTATCAAAATCATCATCAAAGCTTAGAAAAGGAACCCTTGATCAGCCAAGAGATCAAGGATCACAAAAATGAGGAGAAAAGGTGGAAAAACTATGAACTTTACCTTAAAGTCTCCAACTTTGAAGCTTGATGGAGCAAAAACGAAAATAGTGGATTTTGGTGGTGGTCACAAAAGAGAAAGTGTTCTAGGTGATGAGAAATGGTAGGAAATGAGGTTGTTTGAGCAAGAGAAGTGGATGCCCAAAAATGGGTCTTCTTGGCCGTGAAAGAGGAAGAGAATGGAGAGAAAAGGTGAGCTTTTTAGAGAGTGATTCCAACAAGGAAGGAAGATCTTCAATGGAAGTGTAGATTCAAGCAAGATAGAAGCTTGAAATCAAGCATTCATGGGGGGGAAATGGAGGGTGTAGCCGTGGAAGAGAGGAGGAAGAAGGAAGAAGAAAATGTGAGAGAAAAAGTGAGAGGAGAGAAATAGTAGAGAGAGAAAGTAGTAGCTTTTGTGTGTTGAAATTGTAAATGAGTGTGATAAAGGGAGATGCATAATTTTGGCTCTCCAAAATGTGTATTGTCGTGGAGATAGAGAGAAGGAGGAGAAAATGGTTAAGAGAAAAGGTGAAGATGGAAAGTAGAGAGAGAAAGTGATAGTAAAGTAAAATGAAATGAAATATGTAATTAAGTATATATAAGTGTATGGATTAAAATGTGTGGCCACAAAGAGCCCTAAAAAATGTCCGGTGGGGAAGAAGAGAGAAGAAATGTGGCTTCTTGAAGAAGCTAATAGGAAAATGCAAGGAAGCTTCCTCTAAGCTTCTCCATCAAGCCAAAAGGAAGGTGCTAGGAAGCTTCCTCCATTTGAAAAGTCAAAGTGATGTCATGATGATGATGTCACCATGGTGATGTCATTAAAGTATTCTCTAAAATATGACTAACATTGTATCAGATTTATTATCAGCGGACAGAAATTACAGTTAACAAAAATCGGTATTTATTGTCCAACGGATAATAAAATTATTTTGTAATTTTTATTTATCAGATAAAAATCTCGAAAAACGTAAAATATCATAAACTGTGTATGGCCTCGGGTTTAGTAAGATCCCCCATCGACGTTTCCACAGCTCAAGATTCTCGCAAAAAATATCTTATTTCCCCGGCTCCACTCAGTGCGCACCTAAATTGAGAAATAATATTAAAATATTTCACGTCTCTAGAAAAATCTAAAAAAATTCACAAAAATCACAAATATTATAAAACGGCTATTTATTATGAAATTATTAATTTTTGGGATGTTACAATTAGCATTTTATGAGGGCTTAATCAATCCTTGTACACCAGTTGTGGTTTCAGTGAAGTTAGAATTCATGATAAATACTGAATGTATGTTGAAACATGTGTTGTTAAGCAAGTTTATTTAATCAGATTTTGTTTTGCTCGAGGACTAGCAAAAACTTAGGTTTAAAGGTGCGATAACTCTAGGAAATGTAGTTATTTGTGCCCTATATATGTGCTTTATTGATAGCTTGGTCCTTGTTATTATGCACATATGGAAGATTTTATACTTATATTTGTCAAATTCAATCTTGATATCTTTCTATATGATCTTGAATAAATTGTGCATATTCTTCAATTGATTAAGTGAATTTGCAACTTTTAGTAACTTGGCAATTTCTCTATTACAGGAAAAGCTATAAACAACTAGATTAGTGGAAGATTGGACCAATATTGGATAAGAAAGTCCGAGAAAAAGCCAAGTGTGAAGATCAGCATACAATGCTGCGATGCAGGCATGTCAATGCCGCGGCGTGGTGCATCCCCTGCTTCAGATAGAGAGACATGAAACTTGCACTCCACGATGCAATGGAATCAATGCCATGGCGTGGTGACCTAATTTATACACGCACCGCAACATAGACTTATTAATGCCGAGTTGTGACTATGTTTTCTGAGCCTATAAATACTGTTTTATCATATTTCTTAAAAAAAGGCTTATTCTAGGTTACAAAACTGCGACTAGGTTTTCATTTCTAGGTTGAGAGGAGGCTAAGGAAGCCAAGGTTAGAGGCCATCTTCTTCATGGAAGGAGATTAAAGCATCAAAGATCATATCTATAAGCTTCTTTCCTTTTCCCTTTACTTTTTTCTCTTCCCTATATCATGAACATGATTTTTGTTGTATAATTTCGTGTTCAATGAGTAGCTAAGCTGTATTTAGGGATTACTTTGGATCCTTGTATGGATATTGATGATTTTGTACTTCTTTGAGTTTATATTGATGTTTGGTTTTGTTCAATCATATGGATCTTAATGCTCTTGATTGTTTGACTAACTTTTAAGTGATTTATTGAAATCTGATGAGCCTAGAGATAGGAATTTGGATTTGAGATCATATGTATAGTTGATGCATGTTAGATTACGGTCAATTAGTTTGGGTGTGTTGATTCGGTAATATGATAGAAATATACCTCTTAGCTATGCATAAGAGGTGTTTGAGAATAGACCTTAATGAGTGGAGTTTGCACTGGTTCTCATGGAAACATAGTAAATTAGGTAAATGAAACGTGGTTGATTGACCGAGACATAGGCTTTTAACTAAAGTAGATTCTCAAGCTAACTTAACTTATTCATTAATGTTGCTTAAAGGGTTGCATAATATTAATTGAAGTATGATTTGAAGAAGGATTCCCTAATCTCTAACCATTATCTTTAATTTCCATTTATTGCTTTTCAGTCTTTAAATTAGTTTAAATGTACTTTTCCCTATTTTTATGTTCTTGAATAGAACTATTTAAGCTATTAGTTGATATTTAGCATTGGAAGTTCTATTATCCTCGTGGGAGCGATATCCTACTCTATAACTATATTACTTGTTTGATTCATGCACTTGCGTCCTATAAAGAGACAAACACAAACTAATAAATTTCAGTCCAAGAGTAGGCAGAGGGCATGACGCCTAGGTGTTAGAGCTTGAGAAACAGGGCATCTTCCACGCCTAGGTGTGGGGATGTGTGCCTAGGCGCTAACTTTCGGAACTTTTAGGATTTGTATTCTTAATGTTTTGGGGTTCCCTACTAGTTGGGATCCTTAGTATATGCTTTCTAAAGTGTGTTAAGATACTTTTAGGGATATATCACAAGGAAATAACCACCTAGCAAATAAGAACAAGTTTCAATTTTTAAGCTTTTTAAGAGTCATGAATTGCTTGAAATAGGTGTCTAGAACCTTAAGCACATTTGTGTGGCTTAGATTACCACTTGTGGTGTGTATAACATCCCGAATTTAATAACCATAGTATAATACTACAATCATTAGATTCGGACCTGTTACTTCACAACTATGCAATTTTCATTATACAATAACAACATTATATAGAAAATATGAGCCACGAATGAATATATAAATATTACACCACAACTGTATTTCTCATAAAAACAATACGTATATTATATCAAAAGAAACTATCCAACTATACTAAGCTAAGCACTCTAAGCTCCTGCTTTTCTTTTTGAAGAACTCATACCTAGATTTACATGGCAACACAATCGGGGTGAGAAATTATATCTCAGTAGAAGTATTCCAATACCAGCAGTTTATACATTCACAAAGATTACACATTTACTAAATTAACACTTCATTCACAGAAGTACACAATAACAACATCTCCATCTCAGAGACACACAATTGCCCATTCAATTGCAATGTTATGAGTTTATGTCATGATAGCAACTGCCCATACAATTGCCATGTTATGCCAAGTTATGTCTAATGTGTATGCATATGCAATAACTTAAGTATGAAATGAATAATGTATGATACCAAGTCCATGGTAATGTTATGAATGCATGAACCCTGAACAAGACGAAGGAAGTCTATCCCAAGTCTCGAACAAGCATTGGAAATCCATCCAGAAAATCAACACTCCGGGTAGTGAAATCCATCAACTACGCAGTCTCAACAAAGAAGAGGAAGTTCATCCTCAAATCACTATAACAGGAAAGATACCATCCACCCTGCCTAATATAGATTACCCTCATCTATGAAACTCATACCTTTCAATAAAGGCGAAACATACAATCATGTATATAATCACATCTAATTATTCTCCTTATTTAACATCACACAAGTAGTAAGGATATTACTTACCTTCACTACTCAACAAACCTAGAGAGGATATTACTCACCTCCATTAGTCAACAATTATAGGGAAGATATTACTCACTTCCATTAATCAACAATCATGATAAGGAATTACCTACCTCAACATAAAGAGGAATTACTTACCTCACTGTTCAATCAAAATAAAGAGGATGTTACTCACCTCTTTACTCAACAACATAGAGAGGATATAACTCACCTCAATATGATTTAAACAACATTAAGAGGATATTACTCACCTTAAAATTTTTCACAAACATTACCTGCAATACAACTACTAATTACTTCCCATAATTAGCTCCACAATTGATTTACATGCATTTCAAGTTTATTTCATAAACCTTTAATCCAAATACTTCTAAAAGTACTTCAACATTCTTAAAAGAGTACACATGAGTGATTCCTACTCCTAGGAAGACTCATGTTCTCAATATCACAATATATGACTTATATCTCCATGCCTAATTACCTCACATGATTAGCATTACAAAACAATTTGATTCATCACAATCTCACTTCATTAAATTCTCCTATTAGAGCCTTAATACTCATTAAGAAGCATAAAAGAAGCAACCACACCTTTACTAGGCTCCATTACATCATATTTTAGCTCTTCTCCAAGTCTGGAAACCACACCTAGGCACCACCCTTCCACGCCTAGGCGTGAAGGTGGCAAGGCAACAGCCCTGTAACTTCCAAGAAACCATGCCTAAGCGCAGCTTTGTCACGCCTAGGCGTGGCCCTGTGTAACATCCCGAAAAATACCTGTTTAATTATATATCGTCATTTTATAATATTTGCAATTTTTGAGAATTTTCTGGGAATTTTCTGGAAACGTCGAATATTTTAATATATCCCTCGTTTTGCATGTGCGCTGTGCAGACCCGGGAAGATGCGATATCTTCCCTGTGGCTGGTAAACTCTAAATTGTGGACTTGTCGACGGGGGATCTTACTAAACCCGAGACTTGATACAGTTTACGAGGTTTCACGATTTTTGAGAAATCTTAATAGATAAAATAAATCAATACAGCGAGATAAAATTCATCTGTCAAATTAATTAAATACTGACTTCTATTAACTGTAACTATTATCCATTGGATAATAGTGTGTAATAAAAATCTTATCACATTATCCAAATGAAATCCACTTTATGTTTAATCAATCTACTTTAATTCAAATTTAATGATAAATTAATCAAAGCTTCTTTGAGAAGCTTTGACCAAACATTTACTCATATACCCTTGGCTTCTCTTGGAAGCCAATTCTCACCCTCCCTCTTCTCTCTCTCCTTTATTCACGGTTGGACAGCACTTTGGGGGAAAAGAATTGATTTTCCCATATCACCTCTTCCACTTCTTCTTCCGTCTACTTCTTTCTTCTTCTTCCTATTATTATTTTTCTCCTTCCTTTCTCCTGGAACCCCACGACACCAGCAGCCTTTCCCCACTCATCCATCACAAAAATCCAAACCAACCACATTTCCTTAACCCTCTCCCTCTCCTAGACATCTTTCTTGCTTGGAGCATCTTGAAATTCCACCATTTTCACCACTTTCTTCAAGCTCCAAAGTTAGGGCTTTTGGGTAAGTTTCAAGACCTCTCTTCTTTTCTTTTCATTTTCGTTTTCAAGGGTCCTCTAATGGCCATTTACACTCCATTTTTCATGTCTATATGCCATTCTAATCAAGTCACCATTTCTAGGGCTTTTGGAGAGTGAAATCCGAAATTTACAAGGAGTTTTCTTGGAGCTCTCTTGATTTCTACACATAGGTAAGAGGAAGATGATCCTCCTCAACCAATCTTGGTTAAGGGAATGTCTTGTGTGTGTGTTGTTGTGAATGGGGGAAACCCATGTTGGGTCACTCCCTTGTCACATTGTGGTGTTTCCATGGTTTTGTAGTTGTTTAATTTGTGTGATTATATGGGTTTATAATGTGTGTTTTGTTGACATAAACCATGCTTTGTATTTTTGTTAAAATGACTGGAATGCCTTGGGATTGGTTGGGCCACGGTTTTGCAGAACTGAAATCTGCAGAAGCCTTGAAAATGCACCAGCGCCTAGGCGCTGTGCATAGAGCGCTTAGGCGCTCATTGCCTAGAGAATTTTTCCTGTAACGCGGCTTGGTTAGCGCTCAGGCGCTTCGAGCTCAGCGCTTAGGCGCTAGTACGGCGCTCAGGCGCTACAGATAGGGCGACTAGGCGCCCGTAGCAAAATCAATTGTATGTTTGTGAAATGATACTGAACTTACCTAGTGATAGATTTCTTGTATGAATGACAAATCATGAATAAGAATGTATGATGGACCTTAAAGTGTATTACCTTAATCGATTTCATTATTATGATATTGTAGATCTATATGAGTGACCAAAGTTGTGTTAATACTTGATTGAGTCAAGTGTGGCATATTATGGAATAGTATGGGATGTTGATCATACATGCTCATGCATAGAGTCATATGCATTGTGAATGTCCTGTGGACTGTTGTAAGGCCGAGTTGCCTAGTAGATTGAACACACCTTGGTGCGGGTGTGAATAGACTAGTGTAGGCCGTGTTATGACCTTGGGGGCGTCGGGGTGCGGGTCCTTCACAATGGACAGTTGGTAGCTTTTCTGTCCGTGGGGCAAACCGATGCAAACGCACCGACGATCCGGACCAAGATACTGTCCTATGTCGTGATCGAGCGTGGACTGTCTGTACAATGCCTGATGTGCACGTAAAAAACTGTTGAGTTTTAGCACCTTGGCCGCGGCAGCTGAGTTACAGACACGTCTCCTGATCTTTCTCTCCGACTGTTTGAGTCTAGCTCCATGGAGTAGGGAATTTGAATACCGTATACATGTGCATCATGAGATGATTTACTATTAATGATTTCTACCCTATGAGAGTTTGAGCATGTTTGTATTATTATTATGATGATTGCCTGCCTAGAACTGTTTATCTACTTACAGATGTGCTGTCTGATTATTACTATTGTCGTTATTTTTGGGATTGTTATGTGGGCGCGATGTGCCGTATTATTCCTGGCTGCCATAATTGGTAATGATGGTAGGGTGTCTTACCTCTTTCTGTGTTTCCATTATCTGTTGTCTGTATATATGTATTGTATCTACCGAAGACGACGGCAACGAGTTAGAAGCCCCTGACTTCCCCAGCTTCTGTCCCGACAGAGATTAGCTTCCACTGCAGACGATGGGGACGCGTATGCGAGGATTTCTGGGAGATGTGCGTCTGACCTTCCTTGGAGGGCCAGAGTGCTGGCACATCAACCTAAACTCCGATCGATGTATCTACTTGGGGGACGTGTCCATCGCCTTGGCCTGGAGACAACATGAGGCACCTGTCTTCACCTGCCACATCAGCCTACGCCTAGAGTTTTACTTGCCCATCCGTGAAATGTGGGGTGACCGCTACTACACTCCACGGGAGGACTTCTTTGATTCCACCGCTTGAGCCCCGTCCCGTGCTTCTGTGGTCCCAATGGAGGTTTCTTCGGAAGAGGAGGATCCCGCTGAGGATCCTGACACGGTTCCTCCTCATCTGAGGGATTGATGTTTACTGGTGGCTACTGATGGTCGCCAGTGCTTTTATTTTGGGGGCCTGATGTATTTATTTTGGTGGGCTGTATATTTTGTATATGCATGATGGTTATATATGCATGATTTCCTTGGGGCGGTATAGTTTTTGCTTTTTGGAGGTATTCGGGCTTGTATCTAAATTACAGTTGTGTTTAAATATTGATATATATATATATATATATATATATATATATATATCGGTGTACGTGTTATTCAGGTGTAAGTTCTGTTTACTGTTTCATTCTTTACTTTTATTCACATTCTGCATTATTAATTTAACAAGAAAAATTATACTGCCATTTTCCCCACGTATTAAAGTATCAAGTTGGTTAAAATCTAATTAACTGAACCGGGTCTTAATGGTCTAATTATTAAATTTCCGCATTTTATTTTATTTGACAATGTGACGTTCCCTCCCAAAAAGGGGCGTTACACCCTGCGACAGAGAATTCTGCAAAATTCTGCAGAATTCAGCCACTGTTCCATTAAGGAACAATGGCCTTCCCTAAACATG
Source organism: Ormosia emarginata (assembly GCA_029884605.1). Classification (NCBI taxonomy): domain Eukaryota; kingdom Viridiplantae; phylum Streptophyta; class Magnoliopsida; order Fabales; family Fabaceae; genus Ormosia; species Ormosia emarginata. Next base: position 921,249 of record JAQQTP010000074.1, read on the forward strand.
TGATTTCTAACACCACACAATGTCCCTAAACATGTTATAACTCACATACAACTTTAACTTACTCTAAAATGGATCAATGAATCAATCATCATCCTAAAAACCTAAAACCCCTTTCTTAGCTCAAGTGAGGTTATGAGTGTTTAAGAGATGAAAAATCCATCACCAAGCATAGAACAAACCACAAATAAGACATCCTCAAGTTCTACAACATGATTCAAGCTAAGAACACCAAAAATAACTCAAAACCTAAAACACTACATTAAGCCAAACTCATAAACAAGATGAAGAGAATAGGAAAATAAGCAAAACAAGGTTTCCCCCTACCTCTTGGTACCAAGATGATGAAGATAAAGCCAAGGATGAGCCATGAAAGATCCTTCTCTTTGGTCTTCTTCCTTTCCCTTTTCTCTTTTTCTTCCTTCTCCTTCTTTCTTTTCTCTTTGCTCTCTTCTCTTTTTTGTTTTCTCTTATCTGCCATGGAGTTCCTTTGGTAGCAAAGTCTAATTTTGCTACTTAAAGGTAGCCACTAGTATGGTACCAAAAATCTTGATCTGCTAAGAACATTCAGATTTCACCAAATCCAATTCTCTAACCTCCAACAGACTTAAAATAAATCTTATGATTCATTAAAAATCTGTTTTCACCATTTCCACACTTTTTCATATCTGCTAGCAGTCAATCTGGCATTAAAACACATAACTAATATGCTTAAAAATATCAAACTAACTCTGATTAACCTTAAATTTTAACTATAGCATAGTTCACACATTTGTGACCTAGAAATAAACTCTCCACATTTATTTCTACTAACTAAGTAATTTAAGGCACTTTTGGAGCTAAAAATAGCTATTTTCCACACATAGCATTGTAGCAAAGTACCTAAACATGCTCAGAAAGTCACAAAACTTAACAGACATGTTAAGAAAGTATTAGGCTACCTCCATATCAATATACAAGCCTAACATGTTTTTCTAAGGTGTTATAGTGTGATGTTAGGGTATGCTAGATACAAGGTTAATAAGAAAGTTTGACACTTATCATAGATGCATGAATTACTCTCTTGTAGTTAAAGTTGAGTTAACTATGCAAGTTTTAAGAGAAAATACTCATTCATCTCATTAGGTTGGGTTAGAATAAAGTGTTAGCAAATAGTGGTTCCTTTACTAGTTAAAGTTAAACCATAGCACAATTATCCTAACTAAAGGTGTAACACCCACCGTAGGGTATCACATTTATGTTACTTAATTACCAAATTACCCAAATATTATAAAATATGATTTGTAATGTAAATATAAGTTATAAAATTTTTGGAATATTAATAAAAAAAACTTTGCAAAATATAAAATTCTAAACAACATCACAAATAATTTACATCATATACATTAGTCTCAGTACTGACATACTTAAATATTTACAGACATAGTTCTCAAAAGTATTTGAATATTATTTAAACTAACATACTCGCCCAAGTATGACTAGACAGCAAAACCCTCAGACGGGTCCTCCTCAGATTCCTCAGCAGGCAGGAATCCAACTTGACGCGAAGTCCTACGGACCGATGTCCATGCAGACGACATTATACTGATCTCTATTGGGACGTGGTACCTACCACCCTAATATTGCCTAATCGACAGTGAAAATTCTACATGTACATAAATTGTGACAGAAAAGAACGGATCTCCATGAAATATCCTGCTTATGTTGACTATTAAATGTCCCTGATATATTAGTCCCTCCTCATTGGGACTAATCCTCCAAGCACTAGTTCCCCTATGAAATTGCAATTGTACATACCCGAAGAAACTCGATCTGAATGCCATCTTATCAAAACTCAGCTTCCTCAGTAGGAATATGTTCCTCTTCACCTTCTTGCTCGGTACCTCGCTCTGTGTCTTTACTGAAATATAAATACAATACAAAATAATATACAAAGAGGTGAGATCACCTACACCATTACTAACATGACAGCACAGAGATAACACAAACAACACATCATACAGATATATCATACAATGATACAAATATACTAAACAATAAACATCATCGTTTCATTCCATCATTCATCGACACTTAACAGATAAAATGTCACCAAAATATTCAAACATGTCCAAATTATGCATATTGCAACACCCACCGTAGGGTATCATATTTAAGACTAATCCTAATATAACTTAACCAAGTTGTAAAAGAATTAATCTTGTAAAAATACTGATTTTAAAATTTCTTTTGCGGAATAACAGATAATAAATAAAAACTTTAAACATAAAACGTAATTAAAACTAACACACCTTATATTACATATTACAAACCTGTTCACAAATAATTTACATAATTACACCCCCAAAAGTTATATATACAATACACACCAAAATAAAACTACTAAACTAGAACTCCATCAAACTAAAGGTTCAGGCTCTCATTGGGATCCTCCTCCTCCTCCTCCTCCTCAGTGTTGTCATCAAAGAAACCTGGTGGATATAGCACACGCCTGGTTGGTGTCCTGGCAATCGACATCATAGATTCCTCGTGTGGAGTATAAGTATTATTATTCCTACTCCAAACCTCACGTATAGGCATATAAAACTATAAACGCACAGACACGTGTTGTGTCATAACAGGAGTACCATCCCTCGTACCTCTTAAAGTCAGAGTCAGATCCCCGGTATACACAAACCTTTCCCTATCTAAGTTAACTCGCCAAGCATCAATTCCACCATGGAATTGAATTGTGACAGACCCTAAAACTTGATGCCTCGTCGCTATACTAAGCAAATACAGAAAACCAACTACTGATAGTAAAATGATTTATCAACCTCCTCGCCTCCTCGGTCTTCATCAAATACATACAATACATAAATTCAGTATAATAAAGTGGTGAGATCCCCTTTCATCAATACCAATGAGGCAGTATAGAAAATGACAGTAAAAGATACAGATACAAAATTTCTCATACAGTCATATCATATCATATCATAGAAAACAGATAAATAGGCATAATTATCATACCAATATGCTGACCCATTATGCATGTGTACAACGACCCAATTCCTACTCCATGGAGCTAAACACAATTTCAGAGAGAATGATAAGGAGTACATGTCTGTATACCATTAGCCTCAAATCATGTGTCGTTTATCATATCATAGTGCGCAACATGGCTAATACAAGACACTCTCAACCATATCACGAAAAGAGTAGTAACTCCATCAAGACCGTCGGTGTGTTTGCAAGGATACCATGACGCAGTGGTGCTACCAACTGGCCACATATGACATTCCACACCCCGACGTCTCCAAGATCACTGAAGATCGTAACTATGCAATTCTTATCCGCACAAAGGTGTAATTTCCATCTTTTAGGCCCATTGCCTTACTTGACATGCTTTTCCATGCATGATGAATGATTCAAAAATACATATAACTATTATTTTATAGTACTTCACAAATACGCGTTATTTCTTAGTAGTTTCACTTTTTAACATAATGGGACCCACTACGACAACCCTACAGTCAACTGCTGTAATTTTCAATTGCATAAACATTTTATCGCCTTTTTGAAACAGTGTGACATTTTTCTTACGTTTTCAAATTACGTAATATTTTTTAACGTTTTCACAAATGCGTAATTAATTTCCAACATTTTTAAATTACATAAATATTTTTAAACGTTTTCTAAATCACATAAATAATTTCAAACTTTTCCTAAATCGCGTAAATATTTTCAAATGTTTTAAAATTGTGTAGAGGATTTTAAATGTTTTCTCCATCGCGTAATAATTTAAAATCATTTTCTCAATCGCATAACGTAAAAATCAATCGCGTAGCTTAAAAATAATAATTTCTAGCATTATTCACTTACGTAAAATATTTTCTTAATTTTCTAAATTTATTTTATGAAATCCTCTAAATAATTTATGTATTTTGGCCTTCTTGAAAATATTTTCATTCTAAAAATCCTTAACGTATTATTTTCTATGATTCTTTTCAAAATTTGATTTCTTTGATTTAATTGAATAATATAGCTTACTTACTAATTTAATTCCTACCATTAAATCCATTTTCCTTTTTCTACTAAAAATTCCATAACTCTAATTCTTCTTAACTAATTATCAAAGTCCACACTAGATAAATAATTTAGGGTTTTAAATTACCACACTTTAGTGTGTTGGCCGAAAATTAGGTTTAGGTTTCATATTCAGACTTAATCATTTTTCATTACTAAAATCCTTTACAAAACCATTTTTCATCATCAAAATCCTTTACCAAAACCTTTAATCCAATTTTTATCCTTAAAATCATTAATTCATAACTTAAGAATTAATTTGAAACATCTTGTTTCCTTTGTAGTAGTCAAAATCGTGAGCCTCCCCTAAGTTCTTTGGAACCTTTATACAATTTTCCTCATCATACAACTCATATTCTACTTTACACAATATTCCTCATGCTACCATAAGCATATAAACAAGCATATAAGCATATAATCTACTTAAACAAGCATATAATCAAAGCTTAAAAATAAACCAACCATAAATAAAGTAAGCTTAAACCATACAAGTGAATAAATCCTTATGGATTTTTCATCACAAACAAAGTCATCTCTTCACCACCAACATATGGTTGATGAGGGTAATCTCCCTCTTACCTCAAGGAAGACAAAACTCCTTCTTGCTTAGTCTTCAATGGATTTCGTGTGGCTCCAAAGGAAAACCTTAACAAACTTAAACCAACCAAAGTCACAAACAAAGTTTGAAGAAGAGAAACCATGGAACAATCATGGTTTAGAAACTCAAAAATCAACTTAGAAACAAAGAAGAAGAACTTTTACCTTGAAATCTCAAGAACACTAACTTGTAGAAAAGGTAGTAAATGAAGGATTTTGCTTAAGTCTTCAACATAGAAGTGTCTTAGAATGATGTTTAGGTGTAGGAAATAAGCTTGGATAAAATTTTAGAAGCTTGGAAGGTTGGTCTTTGGGTAATGGCCGAATGGTGTCTTCGAGGAGAGAAATGGAGTTTTTTTTTGCTAACTTAGAAAATGAAGAAATGAAGAGAATGGCTTAGGAGATAAAGGTGATATAATTGTGATAGATAGTCTATCCTAGAGCTCATTGCCGTGGAGTGCTAGTGCTAGCATGTGGGAAACTATTTGCATGGTCAATCAAGGTGCAAAATCAAACACATGTCATCAAGTCATGCTTTGGTCAACATTTGATGACTCACTAACTTTTGAATGTCCTAGAAGCTCCTTCATTGCCGTGGAAGTCCATGCAAATTACTATCCAATAATTGTTTTAATTTGTGACCCTTTAAGCTTAGGTTAGCTTACTAATTCATCTAGCTTAATAACTAATTTAAACAAGTCATTTTTGTTGGCTTATTACCATTGGTTAATTTTTCTGACTAGCCACCAAATTTGACTTCTACTATCTAGTGACACATGGCTATCACATGACTAGTACCTAACTAAAGCTATAAAAATTTATTACTCACAGAATAAAATTACGGCTCACAAACTGGTAATTATTATATAGTAAATAATAAATTCACAGTATAAGAAAAATTAGTAACTGTATCCGGTTTTGAGTTTAGTAAGATCCCTCGGCCCTGTATTAATAGTACAAAATTTTCTGGCCAATAAAAATTTTTAGTGTTTCCAGGCCCACCGTGGGCCCACAGAAGGCCCAAAATAATACTAAAATATTTTTAATCTCAGAACAATCCAGAAAAATTCTCAAAAATCACAAAAATTAGAAAATTAATATTTGTGCAGAAAAAACAAAAATCGGAATGTTACACATATGATTACTGACACATTTTCCTACTCCATAGAGCTAAACTCAAGTCGGAGAGATTGATCCAAACGATTTGTCTGTACCAACATGCCTCAGACTACGTGCCACAATTCTCATAAATGTTTGCACATCTAGCATATACATGACAGTCTTTACCAGATCTTGATTACGAATAGTGTCTCAGTCCGAATCATCGGTGTGTTGCATCTGTCTAACCCACGGTACAGAAGAGCTACCAACTGCCCATTGTGGATAACCCACACCCCGATGCTCCCAAGGTCAACAAGTGACTTACATTGCACATATCGCACCCGCTCAAGTGGTGTATTCTTTCCTAGGCCAATGGCCTTATCCAGTCCATCGGACCTTTCCAATGCATGTTTAATGCACCAAAGCCAATCACAGGCAACTCGTCATTTCTCATACAGGGTCCATACATTGGTCCAACAGTAATCCTATTGTATATTCAATCGCATAATCATATTTTCGCGTTTTTTAAATCTTGCAACACTTTTGTCACATTTTTTCCAATCAAGTAGTGATTTTCCATCGTTTTCTCAATCACGTAAAAATATTCCATCGTTTTTCAATCTCGTAGCGATTTTTTGACCTTTTTGAAATCACGTAGCTTAAAAATCACATAATTATGAAAAACATTTTTCATCATTTTTCCACTACATAAAACATTTCTCAACCTTAAACCTCATTTCTCCATAAAATCACTTGTCTTTTGTTTAAATCGTCGTTTCTCACTTAAAATTTCCTAACGCGCTCAAAAACCTAATAATTGAGCTATACGTCAGTAAATTTTAAGTTCCCAACTTATTCATCATAATTCTTAAACCAATTCTAAAAGTCAGTCTTCTTTGAAATAAATTGAGGTTCAAACACTTTCAACCCCTCTTTTCTTTTCTAAAACGAAATTTCCATTTTTCAAGTGACAAAACACTGTTTCCATTTCTAAAATCCTTTTCTTATTTTCTTTAAGTCAATTACTTTCCATTTCTAAATCATAATTTCATACAAAACTTCCTCATTCAAGCCTTCAAAACCGTGAGCATTTGGTCCTTGAAACCAACACATCTTTTATTTTTCCTTTCCTTTCTAAACATCCATTTTTATCATTCATAAAATTCTTAACTTGGAAACACCTATTTTTAAGGTGTTGAGGCCGAAACCCTCATGGTCTTTGGAACCAAAAATTATTTTCCTTGTTCACTTCCATCATGGCATATACAATATATTCACATCATACATATCATAAGCATAGCATAAAACAATAAAATCATGCAATTCATATAAAGCACAATTAAATCAATCAAAGCACATAAACACTCAAAAATAATTACACAACTATGAATAATGAACCCTCACATGGATTCACCATCCTTCACAAACAAATACATCTCTCACCACCATACTTGGTTGGTAAGATAAATCTCCCTTTTACCTTAAAAAAGAGACAAATCCTTCAAGTTTTCCCTCTTATGATTTTCGTGAAGTTCCTTGGAAAAACCCTAAAAATCTTAAACAAATTTTAAGATCAATAACAAGCTTAGAAATAGATAAACCATGGATCAATCATGGCTTAGAAAATAAAACTAAAAGATTGGGTCAAGAAATAAGAAGTTTACCCTTTTTGGTAGAAACTTTAAGCTTGGATTTCAAACTCAAGATGGTTAATTTTGTGAAAACTCACAACTAGAGATGTTCTTAGAATAGTATTTGGCTTTAGGAAATGATATTGGATAAAATTATAGGTGAGTAGAAGTTGGTTAATGGTGTGGCTTCCGAGAGCTCTCCAAAGAACAACAATGGAGTTTTTGATTTTTGTAAGAGAAAGATTAGAGTGAAAAGCCTTCTTAGACTTGGTGAAGATGAAGAATGAAGTGAAATCATTTGGTTTCTCTTGGTAATAGCCGTGGAACTCACCAAAGGAGATGGCCACTTTCTTTGACTCTCCAAGATTTCCTAATGGCCTTAGATTGCATCAAGGGTGGAGGTTTCAAGGCTTTGCCACCAAGCTTACTCTTGAAGGTCCTAGAACCACCAAGTGGCAGTGGGACTCCAAGGAGAAGCAAACCAAGTTCTTGGTTCAATTGGTTTCTTAGTTAGTTTCAAGTGAATCTAGTTAGTTTACTTAGTTCATTATCTAATTATTTAGTTACCTTGCTAAGTATCTAGTTACATGGAAGTTAGTCACCAATTCTAGGACATGGTAGAACATTCTTGTAACTAGGCTTCAAAGAGTAGCTAACTAAGTTTACTTGTAACGCCCCTTTTTCTAAATACCCGCGAAGAAGGGATGTCGCACTATAATTATAATGCATAATGTGAAATAAATTAAATTGTGAAAAATAGTAATTGTTTTTAAATTCATTGACCCGGTTCATTATATGGTTAGTTAAATTTCTTTACAAATGTCACGATATTTTTTTTGTTTAAATTATTATAATAAATTATTGTCATTACCAAGTAGAGTAAAAAAGGCTTATTTAAAATCCATAACGTATAGAGATAATAATTAAAATGGTCGCAATAAACAAAATTTGACAACGTAAGATAAACCATACATAATATATATATATATATATATATATATATATATATATATATATATATATATATATATATATATATATATATATATATATATATATATGAATAAGCTGTTTAGTTACATTCCAAAATGTACAAAAAACAAAATATGTACCCACCCAAAATTATACAAATATACCCCAACATGTACAACAAACGTCAGGCTTCCCAAAAAGATAAACGGTTAGCCATCAGTAGCTACCAATAGTATCAGCTCCTAAGACTGACGAGAAGGGACCATAGAAGGGTCCTCCTCGGGGTCCTCTTCGTCCGAGGAAATATCCATCGGAGTGACAGAGCAACGGGCAAGAGCCCAAGTAGTGGACAAAAAGGAGTCATCACGTGAGGTGTAGTACATGTCAGCCCACATGTCCCTGACAGGCATGTAAAACTCCAGCCAAACAAAAGCATGAAAATCTAAAATAGGGGTGTCATAACGACCCCATGCTAGGGACACTGTCAGCTCCCCATGGTACACACATCGATCTGTCTGCACATTAATGTGCTAGCAGTCATGTCCTCTGTGAAAAATGATCCGTGTGCAGCCCAAAAATCCACGGGGGCACGACATCATCCTCAATAACTTCAATCGTAGTCTGGCCAGAAGCTTGGAAACTCAGGAACTTCTTTGTCTTCCTCATGAACGTCTTCTCGGAAGTACACAATCCAACAGAATACCAAAAATAAAGGAAACACAGAAAGATGTGAGACACTCAGCTTTTAGTACCAAATTGGCAGCGAGAAAACAAAACGGCGCTGGACGCCCACATATAACACAGTTCAAACATTTAATCATAGTAATGATAAAATTAACAGTAAAGGCAGAATAACTGCAGATAGCAATAAAGTCACCAACAATAGATAAATAACAGTAATACTACCAGCAGTCAACAGTTCAGATATTCAAACAATTATTACGAAAATAAGAACAATTATAAATGCTCATGATCAATGTACTATGGGACTGACAACTCACAATGCACAAGGTACCAAATTCCTACTCCATGGAGCTAGACATAAACATTTTCGGAGTGAATGATCAAGGAGTAATGCCAGTATATCGTTAGCCTTAAAATATAGTGTGCTTTATCTCATAAAAATGTTTGCGCAAATGGCTTATACATGTCACCTCGACAGTTGATCACGATATAGGACAGCATCCTAGTCAAGATCATCGGTGTGTCGCATCGGTCTATCCCACGGCCCCAGTGGAGCTACCATTGTCTATTGTGAGACACCCGTACCTCGACGCTCCTAGGGCCAACAACATATGACCCTACGCTTAGTCTACTCGCACCCGTACATAAGTGTTATTCAAACTCCTAGGCACACATAGCCTTTCCAACAGTGTCCGCATGACGACTCAATTTCAATCATGCATGTTGATTAATGATGCATTCATCATAAGCATATCACAATGGTGTATAAACATATATATACACATATTCATTTCTTAACATCATCACATTATGATATTTTCAAGTACGAGATCAATAAGTGCTTAGCCCACATAAGGGTCCACAATAGCATAGAATCAATTTCCATGTTGATACATGATTCAAGTGTTCATTCACTATCACAAGTCCTCATTATGGATCTACATTTTCAAAGTCTTATGCATGATTAATTATGACAAATTTTAGGTCAATGAGTCCATTCAAAATCGTGGTCCTCTAAGGGTTTTTATCCAATTTAATTCTACCACTTGTTAAAGATTATACAAGTCTTTAATTTCTCAATCTTCCAAGGATGCACCAAGGCATCACTTGATCCCAATTTTTTCACTATAAGACCGTGGCCATTATAGGTCATCAAAGTCTCAATTTTTCTACCACATTATGTATTAGTTACTTGATACATAATCACTCAAATTCCATTTCTCACAAGACCAATCCAATTCCCTAATTTCAAGTGTCAAAACTGTGGCATCATAGGTCTTCTAAGTTTTAAATTTTCTTTCCATTTTATGTATTAGTTTCTTAGTATCCATTCAATTAAATTTTTAGTTTACCATGATCATTCCAATCCCTTATTGTTCAAGCCAAAACCGTGGCATTAGTTAGGGTAATGAACCCTTAGAATTTTCCATTCATAAATTTTATTATCATCATTCAACATTTAATTTCATAAATATTATGTATTAGTGTACAAAACAATTTTTTTTCCATAAAAAATCTCCTCAAAACCGTGGCCTTCATGTCAGGGTAGGAACCTCCAAAATTTCCATTTAGCAACCCTAACATGATCAAGCTCATGTAACACTTCCAATCCATTCAAGATTACAAATCAAACATTAGTCAAATCTAAGAACACATGAACAAGCAAAACTCACAAAATACATGAACATACAAGGGTTCCTTCACCACCAATGTTGGGTGAAGTGAGTAGTCTCCCTCTTACCTAAGGAGAAATCACGAAATGGTCTCCCTTAAGCCTCTTGAAGATTCGGTTTCAAGGCTCCAAAACCCTAGGATTTTTAATCATCAAGAATCAATATTAGACATGAAAAAGAATGGATCCATGGTCATCAAAGAGACCATGGAGCACGAAAATGAAGAGAAAAAGGAAGAAATGTTGAAGCTTGACCTCAAAGTTAGAGACTTTACCTTGGAAGACAATGGAGAAAGGGTGGGTTTTTGAAGAAATTTTCTAAAGAGAAGTTGTAGAGGAGATGAAGGTGAGTAGGGAAATGGGCTTGGTGAAGAGAAAAGTGAACAAAAATGGTGGAGGATGGGGGCTGCAAACCATGGCTATGGAGGAGGTGTAGAGAGAAGGAGGAGAAAAATATGAAGAAGATGAAGTTAGAGAGAGAAGTGGATAGTTGAAAATGAATGAAAATGTAACCAAGTGAGTTAAGTGGGAGCAAAATTTCACTCCCCTTTGGGCTATGCTTGCTGCGGCAAGTGGAGAGAGAAGGGAGAGGATTTTTGGCTTCCTTGACAAGCCAAGGGCAAGGTGGTCTTTAGTTGGCAAAACTTCTCAAAGAAGCTTCTTAATTAGGGTACAAAAATTTGAATTAAAGTGAAATTGATTACATAAAGTAGATTGCATTAGGATAATGTGATAGGATTTTTATTACATGCTATTATCCAATGGATAATAGTTACAGTCGACAGAAGTCAGTATTAATTAATTTGACAGATGAAATTTACACAACATTTTATTATTTTATCTGTTAAAATTTCTCAAAAAAACGTGAAATCTCGTAAACCATGTCCAGTCTCAGGTTTAGTAAGATCCCCTGTCGACATTTTCACAGATCAAGGTTCTCAGGAAAAATATCTCATTTTCCCTACTCCGCTCAATTTGCACGTAAAATGAGGAATAATATTAAAATATTCTGCATTCTCCAAAAAATGCAAAAAAATTTCACAAAGTCACAAATATTATAAATGAATATTTATAATAAAATAAATAAATTTTGGGGTGTTACATTACTTCCATTTAGTTACTTCCTAAGCTTCTTAGAATAACCTAGTTAGATTTAAGCTAACTTAGTTAGGTTTTCTAGTTTCTAAGTAACTAGTCCAACCATCAAAATTGACTACATCTTATTGATTTAGAAAGTCCTAGCTACTAATGTTGACTAGTTTCTATTGGTTTAGAGATTTTCAAGTCAGAAACGTGGACTTGGTTCCTATTGGTTCATTATCAGTAAGTTTTAAGACTTTACCGGTTTCCTATTGTCCACTAGACAGAGGCTACTGCTCATAAGTCAGTAGGTATCGTCCACTGGATAATAAAATAATAATAAAAATATAAAATATTTTTATTCCACAGATCAATTCTAAAAATTAAAAGATTATGTCACGCATCTCTCAGAATTGAGTTTAGTAAGATCCCTCGGCTTCGAATAAATGCGTAAAGATTTTCCCTGGCCAGAAAATTATTATTTTACTAACACAAAGCAAATCTCTCAAAACAATCAAATACAATCACGGAACAGTCAAAATAATTTTATAACACTCAGAAATCACAAAATAGTACAATTTCATTGTTACTGTGACAATGGTTAATTTTCGGGGTCTTACAAAAGGAGCGAGATAAGCCCCTTGACCTTGCAAAGGAGTGAGAAAAACACTTTGACAAGGATGGATTTTGTGAGGGCAAGGGAGTGAGAAAAGCACTTTGTCATGGTAAAGATGTGAGTAAAACGCTTTACCATAGTTGGAAGAGGAGTAAGGCAAGCACTCTACCTAGGACAAAGTAGTGAGTTAAGTTCTTTATCAAGGACATGAGGAGTGAGAAAAATGTAACACCCCAAATTTTATTTATTTTATGGTAAATATTTATTTTCTAATATTTGTGATTTTTAGAAATTTTTCTGAATTTTTCTAAGAACAAGGAATATTTTAATATTATTTCTCGTTTTACGCATAAACTGAGCGAAGCTGAGAAAATGAGATATTTTTCTCGAGAACCTTGATCTATGAAAACGTCGACGAGGGATCTTACTAAACTCGAGGCTGGACACAGTTTACGAGGTTTCATGTTTTTCAAGAAAATTTGATCAGATAAAATAATAATCGCTGTGTAAATTTTATCTGTCAGATAAATTAGTACTGACTCTTGTCGACTGTAGTAATTGTCCATTAGATAATAATATGTATTAAAAATCCTATCACATTATCCTAATGTAATCTACCTTAAGTCTAATAAAACCCATTTTCATTCAAATTTATTGTATTTTAATCAAAGCTTCTTTGAGAAGCTTTGACCACCAAAAGACCAAGATGCCCTTGGCTTGTTGGGGAAGCCATTCCCTCCCCTTCCCTCTCTCTATTGCCGTGGCACCCATTGTCCAAGGAGGGCAAAATTTTGCTCTCCCACTTAATTCACTTAATCACATTTCACTCATTTTCCTACAACACTTTCTCTCTCGAACTTCTCCTTCTTCATTTCCTCTTCCGTCTCTCTTCTTCTCCTTCTTTCCTATGAAAATTGCAGCCCCATTAGAGACCATTTTTCTTTCATTTTTCTCTTCACCAAGAACATTCCATACTCACCTCAACCTTCTCTACATTTCCTATTTAGAAATTTTCTTCAAAATCCATCATCACCTCCATTGTCTTCCAAGGCAAAGCTTCAAGTTTTAAGGTAAAGTTTTCATTCTTCTTCTTCTTTCTCCTCATTTTCGTGCTCCATGGTCATCAAAGAAACCATGGATGTTGATTCCTTGTCTTGAAATTCCTAGGGTTTTGGAAGCTCAAAACCGAAACCTTCAAGGAGCAAGTAGGAGATCATTTTTGTGTCATTCCTTTAGGTAAGAGGGAGATTACTCACTTCAACTATTATTGGTGGTGAGGGAACCTTTGTATGCTTACTTTGTTTGGTGATTTTTCATGTTTACATATTTTTTGAATTGGATTAATGCTTGATTGATGATCTTGAATGTGTTGGTTGTGTTGAAAATGCTTGATCATATTAGGATTGCTAAATAAAAAATTTGGTGTTTCCTACCCTAATGTGAGGCCACAGTTTTGACTAGAATTTAGGGATATAAATTAGTTTTTGTATACAATGAAATGAAGCTTAAGTGATTAAATGTTGAATGATAATATTAAAATTAATGAATGGCAAATTTTAAGGGTTTAATACCCCAAAGTGAGGCCACGATTTTCACTTTGGATCCTAAGGGATTGGATTGATCTGGTGTGAGATAAAATGTAAGTTATTAGTTATTAAGTAACTAATGCATAAAATGGAAAGAAATTGGAACCTTGATGACCTAGTGAGGCTACGGTTTTTAGAGAAAAATTAGGGGTTAAATGATGCCTTGATGCATCTTTGGAGATTAAGAATTTAGAGACATGCATAATCCATAATCAAGTGGAAGAATTAAATTGAGTAATAACTCTTGAGAGTGCCACGGTTTCAAAGGGTTATTCATCTTAAAATTTTCATAATTGGCCAAAGCTTAAGACTTTGAAAACAAGGATCCATGATGAGGACTTGTGTTAATTGATGAACCACAAATACACATTGATGTTGAAAATTGATTCTATATTATTGTAAGACCCTATGTGGGCTAAGTACTTGTCGGTTGTGTACTTGATGAAATTATGACATGTTAACATTGAACCATGTATATATATATGTCATTGCGGAATATCTTATGAGAAATGTATTATTGATGAATATACATGATGTACATTGAGTCGTCATGCATATGTGTTGTCCATTGGACATTGTTATGCCTAGGAGTTTGAATAACACCTATGTGCGGGTGCAAGTAGACTAAGCGTAGGGTCATAGTGGTTGGCCTTGGGGGCGTCGGGGTACGAGTGTCTCACAATAGATAATGGTAGCTCCACTGGGGTAGTGGGATAGACCGATGCAAACACACCGATGATTCAGATTGAGACGCTATCCTATATCGCGATCAACTGTTGAGGTGCCATGTATAAGCCATTTGCGCAACTATTTTTATGAGATGAGCACACTATTTTTTTAAAGGCTGATGAGATACTGGCATAACTCCTTGATCATTCACTCCAAAAATGTTTATGTCTAGCTCCATGGAGCAGGAATTTTGGTACCATTTGCATTGTGAACTGTCAGTCTCATAAATCATTGAGCATGAGCATTTATAACTGTGGAAATTATCTATTATTATTACCGTAATATTTATTTAATTGCTTAAACTGTTGACTACTAGAAATATTGATGCTGTCTGCCTGTTATTAATGATATTTACTATTATTCATTATTGTTCTACCCTTACTATTAATTTTAATTATTACTATAATTGGATGTATGAACTGTATTTATATATGGGCGTCCAATGCTGTTTATTTTCTTGCTGCCATTTTGGTACTGAAGGCTGGGTGTCTCACCTCTTTCTGTATTTCATGTATTTTCTGTATTTCTGTCAGACTGTGTACTTCTGAGAAGACGTTCATGAGGAAGGGAAGGAAACACCTGAGTTTCCAGGATTCTGGCCACATTACGACTAGAGCTTGCTGAGGACGTCGTCACGTCCGCGTCAGTTTTTAGGGTACGCTCGCATGACCTTTCATGGAGGGCCCGACTGCTGGCACATCAACTTGAGCACTAACTGGTGCATTTACCATGGGGAGCTGACTGTCTCTTTGGCGTGGGGCCTTTACGACACGTCTATTTTTTATTTTACTACTTTTTGTCCACCTGGAGTTTTACTTGCCAGTTAGAGATCTGTTGGATGATCTATATTACACCCCATAGGAGGATTCGTTCCTCTCCAATGCTCGGGCTTCTGCCCGAAATTCAGTCGCTCCGATGGTAATTTCATCGAATGAAGAGGACCTTGAGGAGGACCCGGCTACGGTCCCCTCTCGTCAGTCATAAGGGCTGATACTGTAGGTGGCTACTGATGGCTAATCGTTTATCTTTTTAGGGAAGCCTGATGTTTTACCATATTTACTGGGTGTATATTTGTATCTTTCCGGTGAGTACAACTTTTGCTTTTTGTGATCCTTGTTGTAATTAAACAAAGCCAGAAATTGTTTAAGTTTGATGTTGACTTTTTATTTGCTCTTCTGCATATATATATATATATATATATATATATATATATATATATATATATATATATATATATATATATATATATATATATATATATATATGAATTGTGAATGTATAACTTAAAATTATGTGTCGATTTTATTGTATCTGTAATTATTGTTATCTTTTTACATTGTGTAATAAAAAAAATGTAGCACGTATTTTGATGTTTAATTATTTCACTATCAAGATGGAAACTGTTTACTCTAACGACATATACAAACCGGGTCTAAATAAATTAACAAAATTACATCTTTTCGCATTTTTATTTTGTTCACGTTTTACTTCACTATGGTGTGGCGTTCCTTCTTCGCAAGTTAAGAAAAATGGGCGTTACAGAAAACACTCATGTAAAGGGTAGGAAAGTGAGATAAGCTTACTACCAAGAGTATTATGATGAGTTAAGTCCTAAGTTAGGCAAAGGAGTGAGATAAACACTTTGCCAAGTACAATTGGTATTATATAGTTGTATGAGTGATTGTGTAATATTGAGAATAGTATAATTATGTATGCAATTTACATAGTTATAGTTCCATGAGATATATGTTTATTATTAAGAATTTTTGTGTTCTCACCCCACTCTATGTTTCCATGGTAAAAGCGGGTGAAGACCCTTCCAAAGGGGAAAAGAAAAAGAAGAAAAAATAACAAGATTAGATAGTTTCAGTTTATGTATTTATGAACAACTATTATATAATTTTGCTTTGAGTTGTACTGAGTTATATGTATATGACTTTGCCTTTGAGGCATGATGTAAATATATGTATAACCTTCTTTTATTATGGCTCTCTATACTTATGTGTATAATGAATATGGGATTAGGTTGTTAATATAGTTAGAAGTAGCATAATTAATACTGTTTAGCTTCATATACAGCAGATATATCTAGATATTTGTATTAGGTTGTTACATGACCCATGGGACAAGACCCCAGATCATGGTCCAGAACAGTTGCCCCCAACTTGGCGCTTAGATAGGACAACTAAGTATCAAGGTATCCAAGTTTAATAGGAGCACACGACACACAATGGACAAATGGATCCAAGTTAGTGTTAGTTTAGAATCTTGCAATGCTTTTTCTAAAGGACCGAGGTCCGTCATAGTATGTCTCTAGGGTTAATGTGTAAAGTCGAGATCTGAGTAGGATCACTCTACTCACGTCGTCATTCCACCGCCTGAGGTATGTCATATGTTTCCCCTATGTGTAGTTCACAAGGTCTTTATTGTCCTTCATTGTAGCCTTTATCTTGCAGTTTGTAGCAGTCTGAGCTTGCTTGGGGAATCGTTACTTTGACTTTATTGGGAATTAAATATCCTTTTTAAAAAGGATAGCAGTTTCAAGTTGTTTCCCAACTACCCATTACTCTCATGGCCAATCATAGAGAAGGAGATGGGGGCCATCTACCGATCTATGGCTGTGGACCGTCGTTTTCTTAAGCAGAGGTTATCGTTGTGTAACTCGGTGCAATATCCAGTCAGATTGTGTTCGCGCATGTTGAAAGGGAAGGTTCGAGTGCTCGAGATTAAAACACAACCTCAAACGTGTAGTCATTTTGTCTTCTCAGGAGCCATTTAGAATGCTTCATTTCCTTTATATATGGGTAATGTTTGCATTGAAGCTAGCATTCCTTTTGTTCTCTGATCATTTTTAGAGTGATCTTTTTCCAAAGGATGACCTCTTTCCCATTTCTTATGAACATGTGGAGGGTAGAGTGATCTTTTTCTAGAGGATGACCTCTCTCCCATTTCTTATGAACATGTGAAGGGTTGTGCCCCTTTCTAAAACCATTTTTCAGTTCTTCCCAAAATTCTTAAAGATGTTTTCTTTTCCCCAACATATTCCTCAGATGGAGGCCTTTCTTACTAGGCATAATGGATATGTGACGACCAAGTAGCTACCATATGCAGGTTGGTCAACACGTATCTGGGCAGTAAAAGCCTTTATTTTTAGGCGTATACAATGGTGTGCAACCTTTTTGCGCACACCGGGAGGATTCACCATTCCTGTTGTAGTTCTGCCATTTGGTACGGTCATTTATTCGAAAGTGGGATAGTATTTCAATGGATTTTGTGAGTTGGTTGGATCAAGACGAGGAAAGGTCATGATTCGAGCTTATAGACGCTCTTAAGGTGTGATGCATGGAGATGCTCTGGACTCTGTCCTCCTGTTTTCCTGATTGTTTTGGAGGCAATAGCTGTAACACCCTAAACTTTTGGGTGAATTACTGTTGTGTCCCGAAGGTACTGTTTTCTGTTTTTCAACTTTAGGATAAATGACCGTTATGTCCTTTTTGTACTGTTTGTTGTTTTTCTGTATGAAATACTGTTTTATTTTTTGTCTGTGATTTTATTTAAACTTTTTGTGTGATTTGCTCGGGACAGAAAATAATATTTTTTCTGTAAACTTTTGGGAAATCTTATTTTAATTATTCGTAGTTGGGGATCTTACTAAACCCAATTGAATGATACGATTAGTAATCTTTTAATTTTTAGGATTTAAGCGTATAATAAAATAATTTTATATTATTATAATATTATTTTATTAGTCAGTACAAATAAGCGGTAATGGACCCGGAAATGTTTTGTGGGACCCACGTTTAGTGAAACAGTTAACGTTTTGGAGTAGTAGCTTAATGACTAGGCTTAATTAGTGACAAGGCTTAATGACAAGGCTTAATGACAAGGCTTAATGACAAGGCTTGGATTAACCAATAGGAACTAAGCTTGGAGGCCAAGGGTTTATGCTAGCCATTGATCATTCCTAAGGCTTGGATGCAGCCAACCAAGTGGACACCTCCTTGCCATTGAAGTCTACGGCCATATGGCTCCTTGGAGGGTAATTTTCACTTAATTTTCTAACACTTTCTCTCTTCTCTCTCTTCCAAAAATACCAAACTCCATTGATGTCTTTTTGAAGGTCTATTTGGCCAAGCACCATTCTTCATCATCCATCCACCCAAAATTTCTTCTACCCTACTTTTCTAAACCTAAACACAATTCTAAGAATATCTCTAGTTGAGAGTTCTTGCAAAATCCATCATCTTGAGCTTGAAAAACTACTTTGGAGATTCTACCTTGAAGGTGAAATTTCTTATTTTTCATTTCTAAAATCTTTTTTTCAAGGTTCTAAGCCATGATTGATCCATGGTTTAAGCTTTCTTTCATGTTAGTAACTTGTAGAAATTGTTTAAGTTTGATAGGTGACTTTTGAGGGTGAAAATCGAAACCATAGAAAGGAGTGAAAGAGTGTTTGTCTTCACTTAAGGTAAGAGGAAGACTTGAATCTTATCATCCTTGGGTGGTGGTAAGAAAATGGAATTGTTTGTGATTGTAGAATCCATAAGGATTCATTTGTGTATTTGTTTTAATAGCTTTCCTATTTGTGATTTGTATTAATATGTATGTCTACAAGCTTTAAAAATATTGTATGTGTTAGAAATGCATGGATAATGGGTAGGATGTGAATAACATGCTAAGATTTGCATGAGTGTTCCAAAGAACACAAAATCAAGGCTCACGACCTCAACCTAAAATGGGAACCAAAATGTTCTCAACAATTTTCTAAAAGAGTGATTTAGTTGACTTAGGTAAAATGACAAAGTACAACATGATTTAGAAGAAGAAAAATGATCCAAAGATCAAATATCAAAGTTTTGGTAATTTCGGCCAACATGCCTAAGTTGAATGTTTTGATTTCTAAAATTATTTCCAATCAAGGTTAAGTAATAATGCTAAAAGGAATTTTATTACAATGAGTTTTGAGGAAATAAAATGATTAGATTAAGTTAAAGAAGTTGAAACTAATCATTTTAATGTTTAAAAGGAAATACAGTAGCTTTTGTAAAATTTCTAACGTAGAGCTCATTTTATATTTTGAAGCACGTTAGCAGGTTTCAAAAGTATAATTAAATGGTTATAATATAAATAAAAGGAAATTTTTACAGAAAACTTAGACAACCATTATCATACCTTTTCTAAGCAAAATACTGTCAATTTTTGCTAAAAACAGACAAATAAGATAGAAAAGATATCCAATATAAATTATACAGTATGAAAAATATTCTACGTAGTTCAAACGTATTAAATATTATTTTTCGTTTAATTAAATAGTGATTTTTAAGGAAAGCAGATAAGAAAATAATTTAAAAATCTTACGCGATTGAGAAAACGTTTGAAAAATAGTACGCGATTTCAAAAACAGTAAAATATATTTACGCGATTTAAAAACGTTTATAAAAAAGACAAAATTTTGAAAATGAGATAAAATTTCTACGCGATTGACGAAAACAGCAAGTTTTTACTATCGGGCCAAAGTGGTGGACCCGGACAGATTGTGAAATAGTACTGTCAGGTTGGACATACTGTATATATATGAAATTTGCCAATGAGGGCATTTTTGAAATTTTTGCCATTGAGGGCATATTGGAAATTTTTGCCATTGAGGGCATAATGGTAATTTTTATCATGCATTGAGTTGTGCTAATTTGGTTGATAATTGGTGGATTGATTGACGAGGTGAATTACATCGTATTGTGGGTGTGATAAGCGTAGTGTGGTTCAAACTTAAATGAACTTGGAGACATTAGTGTGCGGATTATTCTATTTGTGGACAGTTGGTCGCTCCTCTGGGCCGTGGTAACTGGCAACACACTAATGAACTCGACACGCACTATACTTAATCAAGATCTTGTGAAATCTATTTAGTACAAGCCTGTAGTGACACGACGTTATGACAGTGTGCTACACCATGACGTTTTGACAGTGGGCTATAGACGCAACGTGAGATAGCATAATAGTTATAGGCGGTCGATGGTACTAGTAGATTTTGCTGGTCATTCTCTCTGATGTCTATGTTTTTAGCTCCATGGAGTAGGGTTGAGTCACATTTCATATACTATTATGTCATACATTTTAATGCTATTTATCTATAACATTTTATCTATCTGTACCATTATATGTTGTTGTTACATTGAGTTCTGTGTTATATTACATCTGTGTTGTCTTGTATTTTTATTTATGCTATTATAGTATGCTATATTGTATGAACTGTTATACTTGTTGTATTGTCGTTTTCTTATTTACCATGTTTGTGGTGATATAGATTGTCTTACCTCTTTCTTGTATGTGTTATCTGTATATTTTAAATTATGTGATAAAGAGTTTGAGGAAGAGGAACAACCTCTTGAGTGTGAGTATCCCGAGGAGGAGGAAGAGCAGCAAGCTGAAGATCAGTTCTACGATCAAGAACCATCCGATCATCCATATCCTTTGGATTGATTGTGTGAGTATGACACTACTAGGATTCTTTGGATTCGTGCAACTTGAGTTTCATGGAGGCTCTGAAGCTTGGCGTCTGCGAGAGGATAGAGACTCGGTGACGTACGTAGGGCGTCTGACTGTGACCATACGGACGGAGTTTGATGTATAGGTGGCAAAACAGGTTCAACCCGTTGGGTTGGCCCGCCAACCCGCAATTTTTTTGCGGGTTGGGTTCAAGATTTCAACCCATTTTTGATTTCCAACTCAAGATAACCCGTCCCGCATAACCCGCGGGTTAAGCGGGGCGGGTGCGGGTTGGCTCGGCGGGTTGAATTTTTTAAAAAAAGTGTTATAAATTAGTCTTATTATTTGTGTTTATGATATTTTTATGAATATGATACTAAATTTATTTTATTTATTTTATTTTTTTAACCTTTATAAATTATAATTTTTCTATTTTTTAATTTTTATGATTTTTTTTTTTTATTTTTTATACATTTTGTTTTGTTTTTTAGGATCAACTCACTTACTTTTTTTTTTTTTTTTTCTTTATGCGGGTCAACCCGCCAACCCGCACTAAAGCGGGGTGGGTTAGCTCTTCCAACCCATTTTTCAAAACGGGCTAACCCGCCCCGCCCCGCATTTTTGCGGGTTGAATGCGGGGCGGGGCGGGGCGGGGCGGGGCGGGTTAGCCCATTTTGCCACCTCTAGTTTGATGGAGTGCCGATCTTTTCCACCATGTTGTACTTACATGTGGAGTTGCCGCTATCTCTTAGGCGTCATTGGGGTGGTATGTTTGAGACACCTAGTGAGATCAGCAGTGTATCGACTGCACGGACTCGTGTCCGTAGAGAGTCGAGGCATCCTGGATATCTATCACCTGAAGTTTCATCTGAGAGTGATCCTTCAGAGGGCTAGATATTTATGATGTGTATTTGGGCGCATCTACGTTTGTATATATTGACTTTTACTGCTTTGTTTACTATTTTAGTTTAAATAATTATAGTTGTAAATTATTTGTATAACCTATGATGGAACCATACGTATATTATGTGTGATGATAGTGTGCTTATTTTATGTTCCGTGTTATTTATCTCGTAATATTCAGTTTAACCGGAAAAATTTTACAACCTGTATTATTACATAATAAATGTTTTACAACTTGGGTAGATTTATATTTAATTTTCTTTTATTTATTTATAAATGTGACATCCCCATAAGGTTGTTACAATAGCCAAGTGCCTTGGCTTTATTCTGAAGTGCAATTAGATATGCAGGAGGGTGGAACAATCTCTTGGAGCAACTTTGAGTGAAGTTATCTCCTCATGTTGGCTAACAGGGAAGAGATGGATGTTGGTTTCTGGAAGAACCTTGGAGGTGGCCATGGGCAGTGGTCATCATCATCGTCACTGTCTTTTTCTGGCTTCCTTCTTAGCTCTTTCTGGTGGACATTCTTGACTTAGAGTAGTTTATGTACTCTATGGAATGAGAATAATAAAATTCCTTTTACAAATCTTGTATATTCAATTTTCCATTATTTGCTTTTTTCACTGGGATGAGTCCAACGCACATCTTTCACCTTGTCATGTTCATGTTACCCCCAACTTAATGCTTGGCTTATATAAAAAAGTATCAAGGTAAGTCTCAATGCCCCCAGGTGACCGAATTTGCGCTTTACACGAAGCCGTAGTCTGTACTGCCCCCAAAGGGTTTAGAGCTTTAACTTAGAGCCATTAATAAAGGTCATCACTTGACATTCGCATGTATATCATGGTCCAATTACTGCCCACACGTCAAATGATCAGAGGTGGACTTTCTAGTGTTAAACTGGGGCCCGTAGAAAAAATTTGTGCTCAAACAGCAAAGCTTGTGTGACAGTTGTAAAGTCCATGTGGCACACTCTGACTGGATAGATGTGGTTAGGGTTTTATGCACCATGATGAGAAGCTTTTGAAATATGGAGTGGTTGGACGGAATTGCCTATCAATCGTCTTGCATCTATAAATAGGGGCTAAGGCGCCACTTCCATACGTTTACTATTTATGACTATTTTTTCACAATTTAAAGCTATTTCCAACAGTCGTGAACGACGGAGAAGTGAGGTTTTGGACAGTTTGGCAGTAATTTTCAGCAATTTTCAACGGTTTCTCTTCAGCTACACTTCCTTCAGTCACTCATTTTCTTCATTTCTTCAAGGTATATTGCCTTCTACCTTCTATTTTTGCTTCATTTTGTGTCGTTCTGAGATAGAGGGTTTCTACCTTATCTATTTTAGGGGTATTCCCTCTCTTTTTCTAGTAAAATAAATAGCGATACCTGCATTCCTAAGTCCATTCAGTGGCATTGCTATGTAGAGCACCCTCTCTGCTACAATGTGAGCGGTGGAGGTGTCCAATTGAGGCTTAGGCTTTTGTGGGCGTGGAGGTCATAGTTTTGGAGATGGTGGGTGTAACATCCCAAATACTAATACTAATAACGTATCCAGAATTATGCATTAGTAACTAGAATTAAGTATGTCACGTATGAATATCCACAAATTTTGTAAATAAAAAG
The DNA here is from genome assembly GCA_029884605.1 of Ormosia emarginata. Lineage (NCBI taxonomy): Eukaryota > Viridiplantae > Streptophyta > Magnoliopsida > Fabales > Fabaceae > Ormosia > Ormosia emarginata. Next base: position 944,994 of record JAQQTP010000074.1, read on the forward strand.
TTTAAGTAAATATCAAAATATAAGCCTTTCGCAGAAGCATAATGTACATATACTATGAAATGGAGTTTATATAAATGAGATATAGTAGTACTTTATATACAAAGATTGTCTTATAGGCACGAAACCACTATAATTGATCTTCACGATCTGTCAAAAGAATGAAACTATCTTCTCTTGTCAACACTCTATCTTGCTAGCTGCTTAGACCTGCATGGAATTATCATGGAAAACGTAGAAGTAATAGGGTGAGAATTATGAAATTCTCAATAGTTCTTTTAAAAACATGTCATTACGGTAATTCCAGCTATTTCCAGAAAAAATCCAGTTTTTCAAATACTCAATATCAATCTAGGAAGGTGGCAGAAAGCCAAAAAAATAAGTTCTTCCTTTGCTCGAAATAGATAGTTTATTTTATCTTTTTGAAAATCATTCATATCGTCAAAATTTACATCATAAATTATATATTTAAATTTCATATCATTCAATTATAGATCATGATATCAAATCTTGTATTTTCAAATAAGCAAAAATATCATTAACATCAAATCTTATCAATAAATCTTGTTTCTGAAACTTCTTCAAATCAAGAATCAATTTATCCAATCTCTATTCATCAATCTCTCTTAAGGCAATCTCATCATATCTTAAGTCATTAAGAATTAAGTCACATCTTATATTCAAAGTTATGAGCTCATAATATCATTCATTCACTTGGTAGTAGCATGCTTTCAGGTTGGTGCACATCAACCTATTTATGACGATCAATTTGTCATATAGGACTACTTCGGTTAACTAGGCCATATTTATCTCCATCTAGAAAAGATGACGAACAGAAATCCTCAGTCTAGAACATGAAAAAGAGGACGCACAAAAATCCTAACACTATCTAGGATTTAGGATCACCCCAAGTATGATGAACCAATGATGAGTTATCACATCCATTTACAATTAGTCAAGTGTAAGTGTCTCGGTTGAATTTCATATTAAGATCACCTTTACAAACTCATCATAACTAATATCACAAAGTGTGAACTATTTTGAACATAAAGGATGTTCAAGTATGAACAATAAGGATTTTTAAGTATAAACAATAAGGATTCTTAACCATAAATGTCAAGACACAAACCAAGTAAGTTTAAAATCAATAAAAGTAACATAAGTTAATTCTTGGCTATAAACATCATTTCACAAACATTTGTGACCAAGTCTAAGTCATGACCAAGCTCCTTATCAAACATCATAATTACAATTTCATCAACTACTCAAAATTTGCTCAATCAATGTTTGTGTTAATACATAAGACAAACACATAAATTTACAATCAAAATTAGGGTAGCAACCTACCATAAAATGTATAACCCAAATACAACCATAATCTTTTTATAATCATTATCACTAACTCAATGCAATAACTAATAGGAAGGAATGAACAAATACAAGCAAAACACCTCATCTAATATGGTATAGCTGTAAAACCATGCTCATAAATTCAACCATTCCATAATTTTCTTTACTAAAAAATATAGGAAGAAAGATTACTAGAAAAAAGTAAAAAGTTAAAGCATAAATTAAGAAATTCTTCCATCTCTATATAATTTTTTCATGACTCCCTCACACAATAGAACCAGAATTTTTCATTCAAATACCATGAAAGATGAAGAATAGAATAGAAATAAATAGTCCCTACCTTTTCTCCAAGCTCCTTAAGCTTTGGTTTTCAACTTTCTTCACTTTTCCTTTCTTTCTCTCTTTTTGCTCCTTTTGGCCGCGAGCTCTCTTTTACTCTATTTTCTTCCTTGTTTGTACATGAAATAGAAGCAGCAAAATGAGAGAATAGAGTGAAGAAAAGTCTAGATAAAACTAGACATTGTGTAGTCGGTGGGTGGTCAAAGAAATAGTCAAAATTTTCTTGCACAAACTTTTGTATCTGCTTAGCACACTATAATATTCCAGAGCTAAGTTTTCAAGTTACCATAAGGGTTATGAAAAATTTTAGAACTTAGCTTTGTCCTTGGATCTATTTTTCCATAATTTTCCACATACTGCTATTTATCAGCTAAGCTTTATTACTCGGTCCCAAGTTAAATTAAATCAAGAGATTGAGTAATATGTTTACTGATACTTGTCTTGATTAATATTTATACCAAAATATTCTTCATATCTTACTTATTATCTCCATTAAATTTCATAATTTTTTGAGTTGTTTAACTGTACTAGCTATTTTTCAGTAGTATCCATAAAAATACTAAACTTGCTCTGTTGCTTATCTAAAATTTTCTACAATTCTTATCAATGGTCCTTAGTTAGGAAATAAGTTTTTCATATTTATTTCATCATATCAACTGATTCAGCATATACCTTAATTATTCTCTTATATTCTGTGTTATAGAATTATGCTTAAGCTAGTTTAGAAAATTATTTGAATTAACAAATAATTCTTACTAGTATTACTGAGCTTCTGTAATCCTGATTAAGACCATTAAGTTAGGGAGAATGTTACAATGGGCGGATGTGGATGTGGACTTTTACTAGTTCCTTTCATGGTTCGCCCTCCTCTATGTTTGAATCTGTAGGCTAATATTCTTGATTCTGACAACAACTTACTGGTCTCTGTGGGTGTTTCCAGGAGTTCCATGGCAAGAAGAAGAGCAGCAATGCAAAGGAGGCCGATTGTTGAGGGACCCTTGGTGTTTGCCCCCATGAGGAGTGTGTGTAACACCCTAATATAATTATCATAAAAATAAATGGAATATTTCAAGATAAATCGCATTATGTAACACCCTCCGTAGGGCATTACATTTTAGACTACAAACTTACTAAACTATAATTAAATTGTAAAATATTTAATGTTATAAAATATAAGTTATAAAATTTCTTTTCACTGAAAATATAAACTTACCAAAGATGTAGGTAATATAAAAATATATTGAACTGATTAATACCCACACTATATACACCACATAATATTTAATAATATTCAAAACATAAAACTTACAGACTCAAAGAGGAACAATAGCAAACCCCATGACGGGTCCTACTTAAAAGCATAGTGACAGACTTGACAAAACTCAAAACGCCCGCATCCAGATGGACACGCCATACGACGATACCTCCACAACACTGCGTCCTCTCAAAATCCAGGAAGATCTCCACTTCACCACCACGACGGACTTTACAAAGTATAAACATATAAACAGAACAAGACAATAAAGATGTGAGATCCCCTACATCAAATCCAACATGGCAACAAAGAAACGATACGAACAACAAAGTCATTCCATACATACAGATATTACAAGTATATTCATGTTATCAATTCATAAAATATCTTCAGTAAACATCTCTCGCAATAATATAAATATTAACAGTACTATAACAACATATATCAACAATATATATAATAATTATGCCACCACAATATGTATATTGACCATGCCACAACAATATGTATACTGACCATGTATATGCATAATGAACCAGTTCCTACTTCATGGAGCTAACACAAATTCAGAGATGAATGCCCTAGAAGATTTGCCAGCCTCAATGACAGTCTACGCTGGGGTGCGAAATGAATATTATTTGTCAGGTATCCGCCAATGCGTTTCAATAGTTTATCATAGCCAGAGGTGTATAGTGTGATAAAAGATCACTAGTGAATCACTACACCTCGACGCCTCCCCAAGATCCATCATAGATCACACTACTCAATTCTAATTCACTCATAGGCAACAAAAGCCATACCAACCACCGATTGTATAATGTCCAATTCATGATAACTTGATACAAACCACCATTTAACTGTTCCCAATGATATTAGAACAACCGCCTACTCAATTGTCTAATACCATTAGATCAATAATATTATATAACCGTCCATACAATTACATAATACCACTGATACACCTGGGTCCAGTAGGTCAGCCTGACAATAAACTTACTGTATTTTCAATCGTGAAACATTTTTATCGCATTTTCATAATCGCGTAACAATCTAGTTACATTTTTAAATCACGTAACCATTTTTCAACGTTTTCTCAATCGCATAAAAATATCTAAACATCTTCTAAATCGCATAGCTCAAAAATCCACGTTTTTGAAATGCGTAAGGTTTTTCTATTATTTTTCACTGTATAAAATATTTCTTAACGTTTTAAATTCCATTTTGAAACTTTCTAAGTTTAAAATAAAATTGGACTTCTAAATCCCATTTTTCTCATTAAAACTCCTCTAAGTAATAATTTCTGATGTTTCCCAAAAATCTGTATTATTTTACTTTAATCAACATTTAAAGGAATTCTTTTTCCATTTCCTTCACTAAAAATTTCCATTAAACAAAAAATACTTTAAATTTCAAACTATCATTCTAACTCATTATCCATGACCAAAAATCCCTTTTTACCCAATAATAAAAACTTTGCTCCATTCTTCTTAAATAAAATATTTAAATTGTAAACCATCTTTTAATTGATTTTCGTTTCTTTTACCAACAACTCTTTTAAATAATGTTTTCCAACATTCTTCACAAAAACTTTTATTATCTTAACTATATAAATCCTTTTTCCATTACTCTTACTAAAATCTGATAACTCCACAATATGTAGTTATTTGTGCCCTATATCTGTGTTTCATTGATTACTTAAGTCCTTGTTGTTATGCATATTTGGAAGGTTTTGTGCTTATATTTGCTATATTCAATTCTGATACCTTCCTATATGATTCTGAGCAAACTGTGCCTATTATTTGATTGATTAAGTGGATTTGTAACTCTTATTTATTTAGTGATTTCTCTATCATAGGAAGGGCTCCAAACAAGCTGATATATGGAGCAATTGAGCTGAAACTGGAAGAGAAAGCCATGTGTGCAACTCAACATCTCACGCTGCGATGCAGACATATTAATGCCACAACGTGGTGCATTCCCTACATCGAAGTCATAGAGCTCGAAGATTTGCACGCCGCGACGCAGGCACTGAATGCAGTGGCGTGGTGACCTAAATTGAAGCGCGCCGTGGCGTGAGAAGTTGAATGCTGTGGCATAACTCTGATTTCTGAGTCTATAAATAGAAATTTAACAAATTTTATAAGGAGAGCTTTTTAGGTTTTAGAGAGGCTGTGACTAGAACTTCATTTCTGGGCTAATTGGAGGCCTAGGGAGGCCTGGTTGGAGGTCATCTTCTTCATGGAAGAAGATTCAAGCTTCAAGGATCACATATATGGCTTCCTTCCTCTTCTCCCTTTACTTTTTTCTTTTCCCTCTATTCTGAACATGTATTTTGTTGTATAAATTCATGTTCAATGTTCAACCAAACTGTGTTTAGGGATACTTTGAATCATTTCTATGAATATTGATGTTTTTGTTATCTTTTGAGTATATATTGATGTTTAACTTTGTTCAATCATATGGTTCTTAATGCTTTTGAAGGTTTGATCAGCTTTTGAATGATTTGCTAAAATATGATGAACCTAGACATAGGAATTTGGATATTAGATCATATATATGGTTGATGCATGTTCGATTAGTTCAATTGGCTTGGATGAGTTGATTTGCTAACTGGATAGAAATATACCTTTTAGTCATGCATAGCATGTGATTGAGAATAGAACGTTCATGAGTGGATTTTGGTTCTAACTAAGGAGTTAGGTAAATGAAACTATGGTTGATTGACCTAGACATAGGCTTTTAACTAAATCAAGTTCTCAAGCTAACTTAATAATTCATTGATGTTGCTTATAAGGATTGCATGTCATTAGTTAAAGTAGAAGGTGAATAAGGATTTCCTAAATCTCTAAACCATTATCTTTATTGCTTTGTAGACTTTAGATTTAGTTTCTATACTTTTCACCTATTTTATATGTTCTTGAATAGAATTTAGCTAAGATACTAGTTGTTATTTAGTAATGGAATCCATTTATCCTCGTGGGAACGAACTTATACTCTGTATCTGTATGACTTGTATGACCCGTGCACTTACGGCCTAATAAAGGGACCAACAAAATCCACGTAAGTAAAAATACCTTAAGTTCCATTTCATTTCCCAAATTTATTTTTCCTCATCTTGGCCGAAATCCATTTTGTTTTAAATCATAAATATTTATTTTTTTCCTTTACCATTTCTTTGTAAAATCCTCAATCCAATTTCTTATCACCTTAATTTTCTACGTCTGTAATTAATAAAATATTTTCACTTGGTTCACCCCAAAACAACAATAAAGGCCGTGAGCCTCTTAAGGTCCTTGGGACCAAAAATTCTTCCTTTTCACGTGATTCATAATCATACCACATATATCCATCATCATATTTCTATTCTAACAAGTTCATACATATAATTAAAGCAATAAAATCAAAGAGAGCAATTAATCACAAAACATTAAACTTATAAAATCAAGTAGATAAATCAATATAGCAATTTAAACAATCATATAACTTTCATGCATACTATTAACATCATATAATCAAACACAACTAAATAAGTACAAGTAATCAAAACCACACAATCAAGTGAATGAATCCTCACATGGGATTCTTCACTTACAAACATAAAAATCCATTTCTCACCATCATGTTTGGTCGATGAGGTTAATCTCCCTCTTACCTTAGATGATGATCAAAAGCTCCTTGTTGTCTTTCTTGTTGAAAACTTCTACCACTAAGATGTTCCTTAAGACAAAAACAAACACACAAACATTAACATCTAAGGCTTGAAACAAGATGACCATTGATCAAGATGATGGTCTAAAACTTTGAAAATAAGATTAGAAGTGAAGATCAAGAACTTCACCTAAAACCTTTCAAACTTGAGCTTAGAAAAAGTAATTGAAGATGGATGATTTAGAAGATGGTCTCAACATGAAAGTGTCTTGGATTGATGTCTAGGTTCAAGATCTATGGTTGGATTAAATTAAAGAAGATTGGAAGTGGAAGAAGAGTGCTTGGCCGTGAGCTCCTCCAAGGGAAAATGTGAGAGATTTTTGTGTTTAACTTTTTGGTTCTTTGATAGGAATGATAGAAAGATGAATAGATGTAAGAACTTAGCTCTCTAAATGGTCATAACCATTGGGAAACAAAGGAGAGAAAAGTGAGAGCTTTCATGCAAGAGTAAGATTGAAAAGAACAAGATAGAAACTATAGCCCTCCTATTTGTAGCTTCATGAAAAAGATGACATGATTAGCTTTAGATATTTGTTAACCAAGATATTTTCTTAACCAAAATATCTAACCAAAATATCTAATCAAAATATCTAGTCAATATATTTTCAAGCAAGATATTTAAACTCATGGATAACTACCCATCAAGATATTTTTTGGTAGTTATTACCCAATGGACAATAGCTACTGCATTTTTATCGTCTGATAGATAATAGAACATACCTAGATTTTATTTGTCAGATAAAGTCTTAGAAAGATAAAACTTTGAAAATTGTTTCTGGATTTAGGATTAGTAAGCTCCCCCAACCCTGAATTAACAGTCCAAAATTTTTTCGGCAAGAAAATTTTTATTTTTCTGGCCTGGCATCAAACACACAAAAAGCACAAAAACAAAAACAGAAAAATCAAAATAAATCAAATAATTCACAAAATCACAAAATCAATCCAAAATATCTAAAATATAATAAAATATTCAAAATATATCAAAATATCACAAAAATCATAAAAATCACATATAACTGAAAAACGAGAAATTTCGAGATGTTGCACATTAAACGTGTCACTTCTAAAAATGCATATAAATAAAAACCCATAATAACATTTATAGTCATTATAGAGAGTCTTGAATGATAAAAATATCATATATACATACATTAGTGGCTAACAAGCTATACTATATACATAAACTTTTACATACAACCAGAAAGGTACTAATACACAAACTAGTTCAACAAGAACCAAAATTGCTAAACTAAGCCTTCTGCTTCTTCTTTTTCTTGCCCTTTCCCTTTGGGGGTCTTCACCTAGATTTACATGGAACACACAGGGGTGAGAAATCACAATTTCTCAGTATTCGCATACAAAGACCAACAGTTAATCATTTACAATAAATAATTCAGCTGAACATAATTTAACATTCTATGAAAAGGAATTTCCGATAAGCAACAGTACCAAAGAATCGCCCATACAATCCTAAGGGACAATCGAATAAACAATCAATTAATCAACCGATCAAGCAATGGCAATTGCCTATACAATTGTCAAACATGCAATGCTTTATGTTATGAGGTATGATTATGCTCAAACAAAGTCCTAATATAATGTTTGTACAATGCTAATGCAAGTTTTGGTTTTTAAAAATCACATGTCACTTACTTATTTCCTAGGAACCTCTGTTCCCTTGTATATATTGGGTAGGATAGGCAATTAAGCCCTGACACTACTTGGTGATGTGTGGACTTGTTTCCCCTCACAAGGTAAGAGTACTAATTCCAACCCCTAAACACTGATAACCCTGACCATAATACTCAAGGTCATTTCCTACAATTCTCTAGCTAGATGGTTGTGCACACCATATAAAGTTACAACATATAGGAAATAGCAATTAACAAGTTTCAAAACTAAATATTCAAGAACTATCTTAATTCACAATTAGAACAACCCAATACTAATACATGTAAGTCCTAGCCTCACCTATCCAACAAGGTAGCAAGAACTATATAAATAGCATATCCATACCTAAAACCTCTCATCATCACTTCACAAGCGATTTTTGTAATGCCCCTTTTTGGGAGGGAATGTCACATTGTCAAATAGAAATGCAGAAAATAAAATTTTTGAAATTAAGGCCCGGTTCATTTCAATTAAGGTTAATTTGTTCGATTTGTTATTACATAAGTAAAATGGCGATATATATATATATTTATTTATTTATTGAATTATTATTTGTATTATTATTATTTTTCTCTTCAATTAATAAAACGTAGTGACGAAAAGTGAATAACAATAAGGAGTAAGACAGAAGATAAAACTTACATCTGAACAACATGCACACACACACACACATACACACACACACACACATATATATATATATATATATATATATATATATATATATATATATATATATATATATATATATATATATATATGTTCTAGATACAAGCCTGGAATTCCCAAAAAGCAAAACTATACCTGCCAAAAGGATCATACATATACATCCCCCAAGATATCAGAATATACAGCCCATCAAAATAAAACATCAGGCCCCTAAAATAAAACACTGGCAACCATCAGCAGCTACCAATAATGTCAGTCCCTCAGATGAGGAGGAATCGTGTCAGGATCCTCCGCGGGGTCCTCCTCATCCGAGGAAACCTCCATAGGAACCACAGAACTACGGGTAGGAGCCCGAACAGTGGAATCAAAAGAGTCCTCCTGTGGGGTGTAGTAGCGGTCACCCCACATCTCCCAGATGGGTAGATAAAACTCCAAACGCAGGCTAATGCAGTAGGTAAGGATCGGCGGCTCATGACGTCTCCAGGCCAAAGAGATCGATACGTCTCCAAGGTAGACACAGCAGTCGAAACTCAGGTTAATGTGCCAGTATTCTGGCCCCCCAAGGAAGGTCAGACGCACATCACCCAGAAATCCATGCATGCGTGCGTCCATGCTCCACAGTAGATGCTAATCGTGATTAGGCCAGAAGCCAGGGAAATTAGGAGCTCCAACCTCCTTGCCGTCGTCTTCGATGGGACACAACATATAGGTAGAAAATAATAGAAATACAGGAAAGAGGTAAGACATCCTACCATCATTACCAATTATAGTAGCAAGAAAAAAAACGGCACGACGTGCCCAAATAGCATTTCAAGAACAATAATAATAATGATAGACAGTAAATACAATAGTAAGTAGGTAAACAGTTCTAGGCAGTCATTCATCATAATAATAATAAATAGTTCAAATCCACATAAAGCAGTAATTATTAGATGGTATGACATCTCATGATGTATATGCACACAATACCCAAATTCTTACTCCATGGAGCTAGACACAAATAGTCAGAGAGAAAGATCAGGAGACATGTCTGCAACTCGGCTACCGAGGCCAAAGTGCTATAACTCAACAGTTTTCCACGTGCACATCTAGGCATTGTACAGACAATCTACACTAGATCGCGATATAGGACAGTGTCTCGGTCCGGATCGTCGGTGCGTTTGCATCGGTCTGCCCCACGAGTAGGAGAGCTACCAACAGTCCATTGCGAGGAACCCGCACCCTGACGTCCCCAAGGTCTACAACGACCTACACTAGTCTACTCGCACCCGCACTAAGGTGTGTTCAATCTCCTAGGAAACTTGGCCTTAACAACAGTCCAAAGGACATTTCACAATGCATAAAGACTCTATGCATAAACATGTATGATCATCATTACATACAATTCCACAATGTGCCACAATTGGCCAAGAGAGTATCAACACATCATTGGTCACTCACATGGATCCACAATTTCATAATATTGAAATTAAATAGAGGAATACATTTTTTTAGGGTCTATTATTGTAACACCCCAAATTTCTTAAGTTTTCGACAGTAATTTTGACAGTTAACAGAATTTTACTGTTTAGTGATTTCTTTGTGCTGTACAATTATTTTGATTATTCCGTCAGCGTATTTGATCATTTTGAGTGATTTACTCCGTGTCAGGAAAATAAAAATTTTTGGGTCGGGGAAAACTTTACGTAATTTAATTTTTACCATTAGGTTTTAATTATTTTACGTAATCTGATTTGATATTTGTGTGTTTTCTAATATTTGTGATTTTTGTAGATGATTATAAATTTTTTTACTATTTGTGGGCCCAGGGGTGTATGTGGGCCCAAGGGGCTATACGTGGGCCCAGGTGGGTCTCGCAAAGTGAAAATTTTTCTACGCATAGAAAATTTGTACTGTTTAGACGAAGACAGGGGATCTTACTAAACCTGAATCCAGAAATAATTTTTGAAATTTTTTTTTACTGTGTTTTGTACTGTATTTAATTTATCGGATGATAAAAAAATACAGTAAATATAATTTTATGGGGTTTTAGCATATAAAAATAAATATTATACTGCTTAAGTCAACATTGGTGATTTGGATATCCACCATTAATTTAATCAATGGTGGAGATTTAATCTAAACAAGCTTAATAAGGAAGGCTTTGATATCAACTGTCGATTTAATCAATGGTGTAGAATTGGTCATATAAAGTGGCTATGACCATTTGTAACCATTGGATATGGATTTAATCAATAGTAGAGATTTGGTCTGAAAAAGTGACAAAGACCATTTATGACCATTGGATGAAGAATTAATCAAGGGTGGAGAATTGGTCTTGTAAAGTAACAAGGACCATTTATGACCATTGGATGTAAATTTAATCAATGGTGGAGATTTGGTCTTAAAAAGTAGCAAAGACTAATTATGACCCTTGGATTAAAAGTAAGAAGGAGTAATCTTGACCCTTCATTTTGGAGACACATCTAATGACTGTAATTTAAAGGAGAAAGATCCAATGGCCTAGATTAAGTCTTCTAAATCAAAAGTCTTCCTAAATCCTAACCATTGATCTAATCAATGGCTTAAATGGCTTCAAATAATGGCTAATAAAATTTGTCACACTTTAAAGAAGCAAGAGAAGGGGGGACGGTTTTGTGCTTGTCTTAGGTGTTAAAGGAGGTTTGATGACCATTATTGGTGGTCTTGGTCAATGGTGCATCATTATTGATCATTATTGATCAATTTGCACTCAAGGAGAATGCATTGGAGGGGGGGCTATGGTTTTGAGAACCTTTAGGACATAGGAAAGTTTGAAGACCATATTATTGATATCCTTGTTTTCCTTTGTCTTTTCTAAAACCAATAACTCATCAAGCTTTTCTCTCCACTTTCTTTTCATGGAGGTTTCAGCCAAGCACTCCAAGAACACCTTCTATCACTCAAAAATTTCATACAACCTAGTTTCTTGAATCCTTACCTTATTCTAAACAACTTTCATGTTGGAGACTTTCTCTAAATCATTCATCTTTAAGGACTTTCTTCAAGATCAAAGTTATAGGGTATTTGAGGTGAAGTGTAAGAAGACTTCATTTCTTCTCTTCTTTTTCATGATCTAAACCATGTTTGATCCATGGTTCCTCTTAATCAAGCTTAGTATACTAATTTTTATGTATTTTGTTTTGTATTTGAGAAGCCCTTGCTGGTGAAGGACTTGGAAAAAGAAGCAAAACAAAGAGCTTTTGAGGATCTTCAAGAGGTAAGAGGGAGATCCATCTCACCAACCAAGTATGGTGGTGAGAGATGGTCTTATATTTGATGGATGGTGAATCCATATGAGGATTCATATCCATGGTCTTGTAATTTATTTGTGCGTGTTTATGTGTTTTAATTATTTGCCTATGCTTGATATGCTTTGCATGATTTTATGGCTTTGATGGTATGCTTATATTATGCATGATGAGTATATGGCATGCTTATAGTATTTATGATGAAATATGTATGTGTATGCCATGATGTGTTGATGGAAAGGAAATCAATTTTTGGCTCCAATGGCCAAGGAAAGGGCTACGGTTTTGATGCCCATGATTAGAGTTTCATGTTGAAATTTTTCAAGAACAAGGAAATTGATTTGTTAAAATGAAAATTATGAAGTGGAGAAAATGAATTTCCTTGGTTCTAAAGTCTATGGGATTTTCGGCCAAGACACCTCAACATAGGTGTTTATAACTTAATATTTTCATGGAAGAATAAAATTGGATTGATTTGAAGAGTATGGAAAATAAACAAAGGGTTTGATTTTCAAGAGAACAAGAACACGATTTTAAAGGACTTTTATTAATTTATTTGTGTACAAAGATCCTAAGTAATTTTTTTTAAACATGAGTTTTAGACGAGACGGGCAAACGTTGATTTTAAAGATTTACAAAGAAAGTGAAAAAAGATTTGTAAAGAAAGTGAAAAAGGATTTGTAAAGAAAGTAAAAATGAATTTGAATAAATGGGTTTGCTTTTTATGACTATCGGTATTTCCGTTTTGAAAACAAAGATTTTAATGGTTTTGTTTGTGTAAAACCATATTGACTTAGAAGGAAAAATGTTTTGATGATTTCAATAGTCATGTCCACGTTTTTGAGGACTTGTATTTCCTTGATTTTTTTGAAAACAAAATGGAAATATAATTGATTTGGTATAAAGAATTTGGAAAGGGAATTAGAGCATTTTATCACTTGAGAAATCAAGTTTTTGTAAACGAAAATGTTTTCGAACTTCAATTTATTTTGAAAAAGGTTATGTTTGGAAATGATTTGGGAAAAATGAAGAATATAATGGTGTATTGAAAATTTACTAACGTATAACTTATTTTCGAGTTTTTAAGTACGTTAGAAAAATGTTAAATTTTGAAACATTGATTTATATTAATAGAAAAGTGATTTTTGTGGATTATATTTTGGAAAAGGATTTCTTGAGTAAAAAAATGTAGAAAAAGATTTTCTTGAGTAAGCAAATGTGAAAAATGAAATACAAAGTCAAATTATTTTGAGAAAAGTTAAAAAGGAATTTTTGAAGGTTAAGAAATATTTTCTGTAATGAAATTGTGGTGAAAAATATTGTACGTAACTTAGAAACATGATTTTTAAGCTACGCAATTTGAAAAATGTGTTGAAAATGATATTGATTTATTTAAGTCCAAAATAATGTTTGGAATATTGAGGAATATTTTTACGTGATTGTGAAAATGACGGAAAATCGTTATGTGATTTCGAAAGTATTTTAAATATTTTGAAAATGATGGAAAATGATTTACGCGACTTAAAAGAATGATTTTTAAGTTACGCGATTTTGAAACAGTGAAAAAATACTATGCGATTTGAGAAACGTATATTTTTACGCGATTGAGAAAAACATTGAAAAATTAGTATGTGGTTTAAAGGTGCAACAGAAGAGTTGCAGCATTTTAAAAACGTAACAGAAATGTTACGAAATTTTGTAAATGTAACAATAATGTTACGGTATTGTGAAAACGTAATAAAAATATTTTAGAATTTTAAAACGTAACAAAAGTATTACGGTATTTTGAAAATGCAACAGAAGTGTTGTGGTATTGTGAAAACGTAACAGAAGTGTTACGGTATTGTGAAAATATAATTAAAATGTTTTGGAATTGTGAAAACGTAACAGAAATGTTGCGCAATTTTGTGAAAACATGACAAAAGTGTTTTATAACTATGAAAATGTGATAACATGATTTTGCTATTGAATATATAGTATGAATTACTGTCGAACCAGTGTATGGACACTGTTTGTGAAAATGACAAGTTTTGCCTGTGATTGGTATTTGGTGCATTTTACATGCATTGAAAAGATATGCCTATGATTGGCATTGGTGCATTATACATGCATTGGAAAATATGCGTTGAGGCATATGATTACATTGAACAAATGAAATTGAAAAGATTTGGCCCTTGTAGTTGGACTTGCACTGATATATTTATGCATTGTATAAAGTATAACTAATAAGCTATTTTGGCCCTTGTGGTTGAAGAGGGAATGAGAATTGATAGTGAGGTCTATGATGGATCTTGGGGGTGTCAAGGCGCGGCGGTCGACCAGTGGATATCTGTCTGTGGGCTAAGGCTGGACCATATGCCACTTGGCGATGTAGTCCGTTACAACGCATTGACGATACCCGACAAGAACACGATTCTTTTCAACGACTGGGAGATTGTCTGTGGGCTTAGGCTGGGCAATTAACCAGAGAATTCTTCTCGAAATTGTGAAAACCTCCATGGAGTTGTTTTTGAAACACTGAGTCTATGTGCACATGCATGAATCTGAACATTTATATCTGTATGATATATTAATTGAGGAATATTGGCTATGACAACTATTTTGAATACTTGGATGATGATGATGATTAATTAGACAATGTTGAGGGCATTATCGTAATTGTTGTTTATGATAATTGAATTGATATATGATTGGATGATGATAATTGATTAATATTAAATATATTATTGGAAGTCTAGTATGATATCAATGTATGATATTGCTGTTTGTGTTATCTCTGTGCTGCCATGTTGGTACTGGTGTAGGTGATCTCACCTCTTTGCTATGTTGTCTTGCTGTGTCTGTATTGTTAAAACTATGCAGTAGAAGGAAGTGTTGTCTTAGACATATCAGGTGGTAGATATTCTGAGTTTTGGTGACAACATGGAGGAGTGGTCATTCAAGACTCGTTGGTGTGCAGTGTTAACAAGGAGCAGATATCTGATGCATCAAGATGGACACAAAAAGGAATAAGTATGTTAAGTTTTCTCATTAGTGCTATACCGTGCTATTAAGTAGGACCCGTCATAGGGTTTGCTACTGTTAAAAAAAGAAAAAAAGAGTCTGTTAGTTTTATATTTCTCTTTAAATTATTAAATATTGATTGATGTCAGTATTGTATATTAATCAGTAAAGAAAAAATTTTGAAACCCACCTTTTATAACTCAAACCTTTTATGAACTTCTTTTCAGATTTTGAGTCGGGAGTCAGACATGTGATACCCTAGGGAGGGTGTTACAATTATGAATCCTTACTTAAAATTAGTCTTTCTTACAAAGTTTGTCTTTGATTGAATTCTCATAATTAGTTAAATTTTCCTAATGTAATTTATTCTCCTACACTTAAAAGTTATTCTAAGATCTCAAAGTCTTACACTCTCTTGTTCTTGCCCTAGTAAAATTACCTCAAAGTTTTATGACAAATTTCATTCTTGGTTCTTTTAAATTTATGAATCTCAAGTTATATCCAATTGTTTCCAATTTGCTAATTTTCTATCCTATTACCTATGATTTAAATCATTTGATTATCTAAGTTCCAAGGTTACCAAAATTGCATAATTAAGTCCCAAAAAGGCCCTAGAGGCCGTGGCCTCCCTAGGGAATTTAGTTCCCAATTCTTCCATACCATTAATTTTATATTACACACTTGATTAATTTAAGTCTTTGACTTGTTACAATTGTTCACAAAGAACCCAAATTTTTGGGCCCCAAAACCGTGGCCTTCCAAGAGTGAATCTCAAATCATTTTCTTCCATTTCATGGCTTCCAATCCATTCCAATATACCAATATACCCAAACAATTAATCCAATAGCATAAACATTGTATAAACAACATGTAAACACACAAATCATGCAACCAAAGAATAACCCTCATTAGGGTTTTCTCACAATCAACCACAACCAAAGTTTCTAAATGCTATTAGAGGTTGAGGAGGAGAGTCTTCCTCTTACCAAAGTGAAGAAAACAAGAGAAGCCTCCAAGAAACTTCTTGCAATTTTCGGATTGGGTACCACCAAGAACCCTAAAATTTCAACTTCATCAAAATAGCACCAATGCTTGAAAAACAAGCATGGATGGTCACCAAGAAGACTATAAAAACAAAAATGAGAAAGGAAAGTGAAGAATCAAGAAGCTTACCCAAAAACCCTAAGCTTGAGGCTTGAAGAAAATGGTGAAAATGGAAGATTTTTAAAGAGCCACAAGCAAGAGAAGCGTTTAGGAGGTGGAGAGGATTAAGAAAATGGGGTTGGATAGAATTTTTGTGATGGATGAGGGGCTGGGCTGCTGCTGGCCGTGAGCTTCTAGAGAGAAGGAGGAGAAAATTTCAAAAGGAAGAAGAATAGTGAAGGTAGAGAGAGAAGGTGCATTATGTGTAATTTTGAAATAATGTGATATGATTAATTAAGTGAAGCAAAATTATTTCTCCCCCCCAAATTGTTGCTCCAGTCGTGAGTGAGGAGAGAGAAGGGAGAGGTGATTTTTGCATGGGGAAAGAGGGAAGGAAATTTCCTAAAAGCTTCCTCCAAGCTTGCATAGGAAGTTTCGTGCGTTTCACGATAAAGTGAAAGTAAGGTTGTCTCCTAATTGGGCACACTAACACAGATGAATATTTACACTGTCAGTATCATTTTTCCCCCAGTGTAGAAGAGTTATAGATGATGAAAAATAATATTTTATTGTTCGTCATATGATTTTACGGTACCGCGACTTTATTTATCAGGTAAAATCTTGAAAAATATAAACCTCGTAAATTATGCCCAGCCTCGGGTTTAGTAAGATCCCCCATTGACATGTCCACAATTTAGAGTTTACCAGCTATAAGGAAAATTTTGCATCTTCCCGGCTCCGCTCGGCGCGCACGCAAAATGAGAAATATATTAAAATATTCATCGTTTCTGAAAAATTACGAAAGAATTTACATAAATCACAAATATTGGAAAATGACTATTTATGATAAAATAAATGATTTCTGGAGCGTTACACTGACATCTGCAGATCTCTGCTCAGTGTGCACGCAAAATGAAAAATGTATTAAAATATTCAGCATATCCGGAAAATTCCAGAAAAATTCCTAAAAATCAAGAATATTATAAAATGATCATTTATAATTAAACAAACACTTTTTGGGGTGTTACAACACTCCCCCACTAAAAAAGAATTTTGTCCTCGAAATTTATGTACCTTAAAATAGTTGTGGGTGTTGCTCTTTCATCTTGTCTTCTAGTTCCCAAGTTGCATCACCAGTCGTTTCATTCCAGATCACCTTCACCAATAGAATTTACTTGCCTCTAAGTTGCTTTATCCGTCGATCCTCGATTCTCACAGGAGGCGTCTCATAGGTCAAGTTCTCTTTTAATTGTACTGTGTCCGGTGCTATGACATGACTCGGGTCAGGTAAATATTTATGCAGTTGCGACACATAGAAGACATTGTGTATGTTGGAAAGGAAAAAGGAAAGGGGGTAAAGCTATCTGGTAAGCTACTGGACCTATTCGGCGAAGAATTTGATAAGGTCCAAGAAATTTTGGGGTGAGTTTTCTAGATTTTAAAGCCCGACCAACCCCAGTCGTAGGTGTGATTTTCAAGAATACATGCTCACATTCCTCAAACTCAAGAGGCTTCCTCCTCTTATCCGCATAACTCTTTTGTCGGCTCTGAGCAGTCCTTATCTTCTCTTGAGTCATTTTGACCTTCTCAGTTGTCTGTTGAATAATATCCGGTCTAATTGTGAGATGCTCGCCGTCTTGGTACCAACATAATGGTGTCTGACACCGTCGCCCATATAGAGCTTCATAGGGTGCCATCCCTATACTTGAATGGTAACTATTGTTGTAGGTGAATTCTATCAATGGTAGGACTTCATCCCAACTTCCAGTCTATTCTATAGTACAAGCTCTAAGCAAATCCTCTAAAGGTTGGATCGTTCTTTCTGATTGACCATCAGTTTGTGGGTGATACGCCAAACTTAGATGTAATTTTTTCCCCAACGATGCCTGTAGACTCTGCCAGAATTTCGAAGTAAATCTCGGATCCCTATCCGAAACAATGCTCGTAGGCACACCATGCAGTCTAACGATCTCTCCAATATACAGTTGGGTCAGCTTCTCCAGACTGTACCTTATATTGATCAGGAGGAAATGAGCTGACTTTGTGAGTCGATCTACTATTACCCAAATCGAGTCGTGTCTTCTTCTTGTTCTTGGCAAACCCACAACAAAATCCATCGTAATGCTGTCCTATTTCCATTCAGGAATAGACAATGGTTGCAGCAATCCTGTAGGTCTTTGATGTTCCACTTTGGCTTTCTGACAGACTAGACAAGTCGATACGCATCTAGTGACGTTACTTTTCATTCCGTGCCACTAGAACAACTTCTTCAAGTCTTGGTACATCTTCGTTATGCTCGGGTGCATATTCAGCTTGCTTGCATGAGCATGATCCACAATATACCTTTTAAGCTCTTGGTCACGGGAAATACAAACTCTACCCCGGAATCTCAGAATTCCGTCTGTTCCTTCCTCAAATTCTGTTTCTTTGCCTTGCCTCATCAGCTCTCTCACTTGTTGCAAGAATTCATGGACTTTCTGCTTTTCCCATATGTCTTCCATTAGCTCACTTGAGATGGTGACCATATTCATACAGATCTTTCCTGGTTTCAACTCTACAAATGACTAAACATCTTTGAACTGTTCTATGAGAACTTTTTCCTTGATCATTACGGCAGAACCACTGATAATCTTTCTACTCAAGGCATCTGCCATGACATTCGCTTTGCCAAGGTGATACAACAGCTGAAAATCATAGTCCTTTCGGAATTCTAACCATCTCCGCTGCCTCATGTTCAGCTCCTTCTGATCATACAAATATTTCAAACTTTTATGATCACTGAAGATGTTGAATGTCGCTCCGTAGAGGAAATGCCTCCATATCTTCAGAGCAAAAACCACAACTGCTAGTTCCAATTCATGTGTCAGATAGTTCTTTTCATGCACTCGCAACTGTCGTGAAGCATAAGCTACCAATCTTCCACGTTGCATAAGAACAGATCCCAATCCTTGGTATGAAGCGTCACAGTATACCTTGAATGGCTCGTTCGAATCAGGTAACACTAATACCGGTGAGGTGGTTAGCTAATTCTTCAACTCTTGGAAACTTTGCTCGCAGCTATTAGTCCACTCAAAAGCCTGGTTCTTCTTTGTCAGCTGAGTGAGCGGTCCAACAATTTTGGAAAACCCTTCTATGAACCTTTTGTAATATCCGACCAAACCCACGAAGCTACGAATCTCCGTTACTAACTTTGGCTTTTCCCATTGCAGCACTGCCTCCACTTTTGATGGATCCACTACAATCCCTTCCTTCGAGATCACATGGCCTAAAAACTTAACCTCATCTAGCCAAAATTCACACTTTAACAGCTTGGCATACAGTTCCTTCTCATTCAGAATCTGGAGAACTAGGCTGAGGTGTTCAGCATGATCCTCCTGATTCGGGGAATATATCAAGATATCGTCGATGAAGACGACAACAAACTCATCCAAATAAGGATGAAAGATCCTATTCATGTAATCCATGAAGATAGTAGGTGCATTCGTCACACCAAATGGCATCACAAGGTATTCGTAATGGCTGTATCGAGTACGAAAAGTAGTCTTGGGTACATCCTCCGTTTTCACTCTTATCTGATGGTATCCAAATCTCAGATCGATCTTCAAAAACACCGCCGCTCCCTTCCGTTGATCCATTAAGTCATCGATTCTTGGGAGTGGATATTTGTTCTTGATCGTCAGCTTATTTAACTGCCTATAGTCCACACACAATCTTGAGATACCGTCCTTCTTCCAAACCAACAACGCTGGTACTCCCCAGGGTGATACACTCGGTTTGACGAACTATTTCTCCAAAAGCTCTTCTAGTTGTTTCTTAATTTCCGCCAATTCCATTGGTGACATCCGATAAGGTGCTATAGACACGGGACCAGCTCCCGGTACAAGGTCAATAGCAAACTCTATCTCGCACATCGGTGGTAAACCAGGTACATCCTCGGGAAAGACTTCAAAAAACTCCCTCACTACTGTAATAGTACTCAAATCAGCCTCGCTCTCGATTTTCAAAGAAGATAGTAGCATGTATCCTTGAGCTCCTTCTTTCAAGAAAGCTCGCACTTGGTTGGCTGTCAAGTATCTAGAATCTTCATCCACTGGGAAAACTATGGTCTTTCTAGAGCAATCTAATAGAACATGGTTGGAAGACAACCAATCCATCCCCAAGATTATATCTAGTTGTGAAAGAGGTAAACAGATCAAATCGACGGAAAAGACTCGGCCTTCAACAATTAGGGGACACTTCAAACAGACTTTGGTAGTAACTACCAGTTTATTAGTAGGGGTTGAGACAGTCAAATCAAAAGGTAGGGTAGACATTGGTAAGCTAAGTCGTAGCGCACAGTCATATGATATGAAAGAATGGGTTGCCCCAGAGTCATACAGTACTTTTAAAAGATTACCTTCTATGGTGCCCTCCCCTTGAATCAAGTCTTTGGATTCGGAGGCTTCAGCTCCGCTCATGGTGTAGACTCGACCTCCAGCTTGCGGTTTCTTGGCTCGAGTTGCATTGACTGAAGGTTTAGCCTTTGCTTGATTGCAATCTCTGGACATGTGGCCCGGTTTGCCACATTTGAAGCAGATGATTCCCTTGATTGTGCACTCTCTCATGAGATGGTCTTTCCCACACTTTAGGCATTTAGAGGGATATGCCACATTCTAACCAGTCCATTTCCCAGTAGAACCTCCGCCAGAACTTCCACCAGTTTATTATTGACTTCCCGGTGGTCAGGAATAGGGCTTCTTTTGGAAGCGGTTCGAACTATTGCCTCCACCTCTTTGGAACCTTGCAGGCCCAAAGTTCTTGCTCCTTGAATCTCTAGCTTGTTCCAAGGCCTCCACTTCACAGCACGTGTCCAACAGCTTCGAGAACACTTTAATTTTCAAGGTGATAACAGCCTTCTTCACTTCGTACCTCAGTCATTCAGTGAACTTCCAACAGTTCCAAGCTTCATCTGGTTGATGCTGAAAATGCGTGGAAAACTTCTCCAAGTTCTCAAATTTGGCTGCATATTCACTAATGGTCATGCTCCCCTGCTTCAGGTTGAGGAACTCCATCTCTTTCGCATGTCTTGCGCTTGCAGGAAAGTACTTGTCCAAGAATTTGTCCTTGAATCACGTGATGTCACCTCCCTCGGCCTCTAGTATTCTCTGAGTTCCATTCCACCAATCTTCGGCATTGCCGACCAGCATAAAGGTAGCATCGTTCACCTTCTTATCTTCGGCACAGTTCATGCAACGAAAAATTTTCCCAGTTCTTTGATCCACAAACTAGCCTTGTCCGGATCAAATTCCCTTTTGAATTGTGGAGGGTTGTGACAATGAAATTCTGCCAAGTTCTGTGCATCAGCAGTTGCTTCAAGCTGTTGAGCAGCTTTCTCTTGTTACTGAGTAGCACGTTCATTCTGTTGCACGATGACTTTTGCCATCCTCTGCATCACCTCTATAGCAGTTGTCATTCCTCCGCCTCTTACCATCTCGCTTTCTCTTCAATCAGATTAACTGAAAAACATAAGGAAAGTCAGATGTATCCATTCAGAACACCAATCACAGAGATTCATACAGCACAAACAAGGCAGACTTCCACACAAGACCCAAAGAAACACCAACTGGGACTCTGATACTAAGTTAATGTAACGCCCCTTTTTGGGTGAGAAAGTCACATTGTCAAATAGAAATACGAAAAATAAAATTTTTGAAATTAAGGCCCGATTCATTTCAGTTAAGGTTAATTTGTTTGATTTGTTATTACATAAGTAAAATGGCGATATATATATATATATATATCAAATATATTCTAGATACAAGCCTGGAATTCCCAAAAAGTAAAGCTATACCTGCCCAAAGGATCATACATATACATCCCCAAGATATCAGAATATACAGCCTGTCAAAATAAAACATCAGGCCCCCAAAATAAAATACTGGCAGCCATCAGTAGCTACCAGTAATGTCAGTCCCTCAAATGAGGAGGAATTATGTCAGGATCCTCCGCGGGGTCCTCCTCATCCGAGGAAACCTCCATAGGAACCACAGAGCCACGGGCAGGAGCTCGAGCAGTGGAATCAAAAAAGTCCTCCTGCGGGATGTAGTAGCAGTCACCCCACATCTCCCAGATGGGCAGATAAAACTCCAAACACAGGCTAATGCAGCAGGTAAGGATCGACGGCTCATGACGTCTCCAGGCCAAAGAGATCGATACGTCTCCAAGGTAGACACAGTGGTCGGAACTCAGGTTAATGTGCCAGCATTCTGGCCCCCCAAGGAAGGTCAGACGCCTATCACCTAGAAATCCGCACATGCGTGCCTCCATGCTCCACAGTAGATGCTAATCGTGATCAGGCCAGAAGCCGAGGAAATCGGAAGCTCTAACCTCCTTGCCGTCGTCTTCGATAGGACACAACATATAGGTAGAAAATAACAGAAATACAGGAAAGAGATAAGACATCCTACCATCATTATCAATTATAGCAACAAGAAACAAAACGGCACGACCTACCCAAATAGCATTTCAAGAACAACAATAATAATGATAGACAGTAAATACAACAGTAAACAGGTAAACAGTTCCAGGCAATCATTCATCATAATAATAATAAATAGTTCAAATCCACATAAAGTAGTAATTATCAGATGGTATGACATCTAATGATGCATATGCACACAGTACCCAAATTCCTACTCCATGGAGCTAGACACAAACAGTCGGAGAGAAAGATCAGGAGACACGTCTGCAACTTGGCTGCCGAGGCCAAAGTGCTATAACTCAACAATTTTTCATGTGCACATCTAGGCATTGTACAGACAATCTACACTAGATCACGATATAGGACAGTGTCTCGGTTTGGATCGTCGGTGCGTTTGCATCGGTCTGCCCCGCGGGTAGGAGAGCTACCAATTGCCCATTACGAGGAACCCGCACCCTGACGTCCTCAAGGTCTACAATGACCTACACTAGTCTACTCGCACCCGCACTAAGGTGTGTTCAATCTCCTAGGCAACTTGGCCTTAACAACAGTCCAAAGGACATTTCACAATGGATAAAGACTCTATGCATAAACATGTATGATCATCATTACATACAATTCCACAATGTGCCACAATTGGCCAAGAGAGTATCAACACATCATTGGTCACTCACATGGACCCACAATTTCATAATATTGAAATTAAATAGAGGAATACATTTTTTTAAGGTCTATTATGAATCCTTACTTAAAATTAGCCTTTCTTACAAAGTTTGTCTCTGATTGAATTCTCATAATTAGTTAAATTTTCCTAATGTAATTTATTTTCCTACACTTAGAAGGTTATTCTAAGATCTCAAAGTCTCACACTCTCTTGTTCTTGCCCTAGTAAAATTACCTCAAAGTTTTATGACAAATTTCATTCTTGGTTTTTTAAAATTTATGAATCTCAAGTTATATCCAATTGTTTCCAATTTGCTAATTTTCTATCCTATTACTTATGATTTAAATCATTTGATTATCTAAGTTCTAAGGTTACCAAAATTGCATAATTAAGTCCCAAAAAGGCCCTAGAGGCCATGGCCTCCCTAGGGGATTTAGTTCCCAATTCTTCCATTCCATTAATTTTATATTACACACTTGATTAATTTAAGTCTTTCACTTGTTACAATTGTTCACAAAGAACCCAAATTTTTGGGCCCCAAAACCGTGGCCTTCTAAGAGAGAATCTCAAATCATTTTCTTCCATTTCATGTCTTCCAATGCATTCCAATATACCAATATACCCAAACAATTAGTCCAATAGCATAAACATTGTATAAACAACATGTAAACACACAAATCATGCAACCAAAGAATAACCCTCATTAGGGTTTTCTCACAATCAACCACAACCAAGGTTTCTAAATGCTATTAGAGGTTGAGGAGGAGAGTCTTCCTCTTACCAAAGTGAAGAAAACAAGAGAAGCCTCCAAGAAACTTCTTGCAATTTTCGGATTGGGCACCACCAAGAACCCTAAAATTTCAACTTCATCAAAATAGCGCCAATGCTTGAAAAACAAAGCATGGATGGTCACCAAGAAGACCATAAAAATGAAAATGAGAAAGGAAAGTGAAGAATCAAGAAGCTTACCCAAAAACCCTAAGCTTGAGACTTGAAGAAAATGGTGAAAATGGTGGATTTTCAAAGAGCCACAAGCAAGAGAAGTGTTTAGGAGGTGGGGAGGATTAAGAAAATGGGGTTGGATGAAATTTTTGTAATGGATGAGAGGCTGGGCTGCTGCTGGCCATGAGCTTCTAGAGAGAAGGAGGAGAAAAATTCAAAAGGAAGAAGAAGAGTGAAGGTAGAGAGAGAAGGTGCATTAGGTGTAATTTTGAAATAATGTGATATGATTAATTAAGTGAAGCAAAATTATTTCTCCCCCCCCCCAAATTGTTGCTCCAGCCGTGAGTGAGGAGAGAGAAGGGAGTGGTGATCATTTGCATGGGGAAAGAGGGAAGGAAATTTCCTAGAAGCTTCCTCCAAGCTTGCATGGGAAGTTTCGCATGTTTCACGATAAAGTGAAAGTAAGGTTGTCTCCTAATTGGGCACACTAACATAGATGAATATTTACACTATCAGTATCATTTTTCCCCCAGTGTAGAAGAGTTATAGATGATGAAAAATAATATTTTATTATTCGTCAGATGATTTTACGGTACCGCGACTTCATTTATTGGGTAAAATCTCGAAAAATGTAAACCTAGTAAATTGTGCCTAGCCTCGAGTTTAATAAGATCCCCAGTCGACATGTCCACAATTTAGAGTTTACCAGCTATAGGAAAAATTTTGCATCTTCTCGGCTCCCTCGGCGCACACGCAAAAGGAGAAATATATTAAAATATTCGTCGTTTCAGAAAAATTCCAAAAGAATTCACGTAAATCACAAATATTGGAAAATGACTATTTATGATAAAATAAATGATTTCCGGAGCGTTACACTGACATCTGCAGATCTCTGCTCAGTGTGCACGTAAAATGAGAAATATATTAAAATATTCAACGTATCCGAAAAATTCTAGAAAAATTCCTAAAAGTCAAGAATATTATAAAATGATCATTTATAATTAAACAAACACTTTTTGGGGTGTTACAATTTTCAAGTCAACCTCATGTTGATTAAGGTTAGTCCCTAAGGCATCCTATTTCTCAAAGAACACCTAAAGTTTTTCACAAATTCTCATATATGGTAGGAGGTCAATCTCTCTAAGAAATACCTCCATTAGTGTCTGAACATACTTAGAAAGGCATATATGAGTAATCTCATGACTTAAGGAATTCCAAAACCTCAAGAACACAATCTTGTAACATTCTGGTACCCATGCCTAGGCGTGATGCTCTCTGTCTCGCCTGGACTGAGAATACAAAACACACATACCTAGGCGTGACCCCAGACAACAGCTTTTATAGAATTCTACAGAAGTGTGGCACTGTTCCATTAGTGCCACACACGAAATTTGATCATTTTAAATCTATTTCTTGGTGATTTTAAGTCCCAAACAAGTTTACAAACATGAGGAAAACATAAAACACTAATTGATTTCACCAAAAATGGATCAAAACACCAAACACTCATCCCAATCCCAAATCCTACACTTTGAGCATTTTAGGTCTAAATGGATAGTTTTTAGTTTCTAATCCAAACCCTTAGCATGAATAAGTTATAATTAACACTTATAACTCATCCAAGCAAGAAAATCACATAAAATACCTCTAGATCTCATTTTGACATATTGACTCCCAAATGAGTTAGACATGGGAGATGAGAAGGAAGTGAGTTTATAGCTCAAGAACCCCTACCTTTAAGCTCCATAAGCTACTAAAATGATGGAGATGATGAAGGAAATGATCACAAGACTTCAAGTTTTCCTTTCCCCTTGGATTCCCTCTTCTTGCTTTCCTATTTTGCTCCTTGTTTTTCCTTCTCTGCTGGTCCTGTTTTCAGCCATGGGAGAGAATGAGAAACAAGTAAATAGTTGGTAGAAATATCACAAAAAGGGGTCAAGAATGAGGGCTGGTAACCGTGGGTGTTAAAGTCTTAAGTTACCATACTGATATTTCTCGATCTGCTAAAAATACTCAACTTTAGCTAAATCAAGTTTTCCAAGTTTCAACAATATTAAAATAAATCATAAGATTCATCAAAAATATTGTTGCACCAAAACCATCATTTTCCATATCTATGACTAGTCATTCTGGCATTAAAACACATAACCAGTATGCCTAAAAATACCAAGCTGTCTCCGATTATTCTCAAACTTTAACCACATCACAAAAAACACATTTATGACTTAGAAATAAATTATCCACATCCATTTCCATTAGCTAAATCATTTATGCTAACATTTGGGTCATTTTAATCTAATTTTCACTTTTCGGGCTGCAGCAAAGTGCCTAAACTAACTCAGATTGTCATAAAATCAAACAGGCATGTTAAGCAAGTATTAAGCTACCTCTGTAACGATTTACTAGTCTAACATGTTGAAGAGGATGTTACAGTGTGTAACCCTTGGGACTATGGATTCCATTCACCAATTTCCAAATTGCGGTCCTCTGTACCCTCCATGTGGCCCCGACCCAGCTTCACCCCAACAGTTGGGAAAACATTCTAGCCTTCAAAAGATGTTATCGAGTAGTCAGACTACAATGCTCGCAGAAGGCGTTCTTCTATTTCTATACCCAGTGGTGCCTCAAAAGGGAGAGCAATGCAAAAGAACTGGCTGACAATCTAGTGTAAGTCCAGACAGAAGGTGTTTAGAGTCTTTCAGGACAACTTCAAGAACTACAAGGGGAAGTTCTTTAAGCTGATGGGAGCACCAAATACCCATCTGTTCTTGTTGGATGTCGATGGGGACCTAATGTTCCACTTGTACTAGACAACCCAGGCATAGAGCACCCCATTGGGTTGATTAAAAAAGAGAAGCCAGATCTATGTTAAGATGATGCCAAGTGTGTTAATTTTATGGAGACTTGGGTTCAGGGCGTCGGGTTCATTTCTTGCTAGGATCTTCTAGATGGCACCAATGATGAAATACTTGGGGTCATATTGGATAGGAACTTAGTCCGTAGTTTGTCACACCCTACTGGGGATGTCACATTTCCAAATAATAATAATAGCCTCTACCCAAGTTATAAATTATTACGTAATATATAATAATATAGGTTGTAAAAATATTTTTTTTAACATTATATTATAAAATAAAATAAACAGAACATAAAATAAAACAAACTATTACATACACACCATAATTATACATATGATTTTGTTTTTAATAGGTACAAATAATTTACATATTACAAACTAGTTAATTAAAACAGCAAACTGTCTGGTTTAAAGCAAACCATAAACTAGCCCAAGCATAACACTAGAAGTTTTGATCCTCCGAAAAATCCTCCTCAGGAAGATTATCGGAAGACAGAAATACTCTGATAACACCATACCACGCTGAAATCAATCCATATGATATGGATGATCTCGAGGTTCACCTTCCTCGAACTGGTCAATCGGTTGCGGCTCCTCGTTGTATTGACAATCCAATTGTTGCTCCTCTTCTACTTCCTCAACGACTTTACGGAACATAAATAATAATACAACAAATATATACAAAGAGGTGAGATAATCTACATCATTACCAGCATAGCAGTAAGAAAACAACAATACAAACAAATATAACAGTTAATATAACAATTCATATTATCACACATGCAAAATATCCAATTATAACTATTCACTGTATAAAATATTTCTTGACGTTCCAAATTAAATTTTTGAAACTTTCCAAACTAAAAATATTATTTGAACATTATATTCCATTTTTCTTACAAAAATTACTCTAAGTAATAATTTCTGACATTTTTCCCAAAAATTCGATTTTAATAAATTCTTCTACAGTTAATTTTATTATTTAACTACGTAAAATATTTCCTTGCTTTCTAAATGCCATTTTGAAACGTTCTTCAATACTTACTCATTCTTAATCAATTTTGATAACATTTCATTTAGAAAATCCACTAAGTAATATTTTCTACGTTTTCCTTTTAAAAATTCATTTATTTAATTATAACCATAAAATACACTTTAAAAATTGCTAACATACTTTAAAACTCAAAGGTAAGTATTTTCAAGTGTCAAAAATTTATTTCTTTCATACACTAGACTTCTAATAAAAATTTGTTTACTTATTTGGTTCTTGAAAATCCATTGTAAATAAATTCTTTTTAGGTCAATAAACTAGTTTACACTTAGAAAATAAATTTTAGATCAATTAAACATTAAAATATATTTTTTTTTGGCCGAAAATCACCATTTTTATACAAACCATGTTTAAAATTATTTTTCATCCATTAAATCATTGAAAAATCCTTTAACTTAATTAGATCAACTAAGTTATCCTTTTAGAAAATGGTTGAGAACATATTGGTCCTCTTTTCATATTAAAAACCATAAGCTCTTCATCTTGTGTTCTTTGGAACACTTTTGCAATCTCAACATATTTGCACATCCAACAATAATTATCATAGATCCATGAACATATACATATATTTATGAACACATACTATATATTAAAGCAATAATAATACACATACCAAATATCAAAGCTATAAACATGCTTGCATGCATAATAAATCACAAATAGAAAAGACAATAAACATGCACACAAAATTAATCACAACTAGAAAAGACAATAAACATGCACACAAAATTAATCACAACTAGAAAAGACAATAAACATGCACACAAAATTAATCACAAAACAAACAACCAAGTGAATGAATCCTTATGGATTCTTCACCACAATTACATCCATTTTCTCACCACCACACATGGTTGATGAGATTAAATCTCCCTCTTACCTAAAAGGAAGACAAGATCTCCTTGGACTTCTCCTTAGAAATTTTGTGTAGCTTCAACAAAAATCCTAACAAGCTTAAACAAATTATAAAGTCATAAACTATGGATGAAAAAGATAAACCATGGATCAATTATGGCTTAGAACATCAAAAATCAAATTAGAAACAAGAAACAAGAATTTTCACCTTATAGGAAAGAAACTTCAAAGTGATTTTTCAAGTTCCAAATGGATGATTTAGCAAAAACTCACAACTAGAGATGTTCTTAGAATATGGTTTAGATTTAGGAAATGAAGTTAGATGAAATTTTTGATGGATGGAAGTAGAAGAAATGGTGTTGGCCGAATGGTAGGAGAAAAATGGACTTAGAAGTTTTTCATTGGGTTCTTGATAGAAAGAGAAATGGATGAAGATTTGGAATGATTGAAATGAAAATAATGAAGTGAATTTAGTCTTCCTTCATTATGCATTGCCGTGGGACACTCATGCAAAAGCTAACCACCTTTTTGACAAAATTGGCTTAATGGCCATCTAGCAATCAATTATGGAGCTTTGTCTCCTTTGTTGACAAACTAGACTTAATAATGGCCTTTGATTGATTCAAGGGTGGATGACTTGCTTCTAGAATTCATGATTGCATTTTGATGGAATAATTGAATGAATAATTATAGCATATGGCGAAATTGCTATAGGAAACTCAATCAAATTTTGATTGATTTTTAATAGCTTATTTATGTTTAAGTCCTCCTAATTAGGTTTAATTAAAAGTTAGTTAGATTCCTTTGCATTTTAGTTAATCATTAGTTTACTTAGAATCCTTAATCTTCTACTTAATTATACTAATACATTTGTCTAATTAAAATTTGATAAAAACTAATTAGGTTTTACTCCATTTAATTATCACTTAAACCCCTTTAGATTAACTTAATTAGATTTTAAATTAACTAATCTATTGAATTAAGTTTTAAATTAACTAATCTATTAAATCTAACCATTTTTATGGATTTTTTAACCTTTTGGTCTAGAATTTTACAAGCCTTTTACGTTGGTAAATTTTTCCTAAAAGTGGGGCCCACAAACCCAAACGTGGGTCCCACAAAGCAAATGTGGGTCCCACAAGCCAAACGTGGGTCCCACAGATTTTTCTGCATGATAAATATTTTTATTATACAGAAAAATCCTAAAAATTAAAAGATTGATATATGTATTATTCGGATTGGGTTTAGTAAGATCGCCCAGCTCCAAATAATCAAACAAGATTTTCCCCGGCCCGAAAATTATTATTTTCTTGACTCGGAGCAAATCACACAAAACAATCAAATACAATTATGAAATAGTCAAATTAATTTTATAACACACGAAATCGAAAACAAGACAATAAGGGCAAAAACGTAATTAACCAAAAAAAAAATTGGGGTGTTACAACTCTCCCCACTAATGAGAAATTTTGTCCCCGAAATTTATCGTACCTTAGAAAAGATGTGGGTCTTGCTCCCTCATTTTGTCTTCTAGCTCCCAAGTAGCATCTCCCGTTATCTCATTCCATATAACCTTTACCAAAACAATCATCTTCCTCGAAGGCTGCTTCACTCTCCGTCCTCAATAAGGCACATAATGATGAAACAAGAATGGTCAATTCAAATATGCGTAAATACAAAGAATATCAGAACATCTTGATATCAAGAATGGCCAGGAAGTGTCTCATATGTCAAATTATCTTTCAGTTGTACTTCATCAGGTTGAATGACATGCGTTGGATCGGGGATATATTTCCTCAACTGAGACACATGGAATACATTATGAAGATTGGATAGAAAAGGTGGTAAAGCTATTTGGAAGGCTACAGGACCTATTCGACGAATGATTTGATAAGGTCCAATGAATTTAGGAGTGAGTTTTCTAGATTTGATAACCCTTCTGACACCAGTCGTAGGTTTTACTCGCAAAAACACATGCTCACCTTCTTCGAATTCAAGAGGTCTCCTGCGCTTGTCAGCGTAGCTTTTTTGTCGGCTCTGAGTCATCCTCATTTTCTCCTGAATCATCTTCACCTTCTCCGTAGTTTGTTGCACAAGATCAGGTCCAATGATCATACTTTCCCCATCTTGATACCAACACAAAGGTGTTCGGCATCGTCGCCCATAAAGTGCTTCATAGGGTGCCATCCCTATACTTGAGTGAAAACTATTGTTGTAGGTGAATTCTATCAAAGACAGAAATTCATCCCAACTCCCTTATTGTTCCAACACACAAGCACGCAACAGATCTTCCAGCGATTGAATAGTCCTCTCCGTTTGACCATCAGTTTGCAGATGATAAGCAAAACTCAGATGTAACTTCGTCCCCATGGCTTCTTGTAGGCTTCGCCAAAACCTTGACGTAAACCTCGGGTCTCTATCAGAAACTATACTTGAGGGTACACCGTGAAGTCTAACAATTTCACTAATGTACACCTGGGTTAATCGTTCCAATGAATACTTGAAATTGATCGGCAAGAAGTGCGCTGACTTCGTAAGCTTATCAACTATAACCCATATAGAATCATGACCCTTCTTCGTTCTTGGCAATCCGGTAACAAAATCCATCAAGATACTATCCCATTTCCACTCAGGAATAGTTAAAGGTTGTAACATTCTGACTGGTCTTTGATGTTCCACTTTTGCTTTTTGACAAACCAGACAAGACGCCACACGTTCCGCAACATCTCTCTTCATCCTTGGCCACCAAAACATCCACTTTAAATCTTGATACATCTTTGTCATTCCCGGATGCATACTCAACCTACTAGCATGAGCTTCGTCCAGAATCGCTTAAATCAGTTCGGGATCATTAGGTATACAAATCCTTCCTTTAAACCTTAAAACTCCATCAGATCCTTCCTCAACCGTTGCCTTATGACCTTGCTTCAAAAATTCTTTCTCATTCAACAAATATGGATCCTTATCCTGTTTTTCTTTGATTTCTTCCAGCAAGTCATTCAAAATAATAACTTTACTTAGACGAATCCTTCCTGGTGCCAATTCCACTGATAACCGTAAATCTCTAAACTGATTAATCAATTCTTCCTCCTTTATCATCATGGTAGAAACACTGATCACCTTTCTACTTAAAGCATCCGCCACCATATTCGCCTTTCCCATATGGTATTGAAGTTGGAAATCATAGTCCTTCAAGAACTCTAACCATCGCCTCTGCCTCATGTTCAATTCCTTTTGACTGAACAGGTATTTTAAACTCTTGTGATCACTGAAAACATTGAACACAGCTCCATACAGAAAATATCTCCACACTTTCAACGCAAAACCCACTGCAACGAGTTCCAAATCGTGCGTTGGATAGTTCCTCTCATGAACCTTCAGCTGTCTAGAAGCATAGGCTACCACATTTCTGTTCTGCATTAACACGCATCCTAACCCTTAGTAAGAAGCGTCACAATACACCTCAAAAGCCTCATTAGGATCTGGCAAAATCAGTACTGGTGCAGTCGTCAATCTCTTCTTCAACTCTTGAAAACTTGCCTCACATTCTTTCGTCCAATCAAAAACTTGACTCTTCCTTGTGAGTTGCGTAAGAGGTCCAGCTATCTTAGAAAAACCTTCAATGAACCTCCGATAATATTCAGCCAATCCAACAAAACTTCAGATTTCAGTTACCGTCTTCGGCCTCTCCCATTGTAAAATAGTTTCTATTTTCGATGGGTCCACCGCAATACCTTCCTTGGAAATTACGTGACCCAAAAATTGAACTTCTTCTAACCAAAACTCACACTTTGCCAACTTTCAATACAGCTTCTTGTCCTTCAAAATTTGGAGAGCTATACTAAGATGTTCAGCATGCTCTTCCTTATTTTGGGAATAGATCAGAATATCATCGATAAAAACAACGACAAATCTGTCTAGGTATAGACGAAAAATCCTATTCATATAGTCCATGAATATTGCAGGAGCATTCGTCACTCCGAACGGCATCACCTGATACTCATAATGCCCGTAACGAGTTCGAAAAGCTGTTTTAGGTATATCCTCTACCTTGACACGAATCTGATGATAACTTGATCGCAGATCTATTTTAGAGAAAATAGCTGCTCCATTCAGCTGGTCCATCAAATCATCGATCCTTGGAAGAGGGTATTTGTTCTTTATCGTGACCTTGTTCAGCTGACGATAGTCTACGCAAAGACGAGAAGTTCCATCCTTCTTCTTGACTAGTAATATTGGCGTTCCCCACGGTGAAACACTCGGTCGCACAAACTGCTTTTCCAACAATTCCTCCAATTGCTTCTTCAACTCCACCAATTCCGATGGCGACATCCTATATGGTGCAATTGAAATAGGACCTGCTCCTGGTACCAAAGCAAACTCGATTTCTCTTTCCGGTGGTAAGCCAGGTACATCATCAGGAAAAACTTCTGGAAACTCATTCACGATTGGAATAGCATTCACATCTTTTTCACTCTTGACTTCCAAAGAAGACAGCAGCATGTATCCTTGAGCTCCGTCCCTCAACAAAGATTTGACTTTGACGGCAGTTAAAAATCCAGAATTCTCATCCTTAGGAAAAACTAAGGTTTTATTGGCACAATCTAATAGGATATGGTTAGAAGATAACCAATCCATTCCTAATATTATATCTATTTCAACAAGAGGTAAGCAAATTAAATTGACCGAAAAGACTCGATCATTTATGGTAATAGGACAGTTCAAACATACTTTAGATGTAACAACAGGCTTGCCAGTTGGTGTAGAAACAATCAATTGAAAACTCAAAGAAGACACAAGCAATTTCAATCGATCCACACAGTCATACGCAATAAATGAATACGTCGCACCTAAATCATATAGTACAGTCAAAAGATTACCTGCTACGACACCTTCCCCCTGAATAAGATCTTCAGACTGAGAAGCCTCAGCTCCGCTCATCGTGTACACTCGCCCTCCAGATCGCGGCTGAGTAGCATGAATATTGCTTACAACTGGCTTCCTTTCTGACTAGTTACATTCTCTAGAAACATGCCCAGGCCTTCCACACTTGAAACAGATTGGCCCTTTAATTGAACAGTCTCTAGATATGCGGCCACTCTTTCCACATTTAAAACATCTTGGCGTAAACGCCACATTTGTACCAGCTTTGCTGCCACTAGAACTTCCCCCGTTAGATGGACGTTGAGGTTGACTCCCCGATGGTCTCGAATACGGCTTGCGTTGAAATCGGTTGTTATTGTTGTTGTTGTTGCCTCCTCTTTGGAACCTAGTCGGTCCAAAGTTACGATTCCTTGGATCACGTGACGGCTCCAACTCCTCGAGTCGTACACATGTGTCCACCAAAGCATGAAACTGGTTCATCCTTAAGGGTAGCACTCCTCTCTTCAACTCTACCCTCAACCCTTCCTCAAACTTACGGTATTTCCACGTATCATTCTGTCGAGTTTGAGCATAGTCTGAGAACTGAGACAAGATCTCAAATTTAGAAGCATATTCATTGACAGTTGTAACACCCACCGTAGGGTGCCACATTTATGTTACTTTATTACTAAATTACCCCAAGTTATAAAATAT
Organism: Ormosia emarginata; assembly: GCA_029884605.1. Classification (NCBI taxonomy): domain Eukaryota; kingdom Viridiplantae; phylum Streptophyta; class Magnoliopsida; order Fabales; family Fabaceae; genus Ormosia; species Ormosia emarginata. Next base: position 979,804 of record JAQQTP010000074.1, read on the forward strand.
GATGTTATAATAAAATACGAGTTGTAAAAAAAATTTTTTTTATAACAATAAAATAAACTTAGCGGAAAATAAAACTATTATACATCATCACACATAATATACATCATTATACATATTACACAAGTCTTTGTCAGGTTTATTTATTACGAGACCATTTCTTGAAACAACAAACACACTTAAATAATTACGGACATTATTTATATCGAGTTCAAACATGCCCAAGTTTAATTAAGCGAGAAGACCCTCGGATGGGTCCTCCTCGGGTTCCTCGGCGGTAGGAATCCGTTATGACGAGTAGCCCTACGAACAGTGTCCGGATGACGACACTATGCTGATTTCCGTTGGGACATAATTTCTAGTGTCCCAATGTCGCCTGATATGCAACGGAAATTCAACATGAACAAAAATAGTCACACAGAAAAACGGATCCCCACGATACAACCTACTAATACTAACAGTCAGGTACCCCTCATAAATAAGTCCTCGCTCATCTGGACTTGTCCTCCACTCTCTAGCTCCTCCATGAAACTGTAAACGTACATATCCGAAGAAACTAGCTCCTGATGACATGTTGTCAGAACTCTGCGGTTCCTGATGTGAGAAGTAATTCCTCTTCTCCTTCTAGTACCATATCTTTCTCAACGTCTTCACCCAATATAAATACAATAAACAGATATACATACAAAGAGGTGAGATCACCTACACCAATACCAGCATGATAGCACAGAGATAATACAGACAGCATATTATGCAAAAATATCATATCATGATCACAATTATGGCATCACCATAGTGTAAAAATAATTACCATCATGCCATCATCACTGTTCAAACCACAATTAATTACAGTAATGCTACCATATATGTATATGTTAAATTCATGCATGTGAACATAGACTCAATGTCCTACTCCATGGAGCTAATACTCAAGTCGGAGAAATTGATCGAAAAGATCCGGTATCTCGTGCCTCGGACCAAGTGCTATAATTATATCTTGCACATCTAGCACATACACGACAGTCTTTGTCAGATCTCGATTAAGAATAGTGTCTCGGTCCGGATCATCGGTGTGTTGCATCGGTCTAACTCACGGTGTAGAAGAGCTACCAAGTGCCCATTGCGAGCAACCCGCACCCCGATGCCCCCAAGGTCAACCAGTGACCTACACTACGCATATCGCACCCACTCAAGAGGTGTACGTTTCTCCTAGGCAATTAGCTATATTCAGTCCGTTGGACCATTTTCAATGCATGTGTAATGCACCAATTACCCACCAAAGGTAAATCACATAATTTCTCATTCAGATTCAAAATCTTGTTTTTCGTTCGTAAAATGGATTAATGCCAATTACAGCAAACTTCTCAATTTCTTATACAATATTCATATATTATTTTTAAGCGTAAGGTTTCTTGTATAATAAAGCAGTTAAATCACATTACCGTATTTTTCTCATTCGCAAAATATTTTCGTTACGTTAATAATTTGTAACATTTTTTATTACGTTTAAAAATTGTGAAACTATTTTCTACTGTATTGCGTAAAAATAAGCTTTTATTTTTAAATCGCATAGTAAATTTTCTACAACATTTTGATCGTGTAAAATATTTAAACACGTTATAAATCGCGTAGAAATATTTTAACGTTTTTCAAATCGCGTAACTTAAAAATTACGTTTTTGAGTTACGTAAATCGTTTTTCACCGTTTTTACCCTTCACAAAATATTTCTTAACTTTAAAAATATTATTTTGAACATTTCTTATAAAAATATAATTTCTTACATTATTCTCTTTCTATTCTCAATCAAAAATCCCTTCCGTACTATATTTTCTCAAAATCACTTTTTATTGATTTAATCTTACCAAATCATATTTAATTGATTTAATTACTATTTCAAAATTTAAATTTCTTAACATTTTCCAAAACCCAATACTTAAATTCTACGTTAGAAATTTTAAGTTACAAACGTTTCCTTTTATATTTCTAAATCATTTCTAAACATTAAATCAAATTCTACGTTTAAGTTACAAACGTTTTCTTTTATATTTCTAAATCACTTCTAAAAATTAATTCTTCTTAAAATAATTTAAAGTTCAACACTTAAATTCCTTTCCAAAATCCTTATTTGAAAATTCTTATATTTTATTGCATCAAAACATTTTTTTCTAAATTATCAAAATCTTATAGATGGCCATTGGAACCATGAAATATTTTTCTTCTAACTTAAATAAATTTCATTCTTATTTCTACACAAAATAACTTCATGAAAATACTACTTAAAACTGTGTACACTCTTTTTATAAAACAAACCCTCTTGTTTATTTCCTTTACTTCTCAAATCATCCAATTTTATCATTTATGAAAATATCATTTTTTTGTGAACACTAATTTAATTGGTGTCTTGGCTGAAATTTATTTTTGTTCAAGGACTAAAAATCAACTTCATTGTTCTTGAAAAATTTCAATAAAAACCCTAAACTTGGAAGCTCAAAACCGTGACCTCCTCCATGGCCTTTGGAGCCAAAATTTTGCTTATTTCAACATACATCCATCATAATATATTCAACATATATCATCATGCATATCATAAGCTTACCATATAAGCAATTAAAAATTATACTAAGCATGCATACACAAGTAAATCATGCAAATCATATCAAGCATAAGCAAAAATAATTAAAGCACATAACACACACACAAATTATTACATGACCATGGATAGGAATCCTCACATGGATTCACCATCCATCAAATATAAAACCATCCCTCACCACCATGCTTGGTTGGTGAGATGAATCTCCCTCTTACCTCTTGAAGAACCACCAAAGAGCTTGTTGCTTTGTCTTTGGAGCAAGATCTCCACCAATACAAGTTCTTAAACATGAAACAAATACAAGAAAATTAGTATATCAAGCTTGAACAAGAAGAACCATGGATCAAACATGGTTTAGAACATGAAAAAGAAAAGAATAAATGAAGTTTTCTTACACTTCACCAACAAAAGCTCTAGAACTTGATCTTGGTAAAAGTCCTTCAAGATGGAAGAATTAGAACTTGGTGTGAACTACAAAGGTTCTTAGAATGATGAAAGGATTCAAGAAACTAGGTTTATGAAATTAAAAAGTGATGGAAGAGAGAATTGGAGACTTGGCCGAATGGTGTGTTTTTGGGAGAGAAATGGAGTTTGCTTTGGTTTGGTCTTGAAACTTAAGTGGAAGAATGAAGAAATGATATTAGGAAATATAGAAATGAGTGTGTTTAGTCTTCAAAGGAGAGCATTGCCGTAGCATGCTATTAGGGAGAAGAAAAAGTGAAGTTTGAAAAACATATGCATTGATGATCAATAGGAAATTGTCTTAACACTTGGCAATTTTCCTTAACCTTTTCTATCCTTTTTCTTTGGCCTAAAAAGCCTATTCTATCTTGGTCTCCTTCCTTCCTTGCTTCTTCAACCGTGCCCCCCTCTTCATGCATGCAAAAATATGACAATTTGATAGCCATTTTGTTTTTAGTCATTTTAGATATTAATTTAAAACATTATAGGTAAAATAGGTATTAATTAAAAGCATTATAGGTAGAAGACTTATTATGGACCATTGGATCTTCTCTTTAAACCCCATCCCTTAGATGTGTCTCCAAAAATGAATGGTCAAGATTACACCTTCAAACTTTTCATCCAAGGGTCCAAAATGGTTGTAATCATTTTTGATGACCAATTCTCCACCATTGATCTAAATCCAAATCCAATGGTCATTAATGATCCATCTCCACCATTGATTAATTTTACATCCAAGGGTTGATAATGGTCATAGCCATTTAGAAGATTAAATCCCTACCCTTGATTTAATTTCAATCCAACGGTTATAATTGATCCTATTTACTTTTAAGATCAAATCTCCACCGTTAATTAAATCAAGATTAAATTTCTAACTGTAATTAAATTAATAGTGGATATCCAAACCACTAATGTTATCTTAATAATATTTTAATAATATAGAATTTTATTTTTATCCATTATAACCTCACAAAAATATAATTTCTTGTATTTTTATCGTCGATAATTAAATACAGTACAAAATACAAGATAAAAGAAATTTTCTAAAACTGTTTCTGGATTCAGGTTTAGTAAGATCCCCTGTCTCCGTCTAAACAGTACAAATTTTTCTCTACGTATAAAAATTTTTCATTTTGCAGGACCCACCTGGGCCCACGTATGGCCACCTAGGCCCACATACACCTCGTGGGGCCCACAAACAGTAAAAATTCTAAAATCACACATAAAATCACAAAAATTACAAAACTCACAAATATCAAATCAGATTACGTAAATTAATTAAGACTAAACAGTAAAAATTAATTTACGTAGATTTTTTCGGCCCGAAAATTATTATTTTTTTGACACGGAGCAAATTACTCAAAACGATCAAATATACAGACAGAATATGCAAAATAGTTTTACAGCACACAGAAATCACTAGAAAGTAGATTTCTGTTAACGGTCAAAATTACTGTTTAATACATAGAAAGTTTGGGGTGTTACAACAGTCATGTTACCCTGACGTAAACTAAGAAATTCCATCTCCTTGGCATGTTGAGCACTGGCAGGAAAGTACTTTTCCAGAAATACCTCACAGAATACCTCCCAGGTAATTTCAGTTCCCTCAGCTTGTAGTAATCGTCGGGTTCCTCTCCATCAGTTCTCACCATCCCCTCTCAGTATAAATATAGCATACGTCACCTTTCGATCATTGGTGCACCCCATTCCTTCAAATATCTTTTCGAGATCTTGGATCCAAAGACTCGCCTTCTCTGGATTAAATTCACCTCTGAACTGCGGCGGGTTATTGCGCCTAAACTCAGATAAGTTTAGAGCATCAGCAGTCGCATCTTGCTGTTGAGCTGCTCGTTCATTTTGTTGCGTAATCACCTCTGCCATACGCTGCATAGCCTCAGCAGCTGCAATCATTAGGTCAACATTACGGTTCATGTTTGCACGCGTTCCTCTTCCGCCAGACATCTTCTTCTTCAATCAAACAAGACAAAACAAAGTCGGATGTATCCTTTCGGACACCAATCACGAGAGAATCACACAACACAAGCAAAAATAGACCAACCACAACCCCAAAAGACTCTAACTTGGGCTCTGATACCCACTAAAATGTCACACCCTACTGGGGATGTCACATTTCCAAATAATAATAATAACCTCTACCCAAGTTATAAATTATTACGTAATATATAATAATATAGGTTGTAAAAATATTTTTTTTTTAACATTATATTATAAAATAAAATAAACAGAACATAAAATAAAACAAACTATTACATACACACCATAATTATACATATGATTTTGTTTTTAATAGGTACAAATAATTTACATATTACAAACTAGTTAATTAAAACAGCAAACTGTCTGGTTTAAAGCAAACCATAAACTAGCCCAAGCATAACACTAGAAGTTTTGATCCTCCGAAAAATCCTCCTCAGGAAGATTATCGGAAGACAGAAATACTCTGATAACACCATACCACGCTGAAATCAATCCATATGATATGGATGATCTCGAGGTTCACCTTCCTCGAACTGGTCAATCGGTTGCTGCTCCTCGTTGTATTGACAATCCAACTGTTGCTCCTCTTCTACTTCCTCAACGACTTTATGGAACATAAATAATAATACAACAAATATATACAAAGAGGTGAGACAATCTACATCATTACCAGCATAGTAGTAAGAAAACGACAATACAAACAAATATAACAGTTAATATAACAATTCATATTATCACACATGCAAAATATCCAATTATAACTATTCACTGTATAAAATATTTCTTGACGTTCCAAATTAAGTTTTTGAAACTTTCCAAACTAAAAATATTATTTGAACATTATATTCCATTTTTCTTACAAAAATTACTCTAAGTAATAATTTCTGACGTTTTTCCCAAAAATTCGATTTTAATAAATTCTTCTACAGTTAATTTTATTATTTAACTACGTAAAATATTTCCTTGCTTTCTAAATGCCATTTTGAAACGTTCTTCAATACTTACTCATTCTTAATCAATTTTGATAACATTTCATTTAGAAAATCCACTAAGTAATATTTTCTACGTTTTCCTTTTAAAAATTCCTTTATTTAATTATAACCATAAAATACACTTTAAAAATTGCTAACATACTTTAAAACTCAAAGGTAAGTATTTTCAAGTGCCAAAAATTTATTTCTTTCATACACTAGACTTCTAATAAAAATTTGTTTACTTATTTGGTTCTTGAAAATCCATCGTAAATAAATTCTTTTTAGGTCAATAAACTAGTTTACACTTAGAAAATAAATTTTAGATCAATTAAACATTAAAATATTTTTTTTGGCCGAAAATCACCATTTTTATACAAACCATGTTTAAAATTATTTTTCATCCATTAAATCATTGAAAAAACTTTTAACTTAATTAGATCAACTAAGTTATCCTTTTAGAAAATGGTTGAGAACATATTGGTTCTCTTTTCATAGTAAAAACCATAAGCTCTTCATCTTGTGTTCTTTGGAACACTTTTGCAATCTCAACATATTTGCACATCCAACAATAATTATCATAGATCCATGAACATATACATATATTTATGAACACATACCATATATTAAAGCAATAATAAAACACATACCAAATATCAAAGCTATAAACATGCTTGCATGCATAATAAATCACAAATAGAAAAGACAATAAACATGCACACAAAATTAATCACAACTAGAAAAGACAATAAACATGCACACAAAATTAATCACAAAACAAACAACCAAATGAATGAATCCTTATGGATTCTTCACCACAATTACATCCATTTTCTCACCACCACACATGGTTGATGAGATTAAATCTCCCTCTTACCTATAAGGAAGACAAGATCTCCTTGGACTCCTCCTTAGAAATTTTGTGTAGCTTCAACAAAAATCCTAACAAGCTTAAACAAATTATAAAGTCATAAACTATGGATGAAAAAGATAAACCATGGATCAATTATGGCTTAGAACATCAAAAATCAAATTAGAAACAAGAAACAAGAATTTTCACCTTATAGGAAAGAAACTTCAAAGTGATTTTCCAAGCTCCAAATGGATGATTTAGCAAAAACTCACAACTAGAGATGTTCTTAGAATATGGTTTAGATTTAGGAAATGAAGTTAGATAAAATTTTTGATGGATGGAAGTAGAAGAAATGGTGTTGGCCGAATGGTAGGAGAAAAATGGACTTAGAAGTTTTTCATTGGGTTCTTGATAGAAAGAGAAATGGATGAAGATTTGGAATGATTGAAATGAAAATAATGAAGTGAATTTAGTCTTCCTTCATTATGCATTGCCGTAGGACACTCATGCAAAAGCTAACCACCTTTTTGACAAAATTGGCTTAATGGCCATCTAGCAATCAATTATGGAGCTTTGTCTCCTTTGTTGACAAACTAGACTTAATAATGGCCTTTGATTGATTCAAGGGTGGATGACTTGCTTCTAGAATTCATGATTGCATTTTGATGGAATAATTGAATGAATAATTATAGCATATGGCCGAAATTGCTATAGGAAACTCAATCAAATTTTGATTGATTTTTAATAGCTTATTTATGTTTAAGTCCTCCTAATTAGGTTTAATTAAAAGTTAGTTAGATTCCTTTGCATTTTAGTTAATCATTAGTTTACTTAGAATCCTTAATCTTCTACTTAATTATACTAATACATTTGTCTAATTAAAATTTGATAAAAACTAATTAGGTTTTACTCCATTTAATTATCACTTAAACCCCTTTAGATTAACTTAATTAGATTTTAAATTAACTAATCTATTGAATTAAGTTTTAAATTAACTAATCTATTAAATCTAACCATTTTTATGGATTTTTTAACCTTTTGGTCTAGAATTTTACAAGCCTTTTACGTTGGTAATTTTTTTTCTAAAAGTGGGGCCCACAAACCCAAACGTGGGTCCCACAAAGCAAATGTGGGTCCCAAAAGCCAAACGTGGGTCCCACAGATTTTTCTGCATGATAAATATTTTTATTATACAGAAAAATCCTAAAAATTAAAAGATTGATATATGTATTATTCGGATTGGGTTTAGTAAGATCGCCCAGCTCCAAATAATCAAACAAGATTTTCCCCGGCCCGAAAATTATTATTTTCTTGACTCGGAGCAAATCACACGAAACAATCAAATACAGTTACGAAATAGTCAAATTAATTTTATAACACACAGAAATCAGAAAATAGTACAATAAGGGCAAAAACGTAATTAACCAAAAATTGGGGTGTTACATAGTCCATCTTTATTTTTGGTTTTTAGTATTTTTCATTCCAGCTTTTTCTAACTTGTTCCCTTCTCATATTTTTTCGAAAGCATGGCATTCGGATCCTCTCTTCTCGCCTTTCAAGCTTTTAAGGCAAGGAAAGAGAGGCTGGACCTTCCAACCCTCCTACACCCATTGCTCTGGTTTCCGTAGCCCAAGTTCTTGTTATTGATATGGCTCTTGATCAGCCGAAATCTTCTACACAACCCCTTTAGAGGAGGAAGCGAAAGGTTGTCGAGAGCACTAGGGTGTTCATCGATGAGCAATGATAATCACATGTTTTATACATTAGTAAACCCTCATTTTTAGTCATTTACACTCTCCATGCACTTAATTGATTGAGCTTGATCATATTTTGTAAGTTTGGGCTCAAATTGGGCCTAATTGAGTTTGTTTCCAGCATTAATGAGTTTTGACATTATTTCTGTATTTTGCCCATAACTTGAGTTGTAGATCTCTGATTTTGATGTTCTTTATATGCTAGGAAAGATAAGAAAAAGATCTAAAAGTTTAGTAAAACGTCAATTTGGAAAATTTGGACATTTAAGTGGTCAAAGACAGCCTTGAAATTGGACCAGCAGTGTCGTCACATATTTCTAGACATACCTTCACTATTTTGGGCATATCTCACTCATTTAAAGCCCAAATTAAGCATATGAGCACTCATTGGAAAGCTTATTTTAGTGGCCATCTGATGGGATTGAGGTGGATTTGAAATTGTGACAGAAATGATAATTAGGACTAGGAATAATCCAGCTTGCAATTAGGTGGGAAAGTGGAAATCATTGGCATAATTAATGGAAAGTGGGAGACACACTTTAGACACACTTTCATAATGGATGAACGTGGTTGAACCACTTTCATAATGGAGATTTTGGGTGGATTGTGAGGAATAATGGAATCAGATTGTATTATAGGGGGAGCTTATGCATTTTCGTTTGTTGGTATGTGTAGCCTGAGTTTGAAGAACTTTTCTTCTCCTTCTCTCTTTGTTACTTCATTTCCTCTATATTTCCTGAAGCTTCTCTAATGGTGATGGCTATGGAGGGCTAAACTCTGTAATCAATTTAGATAATCTTGAAGAAATTATGGTTTGGTTTCTTGAGATCATTGGTTCTGTTTGTGTTTGAATTGCGTTTGATTTCCTCTTTTTCTTCTTGATCTTGAATGCATGAATGGTGTTTCTGTTTATGTTTGATCTGATTGGATCTTGATTTAAGATTAAGAATTGTGATGAAATTTATGATTAATTAATCTAAAATAATCACGAATTAAGAGGTTAGGTTACTGATTGTGCCTAGGTTAATTGAATTCGATTCTTAAAATTAACACAAATCCAATATGAGTTGTGCGATTGCAAATTTATATTTCAATTGTTAATTGAATTCTAGATGATTGTCTAGTATGAATTCTAGATTTGATGTAGAGATTTTGGTTAAATCCAAGTTATCCATTCAAATGCACTCCAAATGCTTATTGATGATCTATGATAGAATCAACCCAATTTCGAATAGATTTCTAAATTGATTGCTCTTTCAATTGAATTTTTCTCTTTAATTTTGTTAATTGCTTTGTTAATTTTGTTTTCTGAGTTATCAAACCTCTTTCCTAATTTTTGCTTGATCAGATCAAATAACACTTACAATCCTTTGAGAAATGATCCGGTGTTGTTTCCTATGCTACAAGTCATAGGCATAACTCAGTTACAATTTTGATTGAGTTCGTCGCTCGTTAAAATTTTGGCGCCATTGCCCTAGGGAATTGTTAATTGTAATCTGATCATATTAAGTAACGATACTAACTCTTGTTCTTACCAATCATTTTGGACGTGTTCCTAACTTTCTAACATTGTTTCATACCCTGCTAGTACTTTTTCGCCATTTTCTGATTTTTTCTTGTGCAGGGGATACTAGTGCAATTCTAGCTGTGGAGTTTTGAGTTGAAACTTGGTCCCCAAGGTTAAATCACCATTCTAAGCAAAGACATCCCTTTTGGGATTATCCACTCAGATTTTAGCCAAATTCCATTGTTTAGACCACTTTTTCAATTTTTGAAATATTTTCTCTGCATGATAATTTTCTAAAAAATGGTAGTTTTCATTTTGTGGTGGTCCCATGATTTTTAAAATTCATTTGATGTTTTTTTATTTTATTTTTTCTAGCCATTTATGTAATGTAGATTTGCATGATTTTGTGTTTTTGGTATTTTGACACTTTTATAGCCCTGATGTCTGATTCTGATAACTTGGTTGATTTTGATCCTGAGATTGATAAGACCTTGCATAGGTTGATTAGAGCTCATAGGCTAAGTGCAAGAACTACTTCTAATTTTGATCTTGAAATTGAGAGTGAACCTGAGATTTCTTGTACTGAACTTGATTTTGATCTTGAAATTAAGAGTGAACCTGAGATCTTAAGTAAATTTGAAACCATGGCTGATAACATACAGAATAGGACCCTTAAGCAACTTGCTGCTCTTGATGTAACTTACCAGTCTTTGTGTATTCAATACCCTGATCTTGATGTTGATTTTGAGTTAAAATCTGGATTGATACACTTGTTGCCCAAGTTTCATGGTCTTCCATATGAGGACCCCCATAAGCACCTAAAGGAGCTCTACGTGGTTTGTTCAACCATGAATCTGCATGGGATCTCTGAGGAACACATCAAGCTGAGGGCATTTCCTTTCTCACTTGCTGATGCAGCCAAGGATTGGTTGTTTTATCTTTCACTAGGTTCAGTCACAAGTTGGAATGACATGAATAGGTTATTCTTGGAGATATTCTTTCCTGCCTCTAGAGCTATTGCCATTAGAAAAGACATCTATGACATAAGACAAACTATAGGAGAGACCTTGCATGAATATTGGGAAAGATTCAAGAAGCTGTGCTTGAGCTGTCCTCGCCACCAAATCAATGATCAACTCTTGATTCAATATTTCTATGAAGGCTTGCTGTCAAATGATAGAAGCATGGTGGATGCTGCCTCTGGAGGAGCCTTAGTAGACAAGACCCCTACTGTAGCAATAGATTTAATAACTAACATGGCAGCCAACACCTAACAATTTGGCACACAAATCATTATCTCAACTAGAGGAGTTAATAAGGTTCAAATGTCTCATATAGACCAACAAAGAATATAACACAGATTGGATGAATTGACTTCTTTGGTGAGGCATTTAGCAATGGGACAACAACCACCTATGTAGATGGCTGCAATTGTGTATGGCATTTGCTCTTGTTCATCTCATCCTACTGATGTATGCCCCACACTTCAGGATGGTGGTTCTGTTTTTCCAGAGCAATCTGTTGCAGCAGTTGGTATTTTTCCTAGTAGGCCCCAATATCAGCAGTTACAGCAGCAGTCCAGATATGATCCATTTTCTAGTACCTATAACCCTGGCTGGAGGGACCACCACAACCTAAGATATAGGAATTCTGGTCAACAACAACAACCCCACCAACAGCAGTAGCAACAACAATTTAAATACCAAGCTACAGGTCCTAGCAACAAATACCAACCACCTGTATTCAGACAGCAATAACCTGTGCAACAATCTATCCAAGCCACTCCAGCTGAGCCATCATTGGAAGATTTGATGAAACAGATGGCCACAAATAACATTCTGTTTCAGCAGAATGTCAATGCCACCATTCATAATTTACAAACTCAGATTGGGTAGTTGGCAACCACTGTGAGTGAGCTGAAAAGTCAAGGGTCGAGCCAATTGTCTTCACAAATAGTCAATAACCTAAGAGGCAATGTAAGTGTCATTACCTTGAGAAGTGGCAGAGAAGTTGATGTTCCTACTCCACCACAACCAGAGAGTGACCAGAAATAGCAAGAAGTGAATAGCTTAGTCCAAAAATTTGTGACACAGAAAAAATGTGCAAAGAATTCAGATCTGGCCATTCCACTACCTTTCCCAAATAGGGTCACACAGTCCAAGCAGACAGCGCAAGCAAAAATGGAAAGAGAAGTCATGGAGACATTCAAGAAGGTGGAAATCAATATTCCCCTCCTTGATGCAATCAAGCAGATTCCCAAGTATGCCAAATTCCTCAAGGAGTTGTGTACTCATAAGAGAAGACTTAAGGGTACTAAGAAGATTAGCATGGGCAGAAATGTTTCTGCAATGATTCAGTCAAGCATGCCATAGAAATGCAAAGATCCTGAAACTTTCACAATCCCTTGCATGATAGGCAACTCCAGATTTGAACATGTAATGCTAAATTTGGGTGCTTCGATTAATGTCATGCCTATGTCCGTTTATTAGTCTTTGAACATTGGAACTTTGTAACCCACTGGTATAGTGATTCAGTTGGCGAATAAGACCATTGCTTATCCTGTAGGAGTGGTGGAAGATGTGTTAGTTCGGGTGAATGAGCTGATATTCCCAGTAGACTTCTACATTCTGGACATGAAAGATGAGTCTTCAATAAACCACGCTATATTGATTCTAGGTAGACTATTCCTCAAGATAGTTAAGACTAAGATAGATGTGCATGTTGGCACTCTTTCTATGGAATTTGGTGACGATGTGGTACAATTTAATATTTTTTGTGCCATAAGACATCCCCTAGAGGAGCATTTTGTTTTCCATGTTGATGTGATTGAGATGCTAGTTGATGATGCTTATGCTGATATGTATACTGAATTCCCTGATATTGTTGACTTTGTGGATTCTGTTACTTATGATACATGTGCTGGTTGTGATATTGTACTATGTGCTACATGTGCTGAGATTTATGCAGTTATGAGTGATGATGCAGTTGTTGACTTGAATGATGTAGCATGTGAAAACGAGAGTCAGAAGTATGTTGAATTTAATGTTGCTGAGTTAGTTGTTTCAAATAACTTGCTACCTTCCATTATGCAGCCTCCATCTTTAGAGTTGAAGACTTTGCCAGACCATCTTAAATATGCATATTTGGGAGATGGTGAGAAATTACCGGTGATTGTCGCTAAGAATCTACAACCTGAACAAGAAGAAAAATTGCCATAGGTTTTGAGGCAGAATAAGCAAGCCATCAAATGGGCTCTTGTAGATATTCCTGGCATTAGCCCCTCCACATGCATACATAGGATTTTATTGGAGGAGGGTACCAAACCAGTGAGGTAGCCCCAAAAGAGACTGAACCCCTTGATTCTGGATGTGGTGAAGAAGGAAGTGACCAACTTGCTACAAGCTGGCAATATTTATCCTATCTCCGATAGTAAATGGATGAGCCCTGTACAGGTTGTTCCAAAGAAATCTAGGATCACAGTAGTTGCAAATTAGAACAATGAGCTTCTACCCATAAGAATTCAGAACAGTTGGCAGGTCTACATTGATTATAGGAGGCTTAACTAGGCTACCAGGAAAGATCATTTTCCATTACCTTTCATTGATCAGATGTTGGAGTGGCTGGATGGCAAGTCGCATTACTATTTCTTAGATGGATATTCGGGCTATTTTCAAATTCATATAGCCCCAGAAAACCAAGAGAAAACTACTTTCACCTGCCCATTTGGCACATTTACATACAAGAGGATGTCCTTCGGTCTGTGCAATGCTCCGGGCACTTTTCAAAGGTATATGGTAAGTATCTATTTTGAATTTTTAGAGAGTTGCATGGATGTGTTTATGGATGATTTTACTATCTAACCTTGTTCTAAATTTTGAAAAATGTCATTTCATGGTAGAGCAAGGCATAGTTTTAGGGCATGTAGTATCTAGCAAAGGTATTGAGGTAGATCTTGTAAAAATAGATGTCATTTGCAAAAATAAATGTCATTTCATGCCTATCTTACCCCACATGCATGCGAAAGGTTCGTTCTTTTCTTGTTCATGCAAGTTTCTATAGGCAGTTCATAAAGGATTTCAGCAAAATTGCCCTTCCACTATCCAACTTGTTGTAAAAAGATATGGAGTTCCACTTTGACAAGGAGTGCAAGGATGCCTTCAATCACTTGAAGCGAGCATTGACCTGTACACCTATCATCTAGCCACCAGATTGGACACTCCCATTTGAGCTTATGTGTGATGCCTCTAATTATGCATTGGGAGTTGTTCTTGTACAGAGGGTCGGCAAAGTACCTCATGTCATCTCATATGCTTCGAGGACTTTAGATGCTGCATAAGCTAACTGCACCATGACTGAAAAAGAACTTTTAGCAATTATTTTTGCTTTAGATAAATTTTGATCATATCTGCTTGGTTCTAGAGTGGTTGTGTTTTCAGATCATGCAGCTTTGAAGTTTCTCCTGAAGAAGCCCGATGCAAAGCCCCAGCTGATTAGGTGGATATTACTACTCCAAGAGTTTGATATTGAGATTCGCGATAAGAGTGGAGCGAAGAACCTGGTGGCTGATCACCTGAGTCAGATTGAGAGAAAGGCAGATTCTTCTCCTATCCACGATGTCTTTCCTAATGAGCAGCTTTTTAAGCTGCAAGGTAACATTCCTTGGTTTGCAGATTTGGTTAATTTCTTGGTTGCTAGAGCACTACCTGCACATTTAACTAAGGCATAGATTGATAAACTAGAAAGTGAATCAAAATATTATATGTGGGATGAACCTTATTTGAGGAGATTTTGTAGTGACCAAGTCATTAGGAGATGTGCACCTGATAATGAGTTCCATTTTATTCTTAGCTTTTGTCATACACTTGCATGTGGTGGCTATTTTGGGCCCCAACGTATAGCTAGGAAAGTCTTGGACTTTAGTTTGTATTGGCCTACCTTATTTCATGATTCATATATATTTTGTAAGCCTTGTGAATAGTGCTAGAGAGCAGGTAATATTTCTCGCAGGAATGAAATGTCCCAGCAACCTTTACTATTTTGTGAGATTTTTGATGTTTGGCGTATTGACTTTATGAGACCTTTTCCTGTATCATTTGGTTTTGTTTACATTCTGCTTGCTGTGGATTATATATCTAAATGGGTGGAGGCTAAGGCCACTCGACTGATGATTCTCGGGCTGTTGTAGATTTTGTTAGGTCTTGCATCCTATGTAGGTTTAGCATTCAGAGGGTCATCATCAGTGATCAGGGTTCATACTTTTGCAATCGGAACATGGAGGCTTTATTGAAAAAGTATAGGATCTTGCATAAGGTTTCCACATCTTACCACCCTTAAACAAATGGGCAAACAGAAGTCTCAAACAGAGAAATCAAGCAAATCCTGGAGAAAACTGTACAACCTAACAAGAAGGATTGGAGCTTGAGACTTGAAGATGCTCTTTGGGCTTACATGCCCACCTTTAAAACACCTATTGGGATGTCTCCTTACAGGATTATTTTTGGTAAGGCATGCCACCTTTCGGTGAAGATTGAGCAGAAAGCATATTGGGCAGTAAAGAAGTGCAATCTTGACTTGAACTTAGCTGGATGTCAAAGGAAGCTCCAACTCGAAGAACTTGTAGAACTTCGGATTAAGGCTTATGATTGTTAAAAAATAATTCAAAAGTGGTCAAAAAGTTCTTCTTTACAATTCTCGTCTTAGGTTAATGCATGGGAAATTAAGATCTAGATGGGATGGACCATTTGTTATTACTAATGTTTTTCCTTATGGTGCAGTTGAACTCCAAGATGTGACAACAAAGAAAACGTTCAAGGTTAATGGGCATAGACTTAAGCATTTTCATGAGGATTATCAAGAGCATAATGTGGAAGTGATGGATGTGCTCGATGCCATTTACACTGATGGATGATGAGGGAGGCCTTTACCACACTTTTATTTTACATGCCATGAATATTTTGGTGATTTGCATTTTGGATTTTTTTATGCTTTACATTGAGGGCAATGTGAAATTCAAGTGTGGGGGAGGGGATGGAATAATAATAATAAAAAAATGTGTTTTTAATTGCTTTCCAATGATGTTTTGAGATTTGTGAAGTTTATGAGTCTGCAACAATTGAAATTCAAGGTTCATTGCATGATTGAATAAATTTTCTTCCCTCTTAAATTTGACATGCTTGGTTTTGGATGTTTGATTGATGAATTGAGTTTGATAGATGCATACCTTGTGAGATTTTTGAGCCTAATGATGGATGGATTTAGCATTTATGTCATTCTCTTATTTCTTGTGTGATTTTCACTCATGGCAATTGATCACTCTAGAACTTGCTTTGACTCTTTTTTAGGCTACATTTCTCACTTGCATGCATGAACATGATTGAGACATTCTTTCTTGAATTAGCTACTTTGACCAAATAACCAACGTTGCATCATTTCCCTTTGATTAACCCCCTTGAGCCTATTCATATATTCTTTGTCTTAGCTCATTATATGCCTTTGTGAAAAATCATGTTTTTACCTTACCTTAGGGAATGGGAGAGCATTGGTTCATATTCATTTGATGAGCTCTTTTGCTTGTGGGCAATTAATAGTTCAAGTGTGGGGGTGTGCAAATTGATGTGTAATATGCAAGGTGATTCTTGAAAAAAAAATGAAAATCATAAAATTTTGAGGAGAAAAATAATAAATACAAGAAAGGTTGTGAAAAAAAATAGTAAGAGAAGGAATATGTAAAGAGAATGTGCATAATATGGCATTGGGGATAAAATTTCAAGTTTTTTGTCATTTGAGTTCCTCCCAACTGCTCTTTTATTCTCTTGGGTACTTAGCTTGTCATATCCATATTGTTTCCTTCCCTTACCTTGGGCCCATTACTACCTTGAATAAAGTCCTCTTGATTTTTGTGTGCATGTGTTTGAGTAGTGGAGAAGTATAAGATAAGCAAGCTTATGGTAGTGCAATTGTTCATAAGTTGAACTGAGTGAAATACCTACCATTTAAACACCTGAGGGGTTGAGAGTGTATCTTGTGAAGATCTATCATTCTTGATTCATGTTTTTCAAATTGAAGATATCTTGCTTGTTGGTTTGAGATGTTAATGTGTTGATCCCTTGAATATTTTCTTGCTCTTCTTACTTGTAGACTTTTGCATTCTTGGGTATCATTGGAAATTTAGTCTTTTTGAGTTTTTAGCTTTTGAATTTGTTTTGTTTTTCCTTTTTCCTTAGTTTGGTCTTATGTGAATTGCCCAGGAGTGTAAAAAACTAAGTGTGTGGGAATTTGATAATCACATATTTTATACATTAATAAACCCTCATTTTTAGTCATTTACACTCTCTATGCACTTAATTGATTCAGCTTGATCATGTTTTATAAGTTTGAGCTCAAATTGGGCCTAATTGATTTTTTTTCCAGCATTAATGAGTTTTGACATTGTTTCTATATTTTGGCCATAACTTGAGTTCTAGATCTTTGATTTTGATGTTCTTTATATGCTAGGAAAGATGAAGAAAAGATCTACAAGTTTTTTGAAATGTCAATTTGGAAAATTCGGATATTTAAGTGGTCAAAGATAGCCTTGAAATTGGACCAGCGGTGTTGTCACGTATTTCTAGACATACCTTCACTATTTTGGGCATATCTCACTCATTTCAAGTCCAAATTAAGCATACGAGCACTCCTTAGAAAGCTTATTTCAGTGGCTATATGATGGGCTTGAGGTGGATTTGAAATTATGACAGAAATTACAATTAAGACTTGGGAATAATCCAGCTTGCAATTAGGTAGAAAAATGGAAATCATTGGCATAATTAATGGAAAGTGGGAGACACACTTTAGACACACTTTCATAATGGATGAAAGTGGTTGAACCACTTTCATAATGGAAATTTTGGGTGGATTGTGAGGAATAATGGAATCAGATTGTATTATGGGGGGGAGCTTATGCATTTTCGTTTGTTGGTATGTGTAGCCTAAGTTTGAAGAACTTTTCTTCTCCTTCTCTCTTCGTTACTTCATTTCCTCTATATTTCTTGAAGCTTCTCCAGTGGTGATGGCTATGGAGGGCTAAACTCCGTAATCAATTCAGATAATCTTGAAGAAATTGTGGTTTGGTTTCTTGAGATCATTGGTTCTGTTTGTGTTTGAATTGCGTTTGATTTCCTCTTCTTCTTCTTCTTCTTCTTCTTCTTCTTGATCTTGAATGCATGAATGGTGATTCTATTTATATTTGATTTGATTGGATCTTGATTTAAGATTGAGAATTGTGATGAAATTTATGATTGATTAATCTGAATTAATCATGAATTAAGAGGTTAGGTTACTGATTTGTGCCTAGGTTAATTGAGTTCGGTTCTTAAAATTAACACAGATCAAACATGAGTTGTGCAATTGCAAATTTATATTTTAATTGTTAATTGAATTCTAGATGATTGTCTAGTATGAATTTTGGATCTGATGCAGAGATTTCGGTTAGATCCAAGTTAACCATTCAAATGCACTCCAAATGTTTATTGAATGATCTATGATAGAATCAACCTAATTTCGGATAGATTTCTGAATTGATTGCTCTTTCAATTGAATTTCTCTTCTTAATTCTGTTAATTGCTTTGTTAGTTTTGTTTTCTGAGTTGTCAAACCCCTTTCCTAATTTTTGCTTGATCAGATCAAACAGCACTTACAATCCTTTGAGAAATGATCTGGTGTTGTTTCCTATGCTATAAGCCATGTGGATCTTGGTTACAATTTTCATTGAGTTTGGCACTCGTCAAGCGACTCTCAAGTGATGAGGTTATGAGACACATTACCCAGAGGAGTCTTCCAGAGTCTTTATCGAGGTTTTAGACCTTCGCACTCTGGGCCGCTGTGGAAGCCCATTGTATTGAGAGGACCTTGGGGGAGTATGAGAAGAAGTCGGCTGAGCAGTTGAAGGCGGTCGTGGTAGAAGGGAAACATAAGCTTGATCTAACCCTTAAGGACAAGGACGAAATGTAACACCCAAAAAATATATCTTTTATTTATTTCAGTTAACACTTAATTATTTTTACTGATTTTATTGAGTTTTATAATTTTTATGATTTTTGTGATTTTTTTGTGGAATTCTAATATTTTTGACTGTTTGTGGGCCTTGGGCGGACTTGAGGCGGATTCGAAAAAATAAAAAAAAATTTGAAGCCAGAAAATTTTAGACTGTCAACGTAGGGCTGAGGGATCTCACTTAACCCGAAACTGGAAACAGTTTTCAAAATTTTCTTTTACTGTATACCTTTCTGTTGTATTTAATGGACAATAAAAATACAATAGTTATTGTCCATTGGTTAATATCTACCAGAAAATATCTTAGGAAAACTTCAAGACTAAGCAAGGTTCTAGTCACTAAAATGGTTATGACAACTTTATTAAGAACCAATAGAAAGCCTAGTCAATATAAATGGTTATGACATCTTTATGTTATAAGCCAATAAGGAGCCTAGTCAATAAAAATGGTTATGACACCTTTAGCAAGAACTAATAGGAATTGAGAGCTTCCTTGTGAAGCTTACTTGGAGTCAATTTTTGGTGGCTTTCTCCATGTAACTCCACGGCCATGCAAGGCTAAAAGGAGACAAATTCATTCACTTAATGCACTTGGTCATCTTTTTATCACACATTCAATAAAGCTACACCAAAACGCTATCACCTTTTTCCTCCTTGAGTCTCACAACTATTAAGCCTCTAAAATAGCTAAAGTTGATTTAATTGTCACATTTCCAAGCTTTCATCTTTCTATTCAAAGAACCAACACAAAAAATCTCTCCATTTTCTCTCCAATATACCTCACGGCCAACACCCCCACATCCTACCTCCACTATTCTATAATTTTATACTACCTTATTTCTTGAATCCTTACCTAATCCTAAGACACTTTGTAGTGGAAGCCTTGATTAAAATCATCCATCTTCGAGGAGTTCTTCCAAAATACAAGTTCTAAGGTTTTAACGGTGAAGTTCATGGAAACTTCACTATTTATTTTCTTTTCATGCTCTAGGCCATATTTTGATCCATGGTCTTCCTATTCAAGCTTAGATGTTAATATATTTGTGTTTGCTTTTGTTTTAAAGAAACTCTTAGTGGTGGTGGAAACGTACAACAAGAAGTACAACAAGGAACTTTGGAGGATCATCTCCAAGGTAAGAGGGAGATTAACCTCATCAATCATGTGTTGGTGGTGAGGAATGGATTTGTGTGTGGTGAAAAATTCATAAGGATTTATTCACTTATTTGTTTAAGGCTTTCCATATTTATGATTGTTTGGTGATTGGTATGCTTATTACTTTGATAATATGCTTAAGTATGTGTCTATGATGCATGATGATTTTTGTATGTAATAAGATGTGATTTACATAACAAAGGAAAGTATGTTGGTTCGAAAGAACCATGGAGGTACATGGTCTCAAAATCATTTTTTAGGAGCAAAAGATTCTAAGTTATTGTACTAATCATGAATTAGATGATTTAGAAATCAAGAAAATTGGATTAAAGGTTTTTAAAATTAAAAATGAAATAGGAAGTGTTTAAATGATTAATTTTTTTGAAGAACAAAATGATTTGTGGCCAATACGCCAAGAATTAGTAGATTAGAACAAAAAGTATTTCTAAATATAATATTGAATGGATTAAAATAGCAAAAGATTTGAATTAAGGGATTTTGAGATATGAAAGTAAGAAAAACTTATTTTTGGAATTAATTAAATTAGTAGATTTAGTTTATAAATGACAAATAAATTGTTGACCTGAAGTTCACTAACGTATAGCTCACCCATTAGGTTTTGAAGCGCGTTAAGAAATTTTAAGCTAGAACAATTGATTTAAATCAATGAAAAAATAATTTTGTGAGAAATAGTATAAAATTTACAGAAAGGATTTCTTAAGTGAGAAAACGTGAAAAATGAAGTTAGAAATTGTATTAATTTTTGGAAAGTCTAAAATGATGTTTAAAATATTGAGAAATATTTTACGTAGTTGAAAAATGATGAAAAATATTTTACGCGACTTAAAAATGTGACTTTTAAGCTATGCGATTTCAATGACGTTGAAAAATCGTTACGCGATTTGGAAACATTTAAATATTTTTACGCAATTGAGAAAACGTCAGCAAATGGTTATGCAATTTGAAAACGTAACAAAAGTGTTACGCGATTATGAAAACGTGATAAAAGTATTGCGTAAATGAGAATACAGTAAAGTTGTTGTAAGGCTGATATACTGGACCTGAATGTATCAGTGATATTTTGTAATTGTATGAGCGGTTATATAATATCATTGATCTTATGATATTAGACAATTGTATAGGCAGTTGTTCTAATCTCGTTTGGGAACAATCTAATGATGAAATTGAGTTATGCATTAAGTTATCATGCATTGAATAGTATATAGCCGGTGGCTATTATGGCTTTTGTTGCTTAGGAGTGAATGAGAATCGAATAGTGAGATCTATGATGGATCTTAGGGGACCGTAAGGCGCGGTGATTCATAGTGATAATTGTTCACCTTATACACCTCTGGCCATGATGAACCGTTGCAATGCATTATGCGCCTGACAACACTATCTCTTTTCGCGCTTAGCATAGACTATCATTAAGGCTGGCAGATCTTCTAAGTCATTCATCTCTGAAATTGTGATTAGCTCCATGGAGTAGGAATTAGTTCAGTATGCATACACATGGTCAGTACACATATTGTTGTGGCATGGTCAATGTTCATATAGTGTGACATAATCATTTCATATATATTGATGATATTTGTTATGGTAAAACTATTACTGTTTATTTTACTATGATATATGTTTACTGGAATTATTTATGAATTGATAACATGAATATAATTGTGATATCTGTATGTATGGAATGACTTTGTCATTCATATCATTCTTTACTACCATACTATTAATGAAGGGGATCTCACCTCTTTGTTGTACTATTTTGTTATTTTTGTATTTTTAAAATTTGTATAGTAGATGAAGCGAGCTTCTTAGACTTGACTAGAGGCAATATTCTGAGTTCGGTGATGGCATCGAGGAGTGATCTTCCTAATTTCGATAGTGTACAGTTTTGTGGAGGAACAGATATTTGGCGCGTCGAGATGGATGCAGAACAGAATAAGTATGTTGAGTTTTCTCGATAATGTTATTACTGTGCTATTAAGTAGGACCCGTCATTGGGTTTCCTACTGTTTCTTTTGAGTCTGTAAGTTTTATGTTTACTGAATATTTGTTAAATATTAGGTGGTGTCTGTTATGTGAGTCTTAATTAATTCAATTTGTTTTTAAATATTACCTACAACTATGATAAATTTATATTTTCATCAATAAAGAAGTTTTAACTCGTATTTTAAATAATCAAATCTTTTATAATTTAATTTAACCTTCTTTTGTTGAGTCGAAAAATGTGGCACCTGAAGGAGGGTGTTACATTAGTTGGTATCAGAGCACGGTTAGAGTCTTTCAGGGTTTTGTGGTTAGGTTTGTCTTATTTTTATTGTGTGTTTCTCTGTGTTTGGATTTCGAAAGGAGACAATATTGCTTGAAATGGTTACTTTGGTATCCATTGTATTTTAAATTGTCTGTCTTTGAAAAAAGGAGATGGTTCATGGTAGACGTGGACGTATGGAAACAAGACATAATGTTGACGATATGACTACAATTGTGGAAAGGATACGGAGAACGACCAATGTGATTGTACGAAAAAATCAGAGTCTCGTTCAACAACAAGAACTGGAAGTCGAGGTTCTGAATCTGCTGGAGGAGAGTCAGTTTTGGGGTAACTTTGGACTACTTAGATTCCAAAGGAGGAATAATAGAAAGGTTAATCAATTTAAACAAAAAATGTATTTGCAATCACTGGGAAGTCAACAATAGCAACAGTCATGTAGAGGAAGTGCTGGTAGCAGTAAATCAAGTCAGAAGGCGACACCTTTACAAGTATGTATGAAGTGTGGAAAGGGTCACGCAACAAAGCATTGTACAATCAAGGGAGTGGTCTGTTTCAAGTGTGAAAAATCCAAACACATTTCTAGGAATTGTACTTCACCAAAGACGAAACCTTCTATTCGTAATAAACATATTTCAAAATCTCACGTAGAAGGAAGAGTCGATAATCCAAGTGAAGCGAAAACATCCCAGACTGAAGACTTAAACAAGGGAGATTGTGCCACAAGAAGTGATCCTTTAATTATGCTGTATAATTTTGGAGGTAACCCATTTCTTTATGGTATATGACTATGTGGGTCAATTAGAGTTATTTGTGTCTTCATTATCTTTTGACCTAGTTATCTCTACTCTATTACAAAAACTTCTTGTTGAATATTCAAGTTGCTTAAACTATCCTGTGTCTATCAAAGATTGAATCTTTTCTGTTGAGTTGATTTGTTTATCTTTTTTTTTTCAAAATAGATATAATCTTAAAAATGGATTGGTTATTTTCCAACGATATTCTTTTAGATTGTTCTAATAAGACTATTTTTCAGAAGCGTTATGGGCATTATGAGTATCTTGTGATGCCATTCGAAGTGACGAATGCTCCATCCATATTCATGGATTACATGAATAGGATCTTTCGTCCATATATAGACAGATTTGTTATTGTCTTTATTGATAACATTCTGATCTATTCTCGAAATCTGGAGGAGCAAGCTGAATATCTCAGTATAGTTCTTCAGATTTTGAGGGAAAAGAAGTTGTTTGCAAAGCTATCAAAGTGTGAATTCTGGTAGGAAGAAGTCTAATTTTTTTTGGTCATGTGATTTCCAAGGAAGGAATTTATGTGGATCCATCAAAAGTGGAAACGGTTATTCAATGGGAAAGACCGAAGATGGTAACGAAAATCCGTAGTTTCATCGGATTAGCCGGTAACTATTAGAGGTTTGTTGAGGGGCTTTCCTAAGATCGCAGGACCTCTCACCCATCTTAGGCAGAAGAATTAACCGTTTACATGGACTGATGCATGCAAAGAGAGTTTTCAAGAGTTGAAGAGATGATTGACTACTTCACCGGTACTGATTCTACCTAATCTTGATAAACCTTTTAATGTGTGTAACACCCCAACTTTTGAGTTAAGTATGATATTATCCTGTGTAACACCCCTTGATCTAATAACTACGGCACAATCGTCATTGTACCACAGTCACTAAATCCAGGCGTGTCATAGTCTCAAAATAGTAATTTTAAAAATTTCCATTATATATGAATAGAAAATACGAGCCTCGAATGATATTGTATATTTAGTTTCCAACCATTAAAGTACAACCACTAAAGAAAACATATTTCATATATAACATATTCATCCTTAACACAAAGCACTGACAACACTAAATATAGTACTTACATATTCAAATAAAATATAGTGAGTACTAAAGCACAAAAGGGGAAAGTAGTAACCTTGGGATAGGTACTACTAGCAGACAAAGTCGCGACCCCATATATAGGTGATGCTCGGAGTCCCAATCGACATGTCAGGCATCAATGCCTCTGTGAAGTTGCACCCATGCGTAATCGAAAAAATCTCGTCCAGACACCATATCGAAAAAAAAAAATGAATCAACTCAATCCAATTAGTAGGGGTGTGGTCCCTCGTCTCCTTCCTCACGATCTTTTAACAAATATATATATAACAGAAATACAAGGATACAAGAAAGAGGTGAGACATCTTACTTACATTACCAATTATGGTAGTAAAGAAACAGAACGGCGCAAAGCACCCACATAGCAGAGCAATAACATTTAAGCAACAGTAATCACATACGGTAAAAGAAAACAACATCAGAATCTCATATAATGAACAATTAAAACATTTCAGATAATCATGACATCAAAAACACAATAGTATAATCATCATATAAATGAGTGTCAAATGATATGCCAACTCACAATGCATGTGTACTTGGTACCAAGATTTTCTATTCCATTTCAAAGATGAACGTTCCAGAAGATCTATCTCCCTTATTGACAGTCTTTGGGACCATGAAGTGAATAGTGCTTATCGGTTCCTCGTCAGTGCGTTGCAATCGGATTTATAGCCAAGGGTATACAATGTGACAAAATAGGTCACTAGAGGGATCACCGCGCCTTGACACACCTAGAGATCCTTCCACAGGATCGCACTATAATCAATTCTTGTTCATTTACCACAAAAAGAATGGTGATTTATTGGGCCCGTAATGCGTGCAATCAACTTTCACCGTGTCTTACGCCCCTCAAAGATCCATCACAGATCACACTATTAATTTTTCATTCATTCACCGAGTAAAGAATAGTGATTTATCGGGCCCATAATGTGTGTAATTAGTATACACCGCGCCTTACGCCCCCCCATAGATCCTTCCACTGGATCTCACTTATTCAATTCTCATTCATAAGCTCATACAGCCTTTTAATAGTCATTGACTGAGCAAATATTCAATGCATGTTGACTCAATGCATACTCATAGGCTCATCCAGCCTTTTAACAATCATTGACTGAGCAAATGTTTAATGCATGTTGACTCCATGCACAATCATGTATATCCAGCAATAATGATATATTTTCCATAATATGCCACAATTTGGCCAAGTTAGATATCAACATGTTCACATATATTTCACATTACACATTTTCCATAATATGCCACAATTTGGCCAATTTATGCATTAACAGAGTTTTAGTCCCAAACACAGACCCACAATAGCCTAGTATTAAATTCTCAAGAGCAATAGCACACTTAAAAATTACTCGAAGGTTTTACAAACCTCACCACTCTCTTGTTCTTCCCTTATGTTCAAAATCACTCCAATCTGTAGGATAAAGTCTTTTTCCTTTAATCTTTCCATTACAGTTATTAATTCCTTAACACCTATTCACTTAAGTTCCAATATCTCCAAAGATGCACTAAGGCATCATTTGAACCCCTAAGTTTTCTCTAAAAACCGTGGCCTCCCTAAGTCTTCAAAATCCCAATTCCTTTCCATTTCATGCACTAGTCTCTTGATACCTAGTCACTTAAATTTTATTTCACAACAATTTAATCCAATCCCTTAGGACCCATGGCCAAATCTGTGGCCTCACTTTAGGGTATTAAACCTTTAAAATTTTCCATCCATTAATTCTAATATTTAGTTACATAAGCTTCATTTTATTTGTACTTAAAACCAATTTATATCTCAAAACCCTAGTCAAAACCGTGGCCTCACATTAGGGTAGGAAACTTCAAATTTTCCATTTAACCCTAATATGATCAAGCATTTTCAACACATCCAATACATTCAAGATCACCATTCAAGCATTAATCCAAATCAAGAATACATAAGCATGCAAAATCACCAAAATAAAGTAAGCATACAATTATGGATTTCTCCATCAAACAATCACACAAGGTCTCTTCACCACCAAGATAGGTTGAAGAGGATTATCTCCCTCTTACCTCTTGAAGACAACACAAGGAAGCAAGCCTCTTGGTCCCTTGTGGGGATTTTCGTACTACACCTTCAAGGAAACCCTATGGACATCAAAACTCATCAAAATCATCATCAAAGCTTAGAAAAGGAACCCTTGATCACCTAAGAGATCAAGGATTACGAAAATGAGGAGAAAAGGTAGAAAAGCTATTGACTTTACCTTAAAGTTTCCAACTTTGAAGCTTGATAGATCCAAAACGAAAATGGACTATTTTAGTGATGGTCACAACATAAAATTTGTGGTGTCCCGGGGCCGACGAGGGCGGGGAGTGGACGTTGGTGTAAGAGAAGCACGTACAAGAAGCGACTCCTGGCAGGCTTCTAGGCGAAGGGTGTAACACCCCGAGAATTTGTATTTTATTTGTTTTGGTCGATTCATAATTATTTTGAGCAATCCGACTCGACTTATGTGGATTTTATATTTTTTGTGATTTTTAGGAATTTTTTGGAGTTTTTACGTTTTTGATTATTTTAATATTATTTTTGGGTTGTATATAAGCCTTCGTATTTTATTTCTTTCTCTCAATCCTTAATTATTTTTACTAATCTGATTTGATTTTCATGAATTTCACAATTGTTATGATTTTTGTGAATTTTAAATATTTTAAATATTTGAATATTTTAATATATTTTAGATATTTTAAGATATTTTGAATATTTTATTATATTTTAGATATTTTGAGATATTTTGAATATTTTAATATATATTTGAGATATTTTGAGATATTTTGAATATTATATTATATTTTTGATATTTTGGTATATTTTGAATATTTAATATATTTCTGATATTTTGGGCCATATGCGGGCCCGGGGCAGGCCCGAAAAAATAAAAAATTTTATTAGCCAGAAAGTTTTGTACTGTTGATTCGGAGCCAGGGGATCTTACTAAACCTGAAACTGGAAATAGTTTTTAAAGTTTTGTTTTTCTATGATTTTATCTGACAAATAAAATCAGGGTATGTTTTATTATCCATTGGATAATATCTTCTGAAAAAATATTTGGTGGATGATTCTAGACGCAAGCCTAGTCACCCACTCTAGAATATTCAAGACGATGACTCATCATTTGGTGACTCACCTAGATGACTAGCCTAGTGACTCACATGTTCTAGCTTGTTCTAGACGACTCTAGAAAACGTCTCGTCACGCGCCTAGTCATCAAGTGCTTTACACGTGAACCAATAAGGAGTCGGTCAAAATTGGTGGCTGTGACTCATCGCGAAAGGACTAATAGAAGCTCGACACGTGGCGTGACACCTCAACACCTGTGACCCAGCATATTCGGGAAGCTTCCAAAAGCGATGACTCGCCATGTTCTAAAATGTTGACTCGCCACATTCTAGAAGCTTGCAGAAGCACTGACTCGCCATGTGACTCACCGCAGTGAGTCACATGCTCCAGAAGGTTCTATGCTGACTCAGCTGGTGACTCAGCTAGTACTCGCCATGCTGACTCACCTGTTCTAGAAATTTCTACGCTAACTCATCATGCTGACTCATCATAGTGAGTCACATGTTCTAGAAACTTCTCTTTGATGACTCACTCTGTGACTCATCAAGGGCAATTAGCAGAAAAATGATCAACAATAGTTGCTACTCAGCTAGAACAAGAGAAAAATTTAGGTATATTTTATTATCCATTGGACAATAGACACTGACTTTATAAGCAGTAATTATTATTCATTGCTTACAGTATACTGAAAAATATCTTAAGCCTTCATCTTTTTCATGAAGTCTATAAATAGGAGGGCTTTGGTTCATTTTCAACTTTGGCAAGAAGCTCTCACCCTTTTCTCTCCTTGTGTTCCACGGCCAAACACTCTTGGAGGCCAAAACTCTACACTTGCTCATCTTTTATTCATCTCCATCCAAGAAGCCAAAAGCTATGCACCAAACTCTCTCACTTTTATGCAAATTTTCTCATCCTTTCTCTTCACTAAACCCACGGCTATGGCTACTTGGAAGACCAAGTTCTATACTTAGTTCATCTTTGTCTCAATTTCACCAAGAACCAAGAACAAGCAACAAAAACTCTCTCACTTTCTCTCCCTCCCTAGATTCGGCCAAGCACCAAGAGCTACTCTCCAAACTTCTATAATTCCTACCAATATCATTTCTTGAATCCTCTCATTAATCCAAGACACTTGCATGTTGGGAATTTCTCAAGATTCATTTATCTTCACCTTCCCATCAAGCAAAGAATACAAAAACTCTTACCTTTCTCTCTCACAAAGCTCATGGCCAACCGCCACAGAATCACCTTCCAAGCTTCAATAATTCTAAACAACCTTAGATCTTGAATCTCCATGCAATTCTAAGGAACTTTCATGTTGAGACCATCTTCCAAATCATCCATCTTCAAGCATTTTTTCTAAGATCTAAGTTTGAAGAATAAAGGGTGAAATTCTTGATATCCTCTTCTAATCATAGATTCAAATTTCTAAACCATATTTTGATCTATGTTTTTTTTTTTATTTAAGCCTTAGATATTAATATTTCACGTTTTCTTTGATTTTCAAGAAAGCACTTGGTGGTTGAAGTTCTTCTTGAAAGAGACAACAAGAGGACATACAAGGAGCTTTGGAGGTTTCACCAAGAGGTAAGAGGGAGATTACCCTCATCAACCATGTATTGGTGGTGAGGAATGGATGTGTTTGTGGTGAAGAATCCATCAAGATTTATTCACTTGGTTGTTTAAAGTTTTTCTATTTGTGATTGATTTTGTGTGCAAGCATGTCAATAGCTTTAAAATATATGGTATGTGTTTTATGATTGCTTCAATATATGGTATGTATACATAGATGCATGATAATCATTATAGGATGTGAATAACATGTAAGGTTTGCATGAGTGTTCCAATGAATACAACATAGAGACGGCTTCACCATGAAAAAGAGGACCAAAATGTTCTCAACCATTTTCTAAAAGAATGACCTAAATGATTTAATTGGATTAATGGATTTTTCAATGATTTAGAGGATGGAAAATAATTTTAAGATGAATTATAAGGACATGTAGAATTTCGGCCAACATGCCATATACCTTTGATCCAAAATTATTTTCTAACTATAGACTAGATGATCTAATAAAAATAAATTAGATTAAGAGTTTTACAAGAGATTAAATGCATAGAAATAATTAGGGATGAATTATAAAGCATAGAATGATTTTTGGCCAACATGCCTACTTATGATGTTTTTAATCCAAAACTATTTTTAAAGTGTGGACTTAGGTAATTAATTTAATGAGAACTTAATTAAATAGATTTTTGATAAACAGTGGAAAGTAATTTAATTTTTAGAGTTAAATCAGTGAATTTAAGTAATGGTATAAATACTTGAAAGGTACTAACATATAGTTCACTCATTGAGTTTTGAAACGCGTTAGCAAATTTGGAGATGTAATTATTAGTTTTGATTAAGAGAAGTAAATTTTTGATGGAAACGTAGAAAATATCACTTAATGAAATTTCTAGACAAAATGTTATCAAAATTAATTAAAAATGAACTAATAATAGAGAAAGTTTCAATATAAAATTTGAATGTAAAGAAAATATTATACGTAGTTGAGAAATACTAGAAATAACTTACGTATATTTTAAAATAATAATTTTAAGCTACACGATTTAGAAAATGATTTAAAAATACTATGCGATATTTAAAATGTTGAAAAAATATTTACGTGATTTAAAAATATTTTGAAAAAGGTGACGCAATTGTGAAAACATAATAAAATTTCTACGCGATTAATTGGAACAGTGAGTTTTGCTGTCGGGCCAAAGTGGTGGACCCGGACATGTTGAGATATGGTACTATCAAGTGGAGACGTACTATATTTGAGAATATTGAGATTGGGGGTGTTTTTGTAAATATGGTGACATTTTGAGACTAAGGGTAATTCTGTAATTATAGTTCTTATTCATGCATTGAGAGTCGTGTCAATTTGGTTGATATTGGCGATTGATTGACGAGATGAATTACACTGTGTTGTCGGTGTGATAAGCGTAGTGTGGTTCATCGAGTGGACTTGGAGGCATTAGTGTGCGGAGTATTCCACATGTGGACAGTTGGTAGCTCCTCTGGGCTGTGGTAACTGACAACACACTAATAATCTCGACATGCACTATTCTTAATCAAGATCTTGGGGAGACTGTTTAGTACAATGCCTGTAGTGCACGACGTGTTTGGACTGTGTACTACTACATGATGTGTTGGACTGTGGGCTATAGACACGACGTTGGACAATGTAATAGTTTGGTTGGGCAGCCTGAGGTACTGACAGATCTTTTCGGATCATTCTCTCTGATGTCTGTGTTTAGCTCCATGGAGTAGGAATGAGTCTGTGTATATTTGCATATATGGTCTGCATCTTAATGTGGTTATTTATATTCAATGTTGAGATATTATGTATGATGTGTTAATGTGAGTTATTTTGCATGATGTGACTATATGGTTTATTGTATCAATTGTTATATCTGTTATGGTAATATTATTGTTGTTCATTTTATTACAATATATGTTTATTGGAATTATTTGTAAATTGATAACATGATTATATTTGTGATATCTGTGTGTATGGAATGACTTTGTCATTCGTATCATTCTTTCTTCTTGGAAATCTTGGTATTGGTGAAAGGGGATCTCACCTTTTTGCTGTATTGCTTTGTTGTGTTTGTATTGTTAAATTCGTATAGTAGGTGAAACGAGTTTCTTAGACTTATTGGAGGCGATGTTCTAAGATCGGTGACGACGTAGAGGAGTGATCTTCTAAGTTTTCAACAGTGAGCAGTTTGATGGAAAAACGGAACAAGTATGTTGAGTTTTGTCGTTAGTGTTGTTACCGTACTATTATGTAGGACTCATTATTAGGTTTACTACTGTTTCTGGAGTCTGTAAGTTATGTTTTAAATGTTGTTGAATATTATGTGGTATTAGTATAATGTGTATTAATCAGTTCAATTTATTTTCTATATTACTTATATATTTGGTAAGTTTATATTGGCAACAAAAAGAAAATTTTATAATCCATATTTTATAACTCAAAGCTTTTATGAAATGATTTTCAGGTTTTTAAGTTTTTAGTCGAAAATGTAATGCCCTACGGAAGGTGAATGAGAAGGATTCAGAGACTGTGTAGGTATGGGACTGCATAGTTGAGGATGACTTAAAGGAATTGATTAGGCGTAACCATATCAACAAGTTGCAACTTCTTTTCGGGAGCCTAGAACATAAAAACTCCGTGGTTAAGCATGCTTGACCTACAATTGTGGGATGGGTGACCTCCTGGGAAGTTTCCTAGGATGCGTGTGAGTGAAGACAAAGCACGCTGAAAAGACTCATGTTGGTTTGTGGAGACACTCATTAATCCTGCAGGCAGTCCTAAGATGTTACAAATGGTATCAAAGACGGGACCTCTCCCAGTACGGTGTGGTTCGGGGACGAACCAAGCGGAAGTTGGTGGGCATGTGGTGTCCCAGGGCCGACGAGGGCAGGGAGTGGACGCCGGTGTAAGAGAAGCACGTACAAGGAGCAACTCCTAACGGGCTTCTAGGTGAAGGGTCCCTTGAATGAACTGAATACGCACCGGAATGAGAGGGATTCAGAGACTGTGCAGGTATGGGACTGCATAGTTGAGGATAGTTTAAAGGAATTAATTAGGCGTAGCCATATCAACAAGTTGCAACTTCTTTTTGGGAGCCTAGAACATAAGAACTTCGTGGTTAAGCGTGCTTGACCTGGAGCAATTATGGGATGGGTGACCTCCTGGGAAGTTTCCTAGGATGCATGTGGTAAGGACAAAGCACGCTAAAAAGACTCGTATTGGTTTGTAGAGATACTCATCAATCCTGCAGGCTGTCCCAAGATGTTACAAAAGTTACTTAGAATGATGTCTAGATTCAAGATCAAGGGTTGGTTTAATGAAAAAGCTTGGATGGCCAATAATGGTGGTTTTGGCCATGGAAGAAGGGAGAAAATGGAGAGGAAAGGTTGAGTTTTTGAAGATGACTCCAACTAGAAAAGTGTTTAGAATGTAATGGAGATCAAGGAAATGTGGTTACTTGAAATTTTTGCTATGGTGGAGGTGGATGGAGATGGTGGTGCCGTGGAGGGGGTGAAGGAAAGGAGAAAAGAGAAAACTTGAAGAAGAATGAGAGAAGAGAGAAAATGGAGAGAGAATGTGTCTTGAAAGCTTTTGAAAGTAAGAATGGAAGTGGTAAAATGAAGAAGCAAACATTGGCTCCCCTAACCATGGAGCATTGTCGTGGAGTAGAGAGAACATGGAGAAGATGAAGTTTGAGAGAAAATGAGAAGAGAGAAAATATTAGAGAGAGAAAGCGATAGTAAAGTGATTTGAAGTGAAATGTGTAATTAGGTGTATTTTGTATAAGTGTGTGAGTTAAATTGTGTGGCCACAAAGAGCCCTCAAAATGTTTGGTGGAGAGGAGGAGAGAGGAATTGGCTTCTTGAAGAAGCCAATAGGAAGGTGCAAGGAAGCTTCCTCCAAGCTTCTCCAACAAGCCAAAGAGGAAAGTGCTAGGAAGCTTCCTCCTTTAGAAAAGTCAAAGTGATGTCATGGTGATGATGTCACCATGGTGATGTCATTAAAGTGTTCTCTAAACTGTGACTAACACTGTATCGGATTTATTATCAATGGACAGAAATCACAATTAACAAAAACTGAGATTTATTGTCCAATGGATAATAAAATTATTCTGTGATTTTTATTTATCAGATAAAATCTCAAAAAACGTGAAACCTCGTAAACTATGTCTGGCCTCGGGTTTAGTAAGATCCCCTGTCGACGTTTCCACAGTTCAAGGTTCTCAGGAAAAATATCTCATTTTCCCGACTCCGCTTAGTACACACGTAAAATGAGAAATAATATTAAAATATTTCACATTTTCAGAAAAATCTAAAAAAATTCACAAAAATCATAAATATTATAAAACGACTACTTATCATAAAATTATAAATTTTTGGGATGTTACATCTTGATTGTACTGTTTTATGTTTTCTGTGAGTTATAAATAGAATTTGACTATTTCGTTATTATATTTGATCATTGTATGTGATTTGCTCCGAGTCTAGGAAATAATAATTTTCTAGCCGAAAAAATCTTATTTTAATTATTTGGAGCTGAGGGATCTTACTAAACCCAATTCTGAATGATACGTGTATTAATCTTTTAATTTTTAAGTTTTAACTGTGCAATAAAATAATTTTATATTATTATAACATTATTTTATTTGACAGTACCTACTATCTTAAAAACAGTAGAAATCTGCTCCAAAATGACCATAGACCCAGAAAAGTCCGTAGGACCTGCGTTTAGAGAAGGAGTCAATGTTTCTGGCTAGAGTAAATCCTAAACCAATGAGAGCTAGTCAACAATAGTGGCTTAAAAATTCTAGACCAATAGAAATCAAGTCCACAAAAGTGGTTGGACTTGTTAAGATTAAACTATAAAGCTTAACCAAGTTAGCTTAAACCTAACTAAGTTAGTATAGGAAGCTTGTTTAGTAACTAAGTGAAGGAAACCTAGTTAGCTATCTATTTAAGTTTTAGTTAGAGAAGGTTCTAGAGAAATCTAGGAGATGGTTAGTCATCCTAGCTAACTAAATAGCTAGCTAAGTAACTAAGCAAACTAACTAAGTGTACCTAAGTGTAACTAGATTGCATGAATGAAGCACAAACTTGGTTTGCTCTCCATTAGGGCCATTCGGCCAAGACTTTCAAGAAGGCCTAGTCACTTGGTGACTTGGTTTTTCTACACCAATTAGGAACAAGCTTGGAGCCAAAGCCTTTGTTATCCACCCTTGATCACATCTAAGGCCAATAGGTGTTAGGAGAAGTCAAACAAAGTGGCCACCTCCCTTAATGAAGCGCATGGCCATAAGCTAGGTTAGGAGACCATTTTACTTCATTCTTCATCTTTGCTATCTGATAATCACATATTTTATTCATTAAGAAACCCTTATGTTTAGTCATTTACACTCTCCATATTCTTAATTGATTGAGTTTGGTATGATTTTGTGAGTTTGAGCTCAAATTGGTCCTAATTGAATATTTTCAACATTATTGAGATTTGACATTATTTCTGTATTTTGGCCATAACTTGAGTTCCTAATATCTGATGAACATGAATTTTACCTTGTAGGAAAGTTAAGAGGAAGCTCTACAACTTTGATGAAGAGCTCGAAGTCCCAAAAAGATGTCTAAAGGACCTAAGTTTACATGGAAGTCAGAATACAGGTTCTGTCAGTAGAATCCGAACAGTGTGCACTCATAAAATCATATCTCAAGATGTAATAATAAAGATGGGCTCAAATTTGGATAGTGGATAGTCAAGATCCAAATAAACAACTTTCATGAAGAACACATTTTGAACAAAGGAATTCTAGTAGGTCATTTTGAGCTTGCAAGTCGGAACAGAGGAGCTGAAGTTGGGTTTGAGCAACCTATGGTATTTGGGACATATCTTGGGTTGAAGGAAGCCAAATTGGACGAACCAGCTATCCATTTTATAGCCAAGACAAGGATCTACAACTTTCATGAAGAGAACTTTTCGTGGATCTGAAGTATAGTTGGTCATTTTTGGCTTCCAAGTCAGACACGAAATTTTCGTCCTCAACCACCCACTCATCCATCCACTAATCCACTCATCCACCCACTAATCCACTCATCCACTCATCCACTCATCCACTCATCCACTAATCCACCCACTCATCCAATCATACACTAATCCAACCACTTAACCACTCCACCCACTCATCCACTAATCAACCCACTCATCCACCCACTCACCCATTCATGTCCATAATTTCCCACTCACCAAAAGTCCTTTGGTATTTTCCACTCAACCAACCCACTTAACCATTCCACTCACTCATCCACTAAACCAATCCACTAAACCAACCCACTCAACCATTCCACTCAAACACTCCACTCACTCACCCACTCATCCACTCACTCCCCTTTGTCATTTTGTTACCCTAGACTTCTATAAAAGGCACCATTGGTTATCATTTCTTTCATGTATTCTCCTTCATTTCTCTCTAAGTTTCTTCTTGTTTCTTCATAGTTTCTCATAGTTTTGTATATTTTGATGCTCCCCTTCATGGTATAGTTTTGTATATTTTGATGCTCCCCTTCATGGTAATGGAGGGCTAAGCTACTTTGGGTCAATTTAGAACTCTTGAAGAGATTGTGATTTGGATTCTTGAGACCTTGGTTATGCATTGTATTTGATTTGTAATTGAATTTCTCGTTTCTTCTTCTTTCTTCTTCTTCTTGATCTTAAATGCATGAATGGTGATTCTATTTATGTTGATTTGATTTGATCTTGGTTTAAGATTAAGATTTGTGATGAAACTTAGAACTAATTGATCTAAACTAATCACATAAATGAAGATTGAGATTTGTGATGAAACTTAGAACTAATTGATCTAAACTAATCACATAAATGAAGATTGAGATTTGTGATGAAACTTAGCACTGATTGATCTAAATTAATCACAGAATTGAAGAGGTTAGGTTACTGATTTGTGCCTAAGTTAATTGAATTCGGTACTTGAAATTAACATAGATTTTCATGAATGGTGCGATTGCGGATTTGTGTTTATCACTTGTTAATTGAATTCTAGACGATCGTCTAGTATGAATTTTGGATTTGATGCAGAGATCTCGGTTAGATCCAAATTAACAATTCAATTGCGCTTCAAGTGTTTTATGAAGGGTCTATGATTGAATCTACCCAATCTTGGATAGGTTTCTAAATTGACTACTCTTTAATTGTCATTTCTTCCGTTAATTTTGTTAAGTATGATCTTAAACTGTCTAACCCCCCTTTGCTAACTTTCACTTGATTTGATTAAATTGCATCTATAATCTTCATCGAGATGATCCGGTGTTGTCACTGTGCTACAAGCTTAGGTAATAACTTCGGTTATAATTTTGACTGAGTTCGGCGCTCGTCAAAATTTTAGCGCCGTTGCCTGGGGATTAGTAAGTGTAATCTTTTCATTTGAAGTGTTTTTACTAACTTTTGCTTTTTATTAATTTTTCTAACATTTTTAACCATTATCTAGTGTATTTTGCTTATTTATTTATTTTTGTGTGATGCATGACTAGGTCTGAGCCTGATAACTTGGTTGACTTTGATCCTGAGATTGATAGAACCTTGCATAGGTTAATTAGAGCTCGTAAGCTAAGTGCAAGAATTGCTTCTGAATTTGATCTTAATATTGAGAGTGAACTTGAGATCTTGAATAATTCTGAAACCATGGCTGATAACATGCAAAATAGAACTCTTAAGGAACTTGTTGTTCCTGATATAACTAACCAGTCTTTGTGTATTCAATACCCAGATCTTGATGCTGATTTTGAGTTAAAATCTGGATTGATACATTTGTTGCCCAAGTTTCACGATTTTGCAGGTGAGGATCCCCATAAGCATCTAAAGGAGTTCCATGTGGTTTGTTCAACCATGAAACCACATGGGATCTCAAAAGAGCACATCAAGCTGAGGGCATTTCCTTTCTCACTTCCGATACTGACCAAGGATTGGTTATTTTATCTTTCACCAGGTTCGGTAACAAGTTGGTGACATGAAGCGGTTGTTCTTAGAGAAATTTTTCCTCGCCTCTAGAGCTGCCGCCATCGAAAAGATATATGTGGCATAAGACAAATGACAGGAGAGACCTTGCATGAATATTGGGAAAGATTCAAGAAGCGTGCTCGAGTTGTCCCCACCACCAAATCACCGATCAACTCTTAATTCAATATTTCTATGAAGGCTTCCGCCAAATGACGAAGCATGGTGGATGTTGCCTCCTGGAGGAGCCTTAGTAGACAAGACCCCTGTGAGGCGAGAGATTTGATAGCAAACATGGCAGCCAACACCCAACAATTTGGCACACGAATTATTACCTCAACCGGAGGAGTCAATGAAATTCAATCGTCTCATGTAGACCAACAGAGAATGGAACACGAGACTTGATGAATTGACTTCTTTGGTGAGGCGTTAGCAATGGGACAACAAGCACCAATGCAGATGGCTGCAATGTGTGTGTGGCATTTGCTCTTGTTCATCTCATCCTACTGATGCATGCCCTACACTTCAGGATGGTGGTTCTATTTTTCCAGAACAATCTGTTGCAGCAGCTGGTATTTTTCCTGGTAGACCCTAATATCAGCAA
Organism: Ormosia emarginata; assembly: GCA_029884605.1. NCBI lineage: Eukaryota > Viridiplantae > Streptophyta > Magnoliopsida > Fabales > Fabaceae > Ormosia > Ormosia emarginata. The sequence goes on from JAQQTP010000074.1 coordinate 1,017,598, forward strand.
TCACAGCAGCAGCCCAGATATGATCCATTTTCTAATACCTATAACCCTGGCTGGAGGGACCATCCCAACTTGAGATATGGAAATTATGGTCAACCACAACAATAGCCCTACCAACAGCAGCAACCACAGTTTAGATACCAAGCTACAGGCCCTAGCAACAAGTACCAACCACCTGCATTTAGGCAAGCACAACCTGCACCGCCACCCATGCAGCAGCCCCTCCAGCTACCTGTTCCAGCAGCCACTCCAGCTGAGCCACCTTTCGAAGACTTGATGAAACAGTTTCAGCAGAATGTTAATGCCACCATCCGAATTTACAAACTCAAATTGGGCGAGATGGCAACCACTCGAGTGAGTGAAAAGTCAAGGGTCGAACCAATTGCCTTCACAAGCGGTCAACAACCCAAGAGGCAATATAAGTGCCATTAGCTTGAGAAGTGGCAGAGAAGTTTACGGTCCTACTCCACCACAACCTGAACTACAAGTGCAAGAACGAGGAAGGTGACCAGAAACAGAAGAAAGTGGATAGCTCAGTCCAAAAATCTATGACACAGAAGAAATGTGCAGAGAATTCAAATATGGCCATTCCACTACCTTTTCCAAATAGAGTCACACAGTCAAAGCAACTGCGCAAACAGAAATAGAAAGAGAAGTCATGGACACATTCAGGAAGGTGGAAATCAATATTCCCCTCCTTGATGCAATCAAGCAGATTCCCAAGTATGCCAAATTCCTCAAAGAGTTGTGTACTCACAAGAGAAGACTTAAGGGTACTGAGAAAATAAGCATGGGCAGAAATGTTTCTGCAATGATTCTACCAAGCATGCCACAAAAATGCAAAGATCCTGGAACTTTCACAATTCCTTGCACGATAGGTAACTCCAAATTTGAACATGCAATGCTAGATTTGGGTGCTTTGATTAATGTCATGCCTATGTCAATTTATCAATCCTTGAACATTGGCACTTTGCAACCTACTGGTATAGTGATTCAATTGGCAAATAGGACCACTGCTTATCCTGCAGGAGTACTAGAAGATGTGTTAGTTCGGGTGAATGAGCTAATTTTTCCAGCGGACTTCTATGTCTTGGACATGGAAGATGAGTCTTGAGCAAACCATGCTCCATTAATTCTAGGTTGACCGTTCCTCAAGACCGCCAAGACCAAGATAGATGTGCATGCTGGCACCCTTTCTATGGAGTTTGGCGATGATTTAGTACAGATTTAACATTTTTGATGCCATGAGACATCCCCAGAGGAGCATTCTGTTTTTCATATTGATGTGATTGAGAGATTTAGTTGATGATGTTTATCTTTGATTTATATTTTGAATTCCACGATATTCTTGACTTTCTCGGATTCTGTTTCTTGTGATACATGTGTTGCTTGTGATGTTGAGCCATGTGTTGCATGTCTTTGAGATTTATGCTTTGGTATGAGTGATGATGCAACCGCCGACTTAAATGATACCACATGTGAAAATAGAAGTCGAAGCGTGCTAAATTTAATGTTCTTTGAATTAGTTGTTTCAAATAGCTTGGTGCCTTCCATTGTACAGCCCCCATCCTTAGAGTTGAAGACTTTGCCAGACCATCTTAAATATGCATATTTAGGAGATGGTGAGAAGCTGCTAGTGATTGTTGCTAAGAATCTGCAACCTGAACAAGAAGAAAAATTGCTGCAGGTTTTGAGGCAGAATAAGCAAGCCATCAGATGGACACTTGCAGATATTCCTGGTATTTGTCCCTCCACATGCATGCATAGGATTTTATTTGGAGAGGATACGAAACCAGTAAGGCAACCCCAAAGGAGACTGAACCCCTTGATTCTAGATGTGGTGAAGAAGGAAGTGACCAAGCTACTTCAAGCTGGCATTATTTATCCCATATCAGACAGTAAATGGGTGAGCCCCGTGCAGGTTGTTCCCAAGAAATCTGGGGTCACAATAGTTGAGAATGAGAATAATGAACTTCTACCCACAAGAGTTCAGAACAGTTGGCGGGTTTGCATTGATTATAGGCGGCTTAACCAGGCTACCAGAAAAGATCATTTTCCGCTACCTTTCATTGATCAGATGTTGGAGAGGCTAGCTGGCAAGTCACATTATTATTTTCTGGATGGATATTCAGGTTATTTTCAGATTCATATAGCCCCAGAAGACCAAGAGAAGACTACTTTCACTTGTCCATTTGGCACATTTGCATATAGGAGGATGCCGTTTGGTCTGTGCAATGCTCCGGGCACCTTTCAAAGGTGTATGGTAAGTATCTTTTCTGACTTTTTAGAGGATTGCATGGATGTGTTTATGGATGATTTTATTGTCTATGGTTCTTCCTTTGATGCATGCCTGGATAGTCTGGCTCAGGTTTTACATAGATGCATTGAAACTAACCTTGTTCTGAATTTTGAGAAATGTCATTTCATGGTAGAATAAGGTATAGTTTTAGGACATGTAATATCTAGCAAGGGTATCGAGGTAGATCCTGCAAAAATAAATGTTATTTCATGCTTATCTTACCCCACATGCGTGCGGGAGGTTCGTTCTTTCCTTGGTCATGCAGGTTTCTATAGGCGGTTCATAAAGGATTTCAGCAAAATTGCTCTTCCACTATCCAACTTGCTACAAAAAGAAGTGGAGTTCCATTTTGACCAGAAATGCAAGGATGCCTTCAATCACTTGAAGCAAGCATTGACCAAGACACCTATCATCCAGCCACCAGATTGGACACTCCCATTTGAGCTCATGTGTGATGCCTCTAATTATGCTTTAGGAGCTGTTCTTGCACAAAGGGTCGACAAAATATCTCATGTCATCTCCTATGCTTCAAGAACTTTAGATCCTGCACAAGTCAACTACACCACCACTGAAAAGGAACTTTTAGCAATTGTTTTTGCTTTAGACAAATTTCGATCATATTTGCTTGGTTCTAGAGTGGTTGTGTTTTCAGATCATACAGCTCTGAAGTTTCTCCTGAAGAAGCTTGATGCAAAGCCTAGGTTGATTAGGTGGATTTTGCTCCTCCAAGAGTTCGATATTGAAATCTGTGATAAAAGTGGAGCAGAGAATTTAGTGGCTGATCACCTAAGCCGAATTGAAAAGGAGGCAGATACTTTTCCTATCCATGATGTCTTCCCTGATGAGCAGCTTTTCAAGCTGCAAGGTAACACTCCTTGGTTTCTTTGATTTGATAAATTTCTTAGTTCTTTGGTGTTTTCCCGCACATTTTATTAGGGCTCGATTGATAAATTGAAGAGTGAGTCAAAATATTATGTGTGGGATGACCCTTATCTGTGGAAATTTTGTAGTGACCAAGTCATTAGGAGATGTGTGCCTGATAATGAATTTCATTCTATTCTTAGCTTTTGTCATACACTTGCATGTGGCGGTCATTTTGGTTCCCAAAGGACTGCTAGGAAAGTTTTGGAATCTGGATTATATTGGCCCACTCTATTTCATGATGCATATGTGTTTTGTAAATCTTATTATCAATGCCAAAAAACAGGAAACACTTCTCGAAGGAATGAGATGCCCCAGAAATCCTTATTATTCTGTGAGATTTTTGATGTATGGGGTATTGATTTTATGGGACCCTTTCCTGTTTCTTTTGGTTTTGTTTACATTTTGCTAGCTGTTGATTATGTATCCAAGTGGGTGGAGGCGAAAGCTACTCGGACTGATGATTCCAAAGTTGTTGTGGATTTTGTTAGATCATAGATTTTCTGCAGGTTTGGAGTTAGAAGGCCATCATCAGTGATCGGGTTCACATTTTTGTAATCGAAGCATGGAAGCTTTGATGAAAAAGTATGGGGTCTTGCACAGAGTTTCTACACCTTACCATCCCCAAACTAATGGGCAAGCCGAGATTTCCAACAGGGAGATCAAACAGATACTCCAGAAGACAATTCAACCTAACAGAAAGGACTGGAGCAAGAGGCTTGAGGATGCTTTATGGGCTTACCGGACTGCTTATAAGACACCAATCGGGATGTCTCCGTATCGGATTATTTTTGGAAAAGCCTGCCACCTGCCGGTGGAAATTGAGCATCATGCATTTTGGGCAGTGAAAAGGTACAACTTGGACCTAGATCAAGCAGGTATGGAGAGGAAGCTGCAGCTGCAGCAATTGGAGGAGATCCGCTTGGAGGCTTATGAAAGTTCCAAACTCTATAAGGAGAAGACCAAAGCCTTCCATGATAAGTTGATTCTGAGGAAAACGTTTGAGATTGGTCAAAAAGTTCTCCTCTATAACTCCCGCCTCTGACTAATGCCTGGCAAATTAAGGTCTAGATGGGATGAACCATTTATTATTACTAAGGTTTTTCCTTCTGGTGCTGTTCAGATTAAAAGTGAGGCCACTGCCAAAGCTTTCATCGTAAATGGACACCGCCTCAAACAGTATCATGAACTTCTAAAGAATGCAGAAGTGGAGGTGATGAACCTTCTCCATCCGCATTATGAATGAAAAAAAATAAAAAAAACAAGAAAAAAAAAGAAAAAAAAAAAAAAAAAACAGTTGTGTGCCCGACAATGAGGTAGGTAGTGCCATTAAATTTTGTCACTCGGAAGCAAGTGGAGGTCACTTTTTCTTCAACGACAACAACTGCGAAAATCTTGCAGTATGGATTTTATTGGCCCACTTTATTCAAGGTCTGTTACACCTTTTGCAAAAGTTGCAGAAATTGGTCAAAAAGGTTCTGCTTTGAGATTATCATCTGCACCTACTCCTTAAAAAATTGAGATCCAGGTGGCGCGGTTCTTTTGCTGTCAAACACGTGTATCCTCTGGGGCCGTAGATATTGAGGATCCTAGGAATGGTAATGCGCTTAAAGTTAATGGACAAAGACTCAACCATTCCTGGAAAACCAAGTTCTTGAGTTCTTTGTGTTGCCGGTTAAGTAGCGGATACGGTACTCCGTGACTCTCAAGTCGGTTTATTTTTCAGTTTCCCAAAATAACTGAATCCTTCTTCTCCTTCAAAATGGATGTCATTCTTTCAAACCTGAGAAAACATTTTCCTTCTCTTCCTCAAAATGCTCTGAGAAAAATCTACAAAGTTCGATGTGAAAGATTGAGACTGTTAATGCACAAAGGTATGCCAGAAGATGTATGTTGCATAATTGAAGCAAAGGTCCGATTAGCAGGTGAGTCCTCAATTTCATTTGACTCATATATGCCCGGTCTTTGAAGAAGTTCATATTCTAAAAGGAGAAGAGCAAAAAGGTTACAAGTCTGTCACAAATGTGGACGATGGAACTGTAACAAGCGATGTCATACTTTGGGGATGGTTTCCGCAAATAGAGAAGATAAAATTTTCTTCATTAAGAATGGACTGAGTAAGGAGTCATTAGATGATATCTTATTGACTCTTGAGACACATTCTTGTGGATTGGTGCATCGTGAAATTCTTAAATTGTGGAATCTCTTCAAGGATGAAGAAAAACGCTACAGTCTTGGGAATCTGACTCTAAAAGACCCTGTTTTCCAATTTATAAGAAAATTGGATGGGAAGCTTATCCTCGACTCATAGAAGACGTTTAAGCCATTACTGGACGTTAAACCACAGGCAGATGTGAGCCATATCCACAAACAATCTGTATATATCATCTTCTTCTTCTTCTTCATGTCATCTCTAAAAAAAAAAAAACAAAAAAAAAAAAAAAAAAAAAAAAAAAAAAAATTATGTATACGTCTTAGGGTTGGCTTTGGTAACACACACCGTGAATGGGGAAATGCATGCATCCTGATCCAGCCTTCTTAATTGAAAAACAAAGAAGGTAGATTATATCCCACATGTGAAGCGACTAGTCGTATTATGGCCACTTGTCCCTTTTTGGGAGCCCTATGTTCTTATTTGGTCTTGAATGGGTCGAATCTTGGTCAACAATGCTTTGGCACAAAGAAAAAGAGCAGACTACCTCCATCCCAATCTTAAGTAAGTATGCACTCATCTTTCATCAAGTTTTTATAACAATTTCAAAAAAAAAAAAAAAAAGGACGTGATGTCTACTTGCACTCATGACGCACAAGATAAAGATACGCCATGGAAACCGTACATACTGGTATGTCATCATTTTCTATTTCTTTTATCTTTGTATCATTTTGTTGTATTTTGATTTTTGTACAGACGATCCTTTGAGCAGGGTCCTTCAGGGGTTTCTAGACTTCTTTACCTTGATGGTTTTCTTGAAGTCAAAAAAAAAAGAAAAAGAAAAAAAGATTCTGTGTTTCTTAATTTCAACCTTTTCTGACAACAACCAACCTACCCTTATAGGTGCAATTATTCCCCTTTCCATTCTTTTTCTTATTTAAACACTCCATTTTCCTTCAACTCAGAGACACTCAAAGGGAGGAAGAGTATAGAATGGGGGCTTCTATTCGTAACCTAAAAAATGTCTGTGTTTTTTGTGGGTCGAGTTATGGGAAGGGATTAGAGTTTGTAAACGCAGCTAGCACTCTTGGTCGATCACTTGCTGCGAGGAATATTCATCTTGTATATGGGGGAGGTTGCCGTGGGTTAATGGGGGCTATATCACTTGCTGCATATGTAAGAGACAGTCAGGTTTTAGGTGTCATTCCTGAACCTTTAGCTCAACAGAACATCAATGGAAAGACAATTGGAGAGGAACTTAAAGTATCATCAATGCATGAACGAATGAAGATAATGCTTGAAAACTCTGATGCATTCATTGCCTTACCAGGTGGTTTTGGTACTTTGGAAGAGATTTTTCAAATTGTCTCTTGGGCTGAACTGAACATCCACCATAAACCCATTGGTTTGTTGAATGTTAATAATTTCTTTGATCTTTTGTTATTTTTTCTTGACAAAGTTGTGGAACACGTAAATTTATCACTCCTTCGGCAAGACAACTTCTTATCTCTCGCCTCCACTATTGATGAGCTCATTGATAAATTAGAAGCTTTTGAGTATGTACATGATAAGGTATTAGCTCGATCGATTGGTCAACAGGAAGCAGCGAAGGAAGTAACAAAAAAAAAAGCCAGATCTGACACTTTCTCTTTAATGGGTTTGATTTTATTAAAAAAAAATTGTTGTTTTGTTTGGAAAGTATGATATGATTGTCATAGACTTATTAAACCAATTAGTGATGGCAGAGTAAGGAGAATTTTACTCTTGAGACGCATCTTAATTAGTGGCAGAGTAAGGAGTTTTTTAGGTAGTAATTAATTAGTATTAAATTGTGGAAGTACTAACGTTTTCTTGTTTGATTTCTTTTCAGGGTCTGATGCGTAACTGACAGTGTGCTTCTTTTCTGCTTGGCGTTGATTCACTTCTTATCAGGTTGTGTTGCTCTTTTCTATATCTCTCTTTCACATTGAGGGCAATGTTATATTAAGTGTGGGGGAGAGATTTTAGCATGTTTCTTTTGGTTGTTTAAAAAAAAAGAAAAAAAACACAAAAAAGGGATCATTGCATGATTGAATAACTTTTCTCCCTTCTTGAACTGATATGCTTGGAGATGGATGATTGAATTGATGAATTGAGTTTGATGGATGCATACCTTGTGAGATTTTGATCCTAATGGATGGATTTAACATTTATGTCATTCTCTTCTTTCTTGTGTGATTTTCACTCATGTTAAACAAGATTATGATCAAAGATGAGTATTCTCGGAGGAAGGTGAATGATTTGATGGATCAACGAGAAGGAAATCATTGTTCTCTCCAAGATAGATGTATGTCCTGGTCACCGATGGATTCGTGGAGATAGAGAATGTCCCCAAGATGATTTTTCGAGTGTGCTTTCGACATTATGGGTATCCCGTGATGTCAGCCGGAGTGACAAACGCCCATGTTGTATTCTTGGACAACCTGAATTGTATTTTCTATCCTTACCTAGAACGGAATCATCGTTGTCATTAATGATGACATTCTGATCTATTCTTGAAGATATGAGGAGATACGTTGGACATCTCGATATAGTTTTCCTAGCTTTAAAGAAGGGGGAGTAAGCGCCAAAGTATCAGAGTGCGGATTCTCATTTAAGGAGGTTCCGTTTTGGAACATGAAATTCCAAATGGAGGAATTGTGTGGACTCACAAAAAGGGTGAAGCAGTTCCTCAAAAGGAAAGGTCGAAAACCGTGAGGGGGATTTATAGCTAATGGGATTAGTTGGTTTTTATCGAGGGAGTATCGACAGATTCTCAAAGATAGTTGGACAACTTGCTCAGCTTACAAAAAGAGAATCAAAACTTTTACGGACCAGCACAGGCGGAGAAAGTTTTCAAAGAGTGAGGAAATATTCCGATTTTGATATTGCCCAATCTCAATGAAACCTTCAAAGTGTTTTGTGATGCTTCACATCAAGGTTGGGATGCACTCATGAAAAGCTGGAGAGTTGTAGCTTGCGCCTTACGGTAGTTGAGAGTGCGTGAGGAGAATGTTCGATCCGTGACTTGTAATTGACTGCTGTTGTATCTGCTCTAAGAATATAGAGACACTTTCTATATGGAGCAATATTCAATGCCCTTCGCTATCACAAGAACCTGAAGTATTTGTTAGATGAGAAGGAACCAAACATGAGGCAGAGAAAGTGACTAAAGATTTTGAAGGATCATGATCTCTAACTTTAGAGTCATCTTAGAAAAGAAAACGCCATGGCAGGCGCTTTGAACCGGAAACTACCTAATACCTTCATTATGATGGTCGAGATGAAGGAATTAGTAGAGTAATTCGAGGACAGGTGGCTGTCATTAAAAATGACACTGGATGAGGTATGTCTAGATATAGTCGCTATTTCGAATGATCTGCTGAGGAGGATTCAAGAGGAGTAGAATAGTGACCAATTTCTACAAGACAAGAAGAAGCTATTAAGACAAAACATGGTGTCGGAATGCGAGGAAGGAACTCGATGGAATCTCAATGTTCACCAGTAAAGGTTGCAATACCAGATGATTTAGAACTTAAGGAGTTTATTCCCAATGAAACTCACGAGAGTAAACCGAGTTTACACACCAGAGTGATCAAGGTATATCAAAATCTAAAACAGAAGTGATGGTAACAATGGATGAAGAAAGACGTTGCTAAATGCGTGTCATCTTGTTTGGTCTGCCAGAAAATGAAGATTGAACATCAAAGACCAGCTGGACTGTTACAACCCTTGACTATCCCCGAATGGAAATGGGATAGTATTTCCATGGACCTTATTGTCGGGTTGCCAAGGACTAAGAAAGGAAATGACTCAATATGGGTATTTGTAGACCGGCTTGCAAAGTCAGCTCACTTTTTGCCAATCAACATAAAATATTCATTGGAAAAGTTGAGTCGGATATACGTTGGTGAAATTGTCAGACTTCATGGTGTGCCCACGGGTATCGTTTCCGACAGAGATCCAAGGTTTACGTCTAAGTTTTGGAAGAGTTTTCAAGAAGTTATGGAAATGAAGTTGCGATTGAGTTTGGCATACCATCCGCAGACTGATGGCTAATCAGAGAGGACAATCCAGTTATTAGAGGGTCTGCTAAGAGCTTGTGCGATAGAGCAAACTGGAGATTGGGATGGAATCTTACTATTGGTGGAATTCACCTACAACAACAGTCACCATTCAAGTACAGGGATGGCGCCCTGTGAGGCTCTATATGGGCGGAGGTGTCGGAAGCCTCTGTGCCGGTATCAAGATAGAGAACGGCTTACCGTTGGACCTGAACTCATTCAGTAGACAACTGAGAAGGCTAAAATGATTCAGGAGCAGATGAAAATAGCTCAGAGTCGGCAGAAGAGTTATGCGGACAAAAGAAGGAAACCTCTTGAGTTCAAAGAAGGGGAGCATGTCTTCTCGAAAGTCACACCTACGACTGGGGTCGGTCGTATCCTCAAGCCTAGAGAACTCACTCTCAAATTCTACGGACTATCCTAAATTCTTTTTCGGACTGGTTCAGTATCCGTAACTAATCTTTGCTATCCTTTCTTTTAAATCTTCATGATATCTTCCGTATGTCATGATCACGAAAGTATATCCTTGGACCCAGCCATGTTATTGAACAGGGCACAGTATGATTGAAAGAGAGTCTGACCTATGGAATACTTCCTGTAAGATCGAGAGTAGGAGAGCAAAACCACATGGAGGCAGGGAGATCACATTGGTAATAACAATTTGAATTGACGTTATTAGAAGCGCGATATGGAGGCCGAAAGATAAGGTGAAGAAACAACATCGATATTTATCCTAAGGAATGAAAATTTCGAGGACAAAATTTCTATTTGTTGGGGAGAGTTATAACATCCCGAAAATTTATAATTTTAGAATAAATGATCGTTTTACAATATTTGGGATTTTTAGGAATTTTTCTGGATTTTTTGGAGAACGCGGAATATTTTAATATTATTCTTCGTCTTGCGTGCTCATTGGGCGGAATTGACAAAACGACTGTAACGCTCCCAAAGTTGGAAAATTTTATTACGAATAGTCATTTTCTAATGTTTGTGATTTATGTGAGTTCTTTCAGAATTTTTCGAAAACGATGAATATTTCAATATATTCTTTGTTTTGCGTGCGTATTGAGCAGAGTCGGGAAAATGAAATATTTTTCCCGAGAACCTTAGACTATGGAAACGTTGCCGGAGTATCTTACTAAACCCGAGGCCGGACACAGTTTACAAGTTTTACATTTTTTGAGAAATCTTAACAGATGAGATAATAAAACACTGTAAAGAATTTATCTGTCAGATTTGTTAATGCTGACTTCTGCCAACTATAATCACGTCCAATAAATAATAACACGTAATAAAAATTTTATCGCATTATTCAAAAACTTCCTTGTGTCAAACCCTTTTAGCCTTATTTTTAAGAAGGAAGAAAAAGAGAAATTAGTTGATTAAAACCCTTGTAGGAAGTTTCTAAGAAGCTTCCTATTTGACACATTTTTCTCTCTCCCTTTTTCCACTCTTCCACGGCAGAGGCTATAGGAAAACCTAAATAATTTCTCTTATCTTCCTAATATCATACTCTCACTTTTCTAAACCCCAAATATCCATTTCCTCTCCTTTCCCTTTCTTCTCCACCGTGCAACCACTCCTAGAGGCTGCCATTCCTTGCTTGTTTCATCATCAAAGATTCTTGCTTCCTTACACCATTCCAAGTTCCCTACTGCTGCCATCTTTTGGTTCTTCTTCTTCTTCTTCCATTTCTCTTCCACCATTAAAGCTAAAGCTTGGAGCTTTAAGGTAAAGTCTTCAACTTTCTTCCATTTCCTTGCTATTTTCGTTTTCTCTTAGCCACCTTGGTGACCAAGAACCTATTTTTCATGGTTTGAGTAAACATTGTGGTGATCACTCACATTGGAGTTTTCTTGAAGGGGAAAACGAAAATCTAGGACAAGAAGGAGTGGCACATTGTGTTGTTTTCCATATAGGTAAGAGGGAGATGATCCTCTTCAACCAACCTTGGTAGTAAGGGAATGTCTTGTATGTGTTTTGTTGTTGATTTTTGAATCCATGTATAAAGTCCTCTCATTTTTACGTTGTTCTTGATGATAATGTATTTTGTTGGGTTTGTATGATTTATTGATGTCTCTTGCATGATTTAAAGGTATATTTGAGCATTTCATTGATTAAATATGATGAGGAATGGTTTGGTTTGAGTTAGAGGACCTGAGAACTCTGTTTTTCTACAAGTTTATGCATGGTAATCGATTACACGGGGCTTGTAATCGATTACCAAGCTCTTAAAGATACAAAATCGTGATTCTGGAAACCTGGTAATCGATTACATCTGGTGTATAATTGATTACAGAGGTTCTGTTTAGCTTGTAATCGATTACAAGATGAGTGTAATCGATTACCAAGCCTCTGATGTCACGAAATGGTGCTTCTGGGAATCACGTAATCGATTACACAAACGTGGGTAATCGATTACGGAGGTTCTGTCCAATTGGTAATCGATTACCATGGTTGTGTAATCGATTACAGTGCGTTGAAGTTACGAAACGTGATTCAGGAATCACGTAATCGATTACAATGAGATTGTAATCGACATGAGGTCTCATTTCTCGGTAATCGATTACAAGGGTGTTGTAATCGATTACAAGACCAAAAATGAGATTTTTGAGCTGGAAATGACTTAGATTATGGTTCTTTATCCTTTGTAACTCAAACATAACCTAAAAACCCTGGATTCAAGGATTTTACTTTATTAATTTGTGATAGGAAGGTGCATTCATCCCAATAGGGAAGAAATGATGTTAAATATGGAATCCTTGGATCCATGATATGGAAATTGTGGTATGTGTGTAATAAGGAATACATGTTGATGCTGAGAAGTATTAATATAGTACTTGATGAGTTAAGAAATGATGATATGTCTTTGAGGCAGTGTTTTTAATAGATATGTTGTTGATATGTCATGTTGACCATTGAATAATGCTTATGTGCCATTGAGGCAATGCTGATGTTGAATGCATCATTGTTAAACATACATGATTGGACATTGTGTCATCATGCATGCGTATTGTCTGTGGGACATTGTTGAGAAGGCTATGTTGCCTAGGAGTTTGAATAACACCTTTGTACGGGTGTGAATAGACTAAGCGTAGGTGTCATATGTTGTTGGCCCTGGGGGCGTCGGGGTATGGGTGTCTCACAATAGACAGTGGTAGCTCCGCTGGGGCCATGTGATAGACCAGTGCAACACACCGACGATCCTGCCTGAGACGCTGTCCTATGTCGTGATCAACTGTTGAGGTGCCATGTGTGAGCCATTTTGTGCAAATGTTTTTATGAGATGAGCACACTATATTTTTAAGGCTAACGATACACTGCCATTACTCCTTGATCATTCACTCCGAAAATGTTTATGTCTAGCTCCATGGAGTAGGAACTTTGGTACCTTTGTTACATTGTGAGTTGTCAGTCACATGGTCCATTGAGCATTTATAATTGAATAATGTGTTTACTATTATGACTGCGATATGTATATGACTCTTGGTAATACTAATGTTGCTAGCTGGCTATGGTTAATGTTATCTATTATTCTTTGCTGCTTTACTCTCGTTAATTGTTCTCATGTATTACTGTACTTGTATGTATTAACTGTGTCTTACGTGGGCGTTCGACGCCGTTTATTTTCTTGCTGCCTTGTTGGTACTGAAAGCTGGGAATCTCACCTCTTTCCTATATTTGTGCATTTCTGTTTTACATTTATGTTTGATCAAAGATCGTAAGAGGAAGATAAATAGGGACCATACCTAGGTTGATTGACTTGAGCATCTGGACAAGATTTCATTGACTACGTAAGAGTGCAGCCGAGTGGTGGCATTGATGCCTGTCGTGGTAACTGGGACGCCGTGTGTCGTGTACATTTGGGGTTGCGGCCTTGTCTGCTGGTAGTACCCATCCATGGGTCACTACTCCTCCCCTTTTATGTTTTTATTCCCGCTGTAGTTTATTTGACTCTGTAATTACTATATTCTACGTTATCATTGAATTGTGTAAATTGGCTATAAACTATATATATAAGGAACGTGATTTCATTCCAATGGTTGTATTAAGGATTGAATACATTTATATTTCATTCATGGCTCATATTTTCTACTTATGCATAAATGCGAAAAATAAACTCTTAAATTTGGAAACTACTGTTATCATGACTGTGACACACCTGGATGTAGTAACTGTGGTGTAATGATGATCGCGCTGTAGTTGGTATATTTAGGTGCGTTACAGCGTAAGGCGCGGTGAAAGCCGATTGCACGTATTACGAGCCTGACAAATCACTATTCTTTTTGTGGTGAATGAATGAGAATTGAATAGTTTGATCCAGTGGAAGGATCTTAGAGGACCGTGAGGCACGGTGGTTCATTTCGTGATGATATTATCATATTATTATACCCCTGACCATGATAAACCATTGCAATGCATCACGAGCCTGACAAGTACTATTCTCTTCGTGGTCCCGTAGACTGTCATTGAAGGGGATGGATCTTCTAGAATATTCATCTTTGAAATGGAATAGAAAATCTTGGTACCAAGTGCACATGCATTGTGAGTCGGCATATCATTTGGCACTCATTTATATGATGATTATACTATTGTGTTATTGATGTCATGATTATCTGAAATGTTTTAATTGTCCATTATCTGAGACTCTGTTACTATTTCTTTTATCGTATGTGATTATTACTATTTAATGTTGTTGCTCTGCTATGTAGGCGTTCTGCGTCGTTATGTTTCTTTACTGCCATAATTAATAATGTAAGTAGGATGTCTCACCTCTTTATTGTATTACTCTGTCTTATGTTGTGTTGGATAAAGACTATGAAGAGTGCGAGTTGAATTCGCTTAGTTTAGTTTTGGGGATCTACTTTTGTTTCCTTGTGATGGCATCTGGACAAGCTTTCCTCAGTCACATATGGATATAGTTTCGTGGAGGCTTGGAAGCCTGGCATCTCAACTGTGACGCGGAGCGTTTTACTTACATAGGGGATGTAACCCTAGTTCAGTGTGGTAATGACCCTGGAGCTAGTACGAGCATCTCTTATGTTTTTATGCATGTGGAGTTCCTTATACCCATTAGGGAGATGTGGGATAACTGCCACCTCTTCCCTAGAGAGGTTTTAGTTATAACACATGTTCAGGCTCCCATCCATCATGACGTGTCACAAGAGGGAAGATCATCTGTTGGGGATCCAGAGGAGGATCAAGTGCAGGACCTTTCTCTCCATGTGTTTGAATTCGGGGGAGGTCGATCTTTTATATAGTAGTTATGCTATGCAAAACTTATGTTTAATTATGTTGTATGCTACTTCTATGTATGGATTGTGGAATTGTAACTTTATATTAAGCTGACACTGTATTCTGGATGCGAGTAAACATAAATATACATATATTTCATGTCGTGGCTCATATTTTCTATATATGCACAATGATTAAATTTTTCAGACTTCTTGTTAAATTGTAGCGCGTCTTGATTTAGTGACTGTGGCAATAATGATGATTGTGTTGTGGTTATTAAATCAAGGGGTATTACATACCACTTGTAGTTTAGTTCCTAGTTTCAGTTTAAAATCAGGTCAAATTTTAGAAAAATAGTGAAAATATTATTTTTGCCTCTGCAAAATGTTGTATAACTTTGGCTATACTTAGCCAAATGAGATGAAGTTTGTGGCATTTGAATGATATGAGAGAAAGTTATATGCTCATAAAATTTTAGAACTTAAGAAGTTATGATGCACATTTGGTGCAATCTTGAAAATTAGTCTTTCTAGGGTAAATTTGAAGTGTTTTGGTGATGGTTTAAGCCCTATGAACACTAGTAACTTCTTTAATAGCTAAAGTTGAGTTCTATATGCAAGTTCATCAATAAATGCTTTATTATCTCAAAGAGTTTAGTGTGATAGGGGCTAATTGGCAATAGTTGAACATCATAGGGTCTAGTTGGCAAAAGTTGAGCGCCATAGGGCCTAGTAGGTAAGAGTTGAGTGCCATAGGGCCTAGTTGGTAATAGTTGAGCGCCATAGTGCCTAGTTGGTAAAAGTTGTGTGTCATAGGGCCTAATTGATGGAGACCAAGAAAGCTCAAGTGGCAGCCTAACGGGCCCAATGCCCTAAGATGCATTGCGAGGACTTAAAGGCTCAATGACAAGGTCAAGAGCAAAGAAGGCTAAGGAGGATTTGGACAAAGAAGTCAACCACTTTCTCTCACTCAAGCCCATTCTAGGAGAAAGAGCACTCAAGATGGTCTAAAGATCCAAGTTGATGAAGGGCCCAATGTGGGGGCATGATTTCTTCTTAGTCAATTTTATTTAATTATGTATTTGAACCTTTTAATTTTCTCAATTTTGGTTCTTATTTTCTTTTTGGGAGAATTTTGTAATAAGGGCCTATTGTTTAGGCTTAACTTGCGCATAGCAGAGCTAGGGATAGGTGTTGCCTTCTAATTGGGCCTAAGCCACATTTACGCTAGGGTTAAGATTAAAAATGCGCTAGCTTGCTGCCTCCTTTAGCTAGACCTAGCTGCATATCTAATGCCTATAAATAGGCTTGTGTTAACTGCATTTGACACTTTTGAATTTAAGAATATTATTGAACTCCTTTGTGAGTTTTGAGAGCTTAGTTCTCTTGGAGTTCTTGGAAGACCCATCTTGGTTCTTATCAAAGGTTTCCTTACCTTTGTGGCGAATCTTCGCTTGACTTATCACTCTCCAAGAGTGTGGCATCTTCTTCCTTCCATTCCTTGTCTTTTTCCATCTTTTCTATTTTTTACTATTCGTGGAACTATTCATGACACTGTTCATAATACTATTTATGACACTATTCATAGCACTATTCATATTACTATTCACCCTTCATCATTTTATTCTTTAAAATATGAAATCAACTCAAGGACGATCCGTAAAAACAATATGCATCCAACTTGGATCATATCATGTGGTATCTAGAGCCCGAATCCTAGAGTTGATAGAGTTCTTATTTTTTTTTTTTGTACTTGTTCTTATTGCTTTCCAAACATCAAGCACCATTGCTTGAATCTCATAATTGTACAGAACCTTGATCATCATTGATCTCTGCCATTCCTAAGAATTGGCAACATTCTTTACTTTCCGTTCTTTACTTTTTATCATTTAAATTTTAGTCTTTTTATTTTCTTCCTTTAGTTTTTGTTCTTTAATTTCTACGTAATATTTACAGCTTTGATCTTATCAACTCTATATCCATTATTGTTACATGTTTTATAGCACCATAATTTGAAAGGAAGCTCCTAAATATACAATTGGGCATAATAACATTTGGAACTAAAATTGGAAGAATTAATTTTTTTTCAGTGCAAAAAGAGAACAAGGGCGTGAAAAATAATATAACAAAAAAGAAAAAAAAGTCTATTCCAAAAAAAAAAGAGACTACCCTTGCACTTAAGCAAAATTAAGTTTGAATGCCTTGTGAATTTCATTAAGCAGTGCTATTCTGCATACCTTGCGCATTTCTTTTTCTTTTTATTTCTTTTGAGTTTTACCTTTTTTTTAATTAGCTTTTCTTACTTATCTTTTAAATTCCTTTGAGTTTTGTCTAGAGTTTCATCCTTTCTTCAACTTCTGAGTGCTTACTCTTGTGAGGACCGCTACTTTTGTAAGAGCTTTTGATAATTGAAACGCGAGAGGGTTCATTTAAGAACTTGCAAAGAGAACTTGAGTGGTAAAAGGCAAGAGCATTTTCATTAAACAAAAGCCTAATTGTGTGAAACACGAGTGGAATCAATCTAAGAGTGTATACACGTGAGAAGAGTGGTAAGGGACTTTCAATCTTGAATTATTCTTATTACTTGTGCAAAGATGAGTGAAGGAAGTACACCCCCATCCCCTAAGACTGTAAACCTTATGCAAGCCTTAGCTAAAGAACTAGAGAAGTTTAGAGTGGAGATAAACACAAGGCTGAATAATGAAAGGAGGAGAGACTCTCAACATGAAGTCTCGCATGAAGATGAAGATACCTATGATTCGTGTAACACCCCTTTTTCTAAATGTACCGCGAAGAAGGAACATCACACTATGATACTTCGAAACAAACATAGACTGAAATAAATTAAATTGTGGAAAATAGTAATTGTTTTAAACTCATAGTCCTGATTCTCTTTATGGTTATTTAAATTCCTTTACAAATGTCACTATTTTTTTTCAATTATTACATTACCGAGTAAAATCAAAAGTTGATTTAAAAATCCATTACATATAGAGATAACAATTAAGACAGTCTCTGTAAAATCGACATGAAGTCAACCATACACAATATATATATTCATATTTATATGCATGAGCCTGTTTAGTTACATTCCAAAATATACAAAAAAAAAAGCAAAATATGTACCCACCCAAAGTTATACAAATATACCCCAGCATGTACAGCAAAACGTCAGGCTTCCCAAAAAGATAGACGGTTAGCCATCAGTAGCTACCAATAGTATCAGCTCCTAAGACTGACGAGAAGGGACCGTAGCCAGGTCCTCCTCAGGGTCTTCTTCGTCCGAGGAAACATCCATCGGAGCGACAGAGCAACAGGCAAGAGCCTGAGCAGTGGACAAAAAGGAGTCATCACGGGGGTGTAGTACATATTAGCCCACATGTCCCTAATGGGCATGTAAAACTCCAGCCAAACAAAAGCATGAAAATCTACAACAAGGACGTCATAACGACCCCAAGCCAGGGACACCGTCAGCTCCCCATCGTACAGGTAACGGTCCATCTACACATTAATGTGCCAGCAGTCAGAGCCTCCATGAAAGATGATCTGAGTGTAGCCCAAAAATCCACGGGGGCGTGACATCATCCTCAATCACTTCAGTCGTAGTTTGGCCAAAAGCCTGGAAACTCAAGAGCTTCCTTGTCTTCCTCACGAACGTCTTCTCGGAAGTACACAATCTAACAGAATACAGAAATAGAGAAAATACAGAAAGAAGTGAGACACCTAGCTTTCAGTACCAAAATGGCAGCAAGAAAATAATACGACGCTAGACGCCCACATATGACACAGTTCATACATTTAATCATAGTACAATTAAAATTAACAATAAAGGCAGGGTGACAAAAATTAATTGTAGTAATTGCAATAACAGGCAAACAGCAGTAACATTCCCAGCAGATAATAGTTCAGATAATCAGATAATTGTTACAATAATAGGAATAATCATATTTGTACTTATAAATGTTCATGCTCAATGAATTATGTGACTCACAATGTGCAATGCAAAGGGTACCAAAAATCCTACTTTATGGAGCTAGACATAAACATTTTTCGAAGTGAATGATCAAGGAGTTATGTCAGTATCTCGTTAGCCTTAAAAACAGTGTGCTTCATCTCATAAAATAGTTGTGCAAATGGCTTATACATGGTACCTCAACAGTTGATCGTGATATAGGACAGCGTCTCAGTCAGGATCGTCGGTGTGTCGCATTGGTCTATCCTACGGCCCCAATAGAGCTACCACTGTCTATTATGAGACACCCACACCCCAATGCCCCCAGGGTCAACAATATATGACACCTACGCTTAGTCTATTCGCACCCGCACATAGGTGTTATTCAAACTCCTAGGCATACATAGTCTTTCTAACAATGTCCAACGGACAACACATATGGATGACGACACAATGTCCAATCATGTATGTTTAGCAATGATGCATTCATCATAAAATATACCACCATGGCATATATATCCATTTTCAATATTAGCATGTCATAATTTCATCAAGAACTTGGTCCCACATAGGAACTCACAGTTGCATCAAACAATTCTCAATATCAATACATATACATGTCCATCATTCCCCATATACCACAATTTCCATGTTATGGATCCAAAAGTTCCATTTTCAAAATCCTTTCTCCATTATTGGTATGGATACATAATCCTAACACATTTAAGTGAAATAAAATCCTTGAATCTAGGGTTTAAGATTCATGTTTGAGTTACAAGGGACAAGGAACCATATTTTCATCATTTTCAGCTCAAAATCTCATTTTAGGGTCCTGGTAATTAATTACATATCTCTGGTAATCGATTACCAGCTCGACAGAATCTTTGTAATCGATTACAGACTGAATGTAATCGATTACATAGCTTCCCAAAACACGATTCGTAACTCCAGGGACTTGGTAATCGAGTACCAGTTGAACAAAACCTCCGTAATCAATACAGATAGGATGTAATCGATTACGTGATTCCCAGAATCATGATTTTGTAACTCCAGAGGCTTGGTAATCGATTACACAATTCTGGTAATCGATTATAAGCTAGATAGAATCTCCGTAATCGATTACAGACAGGATGTAATCGATTACGTGATTCCCAGAATCATGGTTTTGTAACTCCAAGGGCTTGGTAATCGATTACACAGTGCTGGTAATCAATTACAACCTAGACAGAATCTCCGTAATCAATTACAAACAGGATGTAATCGATAACGTGATTCCTAGAATCACGGTTTTGTAACTCCAAGGGCTTGGTAATCGATTACAAGCACTGTGTAATCGATTACCACATATAAACTTGCAGAAAAAGTGATCTTTAAGCCATCTAAACTGAAACCAAATTAATCCATAACATTTTCAACATCATATTAGCTCAAACATGCATCCAAAATCATATAAAGGAAATCAATGACTCATTCAAATCAAACCAAATACACCAATGTGAAAAGAAGAAAGAAAAACACATAACAAAGAGGGAAATCCACACATGGATCCCTAAATCAACAACACGACACAAGACATCTCCTTACTACCAAGATTGGTTAAAGGGGATCATCTCCCTCTTACCTAAATGAAGATAACACAAGGGTGCTAGTCCCTTCTTATTCTTGATTTTTGTTTTTACCTTCAAGAAAACACCAATGTGAGTGACTTCCACAATGTCCACTCAAACCATGGAAAGATGAGTTCTTGGTCACATAGGTGACTAAGGAAAACGAAAATGAGGAGAAAATGGAAGAAAGGTGAAGATTTTACCTCAAAAGCTCCAAGCTTTAACTTCAATAGTGGAAAATGGAAGAAGAAGAAGAAGAAGAACCAAAGGATGACCACTAAAGAAAATGGTCTTGGAAAGATGGAGGAATGCTAGGAATATGGTTGATTTAGCAAACCATGGAGATTGTCTCTAATAGGTGGGTGTACGGTGGAGAAGGAAGAAGAAGAGAAGAAAAATAAGAAGAGAGAAAAATAGTGAAAAATGTTATGTGTTTGAAATGAGGGAGTGATGTAGTAAAAGTGAGAAGACCACTTTTGACTCCCCAAGGAGTGTTTTGCCATGGAGAAGAGTGAGGAGGGAAGAGAGAGAAAATGAATTAGTTGGGAAATTTCTAGGAAGCTTCCCATTAGTGAGCTTAGATTAAATTAATCTTTCTTTTGAAAAGAAAGCTAATAGATTTGACACAAAGTAGATTTTGGATAATGTGATAAGGATTTTTAACGCAAGTTATTATTTAGTAGACAATTGTTACAGTTGACCGAGGTCAGTATTAATTTATCTAACAGATAAAATTTACACAGCATTTTGTTATTTATCTGTTAAATTTTCTCAGAAAACGTGAAATCTCAGAAATCGTGTCCAGCCTCGATTTTAGTAAGATCCCCCGTCGACGTTTCCACAGATCAAGGTTCTCGGGAATATATTTCATTTTCCGGCTCCGCTCAATTTGCATGTAAAACAAAAAATATATTAAAATATTCGACGTTTTCCAAAAAAATTTCAGAAAATTCCCAAAAATAACAAATATTATAAAACGACTATTCGTCATAAAATTTTCTAACTTTTGGAGCGTTACAGTCATTTTTCCTACTCTGCCCAATGTACACGCAAAATGAGAAATAATATTAAAATATTCCACATCCTCAAAAAATTTCACAAAATTTTCAGAAAATCACAAGTATTATAAAATGAACATTTATGAAAAAATAAATAAATTTTGGAGTGTTACAACACTCCCCAACAAATAAGAATTTCGTCCTCGAAATTTTTATACCTTAAAATAATTCTGAGTATTGCTCCTTTATTTTGTCCTCTAGTTCCCAAGTTGCATCTCCAGTCATCTCGTTCCAGATCACTTTCACTAATGAAATGTCTTTCCCCCTGAGTTGTTTCACTCTCCTATCCTCAATCCTTACAGGAGTTGTTTCATAAGTCAAGTTCTCCATTAATTGTACCGAATTAGGTGCAATGACGTGATCAGGACTTGGAATGTATTTTCAAAGTTGTGACACATGAAAAACATTATGGAGATTTGAAAGAAAAGGGGGTAATGCTATTTGGTAAGCAACAGGACCTACCCGACGAAGGATTTGATAAGGTCCAAGGAATTTTGGAGTGAGTTTTCTAGATTTGAGAACCCAACCGACCCTAGTCGTAGGCTTGACTTTCAGAAATACATGCTCTCCTTCTTCGAACTCAAGAGGTTTTCTTCTTTTGTCCGCATAACTCTTTTGTCGACTCTGAGCTATTCTCATATTCTCCTAAATCATTTTAACCTTCTCAGTTGTCTGTTGAATGAGATCAGGTCCGACTGTAAGTCGCTCTCCATCTTGATACCAGCATAGAGGTGTTCGACACCTTCGTCCATATAGAGCTTCATAGGGTGCCATCCCTATACTTGAGTGATAACTGTTGTTGTAGGTGAATTCTACCAATGGTAAGATTTCATCCCAACATCCAGTCTGTTATATAGCATAAGTTCTTAGCAGATCCTCTAATGACTGAATTGTTCTCTCTGATTGACTATTAGTCTGCGGATAGTATACAGAACTCAACCGTAACTTCATTCCCATCGCCTCTTGAAGACTCTGCCAAAACTTCGATGTAAATCGAGGATCTCAGTCAGAGATAATACTTGTGGGTACACCATATAATCTGACAATCTCACCGATGTACAACTGAGTCAACTTCTCCAAAGGGTATCTTATGTTGATAGGCAAAAAGTGTGCTGACTTCGTAAGCCTATCCACGATCACCCATATTGAATCATGACTTCTTTTTGTTCTTAGCAATCCAACAACAAAGTCCATGGCAATGTTATCCCATTTCCATTCGGGAATAGTCAAGGGTTGCAAAAATCCTGACGGTCTTTAATGTTCAATCTTTGTCTTCTGACAAACCAAACAAGATGATACACATCTAGCGATATCTCTTTTCATTCCATGCCACCAAAACAACTTCTATAAATCTTGGTACATTTTGGTCATTTCAGGATGCAAACTTAACTAACTCGTATGAGCATGTTCAAGTATATACTTCCTAAGTTGCTCATCTTTAGGCACACAGACTCTGCCTTGGAATATTAAAATTCCATCACTTCCTTCTTTTAACATTGACACACTGCCTTACTTTATCAACTCTCTTTCCTGTTGCAAGTACTTATCATCTTTCTGCTTTTCTCGGATGTCTTCCAGCTAGTCATTCGAAATAGTGACCATATTCATGCAAATTTTTCCTGGCATTAGTTCCACAAAAGACCATACGTCTTTGAATTGCTCTATCAAGTCTTTCTCTCTGATCATCATGGTAGAAACACTGATTGTCTTCCTACTCAAGGCATCAGCCACAACATTCGCCTTCCCAGGGTGATACTGAAGTTGGAAGTCATAGTCTTTCAAAAATTCTAACCATCTTCGCTACCTCATGTTCAGCTCCTTCTGATCGTACATATACTTCAAGCTTTTGTGGTCACTAAAGATGTTGAACATTGCTCCATTCAAATAATGTCTCCATACCTTCAAAGCAAACACCACGGCAGCTAACTCCAAATCATGTGTCGGGTAGTTCTTCTCATGCACTCGTAATTGTCTTGAGGTATAAGCCACCACTTTTCTGCCTTGCATAAGAATGCATCCCAATCCTTGGTAAGAAGCGTCGCAGTACACCTCAAATGGTTCGTCTAGATTAGGTAGAACTAACACAGGTGAAGTAGTTAGTCTCCTTTTCAGCTCTTGGAAACTTTCTTCGCAAGCATCTGTCCATTCAAAAGCTTAATTCTTCCTGGTGAGTTGAGTAAGAGGTTCAGCAATCTTAGAAAATCCTTCAATAAACCTCCGGTAATATCTGGCTAATCCAACAAAGCTTCGTATTTCCGTCACCATCTTTGGCCTTTCTCATTGTAGCACAGCTTCTACCTTTGAAAGATCAACAACAATTCATTTCTTCGAAATCACATGGCCCAAGAATTTCACTTCATCCAACCAAAACTCACATTTGGACAATTTAGCATACAGCTCTTTCTCCTTCAAAATATGAAGAACTATACTGAGATGCTCAGCATGATCCTCCTGATTTTGTGAATAGATCAAGATGTCGTTGATGAAAACAACAACGAATCTATCCAAATAAGGACGAAAGATCCT
Source organism: Ormosia emarginata (assembly GCA_029884605.1). NCBI lineage: Eukaryota > Viridiplantae > Streptophyta > Magnoliopsida > Fabales > Fabaceae > Ormosia > Ormosia emarginata. The sequence goes on from JAQQTP010000074.1 coordinate 1,041,426, forward strand.
ATTCATATAGTCCATGAAGACAGTAGGTGCATTAGTCACACCAAAAGGCATCACCAAATACTCGTAATGTCCATAACGAGTATAAAAAGTTGTTTTAGGAATGTCCTCCACTTTTACTCGGATCTGATGGTAGCCTGATCGCAAATCAATCTTGGAAAATATTGCTGCTCCATTCAACTGATCCATCAGGTCATCTATCCTTGGCAATGGATACTTGTTCTTGATCATAACCTTGTTCAATTGGTGATAATCCACACACAATCTCGAGGTACCGTCCTTCTTCTTAACGAGCAACACTGGTGCTCCCCAAGGTGATACATTGGGTCTCACGAATTGCTTTTCCAAAAGCTCTTCCAATTGCTTCTTGAGCTCAGCTAGCTCTGCTGGCGCCATACGGTAGGGTGCTATGGAAATAGGGCCAACTCCAGGCACAAGATCAATAGCAAACTCGATTTCCCGTTCTAGTGGCAAACCAGGTATATCTTCGGGAAATACTTCAGGGAACTCTCGAACTACAGAGATCACGTCCACATCTACCTCATTCTCGACTTTCAAAGAAGATAACAACATGTATCCCCAAGCTCCTTCTTTCAAGAAAGTTTTCGCTTGGTTGGCCGTCATAAATCTAGAATTCTCATTCAAAGGAAAAACTATTATTTTTCTAGAACAGTTTAAGAGGACATGGTTAGTAGATAACCAATCCATTCCTAAGATTATATCTAATTAAGATAAGGGCAAACAGATCAAATCGACAGAAAAGATTCGACCTTCAACAATCAATAGGCAATTTAAATAGACTTTGGCAGTGACAATGGGTTTAGCAGTTGGAGTTGAAACAGTCAAATCAAATGGCAAAGAAGACACAGGTAAACTTAGTCTTTTCATACAGTCATACGAGATGAAAGAATGAGTTGCACCAAAATCATACAGTACAATTAAAAGATTACCTTCAATGAGACCTTCCCCTTGTATAAGATCTTTGGATTCGAAGGCTTCGGCACCACTCAGGGTATAAACCCAACCACCAGCCTGTGGTTTGGTGGTTCTAGCAGCATTGACGGAAGGTTCCACCTTGGCTTGATTACAATCACAGGAAACATGTCCAGGTTTCCCGCACCTAAAGCAAATAAACCCCCTGATAGTGCAGTCCCTTGTATAGTGCTCCTTCCCGCACTTCATACACCTTGGTGTAGATGCTGCACTCGGACTCGTCCTTCCCGGGCTTCTAGTTGGACTTCTTCCTTATGGTTGAGGTTGTTGACTTCCAGATGATCTGGAATAGGGCATCTTCTGATAACGGCTTGCGTTACCGCCTCCTCCTCTTTGGGACTGAATTGGCCCAAAGTTTCTATTTCTCGTATCACGTGCCTGGTCCAAACTTTCCACCCGGCAGCATATATCAAGTAGTTCAGAAAATTGAGTAATCTTCAAGGTTATGACGGTTCTCTTCACGTCATGTCTCAGGCCTTCTTCAAATTTTTGGCACTTCCACACTTCATTGGGTTGATGTTGAAAATAAGTCAAGAACCTCGACAAGCTCTCGAACTTAGTAGCGTATTCGCTCATAGTCATACTTCCCTGCCACAAACTCAGAAATTCCATTTCCCTTGCGTGTCTGGTACTCTCAGGGAAATACTTGTTCAAGAACCTTTCTTTGAACACTTCCCATGTAATCACCCGATTCTCCGCTTGCAGCAATCTTTACTCTCCCATCCACTAGTATTCGGCATCTCCTATCAGTATAAATGCAGCATAGGTCACCTTTCGGTCATTAGCACAGTTCATGCTAGTAAATATCTTCTCCAGCTCTTGGATCCAAAGCGTAGCTTTCTCAGGATCAAACTCTCCTTTGAACTGTGGAGGGTTAGCATGACGAAATCCCTCTAAGTTCTGAGTATCAGCCGTAGCTTCCAGCTGTTGTGCAGCTCTCGCTTGTTGTTGAGCCGTTTGTTAATTTTGTTGCTGCATTGCTTCAGCCATCTTTTGTATTGCTTCAATAGCAGCAGCCATGTCTCCTTTGCGAGCTATACTTTCTCTCAAATCAAACTACACCAAATACAGATAAAGTCAAATGTATCCTTGCGAATATCAAACACAGAGAATTACAGAGATTCATATAGCACAAACAAGACAGTCCAATACCACACGACCCAAAAGAAAACATAAACCGAGAGCTCTGATACCAAGACAGTGTAACGCCCCTTTTTCTAAATGTACCGCGAAGAAGGAACGTCACACTATAATACTTCGAAACAAACATAGACTAAAATAAATTAAATTATCGAAAATAGTAATTGTTTTAAACTCATAGTCCCGATTCTCTTTATGGTTATTTAAGTTCCTTTATAAATGTCACTATTTTTTTTCAATTATTACATTATCGAGTAAATTCAAAAGTCGATTTAAAATCCATTATGCATAGAGATAACAATAAAGACAGTCTCTGTAAAATTGACATGAAGTAAACCATACACAATATATATATTCATATTTATATGCATAAGCACGTTCAGTTATATTCCAAAATATAAAAAAAAAATACGTACCCACCCAAAGTTATACAAATATATCCCAGCATGTACAGCAAAACGTCAGGCTTCCCAAACGGATAGACGGTTAGCCATCAGTAGCTACCAATAGTATCAGCTCCTAAGACTGATGAGAAGGGACCATAGCCAGGTCCTCCTCAGGGTCCTCTTCATCTGAGGAAACATCCATCAGAGCAACAGAGCAATGGGCAGGAGCCCGAGCAGTGGACAAAAAGAAGTCATCACTGGGGGTGTAGTACATATCAGCCACATGTCCCTAACGGGCATGTAAAACTCCAACCAAACAAAAGCATGAAAATCTACAACAGGAGCGTCATAACGACCCCAAGCCAGGGACACAGTCAGCTCCCCATGGTACACGCAACGGTCCGTCTGCACATTAATGTGCCAGCAATCAGGGCCTCCATGAAAGATGATCTGAGTGTAGCCCAAAAATCCGCGGGGACGTGACGTCATCCTCAGTCACTTCAGTCGTAGTCTGGCCAAAAGCCTGGAAACTCAGGAGCTTCCTTGTGTTCCCCACGAACGTCTTCTTAAAAGTACATAATCCAACAGAATACAGAAATAGAGAAAATACAGAAAGAGGTGAGACACCCAACTTTCAGTACGAAAATGGTAGCAAGAAAACAATACGGCGCTGGACGCCCACATATGACACAGTTCATACATTTAATCACAGCACTATTAAAATTAATAGTAAAGACAGGGCGATAAAAATTAATTGTAGTAATTGCAATAATAGGCAAACAGCAGTAACATTCCCAGTAGACAATAGTTCGGATAATCAGATAATTGTTACAATAATAGGAACAGTCATATTTGCAGTTATAAATGTTCATGCTCAATGAATTATGTGACTCATAATGCGCAATGCAAAGGGTACTAAAAATCCTACTCCATGGAGCTAGACATAAACATTTTTCAGAGTGAATGATTAATGAGTTATGCCAGTATCTTGTTAGCCTTAAAAATAGTGTGCTTCATCTCATAAAATAGTTGTGCAAATGGCTTATACATGGCACCTCAACAGTTGATCACGATATAGGACAGCGTCTCAGTCAGGATCGTCGGTGTGTCGCATTGGTCTATCCCACGGCCCCAGTAGAGCTACCACTGTCTATTGTGAGACACCCACACCCCAACGCCCCCAGGGTCAATAACATATGACACCTACGCTTAGTCTATTCGCACCCGCACATAAGTGTTATTCAAACTCCTAGGCATACATAGCCTTTCTAACAATGTCCAACGGATAACACATATGGATGACGACACAATGTCCAATCATGTATGTTTATCAATGATGCATTCATCATAAAATATACCATCATGGCATATATATCCATTTTCAATATTAGCATGTCATAATTTCATCAAGAACTTGGTCCCACTTAGGAACTTACAATTGCATCAAACAATTCTCAATATCAATACATATACATGTCCATCGTTCCCCACATACCACAATTTCCATGTTATGGATCCAAAAGTTCCATTTTCAAAATCCTTTCTCCATTATTGGTATGGATACATAATCCTGTCATATTTAAGTGAAATAAAATCCTTGAATCTAGGATCTAAGATTCATGTTTAAGTTATAAGGGACAAGGAACCATATTTTCATCATTTTCAGCTCAAAATCTCATTTTAGGGTCCTGGTAATCGATTACATATCTTTGGTAATTGATTACCAGCTCGACAGAATCTCTGTAATCGATTACAGACTGAATGTAATCGATTTCGTAGCTTCCCAAAACACGATTCGTAACTCCAGGGACCTGGTAATTGATTACACAGTTCTGGTAATCGATTACCAGCTGGATAAAACCTCCGTAATCGATTACAGACAGGATGTAATCGATTACGTGATTCCCATAATCACGATTTTGTAACTCCAGAGGCTTGGTAATCGATTACACAATTCTGATAATCGATTACAAGCTAGACAGAATCTCCGTAATCGATTACAGATAGGATGTAATCGATTACGTGATTACCAGAATCATGGTTTTGTAACTCCAAGGGCTTGGTAATCGAGTACACAGTTCTGGTAATCGATTACAAGCTAGACAGAATCTCTGTAATCGATTACAGACAGGATGTAATCGATTATGTGATTCCCAGAATCACGGTTTTGTAACTCCAAGGGCTTAGTAATCAATTACAGGCAATATGTAATCGATTACCACGCATAAACTTGCAGAAAAAATGATCTTTAAGCCATCTAAACTAAAACCAAATCAATCCATAACATTTTCAACATCATAGTAGCTCAAACATGCATCCAAAATCATATAAAGGAAATCAATGACTCATACAAATCAAACCAAATACACCAATGTGAAAAGAAAAAAGAAAAACACATAACAAAGAGGGAAATCCACACGTAGATCCCTAAATCAACAACACAACACAAGACATCTCCTTACTTCCAATATTGGTTGAAGAGGATCATCTCCCTCTTACCTAAATGAAGATAACACAAGGATGCTAGTCCCTTCTTGTTCTTGATTTTCGTTTTTACTTTCGAGAAAACACCAATGTGAGTGACTTCCACAATGTCCACTCAAACCATGGAAAGATGAGTTCTTGGTCACATTGGTGACCAAGGAAAACGCAAATAAGGAGAAAATGGAAGAAAGGTGAAGACTTTACCTCAAAAGCTCCAAGTTTTAACTTCAATGGTGGAAAATGGAAGAAAAAGAAGAACCAAAGGATGACCACTAAGAAAAATGGTCTTGGAATGATGGAGGAAAGCTAGGAATATGGTTGATTTAGCAAACCATGGAGATTGTCTCCAATAGGTGGGTGTACGGTGGAGAAGGAAGAAGAAGAGAAGAAAAATAAGAAGAGAGAAAAATAGTGAAAAATGTTATGTGTTTGAAATGAGGGAGTGATGTAGTAAAAATGAGAAGACCACTTTTGACTCCCCAAGGAGTGTTTTGCCATGGAGAAGAGTGAGGAGGGAAGAGAGAGAAAATGAATTAGTTGGGAAATTTCTAGGAAGCTTCCCATTAGTGAGCTTAGATTAAATTAATCTTTCTTTTGAAAAGAAAGCTAATAGATTTGACACAAAGTAGATTTTGGATAATGTGTTAAGGATTTTTAACGCAAGTTATTATTTAGTAGACAATTATTACAGTTGACCGAGGTCAGTATTAATTTATCTAACAGATAAAATTTACATAACATTTTGTTATTTGTCTGTTAAATTTTCTGAAAAAACATGAAACCTCAGAAACCGTGTCCAGCCTCGGGTTTAGTAAGATCCCCTGTCGACGTTTCCACAGATTGTAACACCCCTTTTTCCTAGTCCAATACTCGCGAAGAAGGAACGTCACACTATTATATTTATATAATCGTGAAAACCTAAGGGAAAATTATACTGTAGAAAATAGTACTTGTTTTGAATTTCAAAAACCTGGTGTATTAATGCTGGTTTAATTTATCTTAAAACTTTCACCATATTCTTATTATATTATCATTATTATTTTTTTTATAAGTCATTGTAAGTAGTACAATAGTAAACTAGAAAAATCCTTATTGTAGCGAAACTTCAAACACTGAACAGTTATAATACAGTCAACAGAAATTAAATCATACATCAGAACTACATTATCATAATCGTACGTACAAGCCTATATTAATTACATTTCCAAAATGTACACACAAAAAAATAAAATATGTACCTATCCCAAGAGATACAAATATATATACCCATCAATCCAATAATACATCAGGCTCCTACAAAAATAAACGGACAGCCATCAGTAGCCATCGATTTAAAAACGGTCTTTAAGACTGATGAGAATGAGAAGGAACTATAGATGGGTCCTCCTCAGGGTCCTCATCGTCTGACGAGACATCCATCGGAACAATGGAACAACGAGCAGGAGCCCGAGCAGTGGACAAGAAAGAGTCATCACGTGGGGTATAATACATATCCGCCCACATGTCTCTCACTGGCAGGTAGAATTCCAGCCATACAAAGGCATGGAAATCAAAAATAGAAGCATCATAACATCCCCACGCTAAGGACACCATCAGTTCGCCATGGTATACACAACGATCAGTCTGCACGTTGATATGCCAGCAGTCCGGACCGCCATAAAAGTTGATCCACACGTAACCAAAGAATCCACAGGGGCGAAATGACATCCTCAGCAGCCTCGATCTCAGTCAAGATACAGCAAGAAACCCTGAAACTCAGTGGTTTCCTTGTCCTCCTCACGAATGTCTTCGGACAATCATAGGGTGATACATAATGGCAGAATATACAGTGAAGAGGTGAGATACTCGTTATTCATTACCAATAATAGCAGCAAGAAACTAAACAGCACTGAACGCCCAAATAGAACACAGTTTATACATTTAAGCACCACAGTATTAAAAATTTACAGTGAAAGCAGAATAACAACATTTAAATAACAGAGATACCATCGGCGGTCAACAGTTCTGGTAACCAATAATTTTTTTTTACAGAAATGATAGTAAGCATGCTTCACAGATAATAATGCTCATGCTCAATGAGTTATGCGACTGACAGCTCACAATGCAAAAGTGTCTCAAAAACCTACTCCATGGAGCTAGACATAAACATTTTCGGAGTGAATGATCAAGGAGTAATACCAGTATATCGTTAGCCTAAGGAAAATATAGTGTGCTTTATTTCATAAAAATGTTTGCGCAATGGCTTATATATGGTACCACGACAGTTGATCGTGACATAGGACAGCGCCTCAAACAGAATCATCGGTGTGTCGCATTGGTCTATCCCACGGCCCCAGTGGAGCTACCACTGTCTATTGTGAGACACCCACACCCTAACGCCCCCAAGGTCAACAACATATTACACCTACGCTCAGTCTATTCACACCCGCACATAGGTATTATTCGAACTCCTAGGCATACATAGCCTTTCTAACAACGTCCAATGGATAATACACATGCATGATGACACAATGTCGAATCATGTATGATCATCACGATATTTCACAATGATACATTTATATACATATATACACAAATTCATTTATTGATATCGTCACATCAAGGTGTGTTGGTAGTCCATATTCGTCAAATGTTCATCCCACATAAGGGTCCACAATAGCATAGAGTCAATTTTTTTATGTCATTATTGCTTTCTAATTTTCATTCATCATTATGGTCCACATTATGGGTTCCACTTTATCAAGTTACATGTTATTGATTTAATATGACAACTTTAGGTCACTTTAATTCCTTATATCCAGGGCATTCAAGAGTCTTTGAATTTCCATTAGTTCATTGAGTTAATCCATTCCTATATTAATTAAGTCAAAACCGTGGCCCTCATTGAGTTCTCAAGTCCAATGTCTATTTTCATTTTTTTTATACATTAGTGTTTCATTATTAATTTACTTTATGTGTTTATTTCAAGTTCTCCCAAACTCACACACTCATGTTCTTTCTCTTGATTCAAATTCTCCAAGTCACTAAATTAGGTCTTTGATTAAGTATTATTATACATTATGAATCCCTAATTATCTTCTAATGTCCAATTTATCAATTCCTTCATCCAAGTCACAATTTTTCACCATGTTACTCCTTCATGGCCGTGAGCCTCATGAAGATTAGGGTTCTAATAATTTTCTTTTTTTTCCACTTCTTCATTAATCCTTAATCACTTAATTAACACCAATCCATTAAGCTTTAAAATTTTGAGCACCAACACCCCACCAAGGAGGGTGTGGTCGTGAGCCTCCATGCCTCAAGCAAGGGGCTTTTGTCCCAATCTCATTAATTTCAATCCATCACAATTTTTACAATGGCAATAAGAATTAAATCTATCTAACAAATCAATTAAAGAATGAAAATTTAAAGAATCAATTATAAGAAAAATGAAATAGCAAGAGTAACCCCTATTAGGGTTTCTCACAAATCTTCAAACAACAAGTCTCCAACCACCATTTTTGGTTGAATAGAGTGGTCTCCGTCTTACCAAAGAGGAGAGCATGAAAATAGCCTCCAAAGTGCTCCTTGTGATTTCGGTTTTGGCTCCTCAAAACCCTAGAAAACAACCTCAAAGAATCAACACCATAACTTGAAAAGAAAAGCATCCTTGACCATGAAAATGGTCTTGGAATACGAAAAGGAGAAGAGAAGAGAAGAAAGTTGTGATATCTACCTTAAAGTCTCAAACTTTAATCTTGAAGAAAGATGGTGAAGATGAAATATTTTGATGTAGGGTATGAAAGGAAAAAGACTTAGAATGATGAAGAGAAGCTAGAAATGAAATTAATGAAGCAAGAAAACAAAAATGGTGATGGTGGAAGTGGTAACCCGAAATGGAGAGAAAAGGAAATGGAAGATTTTGACGAAGTCTTGTGAATGAAAGTGGTAGAGATGATGATGGAGAGTAAGGATATGTGGTTGATGAAGAGAAAAGATGAAGAGATCAAATGGTGAAGGGGCTGGAATTTTCGGATGGCTATGGAGTTTCTAGAGAGAAGGGAGAGCAAAGAAGAAGATGAAGTGGTAGAGAGAGAAGTAGCTAGGCTAAAGCGAGTGAGATATTTTTGTGAGATAGGTTAAAGTGATGGAGGCAAATTCTCCCCCCCCCCTTTTTCCCTAGTGAGAGCCACGGCAATGGAGAGAGAGAAGATGGAAATTGACAACCTTCTCAAGCAAGCTAAGGGTAGTCATGTCATTTTTAGGTCAAAGCTTCTAAAAACTTGATTAAAATAGTAATATATTTGAATTAAAGTGGATTTGTTATGACATAAAGTAGATTACATTGGGATAAGGTGATATAATTTTATTACATGCTATTATCCATTGGATAATAGTTACAGTCGACAGAAGTCAGTATTAATTAATCTGACAGATAAATTTTACGCAGTGTTTCATTATTTTATCTGTTAGAATTTTCTCGTAAAATGTGAAACCTCGTGAATTGTGTCTGGCCTCGGGTTTAGTAAGATCCCCCGTCAACGTTTCCATAGTTCAAGGTTCTTGGAGAAAATACCTCGTTTCTCCGGCTCCGCTTAATGCGCACGTAAAACGAGAAATATATTAAAATATTCTGCATTTCTGAAAAATTTTCAAAAATTATAAATATTATAAAACGACTATTTGTCCTATAATTTTCCAATTTTTGGAACGTTACAGTTATTTTCCCGACTCTGTCCAATGTGCATGCAAAACGAGAAATATATTAAAATATTTCGCGTTCTCAGAAAAATCTAGAAAAATTTCATAAAATCATAAATATTATAAAATGAATATCGATAGCAGAATAAATAAATTTTGGAGTGTTACACAGATCAAGGTTCTCAGGAAAATATTTCATTTTCCCGGCTCCGCTCAATTTGTATGCAAAATGAGGAATATATTAAAATATTCAATGTTTCCAGAAAAATTCTAGAAAATTCCCAAAAATCACAAATATTATAAAACGACTATTCGTCATAAAATTTTCTAACTTTCGGAGCATTATAGTCATTTTCCAGACTCTGCCCAATGTGCACGTAAAATTAGAAATAATATTAAAATATTCTACATTCTCAAAAAATTCCACAAAAATTCCAGAAAATCATAAATATGATAAAATGAACATTTATGATAAAAGAAATAAATTTTGGGGTGGGTAGGGAAAGGAGGACTAGGATGAACCATGATAGGAGAAGGAGGCATGGGAGGAGTGAAAGAAGTTATGAAAGGAGGAATAGGAGGCATAAGAGTGATGAAAGAGGAGGAGACCTAGGAGAAGTAAAGACCCAAGTACCTTCTTTCCAAGGAAAGAATGACCCTAAAGCCTACTTAGAATGGGAAACCAAGGTAGAACAAATCTTTTCCTATCACCATTACAATGAAGAAAGGAAGGTGAAGGTGGCTGCCCTAGAATTTTCTGACTATGCCCTAATTTGGTGGAACCAAGTACAAAAAGAGAGGGAAAGGAATAGGGAATACCCCGTAGATACTTGGGAAGAGATGAAAAGTTTGATGAGGAGGAGGTTTGTCCCTTCATGGTACCATAGGGAATTACACAATAAACTCCAAAGACTTACCCAAAGAAGTAGTGTGGATGAGTACTACAAGGAGATGGAGGTGGCCATGATAAGGGCCAATGTCATTGAAGATAGGGAGGCTACCATGTCACATTTCCTTCATGGTTTAAACCGTGAGATAGGAGACATTGTGGAGTTGCACAACTATGAAGAGCTTGATGAGTTAGTCCACCAAATTATAAAGGTGGAACAACAACTCAAAAGAAAAGGTGCATGGAATAAGTCTTCTTCTAACCTCAAACCTCCCACTTGGAAGGACAATGAACCAAAGGAAGACTCCTCTACACAACCCAAGGGAGGTATGACTTCTAAAAACTCTAATGTTTTTCCTTCCACTAATACTTCTTCCTCTTCTTCTTCTAAAAATAGGAACATCAAGTGCTTTAAATGCTTGGGGAATGGACATATAGCCTTTCAATGCCTAAACAAAAGGGCAATGGTGATAAGAGAGGGACACCTCTCTAGTGATTCATGTCCAAATTCCCCTCCCTCAAGTGAAGGAGAAGAAGAATGTGAGACTTATGCTCATGATGGCGACTTGCTAATGATAAGGAGACTCTTAGGTAGCCAAGTTGTGTCAAGGGACCAAGACCAAAGGGAAAACATCTTCCACACAAGATGTGTCATCCAAGGCAAAGTGTGCTCATTAATCATTGATGGAGGAAGTTGCACCAATGTGGCAAGCACTCGCTTGATAAGAAAACTTGACCTTAAAACTACTCCTCACCCCCGACCATACAAGCTTCAATGGCTAAGTGAGAATGGTGAGTTGATAGTGAATCAACAAGTGTTGATCAGTTTTTCAATTGGTAAGTATAATGATGATGTTTTGTGTGATGTTGTTCCTATGGAGGCCAGCCATATTTTGCTTGGAAGGCCTTGGCAATTTGATAAGCATGCTATTCATGATGGTTTCACTAACAAGTACTCCTTTGTTCATAATTCCTTAAAGGTAACTCTTATACCCCTTACTCCCAAACAGGTTTGTGAAGACCAAGTGGCCTTGAAGCTAAGAAGGGAGCAAGAGAAGAAAGACTTAAAAGTAAAATCAGATGGAGAAGTAAAGAATAGAGACCAAAAACTTGTAAATGAAAAAAAATTGAATGTTTAAATGCTAGGGAGAGTGAGATTAAGAGGGCTTGCTTTGCAAAGCAAGAGATGTACATATCCTAGGTCAAATTAAGGATAGGTGCCCAATTAGAAGGTAGCACCTATACTAGGCTATGGATCAGTATACCCTATGTCAGACTAAGGATGAACATATCCTAGGTCAAACTAAGGATGAATATATCCTAAGTCAGACTAAGGATAAGTAGGCATAATGCCAAATGAAGGAATACAATTTCTAAGTATAATTAAGTTACATATACGAGTTTTAATTTAGAAATATATCTTTGTATATATTTAGTTTTAATACCATGAGATATATATTATTACTAAGAATTTTATGTTCTCACCCCTTTATATTTCATGGTTAGCAGGCCAAGGCCCTTCAAGAGGGTAAGAAGATGAAGATACAAAAGAAATAAATTAGTTTAGTTTTAATATATTAAGTTCAAAGCTTATTTAATTAATTAAATTTGCTTTGAGTATGTAAAAATTGTAAATATGTATAACTTTTAGATATGGCTCTCCATAATTATTTAGTTAAATGTTATAGATTAGTTAATGATTTAGTTAGAAGTAGCAAAACTAATACTACTTATCCAGGCATATGTTAGATATACTAGGGTACATATATTAGGTTGTTACAAGTTAGCCTAGTCAAAGGTAGAGCTATTTGAGAAAAACTTTTTATAAATCTTCTGTAATACCCTATTAGACCCAAAAAGCTCCTAATTTCTGTTACAGTGGTAGGTCGTTCCCATTGCAATACTGCCTCCACTTTACTAGGATCTACAGATATCCCTTCACCTGATATCACATGTCCTAGAAATTGCACCTCTTTCATCCAAAATTCACATTTTGACAACTTAGCATACAATTTCTTTTCTTTCAAGATTTCTAGAACTAACCTAAGATGTTCTTCATGTTCTTCAGTTGTCTTTGAATAGATAAGAATGTCATCTATAAAAATAACAACAAATTTATCTAGGTATGGTCTAAAAATCATGTTCAATCCATTAATACTGCAGGTACATTAGTTAAACCAAAGGACATTACAAGATATTCATAATGTATGCAACGCCCCTTTTTCTCTTCTCACAAAGAAGGAACGTCACACCATAACAAAATTAAAACAAAAATGTAGAAAACAATAAATAAATTGATTGTTAAAGACCTAGTTCATTTTTTTTAACATGTAATTAAATAATTTGCATCTTAGATTGTATAGTATTCGAGTATTGAAAACGCGTGTGCACGTATATTCTTTTTTTTGAAGTAAAGAGATAATAATAATTGTAGATATAAGGGAAATCGACACAGAATTGAAAATCATACATTCACATTATATAGATAATACTATATGCATCTAGCCTGTTTAGTTACATCATCAAATATACAAAAAGTAAGAGGCTTTACCCACCCAAGATGATTATAAATTTACATCCCATCAAATTAGCAAAACGTCAGGCTTCCCAAAAGAAATAAACGGTTAGCCATCGGTAGCCACCAACAGTATCAGTCCCTAAGACTGACGAGGAGGGACCGTATCAGGGTTCTCCTTATCCGATGAAATCACCATCGGAGCGACTGAATTTTGGACAGAAGCCCGAGTAGTGGAGAGGAAAGAGTCCTCTTGTGGGGTATAATAAAGGTCATCCCACAAATCCCTAACAGGTAGGTAAAACTCTAAATGAACAAAAGTAGTGAAGTCAAAAAACAGGAGGATCGTAGCGACTCCAAGCTAAAGACACAGTCAGCTCTCCATGATAGATGCATCAGTCCGTGCTCAAATTTATATGCCAGCAGTCTGGACCACTGTGAAAGGTCATCCTTGCATAACCCAAGAATTGGCGCAGACGTGAAGACATCTTCAATCAGCACTAGTCGTAATCGGGCCAAGAGCCAGGAAACTCAGGCGCCTCCTTTTCTTCCTCGTGACCGTCTTCTCAAAAGCACATAATTTAAAACAGAAGTACATATATGTGGAAAAGAGGTGAGACACCCAGCTTTCATTACCAATACGGCAGTAAGAAAACAGAATGGCGTTGGATGCCCACATAGCATTACAACGCATATATTTATCAATAGTAGTAAATAAAAATAACAGTAATAATCACGTAAGCAATAAAAGAGAAATAACAATGGAATCTCAGGCAGTAAACAGTTTATTGAATCAGATAATCATCTCAACAGTAAAAGCAGATAATTCAACAGTCGTAAGTGCTCATGCTCAATAAAATATGAGACTGACAATGGACAGTACACAATGCATTATGGTACCAAAATCCTACTCTATGGAGCCAGACATCAATATTTCGGAGAGAATGATTAAGGAGTCATGTCAGTATCTCGTTAGCCTTAAAAATAAAGTGTTTCATCTCATAAAAATATTTGTACAATATTGTAACACCCCAAAATTTATTTATTTTATTATAAATATTTATTTTATTATAAATATTTATTTTATAATATTTGTAATTTTTGGAAATTTTCTGGATTTTTATGAGAATGCGGAATATTTTAATATTATTTCTCATTTTTTGTACAAACTGAGCGGAGCTGGAAAAATGAGATATTTTTCCTGAGAACCTTGATATGTGGAAATATCGAAGGGAAATCTTACTAAACCCGAGACTGGACACGGTTTACAAGGTTTATGTTTTTCGAGAAATTTTATCCGAAAGAATAATAAATCGCTGTGTAATTTTATCCGTTAGATAATTAATACTAACTTCTGTCAACTGTAATAATTGTCCATTGGATAATAGCATGTATTAAATACCCTATCATATTATCCTAATGTAATCCACTTTATGTCTAATCAAAGCTTCTTTGAGAAGCTTTGACCACCAAAAAACTAGCATGCCTTTGGTTTGTTGGAGAAGCCTCTCCACCCCTCCCTCTCTCTCCTATTGCCTCGGCATTGCTTGCCCATGTGGAGCAAAATTTTGCTCCCACACTTAAAGCATTTTCACTCAAAATATCTCTTATTTTTCATCAATACTTTCTCTCTCTTCAAGCTTCTCTTCCATTTCTCTCCTTCTTCTCTCTTCTTTCTCTCCTTCACCCACGGTTTGCAGCCCCTAAATGTGACCATTCCCTTCATCTTCCAACTTCATTAACACCATTTCTACACTCCTTCCATTCTCCTCTACACTTTCTATTTGGAAAGTTTCTTCAAAATCCATCATCTCCTTCATTGTCTTCCAAGACCAAGCTTCAAACTTTAAGGTAAAGTTTCCATTTTTTTCTTTTCTTTCTCTCCATTTTCATGTTCTATGATTTCGTTGGAGACCAAAGATCCATCTTTTACCAAGCTTGGTATTGATTCTTTGTGTTTGAAATTTATAGGGTTTTTGGACCCCAAAACCGAAACCACCAAGAAGCAACTAGGAGGCCATTTTCGTGTTCTTCCTTTAGGTAAGAGGGAGATTACTCACTTCAACCATTATTGGTAGTGAGGGGACCTTTGTGTGGTTGTTGATGGGGAAATCCATATTTGAATGCTTACTTTGTTTGATGGTTTTGCATGTTTACGTGTTCTTGATTGAGGTTGATGATTGAATGATGATTTTGAATGCATTAGGGGTGTTGGAATATTTCATAATGATAGGTTTAATAAATAGAAAATTTGACGGTTTCCTACACTAAAGTGAGGTCACGGTTTTGGCTTTGAACATAAAGGGATTAGAATGATTTTGTGTGAAATAAGATTTGAGTGATTAGGTATCAAGTGATTAATGCATAAAATGGAAAGAAATTGAAACTTTGAAGACCTAGGGAGGCCACGATTTTTAGAGAAAATTTTAGGTTCAAATGATGCCTTGGTGCATTTTTGAAAATTAAGGACTTAGAGGTATACATAATCCATAATGAGATGGAAGAATTAAATTGAGTAATAACTCTTAGGAGAGCTACGGTTGTTAAGGGTTCTTTAACCTAAAATTCTCATAATTGATCAAGATTTAAGACATTGGAAATGTTGGATTCCATAACATGAAACTGTGATAATTGATGAACCGTAAGTATATATGTTGATGTTGAGAATTGGTTCTATGTTATTGTGAGTCCCTATGTGGGACTAAGTACTTGATAAAATTATAACATGTTGATATTGAGAAATGATCATATGCCATTGTGGTATACCTTATGATAAATGTATCATTGATAAACATACATGATGTACATTGCGTCATCATGCATATGTGTTGTCCGTTGGACATTATTGGAAAGGTGATGTATGCTTAGGAGATTGAATAACACCTATGTGCGGGTGCAAGTAGACTAAGCGTAGGGTCATAGTGGTTGACCCTAGGGGCGTCGGGGTGCGAGTGCTCACAATAGATAGTGGTAGCTCCACTGGGGCCATGGGATAGACCGATGCAAATACACCGACGATTCGGACTAAGACATCATCCTATATCGTGATCAACTGTTGAGGTGTCATGTATAAGCCAATTGCGCAAATATTTTTATGAGATGAAGCACACTATTTTTAAGGCTAACGAGATACTGGCATAACTCCTTGATCATTCTCTCCGAAAATGTTTATGTCTAACTCCATGGAGTAGGATTTTAGTTACCATAATGCATTGTGCATTGTCCATTGTCAGTCTCACAATTCCATTGAGCATGAGCATTTATAACTGTGAAAATATTTGTTCTTACTACTGCAATAATTATCTAATCTATAGACTGTTGACTGCTAGGGATATTGCTGCTATCTGCCTGTTATTGTAATTCTTACTATTATTTACCGTCGTTATGCTTTTATTGTCAATTTTATTATTACTGTGATTGAACACATGGACTGTGTTATTATGTGGGTGTTCAGCATCGTTCTGTTTTCTTGCTGCCATTTTGATAATGAAAGCTGGGTGTCTCACCTCTTTTTTGTATTTTGACATTCCTATTTATTTATGTACTTCTGAGAAGACGTTCGTGAGGAAGAAAAAGAAACGCTTGAGTTTTCGATTTTTTGGTCATACAACGACTAGAGTTTGCTGAAGATGTCTTCGCGTCCATGCTAATTTTTGGGGTATGTTAGGATGACCTTTCATGGAGGACCCGATTGCTGGCACATTAACTTGAGCATGGACCATTGCATCTATCACAGGGAGCTGACTGTGTCTTTGGCGTGGGGCTGCTATGACCCACTTGTTTTTTACTTTGCCACTTTTGTTCACTTGGAATTTTACCTGCTTGTTAGAGATCTTTGAGATGACCTTTACTATACCCCACAAGAGGACTCTTTCCTCTCCACTGCTTGGGCTTCTGCCCGAAATTTGGTCGCTTCGATGGCAATTTCATCGGATGAATAGGACCCTGAGGACGACCCGGTTACGGTCCCTTCTAGTCAGTCTTAGGGGTTGATACTATCGGTGGCTATTGATGGCTGACTGTTTATCTTTTTGGGGAAGCCTGATGTTTTACTGTATTTCATGGGTGTAATTTGTAATCATCTGGGGTGGGTAAAGCCTTATATTTTTTTTTTTGTATATTTTGTGATGCAGCTAAACAGGCTAATGCATAAATATATATATGAATATGTTATGTAGGGATGTATGGTTTATTTTACGTTGGTTTTACTACGACTGTTTGAACTATTATCTCGCTACGAAGAGAATCTCTAAATTTATTCTTTTGACACTACTTGTTAATAATATAATTTAAACAAAAAAAATGTAATGTCATTTAGAAAGGAACTTATACATCTATAAAATGAACTAGGTCTATGAGGTTTAAAATAATTATTATTTTCCGCAATTTATTTCGTTTTCACTTCACTATGGTGTGACGTTCCTTCTTCGTGAGATAAGAAAAATGGGCGTTACAAATATGGCTTATACATGGCACCTCAACAGTTAATCGCGATATAGGACAACATCTTAGTCCGGATCGTCGGTGTGTTTGCATCAGTCTATCCCACGGCCCCAATGGAGCTACCACTGTCTATTGTGAGACACCCGCACCCCAATGCCCCCAAGGTCAACCACTATGACCCTATGCTTAGTCTACTCACACCCGTACTTAGGTGTTATTCAATCTCTTAGGCACACATCGCCTTTCTTAATAAAGTCCAACGGACATCACATATGCATGACGACTCAATTTACATCATGTATATGTATCAATGATATGTTCCTCATAAACAATGCATCACATGCATATTCATCAACAAGTATTTCTCATAGAACATATTATAATGGCATATAGATAATTCTCAACAATATCATGCCACAATTTCATTAAGTACAATTTACAAGTACTTAGTTCCACATATGAACTCACAATGGTATAAAACCAATCCTCAATATCAACGTGTATATATATATATATATATATATATATATATATATATGTTTCAATATATACCACAATTTCTTATTATGAATTCAACATTCTTAATGTACTAAGTCTTGATCAATTATGAGAATTTTGGGCTAAGGAGCTCTTCAAAAACCGTGGCCCTCTTTAGAATTATTACTCAATCAATTTCTTCCACCTCATTATGAAATACACACACACACACACATACCACAATTTCTTATTATGAATTCAACATTCTTAATGTACTAAGTCTTGATCAATTATGAGAATTTTGGGCTAAGGAGCTCTTCAAAAACCGTGGCCCTCTTTAGAATTATTACTCAATCAATTTCTTCCACCTCATTATGAAAACACACACACACACACACACACACACACACACACACACACACATATATATATATATATATCTAAGTCTTTAATTCCCAAAGATGCATCATAGCATCACTTGAACTCCAAAATTTCCTCTAGAGGCTGTGGCCTCCTTAGTCATCAAGGTTCCAAATTCTTTTTCATTTCATGCATTAATCTTTCAATACACAATTACCTAAGTCTTATTTTCCACAAAATCAATTCCAACCCTTAAAGTTCATGGCCAAAACCGGGGCCTCCCAATAGGGTAGTAAACCCTTAAATTTTTCATTTATTAAATCTAACATGATCAAGCATTCTAACATCCCTAATGCATTCAAAATCACAAATCAATTACTAATCTCAATCAAGAACACATAGCCATGAAAATCCATCAAATAAAGTAAGCATTCAAATATGGATTTCTCCATCAACAACCACACAAGGTCTCCTCACCACCAATAATGGTTGAAGTGAGTAAATCTTCCTCTTACCTAAAAGAAGAACACGAAATCACCTCCTTGGTGCTTCTTGGTGGATTCAGTTTGGCTCTCCAAAACCCTAGAAATTCAAACACAAAGAATCAATAACCAAGTCTTGAAAAACATCAATCCTTGGTCACCAATGCGATCAAGGAACACGAAAATGAAGAGAAGGAAAAAGGGAAAATGGAAGCTTTACCTTAAAGCTTCAAGCTTTGTTCTTGGAAGACAATGGTGAAGATAATGGATTTTGCAGAAGCTCTTCAAATAGGAAGTGTAGAGGATGATGAGAGGAATATAGAAATGGTGTTGGTGAAGTTGGAAGATGAAGAGAAATGGTCACATTTAGGACTACAAAACCATGGGGGAAGAAAGAAGAAGAAGAGAAAAGTTAGAGAGAAAATGAAGATGAAAGTTAGAGAGAGAAAGTGATAGTAGGAAATGTGGTATTTTGGGTGAAGTGTGTTAAGTGTGGGAAGCAAAATTCTTGCTTCCCCAAGGGCTCATTGTAACATCCTGGGACTGCCTGCAAGATTGACGAGTGTCTCCACAAACTAACACGGGTCTTTTCAACGTGCTTTGTCCTCACTGACACGCATCCTAGGAAACTTCCTTGGATGTCACCCATCCCATAATTGCTCCAGGTCAAGCATGCTTAACCATGGAGTTCTTATGTTCTAGGCTTCCGAAAAGAAGTTGCAACTTGTTGATATGGCTACGTCTAATCAATTCCTTT
Source organism: Ormosia emarginata (assembly GCA_029884605.1). Taxonomy (NCBI): domain Eukaryota; kingdom Viridiplantae; phylum Streptophyta; class Magnoliopsida; order Fabales; family Fabaceae; genus Ormosia; species Ormosia emarginata. The sequence goes on from JAQQTP010000074.1 coordinate 1,061,029, forward strand.
AAGTCATCCTTAACTATGTAGTCTCATACCTGCACAGTCTCTGAATCCCTCTCATTCTGGTGCGTATTCAGTTCATTCATGGGACCCTTCACCTCAAAGCCTGCCAAGAGCCGCTCCTTGTACGTGCTTCTCTTACACCGGCGTCCACTCCCCGCCCTCGTCGACCCCGGGACCCCACACTCATTACCACAACAATAGGAGAGAGAGAGAGGGGGGAGAATGGCTTCTCCAACAAGCCAAGGGCACATTGGTCACTTGGTGGTCAAAACTTCCATGAGAAGCTTGCTTAAAATATGTTATATTTGAATTAAAGTGAATTTGATTAGATATAAAGTGGATTACATTAGGATAATGTGATAAGATTTTTAATATATACTATTATCCAATGGATAATTGTTACAGTTGACAGAAGTCAGTATTAATTATCTGACGGATAATAAATTACACAGCGATTATTATTTTATCTGATAAAATTCTCAAAAAACATAAAATTTCGTAAACTGTGTCCGACCTCGGGTTTAGTAAGATCCCCCGTCGACGCAATTCCAACAGCATATCTCAAAAAGAGATAAAAGAATGCATAACTTTCTACTAAACTGCTACTTATGCCTAAGCACGGCCAGTCCATACCCCGGCTCAACAGGATGAACTGCTTTGATACCAAAATGTAACACCCTAATACAGATATCCAGATATATCCTAGATAGACAGAGATATATAAAGATAACCAGTACTAGAGATGTCACTTCTATACTACATACTAACATATATCTATAATCACAACTGAGTAATTATAGAAAGCCTTGAGAGATTGCGGAAAAACTTAAACTCATACATAAACTTATACAAACTTAGCCATATGAGGCCTATTGTAATACATATAAAATAAAACTTACAGAACAAACATAAACTTGTTACATAAGTTCTGTCTACTTAAAGCAATAAAAACTACTCTAGTTTTCATGTTTTATCTTCTCATCCTTAGCAGGGTTTGTACCTCGTACTCGCACCTTTACTGCGCTTCGCTCGTACTGCATACGTACTGCATACGTTCTGCATACGTACTGCATCCGAGCTCGCATCTAGATTTACATGGAATAGCAACTGGGGTGAGAATTAACATTCTCAGTAAAAGCAATTCCAATACCGGTTCTCTATAACATTGTATATAACAAATATAACAAATGCTATAATTCTAACTTAGGAGCTTTCTCCCTTTTTCTCATAACTATTTCTATCTTAGGAGCTTTCTCCTCTTTACTTATAACTTAGGAGTTTCCTCCTCTTTTCTCATAACTTAGGAGTTTCCTCCTCTTTTCTCTTAACTGCACACCTTCTTATAGTGTGATATCAACCGATAGCCTAAACCCTGTTAATACATACAACGTCCATACAGCTGTATATACCAACAGTGACGGACAATGCCCATACAACTGTCCATGAATGCAATGATAATGATATGTAATATGAATATGCCTAAGAAATCCTAAAAGCATGTGAATGAAATGCAAATGCAAAAGTCTATTCTAAGAATAAAGGAGTTTGCTAGGAACTAGTCAGTATATCATCTAGTGGTAATTAGAGGGAAAACTCATCCTCACATTACACATATCCTGACACACTAAGAAATTCAGGCTTCATCCTTGCTCAAAGAGCGTCTCTGGATTTCCTACTTATCTCCTTTAGCCTTGGCATTATCGAGACATCAGGGTTATGTCCTTCTCAAAAGTCCTTCGGACACCCATCTATCTTCTTTTTGCCTCCATGAATAACATCAAAGGATATCCACCAGATCGATACTACGTAACTAATCCATAGACTTTCATTTATACTTATATACTTAGTTCCTCTTTGATCTGAGCATATTCTACTAATAACTTTGGCTTCTTATGTTTACCCTTTGCAATGAGGAGAATCTGTAACCTTAGCACTTGGTTAGGAATACTTGTCCCCTAAGGAACTTCTCTGATTCCTTATCTTCTGGCTAAATGACCTCACGTCATATAAAGTTACATTCTCAGGTAAACATCATCAGTTCATTTCTCATACTTGTACCTAAACTCCACCTCATCACTCCTATCTCTTCAGTGATCTCTAACGCAACACTATGTTGCTGAGGTGTAAGGTACTTACCTATGGCAACCACTAGTCTTAGTTGCACTAAGGTTCTTTCTCTTCACATACATACTAGCTTAACTGACTAGTGTGTGAAAAGCTTAGTGTTATGTATAACTCTTACATAAACACCATCTTACTTTCCTATAGACTCAACTCATCCTAGTGAAAGAGTCTATCATAACTAATGCCTCAACTATCCTCGCTTAAGGACATAATGAGCATCTCTCTAAAACTTTGCATAATTAACTCAACTTTAACTAAAGTGAGTAATTCATGCATCTAACTTTCCTTTCTATCACACTTCTGGTAGTAGCTTATACTACACTTGTGTGCTAACATACATATTCTAACTGTATCTAGCTTTCCCATCTATCACACGTCTGGTAGTAGCTTATACTACACTTGTGTGCTTAAGGTTCCAGATACCTCTTTAACTATTCCAAACTCATAGAATGCTTAAGAACTTAACTTCCACACTTTGGTTAGTATCTAAGGAAGTAAATTCTCTTTATCTTGTATTTCTAACTCATCTTTACTAATACATGAGTTATTGCACATTTCTGCTCTACCTTATGATTATGACATCTTCTTAGTCATATATCATCTTATTGTGTATTTAGCAATGCACCAAGTCTCACTTAACTAGAGACTTAGTACCTAAACGTTCCCTCTTTGGAACTAATACACAATCTTGTCTCCACCCAAGTAACTCTAATGCAAGAGTGGTTCTTACTTGCAACTCTTTGTTGCCTAAGGTTCTAGGTACCTTCCTAAGGTAATCCACTATTCTTGGATCTCCTAAGGTTCATACCTTTCTCATTCTCTACTAGAGTGCATACTAATACACTTGTCTTCATTGCACCATCTCATCACATCTTAAGTGATATCTAATGCAACACTAAGTTGCCTAAGGTGCAGTGTCATTACTTAAAGCAAACCTTTCCTTTAGGATGCTTAAAAGCCTATGCTTCCTCTTTCTTGATGGGTAGGTATTTTCCACTTGAAAATACCCCCAATTGTGCCTTAACACACTTTAGGAAACATATATAAATGATCCCCTTTACTTTAGAACTTCAAAACGTCCAAAAATAACATTTTGGAGTTTCGTGGTCTCGGCCGCAAGCATGCACCTTCTGGCCATTACTGATATCGAAACAATGAGTTCTGCAGAATACGATTTCTGCATAGCCTTTGAGTCAGCATTTAGTACAGGAGGAAGGGTGCTTGATCCTTATCGTAGTTCCCTAACACCTAAAATGGTGGAAGCACTTATCTGCACACAAGATTGGCTGAAAGGAACACCCTTCTCATTGCTTTCTAAAGATGACTTTGAGCAGCTTGAGAGATTTGAGCGAGGTAAGTTAATATCAATGTTCCACATTTATGTTACTACTTATTACTTATTATATTATGTTTTCATAAGTAATGAGATGTTCTTTTTTGCAGAGATGGTTTCTCCACAAGATGTTCCTTGTTCTTCTGCTATTTCTCTTGATGATTGAAGGGGATACTAAGTTTATATAACAATGGCTCTATATAGTTCAATTACTAGCAATACTTTTATATAACACCTCTTTTGTTCAGGACAGAACAGCCCTGCTATTCTTGTTTTTTCCTGCAATACTGCTTATTCTAAGATCTTGGGTTTGGGCTATATGCTTGCTAACTTTCCCCGTTCAGATTTTTAGATTGGATTAGCTTAAGCAAGCAATTTTGAGAAGTAAACTTTTTTCTTTTATAGGATTATTATTACATTTGTTGGAATTGTGATGGAGAAGATCTGAAGTTTGAAACTTTGAATGAATGAGATTATTTTGTTGTCTGATTTGATTAGTTTACTGTAAAACTTGATTCAATTGCGCTTTGATTTGGACAACTGTGTTGTTAATCATTCTTATAATGACCCTATCTGGACTATCTTCAAACCCTATTTAGGAAGCCTATTTTACTTTCAGGACCACTACTGCCAGAGCCACCTGTTGGACTTGGAGCAAAATCAATTCAAAGAATTGGTGATTGGTCTTGAGCTAACAGGTTTTCCATTTTTTGCAGCACTTAAGCCACCTGTTGGATTTGAATCAGTTGAAGCTGCTCTTGGGGTGCAGGTCAGAAAATGGCATCTGGGTTTGGCTCTTCATCATCTATATCCATTTGGAAGGTATTATACTGCTCATATTTTAGCTATCTGTCTTCTCCTTGTAATGATCAGAGTTCAATCAGGCTAGAAAAACCACCTATGTAAAGTCAATTACTAGAACAAAGGTAGCTCACGGAGTCAGGCAAAACACAATTTCCACAGCTAAGTGATAAATCATAAGTATTTAAAACACAGACCACCTTCACTTACATGCATATCTTTCCTCTCTAAGTGTGTTTAGGTAGTATATATCTCATTGATAGTGGCAACCTCAGCCCATTGCTTCAAAGTCCAACCTGAAAAAGTGTCTCCTAACTAATACGGTATGGTCATTGATCACCTCAATAATGTTCCAATCAGTAGCAACTCCAAAGCCAACAATGAGTAATGGCACATGTAACGCCCCTTTTGGGAGGGAACGTCACATTGTCAAATAAAAGAAAATGCGGAAAAGTAAAGTTTTAACAATTCAAGACCCAGTTCATTAGTTTAAGTTTAACTTATTCGATGCTTAAGTATGTAAGCAAAAATAGCAGTATATTTTTTTTAATAGTCATTTTAACAATGCGGAATATAAATGATGGTGAAGAATAAAATAGTAGACAAAATTCACATCTGAATAACATGCATATAGATATATATATAATGTGCTGACATCAATTGTACTCAGAATCAAGCCTGAAATATTCAAAAAGAAAAACTATACCTGCCCCAAAGGATTATACAAATATACCCCAGAGATATCAAAATATACAGCCCACCAAAAATAATACATCAGGCCCCAAAATAAAACACTGGTAGCCATCAGTAGCTACCAATAATATCAGTCTCTCAGATGAGGAGGGACCGTATCCGGGTCCTCAGCAGGATCCTCCTCTTCAGAGGAAACCTCCATGGGAACCACGGAACCACGGGTAGGAGCCCGAGCAGCAGAATCAAAAGAGTCTTCCCAATGGGTGTAGTAACGATCACCCTACATCTCGCGGATGGGTAGGTAGAACTCCAGCCGCAGGCTGACATGGCAGGTGAGGATTGGCACCTCATGACGTCTCCAGGCTAGGGCAATCGACACATCTCCCAAGTAGACGCAGCGGTCGGAACTCAAGTTGATGTGCTAACAATCTGGCCCTCCGAGGAAGGTCAGACGCATATCACCTAGAAATCTGCGCATGCGTGCCTCCATCATCTCAATAGATGCTAGTCCCGTTCGGGCCAGAAGCCAGGAAAATCGGGATCTTCCGCCTCCTTACCGTCGTCTTCGATCAATACAGTGTACACACAGGCAGCAAATAATGGAAACACAGAAAGAGGTAAGACATCCTACCATCATTACCAATTATAGCAGCCAGAAACAAAACGGCGCAACGCGCCCAATTAACAATCCAAAACAGCATATCCAAATAATAAGCAGTAAATCCAACAGTCGGCAAATAAGCAGTTCCAGGCAGATAATCATTACAGTAATAATCAAACCAGTCATAGTTACGGAAAATAATGATTAACAATGACAGAGTATATCATGATACACATGCATGCTTTCCCAATTCCTACTCCATGGAGCTAGACTCAAACAGTCGGAGAGAAAGATCAGGAGACGTGTCTGTAACTCGGCTGCCGCGGCCAAAGTGCTATTCATCAAAAATTTTCACGTGCACATCAGGCATTGTACAGACAGTCCGCGCTCAATCACAACATAGGACAGTGTCAAGTCCGGATCGTCGGTGCGTTTGCATCGATTTGCCCCACGGGCAGAGGAGCTACCAATTGCCCATTGTGAAGGACCCGCACCCCGACGCCTCCGAGGTCATAACAAGACCCACACTAGTCTACTCGCACCCTCACAAAGGTGTGTTCAATCTCCTAGGCAACTTGGCCTTACAACAGTCCACAAGGACATTCACAATGCATAAGACTCTATGCATGAGCATGTACGATTCACAATTTCATACAATTCCATAATATGCCTCAATTGGCCAAGATAAGCATCAACACATAAATGGTCACTCACATAGACCCATAATGTCATAATATTGAAATCAAATAAGGTAATACATTTCTAAGGTCCATTATGCCTTCTTATTCAAGTTTTGCTATTCCTACAAAAATCCACTACTAAGTAAGTTTCCGTAATTAATTGAATTCCCTAAAGCAATTTATTACCATACACTTAGAATGGCTATTCTAAGGTCTCCAAATCTCACGCTCTCTTGTTCTTGTTCTCTTGAGTTTACCCTAAGTCTTATGAAAATCTCATTCTTGGTTCTTTAAAATTTATGAAGTTTCCAATTATCTTTAATTCTTTCAATTGGTAATTTTCTAGTTCATTATCTAAGAGTTAGCCACTTGATTGCTTAAGTTTTAAAGTTACCAAAAGTTGCATAATTAAGCCTCCAATGGCCTTAGAGGTCGTGGCCTCACAAGGGTTTCAATTCCAAATCTTTTCAAGTCATCACATTACATGTCATTCTCTTAATTCATTTAATTGTTCACTTATTAAATTAGTTCACCAAGAACCCTAATTTCTTGGCCTAAAACCGTAGCCTCCCTAGGAATTTCCATTTCAAATTTTTTTTTCCATTCAATTCCATTTTATCCATTGATCAAATTAAGTCTTATGCTAGTTACAACTTAACCACAAATTTACCTAAATTCTAGCCTAAAATCGTGGCCCTCCAGGAAGGGTTCTCAAATATTTTTCTTCTATTTTCAATCACAAAATCCAATCCAATATACCATTAAGTACAACAAACCAATCCAATGGCATAAACAAAATAAAATCATCACACAAACATACTAGTTACAAAATCAAAGAATAACCCTCATTAGGGTTTTTCCACAAATGGCAAAAATCAAAGTTCCTAGATGCTAAGAGAGGTTGAGGAGGAGTGTCTTCCTCTTACCCAAATGAAGAGAACAAAAGAAACACCAAGGAATCTTCTTGTAGATTTTCGGATTTGAGCTCCACCAAGCCCTAGAAATTTTCAACTTTGTTAAATCAACACCAATGCTTGAAAACAAGCCATGGACGGTCACCAAAGAGACCATGACCACGAAAATGAAGAGAAAGGAAGAGAGGTCTTGAAACTTACCCAAAAAGCTCAAAGCTTGAAGCTTGGAGAAAGTGTTGAAGATGATGGATTTTCAAGAAACTCCAAGAAGAAAAAGTGTTTAGAATGATGAGAGGATTAAGGAAATATGATTGGTTTAATTTTTTTTGTGAAGATTGAGTGGAAGAAGAGGGGGCTGCCGTGAGGGTGTTCTAGAGAGAAGGAAGAGAAGAAGAAAAATGGAGAAGAAGAAGAAAGGGTAGAGAGAGAAAGTGTCTTGGGAAATTATGAATTAAAGTGTGGCAAATTGATTAAATGAAAGCAAATAATTTCCCCCCTTTGAGTGGGCTGCTGCCAAGCTTGAGAGAGAGAGCAGGGAGAGGAATTTTTGGCTTTCCTTGGAAGCTAAGGGCATTTGAGTCATTGTTTGGTCAAAGCTTCTCAAAGAAGCTTTAATTATTTAACATTAAATTTGAATTAACGTGAATGGATTAGACATAAAGTAGATTGCATTGAGATAATGTGATAAGATTTTTATTACATGCTATTATCCAATGGATAATAGTTACAGTTGACAGAAGTCAGTATTTAATTAATCTGACAGATAAATTTTTCGCAGTATTGGTTTGTTTTATCTGTTAAGATTTCTCAAAAATTGTAAAATCTCGTAAACTGTGTCAAGCCTCGGGTTTAGTAAGATCCCCCGTCGACATGTCCATAGTCTAAGATTCTTGGAGGAAACATCGCGTTTCTCCGGTTCTGCTCAGCGCGTACGCAAAACGAGAAATATATTAAAATATTCGACATTTTCGAAAAATTCCCAGAAAATTCTCAAAAATTGTAAATATTATAAAACGACTATTCGTTATATAATTTTCCATTTTTTGAAGCATTACAGTCGTTTTCCCGACTCTGCTCAAGTTTTACGCAAAACGAGGAATATATTAAAATATTCATCGTTTCCGAAAAATTCCAAAAGAATTCACATAAATCACAAATATTAGAAAATGACTATTCGTGGTAAAATAATTAATTTTCGGAGCGTTACACTGACCTCAGCAATTCTCAGCTCAGTGTGCATGCAAAACGAAGAATATATTAAAATATTCATCGTTTCCGAAAAATTCCTAAAAATCAAGAATAATATAAAATGATCATTTATACTTAAACAGATATTTTTTGGGATGTTACAGCACAAACGCAGTGACCCCATGTTAAGATTGGAGCAATGAGTATGCACACCAATCCTTATCCAATGATGAGAGAACTCATCGACCCAAAGAAAAAGAGTAGGAGAAAAAAGTGCAGATTGCCAAAAATTTGTAGTAATCTCATATTTTTTTGATTAAGATCAACAACACAGAAATGTATTAAAACTAGTTTTTATACATATATTCTAATTTAGACTTTTGTCAGTTGTATTATCAACAGATCGAAAATGGACAAGTTTCTATTTAGTTTGTGAGGAGTAGGATTGATCATATCAGAAAAGTTCAAATCAGTTCAGGATTTGAACTGGTTTTTGAACCAGTTGATAGCTGGTTTTTAAGCCAGTTTTTTAAAACGCAAACCGGTTCAGAACCGGTTCTAAATCCAAACTGGTTTTGAATCGGTTTTAAATCCAAATCGGTTCTGAACCGGTTCTGACCGGTTCACCAAATCAAAATCGGTTTGGTCATAGAGAAAACCAGTTTGGTTTTTTGAACCGAACCATTTTTTGGTTCGGTTCGGTTCAATTCAGTTTTTTATGCCAATCCAAACCATGCCCACCCCTATAATTTCATCTATATATCTCATCATTATGACAAGACAAAGGCATAAAAAGCATAGTTAGTCCATTCTCCGGCTCAACAAGATGAACTATTCTGATACCAAAATGTAACATCCTTAATTTCATTACCATACATGTATCCAAAATTATGCATTAGTAATTAAAATTAAGTAGGTCACGTAAACTAATTAAATAACTTATAATAAAACATAGATATAATTTTATGCAAAATATGAGCCTTTAAATATTAATATACTATATATACCATAATAAGAATGGTATACAGTTTACATTATAGTACTCGATAATTACATATTTTGTTACAGTATACTAAATATACATCATAATTACATGAGAATATCAAAACATATTCTAAGTATTCTTCCTTCGACTGCTAGCTGAAATACGCGTACCTAGAAATATTACAAAAATACAATAGAAAAGAGGTGAGAATTACAAAAATTGTCAGTAATACAATTTTAAACAATATCATCATAATATTTTCAACTATTTCAAGGAAAAACATAATTTAAAACTTAAATACATTATATCTTAGAAAGGTGGCGAAAAAACCAAATTGGGTCCTTTCTCTTCCCGAAACAAAATATCATTTATTAACGGTTTACAAAATATTTATTATTCAATAGCACACATTGCATTCATAAAAATTCTTAGAATATAGTGTCAGATAAGAACCATAATCTTAAATTCATACATTGGCTTTCATAATACAGTAATGTCATATCATGACATTAAATGCAGAAATTCATTACATTACTCATTATTCATGTGCTAATTCCCATAGAACCCACAATACTATATTAAATCAGTAAAGGTCACCTCACATAACCTGAGTTCTATATACTCAAGGTAGATCTCACTACCACAAGCTAGGAAATAGTCTGTTTTCATATCAGTGCACTCCAACCTATTCATGACACTACTATGTATGTCACACAGAACTATTCCTGAGTATCCTTATATGCATACTTGAGGGACAACAAGGCCTGTGAGGAAAACTAATGAGGAATTTTAAGAATATAAGATCCTCTTCCTCACGGAGGTTAATATCCATAATTCTAATGGGATTTCAAATACCATTCCCTCAAATAGGATAAACTCCAAAATCCACTCAAGCCAAATATATTCAAAGTTTAAGGAATAGTCATAATATTGGGAATAGCAGTCTCATAAATAATGCAAATACAAATCCTATGAGCATTTATGTTCAAATACAATACAATTTCCATTAGTGATCAACCTTAAAGAATTAAGGGAGCAAGGTAAAATTCAAAATGCCATATTCAACTTTGCATTCAAGAGCAATGTAAATTCACATTCAAGCTCAACTTGACTAATCAAGGAGCAATACAATTTCTATTACACATCTAGTGCACAATACAATATCAACATTCATCAATAACATTTACACATCAAATCTTTAAGTATTGGTTGCAATACTTTATTAACATTTCTAATCAACATTTAACATCAATGCATGATATGTATACATACAAGCTATTGTCATCACAAGGCAGCCATTACCATGTCTCTTTTCATCATTATGTAAGTAACATTTTCATATACAAATTCATCAACACTTAGGTCAACGGGTAGACCTCTATCACATTTTTCAACCACATTTCAAGTCAAATTATCATGTATGTAAACCCTATAAATATGGTTAAAACTGGGCAGCACTTTGCTTTAATATTTAATCATCATTCAAGCTTCAAATTCAAGCATAAATGCATTCAAAATTCAACCACAACTAGGGCAACATTCTACCATCACTATCCATCATAATTCAAAGCACAATTCAAGTAACCAAGAGACACAACTAGGGCAACATTCTACCATCACTATCCATCATAATTCAAAGCACAATTCAAGTAACCAAGAGACACAAATTCTGCCCAAAAACAGGGCACACAATCGTGGCCATCATTCTTCCATAATTTGACCATAAACTTCATCAAATCAATCACAAAGACAACATCACAACTAATAGAAACATGAAACACAATTTTTGGTGTGTACACATAGCTATAGTCGTGAGACACCCTTCAAGATATACAATCAATTTCTCAAGTCCTTTATTCAATAATTCATCAAAGAAAAGAACTTGATAGAAGCAACGATTAAAACTACCAAATATAAAAAAATCTCATGCCTTTCTTACATGGTCTAGCCATGATCATTCAAGGGCAGCAAGGTTCAGTTTTTTATCATAAAAATAGTAATAAAGAAAGAGTGAATCAAAGGTAAGAAATCCCTACCTTAACTCCTCTAACTTGCTACTTTGTTCTTCCCATTTTTTATCTTTGTTTCCTCCTTCCTCTTGGTTCCTTTTTATTTCTTGTTTTTCTTTGTTTTGTTGCCTTCTTCTTGGTGTTTCAGCTGTTGTCCCAGCCGTGAGAATGATGGAGAAAGAAGCAAGAAAAACAAGGTTAGATTTTGATGGAAATGGAGGGTGAAAAATGGAAGAAAAATGGAGTTGAAGATGAGTGAAGGAGCCGTGAATATGGTTCTGTTTTTGCTTCAGTTTCTTGCCCAATTTGGGTTGTACTTAGCTGTATAGAGTGGAGAGAATTGGTGAGAATTCTATAGAATTAGAGAAAGTTTCATTCGAGCGACCAAAGTCAAAGTTTATGGTGTTGGAACTTTTGGATCTGCAAAAAATATTTTAATCTTCCAAAGTTAAGTTTTCAAGTTACCATAGGTGTTATAGAAAATTTTAGAACTTAACTTAGTCCTTGGATCCATTTTTTCATAATTTTCTGTATACTACTATTTATTAGTGAAGTTTCATTACTCGGTCCTAAGTTAAATTAAACTTAAGAATTAGGTAATTCTACTTACTGATACTTATTTTGATTGGTATTTTATATCAAAATATTCCTAATATCTTACTTGTCATCTCCATAAAATTTCATAATTTTTTGAGTTACTTCGTTGTTCCATAACTGTGTCATCAATTCTTTTTCGGTATCCTTAAAAATACCAAACAGTGTCAATTGTTTCTCTAAAATTTTATATAACTCTTATCAATCACTTACAACTAGGAAATAAGTTTTCTATATTTGTTTCCATCATATTAATTATTTATGCAGATACTTTAATTATTTGATTGTATTTAGTGTAATATAATTACGCTTAAATTGATCCAAAAAAAGTACCCGATTTAACAGGTAATTCATATCAGAGTTACTGAGCTTCTATATCCCTAATTAGAAATATTAGCTTAGGGAGGATGTTACACCTCACACTACCACTAGTATCCTATGAGGGAATTAATACGTGAAGATTATACTGATACTATGAGGAATTTATTCAAGAACACATGATCCCCCTTCCTCACAAGAGGTCATTTCCATGGTTCAAATGGAATTCTGAATACCCTGCCCTCATACAGGATCATCTCTGAAATCCACTATACTAAAGTGAAACTTGGTTCACACAAAAACAAGGATACTAAGTAGGAAAGCATGGACTAATTACCTTCCCATTCAAGGATAACTGTCCAATTCTTATTCTTATTTCAAATTCAATTATGAGAGCACTAATTATTTTATTACACATTCAAACTCAACCTCATGAATTAAGGGAGCATATTTAATGCAAAACCTAGCTCACCTTAAATGATCAAGAAGCCTTATAACAAATTTCATCATCACATTTCACAACTTTCAACAAGTATACAATGTCAAATTCATTTGATTCATAATCAAGCATTCAATTATACTTCAAACAAATACAATTCTTTCTCATACACATCCATGATGCATGGAGATTTCCACATCTCCATTAGCTTCCAATTTGGCCCATATGGCCCTCACAAGAACCAATATGCATTTCCAACATAACGATTCATATTCAAGTTACTTTTTACAATCAAGAAAATGCAAACAAATCATAACCTCACATAATAATCCATATACAAAATTGAAGCACATACATCCAAGCATAAGTCACAGCTTTGTCTCATTCAAATTGTCATGGTCATAAATTCATTCTCAAATCAACATTCCTATAATCAATTCAACTAACCATTACTGTAATAATCCAAAGATTTATACAAATTAATAAGATTTGGTAACCTCCCTAGGTATGGCTGTGAGCTTCCAATAATGTCAAATTCAAGCATTTTCTTTCCATACATGCTAAAATCAATTTACAAGGAGTTCAAGGTAATAGAAACTCATTAGAACACAAAAACAAATCATCATTTCCCTTGGTTTCCCTGTTTTGGCAGTGAGCCCTAGCATCATGCTTGCAAAATTTTGCTTCATAACATCACTAATTCATCACAAGAATTAATGGAAGAAAAAACACAAATTGAAACCAACAACCATCCATCCAAATCAAGCTCTAGCCATGAGCTATCATAGAGGAAAATACAAATTTTTAAACCAAAAAACATGGAAGGACAAGAGAAAAACAACCCCTACCTCAAGCTTTTAGCTTCTCACTACTTCTTTCCCTTTCTTGTATTTGGTTTTTTACTCTTGTTTCTTGTTTTCCTCTTGATTTTCCTTGTGAATTTTCTCCTTCCTTGGAGCTGTTTACGTTTAGCAAAAACAAAGAGAAAAGAGAGGAGAGTGAGACGTGAAAATAGGGTAGGAAAAGATGAAGAGAAGAATATAGAATGGTCTAGACTTGGACGGCCAAGTTTTTTGACCAAGTTATAACTTAACTTTTGATGATAGAACTTTTGTATCTGTTAAAAATTCTTTAATTTTCCAATGCCAAGATTTCAAGTTACCATAGGTATTAAAAGAAATTAGGACTTAATCTAGTCCTTGGATTTATTTTTCCACAATTCTCCATATACCGCTATTAATCAATTAAACTTTATTACTCTTTCTCAAGTTAAATTAAACTGCAGATTGAGTAATTATGCTTACTGATACTTATCTTAGTTGGTATTTTATACCAACATATTCTCCATATTTTACTTGTCATTTCCATGAAATTTTGTAATTTTCTGAGGTACTTAATTGTTCCATTAATTTATTATCGATATCCCTAAAAATAGCAAACTTGCTTTGTTGTTTCTCTAAAATTTCTACAACTCTTATTATTGGTTCTTAGCTAGGAAATAAATTTTTCATATTTATTTCCATTATATTAACTAATTCAGCAGATACTTTTGTATTCAGTGTTATAGAATTATGCCCAAACTAGTTCAAAAAATTATCTAAATCAACAAATAATTCTTACCAGCCATACTGAGCTTCTATAACTCTGATTAGGATTATTAGGTTAAGGGGAATGTTACATGTCGTCCATTATGCTGAGAAAGAAAGGTCCCCATTAATGGGATTGTTTGTAAATAAGGAAAATACTTTTAGAGATTTTGGAAAGAAAATAAAAATGGTTCTCACAAAAGGAAAAACCCTCCTTGTTTGAATAGAAAATGAAAAGAAAATCATTCTCTGGAGAAGGAGCATCCTCAAATAGAATCATGAAGCAAATGGTATGCAACAAAGGGAATGTCAGCTTCAATGCAAACATTCCTTATTTATAGAGAGAATGGAGCATTCTGATTGGTCCCAAGAAAAGCGAACTGATCGCATGACGAAAGCCACGTTTTAATGCTCTCCACTTCTGATTAGTCACAAGAGTAGCAGGTAGTTAGGAAATAGTGCAAAACGGATATCCTCTTAAAGGATCTTTAATTCCCAATAAAGTCAAAGCAGCAGTTTCCCAAGATAGCTAAAATTGTTACAAATTGTAAGAAAAGACAAAAACCCTGTGAAATCATGCACATAGGCAACAAAGGACATACCTCGGATGACGGGATAGCAAAGAAACCAATAATCCATCACGGATACTGATTTCACATGCCAACCCTAGAGGTACTCTGCCATAACGGACCTCGGCCCTTTTAGATTTTTATATCTATTATGCGCTGAGTGTTCTCTTCAAAATTAATACATTGACACTTAATTGTTCTACTTAAGCACCAAGCTGGGGCAACTGTTCTGGACTGTAATCCGAGTTCATAACCCATAGACCAACCCGACAAGTAAACTCGCTGAAATCTGACGTCAACACCCTCAACAAGAATATGCTTACCATGGACCCTGGAAATATATGTCGGACCCTGGTACTAGATAGTAACTACTTTACCGTGAGATCTGTGCAATAGATAAGCCCTTATTGTAACATCCCGAGAAAATATGTTAGGCTTATATATGGTCCCAGAGGTACTATTATACTTGTATAACATGTCATTTAAGTTGTGTGACAAATTGAGTTCGTTTAGGCACTTAGTTGCAACCCAGAAGTTGAAAAGTAACTTAAAATGACTCAGATAGTAGCATAAATTGCTAAGTTGAGGGAAATAAACCTAGAGAGTTTGTTTTTAAGTCACAAATGAGTTAACTAAGGTGTAGTTAAAACTTGGGAATAATTGGAGTCTGTTTAGTATTTTTAGGCATACTAATTATGCTTTTAATGTCAGATTGAACCCCAGCAGATATGAAAAAATAGAATAAAGGTGAAACAACAATTTAGATGAATCCTAGTATTTATTCTAAAGTTGTTGAAAGCTAAAAAACTTGAATTAGCATAATTCAAGTGTCCTTAGCAGATATAAGTTTTAGCACAGAAACTTAAGTTGGACTTTTTCCTAAATTCTCTCCATGTCCCAACCCCTTATTTTCTCTCCCTCTTAAGAAAACCTCCCTAGAAAACAAAAACGAAAGAAAGAAAAGAGAGAAATAGGAGAAGGGAGAAAGAAGAAGAAAGAGAAGGAGAAGAAGGGAAATGGAGGAAGAAGCAAGAGGATCAAAGATCAAAGCTCCAAGAGCCAAGTTCAAGCTTGAGGATCATCTCATCCATGTTAGAGGTAGGAGTTCTATGCTCATCTCCATCTAATTCTCTCATATTCACCATAGTTGCACTTATAGTGCTTAAAGGGTCAAATTGAGTTCTAGAGGTGTTTGATGTGTTTGGCTTAAATGAGTATGTTCCTTTAGTCATTTATGACTAGTTCATAGCATAAGTTGAAGATAGAAACTTAGAACATCTCATTTAGACCATTGATACCGAAAAGAAGGGTTTAGGTCAAGCTAAGTGTGATTTGGGTTTTTGGATCCAAATTGGAGCTTTTTGTTAGTGATTAATGATTCCTATGTGTTAGTAAACTTGTTACGGACCTTAAATCACCTAGGAACTGAATTGGAGTAGGCAAAATCCATTGTTTGAACCAATGGAATAGTAACCACTTTTGCAAAATTCTGCAGCAACTTCTGTCGCAAGGTCACGCTTAGGCGTGACTAAACCACGCCTAGGCATGGGGTGGTCAGTATTGCATACTGATCAGATAGAGAGCACCACACCTAAGCGTGGTAAAACCACGCCTAGGCATAAGACAAGACACCAGCCACGCCTAGGTGTGGGGAAGTCACGCATATGCGTAAGTTCCAAGAATTTGTAAGATTGTTATTCTTAATGTTTGGGAGTTCCCTGCTAGTTGGGATCATTCTTACATGTATTCTTAAATGTGTTAAGACACTACTAGAGATATTCCTAAGAGGAAATAATCCTTAGTATAGATGAGGAAGTTTAGACCTTTGTGCATTCAATAGTTAAGGATTGCCACATGTAGGTATCTAACACCCTAGGCACTTAGTATTGCATTAGATATCACACAAGATATGATAAGATGGGGTAATAGATACGAGTGTACTAGAATGAGTTAGTAGCATTCACTCTAGTCAGTTGGTAAAGGTATGAACCTTAGAATATCCAAAAGTAGTGGATAACTTTGGAAGGGTACCTAGAACCATAAGCAACAAAGTGTTGCAAGTACTAACCACTCTTGTATTAGTTTCACTCGAGTGGGGTCAAAGTGTGTGTTTAGTTCCCAAGCGAGGATGGTTGTGTACTAAGTTCTCTAGTTAAGTGAGATCTTGTGCATTGTTTAATACACAATAGGATGAACTATGACTCGAAAGCTTGTCATATTCATTAAGTATAGTAGAAACGTGCTTAATTCTTCTAATAATATAATTGAGTTAAAGATGTATGTGGAAAGAAAGTTACGTCCTTGAATACTAAGTTAAGTTTGGACGATCAAGTAGTTAGGAATTCCAATAGTTAGGAGTTACCTAAAATAGGTATTTGGAACCTTGAGCACTCAAGTGTGACACATGTCACTACAAGTAGTGCAATAGTAAGGAAAGTCGGATACAAATGAGACAAGTACAGTTTACTTATCTAGATGCATGAATTACTCACTTGTAGTAGAGTTGAGTTAAGTGTGCAAAGACTAGAGGAGTGCTCATTTGGCTCCATAAGTTGGTTCAAAATGATGCACTAGTTAAGATAGACTCCTTCACGAGGATGAGTTGGGTCTATAAGTAAGTTTACAGCTAGTAAGGATTACAGTTTTCCTTTGTCTTAGGTAGGACCAGGATGTGATAAGTTCACTCCTTATCTTAGCAAGTGTTCGGGAAACAAAGTTTCTTAAAAATGAACAAGTAAAGGTAGCGTTAAATCGTCAGCTTTGCAATCAGGGACATGTAACACCCTTGTGGGGATGTCACATTTCTGATGCAATAAAATAAAATTACCCAAGTTCTAAAACGTTTGGTGCGCAATTAATATAAGTTGTAAAAATTTTCCTTTTATATTTAATATCCCTGTATAAAATAAAAACGAAACATGAAATAGAACAAACTATTATTACACACCATAATATACATATGATTTTGTTTTAAGTTGTACAAATAATTTACAACTACAAATATTTAATAAAGCGGTAAAGAGTTAGTACAATACTAAAACATAAAATGTCCAAGTGCATATCAAAGATTTCTAACCCTCCGAAGGATCACTCTCAGATGGATCATCGGATGACAGAAATCTTGGATGTCTCGCAGCCCTACGGACAGGAGTCTGTGCTGTCGACACACTACTGATCTCACTAGGCGCATGAAAATTTCCTCCCCTGTAATGCCTAAGAGTCAGCGGCATCTCAAGATGTAAATACAGAGTAGTAGTAAAAATAAGCTCCCCGTCAAACTCTCCACGTAGGGTCACAGTCAGATGCCCCATGTAGACTACAGATCCTCTATCCTCTCGCAGTCGCCAGGCCTCAGAGTCTCCGTGAAACTCAAGTCTCACAAAACCAAGAAATCTAGGCAACACCATAACCACAAAGTCAGTCCAAATGATATGGATGATCTGACGGCTCGCACTCATCGAACTGATCACCTGTCTGCTGCTCCTCAGGTTACAGAATCTCTAGAGGCTACTCCTCTTCCTCTTCCTCAAACTCTTTACAGAATATAAATAATAATACAGAAACACATACAAAGAGGTGAGACAATCTATATCATTACCAGCATGGCAATAAAGAAAACGACAATACAACAGATATCACAGTTTAACACAATAATGCATACCACAGTATCATAAACAATATCGTAATTTTAACACATTATACATAATATCACAAATAATAACAAAAAGATGCATACCATAAATGCAAATGTATAATGACTCGTTCCTACTCCATAGAGCTAAACACAAACATCAGAGAGAATGACCCGGAAGAACAATCAGTACCTCAGGCTGCCCAACCAACTATTACACTATCAAACGTTGTGTAAATAGCCCACAGTCCAAGACATCGTGTAAGTAGTACATGGTCAAATACGTCGTGCACCACAGGCATTGTACTAGACAGTCTCTCCAAGATCTCGATTAAGAATAGTGCGTGTCAAGATCATTAGTGTGTTGCCCGTTACCACAGCCCAGAGGAGCTACCAACTGTTTACATGTGGAATCCTTCGCACACTAATGCCTCCAAGATTCAATAAATGAACCACACTACGCCTATCACACCCACAACACGGTGTAATTCATCTCGTCAATCAATCGTCAATTTCAACCAAATTGACACAACACTTAATGCATGAATAAGAATTACAATTACAAAAATACCCTCAGTCTCAATATGCCACCATATTTACAAAAATACCCTCAGTCTCAACATTTCCAAATATAGTACGTCTCCACTTGACAGTACTATACCTCAACATGTCCGGGTCTACCACTTTGACCCGACAGTAAAACTCATTGTTCCATTTAGTCGCGTAGAAATTTTATCATGTTTTCACAATCGCATAGCTTTTACAAACGTTTTTAAATCGCGTAAATATATTTTGACGTTTTTAAAATCGCATAACGTTTTTAAATCATTTTCTCAATCGCGTAAGGTTTTTAAATCATTTTCTCAATCGTGTAGCTTAAAATTGTGATTTTAAAATACGCGTAAGCTATTTCTATTACTTTTCAACTATGTAGAATATTTTCCTTACGTTATAAATATATTATAAAACTTTCTCTTTTATTTCCCCGTTTTTAGTAAATTTTGACAGCATTTTGTCTAGAAAATTCATTAGATGATATTTTCTACGTTTTTTTTTAAATACTACATATTTTAACCTTGCCCATTATTTACACCTTGAAACTCACTAACGTGCTTCAAAACTTAAAGAGTGAGCTTTACGTTAGTATTTTTCAAGTGTTTGTTTTATTTCTTATTTATAACAAATTCTTGTAATTTAATATTCTAAAAGTAAGTTCATTCATTTTATTTCCCAAAGATTCATTGAAATTGAATTCTTTTGTAGATTAATTACTTAACCTACCTTAGAAAATAATTTTGGAAATCAAATACACATTGAATGGCATGTTGGCCGAATTCAACATATCATTCACAAATGGTCATTAAATCATTTTCTACCTTCTAAACCAATTTCAAATTCATTGTTTTACCTAGATTCATTAAATCATTGTTTTAGAAAATGGTTGAGAACATTTTGGTTTTCTTTTTCTTGGAGAAGTCGTGAGCGTCTTTTGTGTTCTTTAGAACACTCATGCAATCCTTACATGGTATTCATATCCTACATTAATAATCATACATCGATAAACACATGCAATATATTTTAAAGATATAGACATGCTTACAAATAAAATCAACCACAAATAAGAAAGCTTTAAACAACCAAATGAATGAATCCTTATGGATTCTTCACCACAAACACAATCTATTTTCTCATCACCACACAAGGTTGATGAGATTAAATCTCCCTCTTACCTTAAAGGAAGACAAACTCCTTCTACTCTCCTCCTATGGTTTTCATGTGGCCTCCAAGAGAAACCTAACATACTCAAACAAATTTTAAAGAGTCATAACTATAAGAGAAAAATATAAACCATGGATCAATCATGGCTTAGAACCTAAGAAATCAAGTTAGAAGTAAGAAACAAGAATCTTCACCTTGTAGGAAAAATCTCCAAAGTGATTTTCCAAGCTCAAGATGAATTTTTTTGAAAGAACTCTCAACTAGAGATGTTTTTAGAATGGTGTTTGGATTTGAGAAGTTGGGTTAGATGAAAATTTAGAAGGGTGGGAGTGTGGTTTATAGGTGTTGGCCGAATGGCTTTCAAAGAGTAATAATGGTGATTTTTGTTCTTGGTGTTCTTGAAGAGAAGAAAGTAAGGCTTAGGTGATAGCAAAGATGAAGAATGAAGTGAAATGGTCTCCAATCTCCTATGCATAGCCGTGAGCTTCACAAAGGAGGTGGCCTCCTTTGTTGACCTTCCAAGACCATTTAACCACCTTAGATGTGATCAAGGGTGGATAAGAAAGGCTTTGGCTCCAAGCTTGTTTCTCATTGGTGTAGAAAAACCAACTCACCAAGTAACTAAGCCCTTCTTGAAGGTGCTTGGCCGAATGGCCCTAATGAGAAGCAAACCAAGTTTGTGCTTCATTCATGCAATTTAGTTACACTTAGGTGCATTTAGTTAGTTTGCTTAGTTAATTAGTTAGCCATTTAGTTAGCTAGGATGACTAACTATCTCCTAGATTTCTCTAGAACCTTCTCTAACTAGAACTTAAATAGATAACTAACTAGGTTTCCTTTGTTTAGTTACTAAACAAGCTTCCTATGCTAACTTAGTTAGGTTTAAGCTAACTTGGTTAAGCTTTCTAGTTAAATCTTAACAAGTCCAACCACTTTTGTGGACTTGATTTCTATTGGTCTAAAATTTTCAAGCCACTATTGTTGACTACATTTCATTGGCTTAGAAAAAATCTAGCCAGAAAAGTTGACTGCTTCTCTAAATGCGGGTCCCACAGACTTTTTCGGGTCCATGGTCATTCTGGAGCAGATTCCTACTGTTTTTGAGACAGTAGGTACTATTGAATAAAATAATATTACAATAATATAAAATTATTTTATTGCACAGTTAAATCCTAAAAATTAAAAGATTAATACATATATCATTCAGAATTAGGTTTAGTAAGATCCTCCAGCTCCAAATAATTAAAATAAGATTTTTTCAGCTAGAAAATTAATATTTCCTAGACTCGGAGCAAATCACACACAATGATCAAATACAATCACGAAACAGTCTAATTCTATTTATAACTTACAGAAAACATAAAACAGTACAATCAGGACAATATCGTACTTAACTCAAAAGTTAGGGTGTTACAACTCTCCCCCACTAATAAAATTTTGTCCCCAAAATTTATTGTACCTCAGAATAGTTGAGGGTATTGCTCCCTCATTTTATCTTCCAGCTCCCAAGTAGCATCACCTGTTTCTTCATTCCAGATTACCTTTACCAATTCAATCATCTTCCCCCGAAGTTGCTTCACTCTCCTATCATCAATTCTAACAGGAAGTGTTTCATATGTCAAATTATCTTTCAGTTGTACTCCATCAGGCTGTATAACATACGTTGGATCGGAAAAATATTTCCTCAACTGAGACACATGAAATACATTATGTAGATTGGATAGAAAACGTGGTAAAGTTATCTGGTAGGCTACCGGACCTATCCGACGAATAATTTAATAAGGTCCAATGAATTTAGGAATGAGCTTCCTGGGTTTAATAACCCTTCCGACACTAGTCGTAGGCGTTACCCGCAAAAACACATGCTCATCTTCCTCAAACTCAAGAGGTCGCCTTCGCTTATCAACATAGCTTTTCTGTCTGCTTTGAGTCGTCTTCATCTTCTCCTGAATCATCTTTACCTTTTCCGTAGTCTGTTGCACAAGATTGGGCCCAATAGTCATACTTTCTCCATCTTAATACCAACACAAATGTGTCCGGCATCGTCTTCGATATAATGCTTCATAGGGCGCCATCCCTATACTTGAGTGAAAGCTATTGTTGTAGGTGAATTCTATCAGAGACAAGAACTCATCCCAACTCCCTTGTTACTCCAACACACAAGCACGTAACAAATCTTCCAACGACTGTATTGTTCTCTCCGTTTGACCATCAGTCTGTGGGTGATAGGCAGAACTCAAATGTAACTTAGTTCCCATGGCTTCTTGCAAACTTCGCCAGAACCTTGACGTAAATCTCAGATCTCTATCAGAAACTATACTTGTAGGCATACCATGAAGTCTGACAACTTCACTGATATACACCTGAGATAATCTTTCCAACGAATACTTAATATTGATTAGCAAGAAGTGTGCTGACTTCGTAAGCCTATCAACTATAACCCATATAGCATCATGACCCTTCGTCGTTCTTGGTAATCTAGTAACAAAATCCATCGAGATACTATCTCATTTCCATTCCGGAATAGTCAATGGCTGCAATATACCGGCAGGTCTTTGATGTTCCACCTTTGCCTTCTGACAAACAAGACAAGACGCCACACGTTTTGCCACATCTCTCTTCATCCTTGGCCACCAAAACATTCGCTTTAAATCTTGATACATCTTAGCCATTCCCGGATGCATACTTAAATTACTAGTATATGTTTCATCCAAAATTGCTTTCTTAAGATAGGGATCATCAGGTATACAAATTCTTCCCTCAAATCTTAAGATTCCATCAGATCCTTCCTCCACCGTTGCCTTATGACCTTGCTTCAAGACTTCCTTTTCATTTTGTAAAAATGAATCCTCATCCTGTTTTTCTCGGATTACTTCCAGCAAGTCATTTAAAATTACCACCTTACTTAGACGAATCTTTCTTGGTACTAATTCCAATGACAACCACAAATCTCTAAATAGATTAATCAGCTCCTCCTCCTTTATCATCATGGTAGAAACACTAATTACTTTTCTATTCAAGGCATCTGCTACCACATTCGCCTTTCCTGGATGGTATTGAAGTTGAAAATCATAGTCCTTCAAGAATTCTAATCATTGCCTTTGCCTCATGTTCAATTCCTTTTGATCAAATAAATATTTTAGACTCTTATGATCACTAAAGACATTGAACATAGCTTTATACAGAAAATGCCTCCACACCTTCAACGCAAAAACCACGGCGGCTAGTTCCAAATTATGTGTTGGGTAGTTCCTCTCATGTACCTTCAACTGTCTCGAAGCATAAGCTACTACATTCCGGTTCTGCATTAACATACATCCTAATCCTTGATAAGAAGCGTCACAATACACCTCAAAAGATTTGTTAGGATCCGGCAAAATCAATACTGGTGCAGTCGTCAATCTTTTCTTCAACTCTTAGAAACTCGCTTCACGTTCCTCCGTCCAATCAAAAGCTTGACTCTTCCTAGTGAGCTGTGTAAGTGGTCCAGCTATTTTAGAAAAACCTTCAATAAACCTCCTATAATATCCGGCCATTCCAACAAAACTCTGGACCTGCATTACTGTCTTTGGCCTTTCCCATTGCAAAATAGTCTCCACCTTCGACGGATCCATCGCAATACCTTCCTTGGAAATCACGTGACCCAGAAATTGAACCTCTTCCAACCAAAACTCACATTTTTCCAACTTTGCATACAGCTTCTTTTCTTTCAAAATCTGGAGAACTATACTGAGATGTTCAGCATTCTCTTCTTGACTTTGAGAGTATATCAGAATGTCATCGATAAAAACGACGATAAATCTATCTAGATATGGACGAAAAATCCTATTCATATAATCCATGAATATTGCAGGAGCATTCGTCACTCCGAATAGCATCACTTGATACTCATAATGCCCGTAACGAGTTCGGAAAGTTGTCTTAGGTATATCCTCCACCTTTACACGAATCTGATGATAACCTGATCGCAAATCTATCTTAGAGAAAATAACTGCTCCTTTCAATTGGTCCATCAAATCGTCAATTCTCGAGAGTGGATACTTATTTTTTATCATGACCTTGTTCAACTGATGATAGTCCACACAAAGACGAGAAGTTCCATCCTTCTTCTTTACTAGTAATACTGGTGCTCCCCACGGTGAAACACTAGGTCACACAAACTGTTTCTCCAACAGTTCCTCCAATTGCTTCTTCAATTCCACCAACTCCGTTGGTGGCATCTGATACGGGGCAATCAAAATAGGACCTGCTCCTGGTACCAAATTAATAGAGAACTCAATCTCTCTTTCCGGTGGCAAACCGGGTACATCATCCGAAAAAACTTCTGGAAATTCATTAACAACTGCAATAGTATTCACATCTTTCTCGCTCTTGACCTCTAAAGAAGATAGCAACATGTATCCCTTTGCTCCATCCCTCAGCAATGATTTGACTTTAACAGCAGTCAAAAATCTAGAACTTTCTTCCTTAGGAAAAACTATGGTTTTGTTTGCACAATCTATTAGGATATGGTTAGAAGATAACTAATCTATTCCTAATATTACATCTATCTCAAACCAGAGGTAAACAAATCAAATTGACCGAAAATACATGATCATGTATGGTAATAGGACAATTTAAACATATCTTGGATGTAACAACAGGCTTCGCAGTCGGGGTAGAAACAATCAACTGGAAACTCAGAGAAAACACAGGTAATTTCAACTGTTCCACACAATTATATGCAATAAATGAATGTGTTGTACCTGAATCATATAGTACAGTCAGAAGATTACCTTCAATGACACCTTCCCTCTGAATAAGATCCTCCAACTGAGAAGCTTCAGCTCCGGTCATTGTATATACTCGCCCTCTAGATCGTGGCTGAGTAGCACGAACATTACTCACAGCTGGCTTCCTTTCTGGCTAAGTGCAATCCCTAGAAATATATCCAGGTTTCCTACAATTGAAGCAAATTGTTTCTCTAATCGAACAATCTCTAGATATGTGGCCACTCTTTTCACACTTAAAGCACCTTGGCGTAAATGCCATATTTAGTCCAGCTCTGCTACCACTAGAACTCCCCCTAACAGGTGGACGTTGAGGTTGACTTCTCGGTGGTCTTGAATAAGGTTTTCGCTGAAATCGGTTGTTGTTGTTGCCTCCTCTTTGGAACCTAGTGTCCAAAGTTACGATTCCTTGGATCTTGTGATGGCTCCAACTCCTCGAGTCATCAACACATATCCATCAAAGCAGGAAATTCATTCATTCTCATGGGTAGCACTCCTCGCTTCAGCTCTACCCTTAATCCTTCCTTAAACTTACGGCACTTCCACGCCTCATCAGGTTGAATTTGAAAGTACCTTGAGAACTGTGACAAGTTCTCAAATTTGGCAGCATACTCCCCAACAGTCATGTTACCCTGACGCAACCCAAGAAATTACATCTCTTTGGCATATTGGGCATTACCAGGGAAGTACTTCTCCAGAAATACTTCACTAAACACCTCCCAAGTAATTTCAGTTCCTTCAGCTTGTAATAATCGGCGGGTTCCTCTCCACCAATTTTCACCATCATCTCTCAACATAAAAATAGCGTATGTCACCTTTTGATTATCGGGGCACCCTATTCCTTCAAATACTCTTTCCAAGTCTTGTATCCAAAGACTCGCCTTCTCAGGGTCAAATTTGCCTCTGAACTGCAGTGGTTTATTATGCCTAAACTCAGACAAATTTAGAGCATCAATGATCACATCTTCTTTGTTGAGTCGCTCGTTGATCTCGTTGAGTAATCACTTAGTCATCCTCGCATAGCCTCGGTGTACTGCAATCATTGGGTCCACATTACGATCCACGTTCGCACGCGTTCTTCTTCCGCCAAACATCTCTTTCTTCAATCATAACAAAACAATGTATATAAAATAATAGAAAGATTTATTATATAAAGATTAAAAATTAATAGAAAGATGAGTTGAAATTGTAATATCAATGTATATAAAATAATTATGAATCATATGTCAAATACATATCAAGTATAATTTTTTTTTTAATTTCATCATTTTTATAATTTGTATAATTATCTTGATCTCTCTTGAGGTTAGTGCTTATCATATTGATACCCTTTTTATTTAATAAAGTACTCATACTTTTCTTACTTTGTATTTTCAATAGGACTTTGTATAATATTTGTACATAAAGTAGAAGAGGTATATATCATTTTGTAAATAAAGAAAGATATTAGAATATAATAATAATATATAAAATCAGTGATGTAAGTATAATTTTTAAATAAGAATGTCAATATAATAAGTATTAACTTTATAAAAGATCAATATAATTATTTTTTTATTTTTTTAATAAATTTAATTTAATTATTAATATTTTAAAAAAATTAATGAGAAAAAGGGGGGGCGAGGTCTATGCTTGCTCCCTTGTATCTGTCCCTGTTTGCAGTTACAGTTCAGTTGTATGGGCAATTGTCTGTGGCTATTGACATAAGCGATTGTATGGGCAGTTGCTTATGTTAACGGTGTGTAAGCTATCGGTTTGGCTATACTACGATGTATTATACAGTTATCAACTATAGTAGAGGAAACTCATATGATAGTAATTATAGATAATGTTATACGGTTGTATGGGCAATTGTATAATGTTGAGTTCAATTTAATTATGTATGCAGTTTACATGATTATTATGCCATGAAATATATGATTATTACTAATAATTTTTATATTCTCATCCCTTTTTGTGTTTTCATGGTAGAAGCAGGTCAAGAATCATCGTTGAGTAAGAAGTTCAAGAAATAAAAGAACTAGTGTAATATAGTTTTATTTGTTTCTTGTCTTAGACAAAGCTTATGTATATTGTTATATTTGCTTTGTAGTTATATTCAAAGGCATGTATTACAATAAGCCCTTTTGTGGCTAAGGTTGTATATATATGTATGTATAAATTTAAGTTTTTTCCCGCATTCTCTCAAGGTTTTCTATAATGATCTATAATGTTGTTAAAATATATTAGTAGTTAGTTATGTAGAAGTGACGTGGCTAGTACTGTTTATCGCATTATATCCTAGATATATCTAGATATCTGTCTTAGGGTGTTACACTTATGATATTTGTAATTGTCAATCATGATCTTACGGAATAATAGCACCATAACTACCATACCAGTATTCCGATAACATAGGGATCCTCTGTAACTAAATAAGGAACATATCTCTTCCTGCGATGATAATAAGAACGTATCTCTCCATTATGAGAGTGTATCTATCCAACTTCTATAAATATCAGGCTAAGTCACCTTAATTTGATATCTTGCATCTCACTGCATAAACTCTACTTGTGCACTGCCTGGTTGAGCGTTTGAGTCCCTTTGCGTAGGTACCCACCCCCTGGTTCAACATACTCTGTTGCAGCCGCGCAAGAAGAAAATCACTGTGATGTGTCTATCTCAAGTACACCTCTAAATCTACTTCAGAACACCTGTCATAAAATGGACGGAGGTTAACACATTTTCTTACATTGTTTTTCTAACATCAAGGAGCTAATTGAATTTGTGGCTTTTAGTTCTGTGTTCTTATTTTTATCTTTTTTATTTTTCAATTATTACTTTATTTTGGATGAAAATTTTAGATACAAAGTTGGTTTGAGACTAGGCTTCAAGACTCACTAGAAGTTCCTAAAGACCTTGAATGTAGGGAAGGTGAGACTTCTTACATGCCGCCTTACGGTTCTTAGCATAACTGTTACTTCTGTTTATATGCTTCATCTATAATGTCATACTTCATGTTTATGCATCCATCAACCATTGCTGCTTAAGCCTATGGTAAGTAGCCAAGTTTACTTTTGATATGTAAGGGGTTTATGTTACAATTATTTGCTGTAAAATGATACATATGAAAAATGATAGGATGGCTTATGTGAAGCTGGTGTATGGTATTTGGAGAATGTTCCCTAAATAGAAATAATGACACTTAAGGTCAAGGTGCATAAGTGACTTGGCAGAAATTAAGGAAATATGAAAAGCAACATAGCCCTATATGGACTCCTTCTCTCTTTCTGTTTTCCTTTTATTTTTTGTTTGTTTAGCTGATATGCATAGATATTTCGTGTCTATTTGTAATCCATGGTCTCGTATATGCTCATCCTGTGGAGATTGTGTCTAAATGTTTGCTTTATAGGAAAAAATATCCAAGACTCATCTGAGTTGGAATTTGAGGCAAGGTCATCAATAGATGGAGCATGGTGAGCACCACATATCCAGTGTTGCAGTTAGCTTGAGTTCTTTGATTAATTTATCTGGTGGCATGGATATGAAGTATTTAAATTTTAATCTCACTGCAATTTTCAGCTATATCTTTCTGAAGAATTGAAAAAAAATGCATTGTCTTGTACCCTTTCCCAATAGTATAATCCCACATGCTGATATTCATCCAAACTAACAAGCATTACTGATAGGTCCTTAAATTGTTGATAGCTTCATTATAGTCACATTAAACCATACATATAATATATAATATAATATAAAGTTGTTTATATATATATAGTGTGTGTTAGTTAGTGAGTGTGTGTGTGTGTGTTTGTGTGTGTGTGTGTAATATAAGGTCGCTTGAATTATGATTCAGCCCTAAGTCTTTGGCTCATGTAAATAATAGAATCGCATTTCATTGAGTAATGGAATGTGATAAGTAAATTAAATATGGATGCATCTATGTCATATTTTTTTATTGTGTAGACATATTCTCTCTGGTATGAATTGTATTCATAAATAATTTATTTTTATTCTGAAGTGTAATTTTCCTGCAGGCCTAAAAGGGAAATGAATGACTTTCAAAAGAATAATGAATAATTTTCATAGATTTATTTAGCTGCTAGTATTCAAATTTGTACAATTTGCAATTGGGTCTCGATGCAGACATACAGATAGTATTTGCGACAATTCTCTTCTTGAAGCCAATTAGATTCTTTACTCTTCACCGATTTCAGTTATCCTAAGGTCAAAGGTTTTTCTGCAGGTATGATGTTGAGAAATTTCTAGCTCACAGATTTCTTAGCACAGGTGAAGTTGTAAGTTCTAATTGTCATGAGTTTCATAGCATAGTGCTGTAAGACTTGATGTTGGGTTGGTCATTTGATTAAAACGGGTACAATTTTTTTTTCCACCTCATGCCATTTTGTTCTTTCTTAAAGGAAGTCCGCGTCAGATTTGTTGGATTTGGAGCTGAGGAAGATGAGTGGGTCAATATTAAAAATGCAGTCCGAGAGCGCTCAGATCCTTTGGAAAACACAGAGTGTTCCAACCTGAAAGTTTGAGACCAAGTCCTGTGCTTCCAGGTAATTCAGGCTGAAGCTGAAGTTTGCTCACCAGTGTTGTTATTTAACTTGGTTGAATTTCACTTGACAATCTCAATTGGATTTTAGGAAATGAGAGACGAAGCAATTCACTATGATGCTCACATTATGGAGATCCAAAGGAGAATGCATGATATCAGAGGCTGCAGGTGTCTCTTCTTAATTCGGTATGATCATGATAACAGTGAGGTATATATTATTTCTGCATTTGTTTGTGTTAACCACTTCATGTGTAATCTAAAGCTTTCAATTTTATATTTTCCATTTCCAGGAAAGAGTTCGCTTGAGGAGACTGTGCCACAGACCAAGATCCTAGGTGTATTTGGTATCAGTTAAACTTTGACATTCTTCCAGCTGAGTTGGTAGCTTTCAAACATTTAGCAATGACCTGGCTACACAGCAGGAAGAAGCATGCAGTTGAACATTTTAAGAACTCAAGTTTGGTCATACGAATGTAATAGCTGGAACATGTTTCTTCACTTTAATTTTGGTTGGGAGTGAATGAGATTATTGAAGTTGAAAGTTGAAACTTTCAGAAAACATAATTTTTGGATAGATTTAACTCAAATTCCATGCTTCTCTGTTATTATTTGTTAGAAAAGGGCAACAGAAGAAGAATGAATCAAATTTATAATTATTGACTCACCACCTTCTCCCTCCAGTACCTTGCTTGATCACAGGGGAGAAGAACCAAACTCCACCCTGTCCTGACAAGGGGATGGCTGCAGGTGTTGATGCTTTTGTTAAACAATATTCAGCTTTGGTTGTTTAATTGATTTAGGGTTGATTGAATCACTGTTTATGATTGGCATCAGCTCTGTTCTGGAGTTGATTTATCTAGGCTTGAGACAAGCCTGCTTTGTAGTTGACTTTTTTCCTAGCCTTTAAACCAGGTGTCAATAAAATTGGAGCAAAAGAGATTTTGAGTCATAAAACCTAATGTTACGTTTAGTGCAAAGAATAGAATTATAGAGAATAAGAATAGGAATAGGA
Source organism: Ormosia emarginata (assembly GCA_029884605.1). Taxonomy (NCBI): domain Eukaryota; kingdom Viridiplantae; phylum Streptophyta; class Magnoliopsida; order Fabales; family Fabaceae; genus Ormosia; species Ormosia emarginata. The sequence continues at coordinate 1,091,534 of JAQQTP010000074.1, forward strand.
ATAGGAATGAGAAATAATAAATTGGAATGAGAATCCTATTTCAATTTCACAGTTTGGTATGATGAGATACAATATAGAATGAAAAATAATTCTACAATTGAGTATGTGAGATATAATATGGAATAAAATCTAAATTGATGTAAATGACATAATTATCTTTGATGAGAAAAATAAAAAAATTACTTTTTTTCCATATTATATATAAAATTTGCTTTTTTAAAAATATTGTTTAAGATTAATTTTTTTACAAAAAAGTTATTGATAATATTTTTTAATTAATTTTGATAATATTATTTTACTCTCCTAAGCAATAGTAGAAGCTTCTATCGTCTCTTTCAAACACAAGGTACATGAAATTTATGGAATTAAATAGATTAAGGTTAGATAAATTATTGAAGGCTAATATTTGTCAATTTATAAATTAAACAAGGTATATTAAGTAAAAAAAAAAAATGTGGAATCATATTCTACAAAAATATAGAATCTCATTCCCTATTTTTCTAAAGAAATAGAATTTCATAAATTTGTAGAATTGAATTTGGAATAAGAATGTCATTCCATATTTATTTTCATTAACAAACCAAGAAATCCTCTAATTCCAAGGTTAAATATGAAATAACATTTCATTCTTCCATACCAAATATAGTATAAGGGTGAATTTGGTTTCAGTAAACATTTCCTGTTTTCATTTTTTATTTTCATTTTTAGAAAATAATTTTCATTTTCAATGTTTCCTATTTTTAAAAATATGTTTGCTTTGTATGTATTGTTATTTTCATTTTCATTTTCATTTTTGGTAAGCTTCTACCTTCTAATGTATTTCTTCCTTTGTCAAGTTATTCCTCTCTTAACTTTCAAATCACGAAATTCAGCCTCACAATGATAGTTTCTTTGAGTGGGAAAAATGGGAATGCTTTGGTAGCTTTATGGATGTCTCACATGTATGGATCTACACAAGGGCTATAGATTTGGAGCTTTGCTTTTATATGGTCATATAATTTAGTGTTGGTTTTTTCAAAAAAATCTGCGTAGGGGCTATAATTTGGTGTTGGCTGCGCCTAGCTATAGAGATCTAAGGTTTTTATTGTTGGTTTTTTTGGTGTTGCCTGTTAATGGGCTATAGATCCGCGCTAGGGTGTTTTCATTTTGCCCTGGCCATGGTTGACATGCTTGGAAAGTAGGAGGCAAGGGAGGGGTATGAGATGGTTAAGCAGGTGCTGCTTGGGGCTAACTAGGGATGTGATTTCAAGGGTCTGGAAAATCATAAAGATTGACAAAAAAGATCAGTGGGGCCATAAGCTTTGATCCGTATGGTAAATGGGTCGAGGCACTTGTGTTAATTGTCAACAGCGTTGGCTATTTGCATGATGGAGGCACGGGATAAATGAAACAAGAGAGAAGAATAATATGCTTAAAATTGCAAAATTACCACCACATGTAGAGTGAAAACGGTGGAAACAAGATTTTATTGTTTTCAAAATTTCCTAAAACGTGAGCTCTACTTCCTAAAATTTAAAATGAAAACATACAACCAAACACGTTTTTTCTCCTATTTTCTATTTTGTGAAAATGAGAACAGAAAATAGTAAAATCAAACACACCCTAAGTTGCATGGATATGAGTATGAGTACTAGTGCGAGGTACGATAAAATTTTCAAAAATTAAGATACAGATACAACAAGCTACATTATATAAAAATATAGAAAACATAAACAATAGAGCGATTAAATCATATGATAAATATAATTTTTATAATATTCTAATTACAAAATTTCAACAAAATTCTTTATAATATTTCAAATTTCAAGTTTCAAGTAACTAAAGATATATAAAGAAGGCACATGATCTAAAAGGAATGAAGATGTAATTTGTTTCATTTAATCACAAATCAAACAATTTAACAACAAAACTTAAGTGTTTTGCTTGGACTAATAACTTATAACTGAATAATATCGGGTGCTTACTCATCAAATAAATATTAAGTCAATACCCATGTATATCCAATAAACACCAATACTAAATACGTACCCAATATTGATACGACAACTATATTGGAGTACCCATACATCATAGCATAAAGCCCCATAAACCCTGAAAAGCATCCATTTGTTTTAGTTTCCAAGCTGATTTCCTGTCCAACAAAACAATTACCTAAGAAAGTATTTTTAGCTGGAATATCAAGACAAATTTACATGTGCGACATCTGTCATTTTCAATTTATATTACCTAAGAAAAATCATCGCAACTAATACCAGCGACGAAATCAATTTTTAAGATCCTATTGCAACAAAGATCGATTGATAATGGATTGTCAGCAATTTTTTTTTTTTGGTAATCTTGCCAGCAATTTAACACGGAATAAACCTTGATTATTCACCATCATTCATGTAAAATCAGGAGATTTCTATGATACTTTTTTTTTTTCAAGATTTGGTCTCAAATGAGTTGTCAAACATTTCATTGGCTATTAATTTTAAATATTTATTATAAATTTAACATTAAATAAATACTTGACAACTCACTATAATACCAAACCCTTCAAGATATCATAGAAATTCACGTACAATCATGTCAATTGGCTCAAAAAACAAGTTTGATATTAAATGTGCGGGGCTGTCCAACATACAACCTTTTTTAGAGGGTGTAGGGTGCACCTTAAACATCTTAGCCATTGATTGTGTTGAAAAACACATCAATTGCTGAGATGTTTCCCTTTTCTCAACACTCATCTCTCTCCATTCCTCTCCTCTGATCATCCTCCATACCTTCATCCTCGTTGGAGCTCTGCTATCCTGTAATGCCACACCCAAAACCTAACTCCGCCGGAGAAACCCATTCATGCACCGTCAGCCACCACCCCTACTACCTAACGCTAGAACCACCTCAACCTCTTTTCTAGACCTGCAACCCCGCCGAGCCACGCGAACCAACCTCAGTCATGCGCTGTCGGCTTCGCGCTTCCTCACCGTCATCAGAGTCGCCAAGCTACCCAACGCCAGAACCATCTTAGTCTCTATTCCAGAACCACAACCCACCACCATCACCTCCCCTGCTTTGTCCGGCCTCCGCTAGTGCACGTTGGAACCGAGACGCAAGATCTGCATAGCCGAGGAAGAAGTGGAGGAGGGAGGGTAGGAAGATGGATTTGCGAAGCATGATAGTGAGATCGTGGTTTCAGTGGATCCGAACATTCCTCTTTTCCCAACACCCATCTCTCTCCATTCCTCTCCTCTGATCATCCTCCATACCCTCCTCCGTCGGCCATCGTACCTCCACCTGACGCCGACTGCTGGCCGCCGCCCACCACCATCACCGGTACAGTAGTGATAGTGGTGATATTTAACAAATATATATATAAAACCAAATATATAAAACCAAAAAAAAAAAAAAAAAAACCTGCTAAAAAAGAAAAACTTGTCATAACAAGTAAATTATGTACTGAAGTGAAACTGAAGGCAATATCTTACAGTATTTACTTTGAACAAAATACATTTTTAAAATTATGTACTAGTTAATATTTTGTCACGATTATGTACCTTATATTGGAACTATAATTTTATACATTTGGAATAGTAATAGTAATTATAATTAGATAGATGGCATAAATAAAATTCATAAATATATTGAAAAATTTTAAATAATATACTAGGAACTGAAATATCAACAGTCACCAACCATTTCATCCACCCAAGAGTTGAAAGATCAACAGCGGCGGGGGCGGATCGTAGTTATGGTAAAAAAAATGTTGGAAATAATACATTTATACATATTTTATTTTATTTTTGAAAAAAAAAACTTTTGAGCAGAGGGTAAGATGTACCAGGCCATACCCCCATGAGCAGAGGCTGTTTCTGTGACTTGAACCCATGACCACCAGGTCACAAGGCAGCAACCTTGCAGCAAATGTTCTTTCCAAAAATAAAATTTTGCGAGCTTATTTCTGGGGAACTTGCAATATGTTTCATATTAAATTTTTGCAATGCCTTCAAAATATTAAATTTTTACGAAACATAATTCTCCATTTTATCTATGTTATCAAAACCGCAACCATTAAGCACAAATGAAATATTGAAACACTTGACCATGAACCACAGCCAACATTCAAGGGATTACCCATATCAACGTTACACATCCGAAGAGATGCAAATCTGTTAGACCTCCAATTCAATTACAACTAGCTGATATTTATTGATTTGATATTCGAATTATGGTTATTTTTTGACAATTTTAAAATATCACAAATTGATGTTAAGCTTCAGATTCAATTACAACCCCTCCCCGTTTTCCCACAAAAAAAATTCAAATATTTGAAAAAGAGGAAAGAATCACGTACGCTAGATAGTTCCAAAAGTTCCAAAAGCTCCATATGGGTTGCTCCAGCATCATAATCATGGTATGAACCAACATGTACAAATCTGCGAGTTACCACAGCCACTGAACTTAAAAGAAGTATCCAAAGAACCCGAGTTTCTATTGAGGGAGAGCAATGTGAATAAAGTAACACGTAACAAGACATACAAGAGCAAAGAAAACCAAAAATTACAACCAAAATATCAGGCCAAAACCAAAAATTACCACCAAAATGCCAGGAACTGTAGTTTAGTGCCATCAGGCCAAATGAACATCAAACATTTCATCGATATAAAGGCATATCTAGATCAAAGTATGCAAAGATTTCACATGCACAATGTATCAGATTTTTGAATAACAATAGCTGCAGAATTAAATACCTGCTTCAGATGTTCAAGTAAACTCAGGTGTACAGGTCAATAATGATCAGGCACAACAAAAGTGTTATCAGTATTACAACAGCTGAGCTTCCAAGATAGCCAACTTCTCGTCAGAATCAAGATTGCATTCCGCCATGCATAATGGTAGAAAACGAATTAAACAAAATTAGCACCCAGTCATGTAGAATGACTGGCCAGAGGCAATACAGATTTTGGATACTGGAAGGAAAAAGTGGCTAGAACAATAGAGTGATGTAATTGCCAAAGTCAGATAAGAAGCAAATAGATGGCTATCGTTTGCAATTGCTAGAAAGTGAGCAAATGCTCACATGGCTCCTCTTTTAAAACAATCATATGCTATAACGATTGACACATGTAAATACTGTGATCTTCCAAACTAAAACTTTCATGGTAAAGATTTAAATAATTAATGTTCACCAAAAAAAGAATTAAACAAACTCAGTCTGAGCCCAAAACATAATTGTCAAAAGCACAACAGACAAATAAAAAAGTTGAGCATAATTCTGGAAAAAAATTGAAACTAAAGAATCCCTATCTTTTATTTCAATCAAAATAACCCTGTTTACATTTAATGAGATGAATAACCACCCTTCCCCCAAAAAAAGAAAAAGGAAAAAACCCCGAGTTGGAAGTAGCTACAACAGCAGAAGCCTTTTCCCACTAAGTGAGATTAATTACATAAATCAAACGATGTCATTGTGCTCTATAAAAAACCAAGTTGGATGTAACTGAATATAAAAATATAATGATCACATTTTGACAATAATAATAATATTGTGATTACAAAATTTAAGGAGTTACATACGGATGCCAGAGTATACCACTGTTTTCCATCTTTAAGGTCAAGGTCAAATTCAGACATCCAAGAGGCCAGAAGTAGCTTTACGTCAAAAAAGGAAGGGAGAAAAGAGATCTAAGTACAAGGCTGCACAGCTCAAAATGTCTAGTTTCCACTGGAAAATCATAGTTGCACATTTGCAAAAAACCATCAATAAACAAAAACATAACCTGCACACATGCCTTCAACACAGTAATTATTGTTCTAATCTATACAAACTTTCTATCAAAAGACTCATCCCAAGGGACAAGAAAGATCTAAATTTACTCATAAGCATTTTGATACAGTTGACATACAGTGCACAGGTGTTGTATCATATGATAAGTGATGGTGATCATAAAGAAAGGTTTAGCATACATCAATGCTGAACGGTTTTGTTCAGAGAACTTGTCAGAGATCTCCAGTTCCCAAAGTGGTAGATGTAGGAGCAGGCAGAATGATGCGAGAAGTCAATGATGTCAGCTGAAATCTCAAAAAACTTCACAGTTCATGAAACTCTTCTCCCATAACAAATAGATGCAATATAGAGGTTCTTTGCCCATTTTTCCTGCATGAACAACATATCAAATATAAGCATTTATGATTAGAAATGACAATGGGTACAGGAAAATCAGGTGCAGTATTTACCTTCACAAGAGTACTGGGAAAGGCAGAAGTGCGGAGTGTCTCTTGAGTTTCATCAGCCGGTTTTCTTCTTGGTACACTAAGAACAAAGCAGCTTGGTCCCATGTGGCAGCAGTTGAAGTGATGCGGTAACCGTTATCCCACCTTCGATGAATACCTTCACTAGGATACAGGAAATCAAGTTCCACAACCTGTAATTAATTTCATAAAAACAAATACACATCAGATATGGTTTTTCAGTACCACTAGAAATTTTAATTAAAAAAATATTTAAAGAAATAGTAAGACCTGGTCAGAAAATCCAGCACCACGGGACATAACAATTGCCCATCTACTTCCAGCAGTGGCCATAGCAGTGACGTAAAATCCTTCTCTCCATTTTTTATTGATCCACTTGAATGGAAATGAATCACTGACTTTATAGGATTGCTGGTAAGTATTGGGTCCCTGAAACCAACAAACCACCAAGTGAGACAACAATTTAAACATAATAATACAGACCAAATTATACAAACAGAGCATAAAAACAGTCAAGTCAAGTATTGCCACCAAGAGAGAAAACCTTACCCGATGTGGGTTCAGGTCATGTATTTATATACAGTAAAATAGGCTAGCAGTATAGAGTAGTATAGAGTATTACAAAGGACACAAATACCGCTAAGCACGCTAAACACGTGCTTAATACACTACTCTTAACACTCCCCCTCAAGTTGGGTCATAGATGTTAATCATGCCCAACTTGTTACAAAGATGCTTAACCCTACTCTCATTAAGCACCTTTGTCAAGATGTTAGCTATTTGTTCTCTAGTTCTGACATATCATGTGAATATAAGTCCTTGTTGGATCTTCTCTCGAATGAAGTTGCAGTCGGCTTCTATGTGCTTTGTCCTTTCATGGAAAACCAGATTCGAGGCAATGTGAAGAGCAACCTGGTTGTCACACCACAACTTCATAAGTGAATAAGCCTTGAACCCAATCTCATCAAGTAAATGATACACCCATAATAATTCATAGGAAGTTTGGGCCATTGCTCGATATTCAGATTCTGCACTCGACCGTACTACTATATTTTTGTTTCTTATTCTTCTAAGATATCAAATTTCCTCCAAGAAACATGCAATACCCTAAGGTTGATTTCTGATCTACAGGACACTCAGCCCAGTCTGCATCAAAATAACCTTCTAATCTGCAATGGCCATTGTCTTTATAAAGGAGCCCCATGATATAAATGATCCCTCGTCCTGGGGCTCCTTTTAGATACCTCAGGATGTGTAACACTACATCCCAATGTGAGTCTCAAGGGGATGACATAAATTGAGTAACTACACTTACTGGAAAAACAATTCTGGACATGTCACAGTAAGGTAGTCCAGTTTGCCAACCAACTTCCTGTACCTCTCAAGATCTGATTATTCTCCATCATTTGCAATAAGCTTCGTGTTTGGGATCATCGGGGTATCACAAGGCCTAGTTCCCAACATACGAACATTGGAAAGGAGATCAAGGACATACCTCTTGTTAGATTATTTGAAAAATATCTCATAATATTTTTATTATATTTTAAAATATTTTAGAGTATCATAGATGATCTCTTAGGGGTTATTTCCTATTTATAATTTAATAATTTGTTTCCTTATTTAATTAAGATTAAGAGTCTAGTATTAGTATAAATAGGACTATTGAGTTCGTCTTTTGTATTACATTATCATCACATCAAATCTATATTAATCTCATATTATTCATTAGCTTATTTCTCTCTTTTCTTCCTTTCCTACCTAAAACCCTCTAATTCAACATAGTATCAGAGCCTATCTTAGTTGGGCCACCCATAGATATCCAGTCCTAGGACCATGTATAATGACTTGGACAATCCTCTCCCCTTAGAGTAATCAACACCATAAGTTTGAGCATAGCCCTTGGCAACTAGCCAAGCCTTAAAACGAGCAATAGTCCCATATGGGTTGACTTTAATAGCGTACACCCATTTGCAACCAATGGAATGTTTACTAGAAGGAAGAGGAACAAGATCCCATGTCTAGTCATGTTCCAAAGCCAACATTTCCTCCTCCATTGCACGCCTCTATCCATCATGAGCCAGAGCTTGAGAAATAGTTCTAGGAATTGTGACAACATCAAGAGAAGCTACAAAGAATTGTGAAGAAGGAGAAAGATGCGAATAATGAATAAAGGAAGCAATAGGATGGTGAGCGACATGAGCATTTACCTTTTCTTAAGGCAATGGGAAGATCTAGAGTCGGATCTTGTGATGAAGAGGTAGACGGAGGAGGTGTCTTAGTTGAGGAGCTAGGTACATCCATGGGTCCTTCATTTGAGGTGGGTGGTGCATCATGAGTACGACGAACATATACCTGCCGAATGGGTGGCCTGAGAGGAGGACAAGAAGGAGCGAGAGCAACTGAAGAAGGAGTTTACACAGTGTTAGGAGACTAAATCTCTTTGTAAATAAGAATTTCTTCATCCTCTACAACGGCAATAGAAGGGGACTGTGGAAAGAATGGAGTGGACTCAGAAAGTAACAATAGCGGAAACAAGGTATCATGAGACAAACACTTATATCCTTTTTTATGACGGGAGTAGCTAAGAAAGACACTTAAGAGAGATTGAGCATGTAGCTTTGAGAGTTGAGGCCAAACATCCTGCACATAACATGTACAACCAAAAATACGAGGAAAGGAAAACAAAGATTGAGAGGAAATGAGGATAGAATAAGGAACTTGACCATGTAAGATAGAAGAAGGCATTCAATTAATCAAGAAACAAGCAATAGAAATAGCATCAGCCCAAGACAAACATATGAAATAACAAGGCTCTAGCAACCTCCAAGAGATGTTTGTTCTTTCATTCAACAACCTCGTTTTGTTGGGGTGTAACCACACAAGAAGATTAATGGATCATCCCATGTTCACACATGTAGGAATTAAACTAATTGGAGAAATATTCCTTTGCATTATCACTTCTCAAAATACGAATCAGAGTACTAAATTGAGTTTTAATTTCAGAGCAAAAGGCAGTAAATATAGAGTATAACTTAGAGTGATATTTCATAAAATATAACCAAGCCATTCTTGTAAAATCATCCACAAATATCACAAAATACCAAAATCCAAATTTAAAAGTAATTGGATAAGAACCCTAGGCATCAGAATGAACAAGTTCAAATAAGGACGCAACCTGCTTATTGACTCTTAAAGGAAAAGAACTCCGATGATGTTTAGCCAACTGACATGACTGACATTCCAAAATAGGCAAATGACTCAAACTAAGACATAACTTCTTTAAGGACTTTAGAGAAGGATGACCCAAATAACAAAGAAGCTAAAGAGGCTCAACCACACTTGAACAAGCAACAAGCACTGATACTGGATTTGGAAAGCACTCAAGGATGTACAGGCCATTTTGTTCACAACCCCTACCAATCACCCTCTTCGTCTCAAGTTCTTGAAAGACACATGAATTAAAAAAAATGATTTAGACATAAAACTCGAGATAAAGGAAGAGTAGATATGGGACATGTAGTACCACGCCCAACCACAGGAGCAACAGATCCATTAGCTAAAGTAACACTAGGTAGATGAGGAGAAGCTGTAAAAGATGTAAGAGTACCTGTGTGGCCAGTCATATGGTAGGATGCCCCTGAATCAATGATCCAGTTGTAGGAAAAGGAGGACAGATATGCAATAGGATAACCTACATGAGCAACAAAGGCAACAAAGGAAGATGGTGGGGTTGACCGAGAGGCCTAGAATTGGGTATATTGAGCAAACTCTTCTGCTGTCATCATAACAGGTTTGACAAATGGGTTATTGGAATAGGTAACAACTTCAGTAGCAACATGGGCAAAATGTTGTTGTTGGGACTGAGTCCTTTGTTGGAGCTTCTAACAATGTCTTTTAATATGTCCAGGTTCTTTGTAGTAGCGACAAATGAAGGGTTCCCCAAGATCTCCACCCTATGCTCCACCTTGAGAATCCCCAGTATTGTGTCAGCCACCTCATCCTCCATGAGTACCACCACGAAAACTATCTCCTCTGAAACTAGAACTCACTAACGCAAATGCTTCACCGGAAGCCAGAGGGGCAGACTAAGAAAGCTCGCGGGCAACTCAGAGGAGACGAGAGTTGACTTCTTTTAGAGTCAAACTCACCACGTAAGCCCGACAAGAAGCACATAACAACGAACTGTTATGTTGAAATATGTCCAAATTCATTCTTGTAGGACGGTGGCCTCTTGGTCTTATTCCCACATTTTCATGTTTTAATGTAGACATTGTTTTTAGTGATTTATTGTTGCTTATTTTCTAGGCATGATTAGCTTGTTTTCTAGGGACTAGCTTAATGTATAGCTCCCTATATATATTGCCTCCATTGTAAACATTATGATGATACAATATACACAATTTTTTTTTCTACTTAGAATTAAGTAATTTCTTTCTACATGGTATTAGAGAGCTTCAGTTTTTTTTTTCTTTCTTCTGCTGTGTCGACCTTAATTCTGGAACTCACTCTGAAACAAACTAACCTTCATTGTTGGATTTCGAGCTCTTCTAGCCTCAATAACCAGAAAGTTGTTTCGTCCTACCTCTAACCATGTACAAAACCCAACTCAGACACACCCCTGTTTCAGGTCATGTCTCAACCCATTCTAATAACCCTAATCTCCAAATTTCTACTGAGAAATTTTATGGAATGGTCCTAATCTATTAAGATTTTCTTGATGAACAGAGGCAAGTTTAAATATGTTAATGGGACTGCTAAGGAACCTCTCAAGGATGATAAGGCTTATTAGACTTGGGAGGTTGAAAATGCTACTGTCATGTCTTGGCTCCTCCACTCTATGCCTCAAGACATTAGCAGAACTTATCTCCTCCTTCCCACATCCATGTATATATGGGAGGTAGTTTAAAAAACCTACTTCAAAAAGGGCTTTACATCTCAAAATTTTCAGATTAAGAGGGAAGTCCTCAAGACAAAGCAGGGATCTTCCACAGTTAGGGAATTTTACAACAAATTGAGTGGCTGTTTGCTAAAATGGATATGTATCAAAATGTGGAGATGGAGTCAGCTGCAGATACAAAAAGACTGCAAGATATGTGGGAGAAAGTGATGGTTTTTCAGTTCTTGCTTGGTCTTAATTCTGAATTTGAACAAGTCTGTGATTGCGTCCAAAGTAGAGAATCATTCCCTGACCTAGCTGAAGCTTTCTCCCTTGTTCGAGGAGCTAAGAGTCAGAAGGAGCTCTTGTGGAACAAAGAGTCAGTCATGGAAAACTCAACCTTATTAAGCAAAAAATCTAGTAGTAACAAAATCTAGGAGAATCTAGATTACCACCATTCAGCAAGGAACAACTAGAGCAACTGTATGGTCTTTTAAGTCAGTCCAAACTTAATCCCATCTCTTCCCTTACCTGTTCTCTTGCACAAAAAGGTAATCCCATAGCTCTTACTTCTAAGTTCTCACATGATCTTTGGATAGTTGATTCTAGGGCTAGTGATCACATGACTAGCCAATCAAATTTATTTCTTTCATATACTCCTTGTCTGGTAACCTCAAAGTTCGTATTGCAGATGGATCTTTGTCTCCTATTGCAGGGAAAGGTTCTAATGTCATTTCTGAATATCTAACCCTGCATTCTGTTTTACATGTTCCTAACCTATCTTGTAATCTCTTGTCCATTAGAAAACTCACTGCAGATTCTAATTGTACTACTGTTTTTGGGCCATCCTAGTGTAAATTTCAGGATATGCACTCAGGGAAAATGATTGGCAGTGCTAGGGAGATGGATGGACTCTATTACCTTGAAGGCAGTGCACCCTTAGTTAGACAAGCTCCAATATCAAGCAGTCTTGTTTCCTTTTCTAAAAAAGATGAAGTTATGTTATAACACTATAGACTAGATCATCAAAATTTCATGCACTTGAGCAAATTGCTACCTGCTCTCTTTAAGAATAAAGATATCTCGTGTTTTCATCGTGATATTTGTCAATTTGCTAAACATCATTGTACTAATTTTTCTCCTCAGCCCCACAAACAATCACACCCTTTTTCCCTCATCCATAGTGATATTTGGGGGCCATCTAGAGTAAGAAATATTAATGGAGCAAGGTGGTTTCTTACCTTCATTGATGATCTACACGTGTTTGTTGGGTGTACATCTTAAAGGACAAATCCGAAACCTCTATGGTATTTCAAAGATTCTACCATATGATTGAAACCCAATTTCACACCAAAATTCAGATTCTTAGAACTGACAACGGCAAAGAATATTTTCACACCACTCTTAGCCACTTTTTCATGAAAAAAGGTATTGTGCATCAAACGTCTTGTGTGAAACACATCAACAAAATGGTGTTGCAGATAGAAAAAACAGACATCTTTTAGAGGTCACTTATGCTATTATGTTCACTATTAGGTAGAGCTGACAAAACGGGTTTAACCCGCTGGGTTGACCCTCCAACCCGCTATTTTTAAGCGGAGTGGGTTCAATGTTTGAACCCATTTTCATTTTTTAACCCGCACAACCCGCCCCGCTTAACCCGCGGGTTAAGCGGGGACGAAAGTCTTGGTCTCTACCGTTGGGTTGCTAATTTTTTTTTTTAAACATTTTCATTTTGTTTTTTTAAACTCTTTTCTCTTTACTCTTTTTAGTATTTTCTTTCTATTCCAGATCTGCATCTACTCTTTCCATGAGTGAGGATCATGACTCACTGTTTTTATGTCTCCTTTTATAGTATTTTTTGTTTTTTTATACATTTTTTTTGTTTTTTAGGTGGGTTAAGCCGGTTGACCTGCCAACCCGCTCAAATTTTCTTATTTTATTATTTATGCGGGTCAATCCGCCAACCCGCAAACCTTCCCTAAAACGGTGTGGGTTGACTTTTCTAACCCATTTCTCAAAACGGGCCAACCTAACCCGCCCCGCATTTTAATGGGTTGAGACGGTGCGAGGCGGGTTGGCCTGTTTTACCACCTCTACTATTAGGGTACCTAAACATTTTTGGGGAGAAGCTATTCTTACCCCATCCTACCTAATCAATAGAATGCCATCAAGAGTCTGCCAGTTTCAAACACCCTTAAAAACTCTAATGGAAGTTTATCCTCATGCTCAATTTTTCATTGACCTACCTCCTAAAATGCTTGGTTGTGTGGTCTTTACCCATATTAATAGCTCTCAGAGAGGCAAACTTGATCCTAGAGCTCGTAAATGTGTCTTTTTGTTCTGGGGTATTCGCCTACATAAAAGGGTTACAAATGGTTTGACCCCATTAATAACAAAATGTATGTCAGTATGAATGTCACCTTCTTTAAAAATCAGTCCTTTCTTCCCCAAAACTATACCTCAGGGGGAGACTCTTACAGATGAAGAAAATTTTTGGGAACCCATTAATTATGTGCCTAAGTCTGATATACCTTCCTATTATCCAAAATTTGTCTCCTTACATCAAAATTTTGAACCCCTAGAATCTAACTCATTACCTGAAAACAACTCTGAGCTTCCTTCAAATACTGAACCTACCTATAGTGCCAAAAATAATGGACTCCAATGCAAGCGGAGACATACAGTCTGAAAAGAAAAAAGAGTTGCGTGTCTATACGAGGAGGCAAAACAAACAAGGTGTTGAGCACCAACCACCACCAAACTGCCAAGATTCAACTCCGAGTGCATCAAGTAATTCTGAATGTTCCTTACATCTTGATCCTTGTGAATGTCTTGATCTAGATCTGCCCATTCCTCTTAGGAAAGGTACTAGGTCATGCACTCTTCATCCTATATCCAACTTTGTATCTTATCACAAACTGTCTCCCAACTTTAAAGCCTTTTTTTCTAACCTGTCAAAAACAGAAATTCTTAACTCTATACAGGAAGCTCTTGTTCCTGGGTGGAGAAATGCTGCCCTTGAAGAAATGAAGACCTTGGTGACTTAAGGTACTTCTTGGGAATGGAAATTGCTCGAAGCAAGGATAGCATTGTGATGGTCAAAAGAAAATACATACTTGATCTTCTTGAAGAAACTAGTATGCTAGGATGCAAGCTAGCTGAAATACCTATGGAGGCAAACCTTAAACTAAGTGCTAATGCTGGTGCTGAAATTGTTAAAGGACAGTATCAGCAGTTGGTGGGAAACTGATCTATCTATCCCACACCCAGCCAGACATTGCCTTCGCAGTAAGTGTTGTGAGTCAATTCATGCATTCCCCGTATGAGGAACACTTGAATGCAGTCATTAGAATCTTGAGGTATCTCAAACGAACTCCAAGAAAAGGACTTTTGTTAAAAAGAGGTAAGAGGTTAGATGTTGAAGCTTTTACCGACGTTGATTGGGTGGTATGTATAGATGATAGAAGGTCAACATCTAGCTACTGCACCTTTGTTGAAGGAAATTTGGTGACTTGGAGAAGCAAAATACAAAATGTGGTAGCTAGAAGCAGTCCTGAAGCTAAATTCAGGGCTATTGCACAAGGAATATGTTAACTCCTATGGATAAAGTGACTCTTAGATGAATTATAAATTGGATGGAATCAACCCATATAGCTGTACTTTGACAGCAAGGCATCAATTAGCATCTCGCATAGAGGACCAAACATGTCGAGATTGATCGATATTTTATCAAGGAAAAACTGGATGAAAGAACTGTGTATTCCTTTTATTCCTACCAAACAAGTGGCAAACATACTCACCAAAAGTCTTCAAAGTCAACAATTTGACTTCCTTATTGGCAAGCTGGGATTGTTAAATATCTATGATCCAGCTTGAGAGGGAGTGTGGAAATATGTCCAAATTCATTCTTGTTGGATGGTAACCGCTGTGAACAGTGGCCTCTTGGTCTTGTTCCCACATTTTCATGTTTTAATGTAGACATTGTTTTTAGTGGCCTCTTGAACAGTGGCCTCTGAGTCTCTTCAAACAAAGGGATGCCTCACCCTTTACAAATTTGAGGGATGCCTCACCCTCTATCTTATACAGCAATTAAGATTGATTTTGAGAAGCTCTCACTAGAGTAGATGATACAAATTGAAGCTCTAATAATGCTCACAAAAGATATCTCAAAGATTGGACAAAAATAGAGCAATGAGTGATTTCAGAGTTTGATTCTCGTTTGATGTGTTGCTATAATGTTTTAAGGTTCAAGAACAACCCTTAATGATGTCCTAACAAATGTATTTAAAGCCCATTCATTAAAAGAGCCGTTGGGGGTGGTTAAAGCCAAGCATTTAATGCATTCAATATAGCCGTTGGGCATGTCAGAACCTTGGTAATCGATTACAAGGGTTTGGTAATCGATTACATGGAAGATAGAACATGTTCTTGGCTTTCTGGGCTTGTGGTAATCGATTACATGACTTGTGTAATCGATTACACGCCCTCTGACTTCATGGTAATCGATTACAATATTAATGTAATCGATTACATGGTCCTTTGAACGTGTTCTTGGCTTTCTGGTAACATGGTAATCGATTACATGACTTGTGTAATCGATTACACGTTCTCTGACTTTCTGGTAATCGATTACAGGGATGGTGTAATCGATTACAAGGCTTCTGTTTAGCTTGTAATTGATTACTAAACCTTGGTAATAGATTACACTATACTTTAAACTCATTTTTCAAGCCTTAAAACGGATTTATATCATTCCAAACTTTAGAAAACATGGATTAAACAATATAGAACATTGTTTGGCATGATCCAAGGTAAAAGAAGTTCTCTTTTAGGAATTGATCTTTGAAAACCATATTGATTCAAATCATTTTTTGAAAAACCATTTGAGATATCTTTGGGAGCATTTAACATTGATGTGCTAATGCCTATATCTAAACCTCTTGATTTCTTCCTTTGATCTTGGTTTTCTTTTTTGCTCTTTGATCTTCATCTTTGTCTTTGTTATCATCAAAAACCAATTGACATGCTTCAAGACACATGCATTCACATTCTCCCCCTTTTTGATGATGACAATCTGAACATTGAAAGGAAGAGAAACAATTGCATATATATATATATATGTATATCAGAGATTTAAGCGCAACTCTCCCCCGTAATGTATGCACAATATAGGGTTAGTGAAATATTTATGTAAGAGCGTTAAATCAAACTCCCCCGTACTAATGCAAGTCACTAATCTCTCCCCCGTTGGCATTATCAAAAACACATTATCATTAAGCGGAAATTTTGACAGCATTTCCTCTGTTTTTCATGATTTCCCAAAAACAACAATTTACAGAGAACAATGTGACTCAGACAAGCAGATCATAAGCAGATCATAATCAATCATTCATATGCATATAAACAATAATATATCAGGAAGATCCATAAACGCAATAAACATCAAAAGAACCAACTGATTTTGATATAAATGTATTTCCAATTTCCATATACAGACAGATAGCAGAAAACAAAAAGACTATCATGGCAAGGTTCCATGATCACTATCAGTGGCCTCACTATCGCTCTCTACATCGGCAGCAACGTCTCCAAGGTCCACGTCATCGTCTCCAGTATCAAGGTCGTCTTCAGAACCAAGGAGCTCCTCATTCTCAATAGGAACTTCAGCTGGAATGGCAGAGGGATCAGCAAACGATAGTGGAGCAGCAGGAGGAGCAGAGGAGAGGAAAAGGTTGAAACTTTAGAATGAGTGACCTTTCGCGCATCTGAAGCCTTTTAAACCCCTCTGTAATCGATTACATGGGTTGTGTAATCGATTACCTATCTTTTGTTTTCCCTTGTAATCGATTACAACTTCAATGTAATTGATTACCATCTTTCTGGAAACCTTATAATTGATTACAGTATATGTGTAATCGATTACCTTAGTTCTGGATTCAATGTAATCGATTACCAGTTTTGTGTAATCGATTACTGGCTTGACAGAACCTTTGTAATCGATTACAAAGGTCTTGTAATCGATTACCAGACTACTAAAACTCAGTTTTTGCATTTTAAACAGTTAAGGATCAATTTTAAAACATTCAAGTTGATTGCAAAGCATCTTAAATCAATTTCAAACATCATTTAGGCATGTAATTCACACAGATTTTGATCCAAAACACTTAATCATACAAGATTGCTACTTTTACCAAGAATTACCCCATTTGGATGGATTTGTGATGTTTTTGAGTTTCTTGGAGATTTTTGACATGAAGGAGCACCTGCAAAACAACTTTGGGGAAATCTCCGACGCTCAAGTCAGTATGAGATTGAAAAAATCAAAAATTATGCAGCAAAGGGACATGATTATGCAGGAAAGTATGTTTATGCAGCAATTTGCCTTTTATGCAGCAAAGCAATGTTTTTATGCAACAATTAGCTTATGCATGATTGATCCAATATGCCAAGTTCATTTCTTATATAGAAAAATGCTTCTTTTGCTAGGGGTTTAGTGAAAATGTCAGCTAGTTGCTTAGTTGTTTCAACAAATTCAAGTATGCAATCACCCTTTTGAACATGATCTCTAATGAAGTGATGTCTTATTTAAATATGTTTAGTCCTAAAATGCAAAATGAGATTTTTTGACAAGTTGATTGCACTAGTATTATCACATCTTATGGGGATATGGTCAAGCTCAAGACCATAGTCCAAGAGTTGTTGTTTCATCCAAAGGATTTGAGAACAACAACTCCCAGCTGCAACATATTCAAACCATTTGTAGACAATGCCACACTATTTTATTTCTTGCTATGCCAAGAAACTAGTGAGCTTCAAGCAAGTGGCATGTTCCACTAGTGCTCTTTCGATCCATTTTGCATCCAGCAAAATCAGAATCGGAGTACCCAATAAGACTACATGAGGCACCCTTAGGGTACCACAAACCCATTTGTGATGTGCCTATTAGATATTTCATTATTCTCTTAACAGCACTTAGGTGTGATTCCTTAGGATTAGCTTGATATCTAGCACACATGCATACACTAAACATTATATCAGGCCTACTTGCAGTGAGATAAAGGAGTGAGCCAATCATACCTCTATATTTTGTAATTTCTACCGATTTACCTCCTTCATCCTTGTCCAAATAGCAAGAGGTGCCCATAGGAGTAGCCATATGCTTGGCATTGTCCATTCCAAACTTCTTGAGCAATTCCTTACAATACTTGGATTGGCTTATGAAAGTTCCTTCTCTTGTTTGCTTGATTTGGGGACCAAGGAAGAAGTTGAGCTCACCCATCATAGACATCTCAAACTCACTTTGCATAATATTTGAAAATTCTTTACAAAGAGAGTTGTTAGTAGCTCCAAATATAATGTCATCAACATAGATTTGAACTAGAAGTATGTCATGCATTTTGTGTTTTATGAAAAGAGTGGTGTCAACCTTGCCTCTAAAAAAACCTTTTTCTAAAAGAAATTTGCTCAACCTTTCATACCAAGTTCTAGGAGCTTGTTTCAAGCCATACAAGGCCTTTTTTAGTTTAAAAACATGGTTGGGCATTTCAAAATCTTCAAAACCAGGAGGTTGTTCAACATACACCTCTTCTTGTATAAAACCATTTAAAAAGGCACTTTTGACATCCATTTGATAGAGTTTGAAATCCATGATGCAAGCATATGCAAGTAACATTCTAATAGCCTCTAACCTAGCTACGGGAGCATAAGTTTCTTCATAGTCTATGCCTTCTTCTTGATTATATCCCTTAGCTACAAGCCTAGCTTTATTTCTTATTATTAAGCCCGTTTCATCAAGTTTGTTCCTAAAGACCCATTTGGTGCCAATTATGGGATGATCATTGGGCCTTAGAACTAATTCCTAAACTTGATTTCTCTCAAATTGGTTTAGTTCTTCTTGCATGGCCAAGATCCAATGCTCATCATTAATGGCTTCATTTATGTCTTTAGGATCAACTTGAGAGACAAAGGCTAGGTGATTACATGCATTTCTAAGAGAGTTTCGAGTAATTACCCCCTTTGATACATCACCTATCACCTTGTCAAGAGGATGATATCTTGAAGTCCTCCATTCCTTGGGTAGATCCAAGATTTCTGAATCTTCTTGCCATGAGTGATCAAGGAGTCTCTCTTCTTCCTTCTTGGACTTTTTCTCTTGATTTTCCAAGTGTGTCTTTGCCAAGATTTCTGCAACATCATCAACAAGCTCCTTTCTCGGCTCATTTGGGTTAGTTTCATCAAATGCAACATGTATGGACTCTTTTATGATCATAGTTTGTTTATTATAGATTCTAAAGGCCTTACTATGTATAGAGTAGCCAATGAATATTCCCTCATCAGATTTTGCATCAAACTTCCCCAAGTTATCCTTTCCATTTTTCAAAACAAAGCATTTACATCCAAAGACATGAAAATGTGACACATTTGGTTTCCTTCCTTTGTACAATTCATATTGGGTTTTCTTTAAAATTGGCCTTATTAGGGCTCTATTCATAACATAACAAGCGATGTTAACCGCATCCGCCCAAAAGTACTTAGGAAGGTTGGCCTCATTGAGCATAGTTCTTGCCATTTCTTCTAAAGATCGATTTTTCCTTTCTACAACACCATTTTGTTGTGGTGTTCTAGGGGCAGAAAAATTATGCTCAATGCCATGTTCATCACAAAAAGTTTCAAATTCATGATTTTCAAATTCACCACCATGGTCACTTCTTATGGATGCAATACAAAAACCTTTTTCATTTTGGATAACTTTGGCAAGCTTTCTAAATGATTGAAAAGCATCATTTTTGTGAGCCAAGAATAATGTCCATGTAAACCTAGAAAAATCATCCTCAATCACTAATACATAGTAATTCCCACCAAAGCTCATAGTTCTAGAGGGCCCAAAAAGATCCATGTGCAAAAGTTGTAAAGGTCTAGAGGTTGAAACCATGTTTTTAGCTTTAAAAGGGACCTTTACTTGTTTTCCCTTTTGACATGCATCACAAAGTTTGTCTTTTTCAAATTTGAGCTTTGGAAGACCAATTACTAGTTCTTTAGAAACCAATTTGTTTAAGTGATCCATGTGAATGTGAGCAATTCTTCTATGCCATAACCATGAATCATTTTCTTTACTCATAAAGCATTTAGCATCATTTGAGGAAATATCGTCAAGACTAATCATATATATATTATTGACTCTATGATCAACAAACTTAACTTGCTTATCATCCTTTCCCTCAATTATGCAACAAGAAGAATCAAATATAACTCTATTACCTTTATCACATAATTGACTAATACTAAGCAAATTATGTTTAAGTCCTTCAACAAGCAAAACATTATCAATAGATGATGAAGGAATCTTACCAACTTTGCTAATTCCAAGAATCTTCCCTTTGTTGTTATCACCATATGTGACATGACCATGTTTCTTGTGAGTAAGGGAGGAGAACTTGGAGCCATCACCGGTCATGTGCTTTGGGGCAACCACTATCAAGATACCAATTTGAGCTCTTGGTCTTCAAGCACACCTACAACACACATTCAAGTTTTAACTTTTGGTACCCAAATTGTCTTGGGTCCTTGTGTGTTAGAGTTAGGCATGGTGCCTTTAGGAACCCAAACCCTTTTTATTCCAACTTTAGTGTTTATATTCTTTCTAACATTGCAAGTGGATGCACTATGCCCTTTCCTACCACAATGAAAACATTTGATAAAGGGGCTACTTGAAGTTTTTGAGGAAACAAAGAAGTTCTTATAAGATTTTTGATGGTTGTTTGGATTAAATCCTAAACCGGCTTTTTGAAAAACACATTTTTGTCTTCCTAACAACACATTCAAGTTGTCTTTTCCAAAAGTGAATTTCGCAAGAGTGTTGTTCAAGTCTTCAATTTCTTTTTCAAAATCTTTACATGATAAACAAGGTAATGATATGGATGCATTATCATGTGAGGAACAAGTCATGCATGATGAATTAGCATCTATGAGTCCTAAGGTCTCATTTTCAATTTTAAGTTCATTTATCTCCTTAGTTAAAGTAGAAACCTTGTTTGTCAATAGGGAGATTGTTTTATTTGAAGACAAAATCATTTTAGTGAGTCTCAAGGATTCATCATGCAATTCTTGAAAGGCATCTTGCAATTCATCATAAGTAGGTGGAGGTTCTAGGTTAGAAGAGGTTACCTCAGTGTCGCTTTCTCCACTTTCTTCTCCTTGAGCCATGAGGCAAAGATGAGCTTCTTCATTTTCTGAGCCGTCGGAAGAACTTAAGTCATTGTCCTCCCAAGCTATGTATGCTCTTCTTCCTTTCTTTTCCTTGGAGGGTCTTTTCTCAAATTTCTCCGTCTTCTTGAGATATATAGGACACTCCATTTTCATATGCCCCAGTTTTCTGCATTCGTAGCATTTTGAAGGAGTAGAGGATCCGTCTCCTTTGTGATATGCCTTCTTTTGAGGAAAGGGTGGTCTTCCTTGAAATCCCTTTTTCTTTAGGAATCTTCCGAATTTTCTCACAAGGAGACTAAGATTCTCCTCACTTAGTTCAATATTTTCAGCATCCTCTTCACCATCTTCATCATCATCTTCAAGTATGGAAGAGGTGGCTTTGAGTGCAATTCCCTTCTTCTTTTTATCATGCTCTTCACTTTGATTGAGCCTATTTAGTTCCAGCTCATGTTCTTGAAGCTTTCCGAATAGGGTGGCTAGAGACATTGTTGATAAGTCTCTTGATTCCGCAATAGCCGTAACTTTGGGTTGCCAATTCCTGCTTAGACATCTTAAGACTTTGTTAATAAGATCCTCATTAGGGAATGTCTTTCCCAATGAGATGAGATGATTAACAATGTGAGTAAATCTCTTTTGCATATCTTGAATACTTTCACCTTGATTCATTCTAAACATTTCATATTCATGAGTAAGAGTGTTTATTCGAGATCGTTTTACCTCACTAGTACCTTCATGAGTTACTTGTAGGGTATCCCACATTTCTTTTGCGGTCTTATAATTTGACACCCTAAAGAATTCATCATACCCCAAGGATGTGGTGATGATGTTCTTGGCTCTCAAGTTGTATTGAACCTTCTTTTTATCATCATCGGCCCATTCATTTCTAGGTGTATTGATTTTCACACCATCTTTAGTTTGTGTTGGGACAAAAGCACCATTTTCAACGGCGTCCCACACATCTAAGTCAATAGCTTCAATGAAAATTTTCATCCTTTCTTTCCAATAGGCATAACCATCCCCATTGAAATAAGGAGGTCTATTTATAGAAGAACTTTCATTTGAAAAATCATTTGAAGCCATCACTTCTCTTGAAGCTGCTAAGCTCTTTATACAAGAGTCTAGCTCTGAGACCACTTATTACCAAGTGGCCTCAATACTCAAGAGGGGGGGTGAATTGAGTAAGTAAAACAAGTTTGCAAATCTTTCGCAAATCGTTTGATAAACAATTTTCGTTGAAGCTATTGAACGATTAGAGATAATTGGATGCATGAGATAAACACTTTTACTTATAAATGTGATAACCAAAGGAGACAATATCCAATCAATTCAATAAAACAGTAAACGAAATAAAGAGAAGGGTTTAGAGAAAACAAACATAATCGTTTATCCTGATTCAATCACCAATCCACTTGTGATCTACGTCCAGTCCCCAAGCAACAACTTGAGATTTTCCACTATATCTTCAAGCTTCAATAGGTGCTTGACTACCTTTACAAACTTGAGCCCTCAACTCCTTGGGATGCCTCACCCTTGAGCTTGAGTCTCTTCAAACAAAGGGATGCCTCACCCTTTACAAATTTGAGGGATGCCTCACCCTCTATCTTATACAGCAATTAAGAATGATTTTGAGAAGCTCTCACTAGAGTAGATGATACAAATTGAAGCTCTAATAATGCTCACAAAAGATATCTCAAAGATTGGACAAAAACAGAGCAATGAGTGATTTCAGAGTTTGATTCTCGTTTGATGTGTTGCTATAATGTTTTAAGGTTCAAGAACAACCCTTAATGATGTCCTAACAAATGTATTTAAAGCCCATTCATTAAAAGAGCCGTTGGGGGTGGTTAAAGCCAAGCATTTAATGCATTCAATATAGCCGTTGGGCATGTCAGAACCTTGGTAATCGATTACAAGGGTTTGGTGATCGATTATATGGAAGATAGAACGTGTTCTTGGCTTTCTGGGCTTGTGGTAATCGATTACGTGACTTGTGTAATCGATTACATGCCCTCTGACTTCATGGTAATCGATTACAATATTGATGTAATCGATTACATGGCCCTTTGAACGTGTTTTTGGCTTTCTGGTAACATGGTAATCGATTACATGACTTGTGTAATCGATTACACGTTCTCTGACTTTCTGGTAATCGATTACAGGGATGGTGTAATCGATTACAAGGCTTCTGTTTAGCTTGTAATCGATTACTAAACCTTGGTAATCGATTACACTATACTTTAAAGTCATTTTTCAAGCCTTAAAACCGATTTATATCATTCCAAACTTTAGAAAACATGGATTAAACAATATAGAACATTGTTTGGCATGATCCAAGGTAAAAGAAGTTCTCTTTTAGGAATTGATCTTTGAAAACCATATTGATTCAAATCATTTTTTGAAAAACCATTTGAGATATCTTTGGGAGCATTTAACATTGATGTGCTAATGCCTATATCTAAACCTCTTGATTTCTTCCTTTGATCTTGGTTTTCTCTTTTGCTCTTTGATCTTCATCTTTGTCTTTGTTATCATCAAAAACCAATTGACATGCTTCAAGACACATGCATAAGAATCTCATGAGCCACATATATATCACTGCTATGTTTCTTCAGATGGAAGCTTGAGGTTTAAGGGCCTATTTTACATAACACAAGGATACACTCTGATCAGCGATGTCGCACTCACCTCAAAATAGACTAGGATTCATGGAATGTAGCATAATGCATAACCTAGGTCATCTCCCAAGGACCAATTCGGATTTCTCAAGCATATTAGAAATTATCAATAAGTAGGGGGTTTTGTTCATTGCAATAACAGAAAACGAATTTAAATTGAGAAAATTCAATTAAGGAAACACCAATCCAAGGTCTTCAATTCAAGTGGCAGAATCAATCATTGTTCAAGAGAATTTTGTTGTTTACACCTCTGTTAATCCGAAATCAACTAGATAATCACCAAAGAATTTATCAATTCAAACAGAATCACAATCGCAATTCTTGATTAAGATTGATTTAGGAACAAATTTAGATTAACATAGATTATCAATCGATGATCTATTCTCCCTTAGATTCAGATTAATCAACCCTAATACTAACTTCAATTTCGAAATTCCAATCAGAATTCAATTGAAGAAGGAGAAGAGGAAGAACACAACAGAATTTATAATCAAACAAGAGAACTCAAAATTCTAACCACCATCATTGAACTCCTTGGATTGATTGGAGCTTTAGCCTTCCATGGCCATCACGAAAATTGCAGAGAAGAAAGTAAAACGAAAAATAGAGAGAAGATGAAAAGAGAAAGGGGTTTTTCGCTCAACTGTTAAAACTGAATCACCACCAAAAAGCTGAATTCGAAATCTGCCTAAACCTATTTGTAACTGAAAGTTCTTCTGTAATTCCTAATCTACCCCTAGCCCAAACTGTAGCCCTCTGAATAAGCTTTTCAGAGACATATCATTTGCCTTAATTGGGCTTAAATTGAGAGAGATAGGCCCAAATCATTGAGGAAAGGTCCAAGCATTGTGACAGCAACAGCATCCTGACTTTGAGGCCCAATTTCGCCTTGAATCCAGCTGAATTAGAAAAATTGCATTAGACACCAGATTGTAGATCTTCATCTCAGCTTTCAGGGAACTCCAAGATCATCCAAATACGATATTGGTAGCCCAAGTTATGGCCTGTACAAGACAGAAAGGTCAAAATGAGTTAAAATCCGAAAATTAATGAAGTTTTTACAATTAAGCTCAATGAAGACCAATCATCTAAAACTCATCTACAAACATAATATTGGACACAATTAACATCAATTAGGCCAAATATGAAGCAATAATGAATGGCTCAAAATTGATTGATCAAAATCCCCCACACTTGAACCTTTGCACTCTGGGCAACATTCAAAATTTGAACCACAAAAGCAACATGCCTTCCAATGAATTGCAAGAATGCAAGGTAGTGATCAAGATTCAAACATCCAAAGTATCAAGGAATCAAGACAAACATGAATATATCTCTCAACATCTCAAGCAAGCAAGAAGACAACTCGAATCAAATGATGAACCAAAAGTGATAAGATCCTCACTAGGCATACTCTACTCTCAAGTGTCTAGGATTGTATTTACACTCAAGGCACCCATGAAAGCAAGTACTACCATAAGCTTGACAAGTCTCTAATTTCCACCACTTGAAACACATGCAAATAAAGATCAAAAGGACTTTATTCAAGGTTGTAATGGGGCCAAGGTAAGGGAAGGAACAATATGGATATGACAAGTTAAGCACCCAAGAGAATAAAAGAGCAATGATGAGGAACTCAAATGACAAGTAATGCACATTCTCTTACTTTGATCACCTTTATCACCTTTCCTTTTGCTTTTACAACCTTTCTTGAACCTCTTTTTTTTTTTTTTTTTTTTTCTTCTTTTTCTTCTTTTTTTTTTTTATTTCAATTTTTTTTTTTTTATAATAATAATAACCTTGCATACATACACATCAATTTGTATAACCACACCACTCAAACTATCAACTGCCTACAAGCCAAAAGAGCTCCTCAAATGAAATAAACCAATGCTCTCCCATTCCCTAAGGTACGGTAAAATCATGGTTTTTCACAAAGGCATAAAATGAGCTAAAGCAAAGAATAGGCAATTAGGCTCAAGGGGGTAATCAAAGAAAAATGATGCAAGGTTGGCTTTTTTGGCCAAAGTAGCTAAACAAAGAAAGAAGGTCTCAATCATCTCAATACATGCATGTGAACAAGAAGCTTCAAAAAGAATCAAGTCAAGTTCTAGAGCACTAACAATCATGAGTGAAATCACACAAGAAAGAAAAGAGAATGGCATAATGCAATCCATCCATGTATAAGGTCCAAAATCTCACCAAGGACAAGCCTATCACAATTGATGCAACACTTTAATTCTCAATGCCAGCTTGCTAAACCAAAAATGCAAGAAAAGTATTCACATCATGTCATGAAACCTCTAACTAAGAATGATGAAATTATTCACAACCTGTACAAACCAAGATATTCAATGAAAGGCATGCAAAATATCAAAATGGAAACAAAACAAATTCTGTAGAAACAGAAAACAGAAAATCAAAAAACCAAGCAAATGAAAAATGCAGAAAATTCTCGCAGTAAAAATGCAGAAAACAGTAGCAGCAATGAGAAAAATAGCAGAAATTCCCTCCCCCACACTTAAATCATACATTGTCCTCAATGAAACACAAAGCAAAAGACAAGAAGACATGTGTAATAAAAGAGTAAGGGAAGAGAACACCCTCATCATGGTGGGAAAATTTGCACTTGGGGAAAGGTGGGCTTTGCCAAGGAGAGCTCCTCTACAGATCTTTGGGCTTGCGGGGCTTGTGGGGCTCTCAAGAAAGGGCTTAAGACGGTGGCCATTAACCTTGAAACTCTTGTTGGTGGCTTCATTCGAAATCTCCACTCGCACCATAAGGAAAGATGCTAGTGACAACAAAAGGACCATCCCACCTAGAACGGAGCTTAGGGCATGAGTTTAAGGCGAGAGTTGAACAAAAGCACCTTTTGGCCAATGGAGAACTCCTTTCTAGAAATCATCTTATCATGGAAATGCTTGGTCTTTTCCTTATAGATCTGGAATTCTCATAAGCTTCCAAGCGAAGTTCTTCCATTGTTGCAATTGAAGCTTCCTCTCCGAACTTGCTTGGTCAAATGCTAAGTTACAACTCTTCACTGCCCAAGTATGAACGATGCTCTATCCCCACCGGAAGGTGACATGTTTTACCAAAGACAACCCGAAAGAAGACATCCCTATAGGTGTCTTGTAAGCGGTACGATGAGCCCAAAGAGCATCTTCTAACCGGTGGCTCCAATCCTTCCTATTTGGCTGCACCATCTTCTCCAGAATCTGCTTGATCTCTCTGTTAGAAATCTCTGCCTGCCCATTAGTTTGGGGATGATATGCAGTAGACACTCTATGTACAACCCCATACTTCCGAAACAAACCATCCAAAGTCCGGTTACAGAAATGAGTCCCTTGGTCACTAATGATAGCTCGGGGCACTCCAAACCTGCAAAATATATTAGACCTGACAAAATCCACAACAACTCGAGCATCATTAGTCCTGGTGGCCTTAGCTTCCACCCACTTAGAAACATAATCAACTGCAAGTACAATATATGAAAAACCAAAAGAAACAGGGAAAGGGCCCATAAAATCGATACCCCAAACATCAAAGACCTCGCAAAACAGAATGGGTTTTTGGGGCATCTCTGTCTCCGAGTAATGGCCACTCTGCTCTGCACTGCTCACAAGTACTGAAAACCTGATATGCATCCTTGAAAATGGTAGGCCAATAGAATCCAGAATCCAGCACCTTCCTAGCTGTCCATTTGTGGTCCAAAGTGTCCTCCTACAGAGAGGCATGATGAAGTGAAGAACGGCGGATCTCATGGTCGGTATGCATCTGCGAATCACCTGGTCACTACAAAATTTCCACAAATATGGATCATCCCACACATAATATTTAGCATCACTCCTAAGTTTAGCTTCTTTGTGATCTAGATGCATGAGGAGGAAAAACAGATGCAACTATGAAATTAACTAGATCAACAAACCAAGGAGAAAGTGTGGTATCATGCATTTTGCATGAGTGCTCATCCGGGAAGTCATCTCTCGATGGGAGAAGGGTCAACAACTCCTTCTATTGCCGCTCAAATGATCCGCCACCAAATTCTCTCGTGCCACTCCTATCTCTAATCTCCAAATCAAACTCCGGAGAAGCAAAGATCCATCTAATCAATCTCGGCTTCGATTCGCCTTTTCAACAAGAATTTTAATTTCGCATGATCAGTAAAGACAACCACTCTAGAGCCAAGTAGATATGATCTAAACTTATCAAGTGCAAATACAATAGCAAGCAACTCTTTCTCGGTGGTAGTATAGTTAGCTGTGCAAAGCATCTAAAGTCCGAGAAGCATATGAAATGACATGAGGTTGTCGCCAACTCTCGTGCAAGGATAGCTCCCAATGCATAGTTAGATGCGTCACACATGAGTTCAAAAGGAAGTGTCCACTCGGTGGTGAATGATGGGAGTGGTGGTCAAAGCTCCTTTGAGGCAATCAAAAGCCTCTCGCACTTGTCATCAAAATCAAAAACAACTTCTTTACGCAACAAGTTGGACGGTGGAAGGGCCTTTTTGCTAAAGTCTTTAATGAACCGCTTGTAGAAACTGCATGGCCAAGAAAAGAACGAACCTCTCGCACGCAAGAGGGGTAAGGTAACTGGGAAATAACATTAATTTTAGCAGGATCTACTTCTATACCCTTCTGAGAAATGATATGACCTAAGACTATGCCTTGTTCTACCATAAAATGACATTTTTCATAATTAAGAACAAGGTTAGTCTCAATGCACCTATGCAAAACTCTATCCAAACTGTCCAAGCATGCATCAAAAGAGGAACCATAAACAAGTAAAATCATCCATAAACACCTCAATGCAGTCCTCTAAAAATCTGTAAAGATAGTCACCATGCATCGTTGGAAGGTACCAGGAGCATTGCACAAGCCGAAAGGCATCCTCCTGTAGGCAAAAGTGCCGAAAGGGCAAGTGAAGGTGGTCTTCTCCTGGTCCTCTAGTGCTATATGGATCTGGAAGTATCCAGAAAAGCCATCAAGAAAGCAATAGAAAGACTTTCCCGGCCCGGGCGCTCAAGCATCGATCGATAAAGGGCGGAGGAAAATGGTCCTTCCTTGTCGCTTGGTTCGGTGCTTTGTGTCGATACTGAGACTCTCCATTTACTCTCGCACTCTAGTAGGAATCAGCTCATCTTGATCATTCTTCACTACCGTGATTCTTGATTTTTTTGGAACCACTTGAGCCCTGGACTCACCCAAGCACTATACGAGATAGGATAGATGATGCTGCTTGCGTGAAGCTTGGTCACCTCCTTCTTCACCACATCCGGGATCAAGGGGTTGAGTCGCCTCTGTGGTTGTCTCACTTGGTTTAGCACCATCCTCAAGTAGTATCCTGTGCATGCACATAGAAGGACTAATGCCGGGAAGGTCACCAAGGTCCAGCCAATAGCTTTCTTATGCTTCCTCGGTCAAGATTTGCAGTGACTTCTCCTCCTGGTCGGCATGGAGGGCGGTGGAAATGATAAGCGGAAGCTTCGATCCTCCTCTAAGTATGCATACTTAAGGTGCTCGGGAGTGGCTTAAGCTCCGGTGTAGGTGGCTGCACTACGGATGGGAGTATTCGGTGGAAGTAGTTGTGTTTACTGACCGAAATTCAACGAAATCGAGTCGAGGTATTTTGTAATCAAGCGCTACATTCGACTTCCTCAAATTTTCATTTTGCAACACCATTTAAGCATTCGGACTCCACACAATTTGTATCGAGAATCACCATGTAAACAAGATGCAATCTCAGGACAAACACTACACATTTCTGTAACAGTACAAGCATCACATGTGTAGGTATCAACAAAATCAGAAAAGAATGGAAGATGTTCAGCAAAGAGCTCAGAAAAGCTATCATCAACTATGTCAGCCAGCAAATCTATATGGAAGACTGAATGTTCTTCCATGGGGTGCTTCATGGCATCCAAGATATTAAATCGAACCACATTATCTCCAAACTCCATGGAAAGAGTGCCTGCATGGACATCAATTTTGGTTCTGGCAGTTTTGAGGAATGGTCTCCCAAGAATGATGGGGGCTCTACAGGATTCGGATTCTCCATCCATATCCAGAATGTAGAAGTCTGCAGGGAAGATCAGGTCATTAACTCTAACAAGAACATCCTCAATGAGTCCAGCAGGGTATGCATTACTCCTATTTGCCAACTGAATGATGACTCCTGTATTCTGTAGAGGTCCAAGGGCAAGAGATTGAAACACAGACATAGGCATAACATTGATTGAAGCACCTAAATCCAACATGGCATTTTCGAATTTGCTCGCCTATGGTGCATGGAATAGTAAAAATTCATGGATCCTTGCATTTTTGAGGCATTGTAGGCTGAATAAGTGCAGACACATTTCTTCCCATGCTAATCTTCTCATTTCCCTTGAGTCTCCTTCTATGAGTACACAAATCCTTAAGAAACTTGGCATATCTTGGAATTTGCTTGATTGCTTCAATGAGAGGAATGTTCACCTCAACCTTCCTAAATGTCTCCAAGATCTCCCTATATGTATCAATCTCATGAGTCTTCTTAAGTGCACAACTCTCTCGAGGGAATGGTAGTGGGATGGGACTTTCGGCAAAGAACTACGGGAATGGGAGCAGGATCGGTTTACGATCTTTCTTTGCTACATGGAATTTCTGGTATGGCTTGCTTCTCCTTATCTAATTCTTCAACAGTCTTACCGGATCTTAGAGTGATGGCACTCACATTTCTTGGATTCACCACAGTTTGTGCAGGAAGCTTATCAGAATCTTGGGACTGTAATTGGTTCATAGAACTTGCAAGTTGTCCAATCGATTCTCCAAATTCGAATGGTAGCTTCGTCCTCTCCGCCGGGCACGGGTTGTTCACCGCCATCTGTTTCATCAATTCCTCCAAGGTTGGCTCGGATTTAGGAGGAGGGGCATTATTTTTTGCTTGCATGAAAGGTGCATTTGGTATGGTCTCCTTGGGTCTGTAGTGAATTTGGAAGGAGAAGCCGCTTTCTTCTTCTTTGGAAGGGAAGCTCTTGTTGTTGCTTTGCCTAAATTGAGTAGGGAAGGCGTGTAGAGTTATTCCCCCACCTCGATTTGGATGATTTCTCCGGACTGGGTTATATCCGTTGGAAGACAGATCATAACTCTGTTGTTATTCTTCTTGAGGCCTATTATTGTAGATGTTTTTGCATAGGCACGGGGGTGCCATCGGTATCAACCTCTTGCGGTGTAGGACAGAATCGTGGAATGATCGCCAGAAATACAAATGCCACACACTCGGCGGGAGCTCTGCGCACGGGTTGTTGATGTTGAGTCACGCCCAATTGCCTCACCAAGGAAGCAAGGTCATCAATTTTGCTTTCCAATTTCTGTGATCTGCGGCATAAGTTGCCTCAATTTCGTGGACACCTCTACTTAATGCCACCGAGTTACTTCGGTACCAAAGCGTTGGGAGTTAGTGGCCATATTCTCAATCGGTGCCCTTGCAGCCACGGGAGTCTTGTCTACCAATGCTCCTCCACTAGCAAGATCAATCATGCTCCTATCCATGGGCAAAGCAAACCTTCATAAAAATCTTGGATTAGTAGGCGATCACTAATCGATGGTGAGAAAGACTAGCACACATCTTCTTGAATCTTTCCCGGTATTCGGACAATGGTTCTCTGTCAAACCGCACGATGCCACATATCTCTTTTCGGATTGAGGCGGCCTTGATGCGAGGAAAGAATTTCTCCAAAAACGACCTCTTAAGATCATTCCAATTATTCACGGATCTCGGATGCATGACCAATCCTTAGCAAAGCATCCTGTAATGAGAAAGGGAATGCTCTAAGTTTGATATGATCCTCTGAAATGCCTTGAGGCTTCATGGTAGAACACACAATGTGGAACTCCTTGAGGTGCTTATGAGGATCTTCTCCTGCATGACCACTGAACTTAGGCAACAAATGAATCAATCCAGATTTAAGTTCAAATGGAACATCAACATCAGGATATTGAATGCATAAAGACTGGTATGTAACATCAGGAGCAGCTAGCTCCTTTAAGGTTCTGTTATCCATAATCTCAGTATGATCAGCAGAATCAAAATTGAAAGATGGATCAGAATCAGAAAATTCAGAAGCAGAAAATTCAGAAGCAGAATCACTAGTATGGTAACTAAGTGAAGAACCTCTACTTCCTATATGCTCAGCGATTCGAGAATCAACTCTATTGAACCTATGCAAGGTATGAAAAGTCCTATCTATCTCAGGATCAAATTGATGCAAAGAACCAGGATTGGACCTAGTCATATAACATGCAAAACTCAAAAATAGCAAAACAGCAAAATGGAATATCCAACACTAGAAATGCACCAAAATAAATCTATTTGACCTATCAAATGATTTTTAAAAAATATGGGACCACCACACGCTTAAAACTACACTAAAATGGAACTCAAAAATGCAATGAAAAATCTTCAAAAAATGAAAAAGTGGCCTAAATGAAGGAATTAGGGCAGGAGAGGGTGTTGCTCACAGCAAAGCTGTGAGCCTTGTGGAGAAGGCCATTTTCCTTCAACCCACCAATTTTCAGCTCATTCTGAGCATGTTTGGTCACCCAAAAATTACAAAAATGCCATTGTCTCACCTAAATTTGCTCAAAACCCTTACCAAACGATGGAATTTGGCCAAATTATGCAGGAAAGATCCTTTTAGGATCACTTTGCTTAGAATGATGGTTTACCTTTGGCGGCCAAGTTTCAGGTCAAGACTCCATCGCAAGTACAATTCCTGTCTACTAGTGCCTTTTTGGATTCACAAAAATGGGAGCAAAGTGAAACTCAAAAGTGAAAGTGGAGGTGAAACTCAAAAATGAAAATCAAAACTTCCAATTATCAATAATGAAGTATATGGATGGTCAAA
The DNA here is from genome assembly GCA_029884605.1 of Ormosia emarginata. Lineage (NCBI taxonomy): Eukaryota > Viridiplantae > Streptophyta > Magnoliopsida > Fabales > Fabaceae > Ormosia > Ormosia emarginata. Next base: position 1,124,409 of record JAQQTP010000074.1, read on the forward strand.
TGCAGCAAGATTACATGCAAAAGCTGAATGTGGTGCAAGGAAACCAATGGAACAGTAACCGCAGCAGAATTTATGCAGAAATCAGGCTATCAGCTCAATTAGATTATGCAGGAATTTTTGCAGCAAATGAATGTGTTATTTGTGCAACAGAAGTATCAACTGTGTTGAGTGAAGCAATGCACATTCACAGGACTCATCAATTGCAGCAAAACTCAATGGAACAGTAATGAATCCAATGGAACAGTGAAAACGAAAAGTCCAATGAACTGCAGAATGGATAGCACAGATTTATCCCAGAATTGATCAATGATATATTGCAGTGGAAAAACACAATGGAACAACAAAGCAGCAAGATTTGTGCATCACAACCGATTCTGCAGCATTTGCTGAGAATTATGCAGAAGAATGAAATGAAATGTCTTTGAGAAGTACTGACCGGAAGTGCGAGTGAAGTGAAGTGAATTATGTAGCCAATGGAACAGTAACTGGTGTAATGCAACAACCAGAATGAAGCAGAATTCAGCAACCAGAATGAAGCAGAATTCAGTAGCAGAATCAGGACATTAGCAGAAAAAAAAAATAGCAAAATGCACTTAAGGACTTTCAGCAAAGTTGATCACGAAAATAGGAACTCCTAATAAACTTAAGAAACCGAAAATAGATCCCCGGCAACGGCGCCAAATTTTGATCAGCGATGTCGCACTCGCCTCAAAATAGACTAGGATTCATGGAATGTAGCATAATGCATAACCTAGGTCATCTCCCAAGGACCAATTCGGATTTCTCAAGCATATTAGAAATTATCAATAAGTAGGGGGTTTTGTTCATTGCAATAATGTAAAAACAATTTAAATTGAGAAAATTCAATTAAGGAAACACCAATCCAAGGTCTTCAATTCAAGTGGCAGAATCAATCATTGTTCAAGAGAATTTACTCGTTGTTTACACCTCTCGTTAATCCGAAATCAACTAGATAATCACCCAAACAATTTATCAATTCAAACAGAATCACAATCGCAATTCTTGATTAAGATTGATTTAGGAACAAATTTAGATTAACATAGATTATCAATCGATGATCTATTCTCCCTTAGATTCAGATTAATCAATCCTAATACTAACTTCAATTTCGAAATTCCAATCAGAATTCAATTGAAGAAGGAGAAGAGGGAAGAACACAACAGAATTTATAATCAAACAAGAGAACTCAAAATTCTAACCACCATCATTGAACTCCTTGGATTGATTGGAGCTTTAGCCTTCCATGGCCATCACGAAAATTGCAGAGAAGAAAGTAAAACGAAAAATAGAGAGAAGATGAAAAGAGAAAGGGGTTTTCGCTTTCAATCTGTTAAAACTGAATCACCACCAAAAAGCTGAATTCGAAATCTGCCTAAACCTATTTGTAACTGAAAGTTCTTCTGTAATTCCTAATCTACCCCTAGCCCAAACTGTAGCCCTCTGAATAAGCTTTTCAGAGACATATCATTTGCCTTAATTGGGCTTAAATTGAGAGAGATAGGCCCAAATCATTGAGGAAAGGTCCAAGCATTGTGACAGCAACAGCATCCTGACTTTGAGGCCCAATTTTGCCTTGAATCCAGCTGAATTAGAAAAATTGCATTAGACACCAGATTGTAGATCTTCATCTCAGCTTTCAGGGGACTCCAAGATCATCCAAATACGATATTTGTAGCCCAAGTTATGGCCTGTACAAGACAGAAAGGTCAAAATGAGTTAAAATCCGAAAATTAATGAAGTTTTTACAATTAAGCTCAATGAAGACCAATCATCTAAAACTCATCTACAAACATAATATTGGACACAATTAACATCAATTAGGCCAAATATGAAGCAATAATGAATGGCTCAAAATTGATTGATCACACTCATATTAATATATTGGTGATGACTATGTTTTAGTTGTTAAATTTGCTGAAGAAAGGAATGTAAGGAATTTTAGGACTAGTGTTCAAGAAGCTAATACTCTCTATAAGAAATTTGGAAAAGAAGAATATAAGGAGTGGCAAGACCTAGTGCGTAACACCCCTAGATCTAATAACTATGGCACAATCGTCATTACACCATGGTCACTAAATCCAGGCGTGTCACAGTCCCAAAAACAATATTTTCAAAAATTTAATTTATTTCCATTATACATAAATAGAACATATGAGCCCCAAATGAAACATATTTAGTATCTAACCATTAAAATACAACCACTGAAGGAAAACATATTTCATATATAATATATTTGTCCTTAACACAAAGCACTGATAACACGAAACATAATACTTACATATTCAAATAAAAAGTAACATGTACAAAAGCATTGAAAGGGGGGAGTAGTAACCTTGGGATAGGTACTACTAGCAGACAAAGCCGCAACCCTATATATGTGACACTCAGAGTCTTACTCGATAAGCTGGGCATCAATGCCCCCATGAAGTTGCACCTGTACGTAACTGAAAACCTCGTCCAAACGCCATATCAAAAATAATGAATCGACCCAGTCCAATCAGCAAGGGTGTGGTCCCTTTTCATCTTCCTCACGATCTTTTATCAAATATAAATATAAAACAAAAATATAGGGATATAGGAAAGAGGTGAGACACCTAACATTCAATATGGCACAATACATGGCACCTCAATAGTTGATTGCGATATAGGACAGCGTCTCGATCCAGATCATCGGTGTGTTTGCATCGGTTTATCCCACGACACAGAGGAGCTCATAACTGTCCATGTGAAACACCCGCACCCCGATGCGCCCAAGGTCAACCACTATGACCTACGCTTAGTCTATTCATACCTGCACTAAGGTGTTATTCAATCTCCTAGGCACACATTGCCTTTCCAACAAAGTCTAACAGACATCACATATGCATGACGACTCAATTTACATCATGTATGTGTATCAACTGCATGTTCCTCATAACACAATGCATATCAAGCATATTCATTAACAATGTATATATTTCTCATGGAACATATCACAATGACATATAGTCAATCCTCAACAACATCATGCCTCAATATAATCAAGTACACATCAACAAGTACTTAGTCCCACACATAGACTCACAATATCATACAATCCATTCTCAATATCAACAACTTCATATACATGATTCAACACATATCATAATTTCATATTATGAATTTGACACTATCAATTTCCTAAGTCTTGATTTATTTGGCAACTTTTGGGTCAAGGAAACCCTTCAAAACCGTGGCCCCTCAAGGACCATTACTAACTCAATTTCGTCCATTTCAAGCATCAATATTTTATTACCAAATTGCATAAGTTTCATTTTACACAAAATCAATCCAAACTCTTAAAATTCATGGCTAAAACTGTGGCCTCTCAATAGGGTAGTAAACCCTCAAATCTTCCATTTATTAAATCCTACATTATCAAAGCATTCCAACATCTATAATGCATTCAAAACAACCAATCATTATTAATCTCAATCAAGAACACACAAACATGAAAAACAATCAAATAAAGCAAGCAATCCAATATGGATTTCTCCATCAACAACCACACAAAGGCCTTCTCACCACCAATAATGGTTGAAGTGAGTAAATCTCCCTCTTACCTCTTGAAGACAATACAAGAAAGTAAGCTCCTTTGTTCTTGATTTTCGTTTTCCACCTTCAAGAAAACCCTAAGGACATCAAAACTCACCAAAATCATCATCAAAGCTTAGAAAAGGAACCCTTGATCACCTAAGAGATCAAGAATCATGAAAATGGGGAGGAAAGGTGAAAAAGCTATGAACTTTACCTTAAAGTCTCTAACTTTGAAGCTTGATGGAACAAAATGAAAATGGTAGATTTTGGTGATGGTCACAACATAAAAGTTGCTTAGAATGGTGTCTAGATTCAAGATCAAGAGTTGGTTGGAATTAAAGAAGATGGATAAGTGGATTTGAGGGGTGAGGCCGTGAGCTTCATAATGAGAAAGGTGAGAGCTTTTTGCTTTGTCTCTTTGATAGGAATGATGAGATAAATAAATGAAATAGTTGAATGAAGTGAGGTGAAGGGTTTGACCTCCTTCAAGCCACCATGGCCGTGGGGTTAGAGAGGGAAGGGAAGAAGAGAAAGTTGAGAGAAGAAGATGGAGAGAGAAATATTGGAGAAAGAAAGTAGTAGCTTTTTGTGTGTTTTGAAATTGGAATAAAGATGGTAAAGTGAGAAGCATAAATTTTGGCTCTCAAAATGGGTATTGTCGTGGAGTTAGAGAGAAGGAGGAGAAAATGGTTGAGAGAAAAAGTGTAGAGAGAGAAAGTGATAATAAAATTTGAAATGGAATGAAATGTGTAATTAGGTGTATTTTGTGTAAGTATATGGAATTAAAATGAGTGGCCGCAAAGAGCCCCCAAAATTGTGTGGTGGAGAGGAAGAGAAGAGGAAATATGGCTTCTTGAAGAAGCCAATAGGAAAGTGCAAGGAAGCTGATAACTCCACAATGTGTAGTTATTTGTACCCTATATCTGAGTTATAAAGAGTGCTAAAGTCCTTGTATTCATGCATATTTGGAAGGTTTTGTGCTTGTATCTGTTATACTCAATTCTGATACCTTTCTTATATGTAATTGAGCAAACTGTGCATATTTGATATGTGATTAAGTGAATTTATATTTGTTACTGATTTGGTGTTTTCTCTATCATAGGAAGAGCTCCAAACAAGATGATATGTGGAGCATTTGAGCCAGAATGGGAAGAGGAAGCCAAATTTGCATTTCAGACCTCAACGTCGCGGCATGGCATATGAGTGTCGCGGCATGAGCCTCCCCTGCATTAAAAGTCAGAGAGCTTCACAAATTGAATGCCGCGGCTTGGCATATTAATGCTGCGGTGTCCTTGACCTAATTTGACACGCGCCGCCGCATAGGCATATAAATGTCGCGGCGTGCCTTGTAACGCCCCTTTTTCTAAATACCCGCGAAGAAGGGACGTCACACTATAACTATAATGCAAAATGCGAAATAAATTAAATTATGAAAAATAGTAATTGTTTTTAAATTCATTGACCCGGTTCATTATATGGTTAGTTAAATTCCTTTACAAATGTCACTATATATTTTTTTTTGTTTAAATTATTATAATAAATTATTGTCATTACCAAGTAGAGTAAAAAAGGCTTATTTAAAATCCATAACGTATAGAGATAATAATTAAAATGGTCGCAATAAACAAAATTTGACAACATAAGATAAACCATACACAATATATATATATATATATATATATATATATATATATATATATATATATATATATATATATATATATATATATATATATGAATAAGCCTGTTTAGTTACATTCCAAAATGTACAAAACACAAAATATGTACCCATCCAAAGTTATACAAATATACCCCAGCATGTACAGCAAACGCCAGGCTTCCCAAAAAGATTGACGGTTAGCCATCAGTAGCTACTACTAGTATCAGCTCCTAAGACTGACGAGATGGGACCGTAGAAGGGTCCTCCTTGGGGTCCTCTTCGTCTGAGGAAACATCCATCGGAGCGACAGAGCAACGGGCAGGAGCCCGAGCAGTGGACAAAAAGGAGTCATCACGTGGGGTGTAGTACATTTCAGTCCACATGTCGCTAACGGGCATGTAAAACTCCAGCCAAACAAAAGCATGAAAATCTAAAACAGGGGCGTTATAATGACCCCATGCTAGGGACACCGTCAGCTCCCCTTGGTACACACATCGATCCGTCTTCACATTAATGTGCCAGCAGTTAGGTCCTCCATGAAAAATGATCCGTGTGTAGCCTAAAAATTCGTGGGGGCATGACGTCATCCTCGATAACTTCAATCGTAGTCTGGCCAGAAGCCTGGAAACTCAGGAGCTTCCTTGTCTTCCTCATGAATGTCTTCTCGGAAGTACGTAATCCAACAGAATACCAAAAATAAAGGAAACACAGAAAGAGGTGAGACACCTAGCTTTCAGCACCAAATTGGCAGCGAGAAAACAAAACGGCGCTAGATGCCCACATATAACACAGTTCAAATATTTAATTACAGTAATAATAAAATTAACAGTAAGGGCAGAATAACTGCAGATAGCAAAAATGTCACCAACAATAGATAAATAACAGTAATACTACCAGTAGTCCACAGTTCAGATATTCAAACAATTGTTACGGAAACAAGAACAATTATAAATGCTCATGATCAATGTACTATGGGACTGACAACTCACAATGCACAATGCACAAGGTACCAAATTCCTACTCCATGGAGCTAGACATAAACATTTTCGGAGTGAATGATCAAGGAGCAATGCCAGTATATCGTTAGCCTTAAAATATAGTATGCTTTATCTCATAAAAATGTTTGCGCAAATGGCTTATACATGGCACCTCGACAGTTGATCGCGACATAGGACAGCGTCCCAGTCAGGATGGTCGGTGTGTCGCATCGGTCTATCCCACGACCCTAGTTGAGCTACCACTGTCTATTGTGAGATACCCGCACCCCGATGCCCCCAGGGCCAACAACATATGACCCTACGCTTAGTCTACTCGCAGCCGCACATAGGTGTTATTCAAACTCCTAGGCACACATAGCCTTTCCAATAATGTCCAACGGACAACACGTATGCATGACGACTCAATTTCAATTATGCATGTTCATTAATGATGCATTCATCATAAGCATATCACAATGGTGTATAAACATATATATACACATATTCATTTCTTAACATCATCACATCATGATATTTTCAAGTACGAGATCAACAAGTGCTTAGCCCACACAGGGGTCCACAATAGCATAGAATCAATTTCCATGTTAATACATGATTCAAGTGTTCATTCACTATCACAAGTCCTCATTATGGATCTACATTTTCAAAGTCTTATGCTTGATTAATTATGAAAAATTTTAGGTCAATGAGTCCATTCAAAACCGTGGTCCTCTAAGAGTTTTTATCCAATTTAATTCTACCACTTGTTAAAGATTATGCAAGTCTTTCATTTCTCAATCTTCCAATGATGCACCAAGGCATCACTTGATCCTAAATTTTTCACTATAAGGCCGTGGCCATTATAGGTCATCAAAGTCTCAATTTTTCTAGCACATTATGTATTAGTTACTTGATACTTAATCACTCAAATTCCATTTCTCACAAGACCAATCCAATTCCCTAATTTCAAGTGTCAAAACCGTGGCATCATAGGTCTTCTAAGTTTCAAATTTTCTTTCCATTTTATGTATTAGTTTCTTAGTATCGATTCAATTAAATTTTTAGTTTACCATGATCATTCCAATCCCTTATTATTCAAGCCAAAACCGTGGCATTAGTTAGGGTAATGAATCCTTAGAATTTTCTATTCATAAATTTTATTATCATCATTCAACATTTAATTTCATAAATGTTATGTATTAGTGTACAAAACAAATTTTTTTTTCCATAAAAAATCTCCTCAAAACCGTGGCCTCCATGTTAGGGTAGGAACCTCCAAAATTTTCATTTAGCAACCCTAACATGATCAAGCTCATTTAACACTTCCAATCCATTCAAGATTACAAATCAAACATTAGTCAAATCTAAGAACATATGAACAAACAAAACTCACAAAGTACATGAACATACAAGGGTTCCCTCACCACCAATGTTGGGTGAAGTGAGTAGTTTCCCTCTTACCTAAGGAGAAATCACGAAATGGTCTCCCTTAGGCCTTTTGAAAATTCGGTTTCAAGGCTCCAAAACCCTAGGATTTTTAATCATCAAGAATCAATATTAAACATGAAAAAGAATGGATCCATGGTCATCAAAGAGACCATGGAGCACGAAAATGAAGTGAAAAGGGAAGAAAGGTTGAAGCTTGACCTCAAAGTTAGAGACTTTACCTTGGAAGACAATGGAGAAAGGTTGGGTTTTTGAAGAAATTTTATAAAGAGAAGTTGTAGAGGAGATGAAGGTGAGTAGGGAAATGGGCTGGGTGAAGAGAAAAGTGAACAAAAATGGTGGAGGATGGGGGCTGCAAATCGTGGCTATAGAGGAGGTGTAGAGAGAAGGAGGAGAAAAATATGAAGAAGATGAAGTTAGAGAGAGAATTAGATAGTTGAAAATGAATGAAAGTGTAACTAAGTGAGTTAAGTGGGAGCAAAATTTCACTCCCCTTTGGGCTATGCTTGCCACGATAAGTGGTGAGAGAAGGGAGAAGATTTTTGGCTTCCTTGACAAGCCAAGGGCAAGGTGGTCTTTAGTTGGTCAAAGCTTCTCAAAGAAACTTCTTAATTAGGGAACAAAAATTAGAATTAAAGTGAGATTGATTAGACATAAAGTAGATCGCATTAGGATGATGTGATAGGATTTTTATTACATACTATTATCTAATGGACAATAGTTACAGTCGACAGAAGTTAGTATTAATTAATCTGACGGATGAAATTTATACAGCATTTTATTATTTTATCTGTTAAAATTTTTCAAAAAACATAAAACCTCGTAAACTGTGTCCAGTCTCGGGTTTAGTAAGATCCCCCATCGACGTTTCCACAAATCAACGTTCTTAGAAAAAATATCTCATTTTTCTGGCTCCGCTCAATTTGCACGTAAAATGAGAAATAATATTAAAATATTCTACGTTCTCAGAAAAATCCAAGAAATTCTAGAAAATCATAAATATTATAAAATGAATATTTATAATAAAATAAATAAATTTTGGGATGTTACAACTCTCTCCAACAAATAAGAATTTTATCCTCGAAATTTTTGTACCTTAAAATAATTCTAGGTATTGCTCCTTCATTTTGTCCTCTAGTTCCCAAGTCGCATCTCCGGTCGTCTCGTTCCAGATCACTTTCACCAATGAAATGTCTTTTCCCCTGAGTTGCTTCACTCTTCTATCCTCAATCCTTACAGGAGTTGTTTCATAAGTCAAGTTCTCCTTTAATTGTACCGAATCAGGTGCAATGACATGATCAGGACTTGGAATGTATTTTCGGAGTTGTGACACATGAAAAACATTATGGAGATTTGAAAGAAAAGGGGGTAAGGCTATTTGGTAAGCAACAGGACCTATCCGACGAAGAATTTGATAAGGTCCAAGGAATTTTGGAGTGAGCTTTCTAGATTTGAGAACCCGACCGACCTCAGTCGTGGGTGTGACTTTCAGAAATATATGCTCTCCTTCTTCAAATTCAAGAGGTTTTCTTCTCTTGTCCGCGTAACTCTTTTGTCGACTCTGAGCTATTCTCATCTTCTCCTGAATCATTTTGACTTTCTCTGTTGTTTGTTGAATGAGATCAGGTCTGACTGTAAGTTGCTCTCCATCTTCATACCAACACAAGGGTGTTCGACACCTTCAACCATACAGAGCTTCATAGGGTGCCATCCCTATACTTGAATGATAACTGTTGTTGTAGGTGAATTCTACCAATGGTAAGATTTCATCCCAACATCCAGGCTGCTCTATAGCACAAGCTCTCAGTAAATCCTCCAATGATTGGATTGTCCTTTCTGATTGACCATCCATCTGAGGATGGTATGCAGAACTCAATCGTAGCTTCGTCCCCATTGCTTCTTGAAGACTCTGCCAAAACTTCGATGTAAATCGAGGATCTCGGTCCGAAATAATACTTGTGGGTATTCCATGTAGTCTGACAATTTTACCGATGTACAACTGAGTCAACTTCTCCAAAGGATATCTTATGTTGATCGGCAAAAAGTGCGCTGACTTTGTAAGTCTATCCACGATCACCTATATTGAATCATGACCTTTTTTCATTCTTGGAAATCTAACAACAAAGTCCATGGCAATGTTATCCCATTTTCATTCGGGAATAGTCAAAGGTTGCAAGAATCCTGACGATCTTTGATGTTCAATTTTTGTCTTTTGATAAACCAAACAAGATGATACACATCTAGCGATGTCTCTTTTCATTCCAAGCCACCAAAAGAGTTTCTTCAAATCTTGGTACATTTTAGTTATTCCAGGATGCATACTTAACTGACTCGTATGGGCATGTTCAAGTATGTACTTCCTGAGTTCCTCATCTTTTGGCACATAGACTCTACCTTGGAATCTTAAAATTCCATCACTTCCTTCTTCTAATGTTGAAACGCCGCCCTGCTTTATCAGCTCTCTTTCCTTTTGTAAGAACTTGTCAACCTTCTGCTTCTCTCGGATGTCATCCATTAATTCGCTCGAGATCGTGACCATGTTCATGCAGAGTTTACCCGGTGTCAACTCCACAAAAGACCATATGTCTCAGAATTGTTCTATCAAGTCCTTCTCTCTGATCATCATGGTAGAAACACTAATTGTCTTCCTACTTAAGGTATCATCCACCACATTCGCCTTCCTAGGGTGATACTAAAGTTGAAAGTCATAGTCTTTCAAGAATTCTAACCATCTTCATTGTCTCATGTTCGACTCTTTCTGATCATATAGATATTTCAAGCTCTTGTGGTCACTGAAGACGTTGAATGTTATCCCATATAGATGATGTCTCCATATCTTCAAGCAAACACCACCGCAGCTAGCTCCAAGTCATGCGTTGGGTAGTTCTTCTCATGCACTCGCAATTGTCTCGAGGCATAAGCTACCACTTTTCCATCTTGCATAAGGACACATCCCAATCCTTGATATGAAGCGTCATAGTACACCTCAAATGGTTCACTTGGATTAGGCAGAACTAACACGGGTGAAGTAGTTAGTCTCCTCTTTAGCTCTTGGAAACTTCCTTCGCAAGCGTCTGTCCATTCAGAAGTCTGATTCTTCCTGGTGAGTTGAGTAAGAGGTCCGGCAATCTTAGAAAATTCTTCAATGAACCTCCGGTAATATCCGGCTAATCTAACAAAGCTTCGGATTTCTGTCACCGTCTTTGGCCTTTTCCATTGTAGTACAGCTTCAACTTTCGAAGGATCAACAACAATTCCTTCCTTTGAGATGACATGGCCCAAAAATTTCACTTCATCTAACCAAAACTCACACTTGGACAATTTAGCATACAACTTTTTCTCCTTCAAAATTTGAAGAACTATATTGAGATGTTCAGCATGATCCTCTTGATTTTGTGAATAGATCAAGATGTCGTCGATGAAAACAACGACGAATCTGTCCAAATAAGGACGAAAGATCCTATTCATATAGACCATTAGTCACGCCAAAAGGCATTATCAAATACTCGTAGTGTCCATAACGAGTATGAAAATCCGTTTTGTGAATGTCTTCCACTTTTACTCAGATTTGGTGGTAGCCCGATCGCAAATCGATCTTGGAAAACATAGCCGCTCCTTTCAGTTGGTCCATCAGGTCATCTATCCTCGGCAATAGATACTTGTTCTTGATCATGACCTTATTCAATTGACGATAATCCACACACAACCTCGAAGTACCGTCCTTCTTCTTAACCAGCAACACTAGTGCTCCCCAAGGTGATACACTAGGTCTCACGAATTGCTTCTCCAAAAGCTCTTCCAATTGCTTCTTGAGTTCCACAAGTTCTGCTGGCGACATTCGGTAAGGCACTATGGAAATAGGGCCAGCTCCAGGCACAAGATCAATAGCAAACTCGATTTCCCATTCCGGTGGCAAACCAGGTACATCTTCGCGAAAAACTTCAAGAAACTCTCGAACTATAGAGATCGCGCCCACATCTACCTCATTCTCGACTTTCAAAGAAGACAACAACATGTATCCTCGAGCTCTTTCTTTCAAGAAAGCTTTCGCTTGGTTGGCCGTCACAAATCCAAAATTCTCATCCAAAGGGAAAACTATTGTTTTTCTAGAATAATCTAATAGAACATGGTTAGCAGATACCTAATCCATCCCTAAGATCACATCTAATTGAGATAAAGGCAAATAGATCAAATCGACAAAAAGGATTCGACCTTCAACAATCAATGTGCAATTTAAATAGACTTTGGCAGTAATAACGGGTTTAGCAGTTGGAGTTGAAACAATCAAATCGAATGGCAAAAAAGACACAAGTAAACCAAGTCTTTTCACACAGTCATATGAGATGAAAGAATGAGTTGCACCAGAATCATACAGTACAATTAAAAGATCACCTTCAATGAGATCTTCCCCTTGTATAAGATCTTTGGATTCAGAGGCTTCGACACCACTCAGGGTGTAAACCCGACCTCTAGCTTGTGGTTTGATGGTTCTAGCAGCATTGACGGAAGGTTCCGCCTTGGTTTGATTACAATCACAGGAAACATGTCCCGATTTCCCACACCTAAAGCAGATGATCCCCTTGACAGTGCAGTCTCTTGTGTAGTGCTCCTTCCCGCACTTCATGCACCTTGGCATAGATGTCGCATTCTGACCTGTCCTTCCCGGGCTTTTACTAGGACTTCCACCTAATGATCGTTATGGTTGACTTCCAGATGGTCTGGAATAGGGCTTCTTCTGGTAACGACCAGCACTACTGCTTCCTCCTCTTTGAGATCGAATTGGCCTAAAGTTTCTGTTTCTCGCCTCATGCACTTGGTCCAAACTTTTTGCAAAGCATGTATTGTCTATAAAATTAAGTAATTTTCAATATATTTTCTCTTCACGTCATGTCTCAAGCCTTCTTCAAACTTTTGGCACTTCCAAGCTTCATTGGGTTGGTGTTGAAAGTAAGTTGAGAACCTCGACAAGCTCTCGAACTTGGCAGCATACTTGCCCATGCTCATATTTCCTTGCCGCAATCCCAGAAATTCCATTTCCTTCGCGTGTCTAGCACTTTCAGGAAAATACTTGTTCAAAAACCTCTCTCTGAACACTTTCCAAGTAATCGCCCGATTCTCAGCTTGCAACAACTTTTGCTCTCCTGTCCACCACTCCTCAGCGTCTCTAATTAGCATAAACGCCGCATAGGTCACCTTCCTGTTATCGACACAGTCTATGCCAATAAATGTCTTTTGCAGCTCTTTGATCTAGAGAGTGGCTTTCTCAAGATCAAACTCTTGCTTGAATTGTGGAGGGTTCATGCGACGAAACTCCGCCAAATTCTGGGCATCAGCTGTAGCCTCCAGTTGTTTGTGCAATCCTCGCCTGTTGTTGAGCGATTTATTGATTCTGCTGCAGCATTGCTTTAGCCATTTTCTGTATTGCTTCTATAGGAACACCATGCAATCCTCTACGAGCCATACTTTCTCGCAAATCAAACTACATTAACACAGAGAAAAGTCAGATGTATCCTTGCAGAATACCAAACATAAAGAGTTCACACAACATAAACAAGACAACTCAAAACCACACGACCTAAAAGAAAATCTAAACCAGGAGCTCTGATACCAAGACAGTGTAATGCCCCTTTTTCTAAATACCCGCGAAGAAGGGACGTCACACTATAACTATAATGCACAATGCGAAATAAATTAAATTGTGAAAAATAGTAATTGTTTTTAAATTCGTTGACCTGGTTCATTATATGGTTAGTTAAATTCCTTTACAAATGTCACTATATATATTTTTTGTTTAAATTATTATAATAAATTATTGTAAAGAGTTATACCAGTAGAGTCAAAAAGGCTTATTTAAAATCCATAACGTATAGAGATAATAATTAAAATGGTCGCAATAAACAAAATTTGACAACGTAAGATAAACCATACAAATATATATATATATATATATATATATATATATATATATATATATATATATATATATATATATATATATATATATATGTGTGTGTGTGTGTGTGTGTGTGTATATATATATACACATTTATAGATACACATATATATATATATATACATATATATATATACACACACAACAACACACAATATATATATATATATATATATATATATATGAATAAGCCTGTTTAGTTACATTCCAAAATGTAGAAAAACAAAATATGTACCTACCCAAAGTTATGCAAATATACCCTAGCATGTACAATAAACGAGGGCTTCCCAAAAGATAGACGGTTAGCCATCGTAGCTACCAATAGTATGCTCCTAAGACCGACGAGAAAGGATTGTTGGTCCTCCTCGGGGTCCTTTCGTCTCGAGGAAACATCCATCGGAGCGATAGAGCAACGGGCAAGAGCCCAAATGCAAGTGGACAAAAAGGAGTCATCACGTGGGGTGTAGTACATGTCTTGGCCCACATGTCCCTAAAGACATGTAAAAACCAAACAAAAGCATAAAAATCTAAAACAGGGGCGTCATAACCACCCCATGCTAGGGACACCGCTAGTTCCCCATGGTACACGTATCGATCCGTCTGCACATTAATGTTCGACACCTTCATCCATACAGAGCTTCATAGGGTGCCATCCCTATACTTGAATGATAACTGTTGTTGTAGGTGAATTCTACCAATGGTAAGATTTCATCCCAACATCCAGGCTGTTCTATAGCACAAGCTCTCAGTAAATCCTCAATGATTGGATTGTCCTTTCTGATTGACCATCCATCTGAGGATGGTATGCAGAACTCAATCGTAGCTTCGTCCCCATTGCTTCTTGAAGAGCCAAAACTTCGATGTAAATCGAGGATCTCGGTCGAAATAATACTTGTGGGTATTCCATGTAGTCGACAATTTTACCGATGTACAACTGAGTCAACTTCTCCAAAGGATATCTTATGTTGATCGGCAAAAAGTGCGCTGACTTTGTAAGTCTATCCACGATCACCTATATTGAATCATGACCTTTTTTCATTCTTGGAAATCTAACAACAAAGTCCATGGCAATGTTATCCCATTTTCATTCGGGAATAGTCAAAGGTTGCAAGAATCTTGACGGTCTTTGATGTTCAATTTTTGTCTTTTGATAAACCAAACAAGATGGTACACATCTAGCGATGTCTCTTTTCATTCCATACCACCAAAAGAGTTTCTTCAAATCTTACATTTTAGTTATTCCAGGATGCATACTTAACTGACTCGTATGGGCATGTTCAAGTATGTACTTCCTGAGTTCCTCATCTTTTGGCACACAAACTCTACCTTGGAATCTTAAAATTCGATCACTTCCTTCTTCTAATGTTGAAACGCCGCCCTGCTTTATCAGCTCTCTTTCCTTTTGTAAGAACTTGTCAACCTTCTGCTTCTCTCGGATGTCATCCATTAATTCGCTCGAGATCGTGACCATGTTCATGCAGAGTTTACCCAGTGTCAACTCCACAAAAGACCATATGTCTCAGAATTGTTCTATCAAGTCCTTCTCTCTGATCATCATGGTAGAAACACTAATTGTCTTCCTACTTAAGGTATCAGCCACCACATTCGCCTTCCTAGGGTGATACTAAAGTTGAAAGTCATAGTCTTTCAAGAATTCTAACCATCTTCATTGTCTCATGTTCAACTCTTTCTGATCATATAGATATTTCAAGCTCTTGTGGTCACTGAAGACGTTGAATGTTACCCCATACAGATGATGTCTCCATATCTTCAAGCAAACACCACCGCAGCTAGCTCCAAGTCATGCGTTGGGTAGTTCTTCTCATGCACTCGCAATTGTCTCGAGGCATAAGCTACCACTTTTCCATCTTGCATAAGGACACATCCCAATCCTTGATATAAAGCGTCATAGTACACCTCAAATGGTTCACTTGGATTAGGCAGAACTAACATGGGTAAAGTAATTAGTCTCCTCTTTAGCTCTTGGAAACTTCCTTCGCAAGCGTCTGTCCATTTAGAAGTCTGATTCTTCCTGGTGAGTTGAGTAAGAGGTCAGGCAATCTTAGAAAATCCTTCAATGAACCTCCGGTAATATCCGGCTAATCCAACAAAGCTTCGGATTTCTGTCACCGTCTTTGGCCTTTCCCATTGTAGTACAGCTTCAACTTTCGAAGGATCAACAACAATTCCTTCCTTTGAGATGACATGGCCCAAAAATTTCACTTCATCTAACCAAAACTCACACTTGGACAATTTAGCATACAGCTTTTTCTCCTTCAAAATCTGAAGAACTATATTGAGATGTTCAGCATGATCCTCTTGATTTTGTGAATAGATCAAGATGTCATGGATGAAAACAACGACGAATCTGTCCAAATAAGGATGAAAGATCCTATTCATATAGACCATGAAGACAGCAGGTGCATTAGTCACGCCAAAAGGCATTACCAAATACTCGTAGTGTCCATAACGAGTATGAAAATCCGTTTTGGGAATGTCTTCCTCTTTTACTCGGATTTGGTGGTAGCCCGATCGCAAATCGATCTTGGAAAACATAGCCGCTCCTTTCAGTTGGTCCATCAGGTCATCTATCCTCGACAATAGATACTTGTTCTTGATCATGACCTTATTCAATTGACGATAATCCACACACAACCTCAAAGTACCGTCCTTCTTCTTAACCAGCAACACTGGTGCTCCCCAAGGTGATACACTAGGTCTCACGAATTGCTTCTCCAAAAGCTCTTCCAATTGCTTCTTGAGTTCCACAAGTTCTGCTGGCGACATTCGGTAAGGCGCTATGGAAATAGGGCCAGCTCCAGGCACAAGATCAATAGCAAACTCGATTTCCCATTCCGGTGGCAAACCAGGTACATCTTCGAGAAAAACTTCAAGAAACTCTCGAACTATAGAGATCGCGCCCACATCTACCTCATTCTCGACTTTCAAAGAAGACAACAACATGTATCCTCGAGCTCTTTCTTTCAAGAAAGCTTTCGCTTGGTTGGCCGTCACAAATCCAAAATTCTCATCCAAAGGGAAAACTATTATTTTTCTAGAATAATCTAATAGAACATGGTTAGCAGATACCTAATCCATCCCTAAGATCACATCTAATTGAGATAAAGGCAAATAGATCAAATCGACAAAAAGGATTCGACCTTCAACAATCGATGTACAATTTAAACAGACTTTGGCAGTAATAACGGGTTTAGCAGTTGGAGTTGAAACAGTCAAATCGAATGGCAAAGAAGACACAAGTAAACCAAGTCTTTTCACACAGTCATATGAGATGAAAGAATGAGTTGCACTAGAATCATACAGTACAATTAAAAGATCACCTTCAATGAGATCTTCCCCTTGTATAAGATCTTTGGATTCAGAGGCTTCGACACCACTCAGGGTGTAAACCCGACCTCTAGCTTGTGGTTTGATGGTTCTAGCAGCATTGACGGAAGGTTCCGCCTTGGTTTGATTACAATCACAGGAAACATATCTCGGTTTCCCACACCTAAAGCAGATGATCCCCTTGACAGTGCAGTCTCTTGTGTAGTGCTCCTTCCCGCACTTCATGCACCTTGGCATAGATGTCACATTCTGACCTGTCCTTCCCGGGCTTTTACTAGGACTTCCACCTAATGATCGTTATGGTTGACTTCCAGATGGTTTGGAATAGGGCTTCTTCTGGTAACGACCAGCACTACTGCTTCCTCCTCTTTGAGATCGAATTGGCCTAAAGTTTCTGTTTCTCGCCTCATGCACTTGGTCCAAACTTTCCACCCGGCAGCATGTATCAAGCAGCTCAGAAAATTAAGTAATTTTCAAGGTTATAACGGCTCTCTTCACGTCATGTCTCAAGCCTTCTTCAAACTTTTGGCACTTCCAAGCTTCATTGGGTTGGTGTTGAAAGTAAGTTGAGAACCTCGACAAGCTCTCGAACTTGGCAGCATACTTGCCCATGCTCATATTTCCTTGCCGCAATCCCAGAAATTCCATTTCCTTCGCGTGTCTAGCACTTTCAAGAAAATACTTGTTCAAAAACCTCTCTCTGAACACTTCCCAAGTAATCGCCCGATTCTCAGCTTGCAACAACTTTTGCTCTCCTGTCCACCACTCCTCAGCGTCTCTAATTAGCATAAACGCCGCATAGGTCACCTTCCTGTTATCGACACAGTCTATGCCAATAAATGTCTTTTGCAGCTCTTTGATCTAGAGAGTGGCTTTCTCAAGATCAAACTCTTGCTTGAATTGTGGAGGGTTCATGCGACGAAACTCCGCCAAATTCTGGGCATCAGCTGTAGCCTTCAGTTGTTTGTGCAATCCTCGCCTGTTGTTGAGCGATTTGTTGATTCTGCTGCAGCATTGCTTTAGCCATTTTCTGTATTGCTTCTATAACAGCAGCCATATCTCCTCTGCGAGCCATACTTTCTCGCAAATCAAACTACACGAAGCACAGAGAAAAGTCAGATGTATCCTTGCAGAATACCAAACATAAAGAGTTCACACAACATAAACAAGACAACCCAAAACCACACGACCTAAAAGAAAATCTAAACCAGGAGCCCTGATACCAAGACAGTGTAATGCCCCTTTTTCTAAATACCCGCGAAGAAGGGACGTCGCACTATAACTATAATGCACAATGCGAAATAAATTAAATTGTGGAAAATAGTAATTGTTTTTAAATTCGTTGACCTGGTTCATTATATGGTTAGTTAAATTCCTTTACAAATGTCACTATATATATTTTTTTGTTTAAATTATTATAATAAATTATTGTCATTACCAAGTAGAGTCAAAAAGGCTTATTTAAAATCCATAACGTATAGAGATAATATTTAAAATGGTCGCAATAAACAAAATTTGACAACGTAAGATAAACCATACACAATATATATATATACACACACACACACACACACACACACACACACACACATATATATATATGTATATATATATATATATATATATATATATATATATATATATATATATATATATATATATATATATATATATATATATATATATAGAATAAGCCTGTTTAGTTACATTCCAAAATGTACAAAAAACAAAATATGTACCTACCCAAAGTTATGCAAATATACCCTAGCATGTACAATAAACGTCAGGCTTCCCAAAAAGATAGACAGTTAGCCATCAGTAGCTACCAATAGTATCAGCTCCTAAGACTGACGAGAAAGGACTGTAGAAGGGTCCTCCTCGGGGTCCTTTTCGTCCGAGGAAACATCCATCGGAGCGATAGAGCAACGGGCAAGAGCCCAAGCAGTGGACAAAAAGGAGTCATCACGTGGGGTGTAGTACATGTCAGCCCACATGTCCCTAACAGACATGTAAAACTCCAGCCAAACAAAAGCATAAAAATCTAAAACAGGGGCGTCATAACCACCCCATGCTAGGGACACTGCTAGTTCCCCATGGTACACGCATCGATCCGTCTGCACATTAATGTTCGACACCTTCATCCATACAGAGCTTCATAGGGTGCCATCCCTATACTTGAATGATAACTGTTGTTGTAGGTGAATTCTACCAATGGTAAGATTTCATCCCAACATCCAGGTTGCTCTATAGCACAAGCTCTCAGTAAATCCTCCAATGATTGGATTGTCCTTTCTGATTGACCATCCATCTGAGGATGGTATGCAGAACTCAATCGTAGCTTCGTCCCCATTGCTTCTTGAAGACTCTGCCAAAACTTCGATGTAAATCGAGGATCTCGGTCCGAAATAATACTTGTGGGTATTCCATGTAGTCTGACAATTTTACCGATGTACAACTGAGTCAACTTCTCCAAAGGATATCTTATGTTGATCGGCAAAAAGTGCGCTGACTTTGTAAGTCTATCCACGATCACCTATATTGAATCATGACCTTTTTTCATTCTTGGAAATCTAACAACAAAGTCCATGGCAATGTTATCCCATTTTCATTCGGGAATAGTCAAAGGTTGCAAGAATCCTGACGGTCTTTGATGTTCAATATTTGTCTTTTGATAAACCAAACAAGATGATACACATCTAGCGATGTCTCTTTTCATTCCATGCCACCAAAAGAGTTTCTTCAAATCTTGGTACATTTTAGTTATTCCAGGATGCATACTTAACTGACTCGTATGGGCATGTTCAAGTATGTACTTCTTGAGTTTCTCATCTTTTGGCACACAGACTCTACCTTGGAATCTTAAAATTCCATCATTTCCTTCTTCTAATGTTGAAACGCCGCCCTGCTTTATCAGCTCTCTTTCCTTTTGTAAGAACTTGTCAACCTTCTGCTTCTCTCGGATGTCATCCATTAATCTGCCCTGACATGGTCGCAATAAACAAAATTTGACAACGTAAGATAAACCATACACAATATATATATATATATATACACACATATATATATATATATATGTGTGTGTGTGTATATATATATATATATATATATATATATATATATATATATATATATATATATATATATATATACACATATATATATATATATATATGAATAAGCCTGTTTAGTTACATTCCAAAATGTACAAAAAACAAAATATGTACCTACCCAAAGTTATGCAAATATACCCTAGCATGTACAATAAACGTCAGGCTTCCCAAAAAGATAGACGGTTAGCCATCAGTAGCTACCAATAGTATCAGCTTTTAAGACTGACGAGAAAGGACTGTAGAAGGGTCCTCCTCGGGGTCCTTTTCGTCCGAGGAAACATCCATCGGAGCGATAGAGCAACGGGCAAGAGCCCAAGCAGTGGACAAAAAGGAGTCATCACGTGGGGTGTAGTACATGTCAGCCCACATGTCCCTAACAGACATGTAAAACTCCAGCCAAACAAAAGCATAAAAATCTAAAACAGGGGCGTCATAACCACTCCATGCTAGGGACACCGCTAGTTCCCCATGGTACACGCATCGATTCGTCTGCACATTAATGTGCCAGCAGTCAGGTCCTCCGTGAAAAATGATCCGTGTCTAGCCCAAAAATCCGCGGGGGCACGACGTGATCCTCGATAACTTCAATCGTAGTTTGGCCAAAAGCCTGGAAACTTAGGAGCTTCCTTGTCTTCCTCACGAATGTCTTCTCTGAAGTACGCAATCCAACAGAATACCAAAAATAAAAGAAACACAGAAAGAGGTGAGACACCCAGCTTTCGGCACCAAATTGGCAGCGAGAAAACAAAACGGCGCTGGACGCCCACATATAACACAGTTCAAACATTTAATCACAGTAATAATAAAATTAACAGTAAGGGCAGAATAACCGCAGATAGCAATAACGTCACCAACAATAGATAAATAACAGTAATACTACCAGCAGTCAACAGTTTAGATATTCAAACAATTATTACGGAAATAAGAATAATTATAAATGCTCATGATCAATGTACTATAGGACTGACAACTCACAATGCACAAGGTACTAAATTCCTACTCCAAAGAGCTAGACATAAACTTTTTCGGAGTGAATGATCAAAGAGTAATGCCAGTATATCGTTAGCCTTAAAATATAGTGTGTTTTATCTCATAAAAATGTTTGTGCAAATGGCTTATACATGGCACCTCGACAGTTGATCGCGATATAAGACAGCGTCCCGGTCAAGATCGTCGATGTGTCATATCGGTCTATCCCACGGCCCCAGTGGAGCTACCACTGTCTATTGTGAGACACCCGTACCCCGATGCCCCCAGGGCCAACAACATATGACCCTACGCTTAGTCTACTCGCACCCGCACATAGGTGTTATTCAAACTCCTAGGCACACATAGCCTTTCTAACAGTATCCAATGGGCAACACGTATGCATGACGACTCAATTTCAATCATGCATGTTCATTAATGATGCATTCATCATAAGCATATCACAATGGTGTATAAACATATATATACACATATTCATTTCTTAACATCATCACATCATGATATTTTCAAGTACAAGATCAACAAGTGCTTAGCCCACATAGGGGTCCACAATAGCATAGAATCAATTTCCATGTTAATACATGATTCAAGTGTTCATTCACTATCACAAGTCCTCATTATGGATCTACATTTTCAAAGTCTTATGCTTGATTAATTATGACAAATTTTAGGTCAATGAGTCCATTCAAAACCATGGTCCTCTAAGAGTTTTTATCCAATTTAATTCTACCACTTGTTAAAGATTATGCAAGTCTTTAATTTCTCAATCTTCCAAGGATGCACCAAGGTATCACTTGATCCCAAATTTTTCACTATAAGACCGTGGCCATTATAGGTCATCAAAGTCTCAATTTTTCTAGCACATTATGTATTAGTTACTTGATACTTAATCACTCAAATTCTATTTCTCACAAGACCAATCCAATTCCCTAATTTCAAGTGTCAAAACCGTGGCATCATAGGTCTTCTAAGTTTCAAATTTTCTTTCCATTTTATGTATTAGTTTCTTAGTATCCATTCAATTAAATTTTTAGTTTACCATGATCATTCCAATCCCTTATTGTTCAAGCCAAAACCGTGGCAGTAGTTAGGGTAATGAACCCTTAGAATTTTCCATTCATAAATTTTATTATCATCATTCAACATTTAATTTCATAAATGTTATGTATTAGTGTACAAAACAATTTTTTTTCCATCAAAAATCTCCTCAAAACCGTGGCCTCCATGTTAGGGTAGGAACCTCCAAAATTTTCATTTAGCAACCCTAACATGATCAAGCTCATTTAACACTTCTAATCCATTCAAGATTACAAATTAGACATTGGTCAAATCTAAGAACACATGAACAAACAAAACTCACAAAATACACCAACATACAAGGGTTCCCTCACCACCAATGTTGGGTGAAGTGAGTAGTCTCCCTCTTACCGAAGGAGAGATCACGAAATGGTCTCCCTTAAGCCTCTTGAAGATTCGGTTTCAAGGCTCCAAAACCCTAGGATTTTTAATCATCAAGAATCAATATTAGACATGAAAAAGAATGGATCCATGGTCATCAAAGAGAACATGGAGCACGAAAATGAAGAGAAAAGGGAAGAAAGGTTGAAGCTTGACCTCAAAGTTAGAAACTTTACCTTGGAAGACAATGGAGAAAGGTTGGATTTTTGAAGACATTTTCTAAAGAGAAGTTGTAGAGGAGATGAAGGTGAGTAGGGAAATGGGCTTGGTGAAGAGAAAAGTGAACAAAAATGGTAGAGGATGGGGGCAGCAAACCGTGGCTATGGAGGAGGTGTAGAGAGAAGGAGGAAAAAATATGAAGAAGATGAAGTTTGTAATACCCCGAAAATTTGTATTTTATTTATTTCGGTCGATTCTTGGTTATTTTGAATAATCTGAGTTGACTTCTGTGAATTTTATAATTTTTATGATTTTTAGAAATTTTTGGGAGTTTTTATGTTTTTGATTATTTTAATATTATTTTTGGGACTGTATATGAGCCTTCGTATTTTGTTTCTTTCTATCAATCCTTAATTGTTTTTACCTATTTGATTTGATTTTCATGAATTTCACAATTGTAATGATTTTTATGAATTTTGTTGATATTTTGGATATTTTGAATATTTTAATATATTTTAGATATTTTAAGATATTTTCAATATTTTATTATATTTTAGATGTTTTGAATATTTTAATATATTTTTGATATTTTGGAATATTATGAATGTTTAATATATTTCTGATATTTTGGTCTGTATGCGGGTCCGGGGCGGGCCCAAAAAATAAAAATTTTTATTAGCCAGAAAGTTTTATACTGTTGATTCGGAGCCGGGGGATTTTACTAAACCCGAAACTGGAAACAATTTTTGAAGTTTTGTTTCTCTACGATTTTATCTGACAAATAAAATCAGGGTATATTTTATTATCCATTAGATAATATCTTCCGAAAAAATGTCTAGTGGATGATTCTAGATGCAAGCCTAGTCACCCACTCTAGAATGTTCAAGACGATGACTCATCGTTTGGTGACTCACCTAGGTGACTCACATGTTCTAGCTTGTTCTAGAAGACTCTAGAAGACGCCTCGTCACACGCCTAGTCATCAAGTGCTTTACACGTGGAGCAACAAAGAGCTGGTCAAAGTTGGTGGCTGTGACTCATCGCGAAGGACCAATAGAAGCTCGACACATGGCATGACACCTCAACACCTGTGACTCAGCATATTCAGGAAGCTTTCAAAAGCGATGACTCGCCATGTTCTAGAATGTTGACTCGCCACATTCTAGTAACTTGTAGAAATGCTGATTCGCCCTGTGACTCGCTGCAGTGAGTCACATGTTTCAGAAGGTTCTATACTGCCTCAGCTGGTGACTCAGCTAGTGACTCGTCATGCTAACTCACCTGTTCTAGAAATTTCTACGCTGACTCATCATGCTGACTCATCGTAGTGAGTCACATGTTCTAGAAACTTCTCTTTGATGACTCACTCTATGACTCATCAAGAGTAATCAGTAGAAAAATGATCAACAATAGTTGCTACCTAACAGAAGCAAGAGAAAAATCTAGGTATATTTTATTATCCATTGGACAATAGACATTGACTTTATAAGCAGTAATTATTATTCATTGTCTAAAGTATACCGAAAAATATCTTGATCAAATATCCTAAGCCTTCAACTTTTCCATGAAGTCTATAAATAGGAGGGCTTTGATTCATTTGCATCTTTTGCATGAAGCTCACCCTTTTCTCTCCTTGTGTTCCACGGCCAAACACTCTTGGAGGCCAAATTTCTACACTTGTTCATCTTTTATTCATCTCCATCCAAGAAGCCAAAAACTATACATGAAACTCTCTCACTTTTATGAAAGCTTTCTCATCCTTTCTCTTCACTAAACCCACGGCTATGACTCCTTGGAAGACCAAGTTCTATACTTAGTTCATCTTTGTCTCAATTTCACCAAGAACCAAGAACCAAGAACAAGCAACAAAAACTCTCTCACTTTCTCTCCCTCCATAGATTCGGCCAAGCACCAAGAACCACTCTCCAAACTTCTATAATTCCTACTAATATCATTTCTTGAATCCTCTCATTAATCCAAGACACTTTCATGTTGGGAATTTCTCAAGATTCATTTATCTTCATCTTCCTATCAAGCAAAGAACACAAAAGCTCTTACCTTTCTCTCTCACAAAGCTCACGGCCAACCACCACAAAATCACCTTCCAAGCTTTAATAATTCTAAACAACCTTAGATCTCGAATCTCCATGCAATTCTAAGGAACTTTCATGTTGAGACCATCTTCCAAATCATCCATCTTCAAGCATTTTTTCTAAGATTTAAGTTTGAAGGATAAAGGGTGAAATTCTTGATATCCTCTTCTAATCATAGATTTAAAGTTCTAAACCATATCTTGATCCATGGTTTTTCTTATTCAAGCCTTAGATATTAATATTTCATGTTTTCTTTGATTTTCAAGAAGCACTTGGTGGTTGAAGTTCATCTTGAAGGAGACAATAAGAGGGCATATAAGGAGCTTTGGAGGTTTCACTAAGAGGTAAGAGGGAGAATACCCTCATCAACCATGTGTTCGTAGTGAGGAATGGATGTGTTTGTGGTGAAAAATCCATAAGGATTCATTCACTTGGTTGTTTAAAGTTTTCCTATTTGTGATTGATTTTGTGTGCAAGCATGTCTATAGCTTTAAAATATATGGTATGCCATTATGGACGCATGATAGTTATTGTAGGATATGAGTAATATGTTGAGGATTTGCATGAGTGTTTCAAAGAACACATGAAGCTCACGGCTTCACCACTACAAAAGGAACCAAGATGTTCTAAATATTTTTCTAATTATGGATTAAGTGATTTAATAATAATAAATTGGATTAAGAGTTTTTATAAGAGATTAAATGATGAGAAACAATTAAATATGATTTTTAATGCATAGAATGATTTTTGGCCAACATGCCTACTTATGATGTTTTTAATCCAAAACTATTTTAAAAGTGTGGACTTATGTAATTAATTTAATGAGAACTTAATTAAATGGATTTTTGGATAAACAATGGAAAGTAATTTAATTCTTAGAATTTAATTAAAGAAATTAAGTATGGAGGAGAAATAAATTGAATACTTGAAAGGTACTAACGTATAGCCCACTCATTGAGTTTTGAAACGCGTTAGCAAGTTTTCAAGATGTAATTATTAGTTATGACTAAGAAAGGTAAATTTTTTATGGAAACGTAGAAAATATCACTTAATGAATTTTCTAGATAAAATGTCACAAAAATTAATTAAAAATGGACTTATAATAGAGAAAGTTTCAATATAAAATTTGAACGTAAAGAAAATATTATATGTGGTTGAGAAATACTAGAAATAGCTTACGCGTATTTTAAAATAATAATTTTAAGCTGCGCGATTGAGAAAATGATTTAAAAATACTATGCGATATTTAAAACATTGAAAAATATTTACGCGATTTAAAAACGTTTTGAAAAAGGTGACGCGATTGTGAAAACGCGATAAAATCTTTACGCGACTAAAAAGAACAATGAGTTTTGTTGTTGGGCCAAAGTGGTGGACCCAGACATGTTGAGATATGGTATTGTCAAGTAGAGACGTACTATGTTTGGGAGTATTGACACTAAGGGTATTTTGATAAATATGGTGACATATTGAGATCGAAGGTATTTATGTAATTATGATTCTTATTCATGCATTGAGAGTTGTGTCAATTTGGTTGAAATTGGCGATTAATTGACGAGATGAACTACACCATATTGTCGGTGTGATAAGCGTAGTATGGTTCATTGAATGGACTTGGAGGCATTAGTGTGCGGAGTATTCCACATGCAGACAGTTGGTCGCTCCTCTGGGCCGTGGTAACTAGTAACACACTATTGATCTCGACACGCACTATTCTTAATCAAGATCTTGTGGAGACTGTCTAGTACAATGCCTGTAGTGCACAACATATTTGGACTGTGTACTACTACACGATGTTTTGGACTGTGGGCTGTAGACACAACGTTGGACAGTGCAATAGTTTGGTTGGGTAGCCTGAGGTACTGATAGTTCTTCCAGATCATTCTCTCTGATGTCTGTGACTTAGCTCCATGGAGTAGGAATGAGTCTGTGTATATTTGCATATGTGGTCTACATCTTAATGTGGTTAATTATATTTAATTTTGAGATATTATGTATGATGTGTTAATGTGAGATAATATGCATGATATGATTATATGGTTTATTATATTATTTATTATATCTGTTATGATAATATTATTGCTGTTCATTTTATTACAATACATGTTTATTGGAATTATTTGTAAATTGATAACATGATTATATTTGTGATATCTGTGTGTATGGAATGACTTTATCATTTGTATCATTCTTTGCTACCGTACTGGTATTAGTGAAAGGGGATCTCACCTCTTTGCTGTATTGTTTTGTATTGTTTTAAATTCGTATAGTAGGCGAAGCAAGTTTTCTTAGACTTAACGGGAGGCAATGTTCTGAGGTTGGTGACAGCGTCAAGGAGTGATCTTTTCAGTTTCAACAGTATGCAGTTTGGTAGAGAAATGGAACAAGTATGTTGAGTTTTTCTCGTTAGTGTTGTTACCGTGCTAGTAGTAGGACCCATCATTGGGTTTGCTACTGTTTCTCTGAGTCTATAAGTTTTATGCTTTTGATTCTTTGTTTGAAATATTATGTGGTATAAATAAAGCTGTGTAATAATCTTTTCAATTTATTTTCTGTATTACTTACATTTTTGGTAAGTTTATGTTTCCACAAAAAGGAATTTTTAAAATCCACATTTTAGAACTCAAAGCTTTTATGAAATGACTTTTTAGGTTTTTAAGTTTTTAGTCAAAATTGTAATGCCCTACGAAGGGTATTACAAAGTTAGAGAGAGAAGTGGATAGTTGAAAATGAATGAAAGTGTAACTAAGTGAGTTAAGTGGGAGCAAAATTTCACTCCCCTTTGGGTTATGCTTGCCGCGGCAAGTGGCTAGAGAAGGGAGAGGATTTTTGGCTTCCTTGACAAGCCAAGGGCAAGGTGGTCTTTAGTTGGTCAAAGCTTCTCAAAGAAGCTTCTTAATTAGGGTACAAAAATTTGAATTAAAGTGAGATTGATTAGACATAAAGTAGATTGCATTAGGATAATGTGATAGGATTTTTATTACATGCTATTATTATAACATCCTAGAAATTAATAATTTTAGGATAAATAGTTGTTTTATAATATTTGTGATTTTTTGGAATTTTTTTGTACTTTTCTGAGAGCGTGAAATATTTTAATATTATTTCTCGTTTTACATGCAAACTGAGCGGACTCAAGAAAATGAGATATTTTTCCCTAAAATCTTGAGCTATGGAAACATTGACGGGGAATCTTACTAAATCCAAGGCCAGACACGGTTTACGAGATTTTAAGTTTTTCAAAAAATTTTAACAGATAAAATAATAATCGCTGCGTAAATTTTATTTGTCAGATAAATTAATACTGACTTTGGTCAACTGTAACAGTTGTCTACTAAATAATAACATGTATTAAAAACTTTATCACATTATCCAAAATCTACTTTGTGTCACATCAATTAGCTTTATTTTCAAAAGAAAGATTAATTTAACAAGAGCTTAAAGATAGAAGCTTCCTAGAAACTTCCCTAATAATACACATGTTTCTTTCTCTCTCTCTTCCCTCCCCACTCACTCCACGGCAGAAGCCATTTGGGAGCCAAATATTCACTCTCACATTCTCACTTTTACCACCTCACTTCTATTTTTTCTAAACACTCTTTCTCTTTTCATTTTCTTCAAGCACTCCTCTCTTCCTCTTTTCTTCTTCCTTCTCCACCGTACACTCACCTCTTGGAGACAATCCCCATGGCTTGCTAAATCAATCATATTTCTATCTTTCTTACACCATTCCAAGACCATTCTCTTTGGTGGCCATCTTTTGGTTCTTCTTCTTCTTCTTCCATTTTCCACCATTGAAGCTAAAGCTTGATGCTTTTGAGGTAAATCCTTCACCTTTCTTCCATTTTCTTCTCATTTTCATTTTTCTTGGTCACCTATGTGATCAAGAACTCATCTTTCCATGATTTGAGTGGACATTGTGGAAGTCACTCACATTAGTGTTTTCTTGAAGGTGAAAACGAAAATCAAGAACAAAAAGGAGCTAGCATCCTTGTGGTTATCTTCAATAGATAAGAGGGAGATAATCCTCTTCAACCAGTCTTGGTAGTAAGGAGGTGTCTTGTATATCATTGTTGATTGAGGGATCCATGTGTGGATTTCCCTCTTTATTATGTGTTTTTCTTTCTTCTTTTCACAATGGTGTATTTGGTTTGATTTGTATAAGTTATTGATTTCTTTTATGTGATTTTGGATGCATGTTTGAGCTAATATGATGTTAAAAATGATATTAATTGGTTTGGTTTGAGTTAAAATGACCTAAAGACTCTGTTTTTATGCAAGTTCGTGCATGGTAATCGATTACACACCGTCTATAATCGATTATTAAGCTTCTGAGTTACAAAATCATGGTTTCTGGGAATCATGTAATCGATTACATCCTTTGCGTAATCGATTACGGAGGTTCTGTCCAGCTGGTAATCGATTACCAGAGCTGTGTAATTGATTACCAGGTTCCTGGAGTTACAATCGGGTTTCTGGGAAGCTATGTAATCGATTACATCCTTTATGTAATCGATTACAGAGGTTCTGCTAAGTTGGTAATCGATTACCAGATCCATGTAATCGATTACCAGGACCCAAAATTGAGATTTTTGAGCTGAAAATGATGAAAACATGGTTTCTTATCCCTTGTAACTAAAACATAAATCTTAAACCCCAGATTCAAGGATTTTATTTCACTTAAATGCAACAGGATTATACATCCAAACCAATGATGGAGAAATGATTTTGAAAATGGAATTTTTGGATCCATAACATGAAAATTTTGGTATGTGTGCAATGATGGACATGTATATGTATTAATATTGAGAATTATTTGATGAAATTACTAGTTCCTATGTGGGGCCAAGCTCTTGATGAAATTATGACAAGTTAATATTGAAATATGAATATATGCCATTGTGGTACGCTTATGATGAATGCATCATTGATAAACATACATGATTGGACATTGTGTCGTCATGCATGTGTCGTTCATTGGACATTGTTGGAAAGGCCAAGTTGCCTAGGAGTTTGAATAACACCTATGTGCGGGTGCGAATAGACTAAGCGTAGGTGTCATATGTTGTTGACCCTGGGGGCGTCAGGGTGCGGGTGCCTCACATGGACAGTTATGAGCTCCTTTGTGCTGTGGGGTAGACCGATGCAAACACACCGATGATCCAGACCGAGACGCTGTCCTATATCGTGATCAACGGTTAAGGTGCCATGTATAAGCTATTGTTGTATAAATATTTTATGAGATGAAGCACACTGTTTTTATAGGCTAACGATATACTGGCATTACTCCTTGATTATTCATTCTGAAAATGTTTATGTCTAGCTCCATGGAGTAGGAATTTTGGTACCATTTGCATTGTGAACTGTTAGTCTCATAATTCATTGAGCATGATCATTTATAACTATGAATCAATAATTGTTTTATTACTGTAATAATTATTTGACTGGTTTACTGTTGATAATTCTTACTGCTGTGGGACATTGTTGCTTTTACTGTTAATTTTAATTATTATTGTGATTGGATTATTGCTTTAAATGAAGTTATGATTATTTGAATTGCCTTATTGTTCATTATCTGAGATGTTATTGTTGTTTCTATCTAAATTCTTATTTTTACTACTACTGTTGATAAAGGTATACGTTGTGATGTTATTTGGCATTCTGCGCCATTTCGTTTTCTTGCTGCCATATTGGTATTGAATGTTGGGTATCTCACCTCTTTCCTGTATTTCTGTATTTTTGTTTTATATTTATGTTTGATAAAAGATCATGAAGGAGATGAAGAAGGACCACCCCTCTGCCGAGGGGATTAGACGTCTGGACAATATATCTTCGATGACGTACGAGTGCTGTTGCATGGGGGCATTGATGCCGGACTTGTCGACTGGGACTCCGACCATCATATATGTATATGGGGTTGCGACTTTGTCTACTAGTAGTACCTACCCCAGGGTTACTACTCCCCCTTTAGAGTTTTGTTCCCACTGTATTTTATTTGAATATGTAAGTATTATATTTTATGTTATCAGTGCCTTGTGTTAAGGACAAATACATTATATATATGGAATATGTTTTTCTTTCAGTGATTGTGTTTTAATGGCTGATTTCTAAATATGTTTCATTCTGAGGCTCATATTTTCTACTTATACGTAAATGTGGAATCAAATTTCTTTTTATCTGAAATTACTCTTTTGTTGACACTGTGACATGCCTGGATTTAGTAACTGTTGTGCAACGACGATTGGGCCGCGGTTGTTAGATTTAGGTGCATTACAATTATCCAATGGACAATAGTTACAGTCAATGGAAGTCAGTATTAATTAATCTAACGGATGAAATTTATACAGTATTTTATTATTTTATTTGTTAAAATTTCTCAAAAAACGTGAAACTTCGTAAACTGTGTCCAGTCTCAAGTTTAGTAAGATCCCCAGTCGACGTTTCCACAGATCAAGGTTCTCGAAAAAAATATCTCATTTTTCCAGCTCCGCTCAGTTTGCACGTAAAATGAGGAATAATATTAAAATATTCCTCGTTCTTAGAAAAATCCAAAAAAATTTCATAAAATCACAAATATTATAAAATGAATATTTATAATAAAATAAATAAATTTTTGGGGGTCTTACATGCCTCTATTTTTCAGAGTCTATAAATAGATTTGTAACAGATGTTTAGAGTGAGCTCCATTTTAGTTTCTAGGTTTTAGAGAGGTTGCGGCCTGTTCTTCATTTCTGGGCTGATTGGAGGCCTAGGAGACTAGGTTGGATGCCATCTTCCTCATGGAAGGAGATTCAAGCTTCAAGGATGCTATCCATGGATTCCTTCCTCTTCTCCCTTTGTTTTTCTTCTCTTCCCTATCTTTTGAGCATGATTTTTGTCTGTAAATTCGTATTCAATGGATTAGCAGCTATATTCAGGAAATACTTTGGATCTTTCTATGAGTATTGATGTTTATGTTATTTTTTGAGTATATATTGATGTTTAACTTTGTTCTTCCATGCCTATGCTTAATGCTTGCTTTTGTTTGATCAACAATTGCATGATCTTAATTGATGCAAATGAACTAGACATAGGGATTTGTGGAGATAGACATGGTATGGTTGATGCATGTTCCACAAGTTCAATTGGCTTGGATGAGTTGATTCGCTAACGAGATAGAAATATACCTTTTAGCCATGTATTAGCGTGTGTTTAAGAATAAATTGTTCATTAGTGGAGTTTACACTAGTCCTCATGCAAACATAAGAAACATAGTGGATTAGGTAAATGACACCAGGGTTGATCGACCTATAGACATAGGCTTTTGACTAAATCATATTCTCAAGCTAACTAACTAATCATTGATGTTGCTTATAAGGATTGCATATCATTAGTATGAAGTAGAAGGTGAAGAAGGATTCCCTAGATCTCTAAACCCTTATCTTTATTACTTTTGTAGTTTAGATTTAGATTACTTGCATTTCTTTATTTTATATGTTCTTGAATAGAATTTAGCTAAGCTATTGGTTGCTACTTAGTAATGGAAACCATATATCTTCGTGGGAACGAACTTTTACTCTGTATCTGTATTACTTGAACGACCTATGCACTTGCAGTACACAAATGGTCTAACAAGTTTTTGGCGCTGTTGCCAGGGATAATGGTGTATTTCCAAAGAATTTAACCTTATGCCTTAGCAATTGCTGGGGGATAACGGTTTAATTCCATATTGCTAATATCAACAATGAGTTTGGTTAGTTCTAATTCAAGTTGTATATAATTTATGTTAATTTAAGTCTCTTTATGTTATTGCTTTAGGTTCAATAAAGAATTCGGATGATCTTAATCATATTAGGTCCTTCAGGGAATTTGCGACTCCTCAAAAGGATAAGCCTTGGATCAAGTTTAAGAAGACTACTCATCCACACAATTCATTTTGGTGACAAAGTCCTGCCGGGACTATAACTCAGGCCTTTCTAGGGAGGGAACCCAGGTTTTTTATGTTTTTGTTAAATAGTATGTGTTTAACAAGTTTTAAGTCATAAATATGTTAGTAAGTTTAGTTTTGTAGCTTTAGTTAGTTTTTAGGCTTTTCTTTAGTTTAAAGTCTTAAATATGTTAGTATCTTTGATTTTTGTATTTTTGTAGTTAGTATGTTTGCTTTTAGTATCTTTAGTTAGTTTTAAGTCTTATATATGTTAGTATTTTGATTATAGTAAGCTTAGTTAGTTTGTATATGTATGGTTAGTTTTAGGTTATATATAGGTTAGTAAGCATGATTTTGTGTTTTTATATATTTTAGTTGTCCATTTTAGGTTTTAGCCTTTTGGACAAGTTTGAGAGGTGTTGAGGACCTCTTTGGAGCAAATTCTGCAGCAAAACTAAATTTGTTACAGAATTGTGCAGGCTGGTGTCTCACGCCGCAGCGTGATAGTTATTTATGCTTATTTGAGCCAAATTCCAGAGACCTCAGCGCCGCGGCGTGGAAATTGAAATGCCGCGACGCCCACCTACTGAACTTGTTAAAAAAAAAAGAGTTACTTGTTTTGGGTGCTACTAAAGGCACCTATTCTGATCAAATATTGTGACATAGATGCTGTGTGCTACGGTATATTGTGCTATAGTGTATATATTGTACATTGTTAGTTAGTTTAAGTTTTGTTTTTAAATATTTGTAGTATACTTAGCTCTCACATTTCAGATGTTTATAGGCTCAAGTACCGTGGACACCATGGAAAGTGAGGACTTTGTCTCACTTAAGTTTGGGGGAGTGTCATTACATGCTTTGGATTACTATGATGTATTATGTAATGCATGTGATGATATTTTCTTGATGCAGTTGTGATAGCCACCATGTTTCTGTGAGTTTCTATTTGTTTTGGTTATTATTGATGGGTTTGCAAAGCAGTTTCAATTTTTACTCTTATGCAAATGATGTATGCATGTTAAATTGAAAATTTTCATCTATTTGGATGCATGCTTTATTGCAAAAGACTACTAGTGTTGTTTTGGTTGCTCATGATATGAAAGGTTGCTATTTGCCCCCTTATGAGTGAAACCTTATGTGATCTTGAAGGATTTGAAATAGTTCAGTTGTTTTTTTATGTATGATTTACATTCCACTTAGATGCAAGTGTAATTTTGAGTATGATAAGAGTGCATGTTTAGAGAAAGTTTATGGATGTACATGCAGAGTTTTGATTATCCTAGAAGTTGTTTTTAAACTCTCTTGAGACGAAATCCTAGATTGTGCATGACTGAGGAAATGATTAGGGCATTCTTTGGACCGATTGAGCTTAAAAAGCTTACCCTGAATGATTATATCCTTAGGTCCCTTTTAGAAGCCTGATAATTGTTTGGCCTTTTATCTTTTTCATTCACCCATGTATTCCTTACCCTATTAACTATTCTAATGCATGTGAAAATATTGCATTTTCTACCTACCTTAATGTCTGTTGAGTACATGATGTGTTATTTCTTGAAGTGAGTCCAGTGAGTAGGGGTATGTATGTTTGAGAAAAATGAGCCTGAAGGAACCAAATGCAATCAAAAAGAAAGAAAAAGAATTTGCTTTGTAAAAGTAAAAAGAAAAAGAAAAAAGAAAATGAGAAGAGAGAAAAGCAAAGCAAATAATTAAAGAAGCAAAGCTAAAAATGAAAAGCATTGTATGGTTCTGGTAAGTTGTGATCCTTCACTGTTGAATACCCTGCGAATCTCTCTTGGGCTCAAGTCTTGAAATCATATTTGTATGTGTCTCAATGTTTATATGTATCTTTTCCCTTCTTTTCTTACACCTATACCATGGCCTAACATTACAAGCCGTAAAGACCCTCTTGATCCTCAGTTGTGTGTGGTTTACATTAGTGGAGAAAGAGTTTAGGATCAATTTTGTCGATTTTATGATTTATATGCATGTATGTTTATAAACTTATCCGAATGTGTGTGATTTGAATAGGATAAGTTTATCTTACATGTTCGTGGATAATGTGAATTGTATGGAAAGAAACTGGATTGTTAGCATGTGACGGATTATGTATGTGTGAAGCTAGTTTTGGGGCATTTGCACGTTTTATGGATTGAAGTAATCATTACATACTAGTAGCTGGGGTTAATTGAAGAATAGAAAGATTGAAACTTGCTAGTTGCTGAATGCATGATGAGTCTAAATTGTTAAGTGAGTTTACTTTGTCATACTTTGTTTTGCTCGAGGACAAGCAAAAGGTTAAGTTTGGGGATGTGATAACTCCACAATGTGTAGTTATTTGTGCCCCATATCTGAGCTATAAAGAGTGCTAAAGTCCTTTTATTCATGCATATTTGGAAGGTTTTGTGCTTGTATCTGATATACTCAATTTTGATACCTTTCCTATATGTAATTGAGCAAACTGTGCATATTTGATATATGATTAAGTGAATTTATATTTGTTACTGATTTGGTGTTTTCTCTATCATAGGAAGGGCTCCAAACAAGATGATATGTGGAGCATTTGAGCCAGAATGGGAAGACGAAACCAAATTTGCATTTCAGACCTCAACGCCGCGGCGTGGCATGTGAATGTCGCGGCGTGAGCCTCCCCTGCATCAAAAGTCAGAGAGCTTCACAAATTGAACGCCGCGGCGTCCTTGACCTAATTTAACACGCGCCGCAGCGTAGGCATGTTAATGCCGCGACATGCCTCTATTTTTCAGAGTCTATAAATAGATTTGTAACAGATTTTTAGAGTGAGCTCCGTTTTAGTTTCTAGGTTTTAAAGAGGCTGCGGTCTGTTCTTCATTTCTGGGCTGATTGGAGGCCTAGGGAGGCTAGGTTGGATTCCATCTTCCTCATGGAAGGAGATTCAAGCTTCAAGGATGCTATCCATGGACCTTCCTCTTCTCCCTTTGTTTCTCTTCTCTTCCCTATCTTTTGAGCATGGTTTTTGTCTGTAAATTCGTGTTCAATGGATTAGTAGCTGTATTTAGGAAATACTTTGGATCTTTCTATGAGTATTGATGTTTATGTTATCTTTTGAGTATATATTGATGTTTAGCTTTGTTCTTCCATGCCTATGCTTAATGCTTGCTTCTGTTTGATCAACAATTGCATGATCTTAATTGATGCAAATGAACTAGACATAGGGATTTGTGGAGATGGACATGGTATGGTTGATGCATGTTCGATAAGTTCAATTAGCTTGGATGAGTTGATTCACTAACGGGATAGAAATATACCTTTTAGCCATGTATTAGCATGTGTTTGAGAATAGATCATTCATTAGTGGAGTTTACACTAGTCCTCATGCAAACATAAGAAACATAGTGGATTAGGTAAATGACACCAGGGTTGATCAACCTAGACATAGGCTTTTGACTAAATCAGATTCTCAAGCTAACTAACTAATCATTGATGTTGCTTATAAGGATTGCATATCATTAGTATGAAGTAGAAGGTGAAGAAGGATTCCCTAGATCTCTAAACCCTTATCTTTATTGCTTTTGTAGTTTAGATTTAGATTACTTGCATTTCTTTATTTTATATGTTCTTGAATAGAATTTAGCTAAGCTATTGGTTGCTACTTAGTAATAGAAACCATATATCCTCGTGGGAACGAACTTTTACTTTATATCTATATTACTTGAACGACCCGTGCACTTGTGGTACACAAATGGTCTAACAGAAGCTTCCTCCAAGCTTCTCCAACAAGCCAAAGTTCACCTTTTGAAAAGTCAAAGTGATGTCATGGTGATGATGTCACCATTGTGAGTCATTAAAGTGTTCTCTAAAATATGACTAACACTGTATCAGATTTATTATCAGTGGACAGAAATTACAGTTAACAAAAACTGGTATTTATTGTCCAATAGATAATAAAATTATTCTGCGATTTTTATTTATCGGATAAAAATCTTAAAAAACATGAAACCTCATAAATCGTGTCTGGCCTCGAGTTTAGTAAGATCCCCTATCGATGTTTCCACAACTCAATGTTCTCAAGAAAAATATCTCAATTTCCTGACTCCGCTCTGCGTGCACGTAAAATGAGAAATAATATTAAAATATTACACGTCTCTGAAAAAATCTAGAAAAATTTACAAAAATCACAAATATTATGAAACGACTGTTTATCACAAAATTATCAATTTTTGGGATGTTACAACTCTTCCCTTCAAATAGAAATTTCGTCCTCGAAATTTTCATTCTTTAGAATAAACATGGGTGTAGTTTCTTCATCTTATCTTCTAACTTTCACATCGCGTTTCTAGTCACGTCAGTTCAGATCACCCTTACCAATATGATCTCCCTGCCTCCATGTTGCTTTGCTCTCCTAACCTTGATCTTTACAGGAAGTATTCCATAGATCAAACCCTCTTTTAATTGTACTATGCCCAGTTCGATAACATAGCTGGATCAGGGACACACTTTCACAATTATGACATATGGAAGATATTATAAAGATTTAGAAAGAAAGGGTGACAAAATCAGTTGATAGGCTATCGAACCAATCCGAAGAGGAATTTGATATAATCCGAAGAGGAATTTGATATAGTCCGAAGAATTTAGGAATGAGTTGGTTGGTAACTCAGACAAGATGACACACATCTAGCAACGTCTCTCTTCATCCCTTGCTGCCAATATACCTATTTTAGGTCTTGATACACCTTGGTCTTTTCGATGTGTATACTCAACTTACTTGTGTAAGCTTCATTGAAACTAAACTCCTTAAGTTTTGAATCCTCTGGTATATAGACCTTACTCATGAACATCAGGGTTTCGTCGAATTCCTTCTTCACAATCTGACGCCATGCTTTGTTTCAATAGCTTCTTCTCGTCTTGTAGAAATTAGTCACTTTTCTACTTCTCTCGAATTCCTCCCAACAGATCATTCGAAATAGTAACTATAGCTAGACATACTTCATCTGGTGTCCTTTCCAATGACGATCACATATTCTTAAATTACTCTATTAATTCTTTTTTCTTGACCATCATAATGAAGGTATTAAGTAGTTTCAGGTTCAAAGCGTTTGCTATGACGTTTGCCTTTCGAGGATGATACTAAAGCTAGAAGTCA
The DNA here is from genome assembly GCA_029884605.1 of Ormosia emarginata. NCBI lineage: Eukaryota > Viridiplantae > Streptophyta > Magnoliopsida > Fabales > Fabaceae > Ormosia > Ormosia emarginata. Next base: position 1,162,204 of record JAQQTP010000074.1, read on the forward strand.
TACTTCTTCAAAATTTCTAGTCACCTTCTCGGTCTCATGTTTGGTTCCTTCTCGTCAAATAGATACTTCAGCCTCTTGTAAGTGCTAAAGGTGTTGAATGTTGCTCCATACAGAAAGAGTCTCCATATCCTCAGAGCAAATACAACTACAGTTATCTCCAAGTCACAAGTTGGGTAATTCTCCTAATGCACCCTCAACTATCTCGATGCGTAAGTTACAACTTCCCAACTTTGCATGATCACACATCCTAGACCTTGATTGTGAAGCATCACAAAACACTTCAAATGGTTCCCTGGGATCAGGTAGAACCAAAACTGGCGAGTATTCGTGTATCTCCTCAATCCCTTGAAAACTTTCTTCATATGTGTTGGTCCATAAAAAGTTTGATTCTCCTCTTATAGGCTAAGTAAGAGATTCTACTATCTTGGAGAATCCATTGATGCTTCTTTGATAGAAACCAACTAACTTTGCATGCTACTAGGGTATTATAGTCTTCAGTCTTTCCCATTGTAAAACTGCTTCAACTTTTGACGGGCTCATAACAATTCCCTTTCTTTGTAATTTCATGACCCAAAGTTTAACCTCCTCAACTAGCATTTGTACTTTGATAGTTTGGCGTACACTTCTTTTCCTTTAAAGTCTAGAAAATTATATCTATATGTTCAACGTGTCCCTCCATATCTTCGCGAATAGATCAGAATGTCATCATTAATGATAATGACAATTTTGTTCTAGGTAAGGATGAAAAATCTAATTCATGTAATCCATGAATACGACAAGAGCGTTTGTCATTCCGAATAGCATCAAGAGATACCCATAATGTCCAAAGCGCGTTCAAAAAATCGTTCTGAGAACATCCTCAAATTCCCATGAATTTAACGATGACCATAACGTACATCTACCTTGGAGAAAACAATGACTCCCTTCTCACTGATCCATCGAATTGTTCATCTTCTTCCGAGAATACTCATCCTTGATCGTAATCTTGTTCAATTGGCAACAGTCCTCATCTCACCGAGAAGTTCCATTCTTCTCCCTAACTGATGACACTATAGCTCATCATGAGAAACTCATTGACTATAATAGTGACATTCATATTCCTTTTACTTTTGTCCTTTAGAAAAGATAACATGTATCCTTGGATTCCTTTTCCTCACAAAGCTTCAACTTTGTCGGCCGTAACGAAATCAAAAGTCTTAGTTTCAAGAACACTAAGGTCTTCATTGGAACGATCTAGCAGGATATAGCTAGGAAAATAACTAATCTATTCTTAAAATCATGAACTCTAATAGGTGTGATTTTAGGTATATAGTCAAATCAACAAAAGATTCAATCTTTAATAGAAATAGGATAGTTTAAACAAATCTAAATATCAACGACAAGTCTTAGTAACAAAAGTAGGAATAACTAGGTCAAAGATAATTGAAGACACAGATGAATCCAAATGATCCACACGGTCATACCCTATAAAGAAATGGGTTGCCCCCAGAATTATACAACACAGTTACGGGATCATCTTCTGTGGCACAATCTCCATTGTTTAGATTTTCAGATTTTAAGGCCTCAGCTCCACTTAGGGTATAAACTCTGCTCAAAATTGATTTCAAACAAAATTATTCAAATAAAGGTTCATTTATTCGGATAAACCAGACCAAAAAATTATGTTTTTAACAGAGTTATGAATAACTCTTGAGTTATTCAAATAATGGTTTTAAAATTTGGCTATGCACTTCTGTGATTAAAGTGGTTATTCGAATAGCACCATTGCTATTTGAATAAAGCCTTTTCTCAAAATGCTTTCCTTAGCTGAGTTATTCGAATAACTAATCTGTTATTCGAATAAGACTGGTCTTTCAGAAACTCTTTTTAAAAGGAGTTATTCGAATAACTCCTATGTTAATCGAATAACGTATATCAGTATCAATTTTCTTAAGGTTTTTTACGTTGAGTTATTCGAATAACTCAATAGTTATTCAAATAAACTCATGACTCCTGTTTTGAAAAGATACGAGCTTTTCATATTAATTATGTTAATTAATGTTTTCAACGACTATTTTCTTGGAATGCTCTATAAATAGAGACCTTGAGTTACCTTTGCAAGCTGCCTAATGTAACATCCTAATACTGAAATTCTAATATATCTGACATATACTTGGATAAACAGTGTTAGTTATGCTATTTCTAACTTGTTCATAAACTAATCCATAACATTTATATAAATAAATCATCATGGAGAGCCTTATGGAAACAATATCCACTTATATACATAACTTTTCACAAATACATACCTGATTTTCTTTTACATCCTTAATCTTATATACATGGAAATATAAAATCTGTCTACTCAAAATAAAATATAACTATACTATTCTTCATTCTTCATTTTCTCTGTGACCTTGAATCTTCAACTTGGATTTACATGGAACACACGGGGTGAGAATTCATAATTCTCAGTAGAAGTGTACCAATACTAGCAGTCGTATAACAATATACAACTCATGAATATTTGAAATAAAATTTTAACTGGCAATTAAATCATTATTCCTTACTTAATCATAACATCATAAATAAATTTGCATAATCCTTTGAATTTCTATTCTTTACTCTAGGAACATACACATTCTCTCTCTATGTAATGTTCCTAGTTTAGCCATAACTTGGATTGCTTCACCTTTAAAAGATAGGATAGCTACCCACACAACTGTTATCGAAAGGTAACAATCAATGATATTGAACCACTGCCTATACAATGGAACAATAACATTGAGCATCCGAACACAAACTGTCAATGACATTAAATAACAGCCCATACAATTGCCTAATACCATTGAGTAAAGCATACAAACACAAGGAATCACCTATCACAACAATAATCAAACATCAAGTAATGCAATGATGTTATAATGTATGATTATGCTCAAACAACGGTGCATAATGAGGTAAGTGCAATGTTATGAGATGTCATGGATGTCATGAAACTTGATTATTCCTTTCTTTGCAGTAGGGAGGGAATCTATTACCTCCTTAACCAACCTTCTAAACAGTTTCTAAACTATGCATGAATGTTTGAATTATATAGTATTATGCCTAACTTTTGCATAATCACCATCAAACTTTTATTCTTACATTTTTAGCTCTACCTCTATGAGAGCATTCATACCACTTTGACACTCCTTTAATGTCCAACTTGCCTGCTTTCTAATGCTATTTCATTATTATCAACTAGGCACTAAGGTCCCTCATTCTTATCATTTAGGCAGTATGGCCCTTCTCTTTGTTAGCTATGTACTATGGCTTTCACTCTTACCATGCTTACTTAGGTGCTTGTATCTCATCTCTTTATCACTTTCCAAGTGATATCTATGTAATACTATATTGCTCATAGAACTAAACTCTGATCTAAGTCAATCCATGTCTAATGGATGTACAATCTTTCCTTTTTCTCAATCATAATTTCAATCCTTAATCTTAATCATTAAACTCATAGACAAATCATGCTTTTCATAATTTAGATATTCTTGTTATCAACTAAAATAACATAAAAGAACTTTACACATTTCATTGTTTATATAAAACATCATAAGCGTTGGCTGGGTACATCCAGAAGTCATTTATGCTAACTGAGCACTTAAGTGCTCTATTCCCAGTGCCTAGGCATTGGCTGGGTACGTTCAAAACTCCTTTTCTGTCAACTGGGCGCTCGAGCGCCCCATTACCAACGCTTAAGCACTGGCTGGGTAGCAGCAGAACGTGCTGCTCTCCTCCATTTTGCTCACCCATTTCAACTCATTCAAACTAATTTCTTGGAGCTTTTCCACTCAACAACCATAAGATATCATCAAAATACAATCATAATACTCCCATCTTAAATCAAAATACATCCCAAACCCTAGAAATACCCATTTTCGTCCTTTGAAGAATCATACAAAATCCTACATAATGACTTGTTCTATACCTTATTCATACTCAAACTAATTAAAATCTAACACTAGAAACAAGAGTTTAGCCTCTAAACTCAACTTACTCATCAAACCCATTTTTCCATCAAAGCAAATCAAGAAAAAGATGGAGATGAGAAACAACTCCCTACCTTAGTTGATGACTCTTGACCTTGGGCTTTCCTTCTTCTTCTTCTCTTTCTCTTCCTTCTTTCTCTTTTTCTTCTCTATTTCTCTGTTTCTTCTCCCCCCAGCAGCTGCGTGAGAGACGAGAGAGAGAAGTGAGAATTATCTCACTTTTAAAAACATGCTCCAAGGGCATTTTTGTCTTTTCATAGGAATTTCCCACCTCTTAGGAATACTTTGATCTTATTATTTCAAGATTTCTAACCTCCATAAGTATTAAAATAAATCCTATGATTCATCTTAATACTTATTTTGCCATTTTCTTAATTTTCCATATCTGCACTAAGTCCATTCGGTATTAAAACACTTACTCGGTGTGCTTAAAAATACCAAACGAACTCAATTTACTTTCAAACTTTAATTGCAGCTTTCTTAACTCATTTATAACTTGGAAATAAACTATCCATATTTATTTCCCTTAACTTAACCTTTAAAACCATTTTCTGAGTCATTTTAGGCCATTTTCCACCTTCTGTGTTACGGCAAAGTGCCTAAACTAACTCAGTTTACCACAAAGCCAAACTGACATGTTAAGCAAGTATAATAGTACCTCTGAGACCATATACAAGCCTAACATGTTTCTCAGGATGTTACACCTAACAATCTGAATTAATCCTTACTTGCTTTAACACGTGATTTGCAATTTTCTCTTATTTCCTGTGCTGTTTTCGCCAGAAACTTGAGATATCCTAAAGAGAGCTTCTTAGTGCTTCAAGTTGTATTATTTACTATTTGTGAGAGTTTCGTTTCATCTATTTTCTACTCTATTTCTGTGAGGGTGAGGTATCCCTCAAAGGTATTGTAACAAGAGTGAAGTATCCCTTAAAGGTTTGTGTAAGGGTGAGGTATCCCTGAAAGTTTGAGGCTTTAACACCAGGGTAGAGTTTCCCTATGTGTAAAAAGTGCTCTTGTTTGTAACGGTAGCAAGTACCTGTTTTAAGCTTGTATTGATAGTAAAAAATCTCAAATTGTGTTTCGAGGACTGGACGTAACCCACAAGTGGTTTGGTGGCTGAACTAGAATAAATATCATGCCTACTCTTCTCATCTTTATCTCTTTATTTTTTGTAATTTATCTATCCTTGCTTATCTATTAATTTGTTGCACTTAAAGCTTTCAATTTTTTTCTTTATTTTCATATCTTTCTTAATATTTAGCTTCGACGAAATTTGTTTTATAAGCGTTTGCAAAAAGTTTTTAATACTCAATTCACCCCCTCTTAAGTATTGGAGCCACTTGGTAACAAAGTAAATGATAGGAATTTAAAATGTAAGGAGCCAATGTGCTCAAAAGGATGACAGGAGCCAATGCGCTCAAAAGTAAATGAAAGAAACTTAAAATGCAATAATCTGATGCGCTAAAAAATAAATGACATGAATTGAAAATGCACGAAGCCGATGCACTCAAAATAAATGATAGAAATTAAATTGCTGGGAGCCTATGCGCTCAAAATAAATGACAGAAAATTAAAATGCATAGCCAATGTGCTCAAAATAAATGACAAAAATTTAAAATGTATGGAGCCGATGCGCTCAAAATAAATGACAGAAAATTAAAATGCATGGAGTCGATGCTCTCAAAGAAATTAAAATGCATGGAGACGATGCACTTAAAATAAATGATAGAAAATTAAAATGCATGGAGTCGATGCACTTAAAAGAATTTAAAATGCAAAGAGCCGATGCGCTCAAAAGAATTGATAGAAATTTAAAATGTATGGAGCCGATGCACTCAAATTAAACATAGAATTAAAATCTTTTTCTTCTTTCTTTTTTTTTCTCTCTCTTTTTTCTTTTTATCTTGCACTTTTTTCATCATTTTTTTCATTTATTTATTAAATGCCATTTGAACCATTTGTGATGCTGGAAAGCTTTAATCAATCAAACCCTTGTTCATGTGCTTTTCTTCATCAGACCCTTCGGTTGATTTGGAATCCTCTTGACTTGCTTTTTTTTTTTCTTTCTTTATTTCTTCTTTCTTTTATTCTTTTTTTTTACCCTTCTTTTCTTCTTGGCAATGAAAGCGAATATCGCATTGCAATATGTACTTTGAGCTAATGAGATCTTTCAGTCCAAATCAATCAATGAAGGATTGTTGTAGAATTGTCAATTCAAATTGTTGACCTTAAATTTATCTTATTTGAGATATAATTTATTGAATAAACATGCATTCATGAATGGATAGAAATTCATTGAATGAACAAACTTCCTTTTCTTATATTGGTAATTTGATCATACATGAACTTTTGGTAAGACACATACTTGGAAAATGAAAGCATATAAACAAAAGAAACTTGCAAAGATTTTTTTTAAAAAAAAATTACCCCAATATTGGTTCCTTGTCCATCATCCAATTGATTCCCTAGAACTACTTGATAACTCAATCGTTGTCTCTATCGCTACTTCCTTCAACACATATCCTCTTTAATCCCTCAAAAAATTTTACCCCAGTATGACTAATTGAATGCAAACGAAATTGTCCCTGTGTAGCTGATTGAACGCAAATCAAAATTTTCCCAGTTTGGTGAACCCTTCAATGAGTTTCAGGCCAATCTTTCTATGAGATTTCACTTATTTATTTGCCACAACTTTTGCTTATAGCGCCTTTTCGGGTTTTCAAACTAATGAGCTTTTTTTTTCTTTAGGTATAGAATCTCTTGACAACATCAGTGTTCATGGGCCTTAGTAATTCTTCTCCATCCATATTCTGCAAAATTAATGTTCTTCCTAAAATTGCCTGCTTAACTATGTAAGGGCCTTCATAACTCAGAGCCCATTTTCCTCTAGCATCCTCTTGATTAGGGAGAATATTCTTCAAAACCAAATCCCCTAAACAAAATTCTCTGGGACGAACTTTCTTGTTAAAGGCTTTGACCATTATGCTTTGATATAATTGTCCATGACAAATAACTGCAAGTCTTTTCTCTTCTACCATATTCAACTACTCATATCGAGTCTTCACCCATTCAGATTCCTCCAACTTTGCTTCCATCAAACTCTTAGAGAAGGAATCTCAATTTCTATGGGAGAGATGACCTCCATCCCATACACTAAAAAAAAAGAAGTTTACCTAGTGCTTGATTGTATATTGGTACGACACACATGCAAAGCATAGGGTAACATTTCATGCCAGTCTTTGTAATTCACTACCATTTTAGCAATAATCTTCTTGACATTCTTATTTGTTGCTTCAACTATGCTATACATCTGGGGCCTATAAGGAGCTGAATTATGATGCCTGATTTTGAAATTTTCACAAAACTTTTGAATCTCCACACCATTGAGATTGGTAGCATTATATGTGATTATCCTTTCTAGAATTCCATATCTTCAAACAATATCCCTTTTGAGGAACCTCAAGAGCACTTTTTGAGTGACATTAGCATAAGAGGAAGCTTCTACCCACTTGGTGAAATAATCGATCGCCACCAAAATGAAGTGATGACCATTGGAAGCTTTGGGATTAATGGCTCCGATGACATCTATTCCCCACATCGAGAAAGGCCATGGAGATACCAAATTGTGCAAGGGGAATGAAGGTGCATTGACTCAATCTGCATAAATCTGGCATTTTTGACATTTTTGAACATATTCTATGCAATCAGTTTCTATGGTGGACCAGTAATAACAACTATTTAGAATTTTTCGTGCCATCATATGACCATTTGCATGAGTTCCACTGATTCCTTCATGGACTTAAATCATGATTAAATGAGCTTCACAAGCATATAAGCAAAGTGCCATCATGACTCCTTTTGCACAAAACCTATTCGTTCAAGAAAAATGCCATTGCTAACCGACAGATAGTCTTCTTATTCACCTCATTTGCCCCAGTTGGGTATTCTCTATACTGAATATACTACTTGATATCATGATACCAAGGTTTATCATCTGGCTTACCTTCTATATTGGCATAATATGCAGGCTCACTGTGCGTCTTCACTTGGATAGGTTGGACATTATTGTGAATATCCAACTTGGTCATTACAGCTAAAGTGGCCAAGGCATCTGCAAACTGATTCTTGTCTCGAGTTAAATGAGATAAGGTCACCTCCTCACACTTCTCAATCAACTGGGTCAAATACTTTTAGTAAGGCACCAACTTTAGGTCTTTGGTTTTGCTATTCATCATTCACCTGATAAGTGATGAGTGCTAAATCTCCAAATACTTTTAGATGCTTGATCCCCAAGTCGATTGTAACTTGTACACCACTAGCACAAGCCTTATACTTCGTAACATTATTGGTGCATTCAAAATCCAACTTGATAACGACTGGGTATTGCTTTCCAATTAGTGAAATAACCACGGCCCTTATGCTGCTACCATACATGTTAACTGCTCCATCAAAGTACATCTTTCAAACAGGCTCCTCTCCTTCTTCTTCTCCTTCCGCTGTCAATATTTCTCCATCAGGGAACTCAAATGTTACTAGTTGTCCACCCTCAAGAGGGTTTTCAGGTAAATGATCAGCAATTGCACTTCCTTTGATGGATTTTTGAGTCATGTACTTGATGTCGAATTCTGATAACATCACTTGCCATTTTGAAACCCTTAATGAAATATGAGGACTTTCAAATATGCACTTCAAAGGGTCTATTCAGAACATCAGCCAAGTGGTGTAATACAACATGTATTGCCTTAGCCGCTTTGAGGTCCATACTAGAACACAACAAATCTTCTCAATAGCCATGTAACGGGTTTCATAGTCATTAAACTTCTTGCTCAGATAATAAATAGTCTGATTCGTTATGCTACTCCAACATTGCTCCCATTAAGGTTGGCAGTACAATTAGGTACAATCATTAAATAAGCCTTTATCTTGTCAAAAGCTCCTTAACAATCTTCATCCCATTCACCCGGCTAATGCTTCTTCAATAGCTTGAATATAGGCTCACAGGTACTGGTCAAGTTGGCAATGAATCTAGCGATGTAGTTAAGTCTCCTAAGAAAACTTCTTACTTTACGCTCTATCTTAGGGGCAAGCATCTCTTATATTGCTTTTGCCTTATTCGATTCCACCTTTATCCCTTCTCCGCTAATGATAAACCCAAGTAATTTTATAGTAGATGCTTTAAAAACACATTTAGCAGGATTAAACCTTAGCTTGTACTTTCTGAGTCTTTCAAACAACTTACGCAAAACCACCACATGACTTTTCCCTTCTCTAGACTTGGCGACTATATCATCCATGTATACTTCAATCTCCTTATGCATCATGTAACACTCTGAAAAATATGTTAGGCTTGTAAATGGATACAGAGATAGCCTAATACTTGCTTAATAACATTACTTAAGCTATTAGTTGATAATTAGCATTAGAAATTGACCATATCCTCATGGAAACGATATCCTACTTGTCACAATATTACTTATGGGACCCATGTACTTGCGGTACACAAAGAGACAATCAAGTTTTTGGCACTATTGCTAGGGAGGTAACTTAATTTCTGTATTGCTAACATTAACAACGAGCTTATTTAGTTCTAGTTCAAGTTTCTTTTTGTTCATTTTAATTTAAGTTTCCATTCTTTATCTATTATAGCTACAACTGAAATGATAGATGATCATAATCATACGAGGCCTTTGAGGGAGTTTACAACTCCTCAAATGGAGAATTTACAGTTAAGCATAAGAAGGCCTCCCATCGGCGCAAACAATTTTGAGATCAAACCAGCCATAATCCAAATGATACAAACTTCTATGCAATTTGGCAGTTTACCTACTAAAGATCCCAATGCTCATTTATCTAACTTTTTGGAGATATGTGACACTTTTAAGCATAATGGAGTCTCTGAGGATGCCATTCGTCTATGGCTCTTTCCTTTTTCTCTCAGAGATAGAGCCAAAAGTTGGTTGCAATCTCTATCGGTGGGATCAATTGTTACTTAGACTGATGTCTGCAATAAATTTCTCAATAAATACTTTCTATCTACCAAGATGGCTAAAATAGTGAATGACATCACCTCTTTCACACAATCTAAATTGGAGTCCTTATATGAAGCTTGGGAGAGGTAGAAAGATCTTCTTCGTAGATGTCCTCATCATGAGATGCCTCATTGGCATCAGGTCTACTCTTTTCATAAAAGCTTTCTATTGCAATATCCCGGGACTGCCTGTAGGATTGATGAGTGTCTCCACAAACCAACATGGGTCTTTTCAATGTGCTTTGTCCTCACTCACACGCATCCTAGGAAACTTCTTAGGAGGTCACCCGTCCCACAATTGCTCTAGGTCAAACACGCTTAACCATGGAGTTCTTATATTCTAGGCTCCCGAAAAGAAGTTGCAACTTGTTAATATGGCTACGCTAAATCAATTCCTTTAAGCCATCCTCAACTATGCAGTCCCATACCTGCACAGTCTTTGAATCTCTCTCATTCCGATGCGTATTCAGTTCATTCATGGGATCCTTCACCTAGAAGCCTGCCAGGAGCCACTTATTGATGCTTTTTCTTAGCACCGGCGACCACTCCCCGCCCTCGTTGGCCCCGGGGGTAACGCCCCTTTTTCTCATCTCACGAAGAAGGAACGTCACACCAAAATAATTCAAAACGTAAAATGAAATAAATTGTGGAAGATAATTATTTTAAACCTCATAGACTCAGTTCATTTTATAGATGTATAAGTTCCTTTCTAAATGGCATTACATTTTTTTTATTTAAATTATATTATTAATAAGTAGTGTCAAAAGAACAAATTTAGAGATTCTCTTCGTAGCGAGATAATAATTCGAACGGTTGTAATAAGAACCAACGTGAAATAAACCATACATCCATACATAACATATATATACAACAGCTTGTTTAATTACACCATAATTTACACAAAAGCAAAAGATGTACCCACCCGAGAAGATACAAATATACACCCATCAATTACAGTAAAACATCAGGCTTCCTAAAAAGATAAACAGTTAGCCATCAGTAGCCACCGACAGTATCAGCTCCTAAGACTGACGAGAAGGGACCGTAACCGGGTCCTCCTCAAGGTCCTCTTCATCCGATGAAATTGCCATCGGAGCGACCGAATTCTAGGCAGAAGACCGAGCAGGGAAGAGGAAAGAGTCCTCTTATGGGGTGTAGTAAAAGTCATCCCACAGATCTCTAATAGGCAGGTAGAATTCCAAGTGAACAAAAGTTGTGAAGTCAAAAACAGGCAGGACGTAGCGGCCCCACACCAAAGACACAGTCAGCTCCCGGTGATAGATGCAACGGTCCATGCTCAAGTTAATGTGCCAGTAATCGGGTCCCCCATGAAAGGTCTTCCTAACATACCCCAAAAATAGACGCGGACGTGAAGACATCTTTAGCAAACTCTGCTCGTAGTATGGCCAAAAACCCAGAAACTTAGGTGTTTCCTTTTCTTCCTCACGAACGTCTTCTCAGGAGTATATGAATAAACAGAAATATTGAAATATAGAAAGAGGTGAGACACCCAGCTTTCATTACCAAAATGGCAGCAAGAAAACAAAATAGCGTTGGATGCCCACATAGCATTACAACATATATATTTTGTCCACGGTAATAATAAAATTGACAGTAAAATAGAACAACAATAAATAACAGTAAGAGTTAACAATAACAGACAGATAATAGTCCAATAGTCAGATAATTATTGCAGTAATAAGAATAAATATTTTCACAGTTATAAATATTCATGCTCAATAAATTATGAGACTAGCAGTTCACAATGCAGATGGTACCAAGTCCCTACTCCATGGAGCTAGACACTAATATTTCGAAGAGAATGATCAAGGAGTTATGTCAGTATCTTGTTAGCCTTAAAATAATGTGCTTATCTCATAAAATATTTGCACAATATGGCTTATACATGACACCTCAACAGTTGATCGCAATATAGGACATCGTCTCAGTCCGGATCGTCAGTGTGTTTGCATCGGTCTATCCCACGGCCCCAGTAGAGCTACCACTGTCTATTGTGAGACACCTGCACCCCGATGCCCCAGGGCCAACCACTATAACCCTATGCTTAGTCTACTCGCACTCACACATAGGTGTTATTTAATCTCCTAGGCATACATCACCTTTCCAATAATGTCCAACAGACAACACATATGCATGACGACGTAATGTACATCATGTATGTTTATCAATGATACATTTATCATAAAGTATACCATAATGACATATATATTCATTTCTCAATATCAACATGTCATGATTTCATCAAGTACTTAGTTCCACATAGGAACTTACAATAACATAGAACTAATTCTCAACATCAACATTTATTTATATATGGTTCATCAATTATCACAAGTCCATATTATGGATCCACATTTCCAAAGTCTTAAGCTTTGATCAATTATGAAAATTTTAGGTTAAATAACCCTTAGAAACCGTGGCCTCCCTAGGTCTTCAAAGTTCCAATTTCTTTCCATTTTATGCATTAGTCACTTGATATCTAATCATTTAAATCTTATTTCACACCAAAATCGATTCTAATCCCTTAAATTCAAGCCAAAACCGTGGTCTCACTTTAGGGCAGAAATCCTTAAATTTTTCATTCCATGCCTTAATCATTTTTATAACCAATCACATAAGTTTTATTTTACACAAATCAATTCTAACCTTAGGAATTCCAAGCCAAAACCATGGCCTCACTTTGGGGTAGCAAACCCTCAAAATTTCCTAAACATTCCAACACCACCAATGCATTCAAAATCATTATTCAATCATCAACTTCAATTAAGAACACATACACATGCAAAATCATCAAACAAAGTAAGCATACAAATATGAATTTCTCCATCAAATAATCACACAAGGTCTCCTCACCACCAATAATGGTTGAAGTGAGTAAATCTCCCTCTTACCTAAAGAAAGAACACGAAAATGGCCTCATATTTGCTTCTTGATGATTTCAGTTTTGGGGTCTCCAAGAACCCTAGAATTTCAAACTCAAAGAATCAACACCAAGCTTGGTAAAAGATGGATCTTTGGTCTCCAATGAAACCATAGAACATGAAAATGAAGAAAATAAAAGAAAAAATGAAAACTTTACCTTAAAGTTTGAAGCTTGGTCTTGGAAGACAATGGAGGAAATGATGGATTTTGAAGAAACTTTCTAAATGGGAAGTGTAGAGGAGGTTGAGGGGAGTGTAGAAATGGTGTTATTGAAGAGAGAAAATGAAAAGAAGTGGTCACTAATAGGGCTGCAAACCGTGGGTGAAGGAGGAGGAGAAGAGAGAAAATGGAGAGAAATGAAAGATGAAATTTGAAGAGAGAGAAAATGTTAGATGAAAAATGATATTTTGGAGTGAAAATGGGTTAAGCGTGAAGGCAAATTTTTGCCTCCCTTGGGCTAGCATTACCGTGGCAATGGGAGAGAGAGGAGGGGGAAAATTGGCTTCCCTAACAAGCTAAAGGTAACTTAGTCATTTGGTGGTCAAAGCTTCTCAAAGAAGCTTTGATTAAAATACAATAGATTTGAATTAAAGTGGATTTGATTAGACATAAAGGGGATTACATTAGGATAATGTGATAGGATTTTTAATACATGGTATTATCCAATGGACAATTGTTATAGTTGACAGAAGTTAGTATTAATTATCCGGCAGATAAAAATTATACAGTGATTTATTATTTTATCAGATAAATTTTTTCCAAAAACGTAAAACCTTGTAAACCATGTCCAGTCTCGGGTTTAGTAAGATCCCCCATTGACATTTTCACAGATCAAGGTTCTCGAGGAATAGTATCTTATTTTCCCGGCTCTGCTCAGTTTGCATGCAAAATGAGAAATAATATTAAAATATTCTGCATTCTCAGAAAAATCCAAAAAAATTCTTAAAAATCTCAAATATTATAAAATGAATATTTATAATAAAAATAAATAAATTTTGGGGTGTTACACCGAGACACTACATGCCCACCAACTTCCGCTTGGTTCATCCCCGAACTATACCGTATTGGGAGAGGTCCCGTCTCTGATACCATCTGTAACGTCTGAGACTGCCTGCAAGATTGATGAGTGTCTCCACAAACCAATACGGGTCTTTTTAGTGTGCTTTGTCTTCACTCACACGCATCCTAGGAAACTTCCCAAGAGGTCACCAATCCCAAAATTGCTCTAAGTCAAGCATGCTTAACCATGGAGTTCTTCTATTCTAGGCTCCCGAAAAGAAGTTGCAACTTGTTGATATGGCTACGTCAAATCAATTCCTTTAAGCCATCCTCAACTATGCATTCCCATACCTGCATAGTCTCTGAATCCCTTTCATTCCAGTGCATATTCAGTTCATTCATGGGACCCTTCGCCTAGAAGCTTGCTAGGAGCAGCTTATTGATGCTTTCTCTCTTAGCACTGGTAACCACTCCCCGCCCTCGTTGGCCCTGGGACACCACATCTACCACACCATTGTCCTATAGTGGATGCAGCTGCATGAGGTTCATTACTAAGCAAATCTTTTGATAGTGCATTTCAATTGCTAGAAGAATTGGCAGCCAATAGCTACCAATGGCCTTCAGTGAGAAATGCTACAAGGAAGGTGATAAGAGTACATGATGTTAATGCAATGAAATATCCTCAAGATCTTGAAGAATGTTCTTCTGTGAATGTGATTGATGGGATGATATCCAAAGTATTTTGTGCAAGTGTCCCATGTGATCTTCTTGAAGTCTTTTGATCTCTACATATGAAACGGAAGATAAGGAAATAAGAGAGCTCATGAACTTATTAGATATTTCACCTAGCTGGAATAGAAATCCCAAGATTGAAAGGAGGAAGACCTTCCTCACATTAACAGATCCATGATAAAATGAAGTCTGCAAAGTCTTGTCGGGACTATAACTAAGGCCCTTCTTGGGAGGGAACCCAAGTGTTTAATCCTTTAGTTTAAGTCTTTAATATGTTAATACGTTGGTTTTGTGGTTTTGTTATATTTTTATTATACATATTGTAATTTAACCCTCTACACAAATTTTATAGGTGCTGGAGACCCCTAGGAAGCAAAAGTGGCAACAAAATAGAGTTTGCTACAGAATTTTACAGATAGACTCCTCACTCCGTGGCACACTGGCCTCTATGCATCTCAGGGCCAAAAAACCAAGAGCAACACGGCGAGGCACACTAGGTATTCACGACGTGGCGTGCCAGTTTAAATAATAATAATAATAATAATAATAATAAAATAAATATTTAAATAAATATTCAAGAGGGAATTTAATGCATGTTGCGGTGCAGGCAACTGCACGTCGTGGCGTGCTGCGGCTATTAGGGTTATATGTCACCGTGTTTCATGTTTCTCTCCTATTTTCTCGCATTTGTCTACCTTTCCTTCGTTTTTCTATCTTGTTTCATGCCTTCCCACCTCTTATTCTCTGCTCTTGTAATTCTTCTCTAGGTATGTTATGTATAACTTAGTTTATGTTGCTATTTGGCTTTTATTTTCATGTTATTTTGCATTTTTGTTTTATTTTGTTTTTGTTTTTGGGTGTTTCTCTGTTTTTGGGTTTGTTACAGTTGATATATGCCAGTAAATGCATATTAATACCTTGTATAGCATGTTTTGGTGTTGCCCTAAGTGTTGTTAGGCAAAAAGCAAAATTACTGGTTGGGCACCGTGGCGTGGCTCATGTCATGTCGCGGCGTACGTTGGGATGTTCATGTATGCCGTAACATGGATCCTTCATGCCGCGATGTAACCTTGAATTTGTATGAGTGCCACAGCATGACAACTTCATGTTGCGGCATAATTTTGAATTTTGCTTGAATGTCACGGCGTGACCTTGAATGTTCATGAATGTCGCGGCACAAATGTGCATGTCGCAGCGTGTGGCCCCAATATGTGCATAATTACTTTGTTTTACATGATTTTCATACTTTTGAATGTTCTTTTGCAATTCTGACATTTATATATTTTGACAGGTTTAGGTACCATACATGCACCTCGTACACAATGCCTCCCAAATGCCAGAGAGGTTCCAACAGCCAGCGCAACAAGGAGCCATCTCCCTCTTCCTGAGTTCGATAAGACGAAGTTTATATCGACTGCAACAGCTCAGCGACACATGAGACTGGTCACCAGACCGGTGATCCTCAAGCGTGGCTTCACCTTCACAAAATCCATCAGGAGATAAAGGGGCTTATTCACCACCATAACTGAGGTGTGTTTGTCAAACACCTAGAGTCTATTGTCGTTCTTCCAATGGTTTGCGAGTTCTACACGAACGCGGCCTTCTTTGAGCTAAGGACTATAGTTAGAGTGTGTGAACGCATGGTCTCCTACTCCACTGTGGTGATTAGAGTAGTCTTACAGTTGCCTGCTCCCCCTGAGATATGTGACTACACGGAGTTCCTCCATTGGGAGCCAAATGAGGGGATTTACCTTAACACACTCACGACTTGGATATGCAACATGGACGTGCAGCTTGTGGTCTGGGCCATCAGTGTACAAACACAGCAGCCACGCAACTTCCCGTGATCCTGCCTGACCTTAGAGATGAAGGTGTGGTACCACTTCATCTCCACCCAGATCCTTCCATCTACAAACTTGTCCGAGGTGACTAGAGATCAAGAAATCCTTATATATGCCATTCTTGAGTGCCGCTCCATAGATGTCGTTCAACTCATCCTTGACTAGATCAAGAGATCAGCTCGGGAGTATAGGAGCCTTTTCTTCCCTTCTCTCATTCATACATTGTGCAACAGGTAGCATGTTCAGTGGGGCCCACATGATGAGCTCACTGATGTGAAATAGCCTCTTAATGATTATATCATTGAGAGGCTAGGAGCAGCTCCAGCTCTAGTGCCAGCACCTGCCAGACAGAGATAGGCTCGTAGAGAGCCCAGAGCAGCCCCTCCTACTGATGCAGACTGACGCACACAGATGGAGACACAAAAGGCATGTTTAGTTGCCATGCAGACCTGCCTGTATCATTACACTATCTAGAGCTTCTGATGGATTGTGGAGCATATAGGGCACCCCATGTGTAACACCCATCATAGGGTATCACATTTATGATACTTAATTATCAAATTACCCCTTTATTATAAAATATAATTTGCAATATAAATACGAGTTATAAAATTTCTTAATATCAATAAGATAAACTTAGCAGAAAATAAATATATTAAAACATCATCACAAATAATTACATCATATACATTAAAGAAGTACTGTCAAAATTATTTATATACAGACCAAGTTCTTAAAAGTATTTGACATTATTTAAAACTAGCATACCTGCCCAAGTATGACTAGATAGCAGAACCCTCAGACTGGTCCTCCTTAGATTCCTTAACAGGTAGGAATCAAACTTGACGCGAAGTCCTACGAACAGGTGTCCTCACAGATGACATTGTACTAATCTCCGTTGGGATGTGATACCTACCACCCCAATACTGCCTAATTGACAATGGAAATTCGACATGTACATAAATAGTTACAGAAAAGAATGGATCTCCATGAAAAATCCCGCTCATGTTCACCGTCAGATGTCCCTGATATATTAGTCCCTCCTCATTGGGACTAAACCTCCAAGCACCAACTCCACCATGGAACTGTAGTCTCACGTATCCAAAGAAACTTGACTGGTCTGTCATCCGATCAAAACTCAGCTTCCTCAGTAGGAACCTGTTCCTCTTCTCCTTCTTGCTCGATACCTTGCTCAACGTCTTTACCAAAATATAAATACAATACCAAATAATATACAAAGAGGTGAAATCACCTATGCCAATACTAACATGGTAGCATGGAGATAACACAAACAGCACACCATACAGGTATATCATACCATAATTACAATCATGCCCTCAACAATATTTATCATTATAACAGATATAATAAACAATAATTACAATCATGCCCTCAATATTATCCAATTATTCATCAATTATATAATAAGTGATAATTACAATTATGCCCTCAACATCATCTAATTATTCAACAGTTCAAATATCACACTGATAAAAATACTCAGATTATGCATGTGCACATAAACTCAATTTCCTACTCCATAGAGCTAAAACTCAGGTCAGAGAGATTGGTCGAAAAGATCTGTCTATACCAATATGCCTCAGACCACGTGCCATAATTCTCATAAGTGTTTGCACATCTAGCATATACACGACAGTCTTTATCAAATCCTGATTAGGAATAGTGTCTCGGTCCGGATCATCAGTGTGTTGCATCGGTCTAACCCACGGTACAGAAGAGCTATCAACTGCCCATTGTAGGCAACCTGCACCCCGATGCCCCCAAGGTCAACGAGTGACTTACACTACGCATATCGCATCCACTCAAAAGGTGTATTCTCTCCTAGGCAATTAGCCTTATCCAGTCCATCGGACCTTTCCAATGCATGTATAATGCACCAAATGCCAATCATAGGCAAAATTCATGATTTTCTCATATCATTTTCTCATACAGTGTCCTTACACTGGTCCAACAGTAATCCTACTATATATTCAATCGCGTAATCATATTATCGCATTTTCACAATCGCGCAACATTTTTGTCGCGTTTTCGAATCGTGTAGTGATTTTCCATCGTTTTCTCAATCGCGTAAAAATATTCCATCATTTTTCAATCGCATAGCGATTTTTCAACGTTTTTGAAACCGCGTAGCTTAAAAATCACATTTTTAAGTTACGTAAAACATTTTTCACCATTTTTCCACCACATAAAATATTTCTCAACCTTCTAAATTTCATTTCAACCTTTCTCAAATTCATACCACTTCTTGCTTTGCTTTTCCATATTTTCTGACTTTAAAATTTCCTAACGTGCTCAAAAACCCAATGAGTGAGCTATACGTTAGTAAATTTTAAATCACCAACGTATTCTTTATAATTCTAAATCAATTCTAAAAATTAATCCTCTTCAAAATAAGTTGAGGTTCAAACACTTTCAACCTCTCTTTTCCTTTCATAACCGAAATCTCTATTTTTTTCAAGTGACAAAACACTTTGTTTCCATTTCGAAAATCCTTGTTCTCATTCTCTTTAAAATTAATTTCTTTCAATTTCTAAATCATAATTTCATACAAAACTTCCTCATTTGAAGCCTCCAAAATCGTGAACACTTGGTCTTTGAAACCAACCCATCTTTTCTTTTTCCTTTCCTTTCTATTCATGAAAATTTTAGTTTGGAAACACCTATTTTGAGGTGTTGAGGCTGTGAGCCTCTTGGTCTTTGGAACCAAAATTTCTTTTCCTTTCTATCATCATTTATATCATACATATTATATTCATATCATATATATCACAAGCATGCCATAAACAAAGTAATAAATCATGTAAATCATACAAAGCATAAACAAATAAATCAAAACACATAAACACCCACAAATAAATTACACAACCATGGATATGAATCCTCACATGGATTCACCATCCATCAAATACAAATTCATCTCTCACCACCATACTTGGTTAGTGAGATAGATCTCCCTCTTACCTCTTGAAGAAACCTCTAAAGCTCCTTCCTTTGCTCCTTTTTCAAGTCCTTCACCACCAAGGACTTCTTAAACATAAAGCAAACATAAGTTTATTAGTATCTAAAGCTTGAATAAGAAAGACCATGGATCAAATCATGGCCTAGAACATGAAAATGAGATAAGAAGTGAAGTTTCCATAACTTCACCTTAAAAACCCTAGAACTTGCTCTTGAAGAAAGTCCTTGAAGATGAATGATCTAGGACTTGGACTAAACTACAAAGTATCTTGGATTGAGGTATAGATTCAAGAAGTAAGTTGTTTGAAATTTTTGAAGAGTGATAGTAGGACTTAGTGGTCTTGGCCGCGAGCTAGAGAAGAAGAAATGGAGAGAAAATATTTTGTAAGCTTAGCTTTTGGAAAATGATAAAGATGAGTGATAATGTGTCTTGAAATTTTTGCTATGGCATTTAAGCCTCCCAAAACTGAAGCCCCTCCCCCCTTGTACACTCAATGAATGACTAAATTCATTAGCCACCATTTTGGAGTTCAAGAGCCATTGATTAGATCAATGGTTAATATTTGTGTAGCTTCTAAGTTATAGCTCCTAAATGATAAGACTAAATCTAAGCCATTGGATCTTTCCTCCTTGAAATCCTAGCCATTAGATGCATCTCCAAAATGAAGGGTCAAGATTTACTCTTTATACTTTCCATCAAATGGTCACAAATGGTCCTTATCACTTTGTGAGACCAATCTCCACCATTGGTTAAATCAATGGTGGATATCCAAAGCCTTCCTCATCAAGCTTGTTTCCTATTGGTCCTTCATAAAGTCATCATAACCACTAAATTTGACTAACTAGTATAATATTTCTCTAGCTGCTATTACTCTACGGATAATGTTTACTGTATTTTTATTACCCGAAAAATAATACAGTGTAAAACACGGTAAAAAAAATTTTGAAAATTGTTTCTGGTTTTGGGTTTAGTAAGATCCCTTGTTCCCGTCTCAACAGTACAAAATTTTCTTGCTATAGAAAAATTTTCATTTTTTCGGACCTGCCACGGGCCCGCATACAGCCCGAGAATAATATTAAAATAATCAAGAAAATATAAAATCTCACAAAAATCCACAAAAATCATAAATATTATGAAATTCATGGAAATCAAATCAGATTTGAAAAGTTAATTAAGAATCAACAAATATAAATAAAATACGTAAGATTTTCCCCAGCCCAAAAATTATTATTTTCATGACATAGAGTAAATCACACAAAATGATCAAATGCATTCACGAAATACTCAAATTAATTTTACAATATATAGAAATCACTAAATAGTATAATTCTATTATTACTGTCAAATAGCTAAAAAATTTGGGGTGTTACACCATGGGCGACTTTCAAGTGCTAGAGTTCCCACTAAAGGCAGTAGCTGACCCTCCCCCATGGCAACAAGATCCTTAGGCTGCAGATGATGCAGATGGAGAAGGAGCAACTGATGATGATGCTGAGGATGATGACTAGCTCTGCTACCTACAGGGCACTTTCATTCATGTTATATATTGACATTTTGTTGTACTGTGGGGACACTATTTTCCTTAGTTTTGGGGGGGTGATAATTGTATAACATGTTTAGTGTTTTGGGATATTATGATATAAATGTATAACCTATTATGATGTTTAAAAATGTAACACCCACCGTAGGGTGCCACATTTATGTTACTTTGTTACCAAATTACCCCAAGTTATAAAATATGATGTTATAATAAAATACGAGTTGTAAATTTTTTTTTTTTGATGACAATAAAATTAACTTAGCGGAAAATAAAACTATTATACATCATCACACATAATGTACATCATTATACATAACAGTCATCACACGTAATTTACATCATTATACATATTACACAAGTGCTGTCAGGTTTATTTATTACAGACCATTTCTTGAAACAACAAACACACTTAAATAATTACAGACATTATTTATATCAGAGTTCAAACATGCCCAAGTTTAACTAAGCAGAAGACCCCTCAGACGGGTCCTCCTTGGGTTCCTCAGCAGGTAGGAATCTGTTATGACGAGTAGCCCTACGAACAAGTGTCTGGGCTGACGACACTATGCTAATTTCCATTGGGACATAATTTCTAGTGTCCCAATGTCGCCTGATATGCAACGGAAATTCAACATGAACAAAGATAGTCACACAGAAAAATGGATCCCCACGATACAGCCTACTAATACTAACAGTCAGGTACCCCTCGTAAATAAGTCCTTGCTCATCGGAACTTGTCCTCCATTCTCCAGCTCCTCCGTGAAATTATAAACGTACATATCCAAAGAAACTGACTCTTGACGTCATACTGTTAGAACTCTGCGGTTCCTGATGTGAGAAGTAATTCCTCTTCTCCTTCTAGTACCGTATCTTTCTCAACGTCTTCACCCAATATAAATACAATATACAGATATACATACAAAGAGGTGAGATCACCTACGCCAATACCAGCATAATAGCACAGAGATAATACAAACAACATGTTATACCAAAAATATCATATCATGATCACAATTATGCCATCATCATAGTGTAAGAATAATAATTACCATCATGCCACTATCACTGTTTAAATCACAAAATAATTACACAAACACCATCACATAGATATAGATGCTCAGTTTCATGCATGCGCACGTAGACTCAATGACCTACTCCATGGAGCTAATACTCAAGTCGGAGAAATTGATCGAAAAGATCTGTCGGTACCACGTGCCTCAGACCAAGTGCTATAATTATATCTTGCACATCTGAAGCACATACACGATGAGTCTTTATCAGATCTCGATTAAGAATAAGTGTCTCGGTCCGGATCATCGGTGTGTTGCATCGGTCTAACCCACGGTGCAGAAGAGCTACCAACTGCCCATTGCGAGCAACCCGCACCCCGATGCCCCCCAAGGTCAACAAGTGACCTACACTACGCGTATCGCACCCACTCAAGAGGTGTACGTTTCTCCTAGGCAATTAGCCATATACAGTCCATCGGACCATTTTCAATGCATGTGTAATGCACCAATTACCAACCAAAGGTAAATCACATAATTTCTCATATGAGGTTCAAATACTGTTTTACGTTCATGTATTAATGCCAATTTCAGGCAAACTTCTAAATTTCTTGTACAATATTCATATACTGATTTTAACTGTAAAGTTTACTGTATAATTAACAGAAAAAATACATTACCATGTTTTTCTCATTCGTAAAATATTTTTGTCACATTTTCACGGTCACGTAATATTTTATTACGTAATCAATGATTTGTAATATTTCTGTTACGTTTAAAAATTCACGTAACAATTTTCTACTGTATTAAAACGCGTAAAATATTCTTTCATTTTTAAATCGCCTAGCGATATTTTTCTACAACATTTCAATCGTGTAAAATATTTAAACGCTTTAAAAATCGCGTAGAAACATTTTAAAGTTTTTCAAATCGCGTAACTTAAAAATTATGTTTTTGAGTTACGTAAATCGTTTTTCACCGTTTTTACCCTTCGTAAAATATTTCTTAACTTTAAAAATATTATTTTGGACTTTTCTTACAATAATATAATTTCTTACTTTATTCCCTTCTTATTCTTAGTCAAAAATCTTTTTCGTAATATATTTTCTCAAAAATCACTTTTTATTGATTTAATCTTACAAAATCACATTTAGTTGATTTAATTACTATTTCTAACTTTAAATTTCCTAATGTTTTCCAAAACCCAATAAATGAATACTACGTTAGTAAATTTAAGTTATGAACGTTTTCTTTTATATTTCTAAATCACTTCTAAAATTAATTCTCTTTAAAATAATTTGAAATTCAACACTTTCAATTTCTTTTTCCTTTTATTTATAAAAATTCCACTTCACTAAATATATTACACTTTAATTCCTTTTTCCAAAAATCCTTATTTGAAAATTCTTGTATTTTATAACATCAAATATTTTTCTAAATTGTCAAAACCTTATATATGGCCTTTGAAACTACCAAATATTTTTCTTGTAAATCATCCAAGATCCATTCTTATTTTCTACACAAAATAAATTAATAAAAATATAACTCAAAAAAACGTGTGCCTTATTTTTGTAAAACAAACCCTTTTATTTAATTTCCTTACTTCTCAAATCATTCAATATTGTCATTCATGAAAATATAATTTTGTCAACACTAATTTGGTTGATGTCTTGGCTGAAATTTATTTTAGTTCAAGGACTAAAAATTCATTCTATAATTCTTGAAAAATTTCAAATTAAACCTTAGTCTTGGAAGTTCAAAACCGTGACCTCCTCTATGGCCTTTGGAGCCAAAATTTTGCTTATTTCAACATACATCCATCATAATATATTCAACATATATCATCATGCATATTTTAAGCATACCATATAAACAAATAAAAATATAAAAATCATACTAAGCATGCATACACAAGTAAATCATGCAAAGCATATCAAGCATAAGCAAAAATAATCAAAGCACATAACACACATAAATTATTACATGACCATGGATAGGAATCCTCACATGGATTCACCATCCATCAAATATAAAACCATCTCTCACCACCATGCTTGGTTGGTGAGATGAATCTCCCTCTTACCTCTTGAAAAACCACCAAAAAGCTTGTTGATTTGTATTTTGAACAATATCTCCACCAACACAAGTTCTTAAACATGAAACAAATACAAGAAAATTAGTATATTAAGCTTGAATAAGAAGAACCATGGATCAAACATGGTTTAGAACATGAAAAGAAAAGAATAAATGAAGTTTTCTTACACTTCACCAACAAAAATCTAGAACTTGATCTTAGTGAAAGTCCTTCAAGATGGAAGATTTAGAGAAAGTCTTCAACATGAAAGTTGTTTAGAATGAGGTAAAGATTCAAGAAACTAGGTTGTATGAAATTAAAGAGTGATGGAGGAGAAGATTGGAGTGCTTGGCCGAATGGTCATATTTTGGGAGAGAAATGGAGTTTTCTTGGTTTGGTTTCTTTGAAGTTTAAGTGATAAAGTGAAGAAGTGATAAATGAAGTGTAGAATGGTCTTCCAAGATGGCATTGCCGTAGCATGCCTTGGAGAAAAATACAAAGTGAAATTTGAAAAACATAAGCATTAATGATCAATAGTAGTTTGTCTTAACACTTGGCTATTTTCTTTATCCTTTTCCATCCTTTTTCTTTGGCCTAAAAACCTATTCTAAAATGGTCTCCCTTCTTCCTTGCTCCTTCAACCGTCCCCCCCTCATCATGCACTCCAAAATGTGACAATTTGATAGCCATTTTTGTTTTTAGTCATTTTAGGTATTAATTAAAAGCATTATAGGTAGAAGACTTATTATGGGCCATTGGATCTTTTCTCTTTAAACCCTATCCCTTAGATGTGTCTCCAAAAATGAAGGGTCAAGATTACACCTTCAAACTTTACATCCAAGTGTCCAAAATGGTTGTAATCATTTTTGATGACCAATTTTCCACCATTGATCTATATCCAAATCCAATGGTCATTAATGATCCATCTCCACCATTGATTAATTTTACATCCAAGGGTTGATAATGGTCATAGCCATTTATAAAATTAAATCCCTACCCTTGATTTAATTTCCATCCAACGGTTATAATTGATCCTATTTACTTTTAAGATCAAATCTCCACCGTTAATTAAATCAAGATTAATTCTCCAACAATAATTAAATTGATAGTGGATATTCAAACCACTAATGTTATCTTAACAGTATAGAATTTTATTTTTATCTTCTGTTCTAACCTCACAAAATATATATATATATATATATATATATATATATATGTATATATAATTATTGTATTTTTAATTAAATACAAGACAAAATACAATAAAGGAAATTTTCTAAAGCGTTTTAGGATTCGGGTTTAGTAAGATCCTGTCTCCGTCTAAACAAGATAATTTTTTCTATTCGTAGAAAATTTTTTCATTTTACGGGACCCACTGGGCCCATGTATGGCCACACTGGGCCCACATACACCTCGTGGGGCCCATAACACATAGAAAATTCTAAAATCACACATAAAATCACAAAAATTAGAAAACGCACAAATATCAAATCAAATTACGTAAATTAATTAAGACTAAATAGTAAAAATTAATTTAAGTATATTTTTCCTACCGAAAATTATTATTTTCTTGACACTTGAGCAAATTACTCAAAATGATCAAATATACGATGAGAATATTCAAAATAACTTTACAAGATACGTAGAAATCACTAAACAGTAGAATTCCGTTAACTGTCAAAATTACTGTTTAATAAATAGAAAGTTTGGGGTGTTACAACTCTCTCTCTACAAAAGTTTCATCCTCGAAACTTGATGAACTTGATTTCACATCCTCGAATAAATAGGGATACTGTTCTTTTATCTTTTCTTCTAGTTCCCATGTAGCTTCTCCGCTTACATCATCCCAAATAATTTTAACCAATAAAATTTCCTTACCTCGAAGTTGCTTTGTCTTTCGATCCTCAATCTTTACTGGAAAAGTTTCATAGGTTAAATTTTCCTTCAGCTGTACTGTGTCTGGCTTGATAACATGAGTAGGATCAGAAATATATTTTCGTAATTGTGATATGTGAAATACATTGTGAAGATTTGACAGAAAAGGTGGTAATGCAATCTAATATGCCACCAGACCTACTCGATGTAAAATTTGATACGACCCAATAAATTTTGGAGTGAGCTTCTTAGATTTAAGCACTCGCCCAACACCCGTCATAGGCGTCACTCGCAAAAATACATGTTCACCTTCTTCAAACTCAAGAGATTTTCTCCTTTTATCAGCATAACTCTTTTGCCGAGTTTGGACCACTCTCATTTTATCTTGAATCATCTTCACTTTCTCAGTTGTCTGTTGGACAATTTCTGGTCCTAACACAGCACTCTCACCGTCTTGATACCAACATAACGGTGTTCTGCATCGCCTCCCATATAATGCTTCATAGGGTGCCATCCCTAGACTCAAATGGAAACTGTTGTTATATGTGAATTCTATCAATGGTAAGAATTCATCCCAACCTCCATTTTGCTCCAACACACATGCTCTCAATAAATCTTCTAGAGACTGAATTGTTCTTTCTGACTGACCATCTGTTTGTGGATGGTAAGCAGAACTGAGACGTAGTTTGGTTCCCATCGAGTCTTGTAAACTACTCCAAAATCTCGAAGTAAATCTTGGATCTCGGTCTGAAATAATACTGGATGGTACACCATGCAGTCTGACAATCTCACTGATGTACACTTGGGCCAACTTTTCCATTGAGTATTTAATATTAATCGGTAAAAAGTGCGCCGACTTTGTAAGCCGATCAACAATTACCCATATGGCATCATGACCCTTCCGAGTCTTTGGTAATCCCATCACAAAATCCATTGCTATGTCATCCCATTTCCATTCAGGAATAGGCAAAGGTTGCAACATTCTCGAAGGTCTTTGGTGTTCAACCTTAGCCTTCTGACAAACCAAACTGGATGATACATACTCTGCAACATCTTTCTTCATTCCTTACCACCAATATAATTGTTTTAAATCCTGGTACATCTTTGTGGCTCCTGGATGCATACTCAGTTTACTCCTGTGAGCTTCATCCAAAACCAATCTTCTTAGATTTGGATCATTAGGCACACAAACTCTGCCTTGAAACTTCAAAATTCCTTTAGCACCTTCGCTAAATTCCAACACTGCTCCTTGGCTCTTTGCTTCTTTTGCTTCTTGCAAATATTGGTCACTGTTTTGTCCTTCACGAATTCTGTAACACCCTTGTGGGGATGTCACATATATAAAAAGAAATAAATAAAATCTACCCAAGTTGTAAAACATTTATTACGTATTAATATGGGTTGTAAAATAATTCCTGTTAAACAGAATATTATTAAATAATGCGGAAACATAAAGTAAACAGAACAACATCACTCATAATATACATATGGTCCAAGTTATAAGTTATACAAATAATTTACAACTACAACTACAAATACTTAAACAGAAATAGTAAAGAAAAACAGTAAAGAGTTAATATATACATACGCAGACGCGCCCAAAAATACATCATAAATATTTAATCCTCTGATGGATCACTCTCAGGAAACTCATCAGAAGATAAATATCCAGGATGCCTCGACACTCGGCGGACATGAGACCGCGCAGTCGATACGAGTGTCATCTCACTAGGCTCAGTGGATACACCACCCCAATGACGCCTAATGGATAAAGGTAACTCTAGGTGTAGAAACACAGTAGTCGTCATCACTGGCTCGTCATCAAACCTATGACGTAGGGACACAGTCAGCCGTCCCGCATACGTCACGGAGTCTCTGTCTCCTTGCATATGCCAAGCTAACGATCCACCGTGAAACTCAAGTGTCACAAACCCGAAAAATCCTGGCACCGCCATACCCAACCCAATCAATCCAATGGATATGGATGATCAGATGGTTCTTGATCGTCGAATTGATCTTCGGCTTGCTGCTTTTCGTCTTCTTTAGGATACAAAATCTCAAGAGGCTGGTCCTCTTCCTCAAACTCTTTACCGCGTAAAATAAATATACAGAAAACACATACAATAAAGAGGTAAGACAATCTAAAATCATCACAAACATGGCAAATAAGAAAACGACAAACAACAGATATACAATTCATGCAATATGAAAAGCTATAACATTAATTTAATGACAGTATAGTGTAAAAATCTAATTATCATAACAACACATGATTTCACAAATAAATCAATAACACATACAATATAACATCACAGATAAAATAAATTCAGAAATAGACAATTTCTCAGAATCAATAACCAAATAAATAAATAAACAGATAAAATAAATAATGTTCAAGATATAATTAAATGCAACATGACACGATCCTACTCCATGGAGCTAAACACAAACAGATATCAGAGAGAGAATGACTCACAAAATCTATTAGTACCACGGCTGCCCAACCAAACTATTGCGCTGTCACACTTTGCATCTATAGCCCCAAGTCATATGGAATCCATCATCCAAAGCAGGGTGTAGTTCACGGTCTCACATTGTGGCACTACAGGCAATGTACTATTAGACTTTACGAAATCTCGATTAAAAATAGTGCGTGTTGAGTCCATTAGTGTGCTATCGGTTACCACGGCCCAGCGGAGCGACCGACTGTCCATATATGGAATCCCGTACACTAACGTCTCCAAGTTCATAAAGACAATGAACCACACTACATTTATCGCATCGACGACACGATGTGATTCACCTCGTCAATCAATCCACCAAAAACTAGCATAACCAAGATATCCTCAAAGATAAAAAGATATAGTAAGTCCCACTGGACAAATACTGTTCCAAAGCCTGTACGGGTTCACCTCATAGCTCGACAGCAGAAAAAAGAAAAATAATAAAAAAGTACCTTTTTGGTCAATCGCGTAGAAATTTTATCGCGTTTTCACAATCTCATCGTTTTTACAAACGTTTTTAAATCGCGTAAATTTATTTTTCTGTTTTCAAAATCGCGTAGAGTTTTTAATACATTTTCTCAATCACGTAAGATTTTTAAATCATTTTCTTGTCCAAACTCCTTAAAAATTACTGTTTAAATAAACAGAAATAATAAATAATACGTTTAAACTACGTAAAATAATTTTCATACTGTATACTATCTTTTGGACATCTTTTCTATCTTAATTGCCCGTTTTTACTAAAAATTGACAATATTTTGCTTAGAAAATTATATTAATGGTTTCCTAATTTTTTTCGTAAAAATTCTGTTTATTTAATTTTTTAAACCATATAATTAATTCTTTTGAAAACTACTAACATGCTTCAAAATTACAGCATGAGCCATATGTTAGAAATTCTCAAAAGTTACTTGTATTTCCTTTCTAACAATAAAATCAATAGTTTTAATTCAAGATACTTAATTCTAATCAATTAATTTCTTTAAAACTCCTCTTAAAAAAATTCCTTTTTAATAAATATTGCATTATTTTGATTGAAAAAGGTTTGGAATTGATCTTAGAAATCATATATAAGTGGTTTGGCATGTTGGCCTAAACATAAAATTATGTCATTTGATTTCTAAATTCATTTTCCTTAATCTAAACAATGTGATACCTTGTTAATGTTCCTAGGTTAATTAAATCTCATTTTAGGAAAATTAAAAGAATATTTTGGTTCTCCATTTTGGTCATGGCCGTAAGCCTCAAGGTTTGTGTTCTTTGGAACACTCATACAATCCTTGTCATATTATTCACATCCTATAAATTATCATACATTTCTAACACATGCAATATATTTCTAACACATATAACCTAAATCAAAGCTTGTAGACATGCAATCAAAGCTTATAGACATGCAAATTATTACAAACATCAAATAGGAAAGCTATTAACAAACACACAAACACATAAACAAGCTACTAACAATCACATAAATGAATCCTTATGGATTCTACAATCACAAAAATCACACCCCATCTTCTTACCACCATCCATAGATGATAAGATTAGTCTTCCTCTCACCTTAAATGAAGACTAAAACTCTTTCACACCTTTCCTTATGTTTCAGTTTTCTCCTTCAAAATCACCTAACAAGCTTAAACAAAACTACAAGTTACTAACCATAGAAAGAGAGCTTAAACCATGGAGAAATCATGGCTTAGAACTTTGAAAAAGAGTTTAGAAAAGAAAAACTAGGAATTTCACCTTCTTGGTTAAATCTTCCAAGTAGGTTTTCAAGCTTCAAATGAAGGATTTTGCAAGAACTCCCAACTAGAGATGTTCTTAGAATTGTGTTTAGGTTTAGAAAACTTGGTTGGATGAAATTTAGGGTGATTGGATAGTATGGATATGTGTTTGGCCGAATGGAGCTTCAAGAAAACATCAATGGTGTTTAGGGTTTTTGGAAGAGAGAGAAGAGAGAAAATACTTGAAGACAAAGTGATTTTTGGTCTTCCAAGTGTGGCTTGGCCGTAGCCTTCAATGCCATGCAAGGTGTCATGGATTTGGCTTCATCCAAGCCTTAGAATGCATCAAAGGTCAAGATCAAAACTTGGTTAGCAAGCTTGGCTCCCATTGGTTCATCCTTGCCTTGTCATTAGCCTTAGTCACCATGCTTAGTCACTAACTAACCTAGTCATCTAGCTTAGTCACTTGTTCTAGAGAATTCCTTCACTAATGATGCTTAATTAAGCTACTAAGTTAACTGTATTAGCTAAACGTGAGTCCCGCAAAACATTTTTGGGTCCACTGTCATCTAATTATACTGACTAATAAAATAATATACAGAATTATTTTATTAGACAGTTAAATCCTAAAAATTAAAAGATTAATTATCGTCTCATTCAGAATTGGGTTTAGTAAGATCCCCCAGTCTGAATAATTAAAACAAGATTTCCCCGGCCCAAAAAAATATTATTTTCCTGTCCCAGAGCAAATCGCACAAAAAGTCCAAATAAAATCACAGACAGTAATATTAAGCACTGTAACATATAGAAAAATTAAAAACAGTACAATCGGGAGATAACGGTCATTTTTCTATTTTTCCCCACGATGAAGCAAATCATCCAAAACGTTCAAATAAAATTACAGACAGTATTAATTGTCTGTATATCACCCAGAAAAATTAAAACAATAGCTTGAGAAAATTTTTATTTTACCGTCTCAAAGCAAAATACGTAAAACGATCAAATAAAATTTTAGCCTGTAAAACATATTTGTATTTCATACAGAAAAACAAGAAACAGTAAAATAGGGACATAACAGTCATTTACACAAAAGCTCAAAAAACAGCAAACAGAACATTCGAGACATTTTCTAAAAATTAGGGTGTTACAAATTCTATCCATCAAATCATTTGAAATGGTGATCATGTTTAAACGCATCTTACCTGGCGTCAATTTCATAGATAATCGCATATCCCGAAATTCTTCTATCAACTCCTTCTCTCTGATCATCATAACAGAAGCACTAAGTATTTTTCTACTCAATGCGTCTGCTACAACATTCGCCTTTCCAGGATGATACTGCAATTGAAAGTCATAATCCTTCAGAAACTCTAACCAACGCCTTTGTCTCATGTTCAACTCTTTTTGGTCAAACAGATATTTTAAACTTTTATGATCACTAAAAACAGTGAACGTAGCTCCATAGAGAAAATGCCTCCAAATTTTCAAAGCAAAAACCACAGCTGCCAACTCCAAGTCATGAGTCGGATAATTCCTCTCATGATTTTTCAACTGTCTTGAAGCATAAGCCACCACCTTACGATTTTGCATAAGTACACAACCTAATCCTTGATACGAAGCATCACAATATACTTCGAAAGGTTCATTTGGATTAGGTAGAATCAATACCGGTGAAGTAGTCAATCGTCTTTTCAACTCTTGAAAACTTTCTTCGCATGCATCAGTCCACACGAACGGTTGATTCTTTCGTGTAAGTTGGGTAAGAGATCCTACAATCTTTGAAAACCCCTCAATGAACCGTCTATAATAACTAGCTAATCCGATAAAACTACGAATTTCTGTTACAGTCTTTGGTCTTTCCCAATCCAAAACTATCTCCACCTTGGAAGCATCAACCTCAATTCCATCCTTCGATATTACGTGTCCCAAAAATTGAACTTCGCTCAACCAAAATTCACATTTGGATAACTTGGCATATAACTTATTCTCCTTTAGAATCTGAAGAACCACTCTGAGATGTTCAGCATGTTCCTCCTGATTTCGAGAATAGACCAAAATGTCATCAATAAAGACGACAACAAACTTATCCAAGTATGAACGAAAAATTCTATTCATGAAGTCCATGAATATGGCTGGTGCATTTGTTACACCGAATGGCATCACAAGATACTCGTAATGCCCATAGCGCGTCTGGAATGTAGTCTTGGGAATATCCTCCACTTTCACACGTATCTGGTGATATCCAGAACGCAGATCAATCTTAAAAAATATTGTGGCTCCTTGCAATTGATCCATCAGATCATCTATACTTGGAAGTGGAT
Organism: Ormosia emarginata; assembly: GCA_029884605.1. Classification (NCBI taxonomy): domain Eukaryota; kingdom Viridiplantae; phylum Streptophyta; class Magnoliopsida; order Fabales; family Fabaceae; genus Ormosia; species Ormosia emarginata. Next base: position 1,194,794 of record JAQQTP010000074.1, read on the forward strand.
ATTTGTTCTTAATTGTAACCTTGTTCAATTGTCGATAGTCTACACATAGATGAGAAGTCCCGTCCTTTTTCTTTACCAACAATACTGGAGCTCCCTATGGTGACACACTAGGTCTCACAAATTGCTTCTCCAATAAATCCTCCAGTTGTTTCTTCAATTCGGCTAATTCTACCGGCGACATCCGATAGGGTGCTATAGATATCAGTCCAGCTCCTGGTACAAGATCAATGGCAAACTCGATTTCCCTTACTGGTGGTAGTCCTGGTATATCTTTAGGAAACACTTCAAGAAATTCATTGACCACATAAATATCCTTCAAAACATCTTCACATTGCACCTCCAAAGAAAATAATAATAAATACCCACGATCTCCTTCTTTCAGACAAGCTTCCACTTGAGTAGCCGTTAGGAATCTAGAATCCTTAGCCTCAGGAAATACTAATGTCTTATTCGAACAATCAATAATGATATGGTTAGAAGACAACCAATCCATTCCCAAGATTACATTAATCTTGGAAAGAGGCAAACAGATCAAATCCACATAAAAGATTTTATCCCTAATGCAGACAGGACAATTCAGGCATACTGTTGAGGTAACTATTGGCTTATCAGTAGGAGTAACAACACTCAAATCATACGGCAAAGTAGTCACAGTCAATCCCAAACACTTAACACAATCACATGCAATGAAAGAATGTGTTGCTTCTGAATCATAAAGTATGGTTAATGCATTACCTTCAATAGCACCCTCCTCCATTATCAAGTCCTCAGATTTAGCGGCTTCCTCTCTGTTCATTGTATAAACATGACCACCCACCTGTGGTCTGGCAGTACGGACGTTTCCCACAGAGGTTTCCTTCTTTATCTGATCACAGTCTTTGGAGAAATGTCCAAGCTTGCCACACTTAAAACAAACAACTTCCTTATGTTGACAATCCTTCGTGAGATGATCTTTCCCACATTTGAAACATCGAATAGGAGTCCCAGCTTGACTTGATTTATTATTGCTAGAACTTCCTCCCACAAATTGCTTCTTGATCTGACCTCCTGCCGGTTTCACATACGGCTTTTGCTGAGAGCGATTTGCTTGATTATTCTTCCCTTTTTGGAACCTTGCAGGTCCAAAATTCTTATTTCTTGCCGCTCGCTGATGATCGATCTCTTCAACTTTACGACATTTTTCAATCAAAGTTGGAAATTGATTCATCTCCAACATCAATACAGCTCTCTTAATATCCAGCTTTAATCCTTCCTCAAATTTCTTGCATTTCCAGCCCTCATCTGGGTTCATTTGTAAATATCTTGAAAACTGAGACAAACTTTCAAATTTTGCCGCATATTCATTGATGGACATCAATTCTTGTCGTAAACTCAAAAACTCCATTTCCTTCATATGCCTCACACTTGCTGGAAAATATTTCTCCAAAAATCTTTGTTTAAAAAGTTGCCATGTCACCATCCTTCCTTCAGCTTCCAACAGCTTTCTAGCTCCTGCCCACCAACGTTCACCATCTCCTACCAGCACAAACGCTGCCAATGTAAGCTTCCGTTCATCAGCACAACCCATAGCATCAAATATCTTTTCAAGTTCTCAGATCCAAAGTTCAGCTTTCTCCGGATCAAACTCTCCATGAAACTTCGGTGGATTATTCCTTCGAAACTCCGATAAACTGTGCACATTTTCATTAGCCCGTTGATTTTGTTGTGCAACCACTTCCGCCATTCTTTGCATAGTGCATACATTTGACCATGTTCACATTATCATTCCCATTCAGTTCCATATCAGTGCTAGTATTTCCACGTCCACGTCCTCGTCCAGTCATTACTTTCTCTATTTAAACTGAGCAATACAAAGAAAGCAAAGTCAATCTTCAAACAATATTGTTTCTTTTCGAAAACAATAACAAAGAATCACACAACACAAACAAGACAGACCTAACCACAACCCCAAAAGACTCTAACTTGGGCTCTGATATCAACTAGTGTAACACCCACCGTAGGGTGCCACATTTATGTTACTTTGTTACCAAATTACCCCAAGTTATAAAATATGATGTTATAATAAAATACGAGTTGTAATTTTTTTTTGATGACAATAAAATAAACTTAGCGAAAAATAAAACTATTATATATCATCACACATAATGTACATCATTATACATAACAATCATCACACGTAATTTACATCATTATACATATTACGCAAGTGCTATCAGGTTTATTTATTACAAACCATTTCTTGAAACAACAAACACACTTAAATAATTACAGACATTATTTATATCAGAGTTCAAACATGCCCAAGTTTAACTAAGCAGAAGACCCCTCAGACGGGTCCTCCTCGGGTTCCTCAGCAGGTATGAATCCGTTATGACGAGTAACCCTACGAACAGGTGTTCGGGCTGACGACACTATGCTAATTTCCGTTAGGACATAATTTCTAGTGTCCCAATGTCGCCTGATATGCAACGGAAATTCAACATGAACAAAGATAGTCACACAGAAAAATGGATCCCCATGATACAGCCTACTAATACTAAATCGGTACCCCTCGTAAATAAGTCCTCGCTCATCGGGACTTGTCCTCCATTCTCCAGCTCCTCCGTGAAATTGTAAACGTACATATCCAAAGAAACTGGCTCTTGACGTCATACTTGTCGAACTCTGCGGTTCCTGATGTGAGAAGTAATTCCTCTTCTCCTTCTAGTACCGTATCTTTCTCAACGTCTTCACCCAATATAAATACAATATACGAGATATACATACAAAGATGTGAGATCACTCCTACGCCAATACCAAGATAATAGCACAGAGATAATACAAACAACATGTTATACCAAAAATATCATATCATGATCACAATTATGCCATCATCATAGTGTAAGAATAATAATTACCATCATGCCACTATCACTGTTTAAATCACAAAATAATTACACAAACACCATCACATAGATATAGATGCTCAGTTTCATGCATGCGCACATAGACTCAATGACCTACTCCATGGAGCTAATACTCAAGTCGGAGAAATTGATCGAAAAGATCTGTTGGTACCACATGCCTCAGACCAAGTGCTATAATTATATCTTGCACATCTAGCACATACACGACAGTCTTTATCAGATCTCGATTAAGAATATTGTCTCGGTCCGGATCATCGGTGTGTTGCATCGGTCTAACCCACGGTGCAGAAGAGCTACCAACTGCCCATTGCGAGCAACCCGCACCCCGATGCCCCCAAGGTCAACAAGTGACCTACACTACGCGTATCGCACCCACTTAAGAGGTGTACGTTTCTCCTAAGCAATTAGCCATATACAGTCCATCGGACCATTTTCAATGCATGTGTAATGCACCAATTACCAACCAAAGGTAAATCACATAATTTCTCATACGAGGTTCAAATCTTTAAAAATTTGTTTTACGTTCATGTGTTAATGCCAATTTCAGGCAAACTTCTAAATTTCTTGTACAATATTCATATACTGATTTTAACTGTAAAGTTTACTGTATAATTAACAGAAAAAATACATTACCATGTTTTTCTCATTCGTAAAATATTTTTGTCACATTTTCACGGTCACGTAATATTTTATTACGTAATCAATGATTTGTAATATTTTTACATTACGTTTAAAAATTCACGTAACAATTCACGTAACAATTTTCTACTGTATTAAAATGCGTAAAATATTCATTCATTTTTAAATCGCCTAATTTGTCATTCAATTTTCTCAAATCATTCAATATTGTCATTCATGAAAATATAATTTTGTGAACACTAATTTGGTTGATGTCTTGGCTGAAATTTATTTTAGTTCAAGGACTAAAAATTCATTCTATAATTCTTGAAAAATTTCAAATTAAACCTTAGTCTTGGAAGTTCAAAACCGTGACTTCCTCTATGGCCTTTGGAGCCAAAATTTTGCTTATTTCAACATACATCCATCATAATATATTCAACATATATCATCATGCATATTTTAAGCATACCATATAAACAAATAAAAATATAAAAATCATACTAAGCATGCATACACAAGTAAATCATGCAAAGCATATCAAGCATAAGCAAAAATAATCAAAGCACATAACACACATAAATTATTACATGACCATGGATAGGAATCCTCACATGGATTCACCATCCATCAAATATAAAACCATCTCTCACCACCATGCTTGGTTGGTGAGATGAATCTCCCTCTTACCTCTTGAAGAACCACCAAAAAGCTTGTTGATTTGTATTTTGAACAAGATCTCCACCAACACAAGTTCTTAAACATAAAACAAACAAGAAAATTAGTATATTAAGCTTGAATAAGAAGAACCATGGATCAAACATGGTTTAGAACATGAAAAGAAAAGAATAAATGAAGTTTTCTTACACTTCACCAACAAAACTCTAGAACTTGATCTTAGTGAAAGTCCTTCAAGATGGAAGATTTAGAGAAAGTCTTCAACATGAAAGTTGTTTAGAATGAGGTAAAGATTCAAGAAACTAGGTTGTATGAAATTAAAGAGTGATGGAGGAGAAGATTGGAGTGCTTGGCCGAATGGTCATATTTTGGGAGAGAAATGAAGTTTTCTTGGTTTGGTTTCTTTGAAGTTTAAGTGATAAAGTGAAGAAGTGATAAATGAAGTGTAGAATGGTCTTCCAAGATGGCATTGCCGTAGCATGCCTTGGAGAAAAATACAAAGTGAAATTTGAAAAACATAAGCATTAATGATCAATAGTAGTTTGTCTTAACACTTGGCTATTTTCTTTATCCTTTTCCATCCTTTTTCTTTGGCCTAAAAACCTATTCTAAAATGGTCTCCCTTCTTCCTTGCTCCTTCAACCGTTCCCCCTCATCATGCACTCCAAAATGTGACAATTTGATAGCCATTTTTGTTTTTAGTCATTTTAGGTATTAATTAAAAGCATTATAGGTAGAAGACTTATTATGGGCCATTGGATCTTTTCTCTTTAAACCCTATCCCTTAGATGTGTCTCCAAAAATGAAGGGTCAAGATTACACCTTCAAACTTTACATCCAAGGGTCCAAAATGGTTGTAATCATTTTTTATGACCAATTCTCCACCATTGATCTATATCCAAATCCAATGGTCATTAATGATCCATCTCCACCATTGATTAATTTTACATCCAAGGGTTGATAATGATCATAGCCATTTATAAAATTAAATCCCTACCCTTGATTTAATTTCCATCCAACGGTTATAATTGATCCTATTTACTTTTAAGATCAAATCTCCACCGTTAATTAAATTAACATTAATTCTCCAATGATAATTAAATTGATAGTGGATATTCAAACCACTAATGTTATCTTAACAGTATAGAATTTTATTTTTATCTTTTGTTCTAACCTCACAAATATATATATATAATTACTGTATTTTTAATTAAATACAGTACAAAATACAGTAAAGGAAATTTTCTAAAACTGTTTTCGGATTCAGGTTTAGTAAGATCCCCTGTCTCCGTCTAAACAGTACAAATTTTTCTATTCGTAGAAAAATTTTTCATTTTGCGGGACCCACCTGGGCCCACGTATGGCCACATGGGCCCACATACACCTCGTGGGGTCCATAACACAGTAAAAATTCTAAAATCACACATAAAATCACAAAAATTAGAAAACGCACAAATATCAAATCAAATTACGTAAATTAATTAAGACTAAACAGTAAAAATTAATTTACGTATATTTTTCCGGCCCGAAAATTATTATTTTCTTGACACGGAGCAAATTACTCAAAACGATCAAATATACAGATAGAATATTCAAAATAACTTTACAGTACACAGAAATCACTAAACAGTAGAATTCTGTTAACTGTCAAAATTACTGTTTAATAAATAGAAAGTTTGGGGTGTTACAAAAAAGTTTTGAGGTTTTAATGTATATCATCACCAGATTATATAGTGTTTTGACTATCACTGTTAAATGATTATATAGTTTTTATGAATGCATGTTTGGAATTGAAAAGCAATGTTAGATCTATTAAAATGCATCACAATGTGCCAATTACTAGTGTAGTTTTGGTTGTCCAATGATAATATTGCTTGCGAATTACCCTTTTTTAAGAAAAACCATATGCGATCAAAAGAAGCATGTTGAAACATTCTAGCGCTTTTTAATGCATGATTTAGATCTGACTTATACGCTTATGTAACTTTGAGAATGATATGAGTGCTTGTCTAGAGAAAGTTTATGAATTGTGCATGTTGAGATTTCAAGTATCCTAGAAATTGTATTTAAACTCTCTTGAAGCGAAATCCTTGACTAGGCATAATTTAGGAAATGATTAGGGCATTGTTTGGACCGATTGAGCCTTTCAAGCTTACCCTGATATGATTGTATCTTTAGGTCCCATTTGAAGCTTTATAAATGTTTGGCCTTGTATGTTTTTCAACAACCCTCATATTCCTTACCATTTAGCCATTTAAATGCATGTGAAAGCATTACATTTTCATCCTACCATCATTGTTTGTTGAGTACATAACATGTTATTTCTTGAAGTGAGTCCAGTGATTAAGGATATTAATGCATGTTCAAATACAAAAATGAAATTGAAGGAATCAGATGTAGTGAAAGAAAAAACATTGCTTTGTTTAAGCATAAAAAAAAAGCAAGTGAATGAAATAAGAAAAGTCAAATACAAAAAGCATTGAATGGTTCTAGAGAGTTCTAGTCTTTCACTTTTGAATACCCTAATAGTTTCACTTGGAGGCTCAAGTCTTGAAATTGCATGTTTATGATTCTCAATGTTTGTATTGAATCCTTTCCCTATTTTTCTTCTGCCCATAACCATTGGCCTTACATTACAAGCAGTTAAAGTCCCTTTTGATTCTCAATTGTGTATGATTTACATTAGTGGAGAGAGAGTTTAAAGACAATCTTGTGGCTTATATGATTTCTATGCATGTATGCTCATAAACTTATCCAGATGAGTATGATTTGAATAGGAGAAGTTTTACTTGCATGTGAGATGTGATTTGCATGATAAAAGGCCCTGAATGTTAGCATGCTAAAGATTTTGGATGTGTGGAGTTGATTGTGTAGTATTAGCATTCTTTGAGGACTTATACAATCATTATACACTAGTTGTAGTTTAAGTGAAGATGGAGTTCATAATAGTTGTTGAATGTATGTTAAAGCATAATTTGTCAAACATGTGTACTTAACCATACTTTGTTTTGCTCGAGGACTAGCAAAAACCTAGGTTTGGGGGTGTGATAACTCCATAAAATGTAGTTATTTATGCCTTATATCTATGTCCTATATATAGCTTAGTCCTTGTTCTTATGCATATTTAGAAGATTTTAGGCTTATATTCACTATTAGAAATTTTTTATTTAAAGATGGAATTTAGAGATAGAAAAAAATTTGTCTCTATTAGAGACAGAAACAGAGATGGAATTGATGAATTAGAGAGGGAAAATAAAATTTAAAATTTAGAGATGGAATTTAGAGACGGAAATTATCCGTCTTAGAATTTTTCATCTCTAATTTTGTCTCTCTTTGGTCAATTTAAAGTCAAATATACTTAGAGATGGAGTTTAGAGATGAAATTTATCCATCTCAAACTTTTCTATCTTTATTCAGTCAATGTGATGTATTAAAAAGTCAAATATGTTTAGAGATAGAATTTAGAGATAGAATTTATCCATCTCTAAATTTTTCATCTCTAATTACCTTAATTTATATAATTTAATTAATAATTTTGTTTTTATAATATAGAGATGAATTGTTTCTGTCTCTAATCTCTTAAAGATAAAACTTGGTTTCTAAAGCATTTATTCCCAAATCACAACCTAATTTCAGAACCTCTCCTTCTTCTCCGCACCCTCATTGTTCTCACCCTACTGCACCCTCACCGTTCTCACCCAGCCGTGCCCTCACCGTGCTCACCCAGTCGTGCACCACCATTCTCACCACTATTGCCACTGCCCATCATTTTTCTCATATTTGAGTAAGTCACTGTGAGCCCTCACCGTTCTCACCTAATCGTGCACCACCGTTCTCACCTAGCCCTCATAGTGCTTACCAGTCACTGTGCTTGAACTCCAAGTTCTTTTACTTTCTCACCCCATACCACATCCCAACAACACCCCAAATCCCTTCTGTTGTGGCCGTCCCCCACACCACAGAACTGCTCTACTACTACTCTGAAATTTCAGAATGCACATTAGGAGAAGATTCACATTAGGAAAACTTTTCTTGCTGCCATTGAAGGATTTTGGAGCGGATAGAGTCGAGCCATAACCAGCAAGTTTTTACTATATATATTAGGATTATGATCATGTTTCATTGATATTGGTTATCAAGTTACTATTATAATGTTGGAATTATCTTGTTTTTGCATTGATATTGGCATAAGCTCTTTGTATATACTTTCTATTGGTAGATATTTATGTGTTGTTATCGTATTTAGAAATTGGTCTTGTCTATCTATCGCTCCTTTCTTAATATTGAGTATTTAGAAATGCTATGCCCTTTATGTAGATTTTTGTGGCTACCGTATTTTTAGATTAAATGAAATTCATTCATCACCATCATTATTTAATGTTATTGTCATTAAATTATGCTAGAGCTTGATGCTCCAAGTTGTTGGAATTTTTGCTTGGACTGGTGACAAGTGGATTTTGGATCATTAGCATGGATCCTACAATTTCCACACTAATAAGTGATAACCACTAAAGAAAAGTAGTTGGTACTGGTTTTTTGGTTGTATAGACATGAAAAAAATTGTCAATGTGGTGTCTAGCAAGCCTTTTAGTTGTATAGACATGCCAAGTTTTAACTATATGGGTCAAAGTTTTTTGCTTATCAAGTTACTACTGAGTTTTAAAACCTTTTTTTGGTTGTCAAGGTACTGCTAAGTTGTAGACAATGCTCCTATATCAATTATATATATTAAGATTATCATGTTTCATCGATATTAACTGTCAAGTTACTGTTATGAACTTATGATATTGAAAATGTCAACCCCTAAGGTAACTATTTAGTATATCAGTGCTAGTTTTAGATTTAGAAACCATGATCTTGAGTGATATTGAGTGATAGGTTCCTAATCTTCAATATGTCGCTTATATAACTTAGACTTTAGATTTTTTCCCCCTTATTTTTGACAGAACTGTATACATGTGCATTAAGTTATGAGAACAACAAAAGGATTAGATACTAGGAAGACAATACTATATTAGGGAATTTGCAAGTTTTACTTATGTTATGCTTAGTCCTCCAATAGATGCCGATATAGCCAAGTTGCCATCATTATTCATTGTGGATGATAAATAATTTATATGCTTACTTAATGCTTAGTCATGTGCTCAGGCAGAGTATTTTTAAAACATATTCTCTTTATGAATTTCCTAGGAAACATTAGAAATTGTGTGACTCCTTTTTGTGTTAATATTTTAGGAGTTGTTAAGAGTTAAAACTTTTGACAACAGGTTGTCACTGGGATTGCACTTTCAATTGGATAGGATAAACTTTATTTTGGCAGCACTGATGAGACAATTCAGACATGTGTTAATATCCATGAGTGATGGAAATTGATCTTGACAACAATTGCATGCCTTTCAAATGGCTTAGGAGCAAATCATTACCTGCAAGGTATCAAAGTGTCATTAAAACCATAACGAGTAAATTAATATTATGCTTAGAAGTCTTAAACACGGGTAAAAGTGCTTAAACCAGTGGATTTGACATTTTTTTAACCTGTTATCAGGGAAGTGGCAATGCTAACACTAGTTGGATTTCTGGAGTGAGAGAAGGACTAGCAGTCAGAGTAGGTATCACAGTGATAGGATCAATGTGATTTTCTTCAACAAATTTCAATGTAGTCTTCTCAGCTTGTGCTTTGGAGATGGGATATCCCTACACATTTGATGAACTTTACTTCATATTATATCCAATGAGTTAATCTTTTTTTAATCAAGAATGGCATTGAGGCAGGGCTGAGTGAAAAACCATTCCCTATCCCAATCCCAAGTTTCTTAATGAGGTTTGGTTATTACCCAACTAGGTGGCTTTGCAGTGTACAAGTACTCAACATCAATTTAGTTGCTTTCATCCATAACCAAACATGTCCTATTAAGTTGATTTATAGTTACAACAACTGTTGAAGATGTTAAGATGACTCTTTTAACTTCTTTTGCTTATGCATATGCTTTCAACACAATCAACATGCCTTTGATTCCTAGCTTGATCATGTCATTCTGAATAATAATTACAAAAGTAATTTTTCATTATTTTTTTTTCACTTCAACATACACGCGTAAATCCATCAAAATTAGTTGTAAAATTTATAATGCAAATTCTAATTCAGTGTTCAATCTACCTTAGGATCTTCAGAACTAAAGTTCACAAGTGTAGCAAATTGCAAGACAAGTTCACAGCCAGCTATAGGGGCATCAAAATCTTCTTCAACTGTTAAATCAGCTCCAAATATATTCAATTCACCCAAACTTTGTAGTGCCACAAGGTGGAATATTTTTTTAGGATTAGCTACTCGAAAAAATAAAATAAAAGCTATTTTTTGAGCTTAAAATAAGAACTTTTGTTCATAATGAATTTGATTTCAATTATTTATTCTTCAATACAGCTTCAGGAGGGAGATAGGCCTAGTACTTCTTGTCATAAGCTAATCAAATGGTCCTCAAGTAATTTTTTTTCTTTTGGATTTTGTTTTCATTCTTCAAAGGGATTATGTTTTGGGTACGAAAAAGTCTACCCAAAACCTAAAGAGGATAAGATCTGATGGAGCTAAAAAATCTCTAAGAAGTTAAATTAAGATTCCCTTTTTTGGCTAATATATAGATGACCGAACCTTTAACATTATATCACACCTTAATCTGAGACTAAGGCTTATGCCAGTAACATAATAGATTCAACTCCACCTTCATATTTGGATCCGGATCTGCATAAGTACTGTTTATGTAACGCCCCTTTTTCTTTAAATATCCGCGAAGAAGGGACGTCACACTATAACTATAATAATAAATTTATAACATAAAGCGAAATAAATTCCATTACTTTAAATTGAAATGCGAAAAAATAGTAATTTTTTTATATACTCATAGTCCCGATTATCTTTATATTGATTTAAGTTCCTTTACAAATGTCACCATTTTTTTGGTTAAAATTATAGATCATTACCAAGTGGCATTAAAAGAGTTAAGTTAAAATCCGTCATGTAGGGAGATCATAAATAAGATAGTTACAGTAAATAAAATTTAACAACATAAGATGAACCATACACAATATATATAAAGTAGCCTATTTAATTACATTTCCAAAATGTACAAAAAGCAAAATATGTACTCACCCAAAGATATACATATATATCCCAGCATGTACAACAAAACGTCAGGCTTTCCAAAAAGATAAATAGTTAGCCATCAATAGCTACCACAAGTATCAGCTCCTATGACTGATGAGAAGGGACCGTAGCTGGGTCCTCCTCAGGGTCCTCCTCGTCCGAGGAAACTTCCATCGGAACAACAAAGCAATGGGCGGGAGCCCGAGCAGTGGACAAGAAGGAGTCATCACGTGGAGTGTAGTACATATCAGCCCACATGTCCCTAACGGGCATGTAAAACTCTAACCAGACAAAAGCATGAAAATAAAAAATGGAGGCGTCGTAACGATCCCATGCAAGGGACACCGTCAGCTCCCCATGATATACACAGCGATCCGTCTGCACGTTAATGTGCCAGCAATCAGGACCTCCATGAAAGTTGATCCGCACGTAGCCAAAGAAACCACGGGGGCGCAACGACATCCTCAAACAGCTTTAGTCGTAGTCTGGCCAGAAGCCTGGAAACTCGGGAGCTTCCTTATCTTCTTCACGAACGTCTTCTCAAAAGCACACGATCCAACCAGAATACAAAAATAAAAGAATTGCAGAAAGAGGTGAGACACCCAGCTTCTAGTACCAAAATGGCAGCAAGAAATCAGAACGGTGCTAGACGCCCACATATAACATAGTTCATACATTTAATTATAGTAACAATAGAATTTAACAGTAAACACAGAGTAAGAATTAATAATAGCAAGTGTTATGAACAATAAACAGAAAAGCCTCAATAGTTCAAGCATTAAATAATTATTGTAATTATAATAGTAAACCTATTTTACAGTTATAGATGCTCATACTCAATGAATCATGTGACTGATAATTTATAATGCAGAAAGGGTACCAAAAAGTTCTTACTCCATGGAGCTAGACATAAACATTTTCAGAGTGAATGATCAAGGAGTAATGCCAGTATATCATTAGCCTTAAAATATAGTGTGCTTTATTTCATAAAAATGTTTGCGCAATGGCTTATACATGGCACCTCGACAGTTGATCGCGATATAGGACAGCGTCCCAGTCAAGATCGTCGGTGTGTCGCATTGGTTTATCCCACGGCCTCAGTGGAGCTGCCACTGTCTATTGTGAGACACCCATTGTAACACCCTTGTGGGGATGTCACATATATAAAGAAAATAAAAGAAAGATAAATAAAATCTACCCAAGTTGTAAAACATTTATTACGTACTAATATGGGTTGTAAAAATATTTCCTGTGAAACAGAATATTATTAAATAAAATAATGCGGAAACATAAAATAAACAGAACAACATCACTCATAATATACATATGGTCCAAGTTATAAGTTATACAAATAATTTACAACTATATCTACAAATATTTAAACAGAAATAGTAAACAGAAACAGTAAAGAGTCAATATCTACATACGCAGACGCGCCAAAAAAAAAACATCATAAACATTTAATCCTCTGATGGATCACTCTCAGGAAACTCATCAGAAGATAAATATCCAGGATGCCTCGACACTCGGCGGAAACGAGACCGCGCAGTCAATACGATAGTCATCTCACTAGGCTCAGCGGATACACCACCCCAATGACGCCTAAGAGATAAAGACAACTCTAAGTGCAGAAACACAGTAGTCGTCATCACTGGTTCTCCATCAAACGTAAGTCGTATGGACACAGTCAACCGTCTCACATAAGTCACTGAGTCTCTGTCTCCCCGCAGATGCCAAGCTAACGATCCACCGTGAAACTCGAGTGTCACAAACCCCAAAAATTCTGGCACCGCCATACCCAAACAAATCAATCCAATGGATATGGATGATCAGATGGTTCTTGGTCGTCGTACTGGTCTTCAGCTTGCTGCTCCTCTTCCTCCTCAGGATACAAAATCTCAAGAGGCTGTTCCTCTTCCTCAAACTCTTTACCCCGTAAATAAATATATAGAAAACATATACAATAAAGAGGTAAGACAAACTAAAATCATCATAAACATGGCAAATAAGAAAACGACAAATAACAGATATACAGTTCATGCAATATGAAAAGCTATAACATTAATTAGTAATAGAATAGTGTAAAGATTCAAATGTCATAACAACACATAATATGACAGATAAAATAATATCACCGATAAAATAATATCACAAATAAAATAATATCACAAATAAAATAATATCACAAATAAAATAATATAAGTATTAGACAATAAACAGATAAAGTAAAATAGATGAAATAAATAAAAGTCCAAGATATAACCATATGCAATATGACACGATCCTACTCCATGGAGCTAAACACATACAGATATCAGAGAGAGAATGACTCGCAAAATCTATTAGTACCACGGCTGCCCAACCAAACTATTGCGCTGTCACACGTTGCGTCTATAGCCCCACGTCACATGGAATCCATCATCCAAGGCATGGTGTAGTTCACGGTCTCACGTTGTGGCACTACAGGCAATGTACTATTAGACTTTACGAAATCTCGATTAAAAATAGTGTGTGTCGAGTCCATTAGTGTGCTATCGGTTACCACGGCCCAGCGGAGCGACCGACTGTCCATATATGGAATTCCGTACACTAACGTCTCCAAGTTCATAAAGACAATGAACCACACTACGTTTATCGCATCGACAACACGATGTGATTCACCTCGTCAACCAATCCACCAAAAATTGGTATAAACTCAATATATGAGAAATTACCAGAATACCCTCATTAAAAATATATCCTCAAAGATAAAAAGATACAGTAAGTCCCACCGGACAAATACTGTTCCAAAGCCTGTACGGGTTCACCTCATAGCCCGATAGCAGAAAAAAAATAGAAAGTACCATTTTGGTCAATCGCATAGAAATTTTATCGCGTTTTCACAATCTCGTCGTTTTTACAAACGTTTTTAAATCGCGTAAATATATTTTGCTATTTTTAAAATCGCGTAGAGTTTTTAATACGTTTTCTCAATCGCGTAAGATTTTTAAATCATTTTATGATCCAAATCCCTTAAAAATTACTGTTTAAATAAACAGAAATAATAAATAATACGTTTAAACTACGTAAAATAATTTTTATACCGTATACTGTCTTTTGGACATCTTTTCTCTCTTATTTGCCCGTTTTTACTAAAAATTGACAGTATTTTGCTTAGAAAATTATATTAATGGTTTCCTAATTTTTCCGTAAAAATTCTATGTACTTAATTTTTAATCGTATAATTTAAACCTTTTGAAAACCACTAACATGCTTCAAAATACAGTATGAGCTATATGTTAGAAATTTTTGAAAGTTACTGTATTTCTTTTCTAACAATAAAATTATTAATATTAATCCTTAAACTTAATTCTAATCAATTTGTTTCTTTAAAACTCATTGTAGAAAAATTCTTTTTAACATATATTCAATCTTTATACTTGAAAATGGTTTGGAATTGATTTTAGAAATCATGAATTCTTGGTTTGGCATGTTGGCCGAAATATACATTTGGGTCATTTGATTTCTAAATTCATTTTCCTTGATCTACACAATTCTATCTCTTGTTAATTTTCCTAGGTTAATTAAATTACACTTTAGGAAAATAATGAGAACATTTTGGTTCTCCTTTTGGGTCAATGGACGTGAGCCTTGGTGTGGTGCTCTTTGGAACACTTATGCATTCCTTAGCATGTTATTCACATCCTATACATTATCATCTATTTCTAACACATACAAATTATCAAAGCTTGTAGACATGCAAATCAAAGCTTGTAGACATGAACATCATACAAATTATTACAAACATCAAATAGGAAAGCTACTAACAACCACACAAACAAGCTACTAAACAAACACAAACAAGGAATCCTTATGGATTCTACAATCACCACAAATAAAACTCCATCTTCTTACCACCACACATGGATGATAAGATTTGTCTTCCTCTTACCTTAAATGAAGACAAAAATATTCTTTCACACCTCTTCTAGGTTTCGGTTTTCTCCTTCAAATCACCTAACAAACTTAAACAAAAATCTACAAGTTACTAACCACAAAAAGAGAGCTTAAACCATGGAGAAATCATGGCTTGGAACTTTGAAAAAGAGTTTAGAAATGGAAAACAAGAAATTTCACCTTCTAGGTAAAATTTTCCAAATAGGTTTCCAAGTTTCAAATGGAAGATTTTGCAAGAACTCTCAACTAGAGATGTTCTTAGGATTGTGTTTAGGTTTAGAAAACTTGGTTGGATAAAATTTTGGGTGGTTGGATGGTATGGTTTTGTGTTTGGCCGAATGGAGCTTCAAGAGAGCTTCAATGGTGTTTAGGGTTTTTGGAAGAGAGAGAATAGAGAAAATGCTTGAAGGATGAAATGATTTTTGTCTTCCAAAGGCCAAATGGCCGTGAACTTCAAAGCCATGCAAGGTGTCATGGGTTTGGCTTCATCCAAGCCTTAGAATGAATCAAAGGCCAAGATTAAAACTTGGTTAGCAAGCTTGTTTCTCATTGGTTGATTTTAGCATAGTCATCTAACCTAGTCACATGCTTAGTCACTAATTAACCTAGTCACCACACTTAGTCATCATGTTCTTGAAAGTTCTACTACTAATGATGCTTAATTAAGCTACTAAGTTAACTGTTTTAACTAAACGTGGGTCCCGCAAAACATTTATGGATCCACTGTCATCTAATTATACTGACTAATAAAATAATATACAAAATTATTTTATTGGACAGTTAAATCCTAAAAATTAAAAAATTAATTATCGTCTCATTCAGAATTGGGTTTAGTAAGATCCCCCAGTCTGAATAATTAAAACAAGATTTCCCCGGCCCGAAAAAATATTATTTTCCTGTCCCGGAGCAAATCGCACAAAAAGTCCAAATAAAATCACAGACAATAATATTAAGCACTATAACATATAGAAAAAAATTAAAAACAGTACAATCGGGACGTAATGGTCATTTTTCCATTTTCCCCACGACGAAGCAAATCATCCAAAATGTTCAAATAAAATTACAAACAGTATTAATTGTCTGTATATCTCCCAAAAAAATTAAAACAGTAGCTTGAGAAAATTTTTATTTTACCGTCTCGAAGCAAATTACGTAAAACGATCAAATAAAATTTTAGCCTGTAAAACGCATTTGTATTTCATACAGAAAAACAAGAAACAGTAAAATAGGGACACAACGGTCTTTTACACAAAAGCTTGAAAAACAGCAAACAGAACATTCGGGACATTTTTCTAAAAATTGGGGTGTTACACCCACACCCCGACGCCCCCAGGATCAACAACATATGACACCTACGCTTAGTCTACTCACACCCGCACAAAGGTGTTATTCAAACTCCTAGGCACACATAGCCTTTACAACAATGTCTAATGGATAACACATATGCATGACGTCGCAATTTCAAATCATGTATGCTCATCATAATCATATCACTATGGTACATAAACATACATGTATGCATACATTTTCATTTCTCAATATCACCACATCATGGTATTCTGAATATCAATATATATAATCATGCATTGTTCATTAGTTCTCACAAGTACATGTCAACAAGTGTTTTGCCCACATAGGGGTCCTCGATAGCATAGAATTAATTTCCATGCCAACATATATTTCAAGTGTTTATCCACTATCCCAAATCCACATTATGAATTTCTTTTTTCAAAGTCTTATGCTGGATTAGGTATGACAAATTTTAGGTAAATTTCCCCTTCAAAACCGTGGCCCTCTAAAGGTTATTATCCAATTCAATTCTTCCACTTGATTAAGAGTTATGCATGTCTCTAAATTCTTAAGTCTCCAAAGATTTATCAAGGCTTCAATTACCCCTAATTTGGTCTCTAAAACCATGGCCTTCATGGTCTTCAAGGTCCTATGTTTCTTTCCATTTTTATGTATTAGTTTCCTTAGTATCAATTTACTTAAATTCTAGTTCATCAAAGTCAATCCATTTCCTTCTTGTCTAAGCTAAAACCGTGGCCATCATTAGGTCTTCAAGTCCAACATTTCTTTCCATTTATATACATTAGTTATATTAATATTAATCCACTTAAATTTTTGTTCATCAAGATCAATCCATTCCCTTATTTATTAAGGTCAAAACCGTGGCTTTAAATTGGGTTAACAATCCCTTGAAATTTCTTATCTCAAAATTCCAACATTAACATTAAATCTTTAATTTCATAGCTTCAATTAATTATGTACAAGAAACCATTTTCCAAGCCAAAATCTTCTCAAAACCGTGGCCTTCATGTTAGGGTAAGGAACTCCACATTTCCCATTTAACAACCCTAACATGATCAAGCTTATTTAATACTTACAATCCATTCAAAATCACAAATCAAACATTGGTCAAATTCAAGAACATATCAATAAATAAAAATCATAAAATACATGTACACATAAATGTTCCTTCACCACCAAAATTGGTTGAAGTGAGTAGTCTCCCTCTTACCTAAGGAAGAACAAATGAAAATGACTCCTCCAAGCTTCTAGGTGAATTCGGTTTCAAGGGCTCCAAGAACCCTAATTTTTCAACCATCAAAATCAACCGTTAGACATGGAAAAGAATAGATCCATGGTCACCCAAGAAGCCATGGAATACGAAAATGAGAAAAAAAGATAAGAAAGGTTGAAGCTTGACCTTAAAGATGGAGACTTTGTCTTGGAAGACAATGGAGAAAAGTTGAGTTTTTGAAGAAACTTTGTGAATGGAAGTTGTAGAGGAGATGAAGATGAGTATAGAAATGTGTTTAGTGAAGACAAGAAGTGAAGAAAATGGTGGAGGAAGGGAGGGTTGCAACCGTGGCTATTGAGGGGCTTTAGAGAGAAGGAAGAGCAAATGTGAAGGAGATGAAGTTTAGAGAGAGAAGTTGATAGTTGGAAATGAATTAAAATGTAACTAAGTGAGTTAAGTGGGAGCAAAATTTCAATTCCCTTTGGGCTTGGTTGCCGCGGCAAGAGAGGAGAGGAGAGAGGGAATTTTGTGGCTTCTTATGTAAGCCAAGGGCATTGCAGTCTTTAGTTGGTCAAAGCTTCTCAAAGAAGCTTCAATTATAATACTATAAATTTGAATTAAAGTAGGTTTGATTAGACTTAAAGTAGATTACATTATGATAATGTGATAGGATTTTTAATACATGCTATTATCCAATGGATAATAGTTACAGTCGATAGAAGTTAGTATTAATTAATCTGACAGATAAATTTTTTGCAGTGTTTTATTATTTTATCTGTTTGAGATTTTCTCGAAAAATATAAAACCTCGTAAATCGTGTCTAGCCTCGGGTTTAGTAAGATCCCCCATCGATGTTTCAACAGATCAAGGTCCTCGGAGAAAATATCTCATTTTTTCGGCTCCGCTCAGTGTGCACGTAAAATGAGAAATATATTAAAATATTCAACATTTTCGAAAAAATTCTAGAAAATTCCTAAAAATCACAATTATTATAAAACGATTATTCGTCATAAAATTCTCTAACTTTCAGAATGTCACAGTCGTTTTCTCGACTCTGTCTAATGCGCACGCAAAATGAAGAATATATTAAAATATTCCGTGTTCTCAGAAAAATCTAAAAAAATTTCAAAAAATCATAAATATTATAAAATGGATATTTATAATAAAATAAATAAATTTTGGGGTGTTATAGTTTATATATACCACGATAGATAACATATAAGATGTTGCAGCATATAAATAAGGACAAAGAAGCTCAAGAAGCAAAAGCCTCCCTTTATATCCAAAGAAGATCTAGTGATCTTACCCTTTTTAATCCAACTTCCAAGAACAACCAGTCATTACCACACAAACCACATACCAACGGTTTCAGTAAAAATGATCGTAGCCAAGATGGCATTCACCTGCACCTCGTGCTTGGTCCCCCTACTCCCATATATATATATATATATATATATATATATATATATATTCACTGACATGTTTTTATGGTAATCAAGATGACTATGTTAATAGAGAAAACCAAGTAAAGTGTCGGTGCAAATGCAAATAAAGGCAACATATTGGCATGAATATATGTAAGGGCCAGCTATGGAAAATTAAGAATTTTCATGCAGTAGCTAACCATTTATATAATAAGGATTCCAAGAGAAAGAGAGAGAGAGAGAGTGAGAAGTAAATGAGTGTAACATCCTAAAAAAATTCTGTATCTCTTAACCAGTAATTTTGACAGTTAACAAAATTTTACTGTTTAGTAATTTCTGGATACTGTAAAATTATTTTAATTATTCCGTCAGCGTATTTGATCGTTTTCAGTGATTTACTCCGTGTCAGGAAAATAAAAATTTTCAGGCCAGGGAAAACTTTACGTAATTTAATTTTTACCGTTAGGTTTTAATTATTTTACGTAATCTGATTTGATATTTGTGCGTTTTCTAATATTTGTGATTTTTGTGGATGATTATGAAATTTTTTACTGTTTGTGGGCCTAGGTGGGTCCCGCAAAGTGAAAATTTTTCTACGTATAGAAAAATTTGTACTGTTGAGACGGAGACAGGGGATCTTACTAAACCTGAATCCAAAAATAGTTTTAGAAAATTTTTTGTACTGTGTTTTGTACTGTATTTAATTATCAAGCGATAAAAATATAGTAAATATAATTTTTGTGGGGTTTAGCAGATAAAAATAGAAATTATACTGTTAAGTCCATAATTAGTGGTTATGATAATTTTTGATGGACCAATAGGAAGCAAGTCCAATAATTAAGACTTTGAAATCAACCGTCAATTTAATCAACGGTGTAGGATAAGTATAATAAAATGGCTATGACCATTTATAACCATTGGAATTAAAATTGATTAAGGGAGGAGATTTGGTCTTACAAAGTGGCTAGGACCATTTGTGACCGTTGGATTTGAATTTAATCAATGGTGGAGATGGATCAATCATGACCATTGGATTTGGATTTAATCAATGGTGGAGATTTAGTCATCAAAAATGGCTTTGACTAATTATAACCCTTGGATTAAAAGTAGAAAGTGTAATCTTGACCCTTCATTTTGGAGATGCATCTAATGGCTTAGATTTCAAGAAGGAAAAATCTAATGGCCTAGATTAAGTCTTCTAAATCAAAAGTCTACCTAAATCCTAACCATTGAATTAATCAATGGTCTAAAATGCTCTAAATGGTGGCTTGAAAAAGATGACAACATTATTGAATGCAAAATGGAGGGGGGACGGTTTTGTGTTCTATTTGGAGCTAAAGGAAAAGTTGAAATGCCATTATTAGTTACTTTAGTCAATTATGCACCATTATTGATTTTTGGCACTCTTAGAAGAATGCATGTAGAGGGGGAGGGGACGGTTTTTGAGTTGTTTAGGAGCTAAAGAAAAACTTTATGACCATTATTACTTGTCATGGTCAATATTACATCATTCTTGACCATTATTGCTTTGTTTGCTTCCTTAGGAGATTTCTTGGAGGGGGGGCGGTTTTTGGAGGCTTAGGACCATAGGAAAGTGTTTCATTCCTATCATTACTCATTCTTGGTCAATTAGTGATCATTTCCCCAAAACCTAAACTCTTAGAAAATTTTCTCTCTTTTCTCTCCATGGTGCTTTCGGCCATGACTCCTAAGTATGGCTTCCATCACTCAATAATTTTAACCAACCTTATTTCTTGAATCCTTACCTTATTCTAAACAACTTTCATGTTGGAGACTTCCTTTAAATCATTCATCTTCATGGACTTTCTTCAAGATCCATGTTATGGAGTATTTATGGTGAAGTGTAAGGAAACTTCATTTCTTCTCTCTTTTTCATGATCTAAACCATGTTTGATCCATGGTTTCTCTTAATCAAGCTTAGTATACTAATTTTTATGTATTTTGTTTTGTATTTGAGAAGCCCTTGGTGGTGAAGGACTTGGAAAAAGAAGCAAAATAAAGAGCTTTTGAGGATCTTCAAGAAGTAAGAGGGAGATCCACCTCACCAACCAAGTATGGTGGTGAGAGATGGTTTTATATTTGGTAGATGGAGAATCCATGGTCTTGTAATTTATTTGTGGGTGTTTATGTGCTTTAATTATTTGTTTATGCTTGGTATGCTTTGCATGATTTTATGGCTTTGATGGTATGCTTATACTATGCATGATGAGAATATGGTATGTTTGTGAGATATATATATATATATATATATATATATATATATATATATATATATATGATGTGTATGTATGTGTATGCCATGATTTGATGAAGGAAAGAAATAAATTTTTGGCTTCAATGGCCAAGGAGGAGTGGTCACGGTTTTTGACACTCATGATTAGAGTTCATGTTGAAATTTTTCAAGAACAAGGGAATTAATTTTTGGTCCCTAAGAACATGGTGAATTTCGGCTAAGACACCTCAAAATAGGTGTTCACAAATTAATATTTTCATGAATGATGAAAATGGATGATTTGAAGAATATGGAAAATAAACAAAGGGTTTGTTTTTCAAGAGAACAAGAACACGATTTTGAAGGGATTTTTATTGATTTATTTTGTGTAAAAAGTTTCTAAGTGTTTATTAAACTTGATTTCGAAAAACAAAACGGGCAAACATTGATTTTAAAGATTTGCAAAGAAAGTGAAAAAGGATTTGCAAAGAAAGTGAAAAAGGATTTACAAAGAAAGTAAAAATGAATTTGAACAAATGGGTTTGGTTTTATAACCATTTGTCTTACAGTTTTGAAAATGAAGATTTTAATGGTTTTGTTTGTGTGAAAACGGAAATGATAAAATTGAGTTAGAAGGAAAAATGTTTGATGGCTTCAATGGCCAAATACCCTACAATTTTGAAAAACTGGTTATGCCTAAATTTTTATGTAACAAAGTGATATTTTATAAAACGAAGTGTTTTGTCACTTGAAAGATTTGACAGTTTTCAATGAACACGTTCACGGTTTTTGAAGACTTGCGGATACCTTGATTTTATAACAAAATGATTTTCGCACAAGAATTTGGAAAGGAAATTAGAGTGTTTATCACTTGAGAAATCAAGTTTTTGTAAACGAAAATGTTTTCGAACTTCAATTTATTTTGAAGAAGGTTGTGTTTGGAAATGATTTGGGAAAAATGAAGAATATAATGGTGTTTTGAAAATTTACTAACGTATAACTGATTTTTGAGTTTTGAAGTACGTTAGGAAATTCTTAAAGTTTGAAACATTGATTTATATCAATGAAAAGTGATTTTGTGGGTTATATTTGGAAAAGGATTTCTTGAGTGTAGAATCATGGAAAAAGATTTTCTTGGGTATGAAAAAGTATTAAATGAAGTATAAAGTTATATTATTTTGAGAAAAGTTGAAAAAGAATTTTTGAGGGTTGAGAAATATTTTCTGTAATGAAATTGTGGTGAAAAATTATTTACATATCTTAAAAACGTAATTTTTAAACTACGTGATTAGAAATACGGTAGAATATTTCTACGTGTTTTGAATTACGTTTAAATATTTTACGTAATTTGAATTACTGTTGAAAAATCAATATGTGATTTAAAAGTGATATAATATTTTTACGTGATTGTGAAAATGACAGAAAATCGTTATGTGATTTGGAAAGTTTTTTAAATATTTTGAGAGTGATGGAAAATGATTTACACGACTTAAAAGAATGATTTTTAAGTTACGCGATTTTGAAATAGTGAAAAAATACTATGCGATTTGAGAAACAAATATTTTTACGCGATTGAGAAAAATGTTGAAAAATTAGTACGTGGTTTAAAAGTGCAACAGAAGAGTTGCGGTATTTTGAAAACGTAACAGAAATGTTACTGTATTGTGAAAACATAACAGAAGTGTTATGGTATTGTGAAAATATAACTAAAACATTTTGGAATTGTGAAAACGTAACAGAAATGTTATGCGATTGTGAAAACACGACAAAAGTGTTTTATGACTATAAAAACATAATAACATAATGATTACTGTTGAACTAGTGTCCATACACTGTATGAGAAAATGACAAGTTTTGCCTATGATTGGCATTTGGTGCATTTTACATGCATTAGAAAGATATGCCTGTGATTGGCATTGGTGCATTATACATGCATTGGAAAAATATGTGTTGAGGCATATGATTACATTGAACAAATGAAACTGAAAAGATTTGGCCCTTGTGGTTGGACTTGCACTGATATATTCGTGCATTGTATAAAATATAACTAATAAGCTATTTTGGCCCTTGTGGTTGAAGAGGGAATGAGAATTGATAGTGAGGTCTATGATGGATCTTGGGGGCGTCAAGGCGCGGCAGTCGACCAGTGGATATCTGTCTGTGGGCTAAGGCTGGACCATATGCCACTTGGCGATGCAGTCCGTTGCAATGCATTGTCGATACCCGACAAGAACACAATTCTTTTCAACAGCTGGAAGATTGTCTCTGGGCTAAGGCTGACAATTAACAGAGCATTCTCCTCGAAATTTGTGAAAACCTCCATGGAGTTGTTTTTGAAAAACTGAGTCTATGTGCGCATGTATGAATCTGAACATTTATACCAGTATGATATATTAATTGAGGAGTATTGGCTATGATAACTGTTTTGAATACTTGGATGATGATGATGATAATTAGACAATGTTAAAGGCATTATCATAATTGTTGTTTATGATAATTGAACTGATAAATGATTGGATGATGATAGTTGATTAATATTGATGGCATGATCATAATTCTGGTATGATCTATTTGTATGATATATTGTTTGTGTTATCTCTGTGCTACCATGTTGGTATTGGCATAGGTGATCTAACCTCTTTGTTATATTGTTTTGCTGTGTTTGTATTGTAAAAACTATATAGTAGAAGGAACGAGTTGTCTTAGACATAACAGGTGACAAATACCTCTGCGTTTGGAAACAACATCAGAGAATGACCTTTCCAGATTGGATAGCTTACAGTGTTGACAAAGAAGAGATGTCTGAGGACAAAGAACAGATGTAGAACAGATGTCTGATGCATCAAGATGGATACATAACAGAATACGTATGTAGAGTTATTTTTATTGTTAGTGTTGTACCGTGCTATTAAGTAGGATCCATGATGGGGTTTGCTACTGTTAAAAAAAAGAGAGTTTTTTGTTAGTTTTATATTTCTCTCTAAATTGTTAAATATTAATTGGTGTCAATATTGTATACTAAATATATTTTCAGTAATACTTATGAATTTCAGTAAGTTTATGTTTCAGCAAGAAAGAAATTTTAAAAACCATCTTTTTATAATTCAAACCTTGTGCGAACTTCTTTTTGATTATGAGTCGGGAGTCAAACATGTGATACCCTAGGGAAGGTGTTACAATGAGTACTTGATGAGAAGAGAGAAGCAGTAGACATCATTCATAACAGGATATTCAAAGTGTGATTCACTCAAATCTTGAAAGATTTGGGATCAATTCATGTAGACATGATCTATCCAAATAGCATATGTTTGTACTAGTAAAAGCATATATGAGGAGGGAGAAATCAACAAAAACTTGAACTAAAAATGGTTATTAGAGGGAGGTTTATGAGTGGATAAGAATTGGTAGATCTCCATTAATTTTTTTGGTTCTGATATCTAAAGCTAGAAAAAGCTGTTGGTAGATCACTCATATAACACATCCCTTATTTGTTAGGAGCATTATTTGTTAACAAGTTCATCTGACTACACAATTAAGGTCTGGATTTCCACTGAAGAGGGAACTTTGAAAGTGGCATATACCCACACTGAGGAAAATTTAAGTTATTTAACTATTATAACATCTATGCATGAGTACATTTTTGGTTTTATGTCAAATATCATTTGCTTGTACTTCCATTTGTAGAAATCAAGCTAATATTTCTTATTATGGTCATGAAAGAGTTAGTTGATTCACCCAAATGATTTTCTTTATTTTTATTATAGGGTGTTCTGGCACTTTGTGGGATGACTGATGTAGAAGCCAAGCTTATATTGTTTTGCTTGTGCAGAGACAATTCAGTTCAGCATTATGAATTGCCATCGTGAGTAAACTTAAACTTGCAACCATGTTGTTTTGTAAATTTCTATGTTGTTTTGTAAATTTCTTTGTAATATTTCTTTGTAACTTTACTATTACATGTCTTCCACTCCCCCGTCCTCGTCCATTGATGAAGTATCACCAATAGAGATTTCTATAATGCAGGCCAAAATTCAGGCTTTAACAGATGAGCTTCATCAAAAGAATCTTAAGCAAGACATGATGAAGCAGAAGATGGAACAATGGGAGGAGAGATTTAAGATTCTTCTTGTGGGTAGTCAATTTGGAGCGCCATCACTTGCACCTTCATAGCCTGAACCTTCTCATCATGCACCTTGAGAAGAAGATGACCATCATGATGAGGAGATGCGTGACAATGCTAATGATAACCCAAATATGTGATTAGTTTTATTTTTATATTTTCATTGATAATTTAAATATTTCTAGTTACTATTTAAATATTTGTAATGACAATTAATTATTACTTTGCATTTTGGTACAAATATTTGTAATGATGTTAAGAAATTGTGATTTCTTAATCGCATCAGGGTTAGTTATAAAATTATAATTATATTAAAAAAATAATTCAAAAAATTTAATTTTAGAGACAGAATTAGAGATGGAACAAGTTTTATATTTTTTAAAAAATTGATTTTGGATTATTTAGAGACGGAACAGTGTCATCTCTAATTTTAGAGACAAAATTAGAGATAGAAGAGATTCGTCTCTACTTTTTTTAAAAAAAAAATTGATAAGCTAATTTTGGATTATTTAGAGACGGAATAGTGCCATCTCTAATTTTAGAGACGAAATTAGAGACAGAACAGTATCATCTCTAATTAAATCATGATTATATTTTTAAAAAAAATTGACAATATCCATCTCTAATTAGAGATGAAATTTTTTTATTTAGAGACAGACATTTTCCATCTCTAAATTAGAGACAGATCAATTTTCATCTCTAATTCTGTCTTTAAATATTTAGAGATGAAATTTTTTCGTCTCTAAATCTGAAATTTCTAGTAGTAATTCATCGAATTCAATTTTTATGTCTTCCTATATGATCTTGAGAAAATCTTGCATATTCTTCAGGTGATTAAGTACATTTACAATTGTTATTAACTTGGTGATTTCTCTATTGTAGGAAGGGTTCCAAACAAGCAAATTTGTGGAAGACTTGGACCTATATTGGAAGAGAAAGCCCAAGGTGAAATTCAACATCTCACGTCGTGGCGCAGGAAAGTTCATACCGCAGCATGGTGCACTCAGCCTGATGTATACTGAAACTTGAGGCTAACACATCGCGACATGAAGAAGTGTATGGTGTTGCGTGGTGACCTAAATTAAATGCGCATTGCAGTGCAAGATGGTTCATGTCGCGGCGGGAGACTAAAAATTGAGCTATAAATACTTATTTAAGGCAATTCAGTTAAAGAGCTTTTTTGGAAAATAGAATATAGCTGCTAGGGTTTAATATTTGGGTTGAAAGGAAGCTAAAGGAAGCAAAGTTAGAGGCTATCTTCTTCAAGGAGAAAGATTCAAGCATCAAAGGATCAACAATCATTCATTTCTTTTACTTTCTCTCTTCCTTTCATGAACATGATTATTTGTGATAGATTTTAATGTGTTATGTGTAGCTAAGTTGTATATAGGGATTTCTTTGGATTCCTCTATGAATATTGGTGATTTTTGTAATCCTTTGAGTTAATATAGATGATTTGGGTTTGTTTCATCATATTTCTTTTAATGTTCTTGAGTGTTTGGCCAACATTAATGTGATTTGATTAAATCTATTGAACTAGACATAGGGATTTAGATTTGAGATCATAGATATAGTTTATGCATGTTTAATTTCATTCTAATGGTAGGGTAAGTTAATTAGCTAATAGGATAGACATATACCTATTGGTCATGCATAGTATTAGTTGAGAATAGTTCTTAATGAGTGGTGTTTGTGCTAGCTCTCATGGAAACATAGTGAACTAGGCAAATGAAATATGATTAATTGACCTAGACATAGGTGTTACCCAAGTGGTTTCAGTACTCAAGAGGGGGGTGAATTGAGTACAAAATTTTTCGCAAAACCTCTATTAATTAAAATATAATTATTGAAGCTTATTAAATAAATGCGTAGAAGAAATGATATGAAGAAAGGAAGTATTAAGAACAGCAGAAAAATAAAAGTGCAATAAAATAAAATTGCGTAAAGTAAAGAGATTAAGAAGAGAAGCAGGCACGATATTTATCCTGGTTCGACCACCAACCACTTGTGGCCTACGTCCAGTCCCCGAAACACAGTTCGAGATTTTTCACTATTCAATACAAGCTTAAAAACAGGTGCTTGCAACCTTTACACAATAGAGCACTTTTCACACACAGGGAAACTCTACCCTTGTGCTAAAGCCTCAGCCTGCAGGGATACCTCACCCTTACACAAACCTTAGAGAGATACCTCACCCCCTTTGAAGGATACCTCACCTTCTTTACAACAAGGGATACCTCACACTTTTACTGAGTGATACCTCACCCTCACAATATACAGAAATAAAGAATAGATGAAGAAGAAACTCTCTCTAAGAGCAAATAATTACAAATTGAAGCACTAAAAAGCTTTGTCACAGATATCTCAAAGATTCATTGTTAAGAGTATAAAAAAAGAGAGGAAATTGTGTAAAACTCGTTTTCAACAAAGCAAGAAATAATCAGAATATTCGGGGGTTCATCAGAGGTGTCCCAGGCCTCTATTTATAGAGCTCGTAGAAGAAAATGACCGTTGGGAGCACTAATTTGACATTAATTGATTTTAATTCTCGTATGAATTCAAAAACCAGAATCTGATTCCCGTGGGTTATTCGAATACCAGGAGGAGGTATTCGAATACCTCATTAAAAAGGCATGTTTCGAAATCAGGGTATTCGAATACCATATGGGGTATTCGAATGCCTCATTTAAAAAGGTTCATTCTGAAACTAGGGTATTCGAATACCATATGGGGTATTCGAATGCCTCTATTTTGGCACAGCAGAAAATATAAGTTACGTATCAGGTTATTCGAATACCATATTGAGGTATTCGAATTCCTCTATTAAAAACAGTTAAAAAACCTTTCTAAATTGCTTCGAAATGCTTATTTTTAATTTCTAAAAGCTTTGATTTTAAAACTTCAGTTTAATTTAAGAAACAGATTATTTTAGATCTTTTAAAATTAACCCTTGAGATATCTAATTGACAGCTCCATACATGATGGATCCTAAGTCCTAAAGCTAATCTTTAAACACTTGGACTTGGTCTTCTCATCATCTTCATGTTTGTCTTCACGTTTGTTATCATCAAAACTATTGTTCATGATAGCTAGCCAATTACAATAGGGTTTTAACTAAGTTAGTTTCTCAAGCTAACAAATCCCTTTTCATTTATGTTGCTTAAGAGGATTATATATTACTAATTGAAGTAGGGGGTGAAGAAGGATTCCGTATTCTTTAATCAATATATTTTATTCCACAATTATTGCATTTAAGTGTTTTATTTAACTTATACAAACCTTTCTCCATTTGAATGTTCTTAAATAACGTTACTTAAGCTATTGGTCGATAATTAGCATTAGAATTGACCGTATCCTTGTGGGAACAATATTCTACTTGTCATAATATTACTTGCGCAACACGTACACTTGTGGTACACAAAAGGACAAACAAATATCAGAGCTACATTTTTGTTTAAAGAGCTTAATAGCTTCAAGAGGAGTGATGACTTCTTCTCAAAATGTTTTACTGGAAAGTGTCTTAATCAGTAGGCCCCCAGCTTTTAATGGCATCGAATATACCTACTGAAAAGAAAGAATTAAAATTTTCATTGAAGTTATTGATCTTGATGCTTAGGATGCCACTGAAAATGGTTCCTTTATTCCTACCAAACTTGTTGATGGTAGACAAGTTGAAAATCTAAGAGATGAATGGACTAATGATGATAAAAAGGGAGTGCAATACAATGCTAGAGCCAAAAACATCATCACTAATGCTCTAGGGTATGATGAGTACTTTCGCATTTCTAATTACAAAACAACACAAGAAATGTAGGATGTTCTTCAAGTCACCCATGAGGAAACTAGTGAGGTCTAGAATAAACACTCTCACACATAAATATGAATTATTTAGAATGAATCATGGTGAGAGCATACAAGATATGCATATGAGATTCACTCACATAGTTAATCATCTTGACTCATTGGGAAAAACTTTTCCAAATGAAGATTTGATTAACAAAGTTTTGAGCTGTATAAGCAGAGAATGGTAGCCTAAGGTGGTCGCCATTGCAGAATCAAGGAACCTTGCAATGATGACACTTCCAACACTCTTTGGGAAGCTACAAGAGCATGAAATGGAATTATCAAGGCTTCACCAAAATGAAGATGTTGACAAAAAGAAGAAAGGGCTAGTACTCAAGGCCTCCTCATCCCACATTGATGAAGATGATGATGAAGATGAGGAAGAGGACTTGGAGATGAATGAAGAGACCTTCAACCTTTTGGTTAGAAGATTAGAAAGGTTTCTAAAGAAGAAAGGAAATGAGAAAAGACCACCCTTCCCTCCAAAAAATAACTATGTAAAAGGTGAAAGCTCCACTCCAACTCTTCTCACTTGCTTTGGATGTGGGAAATCAGGCCATATGAAGATGGACTGCCCTCTAGGCCAAAAGAAGGGAGAAAAATTTGAAAAAAGACCCAACAAAGAGAGCAAAGGGATAATAGCATATGTGGCTTAGGAGGACAATGACATGGACTCCTCAAATGAATCGAAAGATGAAGTAGCCAACCTTTGTCTCATGGCCAAGGATGATCTTGAGGTAGATTCTCAAACCCTTGAATCCCAACACTCTTTTGATGAACTGAAATAAGCCTTTGAGGAATTGCATGAAAAGTCCTTGAGGCTTGCAAAAATGGTTTCATTATCAAAGAAAACAACTTTCTTTCTTGAAAGTCAAATTTTTGTTTTAAACAAAGAAGTAGAGGAATTGAAATTAAAAAATAAAACTCTTTGGCTAATTGATACAAATTCCTCATGCACTACTTGCTTTACACATAAGGATGCTCCATCTTTATCTTCTTCATGTAGTTTATACTTATCCTTAGAAAAGGAAGTTAAAGATTTGAAAAATACTCTTGCTAAATTCACTTTTGATAAAGAAAACTTAAATATCGTACTTGGAAAACAAAGATGTGTGTTTCATAAAGCCATATTAGGTTATAATCCTAAGAAACAACAAAAATTTTATAAGAACTTCTTTGTCTATTAAAGTATATCAAGTAGTCCCTTTATAACATGTTTTCATTGTGGAAGAAAAAGACATAGTGCATCGACATGTAGAATTAGGAAGCAATCACATGTTAGACAAAATAAAATATGGGTTCCAAAGGGCTCTTTGCCCAAAACTAACACCCAAGGACCCAAAAAGGTTTAGGTACCTAAAATAAAAAATTGAATATGTTTTGTAGGTGTGCTTGGAAGTCAATAACTCAAATTGGTACCTTGATAGTGGCTGCTCCAAGCACATGACGGGTGATGGTTCCAAGTTCTCTTTTCTTGCTCCCAAGAAGCATGGACATGTCACATATGAGGACAACAATAAATGAAGGATCCTTGGAGTTGAAAAAGTTGGTAAGAATTCCTCTACTTCAATTGATAATGTTTTGTATGTAGAAGGACTCAAACATAACTTACTAAGCATAAGTCAATTGTGTGACAAGGGAAATAGAGTTATCTTTGACTCTATTACCAAGTGGCTTCCATACTTAAGAGGGGGGTTAATTGAGTGTATAAAAACTTTTCGCAAACACTTATAAAACAATTTTTATTGAAACTATTTCTTGACAGAAATGAATAAATAGAGAGGATAGAGGGCTTTAAACATAAAATAAACATGTGTAAAATTAAAATAAATTGTGGGAAATAAAGGAGTATGAGATAAGAAAAATAAGCACAGTATTTATCCTGGTTCAGCCACCAATCACTTGTGGCCTACGTCCAGTCCTCGAACAACTATCCGATATTTTTCACTATAAACTCAGGCTTAAACAGGTGTCTGCTACCTTTACACAACAGAGCACTCTTCACACTTGGGAATACCTCACCCTTTGTGTTTTGAGCCTCAACAGTCAGGAATACCTCATGTAACACCCCAAAATTTTCTATTTTATAGTAATAATAGAATTGTACTATTTTGTAATTTTTATGTGCTGTAAAATTATTTTGACAATTCTATGACTGTATTTGATTGTTTTGTGTGATTTGCTCTAGGATAGGAAAATAATAATTTTCTGACCGAGGAAAATCTTTACGTATTTATTTGGAGCTGGGGGATCTAACTAAACCCAATTCCGAGAAATACGTGATATAATTTTTTAATTTGTAGAATTTATCTATGGAATTAAAATATTTTATATTTTTATTATTATTTTATTATCCAGTGGACGATACCTACTAACTTATGAGCAGTAGCTTCTGTCCAATGGATAATAGAAAATTGATAAAGTCTTGAGACTTACTGATAATGAACCAATAGGAACCAAGTCCACGTTTCTGACTTGAAAAACTCTAAACTAATAGAAACTAGTCAACATTAGTGGCCAGGACTTTCTAAACCAATAAGATGTAGTCAATTTTGATGGTTGGACTAGTTACTTAGAAACTAGAAAACCTAACTAAGTTAGCTTAAATCTAACTAGGTTATTCTAAGAAGCTTAGGAAGTAACTACATAGAAGTAAACTTACTTAGCTACTCTTTGAAGCCTAGTTACAAGAATGTTCTACCATGTCCTAGAATTGGTGACTAACTTCCATGTAACTAGATACTTAGCAAGGTAACTAAATAGTTAGTTAATGAACTAAGTAAACTAACTAGATTCACTTGAAAACTAACTAAGAAACCAATTGAACCAAGGACTTGGTTTGCTTCTCCTTGGAGTCCCACGGCCACTTGGTGGTTCTAGGACCTTCAAGAGAAAGCTTGGTGGCAAAGGCTTGAAACCTCCACCCTTGATGCAATCCAAGGCCATTAGGAAGTCTTGGAGAGTCAAAGAAAGTGGCCACCTCTTTTGGTGAGTTCCACGGCTATTACCAAGAGAAACTAAGTGTTTTCACTTCATTCTTCTTCTTCACCAAGTCTAAGAAGCCTTTTCTCTCTAATCTTTCTCTTACAAAAATCAAAAACTCCATTGTTGTTCTTTGGAGAGCTCTCGACAGCCACACCATTAACCAACTTCCACTCACCTATAATTTTATCCAATATCATTTCCTAAACCTAAATCATTTTCTAAACAACTTTCTTGTTATGAGTTTCTTCTAAGTCATCCATCTTGAGCTTGGAAAACAAGCTTGAAGTTTCTATTCAAAGAGGTAAAGACTTTGTTTTTAACTCAAAGTTTGGTTCTTATTTTCTCTAAGCCATGATTGATCCATGGTTCTTCTTGTTCAAAGCTTAGTTTATGATTTGTGATTTGTTTAAGCTTAATAGGATTTTTCTTGGAGCCACACGAAATCCCTAGGAGAAGGATCTAAGAAGAATTTGATCTTCCTTAAGGTAAGAGGGAGATTTATCTCACCAACCAAGTATGGTGGTGAGAGGTGAAATTGTTTGTGATGGATGGTGGATCCATGTGAGGATTCATATCCATGGTTGTGTAACTTATTTGTGGATGTTTATGTGCTTTGATTTATTTGTTTATGCTTTATATGCTTTGCATGCTTTATTGTTTTCTTTATGGTATGCTTATGATATGTATGATGAGAATATATTATGGATTGCTATGATAGTAGTGAAGAAGGAAAATAATTTTGGTTCCAATGACCAAGATGCTCACGGCCTCAACACCTCAAAATAGGTGTTTCTAAATTAAGATTTTTATGAATGGTAAAATTGGATGATTAGAAGGAAAAGGAAAAGAAAAGATATGATGGTTCCAATGACCATGTAGTTACGGTTTTAAAGGTTTGAAATGGTTTTACTTTATGTAAAATTATGATTTAGAAATGGAAAGTTAATCGATTTAGTATAAGAAATTAATAAAAAGATTTAAGAAATGGAAGAGAAATACTTTGTCACTTGAGAGATGAAGATTTCGATTATGAAAGGAAAAGAGAGGTTGAAAGTGTTTGAACCTCAACTTATTTTAAAGAGGACTGATTTTTAGAATTGATTTGAGAATTATGGAGAATACATTGGTGACTTGAAATTTACCAATGTATAGCTCACTCATTGGGTTTTTTAGCGCATTAGGAAATTTTAAGTGAGAAAATATGGAAAAGTAAAGTAAGAAATGATATAAAATTTTAGAAAGACCAAAAATGAGGTTTAGAAGGTTGAGAAATATTTTACGTTGTGAAAAGATGAGGAAAAATGCTTTTTGTAACTTAAAAAGGTCATTTTTAAGCTACGCAATTTCAAAAACATTGAAAAATCGCTATGTGATTTGGAAAACGTTAAAATATTTTTACGCGATTGAGAAATTGTTAGAAAATCCATACGAGATTTGAAAATGCGACAAAAATGTTGCACGATTGTGAAAATGTGACAAAAATGTTGCACAATTGAGAAAATGCAATAAAATGTTTACGCGATTGAAAATACATTAAAGATACTGTTGGGCCAGTGTGTAGACCTGTATATGAAATTATGAATTTGAACTGAGAATGGTTTGTATGCATTGAGCATGCATTGGAAAAAGTCCAATGGACTGTGTTAAGGCTAATTGCCTAGGAGAGACTTACACCTCTTGAGTGGGTGCGATATGCATAGTGTATGTCACTTGTTGACCTTAGGGGCGTCGGGGTGCGGGTTGTCTATAATAGGCAGTTGGTAGCTCTTCTGTACCATGGATTAGACCGATGCAACACACCGACGATCCGAACTAAGACACTATTCTTAATCAAGATCTGGTAAAGACTGTCGTGTACATACTAGATGTGCAAACACTTATGAGAATTGTGGCACGTGATCCGAGGCATGTTGGTATAGACAGATCTTTTGGATCAATCTCTCCGACCTGAGTTTAGCTCCATGGAGTAGGAAAATGAGTCAGTAATCATATACATAATTTGGACATGTTTGAATATTTTGGTGACATTTTATCTGTTAAGTGTCGATGAATGATGGAATGAAACGATGATGTTTATTGTTTATTATATCTGTATCATTGTATGATATATCTGTATGATGTGCTATTTGTGTTATCTTTGTGCTGCCATATTGGTAATGATGTAGGTGATCTCACCTCTTTTTATATTATTTTGTATTGTATTTATATTTTGGTAAAGACACAGAGCTAGGTACTGAGCAAAGAAGGTGAAGAGGAATAGATTCTTACTAAGGAAGCTGAGTTTTGAAAAGATGGCATCCAGATCGAGTTTCTTCGGATACGATTTCAATTTCATGGAGGAACTAGTGCTTGGAGGATTAGTCCCAATGAGGAGGGACTAATATATCAGAGACATTTGACGGTCAACATGAGCAGGATATTTTATGGAGATCCATTCTTTTCTGTCACTATTTATATACATGTATAATTTCCACTATCGATTAGGCAGTGTTGGGGTAGTAGGTACCACGTCCCAACAGAGATTAGTATAGTGTCATCTGCACTGACACCGGTCTCTAGGACTTTGTGACAAGTTGGATTCCTGCCTGTTGAGGAATCTGAGGAGGACCCGTCTGAGGGTTCTGCTGTCTAGTCATACTTGGGCAAGTAGGTTAGTTTAAATAAAGTTCAAATACTTTTGAGGACTATGTCTGTAAATATTTAAGTATATCAGTACTGATACTTATGTATATGATGTAAATTATTTGTGATGTTGTTCAGAATTTTATATTCTACTAAGTTTATTTTATTAATATTCCATAAATTTTATAACTTATATTTGCATTACAAATCATATTTTATAATATTTGGGTAATTTGGTAATTAAGTAACATAAATATGATACCCTATGGTGGGTGTTATATTAGTTGGTATCAGAGCCTAAGTTAGAGTCTTTTGGGTTTGTGGTTAGGTCTGTCTTGTTTATGTTGTGTGATTCTCTGTGGCT
Source organism: Ormosia emarginata (assembly GCA_029884605.1). Classification (NCBI taxonomy): domain Eukaryota; kingdom Viridiplantae; phylum Streptophyta; class Magnoliopsida; order Fabales; family Fabaceae; genus Ormosia; species Ormosia emarginata. The sequence goes on from JAQQTP010000074.1 coordinate 1,230,185, forward strand.
AGTTTTCGAAGGAAAACAATATTGTTTGAAAGATTGACCTTAACTCTTCTTTGTGTTGTCCAGTTTGATTTAGAGAAAATGTAATGGTTGGATGAGGAAGATGACGCGTAAATACTAGAGCAGGAATTAGAAATGTTTGTGACGACAACCAAAACATGGCTGCAGTGTAGCAGCAACGCAATGGATGGCTGATGTCGTTGTGCAGCAAAACCAAAGAGCGAATGAGGACGCTCAAAGTTTGTCAAAATTTCTTAGAAATAACCCACCAAAGTTTCATGGAGAATTTGACCCAAAGAAAGCTAATATGTGGATTAAAGAACTATAAAAGATATTTGAAGGTATGGGTTGTATCGATGAATAGAAGCTTACTTTTGCAACTTTTGTGCTAGTAGGAGAATGAGAAGACTGGTGGGCAGGAGCCCGAAGATTGATACAAGCTTAGGGAAGAGTTATGATGTGGCAACTTTTTAAGCAGAAATTTCTGGGGAAGTATTTCCTAGCTAGTGTTCGGCATACTAAGGAAATGGAATTCCTTAGTTTGAGGCAAGGGGTGATGTCCGTAAGTGAATATGCTGCAAAATTTGAAAGCTTGTCTAAGTTTTCAAGGTATTTTCAGATGCACCCGGACGAGAAATGAAAGTACAAAAAATTTGAAGAGGGATTGAAACTTGATATTAAGTGAGTAGTGGCAACCTTGGAAATTGATCAATTTCCAGCATTGTTAGACAAATGTCGAAAAGTTGAGGAAATTGATCATCAACGTGAGGTGAGGAATAGGAACTTTGGACCTATATGGTTCCAAAGAGGAAAGGGTAGTGGTGGCAACCGTTATCAGCAGAAATCATATCTTTCAGGTGGAAATAAAATTGGTCAAACAGGAACTTCTACACTCAAATGTTTTAAGTGTGGAAAGGATCATCTAACTAAAGATTGTCAACATAAAGGAGTTATCTGTTACAGATGTAGAAAGCTTGGACATTTCTCCAGAGTGTGTGATCAGATGAAGGCGGAACCCTCAGTGGGGAACATCCATACAGCGAGACCACAGGCGGGTGGTCGTGTATATACCATGAGCAGGGAGGAAGCCGCAAAATCAGAGGACTTGATTATGGAGGAGTGTGCCATCAAAGGTAATCCTTTAACAGTACTATATGATTCAGGAGCAACACATTCTTTCATTGCATGTGATTGTGTGGAGCATTTGGGATTGTCTGTGACTACATTACCTTATGACTTGAGTGTTGCTACTCCTACTGATAAGCTTGTGATTACTACAAAAGTATGCTTGAATTGCCCTATATGTGTTAGGGATAGAATCTTTCATGTGGACTTAATTTGTTTGCCTCTTTCCAAGATTAATGTAATCTTAGGGATGGATTGGTTGTCTTCTAACCATATCCTAATAGATTGTTCTAGTAAGACACTAGTTTTTCCTGAGACTAAGGATTCTAGATTCCTAACGGTCACTCAAGTAGAAGCTTGCTTGAGGGAAGGAGATCAGGGGTATTTATCGATGTCTTCTTTGGAAGTTCAATGTGAAGATGTCTTGAAAGATATTTTCGTAGTTAATGAATTTCCTGAAGTGTTTCCTGAGGATATACCTAGACTACTGCCAGTAAGAGAAATTGAGTTTGCTATTGATCTAGTACCTGGAGCTAGACCTGTATCGATGGCGCCTTACAGAATATCACCGGCAGAGTTGGCAGAGCTTAAGAAACAGCTGGAGGAGTTATTAGAGAAGTAATTTGTGAGACCTAGTGTGTCACCTTGGGGAGCTCTAGTATTATTGGTTAAGAAGAAGGATAGGACTTCTCGTCTATGTGTAGATTACCGACAATTGAATAAGATCACAATTAAGAATAAATATCCACAACCAAGAATTGATGATTTGATGGATCAGTTGCGAGGAGCCGCAATATTTTCCAAGATTGATTTACGTTTTGGTTACCACCAGATTCTATATTCCCAAGACTGTATTTCGAACGTGTTATGGGCATCACGAGTATCAAGTGATGCCATTTGGTGTGACGAATTCACCTGCTATATTCATGGATTTCATGAATAGAATTTTCTGTTCGTACTTAGATAAGTTTGTTGTCGTCTTTATTGACAACATTTTAATTTACTCTCGAAGTCAGGAGGAACATGTTAAGCATCTTAGAGTGGTTCTCCAGATATTGAAAGAGAATAAGATGTATGCAAAGTTGTCCAAATGTGAATTTTGGTTAAGTGAAGTTCAATTTTTGGGACATGTGATATTGGAGGAAGGGATTGAAGTTGATGCTTCAAAGGTGGAGACAATTCTTGAATGGGAAAGATCGAAAACTGTATCGGAGATCCGTAGTTTTATCAGATTAACCGGTTATTATCGACGGTTTATTGAAGAATTTTCCAAGATAGCAGGACCTCTTACCCAACTTACATGAAACAATCAACCATTTCCATGGAGTGATGCATGTAAAGAAAGTTTTCAGGAGTTGAAAAGACAACTGACTACTTCACCGGTATTGATTCTACCTGATCCGAATGAACCTTTCGAAGTATATTGTGATGCTTCATATCAAGGATTAGGTTGTGTACTTATGCAGCATCGGAAGGTTGTGGCTTATGCTTCAAGACAACTAAAAGTGCATGAGAGGAATTATCTGACTCACAATTTGGAATTGGCAGCTGTAGTGTTTGCATTGAAAGTGTGGAGGCATTTTCTATATGGTGCAACTTTCAATGTCTTTAGTTGTAACAGCCTGAATTTCCGTATCTCTTAAACAATAATTATGACAGTTAACAGAATTTTACTGTTTAGTAATTTCTGTGCACTGTAAAATTATTTTGTTTATTCCATCAGTGTATTTGATCGTTTTGAGTGATTTACTCCGTGTCAGGAAAATAATAATTTTCGGGCCGGAGAAAATCTTTAAATATTTATTTCTCTTGACTGTTAGTTATTTTTAAAAATCTGACTTGATTTTCACACGTTTTCTAATATTTGTGATTTTTATGGATGATTATGAATTTTTTTGACTGTATATGGGCCTAAGTGGTCCTATGTGGGCCCAAGTGACCTTACGTGGGCCCAGGTGGGTCCTGCAAAGTAAAAATTTTTCTATGCATAGAAAAATTTGTACTGTTTAGACGGAGACAGGGGATCTTACTAAACCTGAATCTGGAAATAGTTTTTAAAATTTTATTGTACTGTGTTTGGTACTGTATTTATTTATCAGACGATAAAAATATAGTAAATATAATCTTTCGTGGGGTTTTAGCAGATAAAAATAGAAATTATATTGCTTAAGTCTACATTGGTGGTTTGGATACCCACCATTGATTTAATTAACGATGGAGACTTGATCTTGATTTAATCAACGGTGGAGATTTGATCTTAAAAGTAAATAGGATTATTTTTAACCGTTAGATAGAGATTAAATCAAGGGTAGAGATTTAGTTTTATATAATGGCTATGACCATTTACAACCATTGGATTTAGAATTGATCAAGGGTAGAGATTTGGTCTTAAAAAGTAACAAGAATCATTTATGACCATTGGATGAAGATTTAATCAATGGTGAAGATTTAGTCTTAAAAAGTGACAGACTAATTATGACCCTTGGATTTAAAGTTGGAAGGAGCAATCTTGACCCTTCATTTTGGAGACACATCCAATGACTAGAATTTAAAGAAGAAAGATCCAATGACCTAGATTAAGTCTTCTAAAATCAAAAGTCTACCTAAATCCTATCCATTGAATTAATCAATGGCTAGAAAGGCTTCAAATAATGGCTTGAAAAAGATGACAACTACATGAATGCATTAGGAAGAGGGGGGACGATTTTGTGGTTGTTTTTGGAGCTAAAGAAAAAGCTTTATGTCATTTTAGATGTCTTGGTCAATGTTGCATCAATAGTGATCATTATTGATCAATTTGCACTCAAGGAGAATGCATTGGAGGGAGGGCTATGGTTTTGGTGGCTTAAGTGAGTAGCAAAGTTAAAGACCACCATTATTACTCATTCTTGGTCTTTCTTTGTCAATTTCAAGAAGCTAAACTTAGCAAATTTTCTCTCTATTTCTCTTCTCCTCTAGGTTTCAGCCATGACCCTCCAATCTACCTTCCATCACTCTTTAATTTCAACTAACCTTATTTCTTGAATCCTTACCTTATTCTAAACAACTTTCATGTTGGAGACTTTCTCTAAATCATTCATCTTCATGGACTTTCTTCAAGATCAAAGTTATGGGGTATTTATGGTGAAGTGTAAGGAAACTTCATTTCTTCTCTTCTTTTTCATGATCTAAACCATGTTTGATCCATGGTTCCTCTTAATCAAGCTTGGCATACTAATTTTTATGTATTTTGTTTTGTATTTGAGAATCCCTTGGTGGTGAAGGACTTGGAAAAAGAAGCAAAACAAAGAGCTTTTGAGGATTTTCAAGAGGTAAGAGGGAGATCCATCTCACCAACCAAGCATGGTGGTGAGAGATGGTTATATATTTGATGGATGTTGAATCCATGTGAGGATTCATATCCATGGTCATGTAATTATTTGTGTGTGTTTATGAACTTTGATTATTTGCCTATGCTTGATATGCTTTGCATGATTTTATGGCTTATATGGTATGCTTATAATATGCATGATGATAATATGGTATGCTTATAATATGCATGATGAGAATATGTTGAAATTATGTATATGTATGCCATGATGTGATGATGGAAAGAAAATCAATTTTTGGCTTCAATGGCCAAAGGAAAGGAAATACGATTTTGATACCCATGAAGAGGGTTTATGTTGAAAATTTTTAAGAACAAGGGAATTAATTTTTGGGTCCCTAGAACATTGAGAATTTCGGCAAAGACACCTCAACATAGGTGTTTACAAATTAATATTTTCATGGAAGAATAAAATTGGATTGATTAGAAAAGCATGGAAAATAAACAAAGGGTTTGTTTTTAAAGAGTACATGAACACAGTTTTTAGAAGGGTTTTTATTGATTTATTTTGTGTAAAAAGTTTCTAAGTGTTTTACTAAACATGAGTTTTAAATGAAAATAGCAATGTTAATTTTGCAAAGAAAGTGAAAAAGCATTTGTAAAGAAAGTGAAAATGGATTTGCAAAGAAAGTGAAAAATGAAAATGAACAAATGACTTGATTTCAAAGACCAAGTGTTCACGGTTTTTGTAAAGGATTTTTAATGGTTTTGTTTGCGTAAAACCATATCAATTTAGAAGGAAAAATATTTGATGGTTTCAATAGTCATGTCCACGTTTTTTGAAGGCTTGTAATGCCTTGATTTTTATGAACAAAGTGATTTTCAAAGTGGAAACGTAACTTGATTTGATACAAGGAATTTGGAAAGGGAATCAGAGTGTTTTATCACTTGAGAGAATAGAAATTTTCGTAACGGAAAACAAAGAGAGGTTGAAAACGTTTGAATTTCAATTTGTTTTGAAAAAGACTGATTTTGGAAATGATTTGAGAAAAATGGAGAATATAATGGTGTTTTGAAAATTTACTAACGTATAATTTACTTTTGAGTTGTGAAATACGTTAGAAAATGTTAAGTTTTGAAACGTTGATTTATATCAATGGAAAAGTGATTTTTGTGGATTATATTTTTGAAAAGGATTTCTTGAGTAAAGAAATGTGAAAAAAGATTTTCTTGAGTAAGAAAATGTGAAAAATGAAATACAAAGTTATATTATTTTGAGAAAAGTTGAAAAGGAATTTTTGAAGGTCAATAAATATTTTCTATAATGGGATTGTGGTGAAAAATTATTTACGTATCTTAAAAACGTGATTTTTAAGCTACGCGATTTGAAATACGAAAAAAATATTTCTACGCGATTTGAATTACGTTTAAATATTTTACGTAATTTGAACTACTATTGAAAAAATCACTACGTGATTGAAAGGTGATGAATTATTTTTACGTGATTGTGAAAAGTGGTAAAAAATCATTATGTGATTTGGAAAGTGTTTTAAATATTTTGAGAATGATGGAAAATGATTTATGCAACTTAAAAGAATGATTTTTAAGTTACGCGATTTTGAAACAGTGGAAAAAAATACTATGCAATTTGAGAAACGTATGATTTTACGCGATTAAGAAAAATGTTGAAAAATTTGTACGTGGTTTAAAAGTGCAACAGAAGAGTTGTGGTATTTTGAAAACGTAACAGAAATGTTACGAAATTTTGTAAACGTAACAGTAGTGTTATGGTATTGTGAAAATGTAAAAAAAGTGTTATGGTATTATGAAAATATAACCGAAACGTTTTTGGATTGTGAAAACGTAACAGAAATGTTACGCGATTGTGAAAATATGGTAAAAGTGTTTTATAACTATAAAAACATGATAACATGATTTTTTTATTGAAAAATACAGTATAATTACTGTAAAACTAATGTGTGGACACTGTTTGTGAAAACAACGAGTTTTGCTTGTTATTGGCACGTGGTGCATTTTAGATGTATTGGAAAAAAAAATATATGCGTTGAGGCATATGATTTAATTGAACAAACGAATTTGAACAGAATGGCCCTTGTGGTTGGACTTGCACTGATATATTCATGCATTGTATAAACTATATCTGAGAAATTATGAGATATACCTGTGATTGGTATTATACCTGTGATTAGTATTTGGTGCATTATACATGCATTGGAATGGTCCGATGAGGACTGGATATGGCTAATTGCCTAGGAGAAACACACCTCTTGAGTGGGTGCGATATGCGTAGTGTAAGTCATTTGTTGACCTTGGGGGCATCGGGGTGTGGGTTGCTTACACGGGTGGTTGGTCGCGCTTCTTCCCGTAGGTTAGACCGATGCAACACACCGATGATCGTGACTGAGACACTATTCTTAATCAAGATCTGATAAAGACTGTCGTGTTTGTGCTAGATGTGCAAAAATTGAAATGAGAATTAAAGCACGTGGTCTGAGGCACGTGGTACCGGCAGGTCTTTTCGATCATTTTCTCCGACCTGAGTTTAGCTCCATGGAGTAGGAAATCGAGTCTTTTGTACATGCATAATCTGAACACTTATATCTGTATGATATATTAATTGAGGAATATTAGCTATGACAACTGTTTTGAATACTTGGATTGATATATGATTGGATGATGATAGTTAATTAATATTAAATATATTATTGGAAGTCTGGTATGATATCCCTGTATGATATTGCTGTTTGTGTTATCTCTATGCTGCCATATTGGTATTGGTGTAGGTGATCTCACCTCTTTGTTATGTAGTTTCTTTGTGTCTCAGACATCTTGTTAAAATCAAATAATAGAAGGATCAAGTTGTCTTAGACATAACGGGCGATGGATACTCTGAGATTGGTGACAATAATAAGGAGTGGACATTCAGGACTCGAAGGTATGCAGTGTTGACAAAGGAACAGATGTCTGATGTATCAAGATGGACAGAAAAAGGAATAAGTATGTTAAAGTTTTCCGTTAGTGTTGTACCGTGCTATTAAACAGGACCCGTTATAGGGTTTGTTACTGTTAAAAAAAAAGAGTTTGTTAATTTTATATTTCTCTTTAAATTGTGAAATATTAATTGGTGTTAATATTGCATAATGAATAGTTGAAATATGATTTTCAATATTACCTAATATGTTTAGGAAATTTACATTTCAGTAAAGAAGTAAATTTGAAACCCATATTTTCATAACTCAAACCATTTACAAATTGATTTTCAGATTATGAGTTGGGAGTCGGAAATGTGATGCCCTAAGGAGGGTGTTACATTAGTTGGTATTAGAGCACGGTTTGAGTCTTTTGGGGTTTGTGGTTATGTTTATTTTGCTTGTGTTGTGTTCTCTGTGTTATTGGTTTCCGAAAGGAAACAATGTTGTTTATAATGGATATCAGATCCATTGTATTTCGATCTGCACGCCACGGGAAAAAAAAAGGGAAATGGCTCGGGATAGTTGTACTTGTGTGAAAGCGGAACATGTTACTAGTAATATAGTTGCAACTACGGGAGCTACGGGAACAATGTGGAAAGACGACTGCACGAACAGAGGATCGCTGAACAGCAGAAACTGGAAGTTGAAGTTCAGGGTCTGATGAAAGAGAATCAGTCTTGGAATATAAGATTTCGTAATTTTTGGAACCTGGTATTTCTTCTTAGGGATATTAGGAAAGTGATTGATTTCGATGGAAGATGTATTTATAACCATTGAGGAAACCAAAAGCAGTAAGTGATGTGAAAGAAGGTACTTAATGAAGGAATGTACGTCAAGGAAACAATTTGCGAAAAGTTTGGACACATTTCCATAGATTATGCTCTTTGAAAACAGAGTTTTCTGTTAGTAAAATTTTGGGTAGTAGGGAAAGTCATTACTCTAAGCAGAATGGAAGTGTTCTGAGCATAAGATTTAAACAATGGAGATTGCGTCATTGGAGCTAATCCTATAAACCCTACTGAATATTTCTGTGAGCAACTTATTCTGTGTGGCATATGATTGAGTAGATCAATTATATGTTAGAGTTATTCGTTATCCTCTGATTTGTTTATTTCTGTTTCTATTCTTAGCCGATCGAGCTACTTGTGTTATTCAAATATTGTTACAGATCAAATCTTTGTGTTAGTTTGATCTGTCATTCAAAATTTTGTGTTTGTTTGATCTGTTTCATAAATAGATATGATCTTCAAAATAGATTGGTTATTTTTCAACCATATCCTATGAGATTGTCTCAATAAGGTGTTAATAATTCAGAAAAAAATTCATTCCTGAAAATCAGGCAAAATCAAATTTTTGTTGAATATGTTTGGTAACATATCAGATCATTTCGCTACCTTTTCTTCCTAAACCTCTATAATGTTCTTTCATATATTGCATTTGCAAGAAAGAACATTTTACAAGAAAAGATATTCCTATTTATATCCATGTCATAGTATCGGAGTGGCGCAGCGTGAGCATGGTGGATCCCTCGAAGTTTGAAAATAGTTTTTCAGTGGGAAAGTCAAAAAGACAGTAATGGAAATCCTGGAAAATTTTGGATCATAGGACTTCTCACCCAGCTTATCATAAAGGATTAAGTATTCGTATCAACTGATGCATATAAGAAAAATTTTTAGGAATTGAAATATGTTTGAAGTACTTCTCTAGTATTAGTTTTATCTAATCCTAGTGAACCATTAGAGGTGAACAGTGACGTATTACATCGGAGCTTAAGATATGTGCTTATGCAGAATAGAAGAGTTGTAGGGTATGATTTTAGGAAATTGAAGTCATTTGAGAAAACTATTCTAGGCATGAATGAAGGTTGGTAGCCGCTGTATTGGTATCAGAGATATAGAAATACTTTCTTTCTGGAGTAACATTCAATATCTTCAGTAACTAGGAGTTTGAGATATCTATTTGATCAGGAGAAGTTGAACGTCAAGCAAAAAGATTTTGTTGGTTAGAATAGTATAGAAAGATGTAAGAGAGGAAGCTACATGGGAACTGGAAGGAAAGATGAAAGAGTAATATTCATATTTATTCTGAGGGTGTGAAATCATGTTTGTCAAATTTCGAGGACGAAATTTCTTTTTAGAGGGGGAGTATTGTAACACCCTGAATTTCCGTATCTCTTAAACAATAATTTTGACAGTTAACAGAATTTTACTATTTAGTAATTTTTGTGCACTTGTAAAATTATTTTGTTTATTCCATCAGCGTATTTGATCGTTTTGAGTGATTTACTCGTGTCAGGAAAATAATAATTTTTAGTGGAGAAAATCTTTAAATATTTATTTCTCTTGACTGTTAATTATTTTTAATAATCTGACTTGATTTTCATACGTTTTCTAATATTTGTGATTTTTGTGGATGATTATGAATTTTTTTGACTATATGTGGGCCCAAGTGGTCCTATGTGGGCCCAGGTGACCTTATGTGGGCCCAGGGGGGTCCCGCAAAGTAAAAAAATTTCTACGCATAGAAAAATTTGTACTGTTTAGACGGAGACAAGGGATCTTACTAAACCTAAATCCGGAAATAGTTTCTAAAATTTTATTGTACTGTGTTTGGTACTGTATTTATTTATCAGACGATAAAAATACAGTAAATATAATCTTTCGTGGGGTTTTAGCAGATAAAAATAGAAATTATATTGCTTAAGTCAACATTGGTGGTTTGGATACCCACCATTGATTTAATTAACAATGGAGACTTGATCTTGATTTAATCAATGGTGGAGATTTGATCTTAAAAGTAAATAGGATTATTTATAACCGTTAGATGGAGATTCAATCAAGGGTAGAGATTTAGTTTTATATAATGGCTATGACCATTTACAACCATTGAATTTAGCATTGATCAAGGGTGGAGATTTGGTCTTAAAAAGTAACAAGAATCATTTATGACCATTGGATGAAGATTTAATCAATGGTGAAGATTTAGTCTTAAAAAGTGACAAAGACTAATTATGACCCTTGGATTTAAAGTTGGAAGGAGCAATCTTGACCCTTCATTTTGGAGACACATCCAATGACTAGAATTTAAAGGAGAAAGATCCAATGGCCTAGATTAAGTCTTCTAAAATCAAAAGTCTACCTAAATCCTATCCATTGAATTAATCAATGGCTGGAAAGGCTTCAAATAATGGCTTGAAAAAGATGACAACTACATGAATGCATTAGGAAGAGGGGAGGCAGTTTTGTGGTTGTTTTTGGAGCTAAAGAAAAAGCTTTATGTCATTTTAGATGTCTTGGTCAATGTTGCATCATTATTGATCATTATTGATCAATTTGCACTTAAGGAGAATGTATTGGAGGGGGGGCTACGGTTTTGGTGGCTTAAGTGAGTAGCAAAGTTGAAGACCACCATTATTACTCATTCTTGGTCTTTCTTTGTCAATTTCAAGAAGCTAAACTTAGCAAATTTTCTCTCCATTTCTCTTCTCCTCTAGGTTTTGACCATGACCCTCCAATCTACCTTCCATCACTCTTTGATTTCAACCAATCTTATTTCTTGAATCCTTACCTTATTCTAAACAACTTTCATGTTGGAGACTTTCTCTAAATCATTCATCTTCATGGACTTTCTTCAAGATCAAAGTTATGGGGTATTTATGGTGAAGTGTAAGGAAACTTCATTTCTTCTCTTCTTTTTCATGATCTAAACCATGTTTGATCCATGGTTCCTCTTAATCAAGCTTGGTATACTAATTTTTATGTATTTTGTTTTGTATTTGAGAAGCTCTTGGTGGTGAAGGACTTGGAAAAAGAAGCAAAACAAAGAGCTTTTGAGGATCTTCAAGATGTAAGAGGGAGATCCATCTCACCAACCAAGCATGGTGGTGAGAGATGGTTATATATTTGATGGATGTTGAATCCATGTGAGGATTCATATCCATGGTCATGTAATTATTTGTGTGTATTTATGAACTTTGATTATTTGCCTATGCTTGATATGTTTTGCATGATTTTATGGCTTATATGGTATGTTTATAATATGCATGATGATAATATGGTATGCTTATAATATGCATGATGAGAATATGTTGAAATTATGTATATGTATGCCATGATGTGATGATGGAAAGAAAATCAATTTTTGGCTTCAATGGCCAAAGGAACGGAAATACAATTTGGATACCCATGAAGAGGGTTTATGTTGAAAATTTTTAAGAACAAGGGAATTAATTTTTGGGTCCCTAGAACATTGAGAATTTCGGCAAAGACACCTCAACATAGGTGTTTACAAATTAATATTTTCATGGAAGAATAAAATTGGATTGATTAGAAAAGCATGGAAAATAAACAAAGGGTTTGTTTTCAAAGAGTACATGAACACAATTTTTAGAAGGATTTTTATTGATTTATTTTGTGTAAAAAGTTTCTAAGTGTTTTACTAAACATGAGTTTTAAATGAAAATAGCAATGTTAATTTTAAGGATTTGCAAAGAAAGTGAAAAAAGATTTGTAAAGAAAGTGAAAATGGATTTGCAAAGAAAGTGAAAAATGAAAATGAACAAATGACTTGATTTCAAAGACCAAGTGTTCATGGTTTTTGTAAAGAATTTTTAATGGTTTTGTTTGTGTAAAACCATATCAATTTAGAAGGAAAAATATTTGATGGTTTCAATAGTCATGTCCACATTTTTTGAAGGATTGTAATGCCTTGATTTTTATGAATAAAGTGATTTTCAAAGTGGAAACGTAACTTGATTTAATACAAGGAATTTGGAAAGGGAATCAGAGCGTTTTATCACTTGAGAGAATAGAAATTTTCATAATGGAAAACAAAGAGAGGTTGAAAACGTTTGAATTTCAATTTATTTTGAAAAAGACTGATTTTGGAAATGATTTGAGAAAAATGGAGAATATAATGGTGTTTTAAAAATTTACTAACGTATAATTTATTTTTGAGTTTTGAAATACGTTAGAAAATGTTAAGTTTTGAAATATTGATTTATATCAATGGAAAAGTGATTTTTGTGGATTATATTTTGGAAAAGGATTTCTTGAGTAAAGAAATGTGGAAAAAGATTTTCTTGAGTAAGAAAATGTGAAAAATGAAATACAAAGTTATATTATTTTGAGAAAAGTTGAAAAGGAATTTTTGAAGGTCAAGAAATATTTTCTATAATGGGATTGTGGTGAAAAATTATTTACGTATTTTAAAAACGTGATTTTTAAGCTACGTTATTTGAAATACGAAAAAAATATTTCTACGTGATTTTAAATACGTTGAAATATTTTTATGCGATTTGAATTACGTTTAAATATTTTACGTAATTTGAACTACTATTAAAAAATCACTACGTGATTGAAAGGTGATGAATTATTTTTACGTGATTGTGAAAAGTGGCGAACAATCATTATGTGATTTGGAAAGTGTTTTAAATATTTTGAGAATGATGGAAAATGATTTATGCAACTTAAAAGAATGATTTTTAAGTGACGCGATTTTGAAACAGTGGAAAAAAAATACTATGCGATTTGAGAAACGTATGATTTTACGCGATTGAGAAAAATGTTAAAAAATTTGTACGTGGTTTAAAAGTGCAACAGAAGAGTTGTGGTATTTTGAAAACATAACAGAAATGTTACGAAATTTTGTAAATGTAACCGTAGTATTATGGTATTGTGAAAATGTAAAAGAAGTGTTATGGTATTGTGAAAATATAACAGAAACATTTTTGGATTGTGAAAACGTAACAGAAATGTTACGCGATTGTGAAAATACGGTAAAAGTGTTTTATAACTATGAAAACATGATACAATGATTTTTTTAATGAAAAATACAGTATAATTACTGTAAAACCAATGTATAGACATTATTTGTGAAAACAATGAGTTTTGCCTGTTATTGGCACGTGGTGCATTTTAGATGCATTGGAAAAAAAAATATATGCGTTGAGGCATATGATTTAATTGAACAAACGAATTTGAACAGAATGGCCCTTGTGGTTGGACTTGCACTAATATATTCGTGCATTGTATAAACTATATCTGAGAAATTATGAGATATACTTGTGATTGGTATTATACCTGTGATTGGTATTTGGTGCATTATACATGCATTAGAATAGTCCGATGAGGACTGGATATGGCTGATTGCCTAGGAGAAACACACCTCTTGAGTGGGTGCGATATGCATAGTGTAAGTCACTAGTTGACCTTGGGGGCATCGGGGTGCGGGTTGCTTACACGGGTGGTTGGTCGCGCTTCTTCCCGTAGGTTAGACCGATGCAACACACCAATGATCCTGACCGAGATACTATTCTTAATCAAGATCTGATAAAGACTGTCGTGTATGTGCTAGATGTGCAAAAATTGAAATGAGAATTAAAGCACGTGGTCTGAGGCACGTGGTACCGGCAGGTCTTTTCGATCATTTTCTCTGACCTGAGTTTAGCTCCATGAAGTAGGAAATCGAGTCTTGTGTACATGCATAATCTGAACACTTATATCTGTATGATATATTAATTGAGGAATATTGGCTATGACAACTATTTTGAATACTTGGATTGATATATGATTAGATGATGATAGTTAATTAATAGTAAATATATTATTGGAAGTCTGGTATGATATCCCTGTATGATATTGTTGTTTGTGTTATCTCTATGCTGCCATGTTGGTATTGGTGTAGGTGATCTCACCTCTTTGTTATGTTGTTTTGCTATGTCTGTACTGTTAAAATCAAATAATAGAAGGATCAAGTTGTCTTAGACATAACGGGCGATGGATACTCTGAGATTGGTGACAACAATAAGGAGTGGACATTCAGGACTCGAAGGTGTGCAGTGTTGACAAAGGAACAAATGTCTGATGCATCAAGATGGACAGAAAAAGGAATAAGTATGTTAAAGTTTCTCGTTAGTGTTGTACCGTGCTATTAAGCAGGACCCGTTATAGGGTTTGTTACGGTTAAAAAAAAAGAGTTTGTTAATTTTATATTTCTCTTTAAATTGTGAAATATTAATTGGTGTTAATATTGCATAATGAATAGTTGAAATATGATTTTCAATATTACCTAATATTTTTAGGAAATTTATGTTTCAGTAAAGAAGTAATTTTGAAACCCATATTTTCATAACTCAAACCATTTACAAATTGATTTTCAGATTATGAGTCGGGAGTCAGAAATGTGATGCCCTAAGGAGGGTGTTACATTAGTGATCATAAGAGCTTGAAGTATTTGTTCGACCAAAAAGAGTTGAACATGAGGCAAAGACGTTGGCTGGAGTTTTTGAAGGATTACGATTTCCAGTTACAATATCATCCCGGAAAGGCAAATGTCGTAGTAGATGCTTTAAGTAGGAAGATGCTTAGTGCTTCTGTTATGATGATTAAAGAGAGGGAACTGATAGAAGAGTTTTGGGATTTGCGGTTATCTGTGAAGTTGACACCGGGGAAGATGTGTTTAAACATGATCACTATTTCAAATAGTTTGATGGATAAAATCCGAGAAGGGCAGAATGATTATCAATATTTACAAGAAGCTAAGGAAGCAAGGAACCAAGGAGCAGTGTTGGAATTTAGCAAAGGAGCTGATGGAATTTTGAAATTTAAGGGAAGAATTTGTGTGCCTATAATCAAGGACTTAGGAGATTGATTTTGGATGAAGCTCATAGAAGTAAGTTGAGTATGCATCTAGGAGCCACAAAGATGTATCAAGATTTGAAGCAGTTATATTGGTGGCAGGGAATGAAGAAAGATATCGCTGAATATGTATCATCCTGCTTAGTTTGTCAGAAGATTAAGGTTGAACACCAAAGACCTTCGGGAATGTTGCAACCTTTGCCTATTCTTGAATGGAAATGGGATGACATAGTAATGAATTTCGTAACAGGACTACCAAAGACTCGGAAAGGTCACAATTCTATTTGGGTGATTGTTGATCGACTGACTAAGTCGGCACACTTTTTGCTGATTAATATTAAGTACTCGATGGAAAAGTTGACTCAAGTGTACATCAATGAAATCATTAGACTTCATGGTGTACCATCCAGTATTCTTTCTGATCGAGATCCGTAATTTATATCAAGGTTTTGGTGCAGTCTACAAGGAGCAATGGGGACAAAGTTACATCTAAGTTCTGCTTACCATTCGCAAACAGATGGACAGTCAGAAAAGACAATTCAGTCATTTAGAAGACTTACTAAGGGCATGTGTATCGGAGCAAACTGAGTGCTGGGATGAATTTTTACCATTGATAGAGTTCACATACAATAACAGTTTTCATTCGAGTATAGGGATGGCACCCAATGAGGCATTGTATGGGAGACGATGCAGAATGCTGTTATGTTGATATCAGGACGATGAGAGTGCTATTCTAGGACCAGAACTTGTACAACAGACAACAGAGAAAGTGAAGATGATTCAAGATAAGATGAGAATAACTCAAACGCGGCAAAAGAGCTATTCAGAGAAGAGGAGAAGACTGCTTGAGTTTGAGGAAGGTGACCATGTATTTCTATGAGTGACACCTATGACTGGGGTTGGACGAGTGCTTAAGTCTAAAAAGCTCACTCCAAAGTTTATCGGGCCGTATCAGATACTTCGTTGGGTAGGTCCGGTAGCTTATCAGATTGCATTACCACCTTTTCTGTCGAATCTTCACAATGTATTCAACATATCACAACTACGGAAATATATTCCCGATCCCACCCATGTTATCGAACCATACACAGTACAACTAAAGGATAACTTAACCTATGAAACGTTTCCAGTCAAGATTGAGGATCGAAGGACAAAGCAACTTCGAGGTAAGGAGATTTCATTGGTTAAAGTAGTTTGGAACGACGTAAGCGGTGAGGCTACATGGGAAGTGGAAGATAGAATAAAGGAACAATATCTGTATTTGTTTTAAATGTATGTTAAGTTTCGAGGATGAAACTTCTTTTTAGAGGGGGAGAGTTGTAACACCCCGAAATTTTCTATTTTACAGTAATAACAGAATTGTACTATTTTGTAATTTCTCTGTATTGTAAAATTATTTTGAGAGTTCTGACTGCATTTGATTGTTTTGTGTGATTTGCTCCGAGATAGGAAAATAATAATTTTCTGGCCGGGGAAAATCTTTACGTATTTATTCGGAGCTGGGGGATCTTACTAAACCCAATTCCGAGAGATGCGTGACATAATCTTTTAATTTTTAGAATTTATCTATGGAATAAAATATTTATATTTTTATTATTATTTTATTATCCAGTGGATGATACCTACTGACTTATGAGCAGTAACCTCTGTCTAGTGGACAATAGAAAACTGGTAAAGTCTTGAGACTTACTGATAATGAACCAATAGGAACCAAGTCCACGTTTCTGACTTGAAAATCTCTAAACTAATAGAAACTAGTCAACATTAGTGGCTAGGACTTTCTAAACCAATAAGATGTAGTCAATTTTGATGGTTGGACTAGTTACTTAGAAACTAGAAAACCTAACTAAGTTAGCTTAAATCTAACTAGGTTATTCTAAGAAGCTTAGGAAGTAACTAAATGGAAGTAAACTTAGTTAGCTACTCTTTGAAGCCTAGTTACAAGAATGTTCTACCATGTCCTAGAATTGGTGACTAACTTCCATGTAACTAGATACTTAGCAAGGTAACTAAATAGTTAGTTAATGAACTAAGTAAACTAACCAGATTCACTTGAAAACTAACTAAGAAGCCAATTGAACCAAGAACTTGGTTTGCTTCTCCTTGGAGTCCCACGGCCACTTGGTGGTTCTAGGACCTTCAAGAGCAAGCTTGGTGACAAAGGCTTGAAACCTCTACCCATGATGCAATCTAAGGCCATTAAGAAGTCTTGGAGAGTCAAAGAAAGTGGCCACCTCCTTTGGTGAGTTCCACGGCTATTACTAAGAGAAACCAAGTGTTTTCACTTCATTCTTCATCTTCACCAAGTCTAAGAAGCCTTTTTTCTCTAATCTTTCTCTTACAAATATCAAAAACTCCATTGTTGTTCTTTGGAGAGCTCTCGGTAGCCACACCATTAACCAACTTCCACTCACCTATAATTTTATCCAATATCATTTCCTAAACCTAAATCATTTTCTAAACAAGTTTCTTGTTGTGAGTTTCTTCTAAGTCATCCATCTTGAGCTTGGAAAACAAGCTTGAAGTTTCTATTCAAAGAGGTAAAGGCTTTGTTTTTAACTTAAAGTTTGGTTCTTATTTTCTCTAAGTCATGATTGATCCAAGGTTCTTCTTGTTCAAAGCTTAGTTTATGATTTGTGATTTGTTTAAGCTTGATAGGATTTTTCTTGGAGTCACACGAAATCCCTAAGGAGAAGGATCTAAGAAGAATTTGAACTTCCTTAAAGTAAGAGAGAGATTTATCTCACCAACCAAGTATGGTGGTGAGAGGTGAAATTGTTTGTGATGGATGATGAATCCATGTGAGGATTTATATCCATGGTTGTGTAACTTATTTGTGGATGGTTATGTGCTTTGATTTATTTGTTTATGCTTTATATGCTTTGCATGCTTTATTGTTTTCTTTATGGTATACTTATGATATGTATGATGAGAATATATTATGGATTGCTATGATAGTAGTGAACAAGGAAAATAATTTTAGTTCCAATGACCAAGAGGCTCACGGCCTCAACACCTCAAAATAGGTCTTTCCAAATTAAGATTTTTATGAATGGTAAAATTTGATGATTAGAAGGAAAAGGAAAAGGAAAGATATGATGGTTCCAATGACCATGTAGTAACGGTTTTGAAGGTTTGAAATGGTTTTACTTTATGTAAAATTATGATTTAGAAATGGAAAGTTAATCGATTTAGTATAAGAAATTAATAAAAAGATTTAAGAAATGGAAGAGAAATACTGTCACTTGAGACATGAAGATTTCGGTTATGAAAGGAAAAGAGAGGTTGAAAGTGTTTGAACGTTAACTTATTTTAAAGAGGACTGATTTTTAGAATTGATTTGAGAATTATGGAGAATACGTTGGTGACTTGAAATTTACTAACGTATAACTCACTCATTGGGTTTTTGAGCGCGTTAGGAAATTTTAAGTGAGAAAATATGGAAAAGTAAAGTAAGAAATGGTATAAAATTTTAGAAAGACCAAAAATGAGGTTTAGAAGGTTGAGAAATATTTTACGTAGTGAAAAGATGAGGGAAAATGCTTTTCATAACTTAAAAAGGTGATTTTTAAGCTACGCGATTTCAAAAATGTTGAAAAATCACTACGTGATTTGGAAAACGTTAAAATATTTTTATGCGTTTAAGAAATTGTTGGAAAATCAATACGAGATTTGAAAACGCGACAAAAATGTTGTGCGATTGTGAAAATGCGACAAAAATGTTGCGTGATTGAGAAAATGCAGTAAAATGTTTACGCAATTGAAAATACAGTAAAGATACTATTTGGCCAATATGTAGACCCTGTAACACCCCGAAAATGCATATTTTATTTATTTCAGGTGATTTTTAATTATTTTGAATAATCTGACTCGACTTCTGTGGATTTTATAATTTTTGTAATTTTTAGGAATTTTTGGGAGTTTTACGTTTTTTTATTATTTTAATATTATTTTGGGGTTGTATACGAGCCTTCGTATTTTATTTCTTTTTGAAAATCCTTAATGATTTTTACTAATCCGACTTGATTTTCACAAGTTTTATAATTTTTATGATTTTATGGATGATTATAAAATTTTTATATTTCTCTGATTGTTTTTGGGCTGTCTGTGGGCCCATGTGGCCTTATGTGGGCTCGGGGTGGGTCCCGAAAAGTGAAAATTTTTTTGCGAATAGAAAAATTTGTACTGTTTAGACGGAGACGGGGGATCTTACTAAACCTGAATCCAAAAACAGTTTTTAAAATTTTCTTTTACTGTGTTTTGTATTGTATTTAATTATCGGGCGATAAAAATATAGTAAAAATATTATTCGAAGGGTAATAGCAGATAGAAAAATAAATATTATACTGCTTAAGTCAACATTGGTGGTTTGGATATCTACCATTGATTTAATCAACAGTGGAAACTTGATCTTGACTTAATCAATGGTGGAGATTTAGTCTTATAAAGTGGCTAGAACCATTTATGACCATTGGATGTAAAGTTAGAAGGAGCAATCTTGACCCTTTATTTTGGAGACACATCTAATGGCTAGGATTTCAAGGAGAAAGATCCAATGGCCTAGATTAAGTCTTCTAATCTAAAGGTTATACCTAGAATCTACTTTAATCCTAACCATTGAACTAATCAATGGTTAGGAATGCTTCAAATAATGGCTAGTGAGATTGGTCACTCAAGGAGAGTGCAAGAAGGGGGGGACGGTTTTGGTGGCTTAATAGCTTAGCCAAGTTTCAAGACACCAATTATTTCTCATATTGGTCATTATTGATTCATTTTCGAGAAGCTAAGTTATCAAACTTTCTCTCCATTTCTCTTCTCCAAGCAAGTTTTGGCCAAGACCCCTAACTCTACCCTCCATCATTCTTTAATTTCATACAACCTTATTTCTTGAATCCTTACCTTATTCTAAGCAACTTTCATGTTGGAGACTTTCTCTAAATCATTCATTTTCAAGGACTTTCTTCAAGAGCAAAGTTATAGGTTTTTATGGTGAAGTGTAAAGAAAACTTCACTACTTGTCTTATTTTCATGTTCTAAGCCATGTTTGATCCATGGTTCCCCTAGTTCAAGCTTGATTTACTAATAAATATATGTTTTGTTTTGTGTTTAAGAAACCTTTGGTGGTGAAGGACTTGGAAAAAGAAGCAAAACAAGGAGCTTTTGAGGATCTTCAAGAGGTAAGAGAAAGATCCATCTCACCAACCAAGTATGGTGGTGAGAGATGGTTTGGTATTTGATGGATGGTGAATTCATGTGAGGATTCATATCCATGGTCATGTAATTATTTGTGGGTGTTTATGTGTTTGATTTATTTGTTCATGCTTTGTATGATTTGCATGATTTAGTGCTTTATTATGGTATGCTTGTGATATATATGTGATGAATATGTATATGTATGCCATGATGTGATGATGGAAAGGAAAACAATTTTTGGTTCCAAAGAACCATAGAGGCATCACGGCCTTAAACTAATTTTGGGAGCAAGAGATTCTAAGTATTTTACTAATTATGAGTAATACGTTGATGATTTTAAGGATTTGCAAAGAAAGTGGACTTGAAAATGAACAAATGATTTAATTTCAAAGACAAGAGCCTCACAGTTTTGTGAAGGAATTTTAAATGGTTTTGTTTTTACAAAAACAAGAATGGTACTTAATTGATTTAGAAGGAAAAATATTTGATGGTTTCAATGGCCATGTACCATGGTTTTGAAGGTTTGTAAATGCTTTGGTTTTATGAAACAAAGTGATTTTCAAAGTGAAAATATAATTTGATTTAGTACAAGAATTTTGAAAAGGGAATCAGAGTATTTTATCACTTGAAAAATGGAATTTTCGTATATGAATGGAAAAGAGAGGTTGAAAGTGTTTGAACCTCAAATTATTTTAAGAGGATTGATTTTTAGAATTGATTTTTAATTATAAAGAATACGTTGGTGACTTGGGATTTTCTAACGTGTAACTCATCCTTTGGGTTTTGGAGAGCTTAGTAAATTTTAAAGTAAGAAACATTGATTTAATTCAATGAAATGGTGAAATTATGAAATATATTGCGAAAAAGATTTTCTTGAGTAAGAAAATGTGGAAAATAATGTGAGGAGTCATATTATTTTAAGAAAGGTTGAAATGGAATTTTTGAAGGTTGAGAAATATTTTACGAAGTTGAAAAATGGTGAAAAATGATTTACGTAACTTAAAAACGTGATTTTTAAGCTATATGATTTGAAAAATGTTTAAATATTTCCATGCGACTTGAAAAATGTTGAAATATTTCTATGCAATTTGGAAAATGTTTAAATATTTTTATGCGTTTGAGATATTGTTAGAAAATTACTACGCGATTTAAAAATGGTGGAATATTTTTACATGGTTGAGATATTGTTGAAAAATCACTACGTGATTGAAAAATGATGAAATATTTTTACGTGATTGAGAAACGATGGAAAATTGCTACGCAATTTGAAAACGTAACAGAAATGTTGCGCGATTGTGAAAACGTGACAAAAGTGTTTCGCAACTATGAAAATGCGATAACATGATTTCACTATTAAATATACAGTATGGTTACTATTGAACTAGTGTATGGACACTGTATAAGAAAATGATGAATTTTGTCTGTGATTGACATTGGTGCATTGAATATGCATTGGAAAGATGCATTGAGGCATATAATGAAATTATAAAATATTCATTAAGGCATATCATGAATTTGAACAAAGTTGCATTGAACAAAAATTAATAGCTGATGCTATTGTGACCCTTGTGGTTGAAGAGAGAATGAGAATTGAAAAGTGAGGTCTATGATGGATCTTAGGGGCGTCAAGGCGCGACGGTCGACCAGTGGACATTGATTGGCAAAGACCATGTGCCACTTGGCGATGCAGTCCATTGTAACGCATTGACGATACTTGACAATAACACGATTCTTTTCAAAGACTGGAGAATGTCTGTTGGGCTAAGGCTGGGCAATTAACTAGATCATTCTTCTCGAAATTGTGAAAACCTCTATGGAGTAGGACATTGAGTCTACATGCATAACATATGCATCATTATTGAGTATTGGTTATGGTAATTGAACTGTTGAATACTTTGATAATAATTGAGGGCATTATCATAAATATTAAATATTTATATCTGTGTGATATAATAATTGAGGAATATTGGATGATGATGATGATAAATAATGTTGATGGCATTATTATAATTATTGTTATTTTATACATTATGATGATGGCATAATTGTAATTATGGTATGATATACCTGCATGGTGTGCTTTTTGTGTTATCTCTATGCTACCATGTTGGTATTGGCGTAGGTGATCTCACCTCTTTGTTATATTGTTTGTTGTGCTTGTATTGTTAAAAATTATATAATAGATGGAACGAGTTTCTTAGACGTGACGAGAGGTAGATATTCTGAGTTCGGTGACAACATCAAGGAGTAACCATTCCGGACTGGTTAGTGTACAGATTTGAGGAGGAACAGATATATGGCGCATTAAGATGAATACAAGATGGAATAAGTATGTTGAGTATTTATCGTTAGTGTTTTACTGTGCTATTGAGTAGGACCCGTCATGGGGTTTGCTACTATTTAAATTTGAGTCTGTAAGTTTTATATTTCTTGAATAATTGTTAAATATTAAGTGATGTTTGTTATATAAGTTTTAATTAGTTTAAATCTATTTTTCAGTATTACTTATAAATATCAGTAAGTTTATATTTTCGCGAAAAGAAATTTTGAAACCTATATTTTATAACTCAAACCTTTTATGAACTGATTTTCAGATTATAAGTTGGTAGTCGGAAATGTGATGCCCTGATGAGGGTGTTACATTAGTTGGTATCAGAGCACGGTTTGAGTCTTTTGGGGTTTGTGATTAGGTCTATTTTGCTTGTGTTGTGTTCTCTGTGTGTTTGATTTTCGAAAGGAAATAATGTTTATTTGAAATGGTTACATCTGGTTTCCATTGTATTTTGATTCGTGTGTCTTTGAAGAGAGGACCATGACTCGTGATAGACAAAGAAAGACGATGGCTCGTGATAGACGTACGCGTATGGAAGTGAGACGTGATGATGGTGATATAACTGCAACTATAGAAGTAATACGAAAAATGGCTGATGTAATTATACAACAAACTCAGAATATTGTTTAGCAGCAAGAATTGATAGCCGAAGCTAAGACTTTGTTAGAGTTGAATCAGTCTCAGGATGTGAGACCCTATAACGTTGGACCATATTGGTTACGAAGGAGGAGAAATCGTAAGGTCAAGCGATTCCAGCAGAAAACGTACTCGCAATCTCCGGGAAGTCAACAATAGCAACAATCTTGTGGAGGAAGTACTAGTAGTAGCAGGTTTGGTTTGACCGTGACATCTGCACCGAAATGTCGGAAGTGTAGGAAAGATCATTTGACAAGAGATTATACGTTCAAGGAAATAATTTGTTTCATGTGAAGAAAGCCTAGACACATTTCCAAAGATTGTGTTCCATCAAAGACGAAGTCATCTGTTAGTAATAAACGTACTTCGACATCTCAAGTAGAATGGAGCGTCGATTCTCTAAGTGGAGCAAAAGTACCCCAAACTAAAGACCTAAGCAAAGAAGATTGTGTCACAGAAAGTGATCCTTTGACTGTACTGTATAATTCTGGAGGTAACCCATTCCTCTATGGCATATGATCGTGTAGATCAATTAGAGCTATCTGTGTCTTCGTTATTTTCTGACTTGTTTACTTCTGTTTCTATTACTAACCTATCGTGCTACTCAAGTTATCCAAATTATCCTATTGTTGTTATAGATCAAGTTATTGTGTTAGATTGATCTGTTTATCTCTTTTATAAATAGACGTGATCATTGAAACAAATTGGTTATCTTCCAACCATATCCTATGAGATTGTCTCAATAAAGTGTTAATATTCCAGAAAATTCGTTCCTAAAAATTGGGTTATATCAAATTCTTTGTTGGATATGTCCGGTAGCATATCAGATAGTTTTGCTATTTTTCATAATGTTCTTTCATGTATTGCAATTGCAAGAAAGAATATTTTGCAAGAAAGGATATTCCTATTAAAATCCATGTCATAGTATCTAATACATTGCCATTGAAAGAGGACGCAATGTGTGAGACACTTCCTGTTAAGAGCAAAGGCAGGAGAATGAGGCGACACGAGGACAAGGAAATTTCAAGTGATGCTGTGCAAAGTGACAGATGCTCTTGTAATATTTACAAATTATAGGAGTAGAATCTTTCATCCTTATCTAGACAGAATTGTCATTATCTTTGTTAATGACATTCTGATCTATTCTCGAAATCATGAAGAACAAACTGATCTATTCATGAAATCATGAAAAAGTCCGATGGACTGTGTTAAGGCTAATTGCCTAGGAGAGACTTACACCTCTTGAGTGGGTGCAATATGCATAGTGTAAGTCACTTGTTGACCTTGGGGGCGTCAGGGTACAAGTTGTCTACAATGGCCAGTTGGTAGCTCTTCTGTACCGTGGATTAGACCAATGCAACACACCGACAATTCGGACCGAGACACTATTCTTAATCAAGATTTGGTAAAGACTATCATGTATATGCTAGATGTGCAAACACTGATGAGAATTGTAGAACGTGGTCTGAGGCATGTTGGTACAGACAGATCTTTTGGATCAATCTCTCTGACCTGAGTTTAGCTCCATGGAGTAGGAAAATGAGCCAGTAATCATATACATAATTTGGACATGTTTGAATATTTTGGTGACATTTTATCTGTTAAGTGTCGATGAATGATGGAATGAAATGATGATGTTTACTATTTATTATATCTGTATCATTGTATGATATATCTGTATGATGTGCTATTTGTGTTATCTTTGTACTGCCATATTGGTAATGGTGTAGGTGATCTCACCTCTTTATATATTATTTTGTATTGTATTTATATTTTGGTAAAGACACTGAGTGAGGTACTGAGCAAGAAGGTGAAAAGGAATACATTCCTACTAAGGAAGCTGAGTTTTGATAAGGTGGTATCCAGATCGAGTTTCTTCGAGTATGTATGATTGCAATTTCATGGAGGAACTAGTGCTTGGAGGATTAGTCCCAATGAGGAGGGACCAATATATCAGGGACATTTGACGGTCAACATGAGCAAGATATTTCATAAAGATCCATTCTTTTCTGTCACTATTTATGTACAAGTAGAATTTCTGCTGTCGATTAAGTAGTATTGGGGTGGTAGGTACCATGTCCCAATAGAGATCAGTATAGTGTCATCTGCACGGACACTGGTCTGTAGGACTTCGCGTCAAGTTGGATTCCTGCTTGTTGAGGAATCTGAGGAGGACCCATCTAAGGGTTCTGCTGTCTAGTCATACTTGGGCAAGTATGTTAGTTTAAATAATGTTCAAATACTTTTGAGGACTGTGTCTATAAATATTTAAGTGTGTCAGTACTGATACTTATGTATATGATATAAATTACTTGAGATACTCTTTAAAATTTTATATTTTGTTAAGTTTATTTTATTAATATTCCATAAATTTTATAACTTATATTTACATTACAAATCATATTTTATAATATTTGGGTAATTTGGTAATTAAGTAACATAAATATAATACCCTACGGTGTAACACCCTTATACATTATATAGCTCAAGGCTTCACTTTTCGTCAATATACATATATATATTTATCACTTTGATAATATAGCATAAGGTATTAGTAATTCATCAATCAAATTCATGATCCCATTGCAATTCTACATGTAATATGCCAAAGTCATACTTGACTTTCACTTCCTCATCATTTCTCATTCATTTAATCATCCTTTTTATCAATTGTCAACACCTCAATCACTTAACAACATCAAGATACTCACTTGATACATGAATCTCGGACTAAAACTCAACCTCTTCACCTATGAAAATTCATTTTGGAAACTCTCAAAATCATGAAAAACCAAGGCTAAAACCATGTATACTAACACACCCACAACTTAAACTAACCAAGACCCAGACCAATCTCCTCCATAAAACCAAGATTCAACCGTGAACAGTAACTCGTTTCAGCTATGAACAATAACTTCATTTTTGGCACTCAAAGAAGGCACAAAATGAAGGAAAAGAAAGGGGTGAAACAAGGAAATCAAGTATACATCATGTTTTCAACTTCACTAATAATTAAACTAAACTATTCTTGAACTTTTAGGCATGGAAACCAAACACAAAAATCACTAAACCCCATTAAAATACATTGTTCATGCAGCCCAAGATGTACAGAAAATCAAAGAAAGAAAAGGATAAAACTAGGAACTCAAACCCCCTACCTCAAGTCTTCAACTTGGTCTTGGATTCTCTTCCTTTTTCCTCCATTTTCCTGCTCTTTTTTCGCTGCTCCTTGGCTCCATATTTGCTCCCTGTTTCTCGCTGGAGAGTGACGAAGGAAGTGAGAAAATACTCACTTTAAAAGACAAAACATTAAGGGCATTTTTATCCTTTCACAAAACTTCCTATCTCCTAAGAATACTTTGATCTTATTATTTCAAACTTTCTAACCTCCATAAGTATTAAAATAAATCCTAAGATTCACCTTAATACTTATTTCACCATTTCCATATTTTTCCATATCTGCTATTTCTTAATCCGGTATTAAAACACTCCTGCAGTGTCCTTAAAAATACCGAACAGACACTGTTTGTCTTTGAAATTTAACTACATCCTCTTTCACACATTTGTGACTTAGAAATAAATTTTCTATATTTATTTCCTTTAATTAAGAATTTTTACTATTTTCTGAATTAAATTGGTCATTTTGCACGTTCTGTGTTGCAATAAAGTAGCTAAATTGACCCAAAACATCACAAATTTTAGCGGACATGTTAAACAAGTATCATGCTACCTCTGTAGCCTTATACAAGCCTAACATGTATAAAAAGAGGATGTTACAATTCTCCCTTTCTTTTTAAAAATTTTGTCCCCAAAATTTAGCGGCTCATACTAATAGTTTAGAGAACCATAACAGTTGCTTTTTCATAGTATCCATCTTATCCATTCCAACCTTTAACAAAACTTAAACAATCTTAGTCTTTCATTCCTGACTAAAGTTACACTGTAAAGAGTCGGAAGATTGAACTTTCCTTCTTATCTTCTTTAAATATATACCCTTCCTTTAACCTGTAGTCTAGGATTGTGTATAACTTTCTGCCTCTACTGACATCTGCTGACATATCGCCCTAGTTGATTGCACTCATAACACAACAAACAAAGTTTGTTGTCATGTTGTCTCTTTCCATCCTTAGAGCATTCAAGCTTCACAGTTTCCATTTGATTCTAATTCGTTTCCATTTGTGATTCACTGGATGTAAAATGGTATTCCTTATCCTCTTTGCTTATCCTTTTTTCCTCTTTTGAAGATTCGTGATATTCTGTTCAATGTGAAACTTTACACTTCCTAGCTAAGGTGAGAAAAATCCTTAATCTCCATAAGCCTGGCCAATCTTTTGTTTCTTATCCCTTCAATCCAAATTCAAAATTGACACACTTTTGGTTTTCATTTGGAGTGATCCTAACGTATAAGGAAAACTTAAAATGTTCTCCAAACTTCACTTCATATTATACAATAAACATGCCTTCTTATTTTAGTTCCAAAAGTATTTCACTTTTTTACTATCTTATAAATTTCTTAAAAAAAACACTTGTTTAAGAAAATCTTCCTGAATCCTTCCACGTTACATAAATACGTTCAACTCCCAAGAACCGTATTAAATTCCTCTACTAACTCTCTGCTTTGCTCATTGCCTTAAAAATTCAACTAGATTAAGAATTTTCCTTAGTTTATCTTATTATTCTTTGAGTCCCTTCCTTTTATTACATTGTAGGAGCACAATATGGTCAAATCTTCTAAGTCGAACCTAATTCCATCCGTGTATATATGTGGTTTCTCCTTATCATGTAAAATGTTGCAATTTTCATCCTAATAGTGTATATCTTTAATAGTTTAAACCTTTGTAGTTGCTAAGTCAATTTTGAGTGTTAAGGTCTTAACAAAATGGGAATAACTCTAACCATATACTCATCCACATTAGCTAACATGTGAGCATACATGAATAAAGATCTAGCTTTAAACATTGTCTTATTTGACAAAATGTAAGATGTCTTCTCGTCTTCAGAAGAATATGATTTCATTCTAACATAATAACATTTCACAAGGGAAGTCCTTGGTCCTTCTTTCTTTCCAATTTTCTTATAGAAAGCATCAGCTTCTTGAACACTGGTCTTAAAATTCCTTATATTCCTCTATCCAATAACTTTAACAATCAAAACATTGTCATCGCCACGAGATTAAGCGTACCACTTTCCTACTCTTTCAATTCTATACCAATTTCTCAATTCTCTACAGTATCTATCGACACTACATTTCATGTAGAATCAAATTGGAACTCCACAATAAACTCTATTGAATACTTCCACATTTATAAGCATATCTTTACTATATATCTGCAGAAAACATAACTCCACTTAGATCTTCGAAAGTTATAACCTTTAAAGTGTTTACCTCAAAACAGATTAAAAAATCATAGCACTTTGTATCTTAAAAAATGATCCTCTATAAACAATTCTTCATATAGTATCATGTTTTTATTGCACGTATAATATACTAACTGGTCTATCAATCTTAGTTTACTTCCACATTGCTACCTACATTTAGCTCACTTCTAGCTTCATATTCCAACTTGAATTTGCTTTCCTTTAGATTGTAGAAATTGAAATTTAACTTCAATATCTAACATTTTACTCTGTTAGAGGCTTTACTAATTCATTCTATTATATCATTTTCTAATTGATAACAAATTTACCTCTTGAAGCTCTGGATAATCATGGGAATCCTAATCCTATTTGTAAAGGTGGGTTAGCTTCCATCCTAATAAAATCTTATTAACACTAGCAATTCGTTCCTTTACAGCAATTACCACCATCTTAGTTCTTTTAATATGAAAGAAACAAACGACACCTTTTGTTTGTCTAAACAACTTATTATCTAGAATATCTTCTTTCTTTGCCCTTAGCCTTTCTATTATAAAACTTCAGCATTTCAGCTAATTGCGTATCTTTTAAAACCTTCAGACATATTTCTTGCTAACATTTCAGTTCTTTAGTTCTTCTATCATATTCACTATTCAAATTTTGAGTTCTTCTGTTCTTATCACATCCTTGAGAAAGCAACATCAACTAACTACTAACTCTATTTGGTACCTTCTTTCAAAATTAATCTTGTCATCCTCAAATGACGAATGTGGTCTCCTTCTTTTCCTCATGCTACTAATAACCTCAGTTTGCTCCCACATCATTCTATTAGTAACTTCGGTCTGTTCTCTTATGGCAGCACTCTATTCTCTCATTACTTTTATCAATGGCCTAACTATCTCAGACATATCATAATTACTCTTTCAAAAAGCTTTCCTATTCTCCTTTATTCGCCTAGGAGGTGTTATAATTTCCTGTTTATACAGAACATTACATATTGAGTTGGCCAGACTCGATATCATGTAATAGTGTGCCAGTCATTATCAACATCCGATCCTAAGATTGTCATGCAATTCTATGCACATATCTCACTTCAAGATAAAAGAATGCACGACATTAACCAAAACATCTAAACATGCTCAAAAGCATAGTCAGTCTATTCCCCGACTCGACAAGAAGAATTGCTCTGATACCAAAATGTAACACCTTTATACATTATATGGCTCAAGGCCTCACTTTTCATCAATATACATATATATATTTATCACTTTGATAATAGAGCGTAAGGTATTAGTAATTCATCAATCAAATTCATGAGCCCATTGCAATTCTACATGCAATATATCAAAGTCATACTTGACTTTCACTTCCTCATCAGTTCTCATTCATTTAATCATCCTTTTTTATCAATTTTCAACACCTCAATCACTTAACAACATCAAGATACTCACTTGATACATGAATCTCGGACTAAAACTCAACCCCTTCACCTATGAAAATTCATTTTGGCAACCCTCAAAATCATGAAAAACGAAGGCTAAAACCATGTATACTAACACACCCACAACTTAAACCAACCAAGACCCAAACCAATCTCCTCCATAAAACCAAGATTCAGGTGTGAACAGTAACTCGTTTCAGCCATGAACAGTAACTTCGTTTTTGGCACTCAAACAAGGCACAAAATGAAGGAAAAGAAAGGGATGAAACAAGGAAATCAAGCATACATCATGTTTTCAACTTCACTAATAATTAAACTAAACTATTCTTGAACTTTTAGGCATGGAAACCAAACACAAAAATCACTAAACCCCATTAAAATACATTGTTCATGCAGCCCAAGATGTACAGAAAATCAAAGAAAGAAAAGGATAAAACTAGGAACTCAAACCCCCTACCTCAAGTCTTCAACTTGGTCTTGGATTCTCTTCCTTTTTCCTCCATTTTCCCTCTTTTTTTTCGCTGCTCCTTGGCTCCGTTTCTGCTCCCTGTTTCTACGCTGGAGAGTGACAAAGGAAGTGAGAAAATACTCACTTTAAAAGATGAAACATTAAGGGCATTTTTGTCATTTCATAAAACTTCATATCTCCTAAGAATACTTTGATCTTATTATTTCAAACTTTCTAACCTCCATAAGTATTAAAATAAATCTTAAGATTCACCTTAATACTTATTTCACCGTTTCCATATTTTTCCATATCTGCTATTTCTTAATCCAGTATTAAAACACTCCTACAGTGTCCTTAAAAATACCGAATGGACTCTGTTTGTCTTCAAAATTTAACTATATCCTCTTTCATACATTTGTGACTTAGAAATTAATTTTCTATATTTATTTCCTTTAATTAAGCATTTTTACTATTTTTCTTGAATTAAATTAGTCATTTTGCACTTCTGTGTTGCGGCAAAGTACCTAAATTGACCCAAAACGTCACAAATTTTAGCGAACATGTTAAACAAGTATTAAGTTACATCTGTAACCTTATACAAGCCTAACATGTATAAAAAGAGGATGTTACATATGGTGGGTGTTACACCTCACCCTTACAAATTCTTTGAGGGATACATCACCCTCTTAACAATGAATTATAATATAATAGAAGAGAAACTCTTAAAAGAATGAATAATATAACTCAAAGCTCTATGAAGCTCTTTAAGGATATCTCAAAGTTTTGGCGAAAAAGAGTACAAAAAATATATAAAAATATGAAACACGAATTAAAGCAATAGAAAATTCTTTCAGATAGTTGGGTGTTTTAGCTTGTAAGAACCATTTGTAAAGATTTAAAAACATATTTGAGCTCTTTTCTTATAAAACATCTTTCTTTATATAGGAGAAAGTCTAAAAGAAAAATATATCAATTATAGTCCTTAGGCTTTTTGATGTAATCCAAACTTCCACAAATTTCTTCTTTTCAAATCTTGTAAATGCTTAGAATATCTTATCATTCTCATTATTCTTGAGTTGAGCATAATTGTGATCTTTTACTTTCTTATTGCAATGTCCACTCTTGGTACTTGGACTATCCTACAAAGTATTACTCACTTAAAACAAACATAGTTAATCCAAATTCATCATTCAATATCTTCATATGCATAATTCATAAATGTATAACTTTAGTTTTTCTAACATGTATATAAGAATTTCATAGACACAACCAAATAAAACATTTATCAATTACTAATAGATATGTTCTATATAGGATGCAACAAAGAACACTTTGCATATTTTCATTTAAATAAATTCAAATCTAATATTAATTCATTATAACTCATATAAAGCATTATTGGATATATTATATAAAGAATGCTACACATATCTCATTGCATGATTATTAAGTGAAATATAATTAGATAAAGTACATAATCATGTATGATACAATATATCTCCTTAAGCACATTTATAAGCATCATTCTTTTTGTCTTGTATTTGTCATCATCAAAACTTAATATATTAAGCCATTAAGGCACACTTATTTCCACAATTGATTTTCAAACTCATCACTATGGTCACTTCTTATGAATGTAATACAAAAACCTTTTTTTCATTTTGGATAACTTTGGCAAGTTTCTTAAAGGCTAGAAATGCATCATTTTTGTGAGAAAGAAATAAAGTTCAGGTGAACCTAGAAAAATCATCCACAATCACTAGTGCATAGTAATTTTCACCAAAGCTCATAGTTCTAGATGGTCCAAAAAGATCCATGTGCAAAAGTTGTAAAGGTCTAGTAGTTGAAACAATGTTTTTAGCTTTAAAAGAAACATTTACTTGTTTTCCCTTTTGACATGCATCACATAATTTATCTTTTTCAAATTTGAGCTTGGGTAGTCCAATTACTAGCTCTTTAGAGACCAACTTTCTTAAGTGATCCATGTGAATGTGTGCAATTCTTTTATGCCATAACCATGAATCATCTTCATTACTTAAAAGGCATTTCACATCACTTGAAGATATATTATCAAGGCTAATCGTATAAATATTATTAACTCTATAACCAACAAACTTAACATACTTATCATCTTTTCCTTCAATTATGCAACAGTTAGAATCAAATATTACTCTATTTCCTTTATCACATAATTGACTAATACTAATCAAGTTATGTTTAAGTCCTTCAACAAGTAATACATTATCAATAGAAGAAGTAGGACTTTTACCAACTTTGTCAATTCTAAGAATCTTTCCTTTATTATTATCTCCATACGTTACATGTCCATGAATCTTTGGAATAAGGAATGAGAACTTGGAGTCGTCTCTGGTCATGTGCTTGGAGCAACCACTATCAAGGTACCAATTTGAACTCCTGGCCTTCAAGCACACCTATAACACATATTTAATTTTTAACTTTTGGTACCCAAATTTTCTTGGGTCCTTGTGTGTTAGTTTTGGGTATAGTACCCTTAGGAACTCAAACTATTTTAGTACTAATTTTTGTGTTGATGTTTTTCCTTGCATTACATGTTGAGGCACTGTGTCCTTTCTTCCCACAATAAAAACATTTAATAAAAGGACTACTTGAAGTACTTGAATGAACAAAGAGATTTTTATAAAATTTTTGCTAATTTTTAGGATTATACCCTATCCCAGCTTTTTGAAAAGCAACTCTTTGTTTCCCTAACAAAATATTTAAATTATCTCTTCCGAAAGTAAATTTAGAAAGGGTGTTCTTTAAGTCTTCAATTTCTTTTTCAAAAACTTAGCAAGATAAACAAGATGAAGATGTAGACGTATATGGAGAAGAAGTTGAACAAGCATTAATTAATCCTAATGTCTCATTTTCAATTTTTTCAAACTTTTTGTGATGAACATGGCATTGAGCATAATTTTTCTGCCCCTAGAACTCCACAATAAAATAGAGTAGTAGAAAGGAAAAATCGATCTTTAGAAGAAATAGTGAAAACTATGCTCAATGAGGATACACTTCCTAAGTATTTCTGGGTTGATGTGGTAAGTACTGCTTGTTACGTTATGAATAGGGCCCTTATAAGGCCAATTTTAAAGAAAACCTCATATGAGTCATACAAAGGAAGGAAGCCTAGTGCTTCACATTTTCATGTTTTTGGATATAAATGTTTTGTTTAAAATAATGGAAAGGATAACTTAGGAAAGTTTGATGCTAAGTCTGATGAAGGTATATTTCTGGGTTATTCAAATCATAACAAGGCTTTTAGAATTTATAATAAAAGAACTATGACCATTGAAGAGTCCGTTCATGTTGCATTTGATGAAACTATCCCAAATGGACCGAGAAAGGATTTTGTTGTTGATGATGTTGTAGAGGCTTTGGAAAAAACACGTTTGAATAACAAGGAGAAAGAAGAGAGGAAGCAAGAATAAAATCAAGAGGAGCCCCCAAATCAAGAGGATTCACAAGTCATGGACCTTCCTAAGGAATAGCGAACCTCAAGGTACCATCCACTTGACCAAGTAATAGGTGATGTATTTAAAGGTGTAAGTACTCGAAACTCAATTAGAAATGCATATAACCATATGGCTTTGGTTTCTCAAATTGAGCCTAAAGACATAATGAAGCCTTCAACGATGAACATTGGATCTTGGTCATGTAAGAGGAGCTAAACTAATTTGAAAGAAATCAAGTTTGGAAATTAGTTTCAAGACCCAATGACCATCCAATTATAGGTACCAAATAGGCCTTTAGGAACAAGCTTGATGAAGTCGGCTTAATAAAAAGTGGTATCAGAGCTTTGTACTCTGTTTTAACTCTATGCTTTCACTTTCCTAATCTTTTTGATCTTCACAAAAGGGGGAGAAAAATCTAGAGTTCTCATGTTTTGAGAATGTTTTTTGAGAAAGACATGATAACATAAATCGGATCATGGGATTCCAACAGTAAGGGGGAGTTGTGCATATCTCTAAATTAAATTCACCTCTTACAAAAAAAAAAAGTAAGTATTTCTAAATAACCCTGTAAATTCTGATCTATAGAACTAACTCTTTTCTCAATGTTAGTTTGTCATCATAAAAAAAGGGGGAGAATGTAATTGGTTATTGCCCATTGAAGAGTTATTTTGATGATAACAAAGCTAAGCCAAAGACCAAGTCTAAAGGATGCTTAAATGGTATAGTTTATAGGACTTAGGGTTTTTATGTGAGAAGCTTTCTAGATATCTCAAATATGTTTTTTAAAACTTTACAAATGATTCTTACACGCTAAATTGCCCAAGAAACAAGATTTGAAAAGCTAGTCAATGTAGTAGTTCAAAACAATGAAAAATAGTCAAGTTTGAGTTTTGAAAAGCTGACCTTTGATTACTATTTTGATCATAACTTTCAAAGTACTTTGAGTTTTGTTTTCAAACTTTTCATATGAAAATAGACTCAAAGATCTTTTCAATGAGTGGTCATTTGCTTAAAACGGGTGAGAAATGAAGAAGTTATGACCATTTAAAGTCAGTTTTCGAAACCAGAGTGACTTATTCGAATAAGAGATTCGTTATTCGAGTAAAACACGACCAGAAACGTCCCCAATGGCTATAAATGGCTAGTTTTCATAAGAAATCATTTTTAAACACTACCAAGAGCTATTTTATCACTTTGGCTTTATAAATAAGTGTAGATTAAAGCTATTACAACTATAGAACACTTAATTTGATCATTGAATCATCAAAATCACATTTTGAGCTCTTTATTGCAAAATCCTTCTATTCCTTTGTTCTTCAAGTTGTATATCTACTCTTGTGAGAGTTTCTAATCTTTCTCTTCATCTTAAAATCATTATAAGAGGGTGAGATATCCCTCAAGAGAGAAAAGGGTGAGGTATCCCTTGTAATGAGACTCAAACACAAAGGGTGAGGTATCCTAAAGGTGTTGTGAGTGCTCTTGAATGTAAAGGTTTTTTCAAGCACCTGTGAAGCTTGAAGAGTTGGAGGCTCTAGCATAAGGGTGAGGTATCCCAAGGTGTGAGGAATGCTCTTACTGGTACAGAGGTTTTCCTAGTACCCGTGAAGTCTAGGAGATAGTGAAGAAAATCTCAAGTTAAGCTTGAGAACTGGATGTAAGCCACAAGTGGTTGGTAGCTGAACTAGAATAAATTCTTAAGTTTGATTCCCTTTTCCCTACACTCTTTAATTTCAATATTTAGTGTAACATATTTATTTATTGTATATCTTGTCATCTTGATATTTTGATTTTAAGAACTTGATATCTAGCTTATTTGCTTGATTTATCCTATAGCCCAAGTGGTGTTTTAGAAATCTACAATAGTTGTATCTTTGTAAGACTTATTTCGCTGCATGTGTCGATTGAAAATATCAAAATGCATAATTTCTTAATTTTGTTTTAAAAACTTATAATCAACCAATTCATCCTCTTCTTAGGTGATGGTTGCCATAGCTTGTAACACACTCCTTAGGATGTCACATTTACGACTAATTATAATAAACCTTTACCCAAGTTATAAATCATTTATTAACATATAATAATATAGGTTGTAAAAATTTTCTTTTTGTACATTATATCATTAAAAAAAAAAAATAGGACATGAAATAAAACAAACTACTAAATACACACCATAATTATACATATGACTTTGTTTTAAAGATACAAATATTTACACACTACAAACTGTTTAGCAAAGCAGTAAACTGTTTAACTCATAACAAACTGTAAACTAGCCCAAGTACACATCTAGAAGTTTTGATCCTCCGAAGGATCCTCCTCTGCGAGATCATTGGAAGACAGAAACCCCGGATGTCGTGTAGCCATGCGGACAGGAGTCCATGTTGTCGACACATTACTAAGCTCACTAGGGGCATGGAAACGACCACCCTAATAGTGCCTAATAGACAAGGGCAACTCCAAATGTATATATACAGTCGTAGAAAACATAGGGACTCCATCATATTCCCTACTAAGGGACACAGTCAAACGTACCACATAAACAACCATCTCCCTATCAGCTTGTAGACGCCAGGCTTCGGAACCCCCATGAAACTCCAGTTTCATGAACCCCAGAAAACTCGGTAGTGCCATAACGCGTCAGAATCAATCCAAACGATAAGGATGATCTAGAGGTTCACCCTCCTCGCAATGATCACTAGACTGTTGTTCCTCCTCATACTGACAACCCAAAGGTTGCTCTTCTTCTCCTTCCTCAAAGTCTTTAACAAACATAAATAATAATACAGAAATGCATACAAAGAGGTGAGACAATCTACATCACTACCAGCATGGCAGTATAGAATATACTCAATATCTCATATCAATATAAATATCACATCATGATGCAGACCACATATGTAAATGTTCACAGACTTGTTCCTACTCCATGGAACTAACCACAAACATTAAAGAGAATGATCTAGTAGATCTGTCCGTAGCTCCGGCTACCCCAGCCAAGTACTACACAGTCTAAATATCGTGTACAACAAGCATTGTACTAGACAGTCTACGCTAGATCGTGATTAAGAATAGTGCTTTGTCGAGATCGTTAGTGTGTTGCTAGGTACCACAGCTCAAAGGAACTACCAACTATCCATATGTGGAATCTTCTGCACACCAACGCCTCCAAGTTTACTCAATGAACAACACTATGCCTATCGCACCTGTACTACAATGTAATTCATATCTTAGACAACTTGCCAATACCAACCAAATTGACATATTTCTCTATGCATGGTGCATGAGCCAAAATACACAAATCACAATACTATGATTTCTCATAACCACACGCCATCACTTGGCAGTACCATTTTTCAACACAACTAGGTCCACCACTTTAACCCAACAACAAACTACTGTTATTCTCAATCACGTAAATATTTTATTGCATTTTCACAATCGCGCAACTTTTTTCTAATATTTTCAAATTGTGTAAATATTTTTCAACGTTTTTGAAATCGCGCAGCATTTTTAAATCATTTTCTCAATCATGTCATGTTTTTAAATCGTTTTCTCAATCGCGTAGTTTAAAAATCATTATTTTAAATACACGTAAGGTATTTCTAATATTTTTCAACTATATAAAATATTTCTTTACTATCTAAATTAAATTTTGAAGCTTTCTCCTTATATATTTATTTTTAGCTTTATTTTCATCATTTCCCCCTGAAAATCCTTTAAGTAGTATTTTCTACGATTTCCTTTAAAAATTAACATTCTTAGATTTAACCAATATTTACAGCTCGAAACTTGCTAACGCGCTTCAAAACCCAAAGGGTGAGCTATACGTTAGTACTTTTCAAGTATTTATTTTATTTCTCATCCTTACTTAATTTCTCTAATTAAGCTCTAAAATAAATTCACTTCATTTTATTCTAAAAAATTCATTAAATTGAGTTCTGTTTACTTTACATAATCCTATGCTTAGGAAATAATTTTGAATTAAAACATCATAAGTAGGCATGTTGGCCAAAAATCATTCTATGTTTTATAAACCATATTTAATTACTTCCCATCATCTAATCTCTTGTAAAAAATCTTAATCCAATTTATTATTATTAAATCACTTAATCCATGCTTAGGAAAATAATTTAGGACATCTTGGTCCTCTTTGTGGTGGTGAAGCCATGAGCCTCATCGGTTCTTTGGAACTCTCATGCAAATCCTTTTCATGTTATTCACATCCTACTACATACAATAGCTATCACGCCTTCATAAACACACATTAAAACATATATCAAAGCTATAAACATGCTTGCATCAAAATCAATCACAAATAGGAAAAGCTTTAAACAATCAAGTGAATGAATCCTTATGGATTCTTCACCACAAACAAATCCATCTTCTCACCACCAATACATGGTTGATGAGATTAAATCTCTCTCTTACATCTAAGAAAGAAAAAATCTTCTTGGATGCTTTCCTAGTGATTTTTGTGAACCTCCAAGAAAAACCCTAACAAACTTAAACAATTTACAAAGTCATAAACTATGGTTGAAAAAGAAAAACCATGGATCAATCATGGCTTAGAACTTCAAGAATCAATTTAGAAACAAGAAACAAGGATTTTTACCTTGTATAGAAGAAACTTCAAGCTTGTTTTCCAAGCACTAGATGGATGATTTTGAAGAAACTTACAACATGAAAAGTGTTTAGAATGGTGTTTAGGTTTAAGAAGTGGTGTTGGATAAAATTTTAGAAGAGTGGAGGTTGGTCTATGGTGTGGTGGCCGTGAGCTTCACAAGGAGGAAGCAATGGAGTTTTTGGTTCTTGGAAGAGAGAGAATGGAGAGAATAGCTTTTAGTTTTTGATAAGATGAAGTGAAAAAAATGATCCTATCTCCTATGTGTTAGCCGTGGAGTGCAAGGAGATAAATGGTAAGTTTTGTTTGATATTTTTACTAAGTAGATGACTATGGAGCTAGATATTTCTACAAGAGATAAACTTGAACAAAAATTGGTGACTTGAACCTCCCTTGGAAGCCATTTGGCCGTGGAGCTCAATGGAGTCACCAAACCAATTTTGGTTCATTTAGGTATCTAGTTAAGCTTAGGTAAATCTAGTTAGATTTCTAGTTACTTGGCTAACCATCTAGTTACTTACGAATAACTCCTCTATTTCTTGAATATGCTAGAACCTTCTTGTAACTAAGGCTCTAATGGGTAGCAAACTAGGTTTGTTCCATTTAGTTACAACTTAAGCTTTTTAGATTAATTTAGTTAAGTGTAGGCTAACTAAGTTAGGTTTTCTAGTTACTAAACTAACTAGTCCAACCACCAATATTGACCACTTTCTATTGGTTTAGAAAATCAAGCCACCATCGTTGACTAATTTCTATTGATTCACTGAATTGTAAGTCACAAAGACTTTTCCAGTTCTTATTATCCACTGGGCAGAAGCTACTGCTTTAAAATCAGTAGGTACTATCCAACAGATAATAAAATAATATTAAAATATAAAATATTTTTATTTCATAGATAAATTCTAAAAATTAAAAGATTGATACACGTATCATTCGGAATTGGGTTTAGTAAGATCCCCTAGCTTCGAATAATCAGATAAAGATTTTTCCGGCCAAAAAATTATTATTTTTCTGACTCGGAGTAAATCATGTAACACCCTTATGGGGATGTCACATTTATAAAGAAAATAAAATAAAGATAAATAAAATCTACCCAAGTTGTAAAACATTTATTATATACTAATGCGAATTGTAAAATTTTTTCGGTTAAATAGAATATTACGAGATAAAATAACACGGAACATAAAATAAGCACACTATTATCACACATAATATACATATGGTTCCATCATAGGTTATACAAATAATGTACAACTACAAATATTTAAAAACCAAAATAGTAAACAAAGTAGTAAAAGGTCAATATATACAAACGCAGACACGCCCAAGTACACATCTTAAATATCTAACCCTCTGAAGGATCACTTTCAGATGAAACTTCAGGTGATAGATATCCAGGATGCCTCGACCCTCTACGGACACGAGTCCGTGCAGTCGATACGCTGCTGATCTCGCTAGGTGCATCAAACATACCACCCCAATGACGCCTAAGAGATAGCGGCAACTCCACATGTAAATACAACAAAGTAGAAAAGATTGGCACTCCATCAAACTCCGTACGTATGGTCACAGTCAGACGCCCTACGTACGTCACCGAGTCTCTATCCTCTCGCAGACGCCAGGCTTCAGAGCCTCCGTGAAACTCAAGTTGTACGAATCCAAAGAATCCTGGTAGTGTCATACTCACACAATCAATCCAATGGAAATGGATGATAAGATGATTCTTGCTCGTAGAACTGATCTTCGGCTTGCTGCACTTCCTCCTCCTCTGGATACTCACACTCAAGAGGTTGTTCCTCTTCCTCAAACTCTTTATCACATAATTTAAAATATACAGATAACACATACAAGAAAGAGGTAAGACAATCTATATCACCACAAACATGGTAAAATAAGAAAACGACAATACAACGAGTATAACAGTTCATAAAATATAGCATACTATAATAGCATAAATAAAAATACAAGATAACACGGATGTAATATAACACAGAACTCAACGTAACAATAACATATAGTGGTACAGATAGATAAAATGTTATAGATAAATAATGGTATAGTGATGCGTGCGGATGTAGTGATTAAAATTAAGATAAAAATCAGTTGTCAGGCCCACCAGAAAATAAAAACCTTACAACTAGTTGTAGTTAGTAAGGGTCGATCCACAGAGAACCAATTCAATTAACACTATTAAAAAATTCCCAATTTAGACTCTGATTAACAATAAACAGTAAAAGGGGGTTTTGGAGTTTTGATGAACAATGAACAGCTTCAAAGATAACAATAAACAAACTGAAATCAACAATATAAGAAAATTGGTTAAGAGATTGAATCCACCACTAGATTTATATGATAATGTAAATCCACATATCCTTTTATTCCAACATGCTCAATTATGTTTTTATGCAATTGTGAGATTAAATCTCTGTTTTCCTTACGTGTTGGCCAATTTAGCAACCGCTCAAATCAACTCCTAATCACCGATTAGTCATAAAGCAACCGCTCTTACAACTATCCAACAATTACATTAAGATTTAGAAAACCAATTACACTAAGGTCTAATCACACACATAGGGATTAAATTACTTAGAACATATATTTCTCTAGATCTAATACCGCAACCGCGCATAATAAACCCGGATCTACCACTTTTATAAGCGGCAAATAGCACAAAGATAATTATACCCACATGAACATCATACATCCCACTAGATCTACTACCGCAACCGCGCATAATAAACCTAGATCTACTACTTTGAAAGTAGGAACAAGTACAAAAACCTTCATACCAACAATAGATTCGAGAAATATATGAATAAAAATATAACTGTGTTGAAATAATCAAATATGCAAAGTTTACAACATTAATACTAGCGGTTTCATCACCCCCTTAACCAAGGGAGGTTTAGTTACACATAGCTAGAAAGAAATCACAAGAAAAACTATGAAGAAACAAGAAGAAACTATGAAGAAACAAGAAACTAAGAGAGAAAATGAAGGAGAGTTACATCTTGTTCATGATAAATGGTGCCTTTTATAGAAGTCTAAGGTAACAAAATGACAAAGGGAAGTGGGTGGATGAGTGGGTGAGTGAGTGGAGTGTTTGAGTGGATGGATTAGTGGGTTGGTTTAGTGGATTGGTTTAGTGGATGAGTGAGTGGAATGGTTGAGTGGTTGAATTAGTGAAAAATGCCAAAGGACTTTTGGTGAGTGGGAAATTATGGACATGAATGGGTGAGTGGTTGGATGAGTGGATGGATTAGTGGATGAGTGGGTGGAGTGGTTAAGTGGTTGGATTAGTGTATGAGTGGATGAGTGGGTGAGTTAGTGGATGAGTGGATGAGTGGATGAGTGGATTAGTGGATGGATGAGTGGATGGTTGAGGACGAAAATTTCATGTCTGACTTAGAAGCCAAAAACGACCCACTATACTTCAGAACCACGAAAAGTGTTCTTCATAAAAGTTGTAGATTCTTGTCTTGGCTATAAAATGGATAGCTGGTTCGTCCAATTTGGCTTCCTTAAGCCCAAGATATGTCCCAAATACCGTAGGTTGCTCAAACCCAACTTCAGCACCTCTGTTCCGACTTGCAAGC
This sequence comes from Ormosia emarginata, assembly GCA_029884605.1. Taxonomy (NCBI): domain Eukaryota; kingdom Viridiplantae; phylum Streptophyta; class Magnoliopsida; order Fabales; family Fabaceae; genus Ormosia; species Ormosia emarginata. The sequence goes on from JAQQTP010000074.1 coordinate 1,272,339, forward strand.
TCAAAATGAGCTACTAGACTTCTTTTTATCAAAATGTATTCTTCATGAAAGTTGTTTATTTGGATCTTGACTATCCACTATCCAAATTTCAGCCCATCTCCATTATTAAATCTTGAGATATGATATTTTTGAGTGCACACTGTTCGGATTCTACTGACAGAACCCGTATTCTGACTTCCATGTCAACTTAGGTCCCTTAGACATCTGAATCAGACTTCGAGCTCTTCATCAAAGTTGTAGAGATTCCTCTTAGCTTTCCTACAAGATAAAATTCATGATTTTCAGATATCAGGAACTCAAGTTATGACTAAAATACAGAAACAGTGTAAAATCTCAATAATGCTGAAAATATTCAATTAGGACCAATTTGAGCTCAAACTCACAAAATCATGTCAAACTCAATCAATTAAGAATATGGAGAGTGTAAATGACTAAATATAAGGGTTTCTTAATGAATAAAATATGTGTTTATCAAATTCCCCCACACTTAGCTTTTTTGCACTCTGGGCAAAACTCAAGACCAAAATTTTACAATCAAGAAGAACAACCAAAGGTTCAAGGGATCAAAACATTCATGAGTTAACAATTCTCCACATCTCAAACCATCAAGCAAGGTATCTTCAACATGAATCGAGAATGATAGATCTTCACAAGATTCCCTCTCAATCTCTCAAGTGTTTAAAGGGTAGGTATTTCACTCTTGAATTCAACCCATGAAAATTGCACTACCATAAGCTTGCTTATCTTCTACTTCTCCACTACTCAAAACACATGCACACACACAAATCATGAGGACTTTATTCAAGGTTGTAGTGAGGTCAAGGTAACAGGAGAGGATAAAATGGATATGAGAAGATAAATACCAAAGAGAATAAAAGCAAATGAGAGCTGAGTTCAAATAACAAGCATAAAAGTTCATCCCAACTCTAGTGTATATCCCTTTACATATTCATTTCCCAATCTTTTTTTTTTTTTAAACACTTGGTTTTTTTTTTCTTTTTTTTTTTCTTTCTTTTTATATATATGAACATAACTATATACATACATTTTTTTTTTTCTTTTTGGGCACTCTTTTCTTTTTCAACAACCATTTTGTACACACACCCCCACACTTGTTCAAAAACTCATCCATTAACCAAGCTAATGTTCTTTTATTCCCTAAGGTAAAGTAAGAACACGATTTCTCATTTAAGGCACATGATGAGCTAGAAACAAGGAATGGTCAAATAAGCTCAAAGGGGTTAAGCAAAGGAAAATATACAAGGTTGGCAGGAATCAGAGAATTTTCAAGAAATCAAAAGAGTGCTTAATATCACATTGAAAACAAGGTTGGCTATTTGGTTAAACTAGCTAATTAAGAAAGAGGGCCTCAATCATGTTCATGCATGCAAGTGAAATGTAGCCTCAAAAAGAATCAAAGCAAGTTCTAGAGTGGTCATTAACATGAGTGAAAATCACACAAGAAAGAAGAGAATGGCATAAATGTTGAATCCATCCATTAGGCTCAAAATCTCACAAGGTATGCATCCATCAAACTCAATTCATCAATTTAATCATCCATCACCAAGCATATCAGTTCAAGAAGGGAGAAAAGTTATTCAATCATGCAATGAACCCCTTTTTTTTTCTTTTCTTTTTTTTTTTTTTGATTTTTTTTTTTTTACAAAAAGAACATGCTGAAATCTCTCCCCCACGCTTAATATAACATTGCCTTCAATGTGAAAGAGAGATATAGAAAAGAGCAACACAACCCGATAAGAAGTGAATCAACGCCAAGCGTAAAAGAAACTCACCTTGTCGATCGCATCGACCTCGAAAAGAAATCAAACAATAAAACTTTAGTACTAATTAGTTACTACCTAAAAACTCCTTACTCGCCACCAATTAAGATGCGTCTCAAGAGTAAAATTACTCCTTACTCTGCCATCACTAATTGATTTAATAAGTACATGACAATCATATCATACTTTCCAAACAAGACAACAAATTTTTTTATTTTTTTTATTTTTTTTTTTTTTTTTTTTTTTTTATTATTTTTTTTTGGGTCAACTATCCTTCCCCCCAACTAAATCACAACATTGTCCTCAATGTTAAAATATAGATGAGTAAAGGATGAGAAGATATTACCTGTTGGAGAAAGTCGACACAAATTTAAACAGAAACAAGGTACAATAAAATCAAACCCATTAAAGATGAAGTCGCAGATCGGCTTTTGTTTCTTGTTACTTCCTTCGCTGCTTCCTATTGACTAATCTATCTGAGCTAATACCGGATCAGGTACATACTCAAAAGCTTCTAATTTATCAATGAGCTCATCAATAGTGGAGGCAGAGATAAGAAGTTGTCTTGCTGAAGGAGTGATAAATTTCTGTTCCACAGCTTTGTCAAGAAAAGATAACAAAAGATCAAAGAAATTATTAACATTCAACAAACCAATGGGTCTATGGTGGATGTTTAGTTTCTACCAAGAGACAATTTGAAAAATTTCTTCTAAAGTACCAAATCCAGCTGGTAAGACAATAAATGCATCAGAATTGTCAACCATTGTTTTCATTCGTCCATGCATAGATGTTACCTGAATTTCTTCTCCAACTGTCTTTCTAGTGATGTTATTTTCAGCCAAAGGTTTAGGAATAACACCTAAAACCTGACTGCCTCCTATAGAAGCAGCAAGTGATACAGCCCCCATTAACCCACGACAACCTCCCCCATATACAAGATGAATATTCCTCGCAGCAAGTGATCGACCAAGAGTGCTAGCTGCGTTTAAACTCTAATCCCTTCCCATAACTCGACCCACAAAAACACGAGACATTTTTGAGGTTTCGAATAGAAGGCCCCATTCTATACTCTTCCTCCCTTTGAGTGTTTCTGAGTTGAAGGAAAATGGAGAAAATGGAGTGTTTAAGTAGGAAAAAGAATGGAAAGGGGAATAATTGCACCTATGAGGGTAGGTTGGCTGTTGTCAGAAAAGGTTGAAATTAAGAAACACAGAATCTTTTCTCCTCTTTTTTTTTTTACTTTTTTTTATTTTTTTTATTTTTTTTTTTTTATTTTTTTTTGTTTGACTTCAAGAAAACCATCAAGGTAAAGAAGTCTAGAAACCCCGAAGGACCCCGCTCAAAGGATCGTCTGTACAAAAATTAAAATACAACAAAATGATACAAAGATAAAAGAAATAGAAAATGATGACATACTGTATGTACAAGTGTCCATGGCGTATCTTTATACATGCGCGTCATGAGTGCAAGAGACATCACGTCCTCTCTTTTTTTTTTTTTTTTGAATTTGTTAGAAAAACTTGATGAAAGATGAGTGTATACTTACTTAAGATTGGGATGGAGGTAGTCGCTTCTTTCGGCTTTGTGCCAAAGCATTGTTGACCAAAAGATTCGACCCATTCAAGACTAGTGCAACATAGGGCTCCCAAAAGGGACAAGTGGCCATAATACGCCCGTGCCGCCTCACATGTGGGATACAATCTACCTTCTTTGTTTTTCAATTAAGAAGGCTGGATCGGGATGCATGCATTTCACCATTCACGGTGTGTGTTACCAAAGCCAACCCTAAGACGTATACATAAATTTTTTTTTTTTTTTGTTTTTTGTTTTTGTTTTTGTTTTTGTTTTTTTTTTGTTTTTGAGAGATGACATGAAGAAGAAGAAGAAGAAGAAGAAGAAGATGATGATGATATGTACAGATTGTTGTGATTGTGGCTCACATCTTCCTCTCGGTTTTACGTCCCGTAAACGGCTTAAACGCCTTCTATGAGTCGGGATAGGCTTCCCATCCAATTTTCTTATAAACCGGCAAACGGGGTCTTTTAGAGTCGATTCCCAAGATCGTAGCGTTTTTCTTCATCCTTGAAGAGATTCCACAATTTAAGAATTTCACGATGCACCAATCCACAAGAATGCGTCTCAAGAGTCGATAAGATATCATCTAATGACTCCTTACTCAGTCCATTCTTAATGAAGAAAATTTTATCTTCTCTATTTGCGGAAACCATCCCCAAAGTATGACATCGCTTGTTACAGTTCCATCGTCCACATTTGTAATAGACTTGTAACCTTTTTGCTCTTCTCCTTTTAGAATATGAACTTCTTCCAAGACCGGGCATATATGAGTCAAATGAAATTGAGGACTCACCTGCTAATCGAACCTTTGCTTCAATTATCCACAGTACATCTTCGGCATACCTTTGTGCATTAACGGTCTCAATCTTTCACATCGAACTTTGTAGATTTTTCTCGAGCATTTTGAGGAAAAGAAGGAAAATGTTTTCTCGGGTTTGAAAGAATGACATCCATTTTGAAGGAGAAGAAGGATTCGGTTATTTTGGGAAACCGAAAAATAAACCGACTTGAGAGTCACGGAGTACCGTATCCGCCACTTAACCCAAGCAACACAAAGAACTCAAGAACTTGATTTTCCAGGAATGGTTGAGTCTTTGTCCATTAACTTTACGCGCATTACCATTCCTAGGATCCTCAATATTTACGGCCCCAGAGGATACACGTGTTTGACAGCAAAAGAACCGCGCCACCTAGATCTCAATTTTTCAAGGAGTAGGTGCAGATGATAATCTCAAAGCAGAACCTTTTTGACCAATTTCCGCAACTTTTGCAAAAGGTGTAACAGACCTTGAATAAAGTAGGCCAATAAAATCCATACTGCAAGATTTTCGCAGTTGTTGTCGCTGAAGAAAAGTGACCTTCACATGCTTCCGAGTGACAAAATTTAATGGCACTACCTACCTTATTGTCGGGCACACAGCTGTTTTTTTTTTTTTGGTTTTTTTTAGAGATTCAAATGCTTACAACCAACAAACAGATAAAAACATAATCTAAGAAACTAATGAAAACACAAAATAAAAAGGGATAAAGAGAGCAAATCTGGTTGGGTTGCCTCCCAATGAGCGCTTAGTTTATTGTCCTCAGCCCGACATGATGATACTTTCAATGCTCCTCATATTGTGGAAGGATGAGGGTCATCACTTCCATCTCTGCACTGTCAGGAAGTTCATGATATGGTTTGAGACGATGACCATTGACCTTAAATGCTTTGCCAGAATTTTCACTCCCGATCTCAATGCACCAAAAGGAAAAACATTAGTTACCACAAACGGCCCAATCCACTTAGAACGCAGTTTACATGGAAATAATTTGAGTCTTGATTGGAATAGTAGGACTTTTTGTCCTCTGTGAAATTTCTTTCTGGAAATCAATTGGTCGTGGAATGCCTTAGCTTTAGTCTTATAAATCGGGGCATTCTCAAAGGCCTCATTTCTTAGTTCTTCCAATTTCGTAATCGGAACTTCCTTTGCTTTCCAAAGCACCTTCCAATTCCATATTAACTTGTTTAATGGCCCAGTAAGATCGATGTTGCAACTCAACGGGCAAATGACAGGGCTTTCCATACACCAACCAAAATGGTGACATGCCGATGGGAGTCTTATAGGCAGTCCTATAAGCCCATAAAGCATCTTCAAGTCGAGTGCTCCAATCCTTTCTTGAGGGATTCACTTTGTCTTTTCAAGGATTGACTTAATCTCCGGTTGGACACTTCAGTTTGCCCATTTGTCTGTGGATGGTAAGGAGTGGAAATTTTGTGCATTACTCCATATCTCTTCAATAGAGCATCAAAGGTTTTGTTGCAGAAATGGGTCCCTTGGTCACTGATGATAGCCCTTGGGGTCCCGAACCTGGAGAAAATATGTGACTTAACAAAATCTCGCAATGAGTTTTAGAATCATCGATCGAGTGGCTTTTGCTTCCACCCATTTAGACACATAATCAACAGATAAAAGAATGTATGTGAAACCAAATGAAGGAGGGAATGGTCCCATGAAATCAATACCCCACACATCAAAGAGTTCCACAAAAATGATCGGAGTCTAAGGCATTTGATTACGAGGACCAATATTACCTGTTCTCTAACAGCGGTTACAAGACTTACAGAAGTTGTAAGCGTCTTTGAAAATTGAAGGCCAATAGAAACCACTGTCAAGCACTTTATTGGTTGTCCTTTTACTGCCAAAGTGTCCTCCACATGCATAGGTGTGGCAAAAGGAGAGGATGGAGTGTGTCTCAGAATCAGGAATGCACCTCCTAATGACTTGATCTGCACAATGCTTCCATAAGTACGGGTCATCCCAGATATAGTATTTACAGTCACTCCTTAATTTATCTCTTTGGGCCTTGTTCAAATCCTCCGGAAAGTCCTTAGTAACCAGGTAGTTAACAATGTCAGCATACCAAGGGATTATGGTGTTGACAACCATCAAATATTCATCCGAAAAAGTCTCCATGATAGGCATTTCTTCCTCTTCAGTTACCAATCTACTCAAGTGATCGGCCACCAAGTTTTCGCTCCCTTTCTTGTCTTTAATCTCCAAGTCAAATTCCTGGAGCAATAAAATCCATCGGAGCAATCTAGGCTTTGCTTCTTTCTTTGTTAGAAGATACTTCAAGGCTGCATGATCTGAAAACACAATCACTTTAGAACCAATTAGATATGATCTAAATTTTTCTAAAGCAAATACAACAAACTAGAAGTTCCTTTTCGTGGTTGAGTAATTAAGTTGAGCATCATTTAGAGTCCTTGATGCATAGTAAATGGCATAAGGAACTCTATCAACTCGTTGTCCCAAGACACTCCTACTGCAAAGTCACTGGCATCACACATTAGTTCAAAAGGTAACTCCCAGTTGGGTGGCCTGATGGTAGGCGCAACAGTTAACAACTTCTTGAGTTTATTGAAAGCTTCCATACATTTCTCATCAAAGTTAAAATTAACATCTTTTTGAAGAAGTCCGCAAAGGGGCAATGAGACTTTAGAAAAGTCTTTAATGAATCTCCAAGTAGAAACCTGCATGACCAATAAAAGAACGAATCTCCCGCACACTAGTGGGTGGTGGCAAAGAATGCATGAGTTCTACTTTAGCTTTATCTACTTCAATTCCCTAGCGAAATTACATGACCTAACACAATACCTTCATTCACCATGAAATGACATTTTTCCCAATTTAGTACCAGGTTAGTGTCAATGCATCTTTTAAGCACCAAAGTTAAATGTTCCAAACAATTTTCAAAATCATTTCCAAAGACACTAAAGTCATCCATAAAAACCTCAATGATGTTTTCAATGTAATCGAAAATATACTCATCATGCATCTTTGGAAAGTTCCTGGTGCATTGCAGAGTCCAAAAGGCATTCGCCTATATGCAAAGGTACCAAATGGACAAGTGAATGTAGTCTTGTCTTGGTCTTCTGGAGCTATGGCAATCTGATTGTAACCTGAAAAACCATCCAGAAAACAATAATAAGAATGACCAGCTAATCTTTCTAACATTTGATCAATGAAAGGTAAAGGAAAGTGGTCTTTTCTCGTGGCGGCATTCAACTTCCCGTAATCAATACAAACACGCCACCCCCTTGTCTCGTAACCTAGTGGGAATAAGCTCATTTTCAGCATTTCTTACCACAAGTAATTCCGATTTCTTTGGTACTACCCGGACCGGGCTTACCCACTTGCCGTCGAAATGGGGTAGATCACCCCCACACTTAGGAGCTTCAAGTATCTCTTTTTCACAACCTCCATCATGGGAGGATTCAATCTCCGTTGAGGGTCTCTCACAAAGTTTAGTATCCTCCTCCATTAATATCCCGTGCATACAAACGGAGGGACTAATACCCTTGATATCGCCTATTGACCAACCAATGGTGTCTTATGTTCTGCAAAACAGCTACCAGTTTTCTCTTCTTGCTCTTGGGTGAGTGACTTTGCAATTATTACTTTGGAAGGGTGTCCTTCTCCCCAAGAAGATGTATTTAAGATGATCGTGTAGTGCTTTCGGTTCCAATTCAGTGCCCGCACAAATGAAGGTTGAGGTATATCGTAGTAACGGGTAAATCAACAAAAGTTACCTCATGCTCTTCTTCGGAGTGGAAGAGAGCTCTTGTAAGGCAAAGCAACAATTTCATCAATGTCTTCACTCCATGGCTCTTCTTCACTCTTCTTCTTTTCCTCCCGTACATCTAAGCTATGAGTTAGAATTGTATCAAGAGCATCAAAATGGTCGAGTATCAAAAGTCTGAGAAATTAAAGAATCAAAAGGATCAAAAGAATCAATTAAACAAGCAGAGTGCACATCACTTGGGTATCTCATAGCTTCAAAAATATTGAATCTAATTAATTCTCCATCAAATTCCATTGTTAGAATTCCTGAGTGCACATCAATTTTTGTCCGTGCAGTCTTCAAAAATGGTCTTCCTAGCAAGATAGGAGCAGATTTGGGAGACTCATCCTCTTCCATGTCCAAAACATAGAAGTCTGCAGGAAACACTAATTCATTCACTGTACCAAAACATCTTCAACCACACCCTTAAGGTATGCATTAGATCTATCAGCCAATTGAATAACAACACCAGTAGGTTCCAAAGGACCCAAGTATAAAGATGTATAAATAGAATATGGCATGACATTTATAGATGCACCTAAATCAAGCATTGCCCTTTCAAACCTTGTGTTACCTATAGTGCATGGAATGGTGAATGTGCAGGGTCCTTACATTTGGTTGGGAGTTTCTTTTTAATTACAGCTGAAACATTTTCTCCCACTTGGACCTTTTCATTTCCTTTTAACTTCCTCTTGTTAGTGCATAATTCTTTCAGAAATTTTGCATATCTAGGTACCTGCTTAATGGCATCTAACAAAGGGATATTAACCTCTACCTTCCTAAAAGTATCAAGTATTTCTTTTTCTGCTTCTTCTTTCTTGGTTTTAACCAACCTACTAGGAAAAGGAGCTTTAGTGACATATTTAGGAAGGGGTTCAGAAATACTTACCTTAGGGGTTTTGGAAGTTTGCCCCTTATCATTTGCTTCTTTGGGTGGTTCATCCTTCTCTTGAATGATTGGTGGAAGAGAGGTAGGCTCATCCATCGTCTTTCCGCTTCTCAATGTGACAAAGACTAGCATTTTCTCGGATTCACTTCTGGTTGTGAGGGTAGTTTCCCTGAAGCTTGGCTTTGAAACTTGTTGAATTCTGTGGACAACTGTCCTATCTGATTCTGCAAGTTATTGATTGCAGTCCTTGTTTCTTGTTTGAAACTTTGTATAGTTGCATTTGTTTCTTGTTGGAACCGCAAATTATTAGTGGCCATTTGTTTTACTAGCTCCTCTAATGAAGGCTCATTGCTTAGGAGCTTGAACTTCTTCTGTCTCGAGGGAAAGGTACTTGCCTTTGTTGGAATCCTGGAGGTCCATAAGTGGAGGTTGATTTTGAGGTTGCTTTGCATAGCTGAAATTTGGATGATCCCTCCAACCCGGATTATATGTGTTTGAGTAGGGGTTGTAATTTTTTGAAAGTCCAAAGATATCCCCTCTCGCTCTTACCTCCTCATTTGTGTCTTCTTGGAGAGTGGGACACATATCGTTGGGATGTCCAGATGAACAACAGATCCCACAAGCATGAACCGATGCTTTACCCGAATCCATTAACCGTCGAACCATAGCAGACAATTGAGTTATTTGTCAGTTGTATATTGGTTGTCTCTACTTCTTTCACGCTCTTACTCCAAAGTGTCATTTCTAGAGTAGAATTGTTGAGTATTGGCGGCCATTCTTGAGATCAAGTTTCTAGCTTCTTGAGGAGTTTTATCAATCAATGCTCCTCCGCTAGCAAAGATCAATCATGTTGCGATCCATCACTTGTAAGCCTTCATAGAAATACTGAATTAAAAGTCTGCTCACTTATTTGATGATAAGGGCAACTGAAACATAGCTTCTTAAATCTCTCCCAGTAGTCATGGAGTGATTCCCCATGCCTTTGTTGAATACCACAAATTTCTTTTCTGATTGTTGCAGCTTTTGAGGCAGGGAAGTATCTGTCTAGGAAAGTTCGGGCCATGTCCTGCCATGATTGGATGGATCGGGTGGCAAGTAGTAAAGCCACTCCTTAGGTGAGTCTTTCAATGAGAATGGAAAAGCTCTCAACTTGACTTGCTCTACATGAATTCTGCGGGTTTCATGCTAGAACATACCACATGGATTTCCTTCAAGTGCTTGTTGGGGTCCTCTCCGGTAATCCATTGAAAGATGGCAAGAGATGGATTAAACCGGATTTCAATTCAAATGCCTCTTCATTTTCAAGAATGTCTATGCAAAGAGGTGTTGATCTAGATCTGGAGCACCCAATGCCCTTAAAGTGTTTTTTTCTGTCATTGTCACTTCTTCAGATATTTCGGATGGCTCAAATGTCTCGAACTTGATAGATCAATGTAACGGCGGCTTCAATGTCACAGTGTGAGTTGGAAGTTAGCTAGGATGGAAGGGAAATTGATGATGTGAAGTGAGTTGATCAATATAGTTCCTCAAATTTAGCAATCCTTCGTCTACTCCTTCAAAGGACATCAACACCTACAAAACACTCAGAAAGAAAGATAAAATAAAACAAAATAAAATAAAAACAGAATAAAAATAGGAAATAAATTAATAGTGTAATTGAAAAAATTGGTTCCCCGGCAACGGCGCCAAAATTCTGATGCGTGCGAATGTAGTGATTAAAATTAAGATAAAAATCAGTTGTCAGGCCCACCAGAAAATAAAAACCTTACAACTAGTTGTAGTTAGTAAGGGTCGATCCACAGAGAACCAATTCAATTAACACTATTAAACAATTCCCAATTTAGACTCGATTAACAATAAACAAGAAAAGGGGTTTTGGAGTTTTGATGAACAATGAACATAACTTCAAAGATAACAATAAACAAACTGAAATCAACAATATAAGAAAATTGGTTAAGAGATTGAATCCACCACTAGATTTATATATGATAATGTAAATCCACATATCCTTTTATTCCAACATGCTCAATTATGTTTTTATGCAATTGTGAGATTAAATCTCTGTTTTCCTTACGTGTTGGCCAATTTAGCAACCGCTCAAATCAACTCCTAATTGATTAGTCATAAAGCAACCGCTCTTACAACTATCCAACAATTGCATTAAGATTTAGAAAACCAATTACACTAAGGTCTAATCACACCGGGATTAAATTACTTAGAACATATATTTCTCTAGATCTAATACCGCAACCGCGCATAATAAACCCAGATCTACCACTTTTATAAGCGGCAAATAGCACAAAGATAATTATACCCACATGAACATCATACATCCCACTAGATCTACTACCGCAATCAGCGCATAATAAACCTAGATCTACTACTTTGAAAGTAGGAACAAGTACAAAAACCTTCATACCAACAATAGATTCAGAAATATATGAATAAAAACATAATTCGTGTTGAAATAATCAAATATGCAAAGTTTACAACATTAATACTAGCGGTTTCATCACCCCCTTAACCAAGGGAGGTTTAGTTACACATAGCTAGAAAGAAATCACAAGAAAAACTATGAAGAAACAAGAAGAAACTATGAAGAAACAAGAAACTAAGAGAGAAAATGAAGGAGAGTTACATCTTGTTCATGATAAATGGTGCCTTTTATAGAAGTCTAAGGTAACAAAATGACAAAGGGAAGTGGGTGGATGAGTGGGTGAGTGAGTGGAGTGTTTGAGTGGATGGATTAGTGGGTTGGTTTAGTGGATGAGTGAGTGGAATGGTTGAGTGGTTGAATTAGTGAAAAATGCCAAAGGACTTTTGGTGAGTGGGAAATTATGGACATGAATGGGTGAGTGGATGGATGAGTGGATGGATTAGTGGATGAGTGGGTGGAGTGGTTAAGTGGTTGGATTAGTGTATGAGTGGATGAGTGGGTGAGTTAGTGGATGAGTGGATGAGTGGATGAGTGGATGAGTGGATTAGTGGATGGATGAGTGGATGGTTGAGGACGAAAATTTCGTGTCTGACTTGGAAGCCAAAAACGACCCACTATACTTCAGAACCACGAAAAGTGTTCTTCATAAAAGTTGTAGATTCTTGTCTTGGCTATAAAATGGATAGCTGGTTCGTCCAATTTGGCTTCCTTAAGCCCAAGATATGTCCCAAATACCGTAGGTTGCTCAAACCCAACTTCAGCACCTCTGTTCCGACTTGCAAGCTCAAAATGAGCTACTAGACTTCTTTTTATCAAAATGTGTTCTTCATGAAAGTTGTTTATTTGGATCTTGACTATCCACTGTCCAAATTTCATCCCATCTCCATTATTAAATCTTGAGATATGATTTTTTTGAGTGCACACTGTTCGGATTCTACTGACAGAACCCGTATTCTGACTTCCATGTCAACTTAGGTCCCTTAGACATCTGAATCAGACTTCGAGCTCTTCATCAAAGTTGTAGAGCTTCCTCTTAGCTTTCCTACAAGATAAAATTCATGATTTTCAGATATCAGGAACTCAAGTTATGACCAAAATACAGAAACAGTGTAAAATCTCAATAATGCTGAAAATATTCAATTAGGACCAATTTGAGCTCAAACTCACAAAATCATGTCAAACTCAATCAATTAAGAATATGGAGAGTGTAAATGACTAAATATAAGGGTTTCTTAATAAATAAAATATGTGTTTATCATATAGATGGATAAAATGTTATAGATAAATAATGGTACAGATGGATAAAATGTTATAGATAAATAGCATTAAAATATATGACATAAAAGTATATGAAATGTGACTCAACCCTACTCCATGGAGCTAACAACACAGACATCAGAGAGAATGACCCGCAAAATCTATTAGTACCATCGACCGCCAAGCTATTCCGTTGTCTCACGTTGCGTCTATAGCCCACTGTCATAACGTCGTGGTATAGCACACTGTCAAAACATCGTGTCACTATAGGCTTGTACTAAATAGATTTCACAAGATCTTGATTAAGTATAGTGCGTGACGAGTCCAATAGTGTGTTGTCAGTTACCACGGCCGAGAGGAGCGACCAACTGTCCACAAATGGAATAATCCGCACACTAATGTCTCCAAGTTCATTTAGGTTGAACCACACTACGCTTATCACACCGACAACACGATGTAATTCACCTCGTCAATCAATCCACCAATTATCAACCAAACTGTCACAACTCAATACATGATAAAAATTACCAGAATACCCTCATTGGTATAAATATGCATATTTACGCCAATGCCCTCAATGGCAAAAATCTCAGATATGCCCTCAATGGCAAAAATTCTAAATATGCCCTCAATGGCAAAAATTCCAAATATGTCCTCAATGGCAAAAATTCCAAATATATACAGTATGTCCCACCTGACTATACTGTTCCACAATCTGTCCGGGTCCACCACTTTGGCCCGATAGTAAAATCTGCTATTTTCATCAATCGCGTAGAAATTTTATCGCGTTTCAAAATTTTGTCATTTTTACAAACGTTTTTAAATCGCGTAAATATATTTTACTATTTTTGAAATCGCGTACTGTTTTTCAAACATTTTCTCAATCGCGTAAGATATTTAAATCATTTTCTTGTCCGAATTCCTTAAAAAAAATCACTATTAAAATAATATTTAATATATTTGAACTACGTAGAATATTTTTCATACCGTATATAATATAATAGATATCTTTTCTCTCTTATTTGTCTGTTTTTAGCAAAAATTGACAGTATTTTGCTTAGAAAATGTATAACAATGGTTTTCTAAGTTTTCTGTAAAAATTCCTTTTATTTATATTATAACCAATTAATTATACTTTTGAAAACCACTAACGTGCTTCAAAATATAAAATGAGCTCTACGTTAGAAATTTTACAAAGCTACCGTATTTTCTTTTAAATGGTAAAACTCTTAGATTTAGTTCCTCAAACTTAATCTAATCATTTTTATTCCCTGAAATTCATTGTAATAAAATTTCTTTTAGCATTATTACCTAACCTTTGTTGAAAAATAATTTTAGAAATAAAAACTTTCACAATTGGCATGTTGGCCGAAATATATAAAATTGACATTTAATCTTTAAATTTGTTTTTTTCTTGTTCTAAAACAATTTATATCTTATCCATTCCCCTAAGTTAATTAAATCACACTATTGGAAAATTGATGAGAACATTTTGGTTCTCCTTTGATGTTGAGGCCGTGAGCCTTCATTGGTGTTCTTTGGAACACTCATACAATCCTTGACATGTTATTCACATCCTACTAATTATACATGCATTTCTAACACATACAATATATTTAAAGCTTGTAGACATGCAATTTAATACAAATCACAAATAAGAAAGCCAATAACAAATAACACAAAAGAATCCTTATGGATTCTACAACCACAACTAATTCCATTTTCTTATCACCACCCAAGGATGATAAGATTCAAGTCTTCCTCTTAGCTTAAGTGAAGACAAACACTCTTTCACTCCTTTCTAGGGTTTCAGTTTTCACCCCTCCAAGACACCTATCAAGCTCAAACAAATTTCTACAAGTTATTAACATGAAAGAAAGATTAAACCATGGATCAATCATGGCTTAGCACTTTGAAAAAGAATTTAGAAAGGAAAAACAAGGATTTTCACCTTCTAGGTAGAATCTCTCAAGTAGTTTTTCAAGCTCAAGATGATGGATTTTGCAAGAACTCTCAACTAGAGATGTTCTTAGAATTGTGTTTAGGTTTAGAAAAGTAGGTGGGATAAAATTTTGGGTGGTTGGATGGTGAACTAGGGTTCTTGGCCGAATGGACCTTCAAGGTAGCATCAATGGTGGTTGGTGTTTTTGGAAGAGAGAGAAGAGAGAAAGTGCTAGAGAATGAAGTGATTCTTGGCTCTCCAAGGGCATTTGGCCGTAGACATCATGCAAGGGAGGTGTCCCCTTGGTTGGCTCCATCAAAGCTTTAGAAATGATCAATGGTGAAGATTAAAACTTGATCACCAAGCTTAGCTCTCATTGGCTAATCCAAGCCTTGTCATTAAGCCTAGTCATTAAGCCTTGTCACTAATTAAGCCTAGTCATTAAGCTACTACTCCAAAACGTTAACTGTTTTGCTAAACGCGAGTCCCGCAAAATATTTAGGGTCCATTACCGCTTATTTGTACTTGACTAATAAAATAATATTATAATAATATAAAATTATTTTATTACACAGTTAAATCCTAAAAATTAAAAGATTACTAACCGTATCATTCAGAATTGGGTTTAGTAAGATCCCCCAACTCCGAATAATTAAAATAAGATTT
Organism: Ormosia emarginata; assembly: GCA_029884605.1. Lineage (NCBI taxonomy): Eukaryota > Viridiplantae > Streptophyta > Magnoliopsida > Fabales > Fabaceae > Ormosia > Ormosia emarginata. Next base: position 1,287,491 of record JAQQTP010000074.1, read on the forward strand.
CTCCGGCCTGGAAAATATTATTTTCCTATCCGGGAGCAAATCACACAAAAAGTTCAAATAAAATCACAGACAGTAAAATAAAACAGTATTTCATATAGAAAAATAACAAACAGTACAAAAAGGACATAACGATCATTTATCCTAAAGTTGAAAAACAGAAAACAATACATTCGGGACACAATGGTAATTCACCCAAAAGTTTAGGGTGTTACAACTCTCCCTAACAAACAAAAATTTCGTCCTTGAAATTCGTTATTCCTCAAAACAAATGAGGATATTGTTCCCTCATCTTATCTTCCAACTCCCAGGTAACATCACCTGTCACATCGTTCCATATGACCTTCACCAGCTCGACCATTTTCCCTCGAAGCTGCTTTACTTTTCTGTCCTCTATTCTAACAAGTAAAGTCTCGTAAGTCATATTCTCCTTCAGCTATACTTCATCTGGTTGTATAACATGCATCATATCTGGAACATACTTCCTTAACTGGGGTACATGAAATACATCATGCAGATTGGATAGAAAAAGCGGTAAAGCAATCTGATATGCTACATGACCTATTCAGCGGATAATCTGATACGGTCCAACGAACTTAGGAGTAAGCTTCTTAGATTTAATAACTCTTCCGACATCGGTCGTTGGAGTCACTCTTAGAAATACATGCTCACCCTCCTCAAATTCAAGAGGTCTTCTTCGCTTACTAGCATAACTCTTTTGTCTACTTTGTGTCGTCTTCATCTTCTCTTATATCATCTTTACCTTCTCCGTAGTCTGTTGTACAAGATCTGGTCCAATAGTCATACTTTCCCCATCTTAATACCAACACAACGGTGTTTGACAACGCCTTCCATACAACGCCTCATAGGGTGCCATCCCTATGCTTGAGTGAAAACTATTATTGTAGGTGAATTCTATCAAAAATAAAAATTCATCCCAACTTCCTCGTTGCTCCAAAACACAAGCTCGCAATAGATCTTCCAAAGACTGTATAGTTCTCTCTGTTTGACTATCAGTTTGCGGATGATAAGTTGAACTCAACCGCAACTTAGTTCTCATGGCTTCTTGTAAACTTCGCCAGAACCTCGATGTAAACCTCGGATCTCTGTCAGAAATTATACATGTAGGCACACCATGCAGTCTAACAATCTCATTGATGTATAACTGGGTTAATCTTTCCAATGAATATTTAATATTAATTGGCAAGAAATGAGCCGACTTCGTAAGCCTATCGACTATAACCCATATCGAATCATGACCTTTCCTTGTCTTCGGCAATCCAGTAACAAAATCCATTGAGATACTATCCCACTTCCACTCTGGAATAGCTAACGATTGCAACATACCAACTAGCCTCTGATGTTTCACTTTCGCCTTCTGACAAACCAGACAAGACTCCACATGTTCCGCTACGTCTCTTTTCATCCTTGGCCACCAAAACAACTCTTTTAAGTCTTGATACATCTTGGTCATTCCTGGATGCAAACTCAAATCACTAGTATGAGCTTCATCTAGGATCCCCTTCTTCAGTTCAGAATCATCAGGCATACAGATTCTTCCTTTGAACCTTAAAATTCCGTCTGCTCCTTCCTCTACCGTCGACCTATGACCTTGCTTTAACAATTCCCTCTCATTTTGTAAAAACGGGTCCTCCTTCTGTTTATCTCGGACTATATCAAGAAATTCATTTATGATCACGACCTTACATAGGCGAACTCTTCCAGGCAGAAACTCCACTGACAACTATAGATCTCGGAATTTGTTAATTAATTCCTCCTCCTTTATCATCATTGCCGAAACACTAAGCACCTTCCTACTTAAGGCATCAGCTACCACATTAGCTTTTCCTGGATGGTACTGGAGTTGAAAATCATTATCCTTTAAGAATTCCAACCATCGCCTTTGCCTCATATTCAATTCTTTCTGATCAAACAAGTACTTTAGACTCTTGTGATCACTAAAGACATTGAACATCGCTCCATACAGAAAATGCCTCCACACCTTTAGAGCAAAAACCACTGCGGCCAATTCCAAATCATGTGTTGGATAGTTCCTCTCATGAACCTTTAACTGTCGAGAAGCATACGCCACAACATTCCGATTTTGCATCAATACGCATCATAACCCTTGGTAAGAAGCATCACAATACACATTAAAAGTTCCCTTAGAATTCGGTAAAATTAACACTGGTGCAGTTGTTAACTTCTTCTTCAATTCTTGGAAACTGGTTTCACATTCTTCCGTCTACTCAAAAGCTTGACTTTTCCTCATGAGCTGCGTAAGCGGTCCAGTAATCTTAGAAAAACCCTTGATAAACCTCCGGTAATATCTAGCAAGTCCAACAAAACTTCGAACTTCCGTCACCGTCTTAGGTCTTTCCCACTGTAAAACAGTCTCCACTTTCGATGGGTCTACAGCAATACCTTCTTTGGAGATCACGTGACCGAGAAATTAGACTTCCTCCAACCAGAATTCACACTTTGCTAATTTCACATACAGCTGCTTTTCCTTCAAAATCTGAAGAACAATATCGAGATGTTCAGCATGCTCTTCCTTAGATTGAGAATAGATCAGAATGTTATCGATAAAAATAACGACAAATCTGTCTAGATACGAACAAAAAATCCTGTTCATATAGTCCATGAATATGGCAGGAGCATTCGTCACCCCGAATGGCATTACCTGATACTCATAATGTCCATAACGAATTCGAAAAGCTATTTTGGGTACATCCTCCCCCTTAACACGAATTTGATGATAACTCAATCTCAGATCTATTTTAGAAAATACCACTGCTCCCTTCAACTGATCCATCAAATCATCAATTCTTGGAAGCGGATATTTATTCTTGATAGTCACCTTGTTTAACTGACGATAATCCACGCAAAGTCGAGAAGTTTCGTCTTTCTTCTTGACCAAAAGTACTGGCGCTCCCCATGGTGAAACACTAGGTTGCACAAACTGTTTCTCCAACAAATCCACTAATTGTTGTTTCAGCTCCACCAACTCTGCTAGCGATATTCGATATGGCGCAATTGAGATAAGACTTGCTCCTGGTACTAAATCAATTGAAAACTCGATCTCCCTCTCAAGTGGTAAACCAGGTATGTCATCAGGAAAAATTTCTGGAAACTCATTGACAATAGGAATAGTATTCACATCTTTCTCGTTCTTGACTTCTAGAGAAGACAATAACCTTTATCCATGTGCTCCCTCTCTTAACAATGACTTGACTTTAACAACAGTCAAGAATCCAGACTTTTCTTCCTTAGGAAAAACTATAGTTTTGCTTGCACAGTCTATAAGGATATGGTTAGAAGATAACCAATCCATCCCTAAGATTACATCTATCTCAACAAGAGGCAAACAAATCAAGTTGACCGAAAACATACGGTCCTTGATAACAACAGGACAATCCAAACATATCTTAGATGTAACTACAGGTTTAGCAGTCGGTGTAGAAACACTCAATTTAACATTCAGAGAAGACACAGGCAACTTCAATCTTTCCACACAATCATATGCAACAAATGAATATGTCGCACCAGAATCATATAATACAGACAGAAGATTACCTCCAATGGCACCTTCTCCCTGAATAAGGTCATCAGACTGAGAAATTTCTGTTCCAGTCATAGTATATACTCGCCCTTTTGACCTCGATTGAGTACTTCCTGACCTTGGCTGAATAGCACAAACACTTCTCATAGCTGGCTTCCTTTCTGGCTGAGTACAATCCCTAGATATATGCCCAGGCTATTTGCAATTAAAACAAACTGTTCCTCTGATAGAGCGTTCAGTAGAAAGATGACCCTTCTTTTCACACTTAAAACATGTTAGCGTGAACGCCACCCCCGGTCCAACTCTATTACCACTAGCACTTCCCCTGACTAACGGTCGTTGAGGTTGATTCCCTGGTGGTCTAGAATACGACTTGCGCTGAAACCGACTATTATTACTGCTACCACCCCTCTGAAACCTTGTTGGTCCAAAGTTACGATTCCTCTGATCTCGTGACGGCTACAATTCCTCGAGTCATGCACATGCATCAACTAAAGCATGAAACTGATTCATTCTCAAGGATAGCACTCCTCGCTTCAGTTCCACTCTCAACCCTGACTCAAACTTCCGACATCTCCACGCATCATCCGGTCGAGTTTGAGCATAATCTGAGAACTGAAACAAGCTCTCAAATTTAGTAGCATACTCATTCACCGTCATATTACCCTGACGTAAACCAAGAAATTCCATCTCCTTGGCATGTCTAGCACTCGCAGGAAAATACTTTTCCAGAAATGCATTAGAAAATACCTCCTATGTAATTTCTGTTCCTTCAGTCTGCAATAATCGGCGGGTTCCTCTCCACCAATGTTCTCCGTCTCCCCTTAACATAAAGGCTGCATACGTTACCTTCTTCTCATCGGAGCATCTCATTCCTTCAAAAATTCTCTCCAAGTCTTGTTTCCATTGACTCGCTTTCTCAGGATCAACCTCGCCTCTAAACTACGGCGGATTGTTACGCCTAAATTCAGATAAATTTAGGGCATCAGCAGTAGCATCTTGTTGTTGAGCTGCTCTCAGGTTCTGCTGAGTAATTACTTCGGCCATTCGCTGCATAGCTTCAGCAGTCGCAATCATTGGATCCACTGCACGATTTACGTTCGCACGTCCTCCTCTTCCACCAGACATCTTCTTTCTTCAATCATAACAAAACAAAGTTAGATACGTCCTTTCGGAAGTAGATCACAGAGAATCACACAGCACAAACAAAAACAGACCCAACCACAACCTCAAAAGACTCTAACTTGGGCTCTGATACCAACTAATGTAACACCCTTTATGGGGATGTCACATTTATAAAGAAAATAAAATAAAGATAAATAAAATCTACCCAAGTTATAAAACGTTTATTATATACTAATGCGGGTTGTAAAATTTTTTCGGTTAAACAGAATATTACGAGATAAAATAACACGGAACATAAAATAAGCACACTATTATCGCACATAATATACATATGGTTCCATCATAGGTTATACAAATAATGTACAACTACAAATATTTAAAAACCAAAATAGTAAACAAAGCAGTAAAAGGTCAATATATACAAACGCAGATGCACCCAAGTACACATCTTAAATATCTAACCCTCTGAAGGATCACTCTCAGATGAAACTTCAGGTGATAGATATCCAGGATGTCTCGACCCTCTACGGACACGAGTTCGTGCAGTCGATACGCTGCTGATCTCGCTAGGCGCATCAAACATACCACCCCAATGACGCCTAAGAGATAGCGGCAACTCCACATGTAAATACAACAAAGTAGAAAAGATTGGCACTTCATCAAACTCCGTACGTATGGTCACAGTCAGATGCCCTACGTACGTCACTGAGTCTCTATCCTCTCGCAGACGCCAGGCTTCAGAGCCTCCGTGAAACTCAAGTTGCATGAATCCAAAGAATCCTGGTAGTGTCATACTCACACAATCAATCCAATGGATATGGATGATCGGATGATTCTTGCTCGTAGAACTGATCTTCGGCTTGCTGCTCTTCCTCCTCCTCTGGATACTCACACTCAAGAGGTTGTTCCTCTTCCTCAAACTCTTTATCACATAATTTAAAATATACAGATAACACATACAAGAAAGAGGTAAGACAATCTATATCACCACAAACATGGTAAAATAAGAAAACGACAATACAATAAGTATAACAGTTCATACAATATAGCATACTATAATAGCATAAATAAAAATACAAGATAACATGGATGTAATATAACACAGAACTCAACGTAACAATAACATATAGTGGTACAGATGGATAAAATGTTATAGATAAATAATGGTATAGATGGATAAAATGTTATAGATAAATAGCATTAAAATATATGACATAAAAGTATATGAAATGTGACTCAACCCTACTCCATGGAGCTAAAAACACAGACATCAGAGAGAATGACCCGTAAAATCTATTAGTACCATCGACCGCCAAGCTATTCCATTTTGTCTCACGTTGCGTCTATAGCCCACTGTCATAACGTCGTGGTATAGCACACTGTCAAAACGTCGTGTCACTATAGGCTTGTACTAAATAGATTTCACAAGATCTTGATTAAGTATAGTGCGTGTGGAGTCCATTAGTGTGTTGTCACTTACCACGGCCCAGAGGAGCGACCAACTGTCCACCAATGGAATAATCCGCACACTAATGTCTCCAAGTTCATTCAGGTTGAACCATACTACGCTTATCACACCGACAACACGATGTAATTCACCTCGTCAATCAATCCACCAATTATCAACCAAACTGGCACAACTCACTGCATGATAAAAATTACTAGAATACCCTCAATGGTATAAATATGCGTATTTATGCAAATGCCCTCAATGGCAAAAATCTCAGATATGCCCTCAATGGCAAAAATTCCAAATATGCCCTCAATGGCAAAAATTCCAAATATATACAGTATGTCCCACCTGACAATACTGTTCCACAATCTGTCCGGGTCCACCACTTTGGCCCGACAGTAAAATCTGTTATTTTCGTCAATCGCGTAGAAATTTTATCGCGTTTTCAAAATTTCATCATTTTTACAAACGTTTTTAAATCGCGTAAATATATTTTACTATTTTTGAAATCGCGTACTGTTTTTCAAACGTTTTCTCAATCGCGTAAGATTTTTAAATCATTTTCTTGTCCGAATTCCTTAAAAAAAATCACTATTAAAACAATATTTAATATGTTTGAACTACTTAGAATATTTTTCATACCGTATATAATATAATAGATATCTTTTCTCTCTTATTTGTCTATTTTTAGCAAAAATTGACAGTATTTTGCTTAAAAAATGTATAACAATGGTTTTCTAAGTTTTCTGTAAAAATTCCTTTTATTTATATTATAACCAATTAATTATACTTTTGAAAACTACTAACGTGCTTCAAAATATAAAATGAGCTCTACGTTAGAAATTTTACAAAAGCTACTGTATTTTCTTTTAAATGGTAAAACTCTTAGATTTAGTTCCTCAAACTTAATCTAATCATTTTTATTCCTTGAAATTCATTGTAATAAAATTTCTTTTAGCATTATTACCTAACCTTTGTTGAAAAACAATTTTAGAAATAAAAACATTCACATTTGGCATGTTGGCGAAATATATAAAATTGACATTTAATCTTTAAATTTGTTTTTTTTTTTCTTGTTCTAAAACAATTTATATCTTATCCATTCCCTAAGTTAATTAAATCACACTTTTGGAAAATTGATGAGAACATTTTGGTTCTCCTTTGATGTTGAGGCCGTGAGCCTTCATTGGTGTTCTTTGGAACACTCATACAATTCTTGACATGTTATTCACATCCTACTAATTATACATGCATTTCTAACACATACAATATATTTAAAGCTTGTAGACATGCAATTTAATACAAATCACAAATAAGAAAGCTAATAACAAATAACACAAAAGAATCCTTATGGATTCTACAACCACAACTAATTCCATTTTCTTATCACCACCCAAGGATGATAAGATTCAAGTCTTCCTCTTACCTTAAGTGAAGACAAACACTCTTTCACTCCTTTCTAGGGTTTCGGTTTTCACCCCTCCAAGACACCTATCAAGCTCAAACAAATTTCTACAAGTTATTAACATGAAAGAAAGATTAAACCATGAATCAATCATGGCTTAGCACTTTGAAAAAGAATTTAGAAAGGAAAAACAAGGATTTTCACCTTCTAGGTAGAATCTCTCAAGTAGTTTTTCAAGCTCAAGATGATGGATTTTGCAAGAACTCTCAACTAGAGATGTTCTTAGAATTGTGTTTAGGTTTAGAAAAGTAGGTGGGATAAAATTTTGGGTGGTTGGATGGTGAACTAGGGTTCTTGGTCGAATGGACCTTCAAGGTAGCATCAATGGTGGTTGGTGTTTTTGGAAGAGAGAGAAGAGAGAAAGTGCTAGAGAATGAAGTGATTCTTGGCTCTCCAAGGGCACTTGGCCGTAGACATCATGCAAGGGAGGTGTCCCCTTGGTTGGCTCCATCCAAGCCTTAGAAATGATCAATTGTGAGGATTAAAACTTGATCACCAAGCTTAGCTCTCATTGGCTAATCCAAGCCTTGTCATTAAGCCTAGTCATTAAGCCTTGTCACTAATTAAGCCTAGTCATTAAGCTACTACTCCAAAACGTTAACTGTTTCGCTAAACGTGGGTCCTGCAAAATATTTCCGGGTCCATTACCGCTTATTTGTACTGACTAATAAAATAATATTATAATAATATAAAATTATTTATTACACAGTTAAATCCTAAAAATTAAAAGATTACTAACCGTATCATTTAGAATTGGGTTTAGTAAGATCCCCCAGCTCCGAATAATTAAAATAAGATTTCTCCGGTAGGAAAATATTATTTTCCTATTCGGGAGCAAATCACACAAAAAGTTCAAATAAAATCACAGACAGTAAAATAAAACAGTATTTCATATAGAAAAATAACAAACAGTACAAAAAATACATAACGGTCATTTATCCTAAAGTTGAAAAACAGAAAACAGTACATTCGGGACACAACGGTAACTCACCCAAAAGTTTAGGGTGTTACAACTCTCCCCAACAAACAAAAATTTTGTCCTCGAAATTCGTTATTCCTCAGAACAAATGAGGATATTGTTCCCTCATCTTGTCTTCCAACTCCCAGGTAACATCACCTGTCACATCGTTCCATATGACCTTCACCAGCTCGATCATTTTCCCTCGAAGCTGCTTTACTTTACTGTCCTCTATTCTAACAGATAAAGTCTCGTAAGTCATATTCTCGTTCAGCTGTACTTCATCTGGTTGTATAACATGCATCATATCTGGAACATACTTCCTTAATTGGGGTACATGAAATACATCATGCAGATTGGATAAAAAAAGCTGTAAAGCAATCTGATATGCTACAGGACCTATTCAACGGATAATCTGATACGGTCCAATGAACTTAGGAGTAAGCTTCTTAGATTTAATAACTCTTCCGACATCGGTCGTAGGAGTCACTCTCAGAAATACATGCTCACCCTCCTCAAATTCAAGAGGTCTTCTTCGCTTATCAGCATAACTCTTTTGTCTACTTTGCGTCGTCTTCATCTTCTTTTGTATCATCTTTACCTTCTCCGTAGTCTGTTGTACAAGATCTGGTCCAATAGTCATACTTTCCCCATCTTGATACCAACACAACGGTGTTTGACAACACCTTCCATACAACGCCTCATAGGGTGCCATCCCTATGCTTGAGTGAAAACTATTGTTGTAGGTGAATTCTATCAAAGATAAAAATTCATCCCAACTTTCTCGTTGCTCCAAAACACAAGCTTGCAACAGATCTTCCAAAGACTGTATAGTTCTCTCTGTTTGACCATCAGTTTGCGGATGATAAGCTGAACTCAACCGCAACTTAGTTCCCATGGCTTCTTGTAAACTTCGCCAAAACCTCGATGTAAACCTCAGATCTCTGTCAGAAATTATACATGTAGGCACACCATGCAGTCTAACAATCTCATTGATGTATAACTGGGTTAATCTTTCTAATGAATATTTAATATTAATTGGCAAGAAATGAGTCGACTTCGTAAGCCTATCGACTATAACCCATATTGAATCATGACCTTTCCTCGTCTTCGGTAATCCAGTAACGAAATCCATTGAGATACTATCCCACTTCCAATCTGGAATAGCTAACGGTTGCAACATACCAGCTAGTCTCTGATGTTCCACTTTCGCCTTCTGACAAACCAGACAAGACTCCACACGTTCCACTACGTCTCTTTTCATCCTTGGCCACCAAAACAACTCCTTTAAGTCTTGATACATCTTGGTCATTCCTAGATGCAAACTCAAATCACTAGTATGAGCTTTATCTAGGATCCCCTTCTTCAGTTCAGAATCATCAGGCATACAGATTCTTCCTTTGAACCTTAAAATTCCGTCTGCTCCTTCCTCTACCGACGACCTATGACCTTGCTTTAACAATTCCCTCTTATTTTGTAAAAACGGGTCCTCCTTCTGTTTATCTCGGACTATATCAAGAAATTCATTTATGATCACAACCTTACATAGGCGAACTCTTCCAGGCAGAAACTCCACTGACAACCATAGATCTCGGAATTTGTTAATCAATTCCTCCTCCTTTATCATCATTGCCGAAACACTAAGCACCTTCCTACTTAAGGCATCAGCTACCACATTAGCTTTTCCTGGATGATACTGGAGTTGAAAATCATAATCCTTTAAGAATTCCAACCATCGCCTTTGCCTCATATTCAATTCTTTCTGATCAAACAAGTACTTTAGACTCTTATGATCACTAAAGACATTGAACATCGCTCCATACAGAAAATGCCTCCTCACCTTCAGAGCAAAAACCACTGCGGCCAATTCCAAATTATGTGTTGGATAGTTCCTCTCATGAACCTTTAACTGTCGAGAAGCATACGCCACAACATTCCGATTTTGCATCAATACGCATCATAACCCTTGGTAAGAAGCATCACAATACACATTAAAAGTTCCCTTAGAATTTGGTAAAATTAACACTGGTGCAGTTGTTAACTTCTTCTTCAATTCTTGGAAACTGGCTTCACGTTCTTCCATCTACTCAAAAGCTTGACTTTTCCTCGTGAGCTGCGTAAGCAGTCCAGCAATATTAGAAAAACCCTTGATAAACCTCTGGTAATATCCAGCAAGTCCAACAAAACTTCGAACTTCTGTCACCGTCTTAGGTCTTTCCCACTGTAAAACAGTCTCCACTTTCGATGGGTCTACCGCAATACCTTCTTTGGAGATCACGTGACCGAGAAATTAGACTTCCTCTAACCAGAATTCATACTTTGCTAATTTCGCATACAACTGCTTTTCCTTCAAAATCTAAAGAACAATATCGAGATGTTCAGCATGCTCTTCCTTAGATTGAGAATAGATCAGAATGTCATCGATAAAAACAACGACAAATCTGTCTAGATACGAACAAAAAATCCTGTTCATATAGTCCATGAATATGGCAGGAGCATTCGTCACCCCGAATGGCATTACCTGATACTCATAATGTCCATAACTAGTTCGAAAAGCTATTTTGGGTACATCTTCCCCCTTAACACGAATCTGATGATAACTTGATCTCAGATCTATTTTAGAAAATACCACTGCTCCCTTCAATTGATCCATCAAATCATCAATTCTTGGAAGCGGATATTTATTCTTGATAGTCACCTTGTTTAGCTGACGATAATCCACGTAAAGTCGAGAAGTTCTGTCTTTCTTCTTGACCAAAAGTATTGGCGCTCCCCATGGTGAAACACTAGGTCGCACAAACTGTTTCTCCAACAAATCCACTAATTGTTGTTTCAGCTCCACCAACTCTGCTAGCGACATTCGATATGGCGCAATTGAGATAGGACCTGCTCCCAGTACTAAATCAATTGAAAACTCGATCTCCCTCTTAGGTGGCAAACCAGGTACGTCATCAGGAAAAATTTCTGGAAACTCATTGACAACAAGAATAGTATTCACATCTTTCTCGTTCTTGACTTCTAGAGAAGACAATAACATATATCCATGTGCTCCCTCTCTTAACAATGACTTGACTTTAACAACAGTCAAGAATCCAGACTTTTCTTCCTTAGGAAAAACTATAGTTTTGCTTGCACAGTCTATAAGGATATGGTTAGAAGATAACCAATCCATCCCTAAGATTACATCTATCTCAACAAGAGGCAAACAAATCAAGTTGACCGAAAACATACGGTCCTTGATAACAACAGGACAATCCAAACATATCTTAGATGTAACTATAGGTTTAGCAGTCGGTGTAGAAACACTCAATTTAACATTCAGAGATGACACAGGCAACTTCAATCTTTCCATACAATCATATGCAACAAATGAATGTGTCGCACTAGAATCATATAATACAGTCAGAAGATTACCTCCAATGGCACCTTCTCCCTGAATAAGGTCATCAGACTGAGAAATTTCTGTTCCAGTCATAGTATATACTCGCCCTCTTGACCTCGATTGAGTACTTCCTGACCTTGGCTGAATAACACAAACACTTCTCATAGATGGCTTCCTTTCTGGATGAGTACAATCCCTAGATATATGCCCAGGCTATTTGCAATTAAAACAAACTGTTCCTCTGATAGAGCATTCAGTAGAAAGATGACCCTTCTTTCCACACTTAAAACATGTTGGCGTGAACGCCACCCCCGGTCCAACTCTATTACCACTAGCACTTCCCCCGACTGACGGTCGTTGAGGTTGATTCCCTGGTGGTCTAGAATACGGCTTGCGCTGAAACCGACTATTATTACTGCTACCACCCCTCTGAAACCTTGTTGGTCCAAAGTTACGATTCCTCTGATCTCGTGACAGCTACAATTCCTCGAGTCATGCACATGCATCAACTAAAGCATGAAACTGATTCATTCTCAAGGATAGCACTCCTCGCTTCAGTTCCACTCTCAACCCCGACTCAAACTTCCGACATCTCCACGCATCATCCGGTCGAGTTTGAGCATAATCTGAGAACTGAAACAAGCTCTCAAATTGAGTAGCATACTCATTCACCGTCATATTACCCTGACGTAAACCAAGAAATTCCATCTCCTTGGCATGTCTAGCACTCGCGAGAAAATACTTTTCCGAAATGCATTAGAAAATACCTCCCATGTAATTTCGTTCCTTCGATCTGCAATAATCGGCGGGTTCCTCTCCACCAATGTTCTGTTCTAACATAAAGTCATACGTTACCTTCCTCATCGGAATCTATTCCTTCAAACATTCTTCCAAATGATCGGGATCAACCTCGCCTCTAAACTACGAAGGTTACGGGATAAATTTAGGGCATCGTAGCATCTTGTTGTTGAAATTTGTTCTCTTCGCCGAGTGATAGATAGCTTCAAGCTAGATCGCAATCATTGGATGCACGATTTACGTTCGACGTCCTCCTCTTCCGCCAGACATCTTCTTTCTTCAATCATAACAAAACAAAGTTAGATACGTCCTTTCGAAGTGAGAGGTTGACAAACAAAAATAGACCCAACCACAACCCCAAAAGACTCTAACTTGGGCTCGATACTAACTAATGTAACACCCTTATGGGGATGTCACATTTATAAAGAAAATAAAATAAAGATAAATAAAATCTCAAGTTGTAAAACGTTTATTATATACTAATGCGGGTTATAAATTTTTTCGGTTAAAAATATTACGAGATAAAATAACACGGAACATAAAATGCACACTATTATCACACATAATATAGATATGGTTCCATCATAGGTTATACAAATAATGTACAACTACAAATATTTAAAAACCAAAATAGTAAACAAAGCAAGAAAAGTGTATATATACAACAAAGTATCTTAAATATCTAATCGAAGGATCACTCTCGATGAAATCGGGTGATAGATAAGGATGCCTGACCCTCGTAGTCCGTGCAGGCAGTTGATACGCTGCTGATCTCGCTAGGCGCATCAAACATACCACCCCAATGACGCCTAAGAGATAGCGGCAACTCCACATGTAAATACAACAAAGTAGAAAAGATCGGCACTCCATCAAACTGTGTACGAATGGTCACAGTCAGACGCCCTACGTACGTCACCGAGCCTCTATCCTCTCGTAGATGCCAGGCTTCAGAGCCTCCGTGAAACTCAAGTTGCACGAATCCAAAGAATCCTGGTAGTGTCATACTCACACAATCAATCCAATGGATATGGATGATCGGATGGTTCTTGCTCGTAGAACTGATCTTCGGCTTGCTGCTCTTCCTCCTCCTCTGGATACTCACACTCAAGAGGCTGTTCCTCTTCCTCAAACTCTTTATCACATAATTTAAAATATACAGATAACACATACAAGAAAGAGGTAAGACAATCTATATCACCACAAACATGGTAAAATAAGAAAACGACAATACAACAAGTATAACAGTTCATACAATATAGCATACTATAATAGCATAAATAAAAATACAAGATAACACGGATGTAATATAACACAGAACTCAACGTAACAATAACATATAGTGGTACAGATGGATAAAATGTTATGGATAAATAATGGTACAGATGGATAAAATGTTATAGATAAATAGCATTAAAATATATGACATAAAAGTATATGAAATGTGACTCAACCCTACTCCATGGAGCTAAAAACACAGACATCAGAGAGAATGACCCGTAAAATCTATTAGTACCATCGACCGCCGAGCTATTCCGCTGTCTCACGTTGCGTCTATAGCCCACTGTCATAACGTCGTGGTATAGCACACTGTCAAAACGTCGTGTCACTATAGGCTTGTACTAAATAGATTTCACAAGATCTTGATTAAGTATAGTGCGTGTGGAGTCCATTAGTGTGTTGTCACTTACCACGGCCCAGAGGAGCGACCAACTGTCCACAAATGGAATAATCCGCACACTAATATCTCCAAGTTCATTCAGGTTGAACCATACTACGCTTATCACACCGACAACACGATGTAATTCACCTCGTCAATCAATCCACCAATTATCAACCAAACTGGCACAACTCAATGCATGATAAAAATTACCAGAATACCCTCAATGGTATAAATATGCGTATTTACGCAAATGCCCTCAATGGCAAAAATCTCAGATATGCCCTCAATGGCAAAAATTCCAAATATGCCCTCAATGGCAAAAATTCCAAATATATACAGTATGTCCCACCTGACAATACTGTTCCACAATCTGTCCGGGTCCACCACTTTGGCCCGATAGTAAAATCTGCTATTTTCGTCAATCGCGTAGAAATTTTATCGCGTTTTCAAAATTTCATCGTTTTTACAAACGTTTTTAAATCGCGTAAATATATTTTACTATTTTTGAAATCGCGTACTGTTTTTCAAACGTTTTCTCAATCGCGTAAGATTTTTAAATCATTTTCTTGTCTGAATTCCTTAAAAAAAATCACTATTAAAACAATATTTAATATGTTTGAACTACTTAGAATATTTTTCATACCGTATATAATATAATAGATATCTTTTCTCTCTTATTTGTCTATTTTTAGCAAAAATTGTGATTTTGCTTAGAAAATGTATAACAATGGTTTTCTAAGTTTTCGTAAAAATTCCTTTTATTTATATTATAACCAATTAATTATACTTTTGAAAACTACTAACGTGCCTCAAAATATAAAATGAGCTCTACGTTAGAAATTTTACAAAAGCTACTGTATTTTCTTTTAAATGGTAAAACTCTTAGATTTAGTTCCTCAAACTTAATCTAATCATTTTTATTCCTTGAAATTCATTGTAATAAAATTTCTTTTAGCATTATTACCTAACCTTTGTTGAAAAACAATTTTAGAAATAAAAACATTCACATTTGGCATGTTGGCCGAAATATATAAAATTGACATTTAATCTTTAAATTTATTTTTTTTTCTTGTTCTAAAACAATTTATATCTTATCCATTCCCCTAAGTTAATTAAATCACACTTTTGGAAAATTGATGAGAACATTTTGGTTCTCCTTTGATGTTGAGGCCGTGAGCCTTCATTGGTGTTCTTGTGAACACTCATACAATCCTTGACATGTTATTCACATCCTACTAATTATACATGCATTTCTAACATATACAATATATTTAAAGCTTGTAGACATGCAATTTAATACAAATCACAAATAAGAAAGCTAATAACAAATAACACAAAAGAATCCTTATGGATTCTACAACCATAACCAATTCCATTTTCTTATCACCACCCAAGGATGATAAGATTCAAGTCTTCCTCTTACCTTAAGTGAAGACAAACATTCTTTCACTCCTTTCTAGGGTTTCAGTTTTCACCCCTCCAAGACACCTATCAAGCTCAAACAAATTTCGACAAGTTATTAACATGAAAGAAAGCTTAAACCATGGATCAATCATGGATTAGAACTTTGAAAAAGAATTTAGAAAGGAAAAACAAGGATTTTCACCTTCTAGGTAGAATCTCTCAAGTAGTTTTTCAAGCTCAAGATGATGGATTTTGCAAGAACTCTCAACTAGAGATGTTCTTAGGATTGTGTTTAGGTTTAGAAAAGTAGGTGGGATAAAATTTTGGGTGGTTGGATGGTGAACTATGGTTCTTGGCCAAATGGACCTTCAAGGTAGCATCAATGGTGGTTGGTGTTTTTGGAAGAGAGAGAAGAGAGAAAGTGTTAGAGAATGAAGTGACTCTTGGCTCTCCAAGGGCACTTGGTCGTAGACATCATGCAAGGGAGGTGTCCCCTTGGTTGGCTCCATCCAAGCCTTAGAAATGATCAATGGTGAGGATTAAAACTTGATCACCAAGCTTAGCTCTCATTGGCTAATCCAAGCCTTGTCATTAAGCCTAGTCATTAAGCCTTGTCACTAATTAAGCCTAGTCATTAAGCTACTACTCCAAAACGTTAACTGTTTCGCTAAACGTGGGTCCCGCAAAACATTTTCGGGTCCATTACCGCTTATTTGTACTGACTAATAAAATAATATTATAATAATATAAAATTATTTTATTGCACAGTTAAATCCTAAAAATTAAAAGATTACTAACCGTATCATTCAGAATTGGGTTTAGTAAGATCCCCCAGCTCCGAATAATTAAAATAAGATTTCCCCGGCCTGGAAAATATTATTTTCCTGTCCCGGAGCAAATCACACAAAAAGTTCAAATAAAATCACAGACAGTAAAATAAAACAGTATTTCATACAGAAAAATAACAAATAGTACAAAAAGGACATAACGGTTATTATCCTAAAGTTGAAAACAGAAAATAGTACATTCGGGACATAACGGTAATTCACCCAAAAGTTTAGGGTGTTTCAAATCACACACAACGATCAAATACAGTCATGAAATAGTCAAAATAAATTTACAACACACAGAAAACACAAAACAGTACAATTCAAACATTACTATAAAATAGAAAAACTTGGGGTGCTACATAGCTAACAGACTCTAATTATTGCATAATTAAATGTAAGAATGACAATCAAGTTAAGTTTGTTAGCCATAGAGTTGATAACATATATATGATTAACCTTGATAATATTACCTCTCAAGATACTAGATGTCTTATGAGTAAAGATAGTGATTCATGGCTATGACATAGGAGAATTATCTACATTCACATGGATCACCTAAACAAACTTGTTTCTAAAGAATTAGTAATTGGTCTTCCAAAGCTCAATTTGAGAAAGATAAACTTTGTGATGCATGTCAAAAGGGTAAACAAATAAAGGTCTCTTTCAAAGCTAAAAATGTTATTTCTCCTACTAGACCTTTACTACTTTTGCACATGGATCTTTTTGGATCATCAAGAACTATGAGTATTGGGGGTAATTACTATGCTTTTGTGATTGAGGATGATTACTCTTATAACGCCCTTACTACTATCACTAATAGTGTATTCGAAATTATGCCATAGTAATTAATAGTAAGCACATCACTTAAGATTGACAATAAATATTTCAAATATATTTTACTATGATATATAAAAATATGAGCTTAGAAAGGTGAAATAATATACACATACTAGACGGTTATTTATACAAAGTGTACATCATAGTACAAATATACATTAAATGCCTCCATGGCATTATCCATACATATTTAGTACAAGAATTCAAATCTAAAAATAAACAACTTCTACTTTCATTGTTGTGCTGCATGATCCGATCATGGAATTATCATGGAATACAATACAAAAGTGGGGTGAGAATACTAATTCTCAGTCATTTCTATTATGAAAAAGGTGTCACCACAATAATTCTAGTTGTTTCGGGGAAAAAATGCATTTCTTTGAAATTCAATATATATATATATATATATATATATATATATATATAGTTAGAAAGGTGGCAAAATGTCAAATCTGATCCTTTCTCTTCTTGAAATAGAATTCCAATTAATAATAATTTCTAAAAATATTCATTATCAAACAATACAAATTTTATTCATGAATAATTTCAGTAATTGTTTCCAAACACAAATACTATGATATCAAATTCATTCAATAATTCATATACAAGTTCAAGTCATAATATGACATACAAATTTCAAATTCATTTCACTGCTCATTCAAATATTCGCTTATCCCACAGAACTCATATGTCAAGCACCAGAATGAGTAGGAGACACCTCATATAGCTCGGGCTCTATATACTCATGGTAGGGAGTGAAATAGGTACTCACACTACCACTAGTATCCTATGAGGGAATTATTCATGAGGATTATACTTATACAATGAGGAATTCAAGAATACAAGATCCCTCTTCCTCACAAGTAGTCATCTCCATGATTCTAATGGAATTTTGGATACCCTTCCCTCGTAAAGGATCATCTCCAAACTCCATTATACTAAGTGAATCAACAATTCACATAAACAAAAGGATACATAGTGGGAAAAGCATGGACAAATTACATTCCCATTCAAGGAAAATTGTCCAATTCTCATACTCAATTCAAATTCCATTCTCATGAGCACTGATCATTCAATCACACATTCTAGCTCAACCTTAAAGAATTGAAAAAGCAATACCAATACAAATCTTAGCTCAACTTGAGTATTCAGGGAGCATTATAATCTCAAATGTATGACAACAAGTGTCTAATTCCATTTCATCCATCACATTCTATGAATACACAATGCACTTTTATCTAAGTATACACTATCTAAATTAATCAATATGTCAAATGCAATACATTTTTTTTATTACTCACTTGATTGTGACCACCATGAGTTCAAGATCAAGCATTTTCCATTCACACATGCTAGATTCTTCATTAGATCCTCAAAATAAAAAAAACATGTTGATAACATAAGATAATTAAGATTCCTCCATTTATGCTTTAATTTAACAGTGGGGTTCATTAGGACAAGGGTTGGCCATGACTTTCATTAAAATAAATTACAAACTTCATTCAACATTCTATAGAAGTAGAGGAATAATTAAAAGCAAGGAAATCCCTATGTCCTCTAGGTTTGGTCGTGAGCCTCACTAGGCAAGATTTGGCCATGAATTTTATAAAAACAAGTCATAAACTTAATTCAACCATCAATAGGAAGAACAATCATAAATTAAGAATAAGAGACCATGAACAAGAACAAGAACAAGAATAAGAATAGGAGCATATCAATAACTTTAAGATCATGACCCTTACTTCCTTCATAACAATTTTTCTAATTTAATTTATCAAACTCAAGTTATTCCAATAACAACACAGTAATAAATTACAGCAGCAAAATAGCAACAACAGTAAATTATTGCAAAAATAATACAATAGCAATAGTACTACAGTAGAAATAATACAACAGCAACACATCAGGACAATATAAATAATACAGTCTCAACAATAACACAACCATCACCATAATCTTTCATTCAAAAATTCTCAAAAGAAAAAAAGTTATATACAAGTAAGGAATAAAAACTCAAAATAACAAGAATTTCCTTTTTCCATTTTGTAACTTAACCATAGCTTCCGTGGCACAAGGAATCAGATTTTAAACTCAAAGTTATAGAAGAATAAGATTAAATTGAAAGCAAAGAACCCCTACCTTAATTCCTTGCCTTGATTCCTTGATTTTCCCTCACTTTCTTTCTCCTTTTTCCTTGTTGTTTCTTTGCTGTTTTCACCTTTGTTTTTACTCCTATTTTTGCCTCCATTTTGGGTTGTCAACCACAAGAAACAATGGAGGAAGGACAAGGATGAACAAGGTTGGGTGTGGATGGAAATGGAAGGATGAAAAATGGAAGAATGAAGTGGAGAGAATGGTAGTCGTGAGAAGCTTTTCTTCTCTATTTTTATTTCTATTCTATCGGTGAAAGTGAAGCCAAAAAGATGAAAAGAAGACCAAATAAATAGATAAAGATGAAGCTTTGTTAGGCGGTGGAAAATAGGAAAAGTGAGCAAACTTTTTTCCTTCTGAAAATTTTGTATTTGTTAAATTCACTTTAATCTTCCAACTTAGTCCTCAGATCCATTTTTCCATAACTTTCTGTATACTGTTATTTGTCAGTTAAGCTTCATTACTTGATCCCAAGTTAAATTAAACTGAGGGATTAAGTAATAAGCTTACTAATACTTATTTTAGTCTATATTACATACCAAAATATTCTCCATATGTTACTTTTCATCTTTATGAAATTTCATAATTTTTTGAATTATTTAGTTGTTCCATAATTGTTCTATTAATCCTTCTTCGGTATCCTTAAAAGTACCAAACTAACTCAATTGATTCTCCAAAATTTTCTACAACTCTTATCAATGGTTCTTAGCTAGGAAATAAATTTTTCATATTTATTCCCATTATATTAACTGATTCTGTAGATACTTTAATTGTTCTCTTGTGTTTAGTGTTATAGAATTATGCTCAAACTCGTTTAGAAAATTATCCAAATTAACAGATAATTCTTACCAGTATTATTGAGCTTCTATAACATTAATTAGAACTATTAGGTTAGGGAGGATGTTACAACTCTAAATACACATGGACTTTATTCTTTACTCATAAGGATGATGCCTTTAATGCATTTAGAAAACTTGCAAAGGTTATTCAAAATGGAAAAAATTGTAGCATTGCATCCATAAGAAGTGATCATGGTGGGGAATTTGAAAATCAAGAGTTAGAAATGTTTTGTAATTAAAATGGCATTGAGCATAACTTTTCTACTCCTAGAACTCCACAACAAAATGGAGTGGTTAAAAGGAAAAATAGATTTTTAGAGGAGTTAGCAAGAACTATGCTCAATGAAACAAATCTTCCTAAGTATTTTATAGCACATGTTGTAAGTACCACTTGTTATGTTATGAATAGGGCTTTAGTAAGGCCAAATTTTAAAGAAAACTCCCTATGAACTATACAAAGGAAGGAAACCAAACATTTCTCACTTTCATGTCTTTGGTTACAAATACTTTGTTTTAAACAATGGAAAAGATAACCTAGACAAGTTTGATGCTAAATCTAAAGAAGGGATATTTCTTAGTTATTCTCTTAGTAGTAAATCCTTTAGAATTTATAATAAGAGAATGATGACAATTGAAGAATTAATACATGTTGTATGTTAAACTAACCCTATTGGGTTGGGAAAGGATGA
This sequence comes from Ormosia emarginata, assembly GCA_029884605.1. Lineage (NCBI taxonomy): Eukaryota > Viridiplantae > Streptophyta > Magnoliopsida > Fabales > Fabaceae > Ormosia > Ormosia emarginata. The sequence goes on from JAQQTP010000074.1 coordinate 1,308,641, forward strand.
TATTGATGATGTTGTAGAAACATTGTCCAATACCAACTTAAGAAGCAAAGAAGAAGAGCAAAAGAAAGAAAGCCAAAGAGAGGAAACACCACCACAACAAGAGGAGCAACCTTCAAATGGTCTTCCAAGAGCATGGAGAACTTCAAGCCACCATCCTTTTGATAAGTTATAGGTGATGTCTTAAAAGGGGTAACTACTAGAAACTCTCTTAGAGATGTGTGTAATCACATGGCTTTTGTTTCTCAAGTTGAACCTAAAGACATAGATGAGACCATTAGTGATGAACATTAGATCTTGGCTATGCAAGAAGAACTAAATCAATTTAAAAGAAATCAAGTTTGGGAATTAGTTCCAAGACCCAATGATCATCCCATAATTAGTACCAAATGGGTCTTTAGGAACAAACTTGATGAAACAAACTTAATAATAAGGAATAAAGCTAGGCTTGTAGCGAAAGGGTATAATCATGAAGAAGACATAGATTATGAGGAAACTTATGCATCCGTAACTAGAATAGAGGCCATTAGAATGCTACTTGCATATGCATTCATCATAGATTTCAAATTATATCAAATGGATGTTAAAAGTACTTTTCTAAATGGCTTTATACAAGAGGTGTATATGGAATAACCTCTTGGTTTTGAAGATTATGAACTGCCTAACTATGTTTTTAAATTGAAAAAGGTCTTGTATGGCTTAAAACAAGCTCCTAGAGCTTGGTAAGAAAGGTTCAGCATGTTTCTTTTAGAAAAAGGCTTTACAATAGGAAAGGTTTACACTATTCTCTTCATTAAAAACAAAATGCATAACATTCTCCTTGTGCAAATATATGTTGATGGAATAATTTTTGGTGCTACTAATAAGTCTTTTTGTAAGGAGTTTGCTAACATTATACAAAGTGAATTTGAGATGTCAATGATGGGTGAGCACAACTTCTTCCTTAGACTCCAAATCAAGCAAACAAGGAATGAGACTTTTATAAGTCAACCCAAGTATTGCAACAAACTACTCAAGAAATTTGGAATGAACAACTCTAAGCATATGGATACATCAATGGACACTTCTTGTTATTTGGACAAGGATGAATGAGGTAAACCTATATAAATCTCAAAGTATAGAGGTATGATTGGGTCACTCCTTTATCTTACTGCTAGGCCATATATTATGTTTAGTGTGTGCATGTGTGCTAGATATCAAACTAATCCTAGAGAATCATGGAACATCCCAAATTTCCTATATCTTAAATAAAAATTTTGACAATTAACAGAATTTTACTGTTTAGTAATTTTTGCGCACTGTAAAATTATTTTGTTTATTCCATCAGCGTATTTGATCGTTTTGAGTGATTTACTCCGTGTCAGGAAAATAAAAATTTTTAATTTTGGAGAAAACTTTACGTAATTTAATTTTTACCGTTAGGTAATTAATTTACGTAATCTGATTGGATATTTGTGAATTTTCTAATTTTTGTGATTTTATGTGTGATTTTGAAATTTTTATGGTTTGTGGGCCCCACGAGGTGCATGTAGGCCCAAGTGGGTCCCACAAAGTGAAAAAATTTTCTATGCATAGAAAAAATTGTACTGTTTAGACGGAGACAGGGGATCTTACTAAACCTGAATCCGGAAACAGTTTTAGAAAATTTCTTGTACTATATTTTATCTTTTGTATTTAATTATCGGATGATAAAAATACAAGTAAAATTATTATTTGTAGGATACAAGAATAATATTATACTGCGTAGTCAACAAAGAGAGCTTGACTTGATTTATACCCTTGGATGAGAATACTTAGTTTGAATATTAACCATTGATTTAATCAAAGGTTAAGAAACAAACTTAATAAAGAAGCCTTGGATAATAACTATTGATTTAATCAATGGTGTGGGAATAAGCTTAGTTAGAAAGACTTTGATATCAACCATAGATGTAATCAAAGGTGTAGAATTGGTCTTGAAAAAATGACAAAGACCATTTATAACCATTGAATTTAGATTAAATCAAGGGTGGAGATTTAATCTTAAAAAGTAACAAAGACCATTTATGACCATTGGATAAAGAATTAATCAAGGGTAGAGATTTGGTCTTCTAAAATGGCAAAGACTACTTATGACCCTTGGATTTAAAATTTGAAGAAGCAATCTTGACCCTTAATTTTGGAGACACATCTAAGGGCTAGAATTTAAAGGAGAAAAATCCAATGGCCTAGATTTAGTCTTCTAAAATTAAAAATCTACATTAATCCTAACCATTGAATTAATCAATGGCTAGAAATGCTCCAAATGGTGGCTAATTATTATGGTCATTTATTAAATGCACAAGGAGAAGCATGCATGGAGGGGGATGGTTTTGGATTGTTTAGAAGACAAAGAAAAAGAGGCTTTATGACCATTATTAATTGCTTTATGTCATTGTTAAGTGGTCTTGGTCAATGTTTCATCATAATTGATCATTATTGATCAATTTGCACTCAAGGAGAATGCATTGGAGGGGAGCTACGAAATTGAGAAGCTTTAGGACATAGGAAAAAGTTTGAAGACCATTATTGCCATCCTTGGTCATCATTAGACATTTTCAAGAAGCTAAGTTACCAAGTTTTCTCTCCATTTCTCTCCTTCTTCATGTTTTGGCCAAGCATTCCAAGAGCACCCTCCATCACTCAAAAATTTCATCCAACTTGATTTTCTAAACCTAAACACCATTCTAAGAACATCTCTAGCTATGAGTTTTTCCAAAATCATTCATCTTGATCTTCAAATCCAAGCTTCAAGTTTCTATCAAAAATCAAAAATTCCATCTTTGTGCTTCAAGAGAAACCATTTGGTCAAGACACTCAAAACCACCATCCAATCTCTTTTAATTTCATCCAACCTTAGATCTTGAATTTCCATAATATTCTAAGCAACTTTTATGTTGAAAACTTCTTCTAAATCATTCATCTTCAAGGAGTTTCTTCAAGATCAAAGTTATTGGGTTTTTGAGGTGAAGTATAAAGAAACTTCATTTCTTCTCTCTTTTTCATGATCTAAACCATGTTTGATCCATGGTTTTCTTAATCAAGCTTAATATACTAATTTTTATGTATTTTGTTTTGTATTTGAGAAGCCCTTGGTGGTGAAGGACTTGGAAAAAGAAGCAAAACAAGGAGTTTTTGAGGATCTTCAAGAGGTAAGAGGGAGATCCATCTCACCAACCAAGCATGGTGGTGAGAGATGGTATTTTATTTGATGGATGTGGAATCCATGTGAGGATTCATATCCATGGTCATGTAATTAATTTGTGGGTGTTTATGAGCTTTGATTAATTTTCTATGCTTGATATACTTTGCATGATTTTATAGCTTTGATGATATACTTGATATGCTATACATGCTTTTATGGCTTTGATGGTATGCTTATATTATTTATGATGAAATATATATGTATATGCCATGACTTGATGGTGGAAAGGAAATTAATTTTTGGCTCCAATAGCCAAGGAAGAGCTACGGTTTTGATGCCCTTGATTAGGGTTCATGTTGAAAATTTTCAAGAACAAAAGAATTGATTTTTGAGTACTTAGAACATGGTGGATTTCGAACAAGACACCTCAAGATAGATGTTCACAAATTAATATTTTCTTGAATGATGAAAATGGATGTTTAGAAAAGTAAGGAAAATAAACAAAGAATTTATTTTTCAAAGAGTACATGAATATGATTTTAGAAGGATTTTTATTGATTTATTTTGTGTAAAAAGTTTCTAAGTGTTTTACTAAACATGAGATTTAAATGAAAATAGCAATGATAATTTTAAGGATTTGCAAAGAAAGTGAAAAAGGATTTGTAAGGAAAGTAAAAATGAATTTGAACAAATGGGTTTGGTTTTTATGACCATCGGTATTTCGGTTTTGAAAATAAAGAATTTTTAATGGTTTGGTTTGTGTAAAACCATATCAATTTAGGAGGAAAAATATTTGATGGCTTCAATGGCCAAAGACTCTATGATTTTTTGGAGGTTGGAATAATTTTGGTTTTTATGAAACAAAGTAATTTTAAAGTGGAAACAAAATGTTTGAACAAAATGTTTTAGTATAAGGATTTTAGAAAGGGAAATCAAAGTATTTTATCACTTGAGAAATGAACTTTCATATGAAAATGAAAAAGAAAAGTTGCAAGGGTTTGAATCTTAATTTGTTTTGAAGAGAATTGATTTTAGAATTGATTTGGGAAAAATGGAGAATATAATGGTGTTTTGAAAATTTACTAACGTATAACTTATTTTCAAGTTTTGAAATACGTTAGAAAATGTTAAGTTTTGAAACGTTGATTTACATCAATGAAAAAGTGATTTTGAGAATTATATTTTGAAAAAGAATTTTTGAGTAAAGATAAATCTGTGAAAAAATATTTTCTTGAGTAAGAAAATATATTAAATGAAGTATAAAGTTATATTATTTTGAGAAAAGTTAAAAAGGAATTTTTAAAGGTCAAGAAATATTTTCTGTAATGAAATTGTGGTAAAAAATTATTTACGTATCTTAAAAACGTGATTTTTTAAGTTACGTGATATGAAAAAATATTTCTATGTGATTTTAAATACGTTGAAATATTTATACGCGATTGGAATTTACATTTAAATATTTTACGTGATTTGAACTACTGTTGATAAATCACTATGTGATTGAATAGCGATAAAATATTTTTTATGCGATTGTGAAAATGGGGGAAAATTGTTATGAGATTTGGAAAGTGTTTTAAATATTTTAAAAATGATAGAAAATGATTTACGTGACGTAAAAGAATGATTTTTAAGTTACACGATTTTGAAACAGTGATAAAAAACTATGCGATTTGAGAAACGTATGTTTTTACGCGATTAAGAAAAATGTTGAAAAATTAGTACGTGTTTTAAAAGTGCAACTGAAGAGTTGCGGTATTTTGAAAACGTAACAGAAATGTTACTGTATTATGAAAACATAACAGAAGTGTCACGGTATTGTGAAAATATAACAAAGACGTTTCAGAATTTTGAAAACGTAATATAAGTATTACGATATTTTGAAAACGTAATATAAACATTTTGGAATTGTGAAAACGTAACAGAAACATTTTGGAATTGTGAAAATGAAATGGAAATGTTGCGCAATTTGGAAAACACGATGAAAGTGTTTTATAACTATGAAAATATGATAACATGATTTTGCTGTTATAAATACAGTATGATTACTGTGGAACCAGTGTATAAACATTGTGTGAGAAAATGACGTGTTTTGCCAGTGATTGGCATTTGGTGCATTATACATGCATTGGAAAAATATGCATTGAGGCATATGATTGAACAAATGAAATTAGAAAAGATTTGGCCCTTTGGGGTTGGACTTGCACGAATATATTCGTGCATTGTATATGGCCCTTGTGGTTGAAGAGGGAATGAGAATTGATAGTGAGGTCTATGATGGATCTTGGGGGCGTCGAGGCGCGGCGGTCGACCAGTGGACAGCTGGTGAGTACCCTGTGCCACTTGGCGATGCAGTCCGTTGCAACGCATTGACGATACCCGACAAGAACACGATTCTTTTCAACAACTGGAAGATTGTCTTTGGGCTAAGGCTGACAATTGACAGAGCATTCTCCTCGAAATTGTGAAAACCTCCATAGAGTTGTTTTTGAAAAACTAAGTCTTTGTGCACATGCATAATCTGACATTTATATCTGTGTGATATATTAATTGAGGAATATTGGCTATGACAATTGTTTTGAATACTTGGATGATGATGATGATAGTTGATTAATGTTGATTGCATGGTCATAATTGTGATATAATCTATCTGTATGATATGCTGCTTGTGTTATCTCTGTGCTGCCATGTTGGTATTGGCGTAGGTGATCTCACCTCTTTGTTATGTTGTCTTGCTATGTCTGTATTGTTAAAATTAAACAGTAGAAAGAATGAGTTGTCTTAGACATAACGGGCGATGGATACTCTGAGATTGGTGACAACAATAAGGAGTGGACATTCAGGACTCGAAGGTGTACAGTGTTGACAAAGAACAGATGTAGAACAAATGTATGATGCAACAAGATGGATACACAACAGAATAAGTATGTTAAGTTTTAACGTTAGTGTTGTACCGTGCTATTAAGTAGGACCCGTCATGGGGTTTGCTACTGTTAAAAAAAAAAGAGTTTGTTAGTTTTATATTTCTCTTTAAATTGTAAAATATTAATTAGTGCCAATATTGTATATGAATCCGTTCCAATATATGTTTTTCAGTATTACATATAAATTTCAGTAAGTTTATATTTTAGTAAAGAAGAAATTTTTAAACCCACGTTTTTAACTCAAACCTTTTATGAAAACATTTTCAGATTATGAGTCGGGAGTCGGAAATGTGATACCCTAAGGAGGGTGTTACAAATCACACTCAAGTACAGTAAAAAGAATAATAAAATATCTTGTTGGCACTTCACAAATGGGATTGTGGTACCCCAAAGGTGCCTCTTGTAGTCTAATTGGTTATTCTGATTCTGATTTTGTTAGATGCAAATTGGATAGGAAGAGCACTAGTGAGACATGCCACTTGCTTGGAAGCTCTTCAGTTTCTTAGCATAGCAAGAAACAAAATAGTGTGACATTGTCTACTACTGAAGCTGAGTATGCATGGAAGTTGTTGTGCTCAAATCCTTTGGATGAAGTAACTTCTAGACTATGGACTTCAGCTTGATCACATCCCTATAAGATGTGATAACACTAGTACAATTTGTAACATTCTCCTTAACCTAATAATTCTAATCATGGTTATAGAAGCTTAGTACCACTAGTAAGAGTTATTTATTAATTCGGGTAACCTTCTGAACTAGTTTGAGCGTAATTCTATAACACTAAATATAGAAGAATAATTAAAGTATTTGCAGAATCAGTTGATATGATGGAAATAAATAAGAAAAATTTATTTCCTAGCTAAGAACCATTAATAATAGTTATAAAACATTGTGGAGAATCAACTGAGTAAGTTTGGTATTTTTAAGGATACCGAAGAAAGATTAATGGAATAGTTATAGAACAACTAAGTAACTCAGAAAATTATAAAATTTCATGAAAATGATAAGTAAGGTATAGAGAATATTTTGGTATAAAATGCTAACTAAGATAATTATCAGTAAGCATATTACTTAATCCCTCGATTTAATTTAACTTGGGACCGAGTAATGAAGCTTAAGTGATAAATAGCAGTATATGAAAAGTTATGAAAAAATGGATCCAAGGACTAAGTTGAGTTCTAAAAGTTTTCATATACTTGAAAACTTAGTTGTGGAAGATTAAAGTGTACATAACAGATACAAAAGTTTCAGGTGAAATTTCACCTTAATCCTACCTCTCCACCGCCTCACTCTTTTTGCTTCATCTTTATCATATTTTGTTGACTTTCTTTCTTCATTTTCTGCCTTCATCCTTCATGGTTTCTAACAGCCAAGAAGAGAAATGTGAAGCTTTCTTTCCTTCATCTTTATTTCTCTTTGACTTCTTACTCTTTTCATTAATTTTTCTCCAAGTTCACACAGCTTTTTCTCTCAAAATTTCTACACGGTTTGAGCAGCAAACAAAAAAAATAGAAAGAAAGGGAGAGAAACAGGGGAGACTCATGGCCAAAGAGGAAGGAGAAGAAGAAAGTAAAATAAGGTGAAGAACAAAAAGAAAAATCTAAAGATTTAGGCTTCAAGAAGCTAGGAAAGGAGGCAGGGGATTTATACCTTCAACTTCTCTTTTCTAATGATTTTGAATTGAACTGTGACTTCATTGACCATGATTTACATAGCAAAAACAGAATTTATTAGAGGATTTTGGCTTAAATAAATTTTGTTCTTCTTATTCTATTGAATTATTTTTTAAAAGTTGAATTGGTGGTATTGCTTATGATGAGAAAAATGAGAATTTATGTTTTGTGATGATGAGGTCACGACCAACTATTGACCAAGTAGAGGAACCATGTGTTCAATTGTTTCATGTATTCATACTTGACTTTCCATGTATTCCATGTGACAAAGTGTTTACACTTTAGTATGTGTTCATACTTGATTAAACTCTGTGTATGTGTTATGTATCAAGTTTGATTTTCCATAATAGTTGTTCATACGATTTCTTTAAAGACCAAGGATCAAATATTCTATGTGTTTACATTTGTTTCCATATAGTTTTATATTCACTTGTTAATTAAATTGATTAAGAAAATGATATGTATTTAATTAGTTTTAAATATGGTTTCATTATGAACCATGGCCGTGACACACTCTTAAAGAATTATGCTTACTAATGGTTATTTGACATACAAAAGAATTTGTGGAAAATCCTAATATTTAGATTCTTATATTGTGCATTTGAATGTTTAATTAACTCTTGTCATGTGTATTTGAATGTTTAGATCTAATTGAATTTATGTTACTTATATGTGTCTTTGTGGCCATGTAGGACGATTTGGTATTCAAGGAGATGTTGTAATCTCTATAGGGCATCTAATGCTTATGTGATTGAATTATGATATTTGAATTATTGTTTGTATGGGAATTTCTTAAGAGTTAACTGTATGGTTAAGTGAACTTATTTATGATCACTTTGATGTTCAAGTGATATTTAGATGCCTTTGGTATGAATATGAAGATTTGCTCCCTTAGTTATTTTAAGGTTGAGCTGGAATGGTTATTGTATTTGTAATTGGCTAGCTGATATGGAAAATAGTTTTGATGATAACAAACATGATGAAGATGATGGATAGTCCAAGTACCAAGAATGAGCATTGCAATAAGAAAACAAAGATCTTAACTATGCTCAACTCAAGGAGAAGGTGCATGCTTATCTCATAAAGGTTTTGATAACAACAAAATCATGTCAAAGACTAAGTCCAAAGGAAGATTAAATGGTATAGCTTATAGGACTTAGGGTCTTTTTGTAAGAAGCCTTTTAGATATCTCAAATATGTTTTCAAATATTTAAAAATGGTTTTCACATGCTAAAATACCCAACAAACAAGTTTTGAAATGCTAGTTATGATGGTAGTTCAAATTTATGAAAAATAGCTAAGTTTGAGTTTTGAAAAATTGACCTTTGGTTACTCTTTTGATCATCAATTTCAAAATAATTTGAGTTTTGTTTTGAAACTTATTTCATTTGAAAATAGACTCAAATATCTTTCCAATGACTGGTCATTTTCTTTAAACAGATAAGAAATGAAGAAGTTATGACCATTTAAAGTTAGATTTCAAAATTAGAGTGGTGTATTCGAATAACCATATAGTTATTCGAATAACAAACCCCAGAAAACGTTCCAGAACGTGTTTTTAAAGATCGATTCGAATAACCAAAGGGTTATTCAAATAACACAACTCAGAAAACGTTCCAGAACATGTTTTTGAGGACCTATTCGAATACCAAATGTGTTATTTGAATAAACACGGCCAAAAACACACAACGACTAGTTTTCTATGCCTTTAATGTGATATTAAATGATACCCAATGGCTATTTTCTCAAGAACACTATAAATAAATGTTTTTGAGTCATCCTTTATATACACCCAACTATCTAAAATAATTATTTCATGCTTTGATTCGTATTTCATATTTTTTTATTATTTTTTGTGCTCTTTTCGCCAAAACTTTGAGATATCCTTAAAGAGCTTCTTAACGCTTCAAATTGTATTACCTACTCTTTGTGTGAGTTTCTCTTCATCTATATTCTGCTTCTTTGTAAAAGGGTGAGGTATCCCTTTGTGAATTTGTGAGGGTGAGGTATCCCTTAGTGAAATTGCAAGGGTGAGGTATCCCTGCTGTTGAGGCTCAAGCACAAGGGTGAGGTATCCCGAGGTGTGAGAAGCGCTCAGGTTTGTAAAGGTTATAGACGCCTATTTTAAGCCTGAAAGTATAGTGAAAAATCTCAGATAGTTTTTCGAGGACTGGACGTAGGCGACAAGTGGTTAGTGGCTGAACCAGGATAAATATTGTGCCTGCTCTTCTATCCTTTATCTCTTTATTTTTAGCAATTTATTTAATATTGCTTACCAATTTATTTGTTGTGTTTTAAGCTTTCTCCTATCTTCCTTATTCTCGTATTTGTTTAATATATAGCTTTGAAGAAATTTGCTTTTTTTTTAAGTGTTTGCGAAAAGTTCTTTATTATTCAATTCACCCCTCCTCTTGAGTATTGAAGCTACTTGGGTAACAGTATTGTGTTTTAGTATCAATGCTCATAGAATTTGTATTTAAATTTGATGTGAGAATGATATTCTCAATGTATGAGTATACTCTTTGTATTTGAATAGACTTGGCATTTTGCCACATTTGAGTATATTTGGCATTAGTTTGTAGTTGATCCTCTATGAGGAAAGGGTATCCAGATTCCATTAGAATTATGGAGATGATCCTCCGTGAGGAAGGGGATCCTATATTCTTAAAATTCCTCACTAGTTTCCTGTAGGCCTAGTTTCTCTCATGTGTAAAAATGGATACTTGGAATAGTTATGTGTGGCTGGTGAATCATCATAAATAGGTTGGAATGAGTTGACCTGAAAGTAGACTATTACTAAGTAAGAATTCAGGTTATATGAGGTGACCTGGTTCTGTGGGAATTAGCACTAGATAATGAGCACTGAGATGAATTTGAAATTAGATGTCATATTATGACTTTGATGGACCAATGCATGAGTTTGATACCATGGTTCTTGTTTATAAATTGTTTTTTAAATTATTTATGAATATAAATTGTGTTGTTTGATAATAAATATTTTTAGAAAACAGTTAATAATTGGAATTATGCTTCGAGAATAGGAATGATTGGATTTGGCTTTTACCACCTTCCTACGTTATAAAATGAGATTTAAAATGATTTTCCCCAAAGCAACTTAAAGTATTATGATGAGACATATTTTTAATAGTATTACTGAGAATTCTTAGAATTCTCACCTTGTTTTTGTTTATATTCCATAATATTTTCAAGAAAGCGTATTTCAGCAAGGAGGTAGAAGATAAAGATGTAGAATAGGTTTTGAAGACATTACGTAATTTTGTGTTGTATACTTAGTACATTGTAACATATTATGTAATTTATTCACTAATGTATATTATTTATATAATGTTTTCTATGTTATACGTATAATTCCAACCACGACAGGCTCATATTTTTGTATATCTCTTATATTTATTTTTAAATAAATTATGTTAATTAATACGTGACATGCTTAATTAAAATTAATAATGCATACTTCTAGATACGTTATTAGTAATTGCATTAAGGATGTTACATTATGGTATCAGAGCATTTCATCCTGTTGAGCCAAGGTATGGATTAGCTATGCTTTGTTATGCATATATCTTGTCTTAATGATGAGACGTATATGTAGAATTGCATAACTGCCTTGAGTTTGTATGTTTATGATTAACTGTCACATTGTTACATAATATTAGCCTAATTAACTTAATATATAACGTGTTGTGTGTGCAGGAAACTATGACATCGACCAAGTGAAACCAAGATAGTAGAGCTACTACTGATAATAATGTGTTAGATATGTCAAAAATATTCAGAAACATAGTTGATGCTATGAGAAAACAAAGAGGAATGTTAGTCGCTGTAAGAGAACAAGCAACTATGATTACAAGAGCATTAGAGGAAATAAGGAATGAAGTACAACTAGTATAGCCAGCACCAACACAGGCGGCACTAGTACAATTGACACTAGGGAATAAATGTAGTGATGTGGAGCTAGAGAACTCAAGGTCAAAACTAGAGTATAAACAGCAAAGCTTTCAGAAAAGAAATAAAGATTAAGGAAAGAATGCTTCACATTTCTCTTCTTGGCTGTTGGAAACCATGAAGGATGAAGGCAGAAAATGAAGAAGGAAAGTCAACAAAATATGATAAAGATGAAGCAAAAAGAGTGAGGCGATGGTGAGGTAGGATTAAGGTGAAATTTCACCTGAAACTTTTGTATCTATTATGTACACTTTAATCTTCCATAACTAAGTTTCAAGTGTCCACAAACGTTATGAAAAATTTTCGAACTCAACTTAGTCCTTGGATCCATTTTTCCATAACTTTCCATATATTGTTATTTATCAGTTAAGCTTCATTACTAGATCCCAAGTTAAATTAAATCGAGGGATTAAGTAATATGCTAACTGATACTTATCTTAGTTAGCATTTTATACTAAATTATTCTCCATATCTTACTTATCATCTCTAGGAAATTTCATAATTTTCTAAGTTACTTAGCTGTTCTATAACTGCTCCATTAATCCTTCTTCGAAATTCTTAAAAATACGAAACTTACTCAGTTGATTCTCAAAAATTTGTTACAACTCTTGTAACATCCTCTTCAACATGTTAGATTTGTAAATGGTTACATAGGTAGCTTAATACTTGCTTAACATGTTTGTTTAATTTTGTGACAATCTGAGTTAGTTTAGGCACTTTGTTGCAAGCCGAAAGGTGAAAAGTAGCCTAAAATGACCCAGATATTAGCCTAAATAGCTTAGTTAATGGAAATAGATGTGGATAATTTATTTCTAAGTCACAAATGTGTATTTTATGATGTAGTTAAAGTTTGAGAATTTTCAGCGTTAGTTTGGTATTTTTAGGCATACTGTTGTCTATTTAAAGCCGGAATAACTAGTCACAGATATGGAAAATGATGGTTCTTAGCTAGGGTGTTACAACTCTTATCAATGGTTCTTAGCTAGGAAATAAATTTTTCATATTTATTTTCATCATATCTGTAACACCCCAAACTTCCTATGTATTAAACAATAATCTTGACAGTTAACAGAATTCTACTGTTTAGTGATTTCTGTGTACTGTAAAGTTATTTTGAATATTCTGTCTGCATATTTGATCGTTTTGAGTAATTTGCTCCGTGTCAAGAAAATAATAATTTTCGGGCTGGAGAAATCTACGTAAATTAATTTTTACTGTTTAGTCTTAATTGATTTACGTAATTTGATTTGATATTTGTGCGTTTTCTAATTTTTGTGATTTTATGTGTGATTTTGGAATTTTTACTGTGTTGTGGGCCCCACGAGGTGTATGTGGGCCCAGGTGGGTCCCGCAAAATGAAATTTTTTTTTCTACAAATAGAAAAATTTGTACTGTTTAGACAGAGACAGGGGATCTTACTAAACGTGAATCCGGGAAAATTTTTAAAATTTTATTGTACTGTGTTTTGTATTGTATTTAATTATCGAATGATAAAAATACAGTAAATATATTCTTTAGTGGGGTTATAAAATAGAAAAAAATAATAAAATAAAATTCTTTACTATTAAGTTAATATTAGTGGTTTGGATATCCACTATTAATTTAATTACCGTTGGAAATTTAATCTTGATTTAATTAACGGTAGAGATTTGATCTTAAAATTGAATAGAATCAATTATAACCGTTAGATGGAAATTAAATCAAGGGTAGAGATTTAATCTTATAAATGGCTATGACCATTATCAACCCTTGGATGTAGAATTAATCAATAGTGGAGATGGATCATTAATGACCATTAGATTTGGATTTAGATCAATGGTGGAGAATTGGTCATCAAAAATAATTACAACCATTTTGGACCCTTGGATGTAAAGTTTGAAGGTGTAATCTTGACCCTTCATTTTTGGAGACACATCTAAGGGATAGGGTTTAAAGAGAAAAGATCCAATGGCTCATAATAAGTCTTCTACCTATAATGCTTTTAATTAATACCTAAAATGACTAAAAACAAAAATGGCTATCAAATTGTCACATTTTGGAGTGTATGATGAGGGGGGACAGTTGAAGAAGCAAGGAAGAAGGGAGACCATTTTAGAATAGGTTTTTAGGCCAAAGAAAAAGGATGGAAAAGGATAAAGAAGATAGCCAAGTGTTAAGACAAACTACTATTGATCATTAATGCTTATGTTTGTCAACTTCACTTTCCATTCTCTCTAATTGCATGCTACGGCAATGCATTCCTTTGAAGACCAAAAACATTCATTTCTATACTTCATAATATCATTTCTTCACTTTTCCACTTAAGTTTCAAGACCAAACCAAGAAAATTTCATTCTTTCTCCCAAAAACACACCATTCGGCCAAGCACTCCAACTCACCCCTCCATCACTTTTTAATTTCATACAACCTAGTTTCTTAAATCCTTTCATCATTCTAAGAACCTTTGTAGTTCACACCAAGTTCTAATTCTTTCATCTTGAAGGACTTTTACCAAGATCAAGTTCTAGAGCTCTTGTTGGTGAAGTGTAAGAAAACTTCATTTATTCTTTTCTTTTTCATGTTCTAAACCATGTTTGATCCATGGTTCTTCTTATTCAAGTTTAAGAAAACTTTTGTTGGTGAAGTGTAAGAAAACTTCATGTTTAAGAACTTGTATTGGTGGAGATCTTGCTCCAAAGACAAAGCAACAAGCTTTTTGGTGGTTCTTCAAGAGGTAAGAGGGAGATCCATCTCACCAACCAAGCATGGTGGTGAGAGATGGTTTTTATATTTGATGGATGGTGAATCCATGTGAGGATTCCTATCCATGGTCATGTAATAATTTGTGTGTGTGTTATGTGCTTTGATTATTTTTGCCTATGCTTGATATATTTTGCATGATTTACTTGTGTTTGCATGCTTAGTATAATTTTTAATTGCTTATATGGTATGTTTATAATATGCATGATGATATATGTTGAATATATTATGATGGAGGTATGTTGAAATAAGCAAAATTTTTGGCTCCAAAGGCCATGGAGGAGGTCACGGTTTTGAGCTTCCAAGACTAGGGTTTTTATTGAAATTTTTCAAGAACAATGAAGTTGATTTTTAGTCCTTGAACTAAAATAAATTTCAGCCAAGACACTAATTAAATTAGTGTTCACAAAAATGATATTTTCATAAATGATAAAATTGGATAATTTGAGAAGTAAAGAAAATAAACAAGAGGGTTTGTTTTATGAAAAAAGTGTACACGGTTTTAAGTAGTATTTTCATGAAGTTATTTTGTGTAGAAATAAGAATGAAACTTGTTTAAGTTAGAAGAAAAATATTTCATGGTTCCAATGGCCATCTATAAGGTTTTGATAATTTAGAAAAAATGTTTTGATGTTATAAAATATAAGAATTTTCAAATAAGGATTTTGGAAAGTAATTAAAGTGTGTCAAGTGGAATTTTCATAAATAAAAAGAAAAAAAAAGGATTTAAAGTGATGAACTTTAAATTATTTAAAGGAGAATTAATTTTTAGAAGTGATTTAGAAATATAAAAGAAAACGTTTGTAACTTAAAATTACTAACGTAGAATTTAAATATTAGGTTTTGGAAAACGTTAGGAAATTTAAAATTTGAAAATAGTAATTAAATCAATTAAATCTGATTTTGTTTGTAAGATTAAATCAATAAAAAGTGATTTTGAGAAAATATATTACGGAAAAGATTTTTGATTGAGAAAAGGAAGAGAATAATGTAAGAAAATATATTTTTATAAGAAACGTTCAAAATAATATTTTTAAAGTTAAGAAATGTTTTATGAAGGGTAAAAACGATGAAAAACAATTTACGTAACTTAAAAACGTAATTTTTAAGTTACGCAATTTGAAAAACGTTAAAATATTTCTACGCGATTTTTTAAATATTTTACACAATCAAAATACTGTAGAAAAATCGCTATGCGATTTAAAAATAAAAGATTATTTTTACGCAATTTACAATATAGTAGAAAATGGTTCCGCAATTTTTTAACGTAATAGAAAATGTTACAAATCATTAAGATTACGTGAAAACGTGACAAAAATATTTTACGAATGAGAAAAACATGGTAATGTGTTTTTGTTGTTAATTATACAGTAAACTTATAGTTAAAATCAGTATACGAATATTGTACAGGGAATTGAGAAATTTGCCTAAAATTGGCATTAATACATGAACGTAAAACAGTATTTGAACCTCGTATGAGAAATTATGTGATTTACCTTTGGTTGGTAATTGGTGCATTACACATGCATTGAAAATGGTCCGATGGACTGTATATGGCTAATTGTCTAGGAGAAACATACACCTCTTGAGTGGGGTGATACGCGTAGTGTAGGTCACTTGTTGACCTTGGGGGCATCGGGGTGCGGGTTGCTCGCAATGGGCGGTTGGTAGCTCTTACGCACCGTGGTTAGACCGATGCAACACACCGATGATCCGGACCGAGACACTATTCTTAATTGAGATCGATAAAGGCGTCGTGTATGTGCTAGATGTGCAAGATATAATAATAGCACTTGGTGTGAGGCACTTGAGTACCGGAGATCTTTTCGATCAATTTCTCCGACATGAGTATTAGCTCCATGGAGTAGGTCATTGAGTCTACGTGCGCATGCATGAAACTGAGCATCTATATCTATGTGATGGTTTTTGTGTAATTATTTTGTGATTTAAACAGTGATAGTGGCATAATGGTAATTATTATTCTTACACTATGATGATGGCATAATTGTGATCATGATATGATATTTTTGGTATAATATGTTGTTTGTATTATCTCTGTGCTATTATGCTGGTATTGGCGTAGGTGATCTCACCTCTTTGTATGTATATCTCTATATTGTAATTATATTGGGTGAAGACGTTGAGAAAGATACGGTACTAGAAGGAGAAGAGGAATTACTTCTCATATCAGGAACCACAGAGTTCTGACAGTATGACATCAAGAGCCAGTTTCTTCGGATATGTACGTTTACAATTTCACGGAGGAGCTGGAGAATGGAGGACAAGTCCCGATGAGCGAGGACTTATTTACGAGGGGTACCTGACTGTTAGTATTAGTAGGCTATATTGTGGGGATCCATTTTTCTGTGTGACTATCTTTGTTCATGTTGAATTTCCGTTGCATATCAGGCGACATTGGGACACTAGAAATTATGTCCCAACGGAAATCGGCATAGTGTCGTCAGCCTGGACACTGTTCGTAGGGCTACTCGTCATAAAGGATTCCTACCTGCTGAGGAACCCGAGGAGGACCCATCTGAGGGGTCTTCTGCTTAGTTAAACTTGGGCATGTTTGAACTCTGATATAAATAATGTCTGTAATTATTTAAGTGTGTTTGTTGTTTCAAGAAATGGTATGTAATAAATAAACCTGACAGCACTTGTGTAATATGTATAATGATGTACATTATGTGTGATGATGTATAATAGTTTTATTTTCCGTTAAGTTTATTTTATTATCATAAAAAAAATTACAACTCGTATTTTATTATAACATCATATTTTATAACTTGGGGTAATTTGGTAATAAAGTAACATAAATGTGGCACCCTACGGTGGGTGTTACAATATCAACTGATTCTGGAAATACTTTAATTATTTTTCTATATTCAGTGTTATGAAATTACGCTCAAACTAGTTCAGAAGGGTACCCGAATTAACAAATAACTCTTACTAGTGGTACTGAGCTTCTATAACCCTGATTAGAATTATTAGGTTATGGAGAATGTTACACAATCAGTTTGTCTAAAAATCCCATCTTGGACTCTAGGACTAAGCATATTGAACTTAGACACCATTTTATAAGAGATCATGTGCAAAAAGGAGATTGCATGCTAGAATTTGTTAAAACAAGTAAACAACTTGCAGATATTTTTACCAAACTATTGGCAAAAGAAGCATTCTTTTACATTAGAAGAGAATTAGGCATAATTGATCAATCATGCACATATTATTGAATGCTTGTGTTTATTGTCTTATCATTGAATTATTTCTCTTGAATCATTACTGACTTAAGCATCAAACATTTCCCCAAATTTGTTTTGCAGGTACTCAAACACTGGGTAAATTTCCATATCTCAAGCTTCATGTTTGATCATATTCTTCTAAACATCTGGTGTTTCTATGATAGTTTTATTCGAATAATGGGCTCCAGTAGCCCTGCTTTTGAATGCATCTTATTCAAATAAAGGGAATTCTATTCGAATAATGGTTTATAGAAGCCCTTGGATCTGTTTTTTGAATGTTTTATTCAAATAAGAAAAACCCTTATTCGAATAACGCTTAGCAGAAACGTATGAAAACTATTCCCTGGTGTTTTTATTCGAATAACCATGTGGTTATTCGAATAACGCTTGGCAGTGAGCCAAGTTTGTGTGCCTTTTATTTGAATAATGCAAACATCATTCGAATAAAGCTTGGAAAAAAGTCAAGCCTGTTGATATACCCACGAGTTTATTCAAATAGAGAAACTCTTATTTGAATAAACACGGGTTATCCTTAAAAGGCACAGTGCTCCCTCCTCCTTCATTTCTTTTTTCCCACTCTCTCTCATCTCCTTTGTCTTCCTCACGTAGCCCCTTCTCTCTATACGCAGCCTCTCTGCAAACCCTAAATCCTTCAACTTTCCACCATTGCTGCACATTTCTCTCCATTCTTCTCCTATCTTTGTGCCTCTCTCTCTAAACACCTTTCCCCTCCTTCAATCTCTCCTCTCACGCCCATCTTTGTCCCAAACACCATTACCCATGACCCCAACCTTCTGCCATGGCTTCATCCTCCAACCTAAAGCTAGATGCCTTGGAGCATAGCCATACAACCATATAAGAACTCTTGGCACGTCACTTCCCTCCGCCTCTACCAAAAAACTAGTTTAGGATCCTTAGTTTATAGGATCTCTATTTTGTATGTATATGTTGTTTTTGATTGACAAATACCAAATGTAATTGGCTGGCATAATTAATGAATGAGTTTTTTTGCCCATGATCTAATATTGCATCTTGAATTTTATTGAAATTTGCTATTTATGACTTGTTGTTTGCATGCTTATTTGGCACAATGTTTGGCCTTGTTCTTAACTGATCAATTTGCTGCCTCATATAAAAATAATATGCTGGAATTCACTGTATATCATATTGCTTAAGCGTTGCGCTTTATCTTGCCCCATATTTTTATCATGACAAAAGGGGGAGAAAAAGCTTGATTTCTTTGTTTGAGAAAAGACAGGTAAAACTGAAATTGATTTTGGGATTCCAAAAGTAAAGGGAGCTGCGCACATCCCTAATATAAATCACCTCTTATGAAAAAGATGGAGATTAAGTCTCTTCAATGACTTTATGGATTCCATTTTATTTAAACTAACTCCTTTCTCAATGTTTGTTTGTCATCATCAAAAAGGGAAAGAATGTAATTGGCTATTGGCCTTTCAAAAATTGTTTTGACGATAACAAAGTTGAAGATGATGGCAAGATCAAGTCCAAGACCTTCAAGAATAGTTTTAGGACTTAGATAATTGTGTAAAGGTAAAAATAGGTTCACACTTAAGCTTTAAACTTGTTTTTCAAAGAACTCAAATAGCATACATGATTTTTCAATGTTTCAAAATGGTTTTTGGTTACCTAAGAAATAACATTTAAGTGTTTAAAAGCTTGTTGGATCTTTAGGAAACAATTGGAAAGTTTTAAAAGATGTTTAAAAATTATTTCAAATAGGTTTATTCAAATAAGGGTTATTTTATTCGAGTAACAAAAGTCAAAAATCTAAGTTTTCCTTTTGATCAAGCTTTATTCAAATAACACTGGATGTTATTCGAATAATAACTTAATAAAAGGTTACGCACCTTCAGTTTTAAAAGGTCTTATTTGAATAACCAAATGGTTATTCGAATAACATGATACATAACCATTTATCAATGCTCTATTTAAAGTGTTATTTGAATAAAATATATGTTATTCGACTAAACACGAATGCTAGAAACATAAATAAATGGCTAGTTGATGGCATTTAATGCCCCAACCAACCCCCTAACGGCTCTAAGATTTATTGAGGTATAAATACAAGTTATTGGGCATTAAAGAAATGTTGGAAATCAATCTAAAAAGAGTTGTTGAGCATTATTATGAGTTATTACAGCCATCTTCATTAACTTTGTTTTGAGCTTTAAAGTGTGATCCATCTTGATACTCATTGTTTTTCAAATTGTATATCTGCTCTTTAAGTGAGCTAAATTCATTTCAATCTATTTGTAAACACTTTGAGAGGGTGGAGGATCCCTTGAGAAACTAAGAGACTTATACATAAGAGGTGGATGATCCTTGAAGTGTAGGAAGAGCTTAACTATATATTGTAAAAGGTTTATCAAGCACCTTGTGAAGCTTGATTATAGTGGAAACTCTTGGGTGGATGATCTTAGGGACTAGATGTAAATCACAAGGGTGATTGAACTAGTATAAATCTTTGTGTGTAAATTTTCTCAACCCTCATCTCTTTACATTCAAGCTTATTTATTGTTTTTGTATACTTGTTGCTTGATCTTCCACTCATTCATTCTATTTAAGCTTGTGTATTGTCATAAATCCATTCAACTCAAAGAAAATAGCTTCAAAGAAAATTAAACGGGGCTTGTTTACGAAAAGTCTTAAAATTCTCAATTCACCCCTCTTAAGTCTTGAAGCCACTTTGTAACACATTAGAAACATCAATAGATTTTAAGAACACTGTTCCATTGTTGTAATACACTAGAAAATTCATAATGTGCATGTGATTTATGCTATTTGTCTAGCCATCACACATTATTGTCACCCCATTTCCTTCCATGTTGGTTTAAGTTCATCATCTATATATTGTCTTATAGACTGATATTCATTTTCCAAGTGCACCTCTGAAACCTCATAAGAAGTAAGGAATTTAACTCCTGGTCCCAACTTTGTAACTTCAATGAGTAAAATGTGTAGCCATGGAGAATTGCATAAGTTCATAGGAAGACACTCATATATTATCAATTTAGAGACCGCTTTTGCTAACTTATTTCTTAGTGTTTTCATCATTTTTGTAGTAATTTTGGTCTATTTCATACTTTTGCTTCTAGCCAAATCAACATCAACTGACCTCAATCTGCGTTCAAGATCACTTGGTTGATGTTGACGAGAAGCTTTGCTACTGCCACCAGCATGAGAGTTGCCTCCACCTTCATATATAGAATCTAATCTTCTAGTTTGTTATCTAAATCTTTGCTTGTCTTCCCATTGTCTCTGTGATACAATGCTTTCTTTAGTGGCTTGCTTTATAGCCTTGTCTTCATTAAGAAAACCTTCAATATCATCATCTTCATCTCCTTTTAAATGTGCCACAAGTTCTTTTTTCTCTTTTTAAAGTCTATTTTCTTTGCTTTATTATCCAACAAAAGCTTCATCATATTTTCTCTGACAAAAGTTGAGACCCTAGCACAACCTTTAACTTCTCCTTGCAAATGTGCAAGATGTTCTTTCAACTGAGTAATTCCACCGGTTAACACTTTACCATAGAATTTACATTGCAATTATTTCTAGTTTTACCAGGTACAAGTCTTCCAAAATGCCAACCAATATATTCACTTGGAACACCTTCTGTTTTACCTATTGGAAATTCTTCTCTTGGTGGCATTGTTTAACTAACCTACATATAACTAGATATGTGTTTGTAATTTTTTTAAAACAATCAATGATAAATTATATAATTAAAACTTAAATATTATAATATATACTTCAAGCTAATTCTTAAAATTTGTTAACAAACAAGTTAACTGAAAGTAAATTTTAATTTAATTCTTAGAATTTTCTAAGTTTCTCTTAAAATTTACAACACAAAATTTTTCTCTCGCCCTCAGTTTCCTATTTTGAATCTTTAATTTTCTTTCCATAATTTCACTCTTTTACTTACATAATTCATTTTCTCCATTCAACCGACTTAATTTTTTCCTTTTCACCGTTCCTAAATTTTCCTTTCCCTAACCAATTTTTTTTTTTTTTTCCATTCCTTCTAATTTTCCCGTTCCCTCACATTTTTTCCCATTCCTTCTAAATTTCCCCTTTTCCTTAGATTTTTTTCTTATTCCCTTTAAATTTCCCCTTTCCCCTTTCACTCCTCTGTTTCTCACGAATCTTACGCCACCCACTATTTCCCATTCCCTCTAAATTTCCCTTTTCCCCTTTCACTTGGTCACCCTTTATATATCACCTCACCGGCTCACCTATTGACCCATGCACAGAAGCTCCATAGGACCATGGCATAGTGTTGGGAATTGCGGATATATCACACAGTGGAAAAACAAAAAATCCCACCAAGGATCCATGCGAAATAGATCATAATCCGTGTTTTTAAAAGAGTTTACCTCTTGAAGCATGATAAAATCAAGCGACGTGAATCACCAACACCATAATAGCAACGATGTCTCTACGGTATCCACACGAATAGACTCACGAACGTTTAACGTCTGTAAAAAGAAGTCCCACGTCGAAGAGAAGAGAAACTTGTCACACTCTCACTCATTGTTTCAGTCAAGTGTGGTTAGGGTTTGTAACGCGTGTCTTGACATCCCCTTAGCAGTGATATTTATAGTAGCTACTGCCTTATGCGAGTGAGAGCAACAGCAAGGTAAGTTGTGCAACCCTTGACTCATTTGTTATGAGTCCGGCCCACGATTGAATCCTAGTCCAACTTGAGTTCTAATTGCTCCAATTTAGTCTACTCTATGTGTGCAACCCTACAGGTTCTCATGACATTGGTAGTAATATTAAAATCCCATTTTAATATTACAAGTTGTGAGCGGTATCTAGCAACACATCGCTACTACCCAAGTAATGAGAATGTCAGTGATTTGACATAACCTTTTTGTGATCAATGTTACCATGTAGTTTAGTCCATTTGTCTAGATAATTAGATTGAACATAAGGCATGGAACATGTCACCCTTGTATAGTTTAATCTCCATTTCCTGATACTTGAATAGACGTAGTAATAACAAATGAGATCAATATATCATATTGACTCATTTGAGCATGGTCATGCATTTCGTAGTCTCACTCAATCAGGGACCCCAAAGATATCACTCCTGTTATATAGGACGGACAAATCCTATCTAGCTCACTCACATCCCTCCACATGATTCGTGGTATGTCTAATAACCAACTTTATAATCACCTTGTTACAGATGACATTTGATGGCATTAAAATATACAACTCCTCATATAGGAATCGTAGTGATTTCAGGTCAAAGGACCACATATACCATTATCACTATGAGAATCGCTTATGACACTCATGTAACGATCCACGTAGCATTTGTAACGCCCCTTTTTCTCCCTTCAGTCATAACGGGTGAGAAGAAGGAAAGTCGCACTATAGTGAAATGACACAAAAATGACTACGAAAAATACAGAACATTTTTTTTTCTTTTGTTTAACATAAATTCGGTTAAAACTTCCATTAATGTACATATACACCTGTTTGTAAATATATCGCGTGATTGAGTTAAAATTAAAAGTTCCTCCTTCATATAAAACTTCCTATCAAAAACGTCAAAGAGAAATCAACATGTAATGAAACATACAACCATGTACAATATAGATAGTTACATACTTTGTACCAGAATTACAAGCCTGTTTAAATTACATTTCTAAAAAGATATACAAAAAAGCAAAATGTGTACCTACCCCAAGAGATACAAATATATCTACCCACTAATCCAGTAGTACGTCAGGCTCCCTTAAAATAAACGGATAGCCATCAGTAGTTATCAATCTAAAACCAACCCTAAGACTGCCCGGAATGAGAAGGAACCGTAGATGGATCCTCCTAAGGGTTCTCGTCGTCCGACGAGACATCTATCGGGATGACAGAACAACGGGTAGGAGCCCGGGCAGTAGACAAGAAAGAGTCTTCACGTGGGTTATAGTACATATCCGCCCACATATCTTTTACATGCATATAAAATTCCAACCACACGAAAGCATGAAAGTCAAAAATAGAAGCAGTGTAGCATCCCCATGCTAAAGACACCATCAATTCGCCATGGTACACACATCGGTCAGTCTGCACGTTGATATGCCAGCAATCCGGACCACCATGAAAGTTGATCCGCACGTAACCAAAAAATCCACGGGGGCGAAATGACATTCTCAACAACTTCTATCTCAGTCGAGATAAGGCCAGAAACCTTGAAACTCAGTAGTTTCCTTATCCTCCTCGCGAACGTCTTCTTGAGAGCATACAATCCAATCCCAAAATGCAAAATAAAGAAAATTACCGAAAGAGGTGAGATTCCCAGCTTTCAGTACCAACAAGGCAGCAAGAAAATAAACAGCGTCGAACGCCCACATAAGACATAGTTAATACATACAGGTATAGTAATACATGAAAGCAATTAATGAGAGTAAAGCAACAAAGAACAGTAGTTAACATCATCCATAGCCAACTAGCAACATTAGCATTACCAAGAATCTAATAAATATCACCGTCATAATAGTAAACACATTATCCAATCGTGAATGCTCAATGGACCATGTGACCGACAACTCACAATGCAACAAGGGAACCAAAGTTCCTACTCCATGGAGCTAGACATAAACATTTTCAGAGTGAATGATCAAGGAGTTATGCCAGTGTATCGTTAGCCTTAAAAATATAGTGTGCTCATCACATAAAAACATTTGCGCAAAATGGCTCACACATCGCACCTCAACAGTTGATCGCGACATAGGATAGCATCTCAGGTAGGATCGTCGGTGTGTTGCATTAGTCTATCTCACAGTCCCAGTGCAGCTACCACTGTCTATTGTGAGACACCCACACCCCGACGCCCCTAGGTTCAACAACATATGACACCTACACTTAGTCTATTCGCACCCGCACATAGGTGTTATTCAAACTCCTAGGCAACATAGCCTTCTCAACAATGTCCCACTGACAATACACATGCATGATGACACAATGTCCAATCATGTATGTTCATCAATGATGCATTCAACATAAGCCTTTCCTCAATGGCACATAAGCAATATTCAATGTCCAACATGACATATCAACAATACATTTATTAAAACATTGCCTCAATGGCACATCATTATTCTTATCTCATTGAGTGCTACATCAATAATTCTCAGCATCAACATGTATTCCTCATTACACACATACCACAATTTCCATATCATGGATCCAAGAATTCCATATTCAAAATCATTTCTTCTCTATTGGTATGAATGCACATTCCTATCACAATTTAGTAAAGTAAAATCCTTGAATCCAGGGTTTTTAGGTTATGATTGAGTTACAAAGGACAAAGAACCATAATCTCAATCATTTCCAGCTCAAAAATCTCATTTTTGGTCTTGGTAATCGATTACATCACCCTTGTAATCGATTACCCGAGAAATAGAACCTCTGTAATCAATTACAATCTCGTTGTAATCGATTACGTGATTCCCAGAATCACGTTTCGTAACTTCAAGGCCCTGGTAATCGATTACACAACCGTGGTAATCGATTACCAATTGGACAGAACCTCCGTAATCGATTACCCATAAATTGTAATCGATTACGTGATTCCCAACAGCACCATTTCGTGACATCAGAGGCTTGGTAATCGATTATACTCCTCTTGTAATCGATTACAAGCTAAACAGAATCTCTGTAATCGATTACACACCAGACGTAATCGATTACCAGATTTCCAGAATCTCAATTTTGTATCTTTAAGAGCTTGGTAATCGATTACAAGCCCCGTGTAATCGATTACCACGCGTAAACTTACAGAAAACAAAGTTCTTCAGGTCCTCTAACTCAAACCAAACCAATCCTTATCATATTTAATCAACAAGATACTCAAATATACCTTCAAATCATGCAAGAGGCATCAATAAATCATACAAACTCAACAAAATACACTATCATCAAGAACAACATAAAAATGAGAGAACTTTATACATGGATTCAGAAATCAACAACAATACACATACAAGACATTCCCTTACTACCAAGATTGGTTGAAGAGGATCATCTCCCTCTTACCTATTTGGAAAACAACACAATGTGCCACCCCTTCTTGCCCTAGATTTTCGTTTTCCCCCCTTCAAGAAAAACTCCAATGTGAGTAATCACCACAATGTTCACTCAAACCATGAAAAATAGGTTCTTGGTCACCAAGGTGGCCAAGAGAAACGAAAATAGCAAGAAAATGGAAGAAAGTTGAAGGCTTTACCTTAAAGCTCCAAGCTTTAGCTTCAATGGTGGAAGAGAAATGGAAGAAGAAGAAGAAGAAGAAGAAGAAGAGGAACCAAAAGATAACCACCAAGGGGAATAGTCTTGGAATGGTGGAAGGAAACAAGTAAATGTGATTTGTTTGGCAAATAATGGAGTTGTTCTCCAATGTGAGGGTGTGTGTGTGTACGGTGGAGAGGAAGAGAAGAAAAAAAGAGAAGAGAAGAGAAGAGAAATGTGTTAAATGTTTGGTGTTTAGAAAAATGAAGATGAGTTAATAAAAGAAAGAAAACAACTTTGACTCCCCCAAATGAGTGTCTGCCGTGGAGTGAGAGGAGAGGGAAGAGAGAGAAAATGTGTTACAAGGGAAATTGCTAGGAAGCTTCCCATAACAAGCTTGGATTAAATTTAATCTTTCTTTTGAAATTAAAACTAATAGATGTGATACAAAAATCAGATTTTGAATAATGTGATAATATTTTTAATACATATTATTATTTATTGGACAATAGTTATAGTTGGCAGAAGTTGGCATTAACAAATATGACAGATAAATTCTTCACAGTGTTTTATTATCTCATCTATTAAGATTTCTCGAAAAATGTGAAACTTTGTAAACTGTGTCCGACCTCGGGTTTAGTAAGATCCCCCGTCGACGTTTCCATAGTTCAAGGTTCTCGGAGAAAATATCTCATTTCTCCGATTCTGCTCAGTGCATACGTAAAACGAGAAATATATTAAAATATTCCGCGTTCTCAGAAAATTCCAAGAAAATTCCAGAAAATCACAAATATTTTTAGAATGAATCGTGGGAGTAGAAAAGTAAATTTTGGGGTGTTACAACTCTCCCCAACAAATAGGAATTTCATCCTCGAAATTTTCCATACCTTAAAACAATTCGGGATATTGCTCCTTCATCTTGTCCTCCAGCTCCCATGTCACATCTCCAGTTGCTTCATTCCAGATTACCTTCACTAGTGCAATGTCCTTTCCTCTGACTTGCTTTGTCCTCCTATCCTCAATCCTTACAGGAGTTGTCTCATATGTCAAGTTTTCCTTCAATTGTACAGAATCAGGTGCTATGACATGATTAGGATTTGGGATATACTTTCTGAGTTGTGACACATGAAAGACATTATGAAGGTTTGAAAGAAAAAGAGGTAAAGCTATTTGGTAAGCAACAGGACCTATCCGACGAAGAATTTGGTAGGGTCCAAGGAATTTTGGAGTGAGTTTTCTAGATTTGAGGACACGACCGACCCCAGTCATAGGCGTGACTTTCAAGAAGACATGCTCTCCTTCTTCGAACTCAAGAGGTTTCCTTTTTTTATCCGCATAACTCTTCTGTCGACTCTAAGCCGTTTTCATTTTCTCCTGAATCATTTTAACCTTCTCAGTTGTTTGCTGAATGAGTTCAGGTCCAACGGTAAGCCATTCTCCATCTTGATACCAGCACAGAGGCGTCCGACACCTCCGCCCATATAAAGCCTCATAGGGCGCCATCCCTATACTTGAATGGTAATTGTTGTTGTAGGTGAATTCCACCAATGGCAAGATTTCATCCTAACCTCTAGTTTGCTCTATCGCACAAGCTCTCAATAGATCTTCTAACGACTGGATTGTTCTTTCTGATTGACCATCAGTTTGTGGATGGTAGGCAGAACTTAACCGCAACTTTGTTCCCATAGCCTCTTGAAGACTTTGCCAAAACTTCGAGGTAAACCTCAGGTCTCTATCGGAAATAATACTCATGGGTATCCCGTGAAGTCTGACAATTTCACCAATGTATATCTGAGTCAACTTCTCCAACGGATATCTTATGTTGATTGGCAGAAAGTGAGCTGACTTCGTAAGTCGATCCACTATTACCCATATTGAGTCATATCCTTTCTTAGTTCTTGGTAACCCGACAACAAAGTCCATGGCGATGCTATCCCATTTCCATTCAGGAATAGCCAAGGGTTGTAGTAATCCAGCTAGTCTTTGGTGCTCAATCTTCGTTTTCTGGCAAACCAAACAAGATGACACGCATCTAGCGATATCCCTTTTCATCCCATGCCACCAAAATAACTTCCTCAAGTCTTGATACATCTTGGTCATTCTAGGATGCATACTCAACTGACTAGAATGAGCATGTTCAAGTATGTACTTTCTGAGTTCTTCATCTTTAGGCACACAGACCCTTCCTTGGAATCTCAAAATCCCATCGCTTCCTTCCTTCAATGTCGACACACCACCTTGTCTCATCAATTCTCTTTCTTCTTGCAGGAATTTATCGACCTTTTGTTTCTCTCGAATATCATCCATCAGGTCATTCGAGATAGTGATCCTATTCATGCAGATTTTACCCGGTGTTAACTTTACAAATGACCATATATCTCTGAATTGCTCTATCAAGTCCTTTTCTCTAATCATCATAGTAGAAACACTAATCATTTTTCTACTCAAAGCATCGGCCACCACGTTCGCCTTTCCAGGATGATACTGAAGTTGGAAATCGTAATCTTTCAAAAATTGTAGCCATCTTCGCTGCCTCATGTTCAACTCTTTCTGATCGTACAGGTACTTCAGATTTTTGTGATCACTGAAGACGTTGAATGTGGCTCCATACAAATAATGTCTCCATATCTTCAATGCAAATACCACTGCAGTTAATTCTAGATCGTGTGTTGGGTAGTTCTTCTTGTGCATTCACAATTGTCTTGAAGTGTAAGCTACCACTCCTCCGTTTTGCTGAGAACGCACCCCAAACCTTGATACGAAGCGTCACAGTACACTTCAAATGGTTCACTAGGATTCGGTAAGACTAGCACTGGTGACGTAGTCAGCTTCCTTTTTAACTCTTGGAAACTTCCTTCACAGGAATCTGTCCATTCAAAAGCTTGGTCCTTCTTGGTGAGTTGAGTGAGCAGTCCAGCGATTTTGGAAAATCCCTCAATAAACCTCCGGTAGTATCCGGCTAATCGAATGAAGCTTCGAATTTCCGTCACTATAGTTGGTCTTTCCTATTGTAGTACAGCTTCTACCTTTGAAGGATCCACTACAATTCCTTCCTTTGTGATTACATGACCCAAGAATTTCACTTCATCTAGCCAAAACTTGCACTTGGATAGTTTCGCATATAGCTCTTTTTCCTTCAAGATTTGGAGAACTATGTTGAGGTGCTCAGCATGGTCCTCGCGACTTTGTGAATAGATCAGAATATTGTCGATGAAAACAACAACGAATTTGTCCAAGTAAAGATGAAAGATCCTATTCATATAGTCCATAAATATCGCAAGTGCATTTGTCACACCAAAAGGCATCACCAGGTACTCGTAATGACCATAACGCGTACGAAAAGCCATCTTGGGAATATCTTCCACTTTCACTCTGATTTGGTGATATCCCGATCGTAGATCGATCTTGAAAAACACAACTGCTCCCTTCAATTGGTCCATCAAGTCATCTATCCTCGGTAATGGATACTTGTTCTTGATCGTAACCTTGTTTAACTGACGGTAGTCCACGCATAATCTTGAAGTCCCATCTTTTTTCTTGACCAACAACACAGGTGCTCCCCAAGGTGACACACTGGGTCTCACGAATTGCTTCTCTAGGAGCTCTTCCAACTGCTTCTTAAGTTCCACGAGCTCTGCTGGTGCCATATGATAAGGTGCCATAGAAATAGGGCCAGCTCCAGGTACCAAGTCGATAGCAAACTCGACCTCACGTTCCGGTGGCAAACCAGGTACATCGTCATGGAAAACCTCAGGAAAATCTCAAACAACAGAGATAGCGTCCACATCAACTTCACTCTCAACTTTCAAAGAAGATAACAACATGTATCCTCGAGCTCCTTCTTTCAGAAAAGCTTTCACTTGGTTGGCGGTCAAAAATCTAGGGTCCTCATCCAAAGGGAAAACTATTGTTTTTCTGGAACAGTCTAACAAAACATGGTTGGCAGATAGCCAGTCCATTCCTAATATCACGTCTAGTTGGGATAATGGTAAACAGATCAAATCGACAGAAAAAACTCGACCTTCTACTATTAAAGGACAACCTAGACACACCTTAGTAGTGACTACAGGTTTTGCAGTAGGAGTTGAAACAGTCAAATCGAAAGGTAAAAAAGATACAGGCAATCCAAGTCTTTTCACACAATCATGTGAAATGAAAGAATGAGTAGCACCAGAGTCATACAGTACAATTAAAAGATTACCTTCAATGATACCTTCTCCTTATATCAGATCCTCGGATTCAGAGGCCTCAGCACCACTCAGGGTGTAGACTCTGCCTCCAACTTGTGGTTTAGAAGTCTTAGCAGCATTGACGGATGGTTCCGCCTTGGTCTGGTTACAGTCTCGAGAAACGTGACCAAGTTTCCCGCACCGAAAGCAAATAAATCCTTTGATTGTGCAGCCCCTTGTGAAATTCTCCTTCCCACATTTCATGCATCTCGGAGTAGTTGTAGCATTCTGACCCATCCTTCCAGGGCTTCCAGTTGGGCTTCCTCCTTGAAATTTTTGTGGTTGTTGGCTTCCAGAGGGTCTGGAATAAGGCTTCTTTTGATAACGACTTGCGTTACCACCACCTCCTCTTTGGGACCGAACGGGCCCAAAGTTTCTGTTTCTCGCCTCACGTTCTTGTTCCACACTTTCCAGTCGGTAGCAAGTGTCGAGTAACTCAGAAAACTGAGTGATATTCAAAGCTATCACGATTTTCTTCACATCATGCCTCAGGCCTTCCTCAAATTTCCGACACTTCCAAGTTTCATTGGGTTGAAGTTGAAAATAGGCTGAAAATCTGGACAAGTTCTCAAACTTGGCGGCGTATTCGCTCACAGTCATGCCTCCCTGTCGCAACCTCAGAAATTCCATTTCTTTTGCGTGTCTGGAACTTTCAGGAAAATATTTGTTCAAGAACCTTTCTTTGAACACTTCTCAGGTTATCACTCTGTTCGCGGCTTGCAGCAGCCTTTGTTCTCCCGTCCACCATTGTTCAGCATCTCCCATCAGCATGTATGCGGCATAGGTCACCTTCCTATCATCAGCACAATTCATACCCGTAAATATTTTCTCCAACTCTTGAATCCACAATGTAGCTTTCTCCGAATCAAACTCCCCTTTAAACTGTGGAGGATTAGCGCGATGGAATCCTTCCAAGTTCTGAACATCCGCCGTAGCCTTGTAGGCATGTTGTAGCCCCTTGTTGTTGAGCTGTCTGCTGGTTCTGTTGTAACATTGCCTCGGCCATCTTCTGTATTGCCTCTATGGCAACAGCCATATCACCCCGACGAGCCATCGCCTCTTCTCGGATTAGACTATGCAAAACACAGAGAAGGTCAGATGTATTCATTTGAATACCAAACAGTAAAATCACAGAGAATGACACAGCACAAACAAGACAGTCCAAAACCACACGACCCAAAGAAACATAACCGGGAGCTCTGATACCAAGACAGTGTAACGCCCCTTTTTCTCCCTTCAGTCATAACAGGTGAGAAGAAGGAACGTCGCACTATAGTGAAACGACACAAAAATGACTACGGAAAATACAGAACATTTTTTTTTCTTTTGTTTAACATAAATCCGGTTAAAACTTCCATTAATGTACATGTACACCTGTTTGTAAATATATCGCGTGATTGAGTTAAAATTAAAAGTTCCTCCTTCATATAAAACTTCCTATAAAAAACGTCAAAGAGAAATCAACATGTAATGAAACATACAACCATGTACAATATAGATAGTTACATACTTTGTACCAAAATTACAAGCCTATTTAAATTACATTTCCAAAAAGATATACAAAAAAGCAAAATGTGTACCTACCCCAAGAGATACAAATATATCTACCCACTAATCCAGTAGTACGTCAGGCTCCCTCAAAATAAACGGATAGCCATCAGTAGCCATCAATCTAAAACCAACCCTAAGACTGCCCGGAATGAGAAGGAACCGTAGATGGATCCTCCTCAGGGTCCTCGTCGTCTGACGAGACATCCATCGGGACGACAGAACAACGGGCAGGAGCCCGGGTTGTAGACAAGAAAGAGTCTTCACGTGGGTTATAGTACATATCCGCCCACATATCTTTTATAGGCATATAAAATTCTAACCACACGAAAGCATGAAAGTCAAAAATAGAAGCAGTGTAGCGTCCCCATGCTAAAGACACCGTCAATTCGCCATGGTACACACATCGGTAGTCTGCACGTTGATATGCCCGCAATTCGGACCACCATGAAAGTTGATCCGCACGTAACCAAAAAATCCACGGGGGCGAAATGACATTCTCAATAACTTCTATCTCAGTCGAGATAAGGCCAGAAACCTTGAAACTCAGTAGTTTCCTTATCCTCCTCGCGAACGTCTTCATGAGAGCATACAATCCAATCCCAAAATGCAAAATAAAGAAAATTACCGAAAGAGGTGAGATTCCCAGCTTTCAGTACCAACAAGGCAGCAAGAAAATAAACGGCGTCGAACGCCCACATAAGACACAGTTAATACATACAAGTATAGTAATACATGAAAGCAATTAATGAGAGTAAAGCAACAAAGAACAGTAGTTAACATCATCCATAGCCAACTAGCAACATTAGCATTACCAAGAATCAAATAAATATCACCGTCATAATAGTAAACACATTATCCAATCGTGAATGCTCAATGGACCATGTGACCGACAACTCACAATGCAACAAGGGTACCAAAGTTCCTACTCCATGGAGCTAGACATAAACATTTTCGGAGTGAATGATCAAGGAGTTATGCCAGTGTATCGTTAGCCTTAAAAATATAGTGTGCTCATCACATAAAAACATTTGCGCAAAATGGCTCACACATGGCACCTCAACAGTTGATTGCGACATAGGACAGCATCTCAGGCAGGATCGTCGGTGTGTTGCATTGGTCTATCCCACGGCCCCAGTGGAGCTACCACTGTCTATTGTGAGACACCCACACCCCGACGCCCCCAGGGTCAATAACATATGACACCTACGATTAGTCTATTCGCACTTGCACATAGGTGTTATTCAAACTCCTAGGCAACATAGCCTTCTCAACAATGTCCCACGGACAATACACATGCATGATGACACAATGTCCAATCATGTATGTTCATCAATGATGCATTCAACATAAGCTTTTCCTCAATTGCACATAAGCATTATTCCATGTCCAACATGACATATCAACAATACATTTATTAAAACATTGCCTCAATGGCACATCATCATTCTTATCTCATTGAGTGCTACATCAATAATTCTCAGCATCAACATGTATTCCTCATTACACACATACCACAATTTCCATATTCAAAATCATTTCTTTTCTATTGGTATGAATGCACATTCCTATCACAATTTAGTAAAGTAAAATCCTTGAATCTAGGGTTTTTAGGTTATATTTGAGTTACAAAGGCAAAGAACCATAATCTCAATCATTTCCAGCTTAAAAATCTCATTTTTGGTCTTGGTAATTGATTACATCACCCTTGTCGATTGCAGAAAGCAGAACCTAATGTCGATTACAATCTCGTTGTAATCGATTATGTGATTCCGAGAATCACGTTTCGTAACTTCAAGGCCCTGTAATCGATTACACAACCGTGGTAATCGATTACCAATTGGACAGAACCTCCGTAATCGATTACCCACAAATTGTAATCGATTACGTGATTCCCAACAGCACCATTTCGTGACATCAGAGGCTTGGTAATCGATTACACTCCTCTTGTAATCGATTACAAGCTAAACAGAATCTCTATAATCGATTACGCACCAGACGTAATCAATTACCAGATTTCCAGAATCACGATTTTGTATCTTTAAGAGCTTGGTAATCGATTACAAGCCCCGTGTAATCGATTACCACGCGTACACTTGCAGAAAACAAAGTTCTTCAGGTCCTCTAACTCAAACCAAACCAATCCTTATCATATTTAATCAACAAGATACTCAAATATACCTTCAAATCATGCAAGAGGCATCAATAAATCATACAAACTCAACAAAATACACTATCATCAAGAACAACATAAAAATGAGAGAACTTTATACATGGATTCAGAAATCAACAACAATACACATACAAGACATTCCCTTACTACCAAGATTGGT
Organism: Ormosia emarginata; assembly: GCA_029884605.1. Taxonomy (NCBI): domain Eukaryota; kingdom Viridiplantae; phylum Streptophyta; class Magnoliopsida; order Fabales; family Fabaceae; genus Ormosia; species Ormosia emarginata. The sequence goes on from JAQQTP010000074.1 coordinate 1,342,717, forward strand.
TGAAGAGGATCATCTCCCTCTTACCTATTTGGAAAACAACACAATGTGCCACCCCTTCTTGCCCTAGATTTTCGTTTTCCCCCCTTCAAGAAAAACTCCAATGTGAGTGATCACCACAATGTTCACTCAAACCATGAAAAATAGGTTCTTGGTCACCAAGGTGGCCAAGAGAAACGAAAATAGCAAGAAAATGGAAGAAAGTTGAAGGCTTTACCTTAAAGCTCCAAGCTTTAGCTTCAATGGTGGAAGAGAAATGGAAGAAGAAGAAGAAGAGGAACCAAAAGATAACCACCAAGGGGAATAGTCTTGGAATGGTGGAAGGAAACAAGTAAATGTGATTTATTTGGCAAATAATGGAGTTGGTCTCCAATGTGAGGGTGTGTGTGTGTACGGTGAAGAGGAAGGAGAAGAAAAGAAGAGAAGAGAAGAGAAATGTGTTAAATGTTTGGTGTTTAGAAAAATGAAGATGAGTTAATAAAAGAAAGAAAACAACTTTGACTCCCCCAAATGAGTGTCTGCCGTGGAGTGAGAGGAGAGGGAAGAGAGAGAAAATGTGTTACAAGGGAAATTGCTAGGAAGCTTCCCATAACAAGCTTGGATTAAATTTAATCTTTCTTTTGAAATTAAAACTAATAGATGTAATACAAAAATCAGATTTTGAATAATGTGATAATATTTTTAATACATGTTATTATTTATTGGACAATAGTTATAGTTGGCAGAAATTGGCATTAACAAATCTGACAGATAAATTCTTCACAGTGTTTTATTATCTCATCTGTTAAGATTTCTCGAAAAATGTGAAATCTTGTAAACTGTGTCCGGCCTCGGGTTTAGTAAGATCCCCCGTCGACGTTTCCATAGTTCAAGGTTCTCGGAGAAAATATCTCATTTCTCCAGTTCCGCTCAGTGTATACGTAAAACGAGAAATATATTAAAATATTCTGCGTTCTCAGAAAAATCCAAGAAAATTCCAGAAAATCACAAATATTTTTAGAATGAATCCTGAGAGTAGAAAAGTAAATTTTGGGGTGTTACAGCATTCTTATGGCAGGTCAGTCTAATACATCGTTACTCTAACATATATCAATGTGAAGAATTGATATCTCATATCCATGACCCGTGAGATGTGGCCATCAGTCTATACACATACTAGTCTTGATGCATTATTGTCATCCTAATTAACAATAATATTTGACTAGGAATATTTAAGAATAGTGTTGTTTCTATCCAATAGGATCTCACGATCAAGTCATCCACTTGATGTTCTATGGCATCGAACTTACTATTCTAAGGAATTTATTATGTATATCATAAATAACATAACAAATGAAATGCCTCATATATTAAATACCTCCACGCCACAACAACACCCACCCACACATGGCACAGCTCCACCTCCACTGCACAGCAACACCCACCGCCCCTCACCATCTCACACTCACAGCAACACCCACCCACCCACCCACTCACAGCAACATGCTAACACCCATACACAAAATATCTCTAAGACACATAAATCATCCATAGTTTGGGTTGCTTACTTAAGGGTTGAGTTGCTGCAGTTGCAAATCAAAAAGAACACAGTAGCTCCACGTTTCTATGCCTCCACCACAAATCGGAACTAACCTGATCTGGAGAACATGAAATAGGGACCAACATGTAACGTCCCCAATACTATTACTAACAGTGTATCTAGAATCACATGTTAATAATTAGTATCAAGTAAAACACTTATAGTTCTTAATATTAAAATTTGAAATTTACATTTATAAATATACAAAAATATAAGCCTGTCATGGTGGAATAATGTACATATGATTAATTGTTCAATGTACATAAGTATATTGATCAATCAATTTTGAGGCATTCATTATTACTTTATATTTGGCCTAATTGATGCTAATTGTATCCAATATTATGTTTGTGGGTGACTTTTAGATGATTGGGCCTCATTGAGCTTAGTTGTAAAAACTTCATTAATTTTTGGAATTTAGCTCATTTTGACCTTTTTGCCTCATACAGGCCATATCTTGGGCTACAAATATCACATTTGGATGATCTTGGTGTCCCCTAAAAGCTGAGATGAAGATATATGTAACACCCTTGTGGGGGTATCACATATATAAAGAAAAATAAAAGAAAGATAAATAAAATCTACCCAAGTTGTAAAACATTTGTTACGTACTAATACGGGTTGTAAAATAATTCCTGTTAAACAGAATATTATTAAATAAAATAACGCGGAAACATAAAACCAACAGAACAACATCACTCATAATATACATATGGTCCAAGTTATAAGTTATACAAATAATTTACAACTACAACTACAAATATTTAAACAGAAACAGTAAACAAAAACAGTAAAGAGTCAATATATACATACGCAGACGCGCCCAAAATACACATCATAAACATTTAATCCTCTGATGGATCACTCTCAGGAAACTCATCAGAAGATAAATATCCAGGATGCCTCGACACTCGGCGGAAACGAGACCGCGCAGTCGACACGATAGTCATCTCACTAGGCTCAGTGGATACACCACCCCAATAACGCCTAAGAGAAAAAGGTAACTCTAAGTGCAAAAACACAGTAGTCGTCATCACTGGCTCTCCATCAAACATATGTCGTAGGGACACAGTCAGCCATCTCACGTAAGTCACTGAGTCTCTATCTCCCCGCAGATGCCAAGCTAACGATCCACCATGAAACTCGAGTGTCACAAAACCCAAAAATTCTGGCACCGCCATACCCAAACAAATCAGTCCAATGGATATAGATGATCAGATGGTTCTTGGTCGTCGTACTGATCTTCAGCTTGCTGCTCCTCTTCCTCCTCAGGATACAAAATTTTAAGAGGCTGTTCATCTTCCTCAAACTCTTTACCACGTGAATAAATATACAGAAAACACATACAATAAAGAGGTAAGACAATCTAAAATCATCGCAAACATGGCAAATAAGAAAACGACAAACAACAGATATACAGTTCATGCAATAGGAAAAGCTATAACAGTAATTAGTAACAGAATAGTATCACAATAATACATAATATCACAGATAAAATAATATCTCAGATAAAATAATATCATAGATAAAATAAAATAAGAAATAGATAATTTATCATAATAATAACCAGATAAAAATAAACAGATAAAATAATGTCCAAGATATAACCATATGCAATATGACACGATCCTACTCCATGGAGCTAAACACATATAGATATCAGAGAGAGAATGACCCACAAAATCTATTAGTACCACGGCTGCCCAACCAAACTATTGCGCTGTCACACGTTGCGTCTATAGCCCCACGTCACATGGAATCCACCATCCAAGGCGTGGTGTAGTTTACGGTCTCATGTTGTGGCACTACAAGCAATGTACTATTAGACTTTACGAAATCTCGATTAAAAATAGTATGTGTCGAGTCCATTAGTGTGCTATCGGTTACCACGGCTCAGCGGAGCGACCGACTGTCCATATATGGGATCCCGTACACTAACGTCTCCAAGTTCATAAAGACAATGAACCATACTACGTTTATCGCATCGACAACACGATGTGATTCACCTCGTCAACCAATCCACCAAAAATTGGCATAAACTTAATATATGAGAAATTACCAGAATACCCTCAATAAAAATATATCCTCAAAGATAAAAAGATACAGTAAGTCCCACCGGACAAATACTGTTCCAAAGCCTGTACGGGTTCACCTCATAGCCCGACAACAGAAAAATACAGAAAATACCATTTTGGTCAATCGCGTAGAAATTTTATCGCGTTTTCACAATCTCGTCATTTTTACAAACGTTTTTAAATCGCGTAAATTTATTTTTCTGTTTTTAAAATCGCGTAGAGTTTTTAATACGTTTTCTTAATCGCGTAAGATTTTTAAATCATTTTATGGTCCAAATCCCTTAAAAATTACTGTTTAAATAAACAGAAATAGTAAATAATACGTTTAAACTACGTAAAATATTTTCCATATTGTATACTGTCTTTTGGACATCTTTTCTATCTTATTTGTCTGTTTTTAATAAAAATTGACAGTATTTTGCTTAGAAAATTATATTAATAGTTTCCTTTTGAAAACCACTAACATGCTTCAAAATACAGTATGAGCTATATGTTAAAAATTCTCAAAAGTTACTGTATTTCATTTCTAACAGTAAAATTATTAATTTTAATCCTTAAACTTAATTCTAATCAATTTGTTTCTTTAAAACTCATTGTAGAAAAATTCTTTTTTAACATATCTTACATCTTTTTAATTGAAAATGGTTTGGAATTGATTTTAGAAATCATGGATCTTTGGTTTGGCATGTTGGCCGAAATATACACTTGTGTTATTTGATTTCTAAATTCATTTTCCTTGATCTAAACAATTCTATCTCTTGTTAATTTTCCTAGGTTAATTAAATTACACTTTAGGAAAATAATGAGAACATTTTGGTTCTCCTTTTAGTCAATGGCCGTGAGCCTTAGTGTGGTGTTCTTTGGAACACTCATGCATTCCTTAGCATGTTATTCACATCCTATACATTATCATGCCTTTCTAACACATACAAATTATCAAAGCTTGTAGACATGCAATTTAAAGCTTGTAGACATGCAACATCATACAAATTATTACAAACATCAAATAGGAAAGCTACTAACAACCACACAAACAAGCTACTAACAACCACACAAACAAAGGAATCCTTATGGATTCTACAATCACAACAATCAATCTCCATCTTCTTACCACCACCCATGGATGATAAGATTTGTCTTCCTCTTACCTTAAATGAAGACAAACATACTCTTTCACACCTCCTCTAGGTTTCGGTTTTCACTCCACCAAGTCACCTATCAAGCTTAAACAAAACTACAAATTACTAACCATAAAAGAGAGCTTAAACCATGGAGAAATCATGGCCTAGAACTTTGAAAAAGAGTTTAGAAATGGAAAACAAGAAATTTCACCTTCTAGGTAAAATTTTCCAAGTAGGTTTCCAAGCTTCAAATGGAAGATTTTGCAAGAACTCTCAACTAGAGATGTTCTTAGGATTGTGTTTAGGTTTAGAAAACTTGGTTGGATAAAATTTTGGGTGGTTGGATGGTGTAGAATAGGGTTTGGCCGAATCTAGCTTCAAGGAAGCTTCAATGGAGTTTAGGGTTTTCGGAAGAGAGAGAAGAGAGAAATTGCATGAAAGATGAAGTGATTTTTGGTCCTCCAAAGGCCAAATGGCCGTGGACTTCAAGTCATGCAAGGTGTAGCCTTGCTTGGCTTCATCCAAGCCTTAGGATGAATCAATGATCAAGATTAAGCCTTGTTCACCAAGCTTTGCTCCCATTGGTTAATCCTAACCTAGTCACCATGCTTAGTCACTAATTAAGCTTAGTCATCTAGCTTAGTCACTATGTTCTTGAATGTTCCATCACTAATGATGCTTAATTAAGCTACTAAGTTACCTGTTTTTACTAAACGTGGGTCCCGCATAAAACATTTAGGGTCCCTTTGTCATTTTATTATACTGACTAATAAAATAATATTATAATAATACAAAATTATTTTATTTGACAGTTAAATCCTAAAAATTAAAAGATTAAATACAGTATCATTCAGAATCGGGTTTAGTAAGATCCCTCAGTTCTGAATAATTAAAACAAGATTTTCCCCGGCCCGAAAAATATTATTTTCCTGTCCCGGAGCAAATCGCATAAAAAGTCCAAATAAAATCACAGACAGTAATATTAAGCACTGTAACATATAAAAATATTAAAAACAGTACAATCGAGACGTAACGGTCATTTTTCTATTTTTTCCCACGACGAAGCAAATCATCTAAAACGTTCAAATAAAATTACAGATAATATTAATTGTCTGTATATCTCCCAGAAAAATTAAAACAGTAGCTTGACAAAACTTTTATTTTACCATCTCGAAACAAATTACATAAAACGACTAAATAAAATTTTAGCCTGTAAAAACGTATTTGTATTTCATACAGAAAACAAGAAACAGTAAAATAGGGACACAACAGTCATTTACACAAAAGCTTGAAAAACAGCAAACAGGACATTCGGGACATTTTTCTAAAAATTGGGGTGTTACAACTCTCCCCAACAAATAAAAATTTCGTCTTCGAAATTCGTTGCACATCAAAACAAATGAGGATACTGATCCCTCATTTTATCTTCCAGCTCCCAGGTAGCATCACCCGTCACATCATTCCATATGACCTTCACTAGCTCGATCATCTTCCCTCGAAGCTACTTTACCTTTCTGTCCTCTATTCTAACAGGTAAAGTCTCGTAAGTCAAATTCTCCTTCAACTATACTTCATCTGGTTGTATAACATGCGTCGGATCCGGTATATACTTCCGTAACTGAGATACATGAAATACATCATACAGATTGGATAGAAAAGGCGGCAAAGCAATCTGATACGCTACAGGACCTATACGTCGGATAATCTGATATGGTCCGATAAACTTAGGAGTAAGCTTCTTAGACTTAATAACTCTTCCGACACCGGTCGTAGGAGTAACTCTTAGAAACACATGCTCACCCTCCTCAAATTCAAGAGGTCGCCTTCGTTTATCTGCACAACTCTTCTGTCTGCTTTGCGTTGTCCTCATCTTCTCTTGTATCATCTTTACCTTCTCCGTAGTATGTTGTACAAGATCGGTCCAATAGTCATATTTTCCCCATCTTGATACCAACATAACGGTGTTCGACATCGCCTTCTATACAATGCCTCATAGGGTGCCATCCCTATGCTTGAGTGAAAACTATTGTTGTAGGTGAATTCTATCAAAGATAAAAATTCATCCCAACTTCCTCGTTGCTCCAAAACACAAGCACGCAACAGATCTTCCAAAGACTGTATAGTTCTCTCTGTCTGACCATCAGTCTGCGGATGATACGCCGAACTCAGTCGCAACTTAGTTCCCATAGCTTCTTGCAGACTTCGCCAAAACCTTGACGTAAACCTCGAATCTCTGTCAGAAACTATACATGTAGGTACACCATGAATCTGACAATCTCACTGATGTACAACTGGGTTAATCTTTCCAACGAATATTTAATATTAATTGGTAAGAAATGAGCCGATTTAGTAAGCCTATCAACCATAACCCATATTGAATCATGACCTTTCCTCGTCTTCGGCAAACCAGTAACGAAATCCATCGAGATACTATCCCATTTCCACTCTGGGATAGATAATGGTTGCAACATTCCGGTGGTCTATGATGTTCCACTTTCGCTTTCTGACAAACCAAACAAGACTCCACATATTCTGCTACGTCTCTTTTCATCCTTGGCCACCAAAACAACCTTTTCAAGTCTTGGTACATCTTGGTCATCCCTGGATGTAAACTCAAGTCACTAGTATGAGCTTCATCTAGGATCGACTTCTTCAATTCAGAATCATCAGGCATACAAATTCTTCCTTTAAACCTTAAGATTCCATCTGCTCCTTCCTCTACCGTCGCCTTATGACCTTGCTTTAACAATTCCCTCTCATTTTGTAAAAACACGTCTTCCTTTTGTTTATCTCGGACTACATCAAGAAATTCATTTATAATCACAACCTTATATAAACGAACTCTTTCAGGCAGAAACTCCACAGACAACCATAGATCTCGGAACTTATTGATTAACTCTTCCTCCTTGATCATCATTGCCGAAACACTAAGCACCTTTCTACTCAAGGCATCAGCTACCACATTAGCTTTTCCTGGGTGGTATTGAAGTTGAAAATCATAATCCTTTAAGAATTCCAACCATCGCCTTTGCCTCATATTCAATTCTTTCTGATCAAACAAGTACTTTAGACTCTTGTGATCACTAAAGACATTGAACAGCACTCCATACAGAAAATGCCTCCACACTTTCAGAGCAAAAACCACTGCAGCCAATTCCAAATCGTGTGTTGGATAATTCCTTTCATGAACCTTCAACTGTCGAGAAGCATACGCCACAACATTTCGATTTTGCATCAATACGCATCCTAACCCTTGGTAAGAAGTGTCACAATACACATTAAAAGTTCCCTTAGAATCTGGCAAGATCAACACCGGCGCAGTTGTTAACCTCTTCTTCAACTCTTGAAAACTGGCTTTACATTCTTCCGTCCACTCAAAAGCTTGACTTTTCCTCGTAAGTTGTGTAAGTGGTCCAGCAATCTTCGAAAAACCTTCGATAAACCTCTGGTAATAACCAGCAAGTCCAACGAAACTTCGAACTTCTGTTACCGTCTTAGGCCTTTCCCATTGTAAAATAGTCTCCACCTTTGATGGGTCTACCGCAATACCTTCTTTGGAAATCACGTGACCTAAAAACTGAACTTTTTCTAACCAGAATTCACATTTAGCCAACTTCGCATACAACTGCTTTTCCCTCAAAATCTGAAGAACAATACTAAGATGTTCAGCATGCTCTTCCTTAGATTGAGAATAGATCAGAATGTCATCAATAAAAACAACGACAAATCTGTCTAGATACGGACAAAAAATCCTGTTCATATAATCCATAAATATGGCAGGAGCATTCGTCACCCCGAATGGCATTACCTGATACTCATAATGTCCATAACGAGTTCGAAAAGCGATTTTCGGTACATCTTCTCCCTTAACACGAATCTGGTGATAACCTGATCTCAGATCTATCTTGGAAAATACCACAGCTCCTCTTAACTGATCCATCAAATCGTCAATTCTTGGAAGCGGATACTTATTCTTGATTGTCACCTTGTTCAGCTGACGATAATCCACACAAAGCCGAGAAGTTCCATCTTTCTTCTGGACCAAAAGCACTGGCGCACCCCATGGTGAAACACTAGGTCGTACAAACTGTTTCTCCAACAGTTCCACCAATTGCTTCTTCAGCTCTTCCAACTCTGCTGGCGACATACGATACGGTGCAATTGAGATAGGACCTACTCCTGGTACTAAATCAATTGAAAATTCGATCTCCCTCTCAGGTTGCAAACCAGGTACGTCATCAGGAAAAACCTTTGGAAACTCATTGACAACAAGAATAGTATTCACATCCTTCTCATTCTTAACTTCTAGAGAAGACAATACCACATATCTCTGTGCTCCCTCTCTTAACAAAGACTTGACCTTAACAGCAGTTAAGAATCCAGATTTTTCTTCCTTAGGAAAAACTATGGTTTTGCTTGCACAATCTATAAGGATATGGTTAGAAGATAACCAGTCCATCCCTAAGATTACATCTATCTCAACAAGAGGTAAACAAATCAAGTTGACCAAAAACAAACGGCCCTTCACAACAACAGGACAATCCAAACATATCTTTGATGCAATTACAGGTTTAGCAGTTGGCGTAGAAACACTCAACTTAACATTCAAAGAAGACACAGGCAACTTCAATCTTTCCACACAATCATATGCAATAAATGAATGTGTTGCACCAGAGTCATATAACACAGTCAGATGATTACCTCCAATGTCACCTTCTCCTTGTATAAGATCATCAGATTGAGAAATTTCTGTTCCCGTCATAGTATATACTCGCCCTCCAGATCTCGGTTGAGTACTCCCTGACTTTTGTTGATTAGCACGAACATAACGAACAACAGGTTTCCTTTCCGGCTGAGTACAATCCTTCGACATATGCCCAGGTTGTTTACAGTTAAAACAAACTGTCCCCTTAATCGTGCACTCCGGAGAGATATGGCCTTTCTTTCCGCACTTAAAACATATCGGCGTGAACGCCACTTTCTGTCCAGCTCCACTACCACTTGCACTTCCCCCAACTGGTGGTCGTTGAGATTGACTCCCTGATGGTTTGGAATACGGCTTGCATTGAAATCGATTCGTATTACTACCTCCACCTCTCTGAAACCTTGTCGGCCCAAAGTTACGATTCCTCTGATCTCGCGACGACTCTAATTCCTCAAGTTGCGCACATGCATCAACCAAAGCATGAAACTGATTAATCCTCAAGGATATCACTCCTCGTTTCAGTTCCACTCTTAAGCCCGATTCAAACTTCCGACATCTCCACACATCATCTTGCCGTGTTTGAGCATAATCCGAGAATTGAGACAAATTCTCAAATTTTGTAGCATACTCATTCACCGTCATATTCCCCTGTCGCAAACCAAGAAATTCCATTTCCTTGGCATGCCTAGCACTCGCAGGAAAATACTTTCCCAGAAAAGCATCAGAAAATACTTCCCATGTGATTTATGTTTCTTCAGCTTGTAAAACTCGGCGAGTTCCTCTCCACCAATGTTCTCCATCTCCCCTTAGCATAAAAACAGCATAAGTCACCTCTTTTTATCTGTGCATCTCATTCCTTCAAAAATTCTCTCTAAGTCTTGTATCCATTGACTTGCCTTCTCCGGATCAACCTCGCCTCTAAACTGCGGCGGATTGTGGCGCCTAAATTCAGATAAATTTAGGGCATCAGCAGTAGCATCTTGCTGTTGAGCTGCTCTCAAATTGTGTTGTGTCATTACTTCAGCCATCCGTTGCATAGCTTCAGCAGCCGCAATCATAGGATCCACATCACAATTCACGTTTGCACGTCCTCTGCCTCTACCAGACATCTTCTTTCTTCAAACAGAATAAAACAAAATTAGATACATTTTTTCGGAAGTAAATCCTAGAGAATCACACAGCACAAACAAAAACAGACCCAACCACAACCCCAAAAGACTCTAACTTGGGCTCTGATACCAACTAATGTAACACCCTTGTGGGGATATCACATATATAAAGAAAAATAAAAGAAAGATAAATAAAATCTACCCAAGTTGTAAAATATTTGTTACGTACTAATACGGGTTGTAAAATAATTCCTGTTAAACAGAATATTATTAAATAAAATAACGCGGAAACATAAAACCAACAGAACAACATCACTCATAATATATATATGGTCCAAGTTATAAGTTATACAAATAATTTACAACTACAACTACAAATATTTAAACGAAGCTTGATAAACAAAAACAGTAAAGAGTCAATATATACATACGCAAACACGCCCAAAATACACATCATAAACATTTAATCCTCTGATGGATCACTCTCAGGAAACTCATCAGAAGATAAATATCCAGGATGCCTCGACACTCGGCGGAAACGAGACCGCGCAGTCGACACGATAGTCATCTCACTAGGCTCAGTGGACACACCACCCCAATAACGCCTAAGAGATAAAGGTAACTCTAAGTGCAAAAACACAGTAGTCGTCATCACTGGCTCTCCATCAAACATATGTCGTAGGGACACAGTCAGCCGTCCCACGTAAGTCACTGAGTCTCTATCTCCCCGCAGATGCCAAGCTAACGATCCACCGTGAAACTCGAGTGTCACAAAACCCAAAAATCCTGGCACCGCCATACCCAAACAAATCAGTCCAATGATATGGATGATCAGATGGTTCTTGGTCGTCGTACTGATCTTCAGCTTGCTGCTCCTCTTCCTCCTCAGGATACAAAATTTCAAGAGGCTGTTCCTCTTCCTCAAACTCTTTACCACGTGAATAAATATACAGAAAACACATACAATAAAGAGGTAAGACAATCTAAAATCATTGCAAACATGGCAAATAAGAAAACGACAAACAACAGATATACAGTTCATGCAATATGAAAAGCTATAACAGTAATTAGTAACAGAATAGTATCACAATAATACATAATATCACAGATAAAATAATATCTCAGATAAAATAATATCACGAGATAAAATAAAATAAGAAATAGATAATTTATCATAATAATAACCAGATAAAAATAAACAGATAAAATAATTTCCAAGATATAACCATATGCAATATGACACGATCCTACTCCATGGAGCTAAACACATATAGATATCAGAGAGAGAATGACCCGCAAAATCTATTAGTACCATCGGCTGCCCAACCAAACTATTGCGCTGTCACACGTTGCGTTTATAGCCCCACGTCACATGGAATCCACCATCTAAGGCGTGGTGTAGTTCACGGTCTCACGTTGTGGCACTACAAGCAATGTACTATTAGACTTTACGAAATCTCGATTAAAAATAGTGCGTGTCGAGTCCATTAGTGTGCTATCGGTTACCACGGCCCAGCGGAGCGACCGACTGTCCATATATGGGATCCCGTACACTAACGTCTCCAAGTTCATAAAGACAATGAACCACACTACGTTTATCGCATCGACAACACGATGTGATTCACCTCGTCAACCAATCCACCAAAAATTGGCATAAACTTAATATATGAGAAATTACCAGAATACCCTCAATAAAAATATATCCTCAAAGATAAAAAGATACAGTAAGTCCCATCGGACAAATATTGTTCCAAAGCCTGTACGGGTTCACCTCATAGCCTTGACAATGAGAAAAATACAGAAAATACCATTTTGGTCAATCGCGTAGAAATTTTATCGCGTTTTCACAATCTCGTCATTTTTATAAACGTTTTTAAATCGCGTAAATTTATTTTTCTGTTTTTAAAATCGCGTAGAGTTTTTAATACGTTTTCTCAATCGCGTAAGATTTTTAAATCATTTTATGGTCCAAATCCCTTAAAAATTACTGTTTAAATAAACAAAAATAGTAAATAATATGTTTAAACTACGTAAAATATTTTCCATACAGTATACTATCTTTTGGACATCTTTTCTATCTTATTTGTCCGTTTTTAATAAAAATTGATGATATTTTGCTTAGAAAATTATATTAATGGTTTCCTAATTTTTTCATAAAAATTCTATTTACTTAATTTTTAATTATATAATTTAATCCTTTTGAAAACCACTAACATGCTTCAAAATACGGTATGAGCTATATGTTAGAAATTCTCAAAGGTTCTTGTATTTCATTTCTAACAGTAAAATTATTAATTTTAATCCTTAAACTTAATTCTAATCAATTTGTTTCTTTAAAACTCATTGTAGAAAAATTCCTTTTTAACATATCTTACATCTTTTTAATTGAAAATGGTTTGGAATTGATTTTAGAAATCATGGATCTTTGGTTTGGCATGTTGGCCGAAATATACACTTGTGTTATTTGATTTCTAAATTCATTTTCCTTGATCTAAACAATTCTATCTCTTGTTAATTTTCCTAGGTTAATTAAATTACACTTTAGGAAAATAATGAGAACATTTTGGTTCTCCTTTTAGTCAATGGTCGTGAGCCTTAGTGTGGTGTTCTTTGGAACACTCATGCATTCCTTAGCATGTTATTCACATCCTATACATTATCATGCCTTTCTAACACATACAAATTATCAAAGCTTGTAGACATGTAACATCATACAAATTATTACAAACATCAAATAGGAAAGCTACTAACAACCACACAAACAAGCTACTAACAACCACACAAACAAAGGAATCCTTATGGATTCTACAATCACAACAATCAATCTCCATCTTCTTACCACCACCCATGGATGATAAGATTTGTCTTCCTCTTACCTTAAATGAAGACAAACATACTCTTTCACACCTCCTCTAGGTTTCGATTTTCACTCCACCAAGTCACCTATCAAGCTTAAACAAAACTACAAATTACTAACCATAAAAGAGAGCTTAAACCATGGAGAAATCATGGCCTAGAACTTTGAAAAAGAGTTTAGAAATGGAAAATAAGAAATTTCACCTTCTAGGTAAAATTTTCCAAGTAGGTTTCCAAGCTTCAAATGGAAGATTTTGCAAGAACTCTCAACTAGAGATGTTCTTAGGATTGTGTTTAGGTTTAGAAAACTTGGTTGGATAAAATTTTGGGTGGTTGGATGGTGTAGAATAGGGTTTGGCCGAATCTAGCTTCAAGGAAGCTTCAATGGAGTTTAGGGTTTTTGGAAGAGAGAGAAGAGAGAAATTGCATGAAAGATGAAGTGATTTTTGGTCCTCCAAAGGCCAAATGGCCGTGGACTTCAAGTCATGCAAGGTGTAGCCTTGCTTGGCTTCATCCAAGCCTTAGGATGAATAAATGATCAAGATTAAGCCTTGTTCACCAAGCTTTGCTCCCATTGGTTAATCCTAACCTAGTCACCATGCTTAGTCACTAATTAAGCTTAGTCACTATGTTCTTGAATGTTCCATCACTAATGATGCTTAATTAAGCTACTAAGTTACCTGTTTTAACTAAATGTGGGTCCTGCAAAACATTTCTGAGTCTACTGTCATTTTATTATACTGACTAATAAAATAATATTATAATAATACAAAATTATTTTATTTGACAGTTAAATCCTAAAAATTAAAAGATTAAATAGAGTATCATTCAGAATCGGGTTTAGTAAGATCCCCCAGTTCTGAATAATTAAAACAAGATTTTCCCCGGCCCGAAAAATATTATTTTCCTGTCCCGGAGCAAATCGCATAAAAAGTCCAAATAAAATCACAGACAGTAATATTAAGCACTGTAACATATAAAAAAATTAAAAACAGTACAATTGGGATGTAACGGTCATTTTTCATTTTTTCCCACGACGAAGCAAATCATCTAAAACATTCAAATAAAATTACAGACATTATTAATTGTCTGTATATCTCCCAGAAAAATTAAAACAGTAGCTTGACAAAACTTTTATTTTACCGTCTCGAAACAAATTACGTAAAACGACCAAATAAAATTTTAGCCAATAAAAATGTATTTGTATTTCATACAGAAAACAAGAAACAGTAAAATAGGGACACAACAGTCATTTACACAAAAGCTTGAAAAACAGCAAACAGGACATTCGGGACATTTTTCTAAAAATTGGGGTGTTACAATATACAATGTTGCATCTGATGCAATTTTTCTATTTCAGCTGGATTCAAGGCGAAATTGAGCCTCAAAATTAGGATGTTGTTGCTGTCACAAAGCTTGGACCTTCCCTCACTAATTTGGGCTTAACTCTCTCAATTTAAGTCCAAATAAGGCAAATTATATGTCTATGAAAAGCTTATTTAGAGGGCTACAGTTTGGGTGAGGGGTAGATTAGGAATTACAAAATAATTTTCAGTTACAAATAGGTGAATGCAGAATACGAAAAATACTTTTTGAATTACTTTGTTTAGTTTTACAGATTGAAAAAAAAAAGTTATTTTCTCTCTTTTCATTTTTCTCTCTTCTCTCTCTCTTAAGGTTTTGCATTTTTCTTGAAGTTTGATTTCCAATGGTGATTGCCATGGAAGGCTAAAGATCCAATCAATCCAAGGAATTCAATGATTGTGGTTGGAGTTTTGAGTTCTTTTGTTTAAATATGATTTCTGTTTGTGTTCTCTCCTCTTCTCCTTCTTCTCCTTCTTCAATTGTGATTTGTCTGTACAACATGATTATGTTGATCTAGATCTAAATTTGATTGAATCTAGATTAAGATTTCAAAATTGAAGATAGAATGAAGATTGATTAATTTGAATTTAATGGAGAATAGATCATTGATTGGTAATCTATGTTAATTCAAAATTGTGCCTAAATCAATTTTAATCAAGAATTGCGATTGTGATTCTATTTTAGTTGATGAAATTCTAGGTGATTATCTAGTTGAATTCAAATTAACAGAGGTGTATGCAGACAGAATTCCATTCTCTTTGAACTATGATTAACTCTACCACTTGAATTGAAGACCTTGGATTGGTGTTTCCATAATTGAATTTTCTTCTAATTACTGTTTGAATTTGTATTCTGTTACTTGATGAACAAAACCCTCTACCTATTGATAACTTCTAATATACTTGAGAAATCTGAATTGATCCTTGGGAGATGACCTAGGTTATGCACTATGCTATATTCCATTTTAAATCCTAGTCTATTTTGAGGCGAGTACGACATTGTCCATCATATATCATCATACAAAATTACACAAAAGAGCCGTTCAGGGCACCATTTATGCAATCCATATACATTATTATATATCAAAATATCCTACAGCTTCCTTCTTCGCCTTCTCGCTACAGAATTTGTACCTGGAATTATTATGGAAGAATAACACAAACACGAGGTGAGAATTCTAAATTCTCAGTAATACTATTGTAAAAACATGTCATCATAATAATTTCAATTGTTTCGGGGAAAAACAAATTCATAAACTCAAGTAATACTTTAGAAAGATGACAAATGCCCAATCATGTCCTTTCTCTTCCCGAAACAGAATTCCAATTATAATAATTCAGAAAACAGTTGCTAACAAGCACCAAAAATTATACTCACAAGCACTTTTAGAAACTAGTTTCTATTAAAAAAACTATAATACTCATAAAATATTTCTAGTCTAGTCGAATACTATATTATCAAATTCATAATCAGATCTTGAAATTCAAATTCAAATTCATTTTAATACTCATTTAAACCTCCACTTATTCCCGCAGATCCCATACCAATGTACCTCAATAGGCAAGAGCCATCTCACATAGCTCGGGTTCTATATGCTCATGGTAGGGAGGGAATTAAGGCCTCGCACTACCATTAGTATCCTATGGGGGAAACTATAGCAAGTGAAGAAACTAGTGAGGAATTTTATAAGAATACAGGATCCCTTCCTCATGGAGGATTGTCTCCATCATTCTATTGGGAATTTGAATACCTTTCCCCCACGAAGGATCGTCTCCAAAATCCACTAATGCCAAATATGGGCAATCGGCCTAAATAAAAGGGATAAAATGGGCAACCAGCCCGAATAAAGAATATTGGGTAGGAATAGCGTACCAGAACTTTTTACCTTCCCATTCAAGAATAAATGTCCAATTGTCACATTTAATTCAAATACACATTCTCATGAGCACACACTATTCAACCACAAGTTTAAAATACTTCTCTAGCTCAACCTTAAAGAAAAAGGGAGCATTATGGTTCAACCTTCAAGAATTAAGGGAACATGCATTAGTTCATACATATATTGCTCAACTCATGTTTCAAGGAGCAAGACCATTTCTAATTCATCATAAAATATATGCATATAGTGGATATTCCACATATGACTAATCAAACTTCACAATTTATGATCAATCAATCCAAATGCAATCACAATTCAATTCCAGAATTTGAATGATGCACAAATGTATCACAATGAGTTAACTATGTTGTTATAGATCATGATTTTGGGTTATATTATGCTTTGGTATGCAATAGAACTCAATTTTCACAAAATTGGATTATGGTAATCGATTACCATGTGTGGTAATCAATTACTACACATTCCAGAGGCTTGGTAATCGATTACCAGCCTCTGGTAATCGATTACAAGCCTGGCAGAAGCTTGGTAATCGATTACCAAGGTGTGGTAATCGATTTCTACAAGCCCAGAATGCCCAAAAATGTGTTTTTTAGCTTGGTAATCGATTACTAACTCATGGTAATTGATTGCCACCTGGTTTTATGCAAAAAAAAACAGAGCATTTCATGCTATATCAACAAAAACCAATCACATATAGTTCATATTCAACATTGATACTTAAAGAACAACTAATTAAATCATTCACAAAATGATTGTAACACCCACCGTAGGGTATCACATTTATGTTACTTAATTATCAAATTACCACTTCTATTATAAAATATGATTTGTAATGTAAATAAGAGTTGCAAAATTTCTTAATATCGATAAGATAGACTTAACAGCAAATAAAAATATTAAAACAATACATCATATACATTACAGAAGTACTGTCAAAATTATTTATATACAAACATAGTCCTCAAAGTATTTGAACATTATTTAAAACTAACATACTGCCCAAGTATTACTAAACAGCAGAACCCCCAGACGGGTCCTCCTCGGCATCAGCCCCAAATTCCTCAGAAGGTAGAAATCCTAGTTGTCGTCTTGTCCTACGGACAGGTGTCCGAGCAGACGATACAATGCTGATCTCAGTTGGGACATGGTAACGACCGCCCCAATGTTGCCTAATAGATAATGGAAATTCTACATGTACATATATAGTAATAGAAAAGAAAGGATCTCCGTGAAAGATCCTACTGAAGTTAACGGTCAAATGTCCCTTATAGATAAGACCCTCCTCATTGGGACTCAATCTCCAAGCGCCAGCTCCGTCGTGGAACTGTAATCTCACGTATCTGAAGAAACTTGACCGGGATGCCATCTGATCAAAACTCAGCTTCCTCTACAGGAATCTGCTCCTCTTTGCCTTCTTGTTCAATTCCTTGCTTAGCATCTTTACAAATATAATTACAGTACAAAATAGGCATACAAAGGTGAGATCACCTACGCCAATACCAACATGGTAGCATGGAGATAATACATACAATATCTCATACAGATACATTTTACCATAATTACAATCATGCCCTCAATGTTATTTATCATTAGAACAGATGTAAGAAATAATAATTATGATCATGCCCTCAACAATATCTAAGTATTCAACAATGCAATTATCATCAACAATAATTACGATAATGCCCTTAACATTATCCAAATATTCAACAGTTTAAATATATTGTATGTATTATCAATTGGGACATGGTAACGACTACCCCAATGTTGCCTAATAGATAATGGAAATTCTACATACATGTACATATATAGTAACAAAAAAGAAAGGATCTCTGTGAAAGATCCTACTGAAGTTAACTGTTAGATGTCCCTGATAGATATGTCCCTCCTCATTGGTACTTAATCTCCAAGCGCCAGTTCCACCGTAGAACTGTAATCTCACGTATCTGAAGAAACTTGACTGGGATGCCATTCGATCAAAACTCAGCTTCCTCTACAGGAATCTGCTCCTCTTCACCTTCTTGTTCAACTCCTTGCTCAACGTCTTTACAAATATAATTATAGTACAAAATAGGCATACAAAAAGGTGAGATCACCTACGCCAATACCAACATGGTAGCATGTAGATAATACATACAATATATCATACAGATACATCATACCATAATTACAATCATTCCCTCAACGTTATTTATCATTACAATAGATGTAATAAATAATAATTACGATCATGCCCTTAACAATATCTACGTATTCAGCAATGCAATTATCATCAACAATAATTACGATAATGCCCTCAACATTATCCAAATATTCAACAGTTCAAATATATTGTATGTATTATCAGTTGGGACATGGTAACAACTATCCCAATGTTGCCTAATAGATAATGGAAATTCTACATGTGCATATACAGTGACAAAAAAGAAAGGATCTCCGTGAAAGATCCTACTGAAGTTAACTGTCAAATGTCCCTAATAGATAAGTCCCTCCTCATTGGTACTCAATCTCCAAGTGCCAACTCCACCGTGGAACTGTAATCTCACGTATCCGAAGAAACTTGACCGGAATGCCATTCGATCAAAACTCAGCTTCCTCTACAAGAATCTGCTCCTCTTCGCCTTCTTGTTCAATTCCTTGCTCAGCGTCTTTACAAATATAATTATAGTACAAAATAGGCATACAAAGAGGTGAGATCACCTATGCCAATACCAACATGGTAGCATGAAGATAATACATACAATATATCATACAGATACATCATATTATAATTACAATCATTCCCTCAACATTATTTATCATTACAACAGATGTAATAAACAATAATTACGATCATGCCCTCAACAATATCTAAGTATTCAACAATGCAATTATCATTAACAATAATTACGATAATGCCCTCAACATTATCCAAATATTCAACAGTTCAAATATCACACAGATATCAATGTTCAATAATTATGCATGTGCACATAGACTCAATTTCCTACTCTATGGAGCTAAAACTTAGGTCGGAGAGAGTGATTGAAAAGATCTGTCTGTACCAATATGCCTCAGACCACGTGCTAAAATTTTCATACGTATTTACATATCTAGCATATACACGACAGTCTTTATCAAATTTTGATTAAGAATAGTGTCTCGGTCAGGATCATCGGTGTGTTGCATCGGTCTAACCCACGGTATAGAAGACCTACTAATTGCCCACTGTAGGCAACCCGCACCCCGATGCCCCCAAGATCAACGAGTGACTTACACTACGCATATCGCACCCACTCCTAGGCAATTAGCCTTATCCAATCCATCAGACCTTTCTAATGCATGTACAATGCACCATTCTCAGTTCAAATTCATAATCTCATATTCAGGGTCCACATATTGGCTGAACAGTATCTTCACTGTATTTTTAATTGTGAAATCATATTATCGCATATTCTTAATCGCGCAACAATTTTGTCGCATTTTCAAATCACGTATTGATTTTTCAACGTTTTCTCAATCGCGTAAAAATATTTAAATGCTTTCCAAATCGCATAGAAATATTTAACCGTTTTTCAAATCGCATAGCGATTTTTCATCATTTTTGCAATCGCGTATCTTAAAAATCATGTTTTTAAGTTACGAAAAGCATTTTCCATCATTTTTCCACTACGAAAAATATTTCTCAACCTTCAAAATTCCATTTTGACCATTCTCAAATTCATACCACTTCTTGCTTTGTTTTTCCATATTTTTTGACTTTAAAATTTTCTAACGCGCTCAAAAACCCAATGAGTGAGCTAAACGTTAGTAAATTTTAAATCACAAACGTATTTCCTCATAATTCAAATTCAATTCTAAAAATTAATCTTGTTCAAAATAAGTTGAGGTTCAAACACTTTCAACCTCTCTTTTCCATTCATATACGAAATTTCTCTTTTTCAAGTGACAAAACACTTTGTTTCCATTTCTTTAATCCTTGTACTTAATCAATTAAATTACCACTTAAATTTATAAAACAAAACCATTTCAAACCTTCCAAAAACCGTGGTACATGGTCATTGAACCATCATATATTCTTTCATTTCCTTCTAAATCAACTAAGTTCCATTCATGTTTTTGCAAAAACAAAACCATTAAAACTCTCCAAAACCGTGAGACACTTGATCTTTGGAACCAAAACATCTGTTTATTTTCCTTACTTTTATAAACATCCAATTTTACCATTCGTAGAAATATTAATTTGTAAACACCTATTTTGAGATGTGAGGCCGAAATCCTCTTGGTCTTTGGAACCAAAAATTTATTTTCCTTTCATCATCAAATCATAGCATACATAATATATTCATATCATATATATCACAAGCATTCCATAAACAAAAGCAATAAATCATGCAAATCATACAAAGCATAAGCAAATAATCAAAACACATAAACACTCATAAATAATTACATAACCATGGATATGAATCCTCACATGGATTCACCATCCATCAAATACAAGATTCATCTCTCACCACCATACTTGGATGGTGAGATGGATCTCTCTCTTACCTCTTGAAGAACCTCAAAAACTCCTCGATTTGCTTCTTGAACAATTAATTCACCACCAAAAGCTTCTTAAACACAAACAAAACACAAGTTCATTAGCATATTAAGCTTAAACAAGGTAAACCATGGATCAAACATGGCTTAGAACATGTAAAAGAGATAAGAAGTGAAGTTTCCATAACTTCACCTTAAAAACCCTAGAACTTTGCTCTTGAAGAAAGTCCTTGAAGATGATAGATTTAGAACTTGGTCTAAACTACAAAGTGTCTTAGATTGAGGTAAGGATGCAAGATATGTGGTTGTTTAAAATTATAGAGTGATGGAAGGTGGTGTTGGATGCTATGATCAGCGATGTCGCACTCGCCTCAAAATAGACTAGGATTTATGGAATATAGCATAGTGCATAACCTAGGTCATCTCCCAAGGACCAATTCGGATTTCTCAAGCATATTAGAAGTTATCAATAAGTAGGGGGTTTTGTTCATTGCAATAACAGAAAACGAATTTAAATTGAGAAAATTCAATTAAGGAAACACCAATCCAAGGTCTTCAATTCAAGTGGCAGAATTATTCATTGTTCAAGAGAATGAATCTCTGTTGTTTACACCTCTGTTAATCCGAAATCAACTAGATAATCACCTAGCATTTTATCAATTCAAAAGAATCACAATCGCAATTCTTGATTAAGATTGATTTAGGAACAAATTTAGATTAACATAGATTATCAATCGATGATCTATTCTCCCTTAGATTCAGATTAATCAACCCTAATTCTAACTTCAATTTCGAAATTCTAATCAGAATTCAATTGAAGAAGGAGAAGAGAGAAGAACACAACAGAATTTATAATTAAACAAGAGAACTCAAAACTCTAACCACAATCATTGAATTCCTTGGATTGATTGGAGCTTTAGCCTTCCATAGCCATTACGAAAATGCAGAGAAGAGAGTAAAACGAAAAATAGAGAAAAGAGAGAAAAAAGGGTTTCTGTCAATCTGTTTGTAACTGAATCACAACCAAATCAAAAAGCTGAATTCGAAATCTGCCTAAACCTATTTGTAACTGAAAGTTCTTATGTAATTCCTAATCTACCCCTAGCCCAAACTGTAGCCCTCTGAATAAGCTTTTCAGAGACATATCATTTGCCTTAATTGGGCTTAAATTGAGGGAGATAGGCCCAAATCATTGAGGAAAGGTCCAAGCATTGTGACAGCAACAGCATCCTGACTTTGAGGCCCAATTTCGCCTTGAATCCAGCTGAATTAGAAAAATTGCATTAGACATCAGATTGTAGATCTTCGTCTCAGCTTTCAGGGGACTCCAAGATCACCCAAATACGATATTTGTAGCCCAAGTTATGGCCTGTACAAGACAGAAAGGTCAAAATGAGTTAAAATCCGAAAATTAATGAAGTTTTTACAATTAAGCTCAATGAAGACCAATCATCTAAAACTCATCTACAAACATAATATTGGACACAATTAACATCAATTAGGCCAAATATGAAGCAATAATGAATGGCTCAAAATTGATTGATCAAAATCCCCCACACTTGAACCTTTGCACTCCTGGGCAACATTCAAAATTTGAACCACAAGGGGTTTCACCATAAGAACACAAAATCAACATGCCTTCCAATGAATTGCAAGAATGCAAGGTAGTGATCAAGATTCAAACATCCAAAGTATCAAGGAATCAAGACAAACATGAATATATCTCTCAACATCTCAAGCAAGCAAGAAGACAACTCGAATCAAATGATGAACCAAAAGTGATAAGATCCTCACTAGGCATACTCTACTCTCAAGTGTTTAGGATTGTATTTACACTCAAGGCACCCATGAAAGCAAGTACTACCATAAGCTTGACAAGTCTCTAATTTCCACCACTTGAAACACATGCAAATAAAGATCAAAAGGACTTTATTCAAGGTTGTAATGGGGCCAAGGTAAGGGAAGGAACAATATGGATATGACAGGTTAAGCACCCAAGAGAATAAAAGAGCAATGAGGAGGAACTCAAATGACAAGTAATGCACATTCTCTTACTTTGATCACCTTTCCTTTTGCTTTTACAACCTTTCTTGAACCTCTTTTTTTTTCTTTTTCTTTTTCTTTTTTTTATTTCAATTTTTTTTATAATAATAATAACCTTGCATACATACACATCAATTTGTATAACCACACCCACTCAAACTATCAACTGCCTGCAAGCCAAAAGAGCTCCTCAAATGAAATAAACCAATGCTCTCCCATTCCCTAAAGTACGGTAAAATCATGGTTTTTCACAAAGGCATAAAATGAGCTAAAGCAAAGAATAGGTAATTAGGCTCAAGGGGGGTAATCAAAGGAAAATGATGCAAGGTTGGCTATTTGGCCAAAGTAGCTAAACAAACGAAGAAGGCCTCAATCATCTCAATACATACATGTGAACAAGAAGCTTCAAAAAGAATCAAGTCAAGTTCTAGAGCACCAACAATCATGAGTGAAATCACACAAGAAAGAAAAGAGAATGGCATAATGCAATCCATCCATGTATAAGGTCCAAAATCTCACCAAGGACAAGCCTATCACAATTGATGCAACACTTTAATTCTCAATGCCAGCTTGCTAAACCAAAAATGCAAGAAAAGTATTCACATCATGTCATGAAACCTCTAACTAAGAATGATGAAATTATTCACAACCTGTACAAACCAAGATATTCAATGAAAGGCATGCAAAATATCAAAATGGAAACAAAAATAGAATTAAAACAGACAAAATAGAATTAAAAATAGCAAGCAGAAAAATAGAAACAACAGCAAAAACAGAAAACAGAAAATTAGCAAAACAGCAAAACAGAAAATTCTGCAGAAACAGAAACAGAAAAAATAGCAAAACAGAAAACAGAAACAGCAGAAAAATAGCAGAAATTCCCTCCCCCACACTTAAATCATACATTGTCCTCAATGAAACACAAAGCAAAAGACAAGTAGACATGTGTAATAAAAGAGTAAGGGAAGAGAACACCCTCATCATGGTGGGAAAATTTGCACTTGGGGAAAGGTGGGCTTTGCCAAGGAGAGCTCCTCTGAGATCTTTGGGCTTGGCGGGGCTTGTGGGGCTCTCAAGAAAGGGCTTAAGACGGTGGCCATTAACCTTGAAACTCTTGTTGGTGGCTTCATTCGAAATCTCCACTGCACCATAAGGAAAGATGCTAGTGACAACAAAAGACCATCCCACCTAGAACAGAGCTTACCGGGCATGAGTTTAAGGCGAGAGTTGAACAAAAGCACCTTTTGGCCAATGGAGAACTCCTTTCTAGAAATCATCTTATCATGGAAATGCTTGGTCTTTTCTTTATAGATCCCTGGAATTCTCATAAGCCTCCAAGCGAAGTTCTTCCATTTGTTGCAATTGAAGCTTCCTCTACGAACTTGCTTGGTCAAATGCTAAGTTACAACTCTTCACCGCCCAAGTATGCACGATGCTCTATCTCCAGGAAGGTGACATGGTTTACCAAAGACAACCCGAAAGGAGACATCCCTATAGGTGTCTTGTAAGCGGTACGATGAGCCCAAAGAGCATCTTCTAACCGGTGGCTCCAATCTTTCCTATTCGGTACCGCACCATCTTCTCCAGAATCGCTTGATCTCTCTATTAGAAATCTCGGCCTGCCCGTTAGTTTGGGGATGATATGCAGTAGACACTCGATGCACAACCCCATACTTCCGAAACAAAGCCTCCAAAGTCCGGTTACAGAAATGAGTCCCTTGGTCACTAATGATAGCTCGGGGCACTCCAAACCTGCAAAATATGTTAGACCTGACAAAATCCACAACAACTCGAGCATCATTAGTCCTGGTGGCCTTAGCTTCCACCCACTTAGAAACATAATCAATTGCAAGTACAATATATGAAAAACCAAAAGAGACAGGGAAAGGGCCCATAAAATCAATACCCCAAACATCAAAAACCTCGCAAAACAGAATGGGCTGCTGGGGCATCTCCTGCCTCCGAGTAATGGCCACTCCTGCTCTCTGGCACTGCTCACAAGTACTGAAAACCTGATATGCATCTCTGAAAATGGTAGGCCAATAGAATCCAGAATCCAGCACCTTTCTAGCTGTCCGCTGTGGTCCAAAGTGTTCTCCTACTAGAGAGGCATGACAAAAGTGAAGAACTGACTGGATCTCATGGTCAGGTATGCATCTGCGAATCACCTGGTCACTACAAAATTTCCACAAATATGGATCATCCCACACATAATATTTAGCATCACTCCTAAGTTTAGCTTGCTGTGATCTAGATGCATGAGGAGGAAAAACATATGCAACTAAGAAATTAACTAGATCAGCAAACCAAGGAGAAAGTGTGGTATCATGCAGCTGCATGAGCTGCTCATCTGGGAAGTCATCTCTGATAGGAGAAGGGTCAACAACTCCTTCTATTCTGCTCAAATGATCCGCCACCAAATTCTCTGTGCCACTCCTATCTCTAATCTCCAAATCAAACTCCTGGAGAAGCAGCATCCATCTAATCAATCTCGGCTTTGATTCTGCCTTTTTCAACAAGAATTTTAATAGTGCATGATCAGTAAAGACAACCACTCTAGAGCCAAGTAAATATGATCTAAACTTATCAAGTGCAAATACAATAGCAAGCAACTCTTTCTCAGTGGTAGTATAGTTAGCCTGTGCAGCATCTAAAGTCCGAGAAGCATATGAAATGACATGAGGTTGTTTGCTAACTCTCTGTGCAAGGATAGCTCCCAATGCATAGTTAGATGCGTCACACATGAGTTCAAAAGGAAGTGTCCACTCTGGTGGCTGAATGATGGGAGTGGTGGTCAAAGCTCCTTTGAGGCAATCAAAAGCCTCTCTGTACTGTCATCAAAATCAAAAACAACTTCTTTTACGCAACAAGTTGGACAGTGGAAGGGCCTTTTGCTAAAGTCTTTAATGAACCGCCTTTGTAGAAACTGCATGGCCAAGAAAAAACGAACCTCTCGCACGCAAGAGGGTAAGGTAAGCGGGAAATAACATTAATTTTAGCAGGATCTACTTCTATACCCTTCGAGAGATGATATGGCCTAAGACTATGCCTTGTTCTACCATAAAATGACATTTCTCATAATTAAGAACAAGGTTAGTCTCAATGCACCTATACAAAACTCTATCCAAACTGTCCAAGCATGCATCAAAAGAGGAACCATAAATAGTAAAATCATCCATAAACACCTCAATGCAGTCCTCTAAAAATCAGTAAAAATACTCACCATGCATCATTTGGAAGGTACCAGGAGCATTGCACAAGCCGAAAGGCATCCTCATCGTAGGCAAAAGTGCCAAAAGGGCAAGTGAAGGTGGTCTTCTCCTGGTCCTCGGTGCTATATGGATCTGGAAGTATCCGAGAAAAGCCATCAAGAAAGCAATAGAAAGACTTTCCCGGCCGGGCGCTCAAGCATCCGATCGATAAAAGGCGAGAGGAAAATGGTCCTTCCTTGTCGCTTGGTTCGGCCTTTGTAATCAATACAAACTCTCGACTACTACTCGCACTCTAGTAGGAATCGGCTCGTCTTGATCATTCTTCACTACGTGATTCTTGATTTTTTGGAACCACTTGAACTGGACTCACCCAAGCACTATCTGAGATAGGATAGATGATGCCTGCTTGCAAAAGCTTGGTCACCTCTTTCTTCACCACATCCAGGATCAAGGGGTTGAGTCGCCTTTGTGGTTGTCTCACTGGTTTAGCACCATCCTCAAGTAGTATCCTGTGCATGTACATAGAAGGACTAATGCCAGGAAGGTCACCAAGGTCCAGCCAATAGCTTTCTTATGCTTCCTCAGTATTTGCAGCAGCCTTCTCCTCCTGGTCAGCATGGAGGGCAGTGGAAATGATAACTGGAAGCTTCTGATCCTCCTCTAAGTATGCATACTTAAGGTGCTGCGGGAGTGGCTTAAGCTCCGGTGTAGGTGGCTGCACTACGGATGGAGTATCTGGTGGAAGTAGCTGTGTTTACACGCAATTCAACGAAATCGATTCGAGGTATTTCTTTGTAATCAAAGCTGCTACATTCGACTTACTCAAATTTTCAGCTGCAACACCATTTAACTGTTCAGACTCCACACAATTTGTATCAGAATCACCATGTAAACAAGATGCAATCTCAGCACAAACACTACACATTTCTGAAACAATACAAGCATCACATGTGTAGGTATCAACAAAATCAGAAAAGAATGGAAGATCTTCAGCAAAGAGCTCAGAAAAGCTATCATCAACTATATCAGCCAGCAAATCTATATGGAAGACTGAATGTTCTTCCATAGGGTGCTTCATGGCATCCAAGATATTAAATCGAACCACATTATCTCCAAACTCCATGGAAAGAGTGCCTCGCATGGACATCAATTTTGGTTACGCGGTTTTGAGGAATGGTCTACCAAGAATGATGGGAGCTCTACTGGATTCGGATTCTCCATCCATATCCAGAATGTAGAAGTCTGCAAGGAAGATCAAATCATTAACTCTAACAAGAACATCCTCAATAAGTCCAGCAGGGTATGCATTACTCCTATTTGCCAACTGAATGATGACTCCTGTATTCTGTAGAGGTCCAAGGGCAAGAGATTGAAACACAGACATAGGCATAACATTAATTGAAGCACCTAAATCCAACATGGCATTTTCGAATTTGCTACTGCCTATGGTGCATAGAATAGTAAAAATTCCTGGATCCTTGCATTTTTGAGGCATTGTAGGCTGTATAAGTGCAGACACATTTCTTCCCATGCTGATCTTCTCATTTCCCTTGAGTCTCCTTCTATGAGTACACAAATCCTTAAGAAACTTGGCATATCTTGGAATTTGCTTGATTGCTTCAATGAGAGGAATGTTCACCTCAACCTTCCTAAATGTCTCCAAGATCTCCCTATCTGTATCAGTCTCATGAGTCTTCTTAAGCTGCACAACTCTCTAAGGGAATGGTAGTGGGATGGACTGCTTAGCAGCATCTACAAGAATGGGGGCAGAATCAGTTTTCTTATCCTTGCTGCTACATGGAATTTCTGGTATGGCTTGTTTCTCCTTATCTAATTCTTCAACAGTCTTACCAGATCTTAGAGTGATGGCACTCACATTTCTTGGATTCACCACAGTTTGTGCAGGAAGCTTATCAGAATCTTGGGACTGTAATTGGTTCATAGAGCTTGCAAGTTGTCCAATCTAATTCTCCAAATTCTGAATGGTAGCTTTTGTCCTCTGCTGGAACTGCAGGTTGTTCACTGCCATCTGTTTCATCAATTCCTCCAAGGTTGGCTCGGATTTAGGAGGAGGGGCATTATTTGGGCTGTTGCATGAAAGGTGGTGGTATGGTCTCTTTGGGTCCGTAGTGGTTTGGAAGGGAGGAGGCTCGCTTTGGAAGGGAAGCGCTTCTTCGCCCTAAATTGAGTAGGGGCGGGCTGTGTAGTATTATTCCCCCACCTCAGATTTGGATGATTTCTCCAGCCTGGGTTATATCTGTTGGAAGACAGATCATAGCTCTGTGTCGTTTATTCTTCTTGAGGCCTATTATTGTGTGATGTTTTTGCATAGGCACGGGGGGTGCCATCGTATCAACCTCTTGCAAGTGTAGGACAAGCATCCGTTGAATGATCGCAGAAATACAAATGCCACACACTCGGTAGGAGCTACTCTTTGCACAGTTGTTGATGTTGAGTCACGCCCAATTGCCTCACCAAGGAAGCAAGGTCATCAATTTTGCTTTCCAATTTCTGTGATCTGCGAGCATAAGTTGCCTCAATTTCGTGGACACCTCTCGCTTAATGCCACTGAGTTACTTCTGGTGCCAAACTGTTGGGAGTTAGTGGCCATATTCTCAATCAGTGCCCTTGCAGCCATAGGAGTCTTGTCTACCAATGCTCCTCTACTAGCAGCATCAATCATGCTCCTATCCATAGGCAGCATGTAACACCCTCCGTAGGGCGTCACATTTTAAATAAAATATAAAACCAAATGAAATCATTTTATAAAATCTTTGAGTTTTTTTTTTAAAGATAAATTTGGTAATATCTTTTTGCGGAAATATAAACTTACCAAAAATTATAAGTAAAACAGAAATTAGATTGAATTAATTAATACACATATTATATATGTTACAAAATATCCAACAACAATTTAAAATATAACATTTACAGACTCAGAGAAACAGTAGCAAACCCAAAGAAGGTTACTACTAATAGCACGGTAACAACACTAACGAGAAAACCCAACCTACATGTTCCATTTTCTCCACCAAACTGCATCCTGTTGAAACTTGGAAGATAACACCTTGACGCCATCATCATCTTCAGAACATAGCCTCCAGTAGGTCGAAGAAACTTCCTTCGTCTACTATACGAATTTAACAAATACAACACCACAAAATAATACAGTAAAGAGGTGAGATCCCCTTTCACCAGTACCAGTACGGTAGCAAAGAATTATACGAATGACAAAGTCATTCCATACACACAGATATCACAAATATCATCATGTTATCAATTTATAAATAAAATCAAATAAGCATATATCATAATAAAATGAATAACAATAACAACATATAACATCACGAGATAAATATATACTAAATAACGACATATAATATCATGGATAAAAATATAAGAAATAACCACATATATAAGATCATAGATAAAAAATAAAAATAAAAAAATATAATAAATGACAACATATAACATCATAGGCACAAAGATAATAACAACATATAATCATAAGATCACATATGAAAGATCATAGATAAAAGATCATAGATAAAAGATTACAGATAAAAGATCACAGATAAAAGATAATAATATACAACATATAAACATATGCAATATGACACAATCCTACTCCATGGAGCTAAAAACAAACAGACATCAGAGAGCGAATGATCCTCAAAATCTATTAGTACCACGGCTGCCAAACCAAACTATTGCGCTGTCACACGTTGCGTCTATAGCCCCACGTCACATGGAACTCCTTGTCCAAGGCGTGGTGTAGTTCACGGTCTCACGTTGTGGCACTACAGGCAATGTACTATTAGACTTTACAAGATCTCGATTAAGTATAGTGTGTGTCGAGTCCGTTAGTGTGTTGCCAATTACCACGGCCCAGAAGAGCAACCAACTGTCCACATATGGAATTATGCACACTAACGTCTCCAAGTCCATTCAAGATCGAACCACACTACGCTTATCGCACCGACAATACGATGTGATTCACCTCGTCAATCAATCCACCAAAAATTGGCATAAACTCAACACATAATTCCAAAAATATGAAATTACGAAGATACCCTCAAGATAATAATATGCCCTCAATGGCAGAAAAATAGAAAGCCTGTACGGGTTCACATTTTCCCGACAGCGAAAAATCCTCAAAAGCCTGTACGGGTTCACATTTTCCCGACAGCACAAAATAAATACAGCAACGGTCAATCGCGTAGAAATTTTATCGCGTTTTCACAATCTCGTCGTTTTTACAAACGTTTTTAAATCGCGTAAATATATTTTTCTGTTTTTAAAATCACGTAGAGTTTTTAACATGTTTTCTCAATCGCGTAAGATTTTTAAATCATTTTCTTGTCCGAATTCCTTAAAAACACTGTTTAAAACAAACAAAAATAATATTTAATACATTTAAACTACGTAGAATATTTTTCATACCGTATACTGTCTTTTGGACATCTTTTCTATCTTATTTGTCCATTTTTTAATATAAATTGACAGCATTATGTTTAGAAAAATTATAATAATGATTTTCTAGGTTTACTGTCAAAAATCCTTTTTATTTTTTATTACAACCAATAAATTACACTTTTGAAAATTACTAACGTGCTTCAAAACACAAGGTGAGCTATACGTTAGAAATTTTACAAAGCTACTGTATTTCTTCTAACAGTAAAAATCATTAGCTTAAACTTCTTAAACTTAATTCTAATCAATTTATTTCTTCAAAACTCATTGTAATAAAATCCTTTTGGCATTTATTACTTAAACTTAGTTGAAAACGATTCTATAAATCAAAAAGATTTAAATTTGGCATTTTAGCCGAAAGTCATTCCATGCTTTATAATTCATTCCTAATTATTTCCATACATTTAATCTCCTATAAAACTCTTGATCTAATTTATTTTTATTAAATTATCTAGTCCATAATTAGAAAATAAATTTGGATTAAAAGTATGTGGCATGTTGGCCAAATTTAACAAAGTCTTTGCATTTGATCTTTAAATTATTTTTCATCTTTTAAATCAATGTCAAATTCATTGTATTCATTAAATCATTGTTTTAGAAAATGGTTTTAGAAATCAAAACATTTAACTTAGGCATGTTGGCCAAAATACCTAATTTCATTCTTGGATCCATAAATTCATTTTTCTTACTTTAAATCAATTTGTAACTTGTCAATTTTCCTAGGTTAATTAAATCACACTTTTAGAAAATTGATGAGAACATTTTGGTTCTCCTCTTTGCCTTGAGGCCGTGAGTTTGGATTTGTGTTCTTTGGAACACTCATGCAATTCCTTGTATATTATTTAGATGTTACAACAATTATCATGCATATAAGTACACATACCATATATTAGAACAACTATATTACACATACAAAATATTAAAGGTTTTAGACATATTACACACATAACACATACAAAATATTAAAGCCATTAAACATGCTACACACATAATCAAACACAATTAGGAAAAATAATAAACAATCAAGTGAATGAATCCTTATGGATTCTTCACCACAAACACAAACATTCCTCACCACCAACACATGGTTGATGAGGGTAATCTCCCTCTTACCTCTTGAAGACAAGTATGCTTTCACTCCTTCTAAGGTCTTCGGTTTTCTCCACCAAAATTACCTAACAAGTTTAAACAAAATTTCTACAAATTACTAATATTAAAGAGAGCTTAAACCATGGATAAATCATGGCTTAGAACTTTTAAAAAGAATTTAGAAATAGAAAACAAGAAATTTCACCTTCTAGGTAAAATCTCCCAAGTAGGTTTCCAAGCTTCAAATGAAGGATTTTGCAAGAACTCTCAACTAGAGATGTTCTTAGAATTGTGTTTAGGTTTAGAAAACTTGGTTGGATAAATATTTGAGTGGTTGGATGGTCTTGAAGTGTGTTTGGTCGAATCCATGGGGAAGAGAAAAAGGAGAGAAATTTGGTTGCTTGATCTTGGTTCTTTGGAGAAAAGGATATAGAAGAGAACAAGTGAGATAAATGGGTGAAGTTTGCCCTCTTCTTGGAAGCTATGGCCATGAAACACAAGGAAGGAAAAAGGGATGAGAGCTTTTGCTATTTGGAGAATTTTGGAGTAAGAGAGGCTTGACTATGCATGGCCGTGAATGACCTTGAGAGAAAGTGAGAAATATTGGTTGCTTTGTTTCTTTGAATGATAGCAAATTGAAGAATTCACCCAAGGTGAATTGCCGTAGAAGCATGAAGAGAAGCCACCAATGTTGACTTGTCTTTATTTGGTTAATTAATTGAAAGATAGCAAGAATTGAATTTGTAATATTTGCTTCACAAAAGCTTTGCTTTGCCGTAGAAAGCAACAAAGAGAAGCCATCAATATTGACTATTCTTCATTTGTTTAATTTGGCTTTCTAAATGAATTTCCTAAAGCTTTCTACGTGAATTCACTTTGGTGAATTTGGCTATTAGAGCAAATTGCTCTCTTCCACCACCGTAGAACACCAAACTTCAAGAAGCCTAAATTTATTTGATAGCTTGTTTTCTATTGGTTCTTAAAAATTCAAGCCATTAATCTTGACCAAGTTCTATTGGTTAAATATTTACTAACTTGATTCTTATTGGTTGCTATTTTTGTTGACCAATTCCTATTGGTGCACATTGTATATTTTCTAACATACTTTAACCAATAAACAATAATTATACAATAATTACTGTTTATAAAGTCAGTGTTTATTGTCTAATGGGTAATAAAATATACATAGATTTTTATTTTAGACTAACAGAGTAGCAATTATTATTAATCATTTTTTTCTACTGATTACCTTTGATGAGTCATAAAGCGAGTCATCAAAGAGAAATTTCTAGAATATGTGACTCACTGCGATGAGTCAGTATGATGAGTCATCGTGGAATTTTCTAGAACGGGTGAGTCAGCATGGCGAGTCAGCGTAGATATTTTCTAGAGCAGATGAGTCAGCATGGCGAGTCATCAGCTGAGTCACTGACTGCATCATTGGCTGTGTCAGCATGGCGAGTCAGCATGCTGAGTCATCGGAGAAGCTTCTGGAACTGGCGAGTCATTATGGTGAGTCACGCTGAGTCACCACTTCATGGAACCTTCTAGAAGCTCGAGTCATGATTTGAGGTGTCACGCCACGTGTCATCGTCCTATTGGCCCGTTGCGATGAGTCATAGCCACCAATTTTGACCAGCTCCTCATTGGTCCACGTGTACAAAGACTTGATGACTAAACGTGGGTCCCACAAAATATTTTCGGGTCCGCTATCACTTATTTATACTGACAGATAAAATAATATTATAATAATATAAAATTATTTTATTTGACAGTTAAATCCTAAAAATTAAAAGATTAATTTTAGGCTCATTCAGAATTGGGTTTAGTAAGATCCCCCGCCTCTGAATAATTAAAAACAGATTTTCCCGGTCTGGAAAAATATTATTTTCCTACCCCGGAGCAAATCACACAAAAAGTCTAAATAAAATCACAGACAGTAATATTGAGCACTGTATCAAATAGAAAACAATTAAAAACAGCAAAAACATCAAAAACAGCACATTCGGGACGTAATGGTCATTTTCCTATTTTTTCCCACAATGTAGCTAATCATCCAAAACGTTCAAATAAAATATCCAGCAGTATTATATAGCTGTATATTACACAGAAAAATTTAAAACAGTAATTTGATAAAATTTTTATTTTACTGTATCGAAACAAATTATGTAAAACGACCAAATAAAATAACAAACAGTATTATTTTTCTGTATTTCATACAGAAAAACAAGAAACAGTAAAACAGGGACACAACGGTCTTTTACCCAAAAGTTGGGGTGTTACACAGCAAACCTTCATAAAAATACTGGATTCGTAGCTGATCACTAATCTGATGGTGAGGACAACTAGCACACATCTTCTTGAATCTTTCCCAGTATTCAGACAATGGTTCTCTGTCAAACTGCCTGATGCCACATATCTCTTTTCGGATTGAGGCAGCCCTTGATGCAAGAAAGAATTTCTCCAAAAACAGCCTTTTAAGATCATTCCAACTATTCACAGATCTCGGATGCAGGTAGTACAGCCAATCCTTAGCAGCATCCTGTAATAAGAAAGGGAATGCTCTAAGTTTGATATGATCTTCTGAAATGCCTTGAGGCTTCATGGTAGAACACACAAATGTGGAACTCCTTGAGGTGCTTATGAGGATCTTCTCCTGCATGACCACTGAACTTAGGCAACAAATGAATCAAACCAGATTTAAGTTCAAATGGAACATCAACATCGGATATTGAATGCATAAAGGCGGTATGTAACATCGGGAGCGACTAGCTCCTTCAAGGTTCGTTATCCATAATCTCGGTATGCTCGGTGAGAATCGAGTGGAAGATGGATCGGTGACGAAAGTTCGAGAATCGAGAAAATTGAAGCGAGAATCACTAGTATGGTAACTAAGTGAAGAACCTCTACTTCCTATATGCTCAGCAGATACAGAATCAACTTTATTGAACCTATGCAAGGTATGAAAAGTCCTATCTATCTCAGGATCAAATTGATGCAAAGAACCAGGGTTGGACCTAGTCATATAACATGCAAAACTCAAAAACAACAAAGCAGCAAAATGGAGTATCCAACACTAGAAATGCACCAAAATAAATTTATTTGACCTATCAAATGATTTTTAAAAAATATGGGACCACCACACACTTAAAACTACACTAAAATGAAACTCAAAAATGCAATGAAAAATCTTCAAAAAAATGAAAAAGTGGCCTAAATGAAGGAATTAGAGCAAGATAGGGTGTTTCTCACAGCAAATCTGTGAGCCTTGTGGAGAATGCCATTTTCCTTCAACCCACCAATTTTCAGCTCATTCTGAGCATGTTTGGTCACCCAAAAATTACAAAAAAGTCATTGTCTCACCTAAATTTGCTCAAAACCCTTACCAAATGATGGAATTTGGCCAAATTATGCAGGAATAATCCTTTTAGGATCTTTTTGCTTAGAATGATGGTTTACCTTTGGTGGCCAAGTTTCAGGTCAAGACTCCATTGCAAGTACAATTCTTGTCTACTAGTACCTTTTTGGATTCAGAAAAATGGGAGCAAAGTGAAACTCAAAAGTAAAAGTGGAGGAGAAACTCAAAAGTGAAAATCAAAACTTTCAATTATCAATAATGGAGTATATGGATGGTCAAATGCAGCAAGATTACATGCAAAAGCTGAATGTGATGCAAGGAAACCAATGGAACAGTAACCGCAGCAGAATTATGCATAAATTAGGCTATCAGCTCAATCAGATTATGCAGGAATTTTTTGCAGCAAATGAATGTGTTATTTGTGCAACAGAAGTATCAACTGTGTTGAGTGAGGCAATGCACATTCACAGGAGTCATCAAATGCAGCAAAACTCAATGGAACAGTAATTAATCCAATGGAACAGTGAAAACGAAAAATCCAATGAATTGCAAAATGGGGAGCACAGATTTATACCAGAATTGATCAATGATATATTGCAGTAGAAAAACACAATGGAACAACAAAGCAGCAGGATTTGTGCATCAGAACCGAATTCTGCAGAATTATGCGAAGAAATGAAATTTCAAGTACAGCGATCTGACAAACGTGGGAAGTGCAGAATTATGCAGCAGAAGTGAAGTGAATTATGTAGCAGATGAAACAAGAGCCAATGGAACAGTAACTGGTGTAATGCAGCAACCAGAATGAAGCAGAATTCAGCAACCAGAATGCAGCAAGATCAGTAGCAGAATCAGGACAATAGCAGAAAAAATAGCAAAATGCACTTAAGGACTTTCAGCAAAGTTGATCACGAATGCAGAGAAATTAACAACTATTAGGAACTCCTAATAAACTTAAGAAACCGAAAATAGGTCCCCGGCAACGGCGCCAAATTTTGATCAGCGATGTCGCACTCGCCTCAAAATAGACTAGGATTTATGGAATATAGCATAGTGCATAACCTAGGTCATCTCCCAAGGACCAATTCGGATTTCTCAAGCATATTAGAAGTTATCAATAAGTAGGGGTTTTGTTCATTGCAATAACAGAAAACGAATTTAAATTGAGAAAATTCAATTAAGGAAACACCAATCCAAGGTCTTCAATTCAAGTGGCAGAATTAATCATTGTTCAAGAGAATGAATCTCTGTTGTTTACACCTCTGTTAATCCGAAATCAACTAGATAATCACCTAGCATTTTATCAATTCAAACAGAATCACAATCGCAATTCTTGATTAAGATTGATTTAGGAACAAATTTAGATTAACATAGATTATCAATCGATGATCTATTCTCCCTTAGATTCAGATTAATCAACCCTAATTCTAACTTCAATTTCGAAATTATAATCAGAATTCAATTGAAGAAGGAGAAGAGAGAAGAACACAACAGATTTATAATTAAACAAGAGAACTCAAAACTCTAACCACAATCATTGAATTCCTTGGATTGATTGGAGCTTTAGCCTTCCATAGCCATTACGAAAATGTAGAGAAGAGAGTAAAACGAAAAATAGAGAAAAGAGAGAAAAAAGGGTTTCTGTCAATCTATTTGTAACTGAATCACAACCAAATCAAAATGCTGAATTCGAAATCTGCCTAAACCTATTTGTAACTGAAAGTTCTTATGTAATTCCTAATCTACCCCTGGCCCAAACTGTAGCCCTCTGAATAAGCTTTTCAGAGACATATCATTTGCCTTAATTGGGCTTAAATTGAGGGAGATAGGCCCAAATCATTGAGGAAAGGTCCAAGCATTATGACAGCAACAACATCCTGATTTTGAGGCCCAATTTTGCCTTGAATCCAGCTGAATTAGAAAAATTTAATTAGACATCAGATTGTAGATCTTCGTCTCATCTTTCAGGGGACTCCAAGATCACCTAAATACGATATTTGTAGCCCAAGTTATGGCCTGTACAAGACAGAAAGGTCAAAATGAGTTAAAATCTGAAAATTAATGAAGTTTTTACAATTAAGCTCAATGAAGACCAATCATCTAAAACTCATCTACAAACATAATATTGGACACAATTAACATCAATTAGGCCAAATATGAAGCAATAATGAATGGTTCAAAATTGATTGATCACTATGGCCGAAACTAGCTTGAAGGGAAAGGAGAGAAAATTTTTATGAAGCTTTAGCTTTTTGGATGAGACAAAGATGAATAATGAAATGGTCTTGAAACTTCCTATGGCCTTAAGCCATCACCAAAACCGAACCCCCCCTCTTGCACACTCAATAAGTGACTAATGTCACTAGCCACCATTTTGCGCATTGTTAGCCATTGATTAGATCAATGGTTAGTATTAGTGTAGATTCTAATTATAGCCTCTAGATGATAAGACTAAATCTAGGTCATTAGATCTTTCCTCCTTGAAATCCTAGCCATTAGATGTATCTCCAAAATGAAAGGTCAAGATCACCTCTTCATACTTTCCATCCAACAGTCATAAAAAGTCCTTGCCACTTTGTAAGACCAATCTCCACCCCTGATTAAATCAATGGTGGATATCCAAAGGTTTCAACATTAAGCTTGCTTCCTATTGGTCTGTCATAAAGTTGTCATAACCACTAATGTTGACTAAGCAGTATAATATTTATTTTTATCTGCTATTATCCTACGGACACACTTAACTGTAGTTTTTATTACCCTATAATTAAGTACAGTACAAAACACAGTAAAAGAAAATTTCAAAAATTATTTTCGGTTTCGGGTTTAGTAAAATC
Source organism: Ormosia emarginata (assembly GCA_029884605.1). Taxonomy (NCBI): domain Eukaryota; kingdom Viridiplantae; phylum Streptophyta; class Magnoliopsida; order Fabales; family Fabaceae; genus Ormosia; species Ormosia emarginata. Next base: position 1,380,957 of record JAQQTP010000074.1, read on the forward strand.
TCCCATCCTCATCTTAACAGTACAAAATTTTTTGGTTCCAAAAAAATTCACTTTTCCTGGCCCGCCTGGGTCCACGTACAACCCCTTGGGCCCACAAACAACACAAGAATAATATTAAAATAATTAGAGAAATACAAAATCTCATAATAATCCACAAAATCATAAAAATTATAAAACTTATGAAAATCAAATCAGATTACGTGAAATAATTAAGACTTAGCAGTAATAATTAAATTACGTAAGATTTTTCTCGGCCCAAAAATTATTATTTTTCTGACACAGAGTAAATCACACAAAACGATCAAATGTATTCACAAAATACTCAAAATAATTTTACAGTACACAGAAATCACTAAACAGTAGAATTTTGTTATTACTGTCAAATAGTTAGAAAATTTGGGGTGTTAACTCTCTCCCTCTAAAAAGAAGTTTTGTCCTCGAAACTTGATTTCACACCCTCAAAATAAATATGGATATTACTCTTTTATCTTATCTTCTAACTCCCATGTAGCTTCACCGCTTACATCGTTCCAAACTACTTTAACCAATGAAATTTTCTTACCTCGAAGTTGCTTCGTCCTTCGATCCTCAATCTTGACTGAAAACATCTCATAGGTTAAATTCTCCTTCAGTTGTATGGTGTCTGGTTCGATAACATGGGTAGGATCAGGAAAATATTTTTGCAGTTGCGATACGTGAAATACATTGTGAAGATTTGATAGTAAAGGTGGTAATGCAATCTGATAGGCTACCGGACCTATCCAACGGAGTATCTGATACGACCCGATAAACTTTGGAGTGAGCTTTTTAGACTTAAGCACTCGTCCAACCCAGTCATAGGTGTCACTCGCAGAAATACATAGTCATCTTCTTCAAACTCAAGCGGTCTTCTCCTTTTAGCAGCATTGCTCTTTTGCCGAGTCTGAGTTATCCTCATCTTGTCTTGAATCATCTTCACTTTCTCAATTGTCTGTTGTACAAATTCTGGTCCTACTATAGCACTTTCACCATCATGATACCAACACATCGGTGTTCTGTATCGTCTCCCATACAATGCCTCATAAGGTGCCATCCCTATGCTCAAATGAAAACTGTTGTTGTACGTGAACTCTATCAATGACAAAAATTCATCCCAACATCCAGTTTGTTCTAGAACACAAGCTCTCAACAAGTTTTCTAATGACTGAATCGTTCTTTCTGACTGACCATCAGTCTATGGATGGTAAGCAGAACTCAAACGTAGCTTCGTTCCCATCGCTTCTTGCAAATTATTCCAAAATCTCGACATAAATCTTAGATCTTGATCCGAAATAATACTGGATGGTACACCATGAAGTCTAACAATCTCATTGATGTACACTTGGGCCAACTTTTCCATTGAGTACTTAATATTAAACAGCAAAAAGTGCGTCAACTTAGTAAGCCGATCAACAATTACCCAAATAGAATCGTGACCTTTCCGAGTCTTTGGTAGTCCTGTTACGAAATCCATTGATATGTCATCCCATTTCCATTTAGGAATAGGCAAAGGTTACAACATTCCCGATGGTCGTTGATGTTCCACCTTAGCGTTAGGACAAACTAAACATGATGATACATATTCAACGACATCCTTCTTCATTCCTGGCCACCAATATAGCTGTTTCAAGTCTTGATACATCTTTGTGACTCCTGGATGCATACTCAACTTACTCCTGTGAGCTTCATCCAAAATCAATTTCCTAAGTTCTAGATCGTTTGGCACACAAACTCTTCCTTTAAACTTCATAATTCCTTCAGCACCTTCGCTAAATTCCAACACCTCTCCTTGGCTCCTTGCTTCTTTTGCTTCTTGCAAATACTGGTCATTGTTTTATGCTTCTCGTATTCTATCCATCAAATCATTTGAAATGGTGATCAAGTTTAAACGCATTCTCCCTGGCGTCAATTTCACAAACAAACGCATATCCCAAAATTCTTCTATTAGTTCCTTCTCCTAAATCATCATAACAGAAGCACTAAGCATTTTCCTACTTAAAGCATCTGCTACGACATTCGCCTTTCCAGGATAATACTGTAACTGAAAGTCATAGTCTTTTAGAAACTCTAGTCAACGGCTTTGTCTCATGTTCAACTCTTTTTGGTCAAACAAATACTTCAAACTTTTATGATCACTAAAAACAATGAACGTTGCCCCATAGAGAAAATGTCTCCACACTTTTAATGCAAACACCACAGCTGCCAATTCCAAATCATGAGTTGGATAATTCCTCCAATGCACTTTCAACTGCCTTGAAGCATATGCCACAACCTTACAGTTCTGCATAAGTACACAACCCAATCCTTAGTACGAAGCATCACAATACACTTCGAAAGGTTCATTTGGATCAGGTAGAATCAAAACCGGTAAAGTAGTCAGTCGTCTTTTCAACTCCTGAAAACTTTCTTCGCATGCATCAGCCCATACGAATGGTTGATTCTTTCGTGTAAGTTGGGTAAGAGGTCCTGCTATCTTAGAAAACCCCTCAATAAATCGTCGATAATAACTGGCTAATCCAATAAAACTACGGATTTCTGATACAGTCTTCGGCCTTTCCCATTCAATAATTGTTTCCACCTTTGAAGCATCAACTTCAATTTCTTCCTTCGATATCACGTGTCCCAAAAATTGAACTTCGCTTAACCAAAATTCACATTTGGACAACTTGGCATATGGCTTATTCTCCTTCAAAATCTGGAGAACCACTCTAAGATGCTCAGCATGTTCCCCCTGACTTCGAGAATAGATCAAAATGTCATCTATAAAGACAACAACAAACTTGTCCAAGTACGAAAGAAAAATCTTGTTCATAAAGTCCATGAATATGGCAGATGCATTAGTCACACCAAATGGCATCACTTGATATTCATAATGCCCATAACGTTTCCAAAATGCAGTTTTGGGAATATCCTCCGCTTTCACACGAATCTGGTGATAACCAGAACGTAAATCAATCTTGAAAAATATTGTGGCTCCTCGCAATTGATCCATCAGATCATCGATTCTTGGAAGTGGATATTTATTCTTAATCGCAATCTTGTTCAGCTGCCGATAATCTACACATAGATGAGAAGTCCCATCCTTCTTCTTTACTAACAACACTGGAGCTCCCCATGGTGACACACTTGGTCTCACGAATTGCTTTGCCAATAAATCCCCCAGCTGTTTCTTAAGCTCTGCCAACTCTACTGGTGACATCCTGTAAGGCACCATAGATATAGGTCCAGCTCCAGGTACTAAATCAATAGTAAACTCGATTTCTCTTACTGGCAGTAGTCCAGGTATATCTTTAGGAAATACCTCAGGAAATTCATTAACTATGAAAATATCCTTCAAGACATCTTCACACTGAACCTCCAAAGAAGATATCAATAAATACCTTTGATCTCCTTCCTTCAAACAAGCTTCCACTTGAGTAGCCGTTAGGAATCTAGAATCCTTAGCCTCAGGAAAAACTAACATCTTACTGGAATAGTCTATCAGGATATGGTTAGAAGACAACCAATCCATTCCTAAGATTACATTAATCTTGTAAAGAGGCAAACAAATCAAGTCCACATAAAAGATTCTATCCCTAACACAGACAGGACAATTCAAACATACTTTTGTAGTTATCACAGGCTTATTAGTAGGAGTAGCAACACTCAAATCTTAAAGCAATGTAGTCACAGTCAATCCCAAATGCTCCACGCAATCATATGCAATGAAAGAATGTGTTGCCTGAATCATATAACACTGTTAAAGGATTACCTTCGATGGCACACTCCTCCATAATCAAGTCCTCTGACTTCGCGACTTCTTCACCGCTCATGGTATACACGCGACCACTTGCCCGTGGCTTCGCAGTATGAACACTCCCCACCGATGGTTCCGCCTTCAACTGATCACATTCTTTGGAGAAATGTCCAGGTTTTCCACATCTATAACAGATAAGTCCTTTATGTTGACAATCTTTAGTGAGATGATCCTTCCCACACTTAAAGCATTTGAGCATAGAAGTTCCAGCTTGACTTGCCTTATTGCCACCAGAACTTCCCCCAAAAGATTGTTGCTGAGTCTGACCTCCTGCCGGTCTGGCATACAGTTTTTGCTGATAACGGTTGCCACCGCAACCTTTTCCTTTTTGGAACCGTGTAGGTCCAAAGTTCTTATTTCTCGCCTCTCGTTGATGATCAATTTCTTCAATCTTCCTACATTTGTCCAATAATACTGGAAACTGATCAATTTCCAAGGTTGCTATAGCTCGCTTAATATCAAGTTTCAACCCCTCTTTAAATTTTCTACACTTCTATTCCTCATCCGGGTGCATTTGAAAATATCTCGAAAACTTAGACAAACTTTCAAATTTTGTAGCATATTCACTTATGGGCATCACCCCTTGTCTCAAACTAGTTGGGAAATACTTCCCCAGAAATTTTTGCTTAAAAAGCTACCACATCACAACTCTTCCCTCAGCTTGAATCAATCTTTGGGCTCTTACCCACCAGTTTTCTCCATCTCCTACCAGCATAAAAGTTACAAAAGTAAGCTTCCGTTCATCTGTACAACTCATACCTTCAAATATCTTTTTGAGTTCTTTGATCCACAGATCAGCTTTCTCAGCGTCAAATTGTCCACGAAACTTTGGTGGATTGTTTCTACGAAACTTCGACAAACTTTGAGCATCCTCAGTTGCTCTTTGGTTTTGCTGCACAACGACATCAGTCATCCATTGCATTGCTGCTACTGCTGTAGTCATGTTTTGGTTGTCGTCGCCAATATTTCCCATTCCTACTCTAGTATTAACACGTCCTCTTCCTCGTCCAGCCATTACGTTTCCTCTTAATCAAACTGGACAACACAAAGAAAAGTTAAGGTCAATCTTCAAACAATATTGTTTTCCGAAAGGAAACTAATCACAGAGAATCATACAACTTAACAAGACAGACCTAACCACAAACCCAAAAGACTCTAACTTGGGCTCTGATACCAACTAATGTATCACTCATCGTAGGGTATCACATTTATGTTACTTAATTATCAAATTACCCCTTCCATTATAAAATATGATTTGTAATGTACATACGAGTTGTAAAATTTCTTAATATCGATAAGATAGACTTAGCATAAAATAAAAATATTAAAACAACATCTCAAATAATTTACATCATATACATTACAGAAGTACTGTCAAAATTATTTATATACAAACATAGTCCTCAAAGTATTTGAACATTATTTAAACTAACATACTGTCCAAGTATTACTAAATAGCAGAACCCTCAGACGGGTCCTCCTCGGCATCAGCCCCAGATTCCTCATAAGGTAGAAATCCTGGTTGTCGTCTTGTCCTACGGACAGGTGTCCGAGCAGACGATACAATGCTGATCTCAGTTAGGACATGGTAACGACCGCCCCAATGTTGCCTAATAGATAATAGAAATTCTACATGTACATATATAGTAATAGAAAAGAAAGGATCTCCGTGAAAGATCCTACTGAAGTTAACGGTCAAATGTCTCTGATAGATAAGTCCCTCCTCATTTGGACTCAATCTCCAAGCGCTAGCTCTGCCGTGGAACTATAATCTCACGTATCCGAAGAAACTTGACCGGGATGCCATCTGATCAAAACTCAGCTTCCTCTACTGGAATCTGCTCCTCTTCGCCTTCTTGTTCAATTCCTTGCTCAGCGTCTTTACAAATATAATTACAGTACAAAATAGGCATACAAAGAGGTGAGATCACCTATGCCAATACCAACATGGTAGCATGGAGATAATAGATACAATATCTCATACAGATACATCATACCATAGTTACAATCATGCCCTCAACGTTATTTATCATTAGAACAGATGTAAGAAACAATAATTACGATCATGCCCTCAATAATATCTAAGTATTCAATAATGCAATTATCATCAACAATAATTATGATAATGCCCTTAACATTATCCAAATATTCAACAGTTCAAATATATTGTATGTATTATCTGTTGGGACATGGTAACGACTACCCCAATGTTGCCTAATAGATAATGAAAATTCTATATGTACATATATGGTAACAAAAAAGAAAGGATCTCCGTGAAAGATCCTGCTGAAGTTAACTGTCAAATGTCCCTGATAGATAAGTCTCTCCTCATTGGGACTCAATCTCCAAGCGCTAGCTCCACCGTGGAACTGTAATCTCACGTATCCGAAGAAACTTGACCGGGATGCCATCCGATCAAAACTCAGCTTCCTCTACAGGAATCTGCTCCTCTTCGCCCTTTTGTTCGATTCCTTGCTCAGCGTCTTTACAAATATAATTATAGTACAAAATAGGCATACAAAGAGGTGAGATCACCTATGCCAATACCAACATGGTAGCATGGAGATAATACATACAATATATCATACAGATACATCATACCATAATTACAATCATTCCCTCAACGTTATTTATCATTACAACAGATGTAATAAATAATAATTACGATCATGCCCTCAACAATATCTAAGTATTCAACAATGTAATTATCATCAACAATAATTACGATAATGCCCTCAATATTATCCAAATATTCAACAGTTCAAATATCACACCGATATCAATGTTCAATAATTATGCATGTGTACATAGACTCAATTTCCTACTCCATGGAGCTAAAACTCAAGTCAGAGAGAGTGATCGAAAAGATCTGTCTGTACCAACATGCCTCAGACCACGTGCTATAATTTTCATACGTATTTGCACATCTAGCATATACACGATAGTCTTTATCTGATCTTGATTAATAATAGTGTCTCGGTCAGGATCAACGGTGTGTTGCATCGATCTAACCCACAGTACAGAAGAGCTACCAACGGCCTACTATAGGCAACCCGCACCCCGATACCCCCAAGGTCAACGAGTGACTTACACTACGCATATCGCACCCACTCAAGAGGTATTTTCCCTCCTAGGCAATTAGCCTTATCCAATCCATCAGGCCTTTCCTGTAACGCACCTAAATATAACAATCGCGGCGCAATCGTCATTACACCACAGTTACTAAATCTAAGTGTGTCACAGTCATGATAATAGTAATTTAAATTCTCAAGAATCTATATGTATTATTTATTTATTTATTTTTTGACAATTTTGCATAAGTAGAAAATACGAGCCTCGAATGAAATATAAACATATTCAACCCATAATACAACCACTGAAATGAAATCATATTCCTTATATATATATATATTTTATAGTCAATTTACACAAATCACTGATGACATATAATATGATACTTACAGAGTCCAATAAAATACAGCGGGAATAAAAAAAACACTAAGGGGAAAAGTAGTAACCCAGGGATAGGTACTGCCAGTAGACAAAGCCGCAACCCTATATATACATGACACATGACATGTCAGTTGACACGACAGGCATCAATGCCACCACGCGGCTGCACTCTTATGTAGTCGACGAAATCTTGTCCAGACGCTCAAGTCAATCAACCAAGGTATGGTCCCTCTTTATCTTCCTCACGATCTTTTATCAAATATAAATGTAAAACAGAAATGCACAAATATAGGAAAGAGGTGAGACACCCGTCTTTCATTACCACTATTAGCGAAGAAAACAAAGACGGCGCAAAGCGCCCACAGAGTAATACAGTTCATACATTTATCAACAGCAGCAGCATGGTTTATAACATAATTAATTCAATTGTAAGCAAAAATAAGAAAGCAGAACAGCAACAGGCAATAATAAGACTTAACAATGTCAACCCAATCACAATAAGATTTCCAGAAATCAGCACAATGGTCAGATAATCGTTTACATGAGTAAAACAGTTACTTTAACTAATGTGCATGCTTAACAACTTGTGTGACTGACGATGAACGACGCACGATGCATTATGGTACCAAATCCTACTCCATGGAGCTAAACATTAACCTTTTCAGAGTGAATGATCAAGGAGTAATGCCAGTATCTCGTTAGCCTTAAAATAGTGTGCTTCATCTTATAAAATATTTGCGCATCATGGCTTATACATGGCACCTCAACCGTTGATCGTGACATAGGACAGCGTCCCGGTCCGGATCGTCGGTGTGTTTGCATCGGTTTACCCCACGGCACAGAGGAGCTCTAAACTGTCCATGTGAGCGATCCGCACCCCGGTGCCCCGTAGGGCCAACAACATGTGGCACCTACGCTAGTCTATTCGCACCAGCACATAGGTGTGATTCAACTCTTAGGTTTTTCATATGCATGATGACTCAATGTCCAATCATGTATGCTCATCAATGATGCATTCATCATATACAATACCACAATAGCATATATTCGTTTTCAACATCAATAAATCATTTCTCATCGAGAATTAAACCAACAAATATATAACCCTTCATAGGGACTCACAACACATAGAGTTAAATCTCAATATTAATATACATTATGGCTTATCAAAATCACTATTTGCCACTAAGGGTTTAACAATTCCATGAATCTAAGTCTAGATCAATTATGCAAACCTTTAGGTTAAGTAACCTTTAAAACCGTAGCCTCACAAGCCCTCAAGGTTCTAAATTCCTTCTCGTGTTATGCTCTAGTCTCTTGACACCAATCACTTAGTTTTTATTCTACATGAGATCAATCCAACTCCTAATATCCATGATCAAAATCACGGCTTCCCAAAGTCCACTACTAACATCAATTTCTCCCATTTTATGCATTGATTTCTTGATATCCTTTACTTAAGTTTTAGTTCACTAAGCTCATTCCAATTCCTTAAAGTTTCAATCTAAAACCGTGGCTTCACATTGAGTTAAATAACCCTTAAAACTCTCCATCTCAATTTTCAACATTAGCATTCACCTCTCCAATTACACAGCTCCCTCTCATAGTTACCTAGCTGATTTTGTTCTGGGCGCCTAGGCACCATCTCTGGAGCACCTGAGCACTAGTGGAGCGCCTGGACGCTAACCACGAAGCGCCTGAGCGCTCACCAGGCCGCATCACAGGGAAAACTTTCTGGGCATGGAGCGCCTAGGCGCTCTATGCACAGCGCCTGAGCGCTAGTGCATTAACAAGGGTTCTGTAGAATTTGTTTTTGCAAAACCTTGGCCCATCTTTCACCAAAGTTTCTCATTCATTTTTCCCAACAATCCAAAATATGATTCATGACCTCTAAATACAAAATAATAATATATAGGTTCATAATCATCAAAGCACACAATGCAAATCCATATACTCATACAAATCAAACAACTGCAAAATCATGGAAATAACACAATATAACCAAGAGAGAAATCCAACATGGATTCCCTCATCAACAACAATACACAAGACATTTCCTTACTACCAAGATTGGTTGAAGAGGATCATCTCCCTCTTACCTAAATGAAGACAATCACAAGGATGCTTCTCCTTTTTGCTCTTGATTTTCGTTTTTCCCTCTTCAAGAAAACCCTAGGATGAGAAATTCCCAAAGTGTTCACTCCAATCATAGGAAAATGACTTCTTGGCCACATAGGTGACCAATAAAATGAAAATGAGAAGAAGATAGAAGAAACTTGAAGACTTTACCTCAAAAGCTCCAAGCTTTAGCTTCAATGGTGAAAAATGGAAGAAGAAGAAGAAGAAGAAGAAGAAGAAGAAGAAGAAGAAGAAGAAGAAGAAGAAGAAGAAGAAGAACCAAGGATGGCCACAAGGAAAATAGTCTTGGAATGATGGAAGAAAGCTAGATATGGAAGTGGAGAAGCAAGAAAATTAAGATGGGTAATGGTGAGGGTGTACGGTTGAGGAGGAAGAAGAAGAAGAAGAAGAAGAAAGGAAGAGAATGAGAAGAGGATATGATTATTGGCTCCCAAGGGGCCTCTGCCGTGTAGAAGAGGGGAGAGGGAAGAGAGAGAGAAATGTGAAATAGGAGGAAATTTCCTAGAAGCTTCTCAAATGAGTTTTTGAATTAATTTAACTTTTATTTTGAAAATAAGGCTAAAGGAGTTTGACACAAAGTAAATTTTGAATAATATGATAAGATTTTTATTACATGATATTATTTATTGGACAATAGTTATAGTTGGCAGAAGTCAGCATTAACAAATCTGACAGATTAATTCTTCGCAGTGTTTTATTATTTCATCTGTTAAAATTTCTCGAAAGACGTGAAACCTTGTAAACTGTGTCCGGCCTCGAGTTTAGTAAGATCCCCCGTTGACGTTTCCATAGTTCAAGGTTCTCAGAAAAAATATTTTATTTTCCCAACTTTGCACAATATGCACGCAAAACGAGAAATATATTAAAATATTCGTCGTTTCCGAAAAATTCTAAAAGAATTCACATAAATCACAAATATTAGAAAATGACTATTCGTAACAAAATTTTCCAACTTTGGGAGCGTTACAGTCGTTTTGCCAATTCTACCCAATGTACACGTAAAACGAGGAATAATATTAAAATATTCCACATTTTCTGAAAAATCTAAAAAAATTCCTAAAAATTCCAAATATTGTAAAATGATCATTTATCCTAAAATTATAAATTTTCGGAATGTTACATTTCCAATGCATGTACAATGCACCATTCTCAGTTCAAATTCATAATCTCATATTCAGGGTCCATCTCAAATTCATTTTCTCAATCGCGCAATAATTTTGTCACATTTTCAAGTCACGTATTGATTTTTCAACTTTTTCTCTATCGCGTAAAAATATTTAAATGCTTTCCAAATCACATAGAAATATTTAAACGTTTTTCAAATCGCGTAGCGATTTTTCATCATTTTTGCAATCGCGTATCTTAAAAATCACGTTTTTAAGTTACGAAAAACATTTTCCATCATTTTTATACTACGAAAAATATTTCTCAACCTTCAAATTCCATTTTGACCATTCTCAAATTCATACCACTTCTTGCTTTGTTTTTCCATATTTTCTGACTTTAAAATTTTCTAACGCGCTAAAAAACCCAATGAGTGAGCTATACGTTAGTAAATTTTAAATCACAAACGTATTTCCTCATAATTCAAATTCAATTCTAAAAATTAATCTTGTTCAAAATAAGTTGAGGTTCAAACACTTTCAACCTCTCTTTTCCATTCATATACAAAATTTCTCTTTTTCAAGTGACAAAACACTTTGTTTCCATTTCTTTAATCCGTGTACTTAATCAATTAAATTACCACTTAAATTTATAAAACAAAACCATTTCAAACCTTCCAAAAACCATGGTACATGGTCATTGAACCATCATATATTCTTTCATTTCCTTCTAAATCAACTAAGTTCTATTCATATTTTTGCACAAACAAAACCATTAAAACTCTCCAAAACTGTGAGATACTTGATCTTTGGAACTAAAACATTTGTTTATTTTCCTTACTTTTCTAAACATCCAATTTTACCATTCGTGAAAATATTAATTTGTAAACACCTATTTTGAGGTGTGAGGCCGAAATCCTCTTGGTCTTTGGAACCAAAAATTTATTTTCCTTTCATCATCAAATCATAGCATACATAATATATTCATATCATATATATCATAAGCATGCCATAAACAAAAGCAATAAATCATGCAAATCATACAAAGCATAAGCAAATAATCAAAACACATAAACACTCACAAATAATTACATAACCATGGATATTCACCATCCATCAAATAAAAGATTCATCTCTCACCACCATACTTGGTTGGTGAGATGGATCTCCCTCTTACCTCTTGAAGAACCTCAAAAGCTCCTTGGTTTGCTTCTTGAACAATTGATTCACTACCAAAAGCTTCTTAAACACAAACAAAACATAAGTTCATTAGCATATTAAGCTTAAACAAGGTAAACCATGGATCAAATATAGCTTAGAACATGTAAAAGAGATAAGAAGTGAATGTTTCCATAACTTCACCTTAAAAACCCTAGAACTTTGCTCTTGAAGAAAGTCCTTGAAGATGATAGATTTAGAACTTGGTCTAAACTACAAAGTGTCTTAGATTGAGGTAAGGATGCAAGATATGTGGTTGTTTAAAATTATAGAATGATGGAAGGTGGTGCTGGGTGCTATGGCCGAAACTAGCTTGAAGGGAAAGGAGAGAAAATTTTGTGAAGCTTTAGCTTTTTGGAGGAGACAAAGATGAATAATGAAATGGTCTTGAAACTTCCTATGGCCTTAAGCCATCACCAAAACCGAACCCCCCCTCTTGTACACTCAATGAGTGACTAATGTCACTAGTCACCATTTTGGGCATTGTTAGCCATTGATTAGATCAATGGTTAGTATTAGTGTGGATTCTAATTATAGCCTCTAGATGATAAGACTAAATCTAGGCCGTTAGATCTTTCCTCCTTGAAATCCTAGCCATTAGATGTATCTCCAAAATGCAGGGTCAAGATCCCCTCTTCATACTTTCCATCCAACGGTCATAAAATGTTCTTGCCACTTTGTAAGACCAATCTCCACCCTTGATTAAATCAATGGTGGATATCCAAAGGCTTCAACATTAAGCTTGCTTCCTATTGGTCTATCATAAAGCTGTCATAACCATTAATGTTGACTTAGTAGTATAATATTTATTTTTATCTACTATTACCCTACGGACACACTTAACTGTAGTTTTTATTGCCCGATAATTAAATACAATACAAAACACAGTAAAAGAAAATTTCAAAAATTGTTTCTAGTTTCGGGTTTAGTAAAGTCCCCCGTCCATGTCTTAACAGTACAAAATTTTCTGGCTCCGAAAAAATTTTCACTTTTCCGGGCCTGCCTGGGCCCGCGTACAGCCCTTTGGGCCCACAAATAACCCAAGAATAATATTAAAATAATCAGAGAAATATAAAAATCTCATAATAATCCACAAAATCATAAAAGTTATAAAACTTATGAAAATCAAATCAGATTACATAAAATAATTAAGACTTAGCGGTAATAATTAAATTACATAAGATTTTTCCCGACTCGAAAATTATTATTTTCTTAACACGGAGTAAATCACACAAAACTTCACAGAATACTCAAAATAATTTTACAGTACACATAAATCACTAAACAATAGAATTCTATTATTACTGTTAAATAGTTAGAAAATTTGGGGTGTTACAGTGATAAAACAAAAATGGGTAAATCTCAAACCCATTTTGTCAATCCAAACCACATTATGATTTATGTCAAAATACAAGTTTATAACTCAAGTTTAAATCCATAAACTAAACATATAGCTTCACCAAATAAATTTATTTCTCAAATCTCAATCCAAATCATGAGGGAGAAAGAGTAAGATGAGAAAACAAGGAAAACACCCTTACCTGATGTTACCAAGTGGCTTCCAAACTCAAGAGAGGGGTGAATTGAGTATATAAAATCTTTTTGCAAACACTTACAAAACAATTTTTATTAAAACTATTTCTTAAATAAAATGAATAAATAAATATGATATAGAGCTTTAAATGTAAAATAAACACGTAACAAATAAAAATAAATTGCAAGAAATTAAAGATAAAGAGATAAGAGGAATAGGCATAGTATTTATCCTGGTTCAACCACCAACCACTTGTGGCCTACGTCTAGCCCTCAAAAAACTATCCTAGATTTTTCATTATAACTTCAGGCTTAAAATAGGTGCATGTTAGCTTTACAAAACAGAGCATTCTTTATACTTGGGGATACCTCACCCTTTGTGTTTTGAGTCTCAACAAACAGGGATACCTCATCCTTACAAAAAATCCTTGAGGGATACCTCAGCTTCTTCACAATAAATCAGAATATAGAAGAAGAGAAACTCTCAGAAGAGTGAATAATACAACTTGAAGCTCTATGAAGCTCTTTAAGGATATCTCAAAGTTTTAGCGAAAAAGAGCACTGGAAATATGTAAAAATGTAAATCATGAATTAAAACAATAGAGAATTCTTTCAGATAGTTGAGGGTGTTTCAAGGATGACCCAAAGGCATGTATTTATAGAGATATTTGAGAAACTAGTTGTTGGGGAAATTAAACACATAATGAATGCAAATGTGGTTGTTTGTTCCTAAATTAGGAACCTGTATTTATTCGAATAACTTTTGGTTTATTTGAATAATACATTTTGTAAAGCCATGAGAAAACTATCTTTGTTATATGTTATTCGAATAACATATGAGTTATTTGAATAACTCATTTTCAATGAACTTTCTGAGAAACATTTCTATTCGAATAACACATGGGTTATTCGAATAGTTCATTTTAAAGAAAACATACTGGAAAGCTTCTATTCGAATAGCAAGGATGCTATTCAAATAAAACAATTTAAAATCAGAGGCACGCAATAGATTAGGAAGCTTTTATTCAAATAACTATGATGTTATTCGAATAAGCTTATATAAAACTCAATCATTTGAGATTGGTTTATTCGAATAAAGAGAGCTTTATTCGAATAAAGCTATTCGAAAATAATATCAAAACCCTACCAATTTGCTTCTGATGAACCCAACTAAATTTTAATTATTTTCAAAAACATTTTGAAATTATTGGATTTATTTGGAAAACATGTTTAGAAATTTGTCTTTTAGAAACCAATGAGATATCCTGAAAGCTTCATACACAAAGACTCTAAGTCCTAAAGTTATTCTTGAAGAACTTGGACTTGGTCTTCCCATCATCTTCGTGTTTGTTATCATCAAAACCAGTCTTCGATGTCACATAGCCAATCGCACCTGACTCTATCTTGATTTCTTTCCCTTTATCCTTCCTTTTTCTTTCTCTTTGTTAGCTTGATTCCTCCTCCTTGTCTTCCTTTTCCTTTTGTTTCTTGCTTCCTTTCTTTGTTGATAATTTTGGTAATGAAAGAAATGAGAGAATGAGAGAGAAGAAAGAGTAATGGGTAAGTTAGAGAAAGATGAACGAAAAAGTCAAACAAATAAGATAGGAAGCAGGTAAAGAGCCGTTGGAGGAAAATAGGACGGAGGGAAAAATGAAATCCAGCTGGAAACTTCATATCTCTTAAGGATATTTTAATCTTCTAGTAATAAATTTTCTAACCTTCATAGGTCTTATTGAAAATTCTAGGATTTCATTTAATTATCAGTTTCATTATTTACTAATTAGCTTTATATACCTTTATCAGTCACTAAGCTTCACTATTCGTCCCTAAGTTAAGTTAAACCTATGGAATTGAATTAAGAAGCTTTCATATGTTCATTTTAATTTGTTTTCACTTATAGATTAATCTTCATCTTCTCTTTTACATTTGCTCAAAATATTTGAGCTACTTATCTGCTTAATTTGTTCTTTAAACACTCACTCAGTGTTACTAAAAATGCCAAATTATCTTATTTGATTCTCTAAAAAATATTGTAACTTTTCTCAACTATTTATGACTTAGAAATAAACTTTCCTTATTTATTTCCATCATTTTACCAAAATCTTAGTTATTACTCATATTCAGTGTTATAGATTTATGCTCAAACTAATCCAAAAGATCAACATAGTTAATCATTAACTTATACTACTATTCTGAGGTACTATAACTTTGATTAAAACTATTAGATTAGGGAGGATGTTACACAACATAGCAGAGGATGCCCTGGAGATGCGATGGCAGGAGCTTTAAAAGAGCAACAAGATGGGTCTCTCAAGAGGTTAGGTCATTAAGGTTGATTTCGTGAATGTTGATCTGTGATTTTTGGCCTTTTATACTGAGAAAAAGTAAAAGGAATTTGAACGGCATTGTGTTGCGACTATAACGCCGTTACTTCACGTCCATCGCGACTGCAATGCCATTACATCATAGTTATTGTCTGTGATTTCTAGCCTCCCTCGTGTCGTGAGTTGAAGCAGAAACAGTGCCCGCTGTGACCATTTTGTCGCGACTGCTGCAGGCAAAACGGTCCAGATTTGAAACCATATGCATAATTAACTCTCTCTCTCTCTCTCTCTCTCCTCTCTCTCTCTCTCTCTCTCTCTCTCTCTCTCCCTCTCTCTCTCTCTATTCTTAGTTTAAGATAAGTGCAACAGTGATGTTATTTGTACAACAATTTTTATATACCAATTTTACACTATTATTTTAGATAATAAAATAATATAAACATATTTTTTAAAATATATTCTCTCCTTTTTAAAACATTTGGAAATTAGAAGGTTTAATTTCATTTAAAAAAGAGGAATTGCATAATCTCTCTCTCTCTCTGTGGGAATTCTTGTGAATGCTTATGTCTTGAAGCATATCAAATGGAGTTTTTGATGATAACAAAGTCAAGATGAAGACCAAGATCAAAAGAGGTATATTAGATATAGGTCTTAGAACATCAATATGAACTGCTCTCAAGGTATCTTATTTATGTTCAAATGGTTTTTCAAAGATTTCTTAAATCAACTTATTTTTCAAAGTTCATATTTTAAAGAAATGTTGATTTCAATCTTGGATTATGTTAAACATTTGTAAATCTTGTTTTGTCCAAGTTCCCCAATGTTAAAAATGGTCTGGAGACTTAATTGGGCTTGAAAAATGTGTTCACAAGGCAAGGTAATTGATTACACATATGTTGTAATCGATTACAAGCTAAACAGAGATATGGTAATCGATTACACCAAGTGCGGTAATCGATTACAAGTCTGGAAGAGGCCATGTAATCGATTACACAAGGCTGGTAATTGATTACATCCTGCCCAGAAAACCAAGAACACATTCATACATCTATGTAATTCATTACCAAGAGTGTGTAATCGATTACCAGCATTCTGACAGTACCCAACGACTATTTTCTTGGCATTTAATGTTGCCATAAAAGCCACCCAACGGCTCTATTGATCGAAAAACTTATAAATACACATCTTAGGGCATCATTTGTGGCTAACTAACAATTGAGAAACATCTTTCAATCACTCTAATCCGTGAATCATCATTAAATCATTTGTGCTTTGTTTTTGTAAATATTTGAGATATTCTTGAAGAGCATTATAGGGCTTCAATTTGTGTAATCTACTATTGCGAGAGTTTCATCTTATATACACTTTGATTCTTTGTGAAGAGGATGAGGTATCCCTCTAGAGAAAAGAGAGTGAGGTATCTCTCAAAGATTGTAAAGGGTGAGGTATCCCTCTAGTGAAAAGTGTAACACCCCAAAATTTACTTTTCTACTCTCAGGATTCATTCTAAAAATATTTATGATTTTCTGGAATTTTCTAAGAACGCAGAATATTTTAATATATTTTTTGTTTTACGTGTGTACTAAGCGGAACCGGAGAAATGAGACATTTTCTCTGAGAACCTTGAACTATGGAAACGTCGATGAGGGATCTTACTAAACCCGAGGCCGGACACAATTTGTAAGGTTTCACATTTTTCGAGAAATCTTAACAGATGAGATAATAGAACACTGTGAGAAATTTATCTGTCAGATTTGTAATGCTAACTCCTACCAACTATAACTATTGTCCAATAAATAATAACATATATTAGAAATATTATCACATTATCCAAAATCTAATTTTTGTATCACATCTATTAGCTTTAATTTCAAAAGAAAGATTAAATTTAATCCAAGCTTATTATGGGAAGCTTCCTAGCAATTTCCCTTGCAACACATTTTTCTCTCTCCCTTTTTCCACTCTTCTACGGCAGAAGCCACAAGGGGGAAGCCCAAATATTTCCCCTCCCTTGGCTTCATATTTCACTCTCATTTCTCTAAACCCAAATACCCATTTCTCGTTTTCTCTCTTCTTCTTCCTCTCCACCGTACACACACACACACCCTCACATTGGAGACCAACTTCCTCATTTTCCAAACAAATCACATTTTCTTATTCGTTCCACCATTCCAAGACTACTCTCCTTGGTGGTTATCTTTTGGTTCCTCTTCTTCTTCTTCTTCCATTTCTCTTCCACCATTAAAGTTAAAGCTTGGAGCTTTAAGGTAAAGTCTTCAACTTTCTTCCATTTCCTTGCTATTTTCGTTTTCTCTTGGCCACCTTGGTGACCAAGAACCTATTTTTCATGGTTTGAGTGAACATTGTGGTGATCACTCACATTGGAGTTTTTCTTGAAGGAGGAAAAACGAAAATCTAGGACAAGAAGGTGTGGCACATTGTGTTGTTTTCCAAATAGGTAAGAGGGAGATGATCCTCTTCAACTAACCTTGGTAGTAAGGGAATGTCTTGTATGTGTGTTGTTGTTGATTTTTGAATCCATGTATAAAGTTCTTTCATTTTTATGTTGTTCTTGATGATAATGTATTTTGTTGGGTTTGTATGATTCATTGATGTCTCTTGCATGATTTGAAGGTGTATTTGAGTGTCTTGTTGATTAAATATGATGTGAAATGGTTTAGTTTGAGTTAGAGGACCTGAGAACTCTGTTTTTCTGTAAGTTTATGTGTGGTAATCGATTACACGGGGCTTGTAATCGATTACCAAGCTCATAAAGATACAAAATCGTGATTCTGGAAATCTGCTAATCGATTACATCTGGTGTGTAATCGATTACAGAGATTCTGTTTAGCTTGTAATCGATTACAAGAGGAGTGTAATCGATTACCAAGCCTCTGATGTCACGAAATGGTCTTCTGTTTGGGAATCACGTAATCGATTACAACTTGTGGGTAATCGATTACGGAGGTTCTGTCCAATTGGTAATCGATTACCAGTGCCTTGAAGTTACGAAACGTGATTCTGGGAATCATGTAATCGATTACAATGAGATTGTAATCGATTACAGAGGTTCTGTTTCTTAGGTAATCGATTACAAGGGTGCTGTAATCGATTACCAAGACTAAAAATGAGATTTTTGAACTGGAAATGATTGACATTATGGTTCTTTATCCTTTGTAACTCAAACATAACCTAAAAACCTTGGATTCAAGGATTTTACTTTACTAAATTGTGATAGAAATGTGCATTCACCCCAATAGGGAAGAAATGATTTTGAATATAGAATCCTTGGACCCATGATATGGAAATTGTGGTATGTATGTAATGAGGAATGCATGTTGATGCTGAGAATTATTGATGTAGTGCTCAATGAGATAAGGATGATGATGTGCCATTGAGGCAATGTTTTGAATAAATGTATTGTTGATATGTCATGTTGGACATTGAATATTTGCTTATGTGCCATTGAGGAAAGGCTTATGCTGAATGCATCATTGATGAACGTACATGATTGGACATTGTGTCATCATGCATGCGTATTGTCCGTGGGACATTGTTGAGAAGGCTATGTTGCCTAGGAGTTTGAATAACACCTATGTGCGGGTGCGAATAGACTAAGCGTAGGTGTCATATGTTGTTGACCCCGGGGCGTCGGGGTGTGGGTGTCTCACTGATAGACAGTGGTAGCTCCACTGGGGCCGTGGGATAGACCAATGCAACACACCGACGATTCTACCTGAGATGCTGTCTTATGTCGCGATCAACTGTTGAGGTGCCATGTGTGAGCCATTATGCGCAAATGTTTTTATGTGATGAACACACTATATTTCTAAGGCTAACGATACACTGGCATTACTCCTTGATCATTCACTCTGAAAATGTTTATGTCTAGCTCCATGGAGTAGGAACTTTGGTACCCTTGTTGCATTGTGAGTTGTCAGTCACATGGTCCATTGAGCATTCATGATTGGATAATGTGTTTACTATAATGACTATGATATTTATTTGATTTTTGGTAATGCTAAGGTTGCTAGTTGGCTATGGATGATGTTGATTACTGCTCCTTGTTGTTTTACTCTTATTAATTACTTTCATGTGATTACTATACCGGTATGTGTTAACTGTGTCTTATGTGGGCGTATGATGCTGTTTATTCTCTTGTCGCCTTGTTGGTACTGAAAGCTGGGAATCTCACCTCTTTCGGTACTTTTCTTTATTTTGCATTTTGGTTGAATCGTATGCTCTCTAGAAGACACTCGTGAGGAGAACAAGGAAGCTACTGAGTTTCAAGGTTTCTGGCCTTATCTCGATTAAGACCGAAGTTGCTGAGAATGTCTTTTCGCCCCCGTGGATTTTTTGGTTATGTGAGGATCAATTTTCATGGTGGTCCGAATTGTTGGCATATCAACGTGCAGACTGACCGATGTGTGTACCACGGTGAATTGACGGTGTCTTTGGCATGGGGACACTACACTGCTTCTATTTTTGACTTTCATGCTTTTGTGTGGTTGGAATTTTATATGCCTGTAAGAGATATGTGGGCAGATATGTACTATACCCCACGTGACGACTCTTTCTTGTCTACTGCCCGGGCTCCTGCCCGCTGTTCTGTCGTCCCGATGGATGTCTCGTCGGACGACGAGGACCCTGAGGAGGATCCATCTACGGTTCCTTCTCACTCCAGGCAGTCTTAGGGCTGGTTTTAAATTGATGGCTACTGATGGCTATCCGTTTATTTTGAGGGAGCTTGACGTACTACTGGATTAGTGGGTAGATATATTTGTATCGCTTGGGGTAGGTACACATTTTGCTTTTTGTATATCTTTTTTTGGAAATGTAAATTAAACAGGCTCGTGCTTCTGATATAAAACATGTAATTATTCATATTGTGTATGGTTGTATGTTTCATTCCCTGTTGATTTCTCTTTAACGTTTTTGATAAGAAGTTTTATATGAAGGAGGAACTTTTAATTTTAAATCAATCACGCGATATATTTACAAACAGGTGTATATGTATATTCAATGGAAGTTTTAACCGGAACTATGTTAATAAAAAAAATGCTCAAATTTTTCGTAGTGATTTTTGTGTTGTTTCACTATAGTGCGACGTTCCTTCTTCTCACCCGTTATGATACCAGGGAGAAAAAGGGGCGTTACACTGTCTTGGTATCAGAGCTCCCCGTTATGTTTCTTTGGGTCGTGTGGTTTTGGACTGTCTTATTTGTGCTGTGTCATTCTCTGTGATTTTGCTGTTTGGTATTCAAATGAATACACCTGACTTTCTCTGTGTTTTGCGTAGTCTAATCTGAGAAGGAACAATGGCTCGTCGGAGTGATATGGCTGCTGCCATAGAGACAATACAGAAGATGGCCGAGGCAATGTTGCAACAGAACCAGCAGACAGCTCAACAACAGGCTAGGGTGCACAACAATGGCTAGAGGCTACAGCGGATGTTCAGAACTTGGAAGGATTTCGTCGCGCTAATCCTCCACAGTTCAAAGGGGAGTTTGACCCGAAAAAAGCTACATTATGGATTCAAGAATTGGAGAAAATATTTACGGGGATGAATTGTGCTGATGATAGGAAGGTGACCTATGCCGCATACATGCTGATGGGAGATGCTGAACATTGGTGGACGGGAGAACAAAGGTTCTTTGCAAGCGCGAACGAGCAGTGATAACCTGGGAAGTGTTCAAAGAAAGGTTCTTGAACAAATATTTTCCTGAAAGTGCCAGACACGCGAAAGAAATGGAATTTCTGAGATTGCGACAGGGAGGCATGACTGTGAGTGAATACGCCGCCAAGTTTGAGAACTTGTCCAGATTTTTAGCCTATTTTTAACTTCAACCCAATGAAACTTGGAAGTGTCGGAAGTTTGAGGAAGGCCTGAGGCATGATGTGAAGAAAATCGTGATAGCTTTGAAGATCACTCAGTTTTCTGAGTTACTCGACACTTGCTGCCGATTGGAAAGTGTGGAACAAGAACGCGAGGCAAGAAACAGAAACTTTGGGCCCATTCGGTCCCAAAGAGGAGGTGGTGGTAACGCAAGTCGTTATCAAAAGAAGCCTTATTCCAGACCCTTTGGAAGCCAACAACCACAAAAACTTCAAGGAGGAAGCCCAACTGGAAGCCCTGGAAGGATGGGTCAGAATGCTACAACTACTCCGAGATGCATGAAATGTGGGAAAGAGCATTTCATAAGGGACTGCACAATCAAAGGAATTATTTGCTTTTGGTGTGAGAAACCTGGTCACGTTTCTCGAGACTATAACCAGACCAAGGCGGAACCATCCGTCAATGCTGCTAAGACTTCTAAACCATAAGTTGGAGGCAGAGTCTACACCCTGAGTGGTGCTGAGGCCTCTGAATCCGAGGATCTGATACAAGGAGAAGGTATCATTGAAGGTAATCTTTTGATTGTACTGTATGACTCTGGTGCTACTCATTCTTTCATTTCACATGATTGTGTGAAAAGACTTGGATTGCCTGTGTCTTCTTTATCTTTCGAATTGACTGTTTCAACTCCTACTGCAAAACCTGTAGTCACTACTAAGGTGTGTCTAGGTTGTCCTTTAATAGTGGAAGGTCGAGTCTTTTCTGTCAACTTGATCTGTTTACCATTATCCCAACTAGACGTGATATTAGGAATGGATTGGCTATCTGCCAACCATGTTTTGTTGGACTGTTCCCGAAAAACAATAGTTTTCCCTTTGGATGAGGATTCTAGATTTTTGACCGCCAACCAAGTGAAAACTTTTCTGAAAGAAGGAGCTCGAGGATACATGTTGTTATCTTCTTTGAAAGTTGAGAGTGAAGTTGATGTGGACGCAATCTCTGTTGTTCGAGATTTTCCTGAGGTTTTCCCTGACGATGTACCTGGTTTGCCACCGAAACGTGAGGTCGAGTTTGCTATCGACTTGGTACCTGGAGTTGGCCCTATTTCTATGGCCCCTTACCGTATGGCACCAGCAGAACTCGTGGAACTTAAGAAGCAGTTGGAAGAGCTCCTAGAGAAGAAATTCGTGAGACCCAGTGTGTCACCTTGGGGAGCCCCTGTATTGTTGGTCAAGAAGAAAGATGGGACTTCAAGATTATGCGTGGACTACCGTCAGTTAAACAAGGTTACGATCAAGAACAAGTATCCATTGCCGAGGATAGATGACTTGATGGACCAATTGAAGGGAGCAGCTGTGTTTTCCAAGATCGATCTACGATCGGGATATCACCAAATCAGAGTGAAAGTGGAAGATATTCCCAAGATGACTTTTCGTACTCGTTATGGTCATTACGAGTACCTGGTGATGCCTTTTGGTGTGACAAATGCACCTGCGATATTTATGGACTATATAAATAGGATCTTTCGTCCTTATTTGGACAAATTCGTTGTTGTTTTCATCGACGATATTCTGATCTATTCACGAAGTCGCGAGGACCATGCTGAGCACCTTAGCATAGTTCTCCAGATCTTGAAGGAGAAAGAGCTATATGCGAAACTATCCAAGTGCGAGTTTTGGCTAGAAGAAGTGAAGTTCTTGGGTCATGTCATCACAAAGGAAGGAATCGCAGTGGATCCTTCAAAGGTAGAAACTGTGCTACAGTGGGAAAGACCAACTACAGTGATGGAAATCCGAAGCTTCATTGGTTTAGCCGGATACTACCGGAGGTTTATTGAGGGATTTTCCAAAATTGCTGGACCGCTCACTTAACTCACCAAGAAAGACCAAGCTTTTGAATGGACAGATTCCTGTGAAGGAAGTTTCCAAGAGTTAAAAAGGAAGTTGACTACGTCACCAGTGCTAGTCTTACTGAATCCTAGTGAACCATTTGAAGTGTACTGTGACGCTTCGTATCAAGGTTTGGGGTGCATTCTCATGCAAAACGGAGGAGTGGTGGCTTACGCCTCAAGACAATTATGAGTGCATGAGAAGAACTACCCAACGCACGATCTTGAGTTAGCTGCAGTGGTGTTTGCATTGAAGATATGGAGACATTATTTGTATGGAGCCACATTCAACGTCTTCAGTGATCACAAAAGTCTGAAGTACCTGTACGATCAAAAAGAGCTGAACATGAGGCAGCGAAGATGGTTAGAATTTTTGAAAGATTACGATTTCTAACTTTAGTATCATCCTGGAAAGGCGAACGTGGTGGCCGATGCTTTGAGTAGAAAGATGATTAGTGTTGCTACTATGATGATTAGAGAAAAGGACTTGATAGAGCAATTCAGAGATGTATGGTCATTTGTAAAGTTAACACCGGGTAAAATCTGCATGAATAGGATCACTATCTCGAATGACCTGATGGATGATATTCGAGAGAAACAAAAGGTCGATAAATTCCTGCAAGAAGAAAGAGAATTGATAAAGCAAGGTGGTGTGTCAACATTGAAGGAAGGAAGTGATGGGATTTTGAGATTCCAAGGAAGGGTCTGTGTGCCTAAAGATGAAGAACTCAGAAGGTACATACTTGAACATGCTCATTCTAGTCAGTTGAGTATGCATCCTAGAATGACCAAGATGTATCAAGACTTGAGGAAGTTATTTTGGTGGCATGGGATGAAAAGGGATCGCTAGATGCATGTCATCTTGTTTGGTTTGCCAGAAAACGAAGGTTAAGCATCAAAGACCAGCTGGATTACTACAACCCTTGGCTATTCCTGAATGGAAATGGGATAGCATCGCCATGCACTTTGTTGTCGGGTTACCAAGAACTCAGAAAGGATATGACTCAATATGGGTAATAGGGGATCAACTTACGAAGTCAGCTCACTTTCTGCCAATCGACATAAGATATCCGTTGGAGAAGTTGACTTAGATTTACATTGGTGAAATTGTTAGACTTCACGGGATACCCACGAGTATTGTTTCCGATAGAGACCCACAGTTTACCTCGAAGTTTTGGCAAAGTCTTCAAGAGGCTATGGGAACAAAGTTGCGGTTAAGTTCTACCTACCATCCACAAACTGATGGTCAATCAGAAAGAACAATTCAGTCGTTAGAAGATCTGTTGAGAGCTTGTGCGATAGAGCAAACTGGAGGTTGGGATGAAATCTTACCATTGGTGGAATTCACCTACAACAACAGTTACCATTCAAGTATAGGGATGGCGCCCTATGAGGCTTTGTATGGGCGGAGGTGTCGAATGCCTCTGTGCTGGTATCAAGATGGGGAACGGCTTTCCGTTGGACCTAAACTCATTCAGCAGACAACTGAGAAGGTTAAAATGATTCAGGAGAAAATGAAAACAGCTCAGAGTCGGCAGAAGAGTTATGCGGATAAAAGAAGGAAACCTCTTGAGTTCGAAGAAGGAGAGCATGTCTTCTTGAAAGTCACGCCTATGACTGGGGTTGGTCGTGTCCTCAAATCTAGAAAACTCACTCCAAAATTCCTTGGACCTTACCAAATTCTTCGTCGGATAGGTCCTGTTGCTTACCAAATAGCTTTACCTCCTTTTCTTTCAAATCTTCATAATGTCTTTCATGTGTCACAACTCAGAAAGTATATCCCGAATCCTAATCATGTCATAGCACCTGATTCTGTACAATTGAAGGAAAACTTGACATATGAGACAACTCCTGTAAGGATTGAGGATAGGAGGACAAAGCAACTCAGAGGAAAGGACATTGCACTAGTGAAGGTAATCTGGAACGAAGCAACTGGAGATGTGACGTGGGAGCTGGAGGACAAGATGAAGGAGCAATATCACGAATTATTTTAAGGAATGGAAAATTTCGAGGACAAAATTCCTATTTGTTGGGGGGAGTTGTAACACCCTAAAATTTACTTTTCTACTCTCAGGATTCATTCTAAAAATATTTATGATTTTCTGGAATTTTCTTGGAATTTTCTAAGAACGCGAAATATTTTAATATATTTCTCGTTTTACTTGTGTACTGAGCGGAACCGGAGAAATGAGACATTTTCTCCGAGAACCTTGAACTATGGAAATGTCGATGGGGGATCTTACTAAACCCGAGGCCAGACACAGTTTGCAAGGTTTCATATTTTTTGAGAAATCTTAACAGATGAGATAATAGAATAGTGTGAGAAATTTATCTATCAGATTTGTAATGCTGACTCCTACCAACTATAACTATTGTCCAATAAATAATAACATATTTTAGAAATATTATCACATTATCCAAAATCTAATTTTTGTATCACATCTATTAGCTTTAATTTCAAAAGAAAGATTAAATTTAATCCAAGCTTGTTATGGGAAGCTTCCTAGCAATTTCCCTTGCAACACATTTTTCTCTCTCCCTTTTTCCACTCTTCTACGGCAGAAGCCACAAGGGGGAAGCCCAAATATTACCCTCCCTTGTCTTCATATTTCACTCTCATTTCTCTAAACCCAAATACCCATTTCTTTTTTTTCTCTTCTTCTTCCTCTCCACCGTACACACACACACACCCTCACATTGGAGACCAACTTCCTCATTTGCCAAACAAATCACATTTTCTTGTTCCTTCCACCATTCCAAGACTACTCTCCTTGGTGGTTATCTTTTGGTTCCTCTTCTTCTTCTTCTTCCATTTCTCTTCCACCATTAAAGTTAAAGCTTGGAGCTTTAAGGTAAAGTCTTCAACTTTCTTCCATTTCCTTGCTATTTTCGTTTTCTCTTGGCCACCTTGGTGACCAAGAACCTATTTTTTATGGTTTGAGTGAACATTGTGGTGATCACTCACATTGGAGTTTTTCTTGAAGGAGGGAAAACGAAAATCTAAGACAAGAAGGTATGGCACATTGTGTTGTTTTCCAAATAGGTAAGAGGGAGATGATCCTCTTCAACCAACCTTGGTAGTAAGGGAATGTCTTGTATGTGTGTTGCTGTTGATTTTTGAATCCATGTATAAAGTTCTTTCATTTTTATGTTGTTCTTGATGATAATGTATTTTGTTGGGTTTGTATGATTCATTGATGTCTCTTGCATGATTTGAAGGTTTATTTGAGTGTCTTGTTGATTAAATATGATGTGAAATGGTTTGGTTTGAGTTAGAGGACCTGAGAACTCTATTTTTCTGCAAGTTTATGCGTGGTAATCGATTACACGGGGCTTGTAATCGATTACCAAGCTCATAAAGATACAAAATCGTGATTCTGGAAATCTGGTAATCGATTACATCTGGTGTGTAATCGATTACAGAGATTCTGTTTAGCTTGTAATCGATTACAAGAGGAGTGTAATCGATTACCAAGCCTCTGATGTCACGAAATGGTGCTGCTGGGAATCACGTAATCGATTACAACTTGTGGGTAATCGATTACGGAGGTTCTGTCCAATTGGTAATCGATTACCACGGTTGTGTAATCGATTACCAGTGCCTTGAAGTTACGAAACGTGATTTTGGGAATCACGTAATCGATTACAATGAGATTGTAATCGATTGAGAGGTTCTGTTTCTCGGTAATCAATTACAAGGGTGCTGTAATCGATTACCAAGACCAAAAATGAGATTTTTGAGCTGGAAATGATTGAGATTATGGTTCTTTATCCTTTGTAACTCAAACATAACCTAAAAACCCTAGATTCAAGGATTTTACTTTACTAAATTGTGATAGAAATGTGCATTCACCCCAATAGGGAAGAAATGATTTTGAATATAGAATCCTTGGACCCATGATATGGAAATTGTGGTATGTATGTAATGAGGAATGCATGTTGATGCTGAGAATTATTGATGTAGTACTCAATGAGATAAGGATGATGATGTGCCATTGAGGCAATGTTTTGAATAAATGTATTGTTGATATGTCATGTTGGACATTGAATATTGCTTATGTGCCATTGAGGAAAGGCTTATGCTGAATGCATCATTGATGAATGTACATGATTGGACATTGTGTCATCATGCATGCGTATTGTCCGTGGGACATTATTGAGAAGGCTATGTTGCCTAGGAGTTTGAATAACACCTATGTGCGGGTGCGAATAGACTAAGCGTAGGTGTTATATGTTGTTGACCCTGGGGGCGTCGGGGTGTGGGTGTCTCACAATAGACAGTGGTAGCTCCACTGGGGCCGTGGGATAGACCAATGCAACACACCGACAATCCTGCCTGAGATGCTGTCCTATGTCGCGATCAACTATTGAGGTGCCATGTGTGAGCCATTATGCGCAAATGTTTTTATGTGATGAGCACACTATATTTTTAAGGCTAACGATACACTGGCATTACTCCTTGATCATTCACTCCGAAAATGTTTATGTCTAGCTCCATGGAGTAGGAACTTTGGTACCCTTGTTGCATTGTGAGTTGTCAGTCACATGGTCCATTGAGCATTCATGATTGGATAATGTGTTTACTATAATGACTGTGATATTTATTTGATTTTTGGTAATGCTAAGGTTGCTAGTTGGCTATGGATGATGTTGATTACTGCTCCTTGTTGTTTTACTCTTATTAATTACTTTCATGTGATTACTATACCTATATGTGTTAACTGTGTCTTATGTGGGCGTATGACGCCGTTTATTCTCTTGTTGCCTTGTTGGTACTGAAAGCTGGGAATCTCACCTCTTTCGGTACTTTTCTTTATTTTGCATTTTGGTTGAATCATATGCTCTCTAGAAGACACTCGTGAGGAGAACAAGGAAGCTACTGAGTTTCAAGGTTTCTGGCCTTATCTAGATTAAGACCGAAGTTGCTGAGAATGTCTTTTCGCCCCCATGGATTTTTTGGTTACGTGATGATCAATTTTCATGGTGGTTCGGATTGCTGGCATATCAACGTGCAGACTGACCGATGTGTGTACCACGGCGAATTGACGGTGTCTTTGGCATTGGGACGCTACACTCTTCTATTTTTGACTTTCATGCTTTTGTGTGGTTGGAATTTTATATGCCTGTAAGAGAAATGTGGGCAGATATGTACTATACCCCACGTGACGACTCTTTCTTGTCTACTGCCCGGGCTCCTGCCCGCTGTTCTGTCGTCCCGATGGATGTCTCGTCGGACGACGAGGACCATGAGGAGGATCCATCTATGATTCCTTCTCACTCCAGGCAGTCTTAGGGCTAGTTGTAAATTGATGGCTACTGATGGCTATCCGTTTATTTTGAGGGAGCCTGACGTACTACTGGATTAGTGGGTAGATATATTTGTATCTCTTGGGGTAGGTACACATTTTGCTTTTTGTATATCTTTTTTTGGAAATGTAAATTAAACAGGCTCGTGCTGCTGATATAAAACATGTAATTATTCATATTGTGTATGGCTGTATGTTTCATTCCCTGTTGATTTCTCTTTAACGTTTTTGATAAGAAGTTTTATATGAAGGAGGAACTTTTAATTTTAAATCAATCACGCGATATATTTACAAACAAGTGTATATGTATATTCAATGGAAGTTTTAACTGGAACTATGTTAATAAAAAAAATGCTCAAATTTTTCGTAGTGATTTTTGTGTTGTTTCACTATAGTGCGACGTTCCTTCTTCTCACCCGTTATGATACAAGGGAGAAAAAGGGGCGTTACAAAAAGGATGAGGTCTCCCTATTTTGAGGCTCAAGCACAAAGGGTGAGATATCCCAAGGTGTGGTGAGTGCTCTATTGTGTAAAGGTTTTCTAACACTTGTTCAAGCTTGAAGTTTAGTGGAAAATCTCAAGTGGTTTGCTTGAGAATTGGACGTAGGTCACAAGAGGTGTTGAACCAGGATAAATTCTTGTGTTTGTTCTTCTCAACTCTATCTCTTTACTTTGTGCTTTAATTATATATGCTTGAGTTGAGTTTGATATCTAGGTTTGCTTGAATACTTTCTATCTTGGGTTGTTTATTTGTGAGTGATTCATTTGATCTCATTTATCTATTCACTTTAATTAAACAATAGTTTCAATGAAAATTTGATAAACAAGTGCTTTGCAAAAGATTTGCAAAATATTTCATAAACTCAATTCACCCACCTCTTGAGTTTGAGGCCACTTGGTAACAAGTGGTATTAGAGCTAGACTC
The DNA here is from genome assembly GCA_029884605.1 of Ormosia emarginata. NCBI lineage: Eukaryota > Viridiplantae > Streptophyta > Magnoliopsida > Fabales > Fabaceae > Ormosia > Ormosia emarginata. The sequence continues at coordinate 1,410,496 of JAQQTP010000074.1, forward strand.
TTGTATAAAAAGCTTAGCAGCTTCTGTAACACCCTAAACTTTTGGGGTATTACCGTTGTGTCCTGAATGTACTATTTGATGTTTTTCAACTTTAGGATAAATGACTGTTGTTTTTCTGTATGAATTACTGTTTTATATTACTGTCTATTATTTTATTTGGACTTTTTGTGTGATTTGCTCCGGGACAGGAAAATAATATTTTCTGGGCCGGAGAAATCTTATTTTAATTATTCGGAGCTGGGGGATCTTACTAAACCCAATTCTAAATGATACGGTTAGTAATCTTTTAATTTTTAGGATTTAACGTAAAAGAAAATAATTTTATATTATTATAATATTATTTTATTAGTCAGTACAAATAAGCGGTAATAGACCCGGAAATGTTTTGCGGGACCCACGTTTAGTGAAAACTTAATAGGATTAGTAGCTTAATTAAACATCATTAGTGGTGGAACATTCAAGAGCATGTGACTAAGCTTAATGACTAGGCTTAATTAGTGACTAAGCTTGATGACAAGGTTAATGACAAGGCTAGGATTAACCAATGAGAGCAAAGCTTGGTGATCAAGTCTTAATCCTCACCATTGATCAATTCTAAGGCTAGGATGGAGCCAAGCTAATGGACACCTCTTGCCATTTGAAGTCTACGGCCATTCACTCATTCAAGGCCATTCTTCACTTAATTTTCATGCATTTTCTCTCTTCTCTCTCTTCCAAAAAAAAAAACACAAGACTCCATTGTTGTTTCCTTGTGAAGCATTCGGCCAAGAATCCTAGTTCACCATCCATCCACCCAAAATTTCTTCTAACTAACTTTTCTAAACCTAAACACAATTCTAAGAACATCTCTAGTTGAGAGTTCTTGCAAAACCCTTCATCTTGGGCTTGAAAATCTACTTGGGAGATTTTACCTAGAAGCTTGATAGGTATCTTGGAGGGTGAAAACCGAAACCCTAGAAAAGAGTGAAAGAGTGTTTGTCTTCATTTAAGGTAAGAGGAAGACTTAATCTTATCATCCTTGGGTGGTGGTAAGAAGATGGAAATTGTTTGTGATTGTAGAATCCATAAGGATTCATTTGTGTGTTTGTTATTAGCTTTCCTATTTGTGATTTGTATTAATTTGCACGTCTACAAGCTTTGAAATATTGTATGTGTTAGTAGATGCATGTATAAATATTAGGATGTGAATAACATGTCAAGGATTGCATGAGTGTTCCAAAGAACACAATAACAAGGCTCACGGCCTCAACCAAAAAGGAGAACCAAAATGTTCTCATCAATTTTCTAAGAGTGTGATTTAATTAACCTAGGAAAATTAACAAAATGCAAAATTGTTTAGAGCAAAAAAAAATGAATGTAGAGATCAAATGACAATTTTAAGTATTTCGGCCAACATGCCAAAGCCAAGGATTTTTTATTTCTAAAATCATTTCCAAACCATTTTCAATTAAAAAGAAGCAATATATGTTAAAAGGAATTTTTCTACAATGAGTTTTGAAGAAATAAATTAATTAGAATTAAATTTAAGAAGTTAAAACTAATGATTTTACTGTTAGAAGAAAATACAGTAGCTTTTGTAAATTTCTAACATATAGCTCATATTATATTTTGAAGCATGTTAGTGGTTTTCAAAAGTTAAATTATACGGTTAAAAAAAATTAAGTAAAAGGAATTTTTACAGAAAAGTTAGGAAACCATTATTATAAGTTTCTAAACAAAATACTATCAATTTTTATTAAAAACAGACAAATAAGATAGAAAAGATGTCCAAAAGACAATATACGATATGAAAAATAATCTACGTAGTTTAAACGTACTAAATATTATTTCTGTGTATTTAAACAGTAATTTTTAAGGAATTCGGACAAGAAAATAATTTAAAAACCTTACGCGATTGAGAAAACGTATTAAAAACTCTACGCGATTTTAAAAATAGTAAAATATATTTACGCGATTTAAAAACATTTGTAAAAACGACAGAATTGTGGAAACGCGATAAAATTTCTACGCGATTGACAAAACAGTAGATTTTTACTGTCGGGCTAAGTGGTGAACCCGTACAGATTGTGAAACAGTATTTGTCCGGTGGGACTTACTGTATATTTTTCTCTGCCATGAGGGCATGAGTTTTTGCCATTGAGGGCATTTGTGTAAATACGCATATTTGTACCATTGAGGGTATTCTGATAATTTTTCTATCATGCATTGAGTTAATGCCAATTTTTGGTGGATTGATTGACGAGGTGAATCACATCGTGTTGTCGGTGCGATAAACGTAGTGTGGTTCATTTTCTTTATGGACTTGGAGACGTTAGTGTGCGGTATCCCATATGTGGACAGTTGGTCGCTCCTCTGGGCCGTGGTAACTGGCAACACACTAATGGACTCGACACACACTATATTTAATCGAGATCTTGTAAAGTCTAATAGTACATTGCCTGTAGTGACACGACGTTAGACAGTGTGCTACACCACGCCATGTGACTGTGGGCTATAAACGCAACGTGAGACCGCGGAATAGTTTGGTTGGGCAGCCGTGGTACTAATAGACTTTGCGGGTCATTCACTCTGATGTCTGTATTTTTAGCTCCATGGAGTAGGGTTGAGTCACATTTCATATATTTTTATCTCATACATTTTAATGCTATTTATCTATAGCATTTTATTTATCTGTATCATTATTTATCTGTACCATTATTTATCTATGCTATTTTGTCTATCTGTACCACTATATGTTGTTACATTGTGTGCTGTGTTACATTACATTTGTGTTATCTTGTATTTTATTTATGCTATTATAGAATGCTATATTGTATGAACTGTTATACTTGTTGTATTGTTGTTTTCTTATTTACCATGTTTGTGATGATTTAGATTGTCTTACCTCTTTCTTGTATGTGTTATCTGTATATTTTAAATTATATGATAAAGAGTTTGAGGAAGAGGAACAACCTCTTGAGTGTGAGTATCCTGAAGAGGAGGAAGAGCAGCAAGCTGAAGATCAGTTCTACGATCAAGAACCATCCGATCATCCATATCCTTTGGATTGATTGTGTGGATATGACGCTACCAGGTTTCTTTGGATTCGTGCAATTGGAGTTTCACGGAGGCTCTGAAGCCTGGCGTCTGCGAGAGGATAGAGACTCAGTGACGTACGTAGGGCATCTGATTGTGACCATACGTACAGAGTTTGATGGAGTGCCGATCTTTTCCACTATGTTGTACTTACATGTGGAGTTGCCGCTATCTCTTAGGCGTCATTGGGGCGGTATGTTTGATGCGCTTAGCGAGATCAGCAGCTTATCGATTGCACGGACCCGTGTCCGTAGAGGGTCGAGGCATCCTGGATATCTATCACCTGAAGTTTCATCTGAGAGTGATCCTTCAGAGGGTTAGATATACATGATGTGTACTTGGGCGCGTCTACGTTTGTATATATTGACCTTTTACTGTTTTGTTTACTGTTTTAGTTTAAATACTTATAGTTGTAAATTATTTGTATAACTTATAACTAGTACCATATGTATATTATGTGAGATGTTGGTTTGTTTATTTTGTGTTTCCGCGTTATTTTATTTAATACTATTCTGTTTAATAAGAAGAATTTTACGACCCACAATATTATGTTACAAATGTTTTACAACTTGGGTAGATTTTATTTATCTTTCTTTTATTTTATTTATATATGTGACATCCCCACAAGGGTGTTACAGCTTCAAGAGAGTGATAGCTTCAAACAGTTTTTCTTCTTAAAGTTCTTCTCTTTATAGACCTCCCTTTTTCAATGGGGATGGGTATGTTTATTGGAAAGAAAGAATGATAATTTTTATTGAAGCTATTGACTTAGACGTGTGGGATGCTGTTGAAAATGGTCCTTTTGTCCCCACGCAAGTTGTAAATGGTGTAAAAATTAATACACCAAGAAGTGAATGGATGGATGATGATAAAAAGAAAGTCCAATACAATTTGAGAGCTAAAAACATCATTACCACAACTTTGGAGTACGATGAGTTCTTTAAAGTCTCAAATTGTAAATCTACCCAAGAAATGTGAGACACCTTACAAGTAACTCATGAGGGTACTAGTGAAGCAAAAAGATCAAGGATAAATACTCTTACTCATGAGTATGAACTTTTTAGAATGAATAAAGGTGAAAGCATTCAACAAATGCAAAAATGATTCACACATATTACAAATCATCTTGCTTCATTGGGAAAGACTTTTTCTAATGAAGATCTTATTAACAAAGTATTAAGATATTTGAGCAGGAATTGGCAACTTAAAGCGACGGCTATTGCGGAGTCAAGAAATTTATCAACCATGACCCTAGCCACACTTTTTGGCAAGCTTCAAGAACATGAATTGAAATTGAATAGACTCAACCAAAATGAGGAGCTTGACAAGAAAAAGAAGGGAATTGCTCTCAAGACCACCTCCTCTTTGATCAATGATGATGATGAAGATGATAGAGATGGCTTAGAAATTAGTGAACATAATCTTGGCCTACTAGTAAATAAATTTAGAAGATTCTTCAAGAAGAATGAAGCTCAAAGAAGACCTCCATTTCCCCAAAAGAATGTCTATCACAAAGGGGAAGGAACCTCATCCACTCCTAAATGCTATAAATGTGGAGAATTGGGACACATAAAGATAGAGTACTCAATCTATCAAAGGAAAGTGGAAAAGTATGAGAAGAGGTCCTCAAAGGAAAAGAAAGAAAGAAGAGCCTACATAGCTTGGGATGATAATGACATGGATTCAACCGATAGCTCGAATAATGAGAAAGCCAATCTATGTTTCATGGCTAGAGGAGAAGAGGAAGATGAAGATGACATAGAGGTAACATCCTCAAATTTTCAATCAAATTCTTCCTCTTCCTATGATGAATTGCAAGATGCATTTGAAGAATTGCATAATGAATGTATGAGACTTGCAAAACTTGTTTCATCATCCAAGAAAACAATTTCCTCTTTTGAAAACAAAATCTCTATTTTAAACTAGGAAATTGAGGAACTTAAAATTGAAAATGAAACTCTTGGACTTATTGATGCAAATTCCTCATGCATAACATGTTCATCACTTGATAATGCATCTATATCCTTTTCTTGCTCATCATGTAAAGCATTTGAAAATGAAATTGAGGATTTGAAAAATACAGTTGTAAAATTTACATTGGGAAAGGATAATTTGAATATGCTACTAGGGAAACAAAGATGTGTGTTTCAAAAGGCTGGTTTAGGGTACAATCCCAACAATCAACAAAAGTTCCTCAAAATTTTCTTTGTTACCTCAAGTACCTCAAGTAGTCCCTTCATTAAATGTTGTTATTATGGAAAGAAAGGGCATAGTGCATCAACATGTAATGTGAGGAAGAAAATCAACACAAAGGTTAGAACTAAAATGGTTTAGATTCCCAAAGGCACTTTGCCAAAAACTAACACACAAGGACCGAAGAAAACTTGGGTATCAAAAGCCAAAAATTGAAATGTGTTGTAGGTGTGCTTGAAGGCTAAGAACTAAATTTGGAATATCAAAAGTGGCTGTTGCAAGCACAAGATTATAAAATACTCCAAGTTCTCTTCCTTGTCCCCAAGAAGCTTGGACTTGCAACCTTTTTGATAAGTGGAGATGTGTCTTATGCTTTAACTTGCTTTAAAGTTGTACTTTTCTAGCTTAATATCTTGAGAATATCTCTATATGTGATAATATGCTAGATAAGTTCACTTCTTGTTTGAAATAGCATATTTGATGAAAATATCTTTGAACTTGGCTCTTTGGATCAATCATGCACTTAATTTTTGCTACATAATGAATTTTTCCTGCATAACACATTGATTTTACTGCATAATCTGTGATTTTTTCTACAAAAATGATGCATAACTTATCACTTTTGCTGTATAAAGTCACAATCTTCTACATAATCTATTTTTCTGCTGCATAATCTAAAATTTGCTGCATAATGTGGTGTTTTTGCTGCACAACTACCTTGATTTAATCAATTTTGAATCCAATATTGACTTGAGCATCAGAGGTTCCCCTTTAGCTATTTTACAGGTACTTTATCATGCCAAAGATCTCCAATATGCTCAAAAATTCACCTATCCATCAAAATGGTGTAATTCTAGGTAAAAGTGATAATTTTGCATTAACATAAGTCTTGAATCAAAATCTAATCAGTTTCTATGCTTGCATGATGTTTGGAATTGATTTGGAATGCTTTGGAACAAAATTGAAAAGTTTAAAATTAGTCATTTACTATTTAACATGCAAAATCTGAGTTTTAGTAATCTGGTAATCGATTACAAGACCTTTGTAATCGATTACAAAGGCTCTGCCAAGCATTCCAAGCTAAGTCAGAAAGCAGGTAATCGATTACACCTTCAGTGTAATCGATTACAACAATCCCAGATGTAATTGATTACCAGGAATCCAGAACATGTGTAATCGATTACACAACCATTGTAATCGATTGCACAGGGTTTTAAAAGGCAAAAATACATGGGACATCCATTTTTTTTCTGCCATCAAGCTTTATCATGATGATTGCTTATTTATATACTATCTAACCCCATTTGCTTATGTATATGACTCTGAATTCTATCAGCATAAATGATAAATACTATCTAAATTTTTTTTTCATATGCATTTGCTATTGGTATCACATATTAATGTGCTAAACTGTTTATAGTCTGATATTGATCCTGCTGAGCAGAAATGATTATTCAATGCTGAATGCTTATGTTGTTTTTGATAATGCCAATGGGGGAGAGATTAGTGAAATATGTTGCATGCGTACGAAATATGTTGTATGCGTATAGGGGAGTTTTGCGCTTTTATATGAAAATCATTTATACTACCTCATGCATACATTACGGGGGAGAGTTGCACTTAAATCTCTGATGAATAAATGCAAATATTTCTCTCTTTTCAATGCATATTTTGTCATCATCAAAAAAGGGGAGGATGTGAATGCTTATGTCTTAAAGCATATCAAATGAGTTTTTGATGATAACAAAGTCAAGATGTAGACCAAGATCAAAAGAGGTATATTAGATATAGGTCTTATAACATCAATGTTAAATGCTCTTTGTAATACCCTTAAACACATGTTAGATTAGTAAATGGTTACCAAAGGTAGCGTTTGACTTGTTTAGCATGCCAGTCAAGTTTTGTGACAAACTGAGTTCATTTAGGCACTTAGTTACAACACAGAAGTTAAAAAGTAGCTTAAAATGACTCAGATAATAGCAACTTTTGCTAAGTTGAGGGAAATAAACATAGAGAGTTTATTTCTAGGTTAAAAATAAGCCAAGTAAGATGTGGTAAAAGTTTCAAGAGAATCAGAGTTAGTTTGGTATTTTTAGGTATAACAGTTGTGCGTTTTAATACTGATTGACTAGCAGCAGATATAGAAAATCATGAAAATGGTGAAACAACAATTTAGATGAATCCTATGATTTATTCTAAAGTTGTTGGAAGCTGGGAAACTTGAATTAGCATGATTCAAGTGTCCTTAGAAGATATAAGTTTCAGTGTAGAAACTTAAGTTAATCTTTTCCCTTAATTTCCTCCATGTCCCACCCCCTATTTCTTTCTTCTCCCTCGGCAGAGAACCAAAAATAGAGAAAGAAGAGAGAAAAGAAAGAAAAGGGAGAAAGGGGAGAAGGAGAAGGGAAGGGGAAAAGAGGAAGAGGAAGATCAATGATCAAGTTCAAGGTTTCAAAATCTTTAAGAGTCTTCAAGAGGTAGGGGTTTAGAACTTCCACTCATCGATTTTCTCTATATTCTCTATGTATGCATATTACCAACCTAATATGCTAAATTGAGTTCTAGATGAGTTTGATGTGTTTGGTTTGCATGGATATGTTTCTTAGATCAATTATGACTTGTTCATGTCATAAACTGAATTTAGAAACCTAGAAATATTCATGTAAACCATTGATGCCCATTTTGGGGTTTAGGGTCAAGCATGCATGATTTTGGTTCAAGAATCCAAATCAAGAGGTTTAGAATGGTGATTGATGTTTCCTAAGTGTTAATGAACTAGTTAGGAACTTAGAATCACTTAGAAACTGATTGGAAATGGCTAAAATCCGTGCAAATGACCAATAGAACAGTACCACGCCTTGTAGAATTATGCAAAATCGTGCTTCTGTTATGGGCGCCACGGCATGGGGAGTGTGGCGCCGCGGCGTGAGGCCTGAAACCAGAACAGGAAAATTCTGAACAGCCTACAGTGTTTGTTGCATAACTTGGGCTGTAGATATCGGAATGACCTGATTCCAGAGCCATTTGAAAGCTAAGACATAAGGATTATTGTGGTAAAAATTTCAGAATTTTTCACCAAATCAATCAATACCAGATTCTGTTTGAATTTGAGACAAATTCTACAGAAAAAGGCATTCTGGTAGTCAGTAAACCAAATTACATAATTTCTTGTTCTGATGTCGTATGGACATAAAACCAGTGTCATTTGAAAGCTAAGACATAAGGCTTCATGTGGTAAAAATTTCAGAATTTTCCCACATGTAGTTTATTCGCAGTTCAATTTAAAGTTAGGTCAGAAATAGGTAAATCAGAGAATGCTCTGTTTTGGCCTCTACAAAATGTCCCATAACTTTGGTTACACTTAGCCAAATGAAGCAAGGTTTGTGGCATTGGAAAGATATGAGAAAAAGCTATGTGCTCATAAAAATTTAGAATTTTAGAAGTTATGATGCATGTTTGGTGCAATCTTGAAAATCAGCCTTTTTAGGCAAGATTTGAGGTATTTTTGAGAAAGTTGGACACTAGAATTTTTAGTAGCACCTTAGGCAACTTAGTGTTGCATTAGATATCACTTAAGATGTGATGAGATGATGCAATGAAGACAAGTATGCTAGTATGCATAATAGTATTCACTCTAGTAGAGAATGTGAAGGGTATGAACCTTAGGATATCCAAGAGTAGTGGATTATCTTAGGAAGATACCTAAGACCTTGAACAACTAAGAGTTGTAAGTAAGAATTACACTTGAGTTAGGTTACTTGAGTGGAGACAAGATGAGATGGTGTATCCGTTCCAAATATGGAATGTTTATGTCCTAAGTCTCTAGTTAAGTGAGACCTTGTGCATTGTAGAATACACAATAGAATGAATGTTGACTTATAAGCTTGTTACATTCATTAAGTATGCAAAGTTCTAGAGAAATGTTCACTCATTCCTTTAAGTAAGGTTGAATGAGGCATTAGTTAAAATAGACTATTTCACAAGGATGAGTTGAGTCTATAGGAAAGTTAAGATGGTGTTTATGTAAGAGATAAACATAACACTAAGCTTTTCACACATTAGTTCGTTAATCTAGTATGCATGTGAAGAGATAGAACCTTAGTGCAACCAAGAAAAGTGGTTTGCCATAGGTAAGTACCTTACACCTCAGCAATATAGTGTTGTGTTAGAAATCACTTAAGAGATACGAGTGATGAGGTGGTGTTTGGGTGCAAGTATGAGGAATGGTTTGGTAATGTTTACCTAAGAATATAACGTTATATGACGCGAGGTCATTTAGCTAAGAAGGTAAGGAATTAAAGAAGTTCCTAAGGAGACAAGTATTTCTAACCAAATGCTAAGGTTACATGTAGTATGAGGTTACAGATTCTCCTCATTACAAAGGATAAACATAAAAAGCCAAAGTTCCTAGGAGAATATGCTTAGATCGTAAAGGAACCAAGTATATAAATACGTATGTAAGTCTACGAATTAGTCAAGTAGTATCGATCTTGGTGAGTATCCTTTGATGTTCATTCATGGAGGCAAAAGGAGATAGATGGGTGTTCGAAGGGTTTTTGAAAAGGACATAACCCTGATGTCTCGACAATGCCAAGGCTAAAGGAGATAAGTGGGAAATCCAAAGACGCTCTTTGAGCAAGGATGAAGCCCGAAATTTCTCAGCATGCCAGGATATGTGTAATGCGAGGATGAGCTTTCCCTCTAATTACCACTGGACGATATACTGACTAGTTCCTAGCAAACTTCCTTATTTTCAAAATAAACTTCTGCATGTATTTAAAAACAAAACCCTGCATTTGTATTTCATCCACATACTCTTAGTATTCCTTAGGCATATTCATATTATATATCATTCTCATTGCATTCACAGACAATTGTATGGGCATTGTCCGTCACTGTTGGTATTTACAGTTGTATGGGCATTGTATATATTAACAGTGCGTAGGCTATCAGTTGATATCACACTATAAGAAAGTGTGCAGATATGAGAAAAGAGGAGGAAGCTCCTAAGTTAGAATTATAGCATCTGTTATATAATTGTTATATACAATGTTATATCCAATCTATGAGGCTTACAAAACTTGTCTCATCATCTAAGAAAACGATTTCTTCTTTTGAAAATAAAATCTCTATTTTAAACAAGGAAATTGAGGAACTAAAAATAGAAAATGAAACTCTTGGACTCATTGATGCAAATTCTTCATGCATGACATGTCCTTTACTTGATAATGCATCTACATCCTTTTCTTGCTCATCATGCAAAACTTTTGAAAAGGAAATTGAAGATTTGAAAAATACTCTTTCAAAATTTACCTTTGGAAAAGATAATTTGAACATATTGCTTGGGAAACAAAGATGTGTGTTTCAAAAGGATGGTTTAAGGTACAATCCCAAAAATCAACAAAAACTTTACAAGAATTTCTTTGTTCCCTCAAGTATATCAACAAGTCCTTTTATAAAGTGTTTTCATTGTGGCAAGAAAGGACATAGTGCATCAACTTGTAATATGAGGAAGAATATCAATAACAAGATTGGAACTAAAATGGTTTGGATTCCTAAAAGCACCTTGCCTAACTCTAACACACAAGGACCCAAGACAATTTGGGGACCAAAAGTCAAAAATTGAAGTGTGTTGTAGGTGTGCTTAAAGGCCAAGAATGGACTTTGGAATCTCAAAACTGCCTGCTGCAAGCACAAGATCATAAAATACTCCAAGTTCTCTTCCTTGTCTCCAAGAAGCTTGGACTTGCAACCTTTTGATAAGTGGAGATGTGTTTTATACTTTACCTTGCCTTAAAGTAGTATTTTTCTAACCTTACATCTTGAGAATATCTCTATATGTGATAATATACTAGATAAGTTCACTTCTTGTTTGAAATAACATATTTGATATAAAACATCCTTGAACTTGGCATATTAGATCAATCATGCATCTAAACTCATGTTGCATAATTTACTGCATAATATGGTGTTTTTGCTGCACAACTACCTTGATTTAATCAATTTTGAATCCAATACTCACTTGAGCGTCAGAGGTTCCCCTGTAGCTATTTTGCAAGTACTCCATCATGCCAAAGATCTCCAAGAAGCTCAAAACTTCACCAATCCATCAAAATGGTGTAATTCTAGGTAAAAGTGATAATTTTGCATTAACATAAGTCTTGAATCAAAATCTAATCAGTTTCTATGCTTGCATGATGTTTGGAATTGATTTGGAATGCTTTGGAACAAAATTGAAAGGTTTAAAATTGGTCATTTACTGTTTAAAGTGCAAAACGAGTTTTAGTTCACCAACAAGACCATCAAAATAAGTCGAAAGGTGTAATCGATTACACCTCCAATCTAAACTCATGTTGCATAAAAGCATAATATGGTGTTTTTTTTGCACAACTACCTTGATTTAATCAATTTTGAATCCAATCTTGAGAGGTTCCCCTGTAGCTATTTTGTAGGTACTCCATCATGCCAAAGATCTCCAAGAAGCTCAAAACTTCACCAATCCATCAAAATGGTGTAATTCTAGGCAAAAGTGATAATTTTGCATTAACATAAGTCTTGAATCAAAATCTAATCAGTTTCTATGCTTGCATGATGTTTGGAATTGATTTGGAATGCTTTGGAACAAAATTGAAAGGTTTAAAATTGGTCATTTACTGTTTAAAGTGCAAAAACTGAGTTTTAGTAATCTGGTAATCGATTACAAGACCTTTGTAATCGATTACAAAGACTCTGCCAAGCGTTCCAAGCTAAGTCAGAAAGCAGGTAATCGATTACACCTCCAATGTAATCGATTACAACATTCCCAGAAGGCATGCAATCGATTACACCATATATGTAATCAATTACTAGGAATCCAGAACATGTGTAATCGATTACACAACCAATGTAATCGATTACAAAGGGTTTTAAAAGGCAAAAACACATGGGACATCCATTTTTTCATTTGCCATCAAGCTTTGACATAATGATTCCTTGTTTATATACTATCTAACCCATATCTCCTTTATATTTGTATATGACTTTGGATCCTTTTAGTATCAATGATTATAAAATCTGATATACTTTTTCTTCATATGCTTTCACTATTGGTATTATATCTGATTATGTTTTACTATTTGATCTGCCTGGGCTACAATAATTATACCTTGTTATTCTCTAATTGTTAATGACTAGTTAATGGGCTAATTTTTGGTATTATACAATGTTGAATGCTTATGTTGTTTTTGATAATGCCAACGGGGGAGAGATTAGTGAAATATGTTGCATTCGTATAGGAGAGCATTGCGCTTTTACATGAAAATCATTTATCCTATCTTATGCATACATTACGGGGGAGAGTTGTGCTTAAATCTCTTATGAATAAATGCAAATATTTTTCTCTTTTCAATGTTTATTTTGTCATCATTAAAAAGGGGGAGAATGTGAATGCTTATGTCTTGAAGCATATCAAATGGAGTTTTTGATGATAACAAGGTCAAGAAAAAGACCAAGATCAAAAGAAAGACTAAGACCAAAAGAAGAAGACTAAAATCAAAAGAGGTATATTAGATATAGGTCTTAGAACATCAACGTGAAATGCTATCAAGGTATCTCAATTATATTTAAATGGTTTTTCAAAGATCTCTTAAATCAACTTGTTTTTCAAAGTTCATATTTTAAAGAAATGTTGATTTCAATCTTGGATTATGTTAAACATTTGTAAATCTTGTTTTGTCCAAGTTCCCCAATGTTAAAAATGGCCTAGAGACTTAATTGGGCATGAAAAATGTATTCAAAGGGCAAGGTAATTTATTACACATATTGTTGGTTGTGGCTTCTTAATACTCAAGAAGGGGAGGTTGAATTGAGTATGATAAGTTTTTTAAACTTTTTCCCTTTTTTGCAAAAATTGATTCTTTTCTTTAACTATGAAAGAGATTTTGTCAACCAACAAACCAAAATATGTTTTTGCAATATGTATTTCTATCAAGATTTGAAACTTATAAAGAAATATTAACTATAAGATTGATTTCAGATATTAACAAGATCATAAACTAATTAAATCATGCAAGCATCCCTAATATATTGCTTAATTCATACATTCAACAATAAAGCAAATAATGAGTTAAGGGATAGAGAAAATTGCAAACTGAGTTTATCCTAGTTCAGTTACCTCCTCTGGTAACCTACATCCAGTCCCCGCATCACTGTGAGTTTCATCCACTATCAAAGATCAATTTACAAGATTCTTTACACAAGCTTCACTTCTAGGTTCCTTCTACCCAAATGACAGTTTTTTAAGTCAAAGCAATCTTGCAATTCCTACAAGAATTCCTTCTATTCTTGCATAGCACCAAGAGTCCCTTCTACTCTTGATTTAATCAGTGAGAGAACCTTCTCTCTTATCTCTTTTTTATAATATGAAAAGATTGAATTAGATTCTCAAAAATTAGATATTACAACTTGAAGTTCTATAGAAAAATACTCAATTTCTTTCAATGAAAAAGCTCTCTCAGTATTTGTGTGTTTGATCTTAAGATTTGAATTGAATTGTTAGTTAGAAAGTGTTTGCCAATGTCCTTATATAGGTTTATTTCAAAATAGATCTGTTGGATACACTTTACAAGTCAGTTAAGATCAAAATAGACTTATCTGAAAAATTTTGTTATCAGCCAATCGATTAGTACATAGATGTATTCAATAACTTTTCACTTTTACAACGTGTGTACATCGATTGCCTAATCAATTATGTTCTTGGATGTTCTTGATCTTAAGTGATACACATATGAGTACATCAATGTTGTTCTTGAAAACACTTGCATTTTCAACCCAGAAGTTTATACAACGATTGCCCAATCGATTGTATGGTTGTTTCAAAAAAATCCTTGCTTTTGTTTTGGCTTATGCATTGATGTACCAATCGATGTACAAATGCAAAGGTGCACACTGATCAAGTAGGTCCAGAATCAATCGATGTATACATAGATGTATAACACTTATACATGGATGTACACTGAGGTTTTCATTAAAAGTTAGTTAATTAACTGAAAGTACATCGAAGTACATATAGATGTACAAACTTATTAATTAACCTTTTTCATGCTTAGTCCATTTTTACTTTTGAAAACCATTTTACTTATTTTAGATAGCTTAATCAAAGAGTTATACGAAGTCTTTTCTTTACAAAAAAGTTCCTAATGATCTTTCTTGAATTCCTTCTTCATGATGCTCCTTCTTCAAGTTTTCCTTCATGATCCTTGCATTGAAATGCTTTGCTCCATGATCCTTTGCATTCACCTTTCTTGTTCCATTAAATCTCGTTGAAAAAGTCAAGCTTGGAAAGAAGTTAGTGAATCAAAGTAATAATCATGTTAAGTTTAGTCATTAATCAAAACATACTAGGGTCATCCACAAACACCCCGTTTTTGATTGATGACAAACTTACCATACATAACATGTTTAACATTCAATATATCTTTGGAAATAATTAGAAATATTAGAATAATAAAATGCATACCATTTACTCCCCCTGTCTAATTGACAGTTCTTATCATTTTAACATGTATAGGATCATTACATCATTAGTTCTAGTTGTTTTGTTTAGTATGGTACCTATTCTCCCCCTTTGTCATTATCAAAAAGAACATGTATGGGAGATTCAAAGTATAAAAATATGTAAAACAAGGTACATACTAGAAATTCAGCCATTCATTCATATCAGCATAATCAAAACAAGTTTTATAGTCATTTATATTCATCATTGTTCGAAGAAAAATTAAAATTGTGAATAGTAGAACAAACAAAAAATTGCTAACATCATTATAGACACACTTAAGACACCCTAAGATCTAAATATATTCATTGGTCCTTGGTTCTTCAGTGTGCTGTGAGGCTTGAGCTACTTGTTCTTCAGGATTGCCTTCCTCTTCAAGTGTAGCAGCAGTAGCTTCTCTAACCATGTTCACAACATCTTCAGAAGTGGGATGAACTTCTAGAGGTGCAGTGATGGAAATGCCTAGATATTGATGCAAAGTGGTCATTTGGCCTTCCAATGTGTTGAGTCTGATATTCAGATAATCAATAGACTGTTTCAACACTAGATGATATTTGGTTTGCCTAGCCTCAAAGTTATGAAACATTTGGAGCAGCTTGTCTATCTTGCTACTCAGCTCTGAGTTGTCCACAGTAGCTCTTGGTTCTTCACCAGCTATTCTAACCCACTCTCCATCCAATTTAGCAAGCTTCATCTTGCTAATGGTCCCTTCACCAAACTTGTGAGTGACCTCCCTAGTCTGAAATTTCTCTTCATTATCTAGAGAGACTTTAAAATGCTCCAGCAAACTCACCACTAATCTAGGATAGGGTAGGGTAGCTCCATTGATTTTGCAGTCCAACATGTGCCTGGCAATTATGAAGCTCCAACTCAACTGCTTCTTCTGTATCATTGCCCAGAGCATCAGAATATCATTGTTCTGCAACACAGCATGATTTCCAGATCTTAGTAACAGCATCCTGCTCAGCACATATTGCAGGTGTCTATGCCGAATGTGCATAGAGCTTATGTTGATCAGTCTTCCTTCTGGTGCATTCTCAACCAGAAGCACCTTCTTTGCTTCTTCCTTGTCAAAATTCTTTATCCATACATTGTCAGGTCCAGTATCGGCAAGATTACTTCCTTTGTAATCGAGTCCAGTAAATTGAGCAAACTCATCAAAAGTCATCTCAATTCTTGTGTTCTTCAGCTCAATAGAAAATCCTTCATTGTCCATCTCAAATGTGCAGTAAAATGCTTTGATCAATGTAGGGTAAATATCACTCTTAATTTGCAGAAATTTGCCTAGTTTATACTCATCTAAGATCTTGTGAAAAGTAAAATCTTTGGTCTCAAAATAGTTGAAATCTACAGTCCTAGCCTCGTGAATATCCCTATTTTTAAAATCATTCTTGTATAGCATAATGTACTCCTCATCAGAAAAATACCTCTTGAGAAGGTCAATCTCGGTGACTTCATCATTTTCTTCTTCTTCCTCTGTTCTTTTTCTCTTCTTTTGAACCTTCTTTTTGGGTCTTTCCTTCACTACTTTCTTCTTCTTTTCTTGTTTCTTGGGTGCTGGTTTGGAAGATTCAGCTATCTTCTTGCCCTTGTCTTGTGTCTTCTTCAAGCTTTTGATTTGAAGCTTATCAATCCTTTGAGAAGCTTGGGTTTTCTCAGTTACTTTTTATTTTAGGAAGTGTAGGGGTTGCTATGGGTGAAATACATTGAGGTGTAGAAGATTGAGTTGAGGAGGAAGATGTGGAGTTAGAGGGAACAGGTGTAGAGGGTCCAGGTTACTTCACACGAGCCATTGGAGATGATTTCGAGCTCTACTAGGGTTTAGGTCTTTGTAATTTAGATTTGAAAAGTGAAAAAATTGGAGGGAAGGATTGAAATTTATAAACCCAGATCAGTCAATCGATTACCTAATCAATGTATTAAAGAGTTTTTCATCCTGTACACACGTGATAATTGATGTACTTAGCATCAAGATTTTAATTTTAAACTAGGTACATCGATGTATCAATCGATGTATAAGCTAAGTCAAAGAGTACCAAGTTCTGAAAACTTGAACTCAATTGATGTATAAGCAGTGTCAAAGAGTCCAACAATTAAAATACATCTAATCGATGTATAAGGTAAGTCAATGAGTCCTAAATTTTGGAACTATTACTCAATCGATGTTACAATTAATGTATACACAGGGTTAGTGTTTTCAACCCGTTATTAATCAATGTATCAGTCGATGTATAGGCACTTATAGTGAGTAGTGTATCTGAGATCAGTGATTCAATCGATGTGCTAATCGATTTATAGCAGATCAAATTTGAATTTTCAAGTTTTCATAGCAGGTTAATCGATGTGTTGGTCGAGGTACTTGATTTCCTATACCTATTTAATCAAAGTAATTGATTGTCCAATCGATGTATAATGACTTCCAGAGAGTTATGTTTTCTGATTTTTGAAGTCAATTGATGTACAACTTGATGTTTTGATCATTTTAAGTCTATATTGCTTGTATCAATAGATTATATAATCGATGTAAGGGCACTTAAAATAGATTTCCAAGTTTGTACATAGATTACCTAATCTGTGTACCAGCTTTTAGATTAAAGATTTTACCTAGACAAATCGATTGTTTAATCGATGTACAAACATCAAATATCAAATTATCAAGCATTCAACATTCAAAATATCAAGCATAGGTAGGATCAATTATTCATAATTCTCTTCTTATGTAGAAAAAGTTTTCTTTAGCCAATGGTTTAGTGAAAATATCAACTAATTGCTTAGATGTATCAACATATTCAATGATTATATCTCCACTTTGAATGTGATCCCTTATGAAATGATGTCTTATCTCAATGTGTTTGGTTCTTGAATGCATTATAGGATTCTTAGTGAGATTTATAGCACTAGCATTATCACATCTGATTGGTACTTTCTCTAAGAGAACACCATAGTCAATAAGTTGTTGTTTCATCTAAAGAATTTGTGCACAACAACTTCTTGCTGTAGCATATTCTACTTCAGCAGTTGATAAAGCCACACTTGTTTGTTTCTTACTAAACCAAGAAACTAATGAGTTTCCTAGAAGGTGGCGAGTACCACTAGTACTTTTCCTATCTAACTTGCATCTAACAAAGTCAGAATCAGAATATCCTACTAAGTTACATGTTGCTCCTTTAGCATACCATAGTCCTATTTCTTTAGTTCCTAATAAGTATTTCATGATTCTTTTTAAAGAAGTTAAGTGTGATTCCTTAGGTTTAGATTGGTATCTAGTACACATACAAACACTGAACATTATATCAGGTCTACTTGCAGTTAGATAGAGTAAGGAACTAATTATACCTCTGTACTTGGAAACATTTACCGATTTACCTTTCTCATCTTTGTCCAAGTAGCATGATGGACTTATTGGAGTAGCCATTTCCTTTGCATTCTCCATTCCAAACTTCTTCAATAGTTCTTTACAGTATTTAGTTTGGCTTATAAAAGTCCCATCATTACATTGTTTGATTTGTAGTCCAAGGAAGAATATAAGCTCTCCCATCAATAACATTTCAAACTTGTTTTGCATTAGTTTGGAAAATTCCTTATACAAAGACTCATTAGTAGCACCGAATATAATATCATCAATATAAATTTGAACAAGTAGTATGTTTTGTGTTTTTCTTTTAGTGAACAGTGTTGTGTCAACTTTTCCTCTTATAAATCCCTTTTAAGTAAGAAATTACTTAGCCTTTCATACTAAGCTCTTGGAGCTTGTTTAAGTCCATACAAGGCTTTAGTGAGTTTATACACATGATTAGGAAATTCATTTATTTCAAATCCAGGGGGTTGACCAACATACACTTCTTCTTGTATATATCCATTTAGGAATGCACTCTAAACATCCATTTAATACAATTTAAAATCCATGATACATGTATATGCTAACAACATTCTAATAGCTTCTAATCTAGCCATAGGTACATATGTTTCATCATAGTCATTCCTTCTTCTTGATTATAGCCTTTTGCTACTAATCTAACTTTATTCCTTACTATGATACCATTTTCATCAAGCTTATTCCTAAACACCCATTTTGTACTAATTATTTGTTTATCCTTGGGTTTTGGAACAAGTTTCCAAACTTTGTTTCTTTCAAACTGATTAAGTTTTTCTTGCATTGCCATAGTCCAGTTTTCATCAATAATTGCTTCATCTATAGTTTTAGGTTCAACTTGTGATACAAAAGCCATATTATTGCATGCATTTCTTAAGGAATGTATAGTGGTTACCCCTTTGGATATTTCACTAATTATGTTGTCCAGAGGGTGATTCCTTGCAGTTTTCCATTCTTTAGGTAGATCTTCATGTTGAGCCTCTCCTGGAATTTCCACTTTGGTATTGTCCTGCTTTTCCTCAAGATGAATCTCTTCTAAAGTTTCTGCAACATCATCAACAAATTCCTTTCCCAACCTTTTGGAGTTAGTTTCATCAAATGTAACATGTACAGATTCTTCAATTGTTTGTGTTCTTTTATTGAAGATTCTAAAAGCTTTACTAGATGATGAATAGCCTAGAAAGATTCCTTCATCAGCTTTAGGATCAAACTTTCCTAGATTGTCCTTTCCATTATTTAGTACAAAACATTTACAACCAAAGACATGAAAATATGAAACATTTGGTTTTCTACCTTTATAGAGTTCATATGGAGTCTTTTTCAAAATTGGTCTAATCAAGACTTTATTCATTAAATAGCAAGTTATGTTTACAGCATCTGCCCAAAAATATTTTGGCATATTTAAGTCATTCAACATAGTTCTTGCTATTTCTTCTAAAGATCAATTTTTCATTTCTACAACTCCATTTTGTTGTGAAGTTCTTGGAGCAGAGAAATTATGTTGAATTCCAAACTCTTCACAGAAATTATCAAATTCTTCATTTTGAAATTCTCCACTATGATCACTCCTTATAGAAGTTATTTTCATGTCTTTTTCATTTTGTACTAACTTATCCATTTTCTTAAAGGCTGTAAAAGCTTCATTCTTATGTGCTAAGAAGATGTTCCATGTAAATCTAGAGAAATCATCAACTATAACTAATGCATACAAATTTCCTCTAAAACTTTTGGTCCTAGAGAGTCCAAATAAGTCCATGTGTAGTAGTTGTAAAGGTCTTTCAGTTGAAACTATGTTCTTAGCCTTAAAAGATATTTTAGTTTGCTTGCCCTTTTGGCATGCATCACATAAACCATCTTTTGAGAACTTAGTTTTAGGAAGTCCAATTACCAATTTTTTAGAAATGAGTTTGTTTAGATGATCCATATGAATATGTCCTATTCTTCTATGCCATAGCCAATTCTCCTCTTCCTTAGATATCAAACAACATACATCACTAGCAGAAATACTCTCTAAATCTATCATGTATATATTATTCAATCGATTACCTATCAGCTTTGCATTACTATCATGCTTGTTTTCTATAATGCAACTACTAGAGTTAAAGAATACCTTATAACCTTTATCACATAGTTGGCTAATGCTTAGTAGATTGTGCTTGAGCCCTTCCACATATAGTACACCTTATATTTTGGTAGTTGTGCTTTTTCCAATTGTTCTAACTCCTAAGATCCTTCCTTTGTTGTTATCACCATAGGTGACACTTCCACCTTGTTTGGGAGTGAAGGATGAGAACCTTGCAATATCTCTAGTCATATGTTTGGAGCAGCTACTATCAAGATACCATTTTGAACTTTTGGCTCTCAAACACACCTTCAAAATAGATTTGAAGCATTTGTCTTAGGTACCTCAATTTTGTTGGGTCATTTGGTGTTAGTCATAACATATGTTCCCTTGGGAATCCAAATTTGTTTAACACTAATCCTTGAAGAATTTCTAAAATAGCATGTAGAAGTTGTATATCCCTTTCTTGCACAATAGAAACATTTAACAAAAGGATTAGTGGAGCATTTAGGTGCAACAAAGAGTTTCTTAAAGGCCTTTTCATGCAATGCTGGTTTATAGCCTATTCCAGCTTTGTCATATACTCCTTTTTGCTGTCCTAATATGGCATTAAGATTATCTCTTCCCATTGTAAATTTAGATAGAGTGGTTTTCAGTTTTTCCACTTCTTTTTCTAGAATATTGTAATTAGAACATGTAGAACTAGATGCACTTAGCTTATTGCTCTTAGCTTCTAATTCTTTAATCTTAATTTGAAGAGATGCATAATCACTACATTGTTTAGCAATAACTTTCCTAGATGACATTAATTGCTTAGCAATTTTTAGATATTCACTATGCAATTCATTAAAAGCACCTTGTAGTTCATCATAGGTAGGGGGAATTTCATTTACCTCATCTTCATTGTCACTTTGATGGTTAGTCATGAGACAAAGATTGGCCTCTTCTTCCTCAGAATCTTTAGAGGAATCCATATCATTCTCCTCCCAAGCTATGTATGCTCTTCTTGGCTTTTTATTCTTCTTATCCTTGGACTCATGATTATCATGCTTATCCTTCTTTTGAAGTTTAGGACACTCATTCTTGTAATGTCCATGTTTGCCACATTCATAGCACTTCACATTTGATGTTGAACTTTTAGCTTTTGAAGTGTTCTTCTTGGAAAAGAAGTTTGAGGGCCTTTTGTTGAAGGTTTTCTTCTTTTTGAGGAATCTCTTGAACTTTCTTACTAGTAGTCACATATCCTCTTCAGATTCACCATCTTGTTCAACTTCTTCATCTTCATCACTGTCAAAACTTTCTTTGGAGACTTGTGCTTTAAGTGATAAGCCTCTTTTCTTTTTCTTCTTCTCTTCATGGTCATTCAATCTATGCAACTCCATCTCGTGCTCTTTAAGTTTTCCAAATAGTGCAGCAATATTCATGGTTGCTACGTCCTTTGATTTGACTATAGCAGTAATCTTTGGTTGCCATTCTCTTGTCAAACATCTCATAATCTTGTTGATTTGTTGTTCATCTGAAATGCTCTTTCCAAGTCCATTCAGCTGATTCACTATGTGAGTGAACCTCCTTTGCATATCATTGATGTCTTCACCATTCTTCATGTGAAAGAGTTCATACTCGTGCATGAGTGAGTTCATTCTTGCTCTCTTTACATCACTTGTTCCTTCATGAGTAATTTGCAGCGTATCCCACATTTGCTTGGTTGTCTTACATTTTGAAATCTTGAAAAATTCATCATAACTCAAGGCAGTAGTTATAATATTTTTAGCTTTAGCAATATAACCTACTTTCTTTTTGTCCTCATCATCCCATTCACTTTTAAGTTTTTCTTTCTTGGTGCCATTTGCATCAAGAGTATGAGGAATGTATGGACCATTCTCAACAGCATCTAATACATCAATGCCATTTGCCTTAAGGAATATTAACATCCTTTCTTTCCAATACATATAGGCAGTACCATTGAAAGCAGGAGGTCTTGCCAAGAAAGCCCCTTCTCCCAAGATGTCATTTGAAGCCATCCTCTTAACCTGTTAAGCTTTACACAAAAGTGAAAGCTTTGATACCACTTGTTGGTAGTGGCTTCTTAATACTTAAGAAGGGGGGGTTGAATTGAGTATGATAAGTTTTTGAAACTTTTTCCTCATTTTACAAAAACTGATTCTTTTCTTTAACTATGAAAGAGATTTTGTCAACCAACAAACCAAAATGTGTTTTTGCAATATGTATTTCTATCAAGATTTGAAACTTATAAAGAAATATTAACAAGATCATAAACTAATTAAATCATGCAAGCATCCCTAATATATTGCTTAATTCATACATTTAACAATAAAGCAAATAATGAGTTAAGGGATAGAGAAAATTACAAACCGAGTTTATCCTAGTTCAGCTACCTCCTCTAGTAACCTACATCCAGTCCCCACATCACTGTGAGTTTTGTCCACTATCAAAGATCAATTTACAAGATTCTTTACACAAGCTTCACTTCTAGGTTCCTTCTACCCAAATGACAACTTTTCAAGTCAAAGCAATCTTGCAATTCCCACAAGAATTCCTTCTATTCTTGCACAGCACCAAGAGTCCCTTCTACTCTTGATTTAATCAGTGAGAGAACCTTCTCTCTTATCTCTCTTTTACAATATGAAAAAATTGAATCAGATTCTCAGAAATCAGATATTACAACTTGAAGATTTACAGAAAAATACTCAGTTTCTTTCAATGAAAAAGCTCTCTCAGTATTTATGTGTTTGATCTCAAGATTTGAATTGAATTGTTAGTTAGAAAGTGTTTGCCAATGTCCTTATATAGGTATATTTCAAAATAGATCCGTTGGACACACTTTACAAGTTAGTTAAGATCAAAACAGACTTATCTGAAAAATTCTGTTATCAGTCAATTGATTAGTACACAAATGTATTAAACAAATTTTCACTCTTATAACGTGTGTACATCGATTGCCTAATCGATTGTATTCTTGGATGTTCTTGATCTTAATTGATACACACATGAGTACATCGATGTTGTTCTTGAAAACACTTGCATTTTCAGCCCAGAAGTTTATACATCAATTACCCAATCGATTGTATGGCTGTTTCAAAAAAATCCTTGCTTCTATTTTGGCTTATGCATTGATGTACCAATCGATGTACAGATGCAAAGGTGCACACTGATCAAGTAGGTCCAGAATCAATCGATGTATACATAGATGTATAACACTTATACATGGATGTACACTGAGGTTTTCATTAAAAGTTAGTTAATTAACTGAAGTACATCAAAGTACACATAGATGTACAGACTTATTAATTAACCTTTTTTCATGCTTAGTCCATTTTTACTTTTGAAAACCATTTTTACTTATTTTAAAGAGCTTAGTCAAAGAGTTATACTAAGTCTTTTCTTTACCAAAAAGTTCCTAATGATCTTTCTTGAATTCCTTCTTCATGATACCCCTTCTTCAAGTTTTCCTTCATGATCCTTGCATTGAAATGCTTTGCTCCATGATCCTTTGCATTCACCTTTCTTACTCCATTAAATCTCATAGAAAAAGTCAAGCTTGGAAAGAAGTTAGTGATTCAAAGTAATAATCATGTTAAGTTTAGTCATTAATCAAAACATACTAGGGTCATTTATCCACACATATATTGTAATCGATTACAAGCTAAACAGAGAGATGGTAATCGATTACACCAAGTGCAGTAATCGATTACAAGTTTGGCAGAGGCCATGTAATCGATTACACAAGGCTGGTAATCAATTACATCCTGCCCAAAAAGCCAAGAACACGTGCATACAGCCATGTAATCGATTACCAAGAGTGTGTAATCGATTACCAGCATTCTGACAGTACCTAACGACTATTTTCTTGGCATTTAATGTTGCTATAAAAGCCACCCAATGGCTTTATTGATCGAAAAACTTATAAATACACATCTTGGGGCATCATTTGTGGCTAACCAATAATTGAGAAACATCTTTCAATCACTCTAATAAATCATTTGTGCTCTATTTTGTACATATTTAAGATATTCTTGAAGAGCATTATAGGGCTTCAATTTGTGTAATATACTCTTGTGAGAGTTTCATCTTATATACACTTTGATTCTTTGTGAAGAGGGTGAGGTATCCCTCTAGAGAAAAGAGAGTGAGATATTTCTCAAAGATTGTAAAGGGTGAGGTATCCCTTGTTGTAAAGAATGTGAGGTATCATTCAAAGGTTATAAAGGAGGTGAGGTATCCCTCTAGTGAAAAGGGTGAGATATCCCTATTTTGAGGCTCAAGTGTAACACCCTAATGAGGATGTCACATTTCCGATACAATAATAATAAAACCTTACCTAAGTTATAAAACGTTTAGTACATAATTAATATGAGTTGTAAAATTTTTCTTTTTATACATGATAGCATTAAATAAAATAAAATGAAACATAAAATAAAACAAACTATTATTGCACACCATAATATATATATGATTTTTGTCTTAAGTATACAAATAATGTACAAACTACAAATATTTAAACAAAACAGTAAAAAGTCAGCATAACACTAAAACATTAACATGCCCAAGTGCACATCAAATATTTCTAACCCTCCAAAGGATCCTCCTCGGATGGATCATCGGATGACAGAAATCTAGGATGTCTCGCAGCTCTACGGACAGGAGTCTGTGTTGTTGATACACTACTGATCTCACTGGGTGCATGAAAACATCCTCCCCAGTAACGCCTAAGAGTCAAAGGCATCTCAAGATGTAAATACAGAGTAGTAGTAAATATCGGTGCTCCATCAAACTCTCTACGTAGGGTCACAGTCAGACGCCTTATATAAACCACTGATCCTCTATCTTCATGCAGTCACTAGGCCTCAACGTAACACCCTCCGTAGGGCATCACATTTCTGATTACAAGCTCATAATCTGACAATCAATTCATAAAAGGTTTGAGTTATAAAACATGGGTTTTAAAATTTCTTTTCGCGGAAACATAAACTTACTGAAATTTATAGATAATAGTGAAAAATAGATTTAAACTGATTAATATACATTACTGACACCACATAATATTTAATAATTATTCAAGAAATATAAAACTTACAGACTCAATTTTAAACAGTAGCAAACCCCATAATAGGTCCTACTTAATAGCACGTAAAATACTAACAAGAAAACTCAACATACTTGTTTCGTCTTGTATTCATCTTGATGCATCATGTATCTGTTCCTCCTCAAATCTATACACTAACCAGTTCGAGATGGTCACTCCTCGATGTTGTCACCAAACTCAGAATATCTGCTTCCGATTAAGTCTAAAAAACTTGTTCCATCTACTATATAATTTTTAATAATACAAGCACAACAAAACAATACAGCAAAGAAGTGAGATCATCTACACCAATACCAACATGGTAGCATAGAGATAACACAAATAGCATACCATACAGATACATCATACCATAATTATAATCATGCCCTCAACATTATTTATCACAACAAATATAATAAATAATAATTATCATCATGCCATTAACATAATTCAAATCACACAATAATTATAATAATGTCATCAACATCATCCAAGTATTTAACAATTCAATTATCATAACCAATACTCAATAATTATGCATGTGCACATAGACTCAATGTCATACTCCATGGAGGCTTTCACAAATTCGAGAAGAATGCTCTGGTTAATTGCCCAGCCTTAGGCCAACAGACAATCTCCAGTCTTCAAAAAGAATAGTGTTCTTGTCGGGTATCGTCAATGCGTTGCAACGGACTGCATCGCCAAGTGGCACATGGTACTTTGCCAACTGTTCACTGGTTGACCGTCGCGCCTTGACGCCCTCAAGATCCATCATAGACCTCACTTTCCAATTCTCATTCTCTCTTCAATCACAAGGGTCACAATAGCTATCAGCTATTAATTTTTGTTCAATGCACGAATATCTTAATGCAATTTTGTTCAAATTCATCATATGCTTCAATGCATATTTTTCAATTGCATGTATAATGCATAAAATGCCAATCACAGGCAAAATTCATCATTTTCTCATACAGTGTCCATACACTAGTCCAACAGTAATCCTACTATTTATTCAGTTGCGAAATCATATTATCGCGTTTTCATAGTCGTGCAACACTTTTGTCACATTTTTCACAATTGCGCAACATTTCTGTTACGTTTTCACAATTCCGCTACATTTTCGTTGTGTTTTCAAATCGCGTAGCGATTTTCCATTGTTTCTCAATCACGTAAAAATATTCCATCATTTTTAAATCACGTAATGATTTTTCAACGTTTTCTTAATCACGTAAAAATATTCCACCATTTTTAAATTGCCTAGCAATTTTTCAACAATATCTCAAATGCGTAAAAATATTTAAACGCTTTCCAAATTGCGTAGAAATATTTCAACATTTTTCAAATCACGTGAAAATATTTAAACGTTTTTCAAATCGCGTAGCTTAAAAATCACATTTTTAAGTTACGTAAAGTATTTTTCATCATTTTACAATTACGTAAAATATTCCTCAATATTCTAAACATTATTTTGGACTTTCCAAAAAAATCAATGTCATTTCCAACATCATTTTCCACATTTTCTCCATTTTCCCATTTTGTAAAATATTTTTCAACCTTTAAAATTTCCAATTCAACCTTTCTCAAAATAATGTGACTTCTCACATTATTTTCCACATTTTCTTACTCAAGAAAATCCTTTTCTCAATATATTCTACAAATTCACCATTTAATTGAATTAAATCAATGTTTTTCACTTAAAATTCCTTAATGCGCTCCAAAACCCAAAGGATGAGTTTTACGTTAGTAAATTTTAAATCATCAACGTTTCCTTTATAATTCAAAATAAATTTTCAAATTCAATCCTCTTCCAAAATAATTTGAGGTTCAAACCCTTACAACCTCTATTTTCCTTTCATAACCGAAATTTCTATTTCTCAAGTGATAAAACACTCTGATTCCATTTCCAAAATCCTTGTACTAAATCAAATTATATTTCCACTTTGAAAATCACTTTGTTTCATAAAACCAAGGCATTACAAGCCTTCAAAACCTTCAAAACCGTAGAGTATTTGGCCATTGAAACCATCAAATATTTTTTCCTTCTAAATCAATTGAGTACCATTTTTGTTTTTACACAAACAAAACCATTAAAATTTCTTTCAAAAACTGTGAGACTCTTGGTCTCTAAAACTAATTCATTTGTTCATTTTCATGTCCACTTTCTTTGCAAATCCTTAAAATCATCAACATATTACTCATAATTAGTAAAATACTTAGAATCTCTTGCTCCCAAAATTAATTTGAGGTCATGATGCCTCTATGGTTCTTTGGAACCAAAAATTATTTTCTTTTCTATCATCACATCACGGCATATATATACATATTCATCATATATATCACAAGCATGCCATAAACAAAAGCAATAAATCATGCAAATCATATTAAGCATAAGCAAATAATCAAAACACATAAATACCCATAAATAATTACATGACCATGGATATGAATCCTCACATGGATTCACCATCCATCAAATACAAGACCATCTCTCACCACCATACTTGGTTGGTGAGATGAATCTCCCTCTTAGCTCATGAAGAACCTCCAAAGCTCCTTGGTTTGCTTCTTGTACAAGTCCTTCAGCACCAAAAGTTTTTCTTAAAAATCAAAGTAAACATACATAATCAATATCTAAGGCTTAAATAAGAAAACTATGGATCAAAACATGGTTTAGAACTTTAAAGATAAGATCTAGAAAAGAATATCAAGAACTTCACCTTTTACCCTTCAAACTTGATCTTAGGAAAAGTACTCGAAGATGGATGATTTAGAGAAAGTCTCCAACATGAAAGTTGCTTAGAATAAGGCAAGGATTCAAGATATGTAATTAGTTAAAATTATAGAAGAGTGGAGGTAGATTTTAGAGTGGCTGGCCGAGAGCTCCTTGGAGTGGAAAGAATGGAGTTTTTTTTTCTTGTTCTTGGAAGAGAGAGAATGGAGAGAATTGTTTTTAGTCTTTGGTAGAATGAAAATGAAGATAGAAATGAAAACTCTTCCTACCTAGTAGTTGTCGTGGAGTGCATGGAGAGAAAGGTAATATTATGTGTGTAGCTTTTTGTTTTTCTTTGATAAGAATGAAAGAAAAGTTGATAGGAAAGATTAAGTGTAGAAATTGTCTTGCATTATTTATTGCATGACCGTAGGTGAGTAGGAGAAAAGATGAATCAATTATGGGTAGTTTGTCTCAAAAAAGAAGTGCATGGCCGTAGGAATTAAAAGGAATAGCCACCAATAATTGACTAACTTTTGTTTAGTTTCTTGAATTATTGTTAGAAGAATGACCAAGTAAAATGAGTAAAAGAATTGGGGCCCCCTTCAAGTGCATGGTCGTATTCTTCAAATGGAGAAAACCACCAATATTGACTTATCTTACTTTGTTCAATTAATAAAAGATGATAGGAATGGATGGAATTAAAATTATAATAATTGCCTCACAAAAACAATGCTTTGCCGTGGAACTTCACAAAGAAGAAGTCATTTTATTTGACTTGGTCTCACTTTGTTTCACTTGAATTGTATCCTAATATCACAAAGTGAATTGCTTATTAGAGCAATTTGCTCTTCCTTCACCGTAGAAGCAACAATTTAAGGAGTCCAAACTTTATTCAATAGCTTGTTTCCTATTGGTCCTTAAAGAGTCAAGCCATTATTCTTGACCAATTTCTATTGGTTCTTGGAAAGTCTAAGCCACTAAGTTGGACTCATCACCACCATTGATTAGATCAATGGTTAGGATTAATATAGGTTCTAGGTATAGCCTTAGATTAGAAGACTTAATCTAGGCCATTGGATCTTTCTCCTTGAAATCCTAGCCATTAGATGTATCTCCAAAATGAAGGGTCAAGATCACTCCTTCATACTTTACATCCAATAGTCATAAATGGTCCTTGTCACTTTTTAAGACCAAATCTCCCCCGTAGATTAAATCAACGGTGGATATCCAAAGCCTTCCTTATTAAGCTTGTCTTTACAACTATTGATTAGATCAATGGTGAACATCCAAAGCTTCCTAACTAAGTTTACTCCCACACCATTGATTAAATCAATGGTGATCATCCAATGCTTCTTCATTAAGTTTGTTTCTCAACCGTTGATTAGATCAATGGTTGATATTCAAACTAAGTCTTCTCATCCAAGGGTACAAATCAAAGTCAAGCCCTCTTTGTTGACTAGTTTCTATTGGTTGATCTTATTTTTATAGCCTTCTAATTGGTTTATCCTACAAACATAATTTTTACGGTATTTTTACTGCTTGATAATTAAATACAGTACAAAACATAGTAAAAGAAAATTTTGAAAACTGTTTCTGGTTTCGAGTTTAGTAAGATCTCTCGTCTCCGTCTCAACAGTACAAAATTTTCTGGCTCCGAAATTTTTTTCACTTTTCTGGACCCACCTAGGCCTACTTACAGCCCCCTTAAGCCCACAGACGGCCCACAGATAACACTAAAATAATTAGAGAAATATAAAAATTTCATAATTATCCACAAAATCATAAAAATTATAAAACTTATGAAAATCAAGTCAGATTAGTAAAAATCATTAAGGATTTACAAAAATAAATAAAATACGAAGGCTCGTATACAGCCCCAAAATAATATTAAAATAAAAAAAAATGTAAAAACTCTCAAAAATTCCTAAAAATCACAAAAATTATAAAATCCACGGAAGTTGAGTCGGATTATTCAAAATAATTAAGAATCGCCCAAAATAAATAAAATATAAATTTTCGGAGTGTTACACTCAGAGCCTCCGTGAAAATCAAGTCTAACAAAACCAAAGAAATCAGGCAAAGCCATAACCACAAGATCAATCCAAATGATATGGGTGATCTAATGGCTTGCCTTCCTCGAACTGATCACTCGGTTGTTGGTCCTCCGGGTACTGAATCTCTAGAGGCTGCTCCTCTTCCTCTTCCTCAAACTCTTTATAGAATATAAAAATAATATAGAAAACGCATACAAAGAGGTGAGACAATCTACATCACTACTAGTATGACAGTACAAAAAACGACAATACATACAGATATCACAGTTGATTCAAAAATCCATATCATCACATCATGCACAATATCTCACATTAACACATCAAACATAAGATCTCAAATTAAATAAAAATAATCACATTATGATGCAAACCACAAATACAAATGTACACCGACTCATCCCTACTCCATGGAGCTAAACACAGACATCAGAGAAAATGATTTGAAAGACCTATCCGTACCTCAGGCTGCCTAACCAACTATTACACAGTCAAATGTCGTGTAAATAGCCCACAATCAAAACATCGTGTAAGTAGTACATAGTCAAATATGTCGTGCACCCCAGGCATTGTACTAGACAGTCTCCACAAGATCTTGATTAAGAATAGTATTTATCGAGATCATTAGTGTGTTGCCCGTTACCACGACCCAGAAGAGCTACCAACTGTCCATATGTGGAATCCTCTGCACACTAATGCCTCCAAGTTCACTCAATGAACCACACTACACCTATCGCACCCACAACACGGTGTGATTCATCTCATCAGCCAATCGCCAATTTCAACCAAATTGACACCTTTCTCAATGTATGAACATAAACCAAAATTACACAAATACCCTTATTATCACTATAAGCCATAATTACAATAATACCTTCATTATCGGTATTAACCAAATATAGTATGTCTCCACTTGACAGTACTATTTCTCAATATGTTTGGGTCCACCACTTTGGCCTGATAGTAAAACTCACTGTTCCTTTTAGTCGCATAAAGATTTTATCGCATTTTCACAATCACATTGCCTTTTTCAAATGTTTTCAAATCGCGTAAATATATTTTAACGTTTTTAAATATTGCACAATGTTTTTAAATCATTTTCTCAATCGTGTAAGATTTTTAAATCGTTTTCTCAATCACGTAGTTTAAAAATCATTCTTTTAAATACGCGTAAACTATTTCTAGTATTTTTCAACTATGTATAATATTTTCTTTATGTTCTAATCATACCTTGAAACTTTCCCCCTTATTTGTCCACTTTTAATTAATTTTGATAGCAATTTGTCTAGAAAATTCATTAAATGATATTTTCTACGTTTTTCTTTAAAAATTACCTTACTTTAATTATAACCATTATTTATACTTTGAAACTCACAACGTGCTTCAAAACCCAAAGGTGAGCTCTACGTTAACATTTTTCAAGTGTTCACTTTATTTCTTATTTATAATTAATTCCTCTAATTTAGGTTTCTAAAACTAAGTTCATTTATTTTATTCTCCAAAAATTCATTGAAATTGAATTCTCTTTAAGTTAACTACTTAATCTACATTAGAAAATAATTTTGAAAATCAAATATACTTTGTATGGCATTTGACCGAATTCAACATATTCTTTACAAATGATCTTTAAATCATTTTCCATCTTCTAAATCATTTTCAAATTCATTAATTCACTTAAATCCATTAAGTCATTCTTCTAGAAAATGGTTGAGAACATTTTGGTTCTCTTTTTCTTGGTGAAGCCGTGAGCTTCCTTGTGTTCTTTGGAACACTCATGCAAATCCTCACATGTTATTCACATCCTATCATAATTATCATACATATATGAACACATACAATATATTTTAAAGCTATGGATATATATACACACATAATCAATCACAAAATAGAAAAGACATTAGACAAACAAGTGAATGAATCCTTATAGATTCTTCACCACAAATACAATCCATTTTCTCACCACCACACAAGGTTGATGAGATTAAATCTCCCTCTTACCTTAAGGGAAGACAACTCCTCCTAGACTCCACCTAGTGATTTTGTGTAACCTCCCAAGAATCCCTAACAAGCTCAAACAAATTTTAAAGAGTTATAACTATAGGTGAAAAATATAAACCATGGATCAATCATGGCTTAAAACCTAAGAAATCAAGTTAGAAATTAAGAAACAAAGATTTTCACCTTGTAGGAAAAATCTTCAAGATGATTTTCCAAGCTTAAGAAGGATGATTTTGAAGGAACTCTCAACTAGAGATGTTCTTAGAATGATGTTTGGATTTGAGAAATAGAGTTAGGTGAAATTTTAGAAGAGTAGAGGTATGAGAAATGGGTGGAGGCCGTGAGCTTCTCAATGAAGAAAGGAGAGAATTTTCTTGGTTATTTTGCTTTGGAGAAGGTTGAAGATGAAATGAACTAAGCAAAATTGCTATCACACCTTTTCTAAAGCACTTGGTCGTGGAGCTCCTTCAAAGGAGGTGGCCACTTTAGTTGACTCCTATGAACTCCTAATGGCCTTACATGTGATCAATGGATGATATTCAAGACTTTGCCTCCAAGCTTGCTTTTCATTGGTGTAGGAAACCAAGTCATCAAGTGACTAAGCCCTTCTTAAATGTGACATAACCCAATGGCCTTAGGAGAAGCAAACTAGGTTTTAGTTCATTTGGTTTCCTAGTTAGGTCTAAGTTAATTTAGTTAAGTTTCTTAGTTACTTAGTTAGTCATTTAGTTAGCTTGGATGACTAACCCTTTTCTTGATTCTTCTAGAACCTTCTCTAACTAAAACTTAAATGAATAGCTAACTAGGTTTGTTCCATTTAGTTACTACATAAGTTTCCTAACTTAACTTAGTTAGATTTAGGCTAACTTAGTTAGATTCTCTAGTTATAACCTAACAAGTCCAACCACTTTTATGGACCAAAATCCTATTGGTCTATAAACTTTCAAGCCACTTTCGTTGACCACATCTCATTGGCTTAGAAATAAATCTAGCCAGAAATGTTGACTGGTTCTCCAAACATGAGTCCCACAGACTTTTCCAAGTCCATGGTCTATTTTGGAGCAGATTTCTACTATTTTCAATACAGTAGGTACTGTTTAATAAAATAATATTTTTATTGCATAGTTAAATCCTAAAAATTAAAAGATTAATACACGTATCACTTGAAATTGGATTTAGTAAGATCCCTCAACTCCGAATAATTAAATTAAGATTTTTCAGGCCAGAAAATTATTATTTTCTTGACTCGGAGTAAATCACACACAATAATCAAATACAATCACGAAACAATCAAATTCATTTTATAACTCACAGAAAATATAAAACAGTACATTTAGGACAATATTGTAATTCAACCAAAAGTTGGGGTGTTACATCAAGCACAAAGGGTGAGGTATCCCAACGTGTGGTGAGTACTCTATTGTGTAAAGGTTTTCAAGCATCCGTTCAAGCTTGAAGTTTAGTTGAAAATCTCGAGTGGTTTGCTTGAGGACTGGACGTAGGTCATAAGGGGTGGCTGAACTAGGATAAATCCTTGTGTTTGTTCTTCTCAACTCTATCTCTTTACTTTGTGCTTTAATTATATGTGCTTGAGTTGAGTTTGATATCTAGTTTTGCTTGAATACTTTCTATCTTGTGTTGTTTATTTGTGAGTGATTCATTTGATCTCATTTATCTATTCACTTCAATTAAACAATAGCTTCAATGAAAATTTGATAAACAAGTGCTTTGCAAAATATTTGCGAAAATATTTTATAAACTCAATTCATCCCCCTTCTTGAGTTTGAGGCCACTTGGTAACAATTCTTAGTTTGAGATAAGTGCAACAGTGATGTTATTTGTACAACAACTTTTATACACCAATTTTACACAATTATTTTAGGTAATAAAATAAGATAAACATATTTTTTAAATCATATTCTCTCTTTTTTTTCGTAATAAAGTGTGTACAAAAAGTGTGTAAAAATAATGTGCAAGAATTATTTGCCTAAGATAAGTGCAACAATAATGTTATTTACACACTATTTGTTACACATTGTTCTTATACTATTTCATTTTTAGACAATAAAATAAGATATATATATATATATATAAATAAAATAAGTATGTGAAAAAAATGTATAAAAGTAACGTGTAAGAATCATTTTCCAAAATGCAAGGCACTAGTTGATGTCTTTTTAGTTCTTAGTTTCAATCCCCAAGAAGTAACATAGTAGACCTAAGTACTTCCTATGGCAGTAAGCGTAAAATTGTCAGCTCAAGGTAGTGCGCTTGTGAAAGATGCCAAATTGTTTAGGTCTACGGTTGAGAACTGCAATATGCAATCATAACTAGGCTCGGAATTGTGTTACCAAGGTTTGTGAATTCATGCATAATCCATTGAAAACTCGTTGGTAGAGATATCAAAATGGATTGGACTTGGGGTTGATATGTTTAGCCCATTAAAAATGTTGGTTGGGCTGCATTTTGTGATTCTTTTTTGGTAAGTTATTTTAACCTATCATGTATAGTTTGAAGGTTATGAACTTATGGCGAGACAATGGAAGTTGACCAGTCAAATAACTTTTTTTTTATTTTAATTTTTGGTGGCCAGGTTGATCTACCTAATCCATCTTTTTGTTCAATTTTAAGCGAGTTGACTCCATTAACTCACTATATTTTTTAATTTCATTTAATTTTTGGCAGATTGACCCTTCTAACTCGTCAACCTATTATTTTTTTTAATTGTTTTTTAATTTTAGGTAAGTTGACCAACCAACCTGTCATAAAAGGGGATGTGTCGACCTTAACACATATTCCAAAAATGGGTTAACCCACCAAGCCCCATTCTTTGGTTAACTCGTGGTGAGGTAGGTTGGGACAAATTAACCTGTTTGACATCTCTACACATTAGAAGGTAATCAAGAGAATTATCAAGTGCTAGAACACTAAACCAATTGACTACATCTTAGAAAGTCACCACATTTGAACTTAGGAAAATTAATACTAACGACCATTAAAAAATAATATTTAATCAAAAGAAAAAGTAAAAATTATTAAGGACTATTCAAATTTTAATTAAAGAGAATGACAATTTAATTTTACTTAATTGTCAAAATTATCTTTAACGAAATCTTTATTTAAAACATTAATCACTCAGTGACAACAAATGACAACTTAATAAAAAATAGTAACCAATTGCAAATTTTATACATGTGAACACCCAATTTTGTCCGAAGCATTTTGTAAAAAAAAATAAAAAAAGAGAGAAGAAAATGTCCCATCTTTACTCAGTGGCCCTTTATTCAACCCATTAACCCATAACCTGACCCATTGATCCATTATTTAACTCATTGACCCATTAACTCATTAACCTATAACCCATTTTATACTAACTCCAGCACTTATCCAAAACAATCCCCATCAACTATCCTAAACAAACCATAACTCAAACTCATATTAAACAAACTCATCATAAACAAACCACAACTTATCTTCCTAAACAAATTTTAATCATACTTCAACTTAAACATTTCAGCTTAATTCCCTTCTATAAAAACCACCATAATCTATACACAGAAAGGATCGGACCTAACCTTAACTTACACACTTCAACTTTTAAAACTTTTTTGCCTACTTTTCTCATTCACGTGACCTTCCCCCACCTCTGCCAAAGTTTTTTTTTTCATCATCATCTTTTTTAACTTTCACCTTCATCACTGCCCCAAAGCTCTAACTCAACAACCACCACTCCAACACCATTATTATCACCAAGCCCACAACCTCCAACCTCTAACCTTCGCCATCACCATTCTCCAAGCTTCATAATCTCTACCATAACTCATCTTTATCATCTTCTTTGAAAACCACCCTCTAAACCACCGAAACCAGAATCACCATCTCATCCACCAACCAACCACCAGAACCCATAAAAGTCACAACCCCGGAACCTTCAGTCTCGCTGCCATCACCGATAAACTGAACTGCACCATGCCAGAACTAGCTCACCGCATCGTGACGTCTGTGACCAGCATCATATCCGTTACTGAGCTACATTCTCTGCAACTCGAGAACAATTGAGCTCAATGCACAAAGGAAAGAACCTGAAGTGAATTATGTCCAAAACTAACATACCTTCAAACCTTGGTATTCACCACAATACCCAAGTCATTAACGACTATATAATCCTAACCTTTACTTTCCATATCAAATACCTACACCTCCTTGTTACCCGCCCCATCAAATTATGCCAACCACAAATATCATTCCAACTCCACAATTCTAATTCAACAACATTCTCACACTACAACTATACATACCAACTCACCCAACTTGTTCCCAATATCCATATACACCTCCGCAAAATTACCCAAGCCACCCACAGCCTCGGCCAAACTTCCAAAGTCAAGGTCGCTTCTATTCTCAAAACTTACCCCTTTTCCTAATATTATTTGTTTCAAACACAGACCTATTTCAAAGGTTGTTTGATGCTCACCTCATTTCTGGAATTCCTATACTTCCCCTAGAACCACCATTCCCAACGTGATATAACCCGAATTTAACTTAAAAATACCAGATGAACATCTAAGGGCACTCAATTAAAGATTGTGAATCCTTCAAGACTATAATAAGGAAGCTAATTGCTTATGAAAAGCTTGATACTGAAGAAGTAATTGGACCCTATATTGTTAACAACCCAATTTCTAATCATGGGGTAAATGCTTTGGAGATAGAAGGAACACCCATAAGAAAGATCATAAGCTTGTGTACATCAATGGCTAAAATATTCGAGGGGTTGAAGAATGCAAGTTATAGTATCACTACACTGGCTACAACGATGAAAGAAAAGGAAAAGCAAGATGAAAAGTCAAGTTGTGCTTATCATTATGGAGGAATAGGAGATGATATCGAGAACTGTCGGGACTTTAAAGTTCGAATCCAAGAATTGCTCGCTTCAGGAGTAATACAAGCCAAACAAGGGTTAGATTCCTCTGAAGAAGTCATTCGCCCTCCAGCAACTCGAAACCTCTAAACAATTGGAGATCTGAGGCTGTTAATTGAAATGATTGCAATAAAATAATTTGTGATGTTGGACTCATGTTAACTTTCTTGAAGCATTAATGTAATGAATTTACATGGGTACCTTGTTTCCTTTTATCACTTTGTCTTTCTTGACATTTATTCTTTTCTTCAAAGTGTCTTCCTTGTATTTTGACCCCATTGGACTCCAATTCTTGGCAATTCTCAGTTTAATATATGTCAATCAAATCTACGTGTGCAAGTGCATTTTGCACAAAAAAAATAGGAAAAAAAAGAAAAAAAAGTAAAAGAAATAATCACTTGGTGTGCACTATCTTTTTATCTCAAAATTAAAGTTTTGAAAATAAACAATCATGATTTGAAAATGAAGACTAGCCATTTTTCTCTATTTTTTTACAAAATTTCATCATCTTTATCCCTTGTTACCCTTTTTAAGCTTGAAAAATTCTTCAATAAACCTTAGATAAGGATCACTACACTAACCCTGTGTTTGGATGTTTTTTCATTAACTGAATGGAAGGGAATAAGTAGGGATGGATCATAAAGGAAAGGAATGGAATGGAACATAATTTCCCCCTTCTTTGTTTGGAAGATTCATTAACGAATGGGAACGGAACATGTGTTCCCCCCATTCCACCTCAATTTTAGGAGGAACAAAAATTGGACATTTGAGGGGAAGAGGAGGGAAATGATTCCCTATGTGTTCCATTCCATTCCTATGCATTTTAAAACTTCCAAACAAAAAAACTTATTTCCGTTCCCCCCATTTCTTTTCTGTTCCCCCCATTACCTGTCATCCAAACATAGTGTAAGGGATAGCACAAAGCAAAGGTTGATTATAGTGATTGTTCTGAAGCATAATGGAAAAAGAAAAAAAGGCAAAAGAAAAAAAATAAAAAAATAATGAAAAACAAAAAAAAAAAAAAAAAAAAAGAGAAGGGAAAGAAAGAAGAAAGAAAATGAAATGAAATGGGGAAGAAATATAGAATAATAAGAGAAAAGTGTGTTTGAAAGTATGAAAGCAGTTAACAAAGTTTAATTTTAAACAAGGATCCTTAGTCTCATTCAACCTTTAAACACTTGTTTGAGCCTTATATCTTTCCTTTCATAACCCCTAGACTTGGCCACATTACAAGCCTTAAAAAGTCCATTTTGATATATGAAGGGTTGTTATTTTCGTTAACTTTAATTTTGAGACAAAGGTTAATCATCCAAGTATTTAGTTCATCATTCCTTTAAAAAAAAGAGAGAAAAAAGAAGAGGAAAAGAGAAAAAAGAGACTTGCACCAAGACAAATTTCTAACCATTTCGAGCTGACCCTATACTGGGGCATTCTTTTCCCTAGTTCAATTTAACCTACACTGGGGCAAATCTTTGGGTCATTAGGACGAGTTCTTGCCCTATTCAATTTTGACCTAGACTGGGGTAAATTTCATTTTCTCTGGATCAATTTGACCTACACTAGGGCAAATCTTTTGGTCATTAGGGCGAGTTTATGCCCTATTCAATTCAACCCTAGACTGGGACAAATTTTTCTTCGGTTCAATTTAGCTTGATGTAGATTCTCAGCAGAAGAAAATCATTGGTCATAGTGTATAGCGTGTCTTTTTTCATATATACCTTTTTGCATAGTCAAACTTTCATGACCAATATGAAAGTTGTTCACTTGGTAAATTTCTTCTCTATTATACTTTTGAATCCATGTCAGTCTGTTACATAAGGCTTCAAGTAAGGTGAACATGAGTACAATGCTATGACTTAGCCATCTAATGGCAATCTTCTGATGAACAATTCAGATCGAAAAGAACTTAGAAGTTCAAATTAAAAGGAAAAATGATATCCTAAGGGATAATCTAGAAATAAGAGGTTCCCGAGTAAAAAAGGAAAAAAGTATGTTAGGTTAAAAACTCGAAAGGGCGGTTTAAGCTAAAGTTATGGCAAATAAATTAGAATTGCTTAAACTGGGTCAATTTTATTTGTATTCGATTGGTTACACATTAGTAACTTTGTTTGCATTCAATTGGCCACATTGGGGCAAAATTTCTGAAGAATTAAAGAGAATATATATTAAAAGAAGTAGCAACAAAGACAACGATTGAGTCATCAAGCCGTTGCAAGAAATCAATTGGATGAGGATCAAGGAAAAAATACTAGGGCAAAAAAATTTGTATTGCAACAGCTTATTAGCTCCAAGCAAAGGTTCACAATAAGGGATAATCATCTCACTTCTCAAAAGGAGATATAAGAAAAAATAAGAAGAAATGAAGAATAATAATAAAAAAAGAAATGGACTTCAAGTCAACCAAAGGGTCCGATGAAGAAAAGCACATGAACAAGGGTTTGATTGGTTAAAACTTTCCAAAGTTGTCACTGGTAAGAATAATTAAAAGAAAAGAAAAGATGAAAGAAAATAAAAGAAGAGAGAAAAAAAAAGAAAGAGAAGAAAAATATATTAAATTCATAAATGGTTTCATGTCATTTTGAGCGCATTGGCTCTATGCATCATCGAGCGCATCAGCTCTATATATTTTGAGCACATCGGCTCCATGCTTTTCAGAGCACCAGCTCCATGCTTTTAAGCGCATTAGCTCCATACATTTTGAGCGCATCGGCTCCACCTATTTTGAGCGCATCGACTCCATGTATTTTGAGTATATCGGCTCCATTCATTTTGAGCGCATCGGCTCCATGCATTCTAAGTGCATCAGCTCCATGCAGTTTTACATTCTTTTGAGTGTATCAGCTTCATGCATTTTGAGCATATCAGCTCTATGCAATTCTAAATTCTTTGGAGCATATCAACTCCATGCATCTTAAAGTCTTTTGAGCGCGTCAGTTCCTATCATTTACTTTTGAGCGTATCGGCTCCTGTCATTTACTTTTGAGCGTATTGGCTCCTTCCATTTTAATTTCTGAGCGCATCAGCTCTTTGCATTTTAATTTCTATCATTTGCTTTGGAGCTCCATCAGCTCCTTGTGTTTTAATTTCTTTTGAGCGCATCGGCTCTTCGCATTTATGTTCCTCCCAAACAAAATTTGAGTTCATATCTTTACTTGTTCCTTACCATGATAAAATGAAAAGTTGTGGTTATTCTTTTTATCTAGTAAGAAGCAAGTAAAGAGGGGCAACTATGAACACCTAATTTTGTCAAGGGCATTTTTTAAAATAAAAAATAAAATTAAAAAAAGAGGAAAATGTCCTATCTTCACTCAGTGGCCCATTATTCAACCCATTAACCCGTAACCTGACCCATTGATCCATTATCTAACCCATTGACTCATTAACTCATTAACTCATAACTCATTCTATACTAACTTTAGCACTTATCCAAAACAAACCCCATCAGTTATCCTAAACCTTAAACCCATCCTAAACAAACCATAACACAAACTCATCCTAAACAAACCACAACTTGTCATCCTAAACAAATTCTAATCACACTTCAACTTTACCATTTTAGCCTAATTCCCTTCTATAAAAATCACCATAATCCACACACAGAAAGGACCGGACCTAACCTTAACTTACACACTTCAACTTTTAAAACTTTTTTGCCTACTTTTCTCATTCACGTGACCTTCCCCCACCTCTGCCGAAGTTTTATTTTTCATCATCATCTTCTTCAACTTTCACCTTCATCACCACCCCAAAGCTCCAACTCAACAACCACCACTCCAACACCATTATTATCACCAAGCCCACAACCTCCAAGCTTTCGCCATCACCATTCTCCATGCTTCATAATCTCCACCATAACCCATCTTTATCATCTTCTTCAAAAACCACCCTCTAAACCACCGAAACCAAAATCACCATCACATCCACCAACCAACCACCGAACCCATAAAATTCACAACCCCGGAACCGTTAGTCTCGCCACCGTCGTCGACAAACTGAACCGCACCATGCTGGAACTAGCTCACCACACTGCGACGTCTGTGACCAGCATCAGATTCGTTACAGAGCTGCGCTCTCTGCACGTCGTTGTCCCCAAGCCAAGTGTCGTCGTTTGTTCTGCATAAGTCAAAATCAACGGATCTGACTGACCTGGATCAGTTTGAAAATCGTGCACCGCGATCCGCAAATTAGCCAACGAACTCGCTCCACCTGACCCAGTGTCAATCGTTGTCGTCGCCACCCAACAGTCGCGCCAGCTCATCGCACACCAGCATTCGTGCTAGATCTGGCCGAACTGCCGACACTAGTCGTACCGCCACATGCTTTCCACAAACCCCATCTTCTTCCCTTGTTTTCTCTGCAAAGTATCCAAAAAAAAAAGAAACAAACCAACCTTATTCTCCATTTTTTTATAAGCCATTTTTTTTGTGTTTAGAAATCTGTTGGTTTTTGTTTCTTTTCTTTTTAAAAAAATGGGCTTGATGTAATGGACTTGAGCTGAAAAAAAACCAAAAAAATCATAAAAAAAGGAAAAAAATAAAAATGATAAAAAAAGATAAAAATATAAAATAATTAATTTTTTTAAAGGAATAAAATAGGATTAACTGATTTGTGATAGCTTTTTAATTTTATAACTTTTATAATCATCTGAGTTGTGACAACTTGATGATTCAATTTTTTTTTAAGAAAAACAAAATCAAATGAATTTGTTTAGTAAAAATAAATCTTTTCAAAATAAAAATAAAAATAATTAAACCCTTTTTAGAATAATAAAATTGGATTAACTAAGTTGTGACAGTTGTTGTTCCTGTCATTTTTGTAATCATCTGAGTTGTGACAGCTTGATGATTCAATTTTTTTAAAATTAAAAATAACCAACCCATAATTATTTTTTAAAGAATTACGTGACTTTGAGTTCTTTATTGCACTTGAGGATACGTAGGAGCGGAACTTCTATTCCGTCAAGCTAAATTTTAAATTTTCATAAATTATTTATTTAGTTTTTTTAATAAAATGGGTAAAACAAAATATATTATAAGATTATTAAGTTTTGCATAACTAATTTAAGGTAACTGTTTTAGGACGGATGTGTTAGGGGTGTCGTTGGGTTATGTCTCTACCCTTCCCTATGCATAACCGACTCCTGAATCCAATCTGGTTTCAAAAACATTTTCTAAAAGGGTTTTCCTATTTTAAATAAAATTAGTGGTGACTCCTAACAATTTATTTTGTTCGCCGCTCCCGCCGCGATCTCGGTCTCAATAATACATATAGAAGTCAATTTGAAACTATTGGTCACTCAATGACAACTTATAACCATTCAATAAAAGGCAATAGCCATTTGCAAATTTCTTCTTAATTTCATATAGTTTATATATTGAATTTCATTAATTGAAATGTTAGTCACTCGGTGGTAACAAATGACCACTCAATAAGAAGTAGTAATTGCTAGAAGATATTAGGGTTATTAGTCTTATTATTAGTGGG
Organism: Ormosia emarginata; assembly: GCA_029884605.1. Lineage (NCBI taxonomy): Eukaryota > Viridiplantae > Streptophyta > Magnoliopsida > Fabales > Fabaceae > Ormosia > Ormosia emarginata. The sequence continues at coordinate 1,452,981 of JAQQTP010000074.1, forward strand.
CTTGGGCTTGTACACCTAAGTATTAGTATAAATAGGAGTACTAGGTTATGGAATTGTATCACATCTCATTTCTAACAATAATATATCTAGTGTTTCATTGTTAGCCATTTTCCTCTTTTCTTTGTAATTGGATAATTGACATTAATAATGGTTTTGATGATAACAAACATGAAGATGATGGCAAGACCAAGTCTAAGAACTTCAAAGAATAGCTATTGGACTTAGAGTCTTTTTGTACGAAGCCTTCTGGATATCTCATTAGTTTTGGAAGATAAATTTCTAAACATATTTTCCAATAAATCCAATAATTTCAAAATGGTTTTGAAAATAATTAAAAGTTAGTTGGGTTTTTAGAGTCAAATTGGAAGGTTTTGAAATTGTTTAAGAAATGATTTTAAACAGCTTATTCGAATAAAGCTCTCTTTATTTGAGTAAACCAATCTCAAATGATTGGCTTTTATCAAAGCATATTCAAATAACTTCATAGTTATTTGAATAACAGTTTCCTAATCAATTGTGTGCCTCTGTTTTCAAATTGTTTTATTTAAATAGCATCCATGCTATATGAATATAAGCTTTCCAGGATGCATCTTTCAAAATAAACTATTCAAATAAACCACATGTTATTCAAATGAACTTGTTTTTTAGAAAACTCTTTTTTAAGAAACAATTTGCTCGTGGGATGTTTAAACGTATTATTCGAATAACTCATAGGTTATTCGAATAAACATGAGTTCTGGTTTTGGAAATAAATGGTCATATTTGCATTTATTACATGTTTTAGTTGCTCCCAACGGCTATTTCTTCATGAGCTCTATAAATACTGACCTTGGGTTATCTTTGAAAACAGACCCAACTATCTGAAAGAATTTTTTGTTGCTTTAATTCGTGTTTCATATTTTTACATATTTTATGTGCTCTTTTTTACCAAAACTTTGAGATATCCTTATAGAGCTTCATAGAGCTTCAAGTTGTATTGTTCACTCTTTTGAGAGTTTCTCCTCTACAATATTCTGATTCATTGTAAAAAGGATGAGGTATCCCTCAAGGAATTTGTAAGGGTGAGGTGTCCCTGACTGTTAAGGCTCAAAACACAAAGGATGAGGTATCCCCAAGTATGAAGAGTGCTTTGTTGTGTAAAGGTAATAGGCACCTGATTAAGCCTGAGTTTATAATAAAAAATCTCAGATAGTTTTTCGAGGACTGGATGTAGGCCACAAGTGGTTGGTGGTTGAACTAGGATAAATACTATGCTTATTCTTCTTATCTCATACTCCTTTATTTCTTGCAATTTATTTTATTTTTATACATGTTTATTTTTTGCGTTTAAAGCTCTCTATCCTCTCTATTTATTCATTTCTTTTGAGAAATAGTTTTAATAAAAATTTCCATTCAATAGGAATGGTTATGCCTACTGGAAGGAAAGAATAAAAAATTTTATTGAAGCTATTGATCTAGATGTGTGTGATACTATTGAAAGCGGTGCTTTTGTTCCCAAACGTGTAGTCGATGGTGTAAAAGTTGAAACTCCAAGAAGTGTATGGACTGATGAGGATAAGAAAAAGGTTCAATATAATTTGAGAGCTAAAAATATAATTACCATTGCCTTGGGGTATGAAGAATTTTTCAAAATTTCAAACTGTAAAACTGCCAAAGAAATGTGAGACACTTTATAAGTTACCCACGAGGGTACTAGTGAAGTAAAGAGGTCGAGAATTAATTCTCTAACTCACGAATATGAATTATTTAGAATGAACTAAGGAGAAAGTGATCAAGAAATGCAAAAGAGGTTCACCCATATTGTAAATCATCTTGCATCATTAAGAAAGAATTTTTTTAGCGAAGATCTTATTAACAAAGTTTTGAGATGTTTGAGCAGGATTTGGCAACCCAAGATAATAGCTATAATAGAATCAAGAGACTTATCAACAATGACACAAACTTCAAGAGCATGAATTGGAGCTAAACAGGCTTGATCAAAGTGAAGAAAATGATAAGAAAAAGAAAAGAATTGCTCTCAAGGTTGCCTCTTCTGCAATTGAAGATGATGACGAGGATGGAGAAGGCATAGAAAATCTTAAGCTAAATGAAGAAAATCTTAGCCTTCTAGTAAGAAAGTTTAGAAAATTTCTTAGGAAAAAAGGATCTCAAAGAATACCACCTTTCCCTCCAAAGAAGACCCATCACAAAGGAGAAGGAGCATCATCAACTCCAACTTGCTACGAGTGCGGGAAACTGGGACATATGAAGATGGAGTGCCCAATTTACCAAAAGAAAATGAAGAAATTTGAAAAGAAACCCTTCAAGGAAAGAAAAGGAAGAAGAGCCTACATAGCATGGGATGACAATGATATAGACTACACTGATAGCCTAGATAGTGAGGAAGCCCATCTATATCTTATGGCCAAAGGTGAAGATGAAGAAGAAGAAAGCGACATTGAGCTAATTTCTAACTTTGATTTATCCCCTTCTTGTAATAAACTACAAGATGCTTTTGAAGAATTACATGATGAATCAATAAGGTTTACAAAATTAGTCTCTTCATCTAAGAAAACAATCTCTTCTCTAGAAAATCAAATTCTATTTTAAACAAAGAAATTGAAGAATTAAAAATTGAAAATGAGACACTAGGATTAATTAATGCTTGTTCAACTTCTTCTTCATATGCTTCTACATCTTCATCCTGTTTATCTTGCCTAGTTTTTGAAAAAGAAATTGAAGACTTAAACTCGTTTTAAATTTATTTTCGAAAGAGATAATTTAAATGTTTTGTTGGGGAAACAAAGAGTTGCTTTTCAAAAAGGTAGGATAGGGTATAATCTTAAAAATCAGCAAAAGTTTTATAAAAATCTCTTTGTTTATTCAAGTACTTTTTATTGTGGGAAGAAAGGACACAGTGCCACAAAATGTAATGTAAGACAAAACATCAACACAAAAATTGGTACTAAAATGGTTTGGGTTCCTAAGGGTACTATACCTAAAACTAACACATAAGGACCCAAGAAAATTTGGGTACCAAAAGTTAAAAATTAAATATATGTTGTAGGTGTGCTTGAAAGGTAGAAATTCAAATTAGTACCTTGATAGTAGTTGCTCCAAGCACGTGATCGAAGATGACTCCAAGTTCTCATTCTTTATTCCCAAGATTCATGGACATGTAACATATGGAGATAATAACAAAGGAAAGATTCTTAGAATTGGCAAAGTCAGTAAAAATCCTACTTCATCTATTGATAATGTATTGCTTGTTGAAAGACTTAAATATAACTTACTTAGTGTTAGTCAATATGTGATAAAGGAAATAGAGTAATATTTGATTCTAACTGTTGCATAATTGAAAGAAAAGATGATAAGCATGTTAAGTTTATTGGTCATAGAGTTAATAATATATATATATGATTAGCCTTGATGATATATCTTCAAGTGATGCGAAATGCCTTTTAAGTAAGGAAGATGATTCATGGTTACGCCATAGAAAAATTGCACACATTCATATGGATCACTTAAGAAAGTTGGTCTCTAAAGAGCTAGTAATTGGACTACCCAAGCTCAAATTTGAAAAAGATAAATTATGTGATGCATGTCAAAAGGGAAAAGAAGTAAATGTTTCATTTAAAGCTAAAAACGTTGTTTCAACTACTAGACCTTTATAACTTTTACACATGGATCTTTTTAGACCATCTAGAACTACGACTTTTGGTGGGAATTATTATGCACTAGTGATTGTGGTTGATTTTTCTAGGTTCACATAGAATTTATTTCTTTCACACAAAAATAATGCATTTATAGCCTTTAAGAAACTTGCCAAAGTTATCTAAAATGAAAAAGGTTTTTATATTACATCCATAAGAAGTGATCATGGTGGTGAGTTTGAAAATCATGATTTTGAAACTTTTTGTGATGAACATAACATTGGGCATAATTTTTCAGGCCCTAGAACTCCACAACAAAATGGAGTTGTAGAAAGGAAAAATCGATCTTTAGAAAAAATGGCAAGAACTATGCTCAATGAGGCTACACTTCCTAAGTATATCTGGGTTGATGTGGTAAGTACCTCCTGTTACGTTATGAATAGGGCCCTTATAAGGCCAATTTAAAAAAAAACCATATGAGTTATACAGAGGAAGAAAGCCTACTGTTTCACATTTTCATTTTTTTGGATATAAATGTTTTGTTTTAAATAATGGAAAGGATAACTTAGGAAAGTTTGATGCTAAGTCTAATGAAGGTATATTTCTAGGTTATTCAAATCATAGCAAGGCTTTTAGAATTTATAAAAAAAAAACTATGACCATTGAAGAGTTCATTCATGTTGCATTTGATGAAACTAACCCAAATGGACCGAGAAAGGATTTTGTTGTTAATGATATTGCAGAGGCTTTGGCAAAAACGCATTTGGATAACAAGGAGAAAGAAGAGAAGAAGCAAGAATAAAATCAAGAGGACCCCCCAAATCAAGAAGATTCACAAGTCATGGACCTTCCCAAGAAATGGTGAACCTCAAGATATCATCTGCTTGACCAAGTAATAGGTGATGTATCTAAAGGTGTAAGTACTCGAAACTCAATTAGAAATGCATGTAACCGTATAGCTTTCGTTTCTCAAATTGAGCCTAAAGACATAAATGAAGCCTTTAACGATGAACATTGGATTTTGGCCATGCAAGAGGAGCAAAACTAATTTGAAAGAAATCAAGTTTGGGAATTGGTTCCAAGGCCCAATGATCATCCAATTATAGGTACCAAATAGGTCTTTAGGAATAAGCTTGATGAAGCTGGCTTAATAATAAGAAATAAAGATAGGCTTGTGGCAAAAGGGTATAATCAAGAAGAAGATATAGACTATGAAGAAACATATGCACCTGTAGCTAGATTAGAAGCTATTTAAATGTTACTTGTATATGCTTGCATCATAGATTTTAAATTATATCAAATTGATGTTAAAAGTGCCTTTTTAAATGGCTTTATTCAAGAGGAGGTGTACATTGAACATCCTCTGGGTTTTGAAAATTATGAACTACCCAACCATGTTTTTAAACTGAAAAAGGCCTTATATGGCTTAAAACAAGCTCCTAGAGCTTGGTATTAAAGGTTGAGTAAGTTTCTTTTAGAAAACAGTTTTACAAGCGGAAAGGTTGATATAACATTTTTTATCAAAAATAAAAAGCATGACATACTCCTTGTACAAGTATATGTAGATGATATTATCTTTGGTGCCACTAACGAGTCTCTGTGTAAGGAATTTGCTAATATCATACAAAGTGAATTTGAGATGTTCATGATAGGAGAGCTTAATTTCTTCCTTGGGCTTCAAATTAAGCAAATAAGGAATAGAACCTTCATTAGTCAATCCAAGTATTGCAAAGAGCTTCTCAAGAGATTTGGAATGGACAACTCTAAGCATATAGACACACCAATGAGCACCTCATGTTGTTGGTGTATGCCCTAAAGACCCATACATTTTGTCTATATTTACATACATTGTATTATGCTATTTTTTAATATATATATATATGCATTTCATTTATTGTGTTCCTTTTTTATAAACATATTAAAGTCCTTAGAATAGTAAGTGTATGTGGTCATAGTGACTATGGTGACAATGGTGTATGTGGTCCTTTGACTTGAAATCACTACGATTCCTACTTGAGGAGTTGTGTGTTTTAATGTTGTCAAATGTCATCAGTAATAAGGTGATTATAAAGTCGGTTATTGGACATACCGCGAATCATACAGAGGGATGTGAGTGATATAGATGGGATTTGTCCGTCCTACATAACAGGAACGATATCTTCGGGGGCCCTGATTGAGTGAGACTGTGAAATGTATGGTCATGCTCAAATGAGTCGATATGAGATATTGATCTCATTTGTTGTTACTAAGTCTACTCAGGTATCAGGAAATGAAGGATTGAACTATACAAGGGTGATGCATTTTATGCCTTGTGTTCAATCTAGATATCTAGACAAAGGGACTAAACTACATGGAAACATTGGTCACAGAAAGGTTATATCAAATCACTGACATTCTCATTACTTGGGTAGCAGCGATGTGTTGCTAGATACCACTCACTGCTTGTAATATTAAAACGAGATTTTAATATTACTGTCTACGTTATAAGAACCTGTAGGGTCACACACATAGAGCAGATTAAACTGAAGTAATTAGGATCTAAGTTGGACTTGGATTCAATTGTGGGTCGAACTTATAACAGATGAGTCTAGGGTTGCACAACTTACCTTGATGCTGCTTTCACTCAGTTTAGGCAGTCAAATATTATAAATAGCACTGCTAAGAAGTTATCAAGGCATGCATTACAAACCCTGGCCGCACTTGATAGAAACAGTCAGTGAAAGAGTGACAAGTTTCTTTTCTTCTCTTCGTAGCTAGCACTGTGTGTGAGAGGTGTGACTCCTATTTGCAGACGTTGGACGTTCGTGAGTCTATTCGTGTGGATACCATAGAGACATCGTCATTGTTACAGTATTGGTGATTCACGTCACTTGTTTTGATCACACTTCAAGAGGTAAACAATTTTTAAAACTCGGATTACGACTTTTTCGCATGGATCCTATGAGGGAATTTTTTATTCCGCTGTGTGATGTATCTGCAATTCCTAACACATGTTACTTGGACAAGGATGAAACAAGTAATCCCATAGAAATCACTAAGATAGAGGTATGATTGGTTCCCTTCTCTATCTCACTACTAGTAGATCGGACATTATGTTTAGTGCATGCTAGATACTAAGTAAATCCTAAAGAATTACACTTAAGTGCAGTTAAATGAATTATGAAATATCTAGGTGGCACTTCACAAGTGGGTTTGTGGTATCCCAAAGGTGCCACTTGTAGTCTTATTGGTTATTCTGACTTTGATTTCGCTGGATGCAAATTAGATAGGAAAAGCACTAGTGAGACATGCCACTTGATTGGAAGCTCTTTAGTTTTTTGGCATAGCAAGAAATAAAATTGTGTGGCATTGTCTACCGCTGAGGCTGAATATGTTGTAGCTAAAAGTTGTTGTGCCCAAGTCCTATGGATGAAGCAACAACTTCTAGACTTTGGACTTCAGCTTGATCACATTCCTATAAAATGTGACAATACTAGTGTAATCAATTTGACCAAAAATCCCATTAAGCACTCTAGGTCTAAGCATATTGAGATAATACATCATTTCATAAGAGATCATGTTCAAAAAGGTAATTGTGTGTTAGAATTTGTTGAAACAACTAATCAACTTGCTAATATCTTCACAAAGTCATTGCCTAAAGATACTTTCTTTCATTTAAGAAAAGAACTTGGAATTCTGGATCAATCTTGCATATAATGCTTGTATTTACTGATTTATTATTGATATATCACTCTTGAATTATTACTAACTTGAAAGTTGGAGGTATCCCAAAATTTGTTTTACAAGTACTCCACTATTGGGTAAGTTTCCTCCTCTCAAAATGTATCCTTAAACGTGCTTACTGGTGTTTTCCTGACAATTTTATTCAAATAGACCTGTGGTTATTCGAATAACACAAGTTAGTTGCTCAAATGTTTGTGTTTTTATTTGTTTTATTCGAATAGGCCTGTGGCTATTCGAATAACAAAAGTCAATAACTTATATTCTTATGTTTTTATTTGCATTATTCGAATAAAATTAGTTTTATTTGAATAAACTCTGTCTTTTCACTATCTGTATTAATTGTTTTATTCAAATAAGTTCTGCCTATTCGAATAACGTTTTATCTGTGGCCCATTCCTTCTGGTTTTATTCGAATAACCAGATAGTTATTTGAATAATACTTAGCAGAAAGCTAAAATCTACCTACCTGTTTATTTGAATAACTTAAGAGTTATTCAAATAACGTCTGGCAGAATGCCATGACTTTTGGGTAACCTTTTTTTTATTCGAATAACTCTAAAGTTATTCAAATAACGTTTGGAAGAATGCCAGGACCATTGATTTACCATGTATTTATTCGAATAACACCCATGTTATTCGAATAAACACAGGCTATCTATATATGTTCCACGCGCATCTCCCTTCCTCATTTCTTATTTTTGCTCTCTTTCTCTGTTTCATCTCCTTCCTTCTCTCTGAGTGTTGCATATTCCCTCTACCCAAACACCTCCATTTCTATTTCCACCCTTCTCACCATTGTTCATTTCCATGTTTGTTCATCACCAACCACCATAGCCATGGCCTCCTCCTCATCTCACCCAAAACGTGCACGCATAAAATTTGCTCTAGTTAACAACTCGCTGGATTTACGAAGACTCTTTTTGAATGTGGAAGCTTTAGGTTACTTCAGAACTCATTTCTGGGGGAGAAATCTTGTGCAACACAAGCATATAGATTTAGCTTTCTTCGAAAAGGAAGGTGGATTTGACTTCCTAGATATTTTGAATCATTAAGGGGTGCTCAAGCTTGACACTCACAAGTCTGTCATCTATCCTAATCTTGTAAAAATGTTCTACTACAACCTGTGTATAGATGGTCAAGACCTTCACTCAAAAGTAAGTGATCAGCACATTGTGATCACTCCCCAAGATTGGCTTCATCTGTTTGCTCTACCAGTGTCTGGTCCCAGTATTAAAGAGGACAACAGCCCTTTTGTCCTAGGGTATAAGAAGATTCAGGCCATTGAAGATATTTTGAAACTAGGCCAAGTGTTTCCACATAAAGGTGTCAAGGGAGGCATGCTGAAGAGCTAAGACAAGCTCCACCACTATACGTATGTGCATATCCTGGCTCCTCGTGGGGGCAATTATGCATACCTAAGCGAGGACGACATCTTTTTGTTATGGGTCCTGAAGAAAGGGTACCGAATTAACTGACCCAACTTCATCATGAAGCATATGGTGAAGGCAAAAGGTAAGGAAAAATCTGAGCTACCCTACGGCTTAATCATCACTGCCTTTCTTGGAAAATACCCTCAGATTCTGGAAATTGAGCAAGCAACTCAGTTGACTCATCATAATGTTTTTGGTTCCTTCACTCTACACAAGATGAAGATGATTAAAGTTGAAGATGGTTGGGTCTACCAAGATGAGGTGGAAGATGATGAGGAAGAGCCACAAGACGAACCTGCTGCCCCTACTGATGATGTTGCTGCTCCTGTTGCTGGTCCAGTCACTCTGGAGCAAAAACTGGCAGCCTTGTAGGACAACAGGGTGTAACGCCCCTTTTTGGGAGGGAACGTCACATTGACAAACAAAAGAAAATGCGGAAAAATAAAATTTTAACAATTCAAGACCCGGTTCATTAATTAGGTTTAACTTGTTCTATGCTTAAATACGTGAGCAAAATTAGGAGTATATATATATATATTTTGTTAATCATTTTAACAATACAGAATGTAAATGACGGTGATGAATAAAATAGTAAACAGAACTCACATCTAAATAACATGCATATAGATTATATATATATATATATATATATAATGTGCTGACATCAATTGTACTCAGATACAAGCCTGAAATATTCAAAAAGCAAAACTATACCTGCCCTAAAGGATTGTACAAATATACCCCAGAGATATCAAAATATACAGCCCACCAAAAAAAAATAATACATCAGGCCCTAAAATAAAACACCGGTAGCCATTAGTAGCTACCAGTAAAATCAGTCTCTCAGATGAGAAGGGACCGTATCCGGGTCCTCAGCAGGATCCTCCTCTTTAGAGGAAACCTCCATGGGAACCACAGAACCACGGGCAAGAGCCCAAGCAGTAGAATCAAAAGAGTCCTCCCAAGGGGTGTAGCAACGATCACCCCACATCTCTCGGATGGGTAGGTAGAACTCCACCCGTAGGCTGACATGGCAGGTGAGGACAGGCGCCTTATGACGTCTCCAGGCTAGGGCAATCGACACATCTCCCAAGTAGACGCAGCGATCGGAATTCAAGTTAATATGCCAGCACTTCGGCCCTCCGAGGAAGGTCAGACGCACATCACCTAAAAATCCGCACATACGTGCCGCCATCGTCTCAGTAGAAGCTAATCTTGTTCGGGCCAGAAGCTGGGAAAATTAGGATCTTCCACCTCCTTACCGTCGTCTTCGATCAATACAGTGTACACACAGGCAGCAAATCATGGAAACACAAAAAGAGGTAAGACATTCTACCATCATTACCAATTATAGCAGCCAGAAACAGAACGGCGCAACGCGCCCACTTAACAATTCAAAATAGTATCTCCAAATAAAAAGCAGTAAGTCCAATGGTAAGCAAGTAAACAGTTCTAGGCAGATATTCAATACAGTAATAATCAAACGAGTCATATTTACAGTAATCAATAATTCACAATGACAGAGTATATCATGATACACTTGCATGCTTTCCCAAATTCCTACTCCATGGAGCTAGACTCAAACAGTCGGAGAGAAAGATCAAGAGACGTGTCCGCAACTCGGCTGCTGCGACCAAAGTGCTATTCATAAAAAATTTTCACATGCACATCAGGCATTGTACGAACAGTCCACGCTCGATCACGATATAAGACAGTGTCAAGTCTGGATCGTCAGTGCGTTTGCATCAGTTTGCCCCACGGGCAGAGGAGCTACCAACTGCCCATTGTGAAGGACTCGCACCCCGACGCCCCTAAGGTCATAACAAGACCCACACTAGTCTACTCGCACCCGCACAAAGGTGTGTTCAATCTCCTAGGCAACTTGGCCTTACAATAGTCCACAAGACATCACAATGCATATGACACTGTGCATGAACATATATGATTCACAATTTCATACCATTCCATAATATGCCACAATTGGCCAAGATAAGCATCAATACACAAATGGTCACCCACAAGGATCCACAACATTATAATATATAAATCAAATCATTTGGTACATTCTTAGGTTCATTATGAATCCTAATTTAGAATTTATTTCCTTTTTCAAGGTTCATGTCCAATCCAATTCTTACAATTATTTTAAAACTCCCAAGGTAATTTAATCTCTTACAATTTGTAAATTGTTCAAGCTCCTAGGCCTCACATTTTCTTGTTCTTCACTCACTTAGAATTACCTTAAGTCTTATGATAATTTCATTCTTAGTCCTTCAAAATTTATGAAATCTTGATTACATTAAATTCTTCTAATTCATCAATTGTCTATCCCATTGCACAGGTTTTTAATCACATAATTGCTTATGCTTCCAACTTACCAAAATCACCTACTTACACCTAAAAAAAGCCTTAGAGGTCGTGGCCTCACAATGGTTTCACTTCCAAACCCCTTTCAAGTCATCATACTACATACCATTCCCTTATTTCCTTTAAGTGTTCACTTATTAAATTAGTTCACCAAGAACCCTAATTTCCATGACTCAAAACCGTAGCCCCCTAGGAATTCCCATTTCAAGTTTTTCTTCCATTGATTTCATTTTGTCACTTAACTAATTTAAGTCTTATGCTCATCATACCTTGTTCACAAATTTCCCCTTTTTCCAAGCTCAAAACCGTAGTCCTCCAAGAGAGGTTCCCAAACATTTTTCATCCATTTCCAATCACATAATTCAATCCAATATATTGCCAATTACAACCAATGAATCCAAGATCATAATCATCACAAATTCAACATATAAACATAATAATCAATCAATTCAAGGATAACCCTCATTAGGGTTTTTCCACAAATCATACAACCAAGGTTCCTAGATGCTAATAGAGGTTGAGGAGGAGTGTCTTCCTCTTACCCAAGTGAAGAAATCAAGAGAACTCCAAGGAATCCTCTTTGTAATTTTCGGATTTGCACACCAAGAACCCTAAAAATGGTGACTTTGTTAGAATAGCATAATGACTTGAAAAATGTGATGCAAATGGCCATTAAAGGACACCTAAAACCGAAAATGAAGAAGGGAGGAGAAGGGTCTTGAAACTTACACAAAAGCTCAAAGCTTGAAGCTTGGAGAAAGTGGTGAAGATGATGGATTTTCAAGAAACTCCAAGAAGGAAAAGTGTTTAGAATGATGAGAGGATTGAGAAAGTGAGCTTGGATGTAAATTTCATGAAGGTTGAGGGAGAAGAAGAGGGCTGGCCGTGAGGGTGGTCTAGAGAGAAGGAAGAGAGAAAGAAAAATGGAGAAGAAGAAGAAAGGGTAGAGAGAGAAAGCTTTGGTAAATTATGAATAAAGTGTAGTAAAGTTAACTAAAGGAAATGCAAATATTTCCCTTGCGTGGGCTGCATTCAGCCATGCATAGAGAGAAGGAGAGGAGAGAGTTTTTGGCTTCCATGGAAGCCAAGGGCATTTAAGTCATTATTTGGTCAAAGCTTCTCAAAGAAGCTTTGATTATTTAACATTAAATTTAAATTAAAGTGGATTGATTAGACATAAAGTAGATCTCATTTGGATAATGTGATAGGATTTTTATTACATGCTATTATCCAATGGATAATAGTTACAAATGACAGAAGTTAGTATTTAATTAATCTGACAGATAAATTTTTCGCAGTATTGATTTATTTTATCTGATAGGATTTCTCGAAAATTATGAAACCTCGTAAACTATGTCAAGTCTCGGGTTTAGTAAGATCCCTCGTCGACATATCCATAGTCCAAGGTTCGCGGAGGAAACATCGCGTTTCTCCAGTTCTGCTCAATTCGCACGCAAAATGAGAAATATATTAAAATATTCAACGTTTCCGGAAAATTCCCAGAAAATTCTAAAAAATTTCAAATATTATAAAACAACTATTTGTCATATAATTTTTCAATTTTTGAAGCATTACAGTCATTTTCCCGACTCTGCTCAAGTTTCACGCAAAACGAAGAATATATTAAAATATTCATCGTTTCCGAAAAATTCCTAAAAATCAAGAATAATATAAAATGATCATTTATACTTAAACAGATATTTTTCGGGATGTTACACAGGGCATATATGGAGAACACCTTTTTTCTATTCTGCTTGATATAATAGAAGGTGTAGAGCGCGAGCAGGCTGCCTTACGCACATTGCTGATTGCCAGAGCACCTGACTTCCCTCCTCCATCATCGGATGCTTATTTTTAGGCTTAGTTCTTTGTTTTTGCTTGTTTTTGCATTGGTTGTTTCTTTTGATGCAACTGTAAATGAAACTAACCAATATTAATCTAATGGATATTTTTGCATTTGCTGAATTTTATCTTGTTTGGGCCTAAAATTTATGTGATTCCTTTACTGCCTTCAATAAAAATTGCTTGTATTTGCTAAACTCTTTCATTTACTGAACTTATGTAAGTCTTACTTAACTTGCTCTTGCATCCTCTTTTTGATTATGCCAAAAGGGGGAGAAAAGGTTTAAGCTTCTTAATGAGTTTCTTTTTTGAGAAAAGACGGGTAAAACTAAAATGGATATTGGATTTCAAAAGTAAGGGGGAGCTGCTGCACACATCTCTGATATAAATCACCTCTTACGAAAAAGAGGAGGAGTAAGTTTCTCAAATTAACTTTGTGACTTTCAATTTATCTGAACTAATTTTTTTCTCAAATGTTAGTTTGTCATTATCAAAAAGAAGGAGAATGTAATTGGCTAACTGACATTAATAATGATTTTGATGATAATAAACATGAAGATTATAGCAAGACCAAGTCCAAGAACTTCAAAGAAAGCTTTAGGACTTAGAGTCTTTTGTACGAAGCCTTCTGGATATCTTATTGGTTTTGGAAGGAAAATTTCTAAACATGTTTTCCAATAAATCCAATAATTTCAAAATGGTTTTGAAAGTTAGTTGGGTTTCTAGAAGCAAACTGACAGGTTTTGAAATTGTTTAAGAAATTATTTTAAACAACTTTATTCGAATAAAGCTCTCTTTATTTGAATAAACCAATCTCAAATGATTGGCTTTTATCAAAGCTTATTTGAATAACTTCATAGTTATTCAAATAACAATTTCCTAATCAGCTGCACGCCTCTGTTTTCAAATTATTTTATTCGAATAACATCCATGCTATTCAAATAGAAGCTTTCCAGGATACATCTTTCAAAATAAACTATTCGAATAAACCACATGTTATTTGAGTGAACCTATTTTTTAGAAAACTCTTTTATAAAGAGTTATTAGAATAACCTTAAGGTTATTCGAATAACGTGTTTCAGAAACAGTTTGCTCGTGGGATGTTTAAACGTGTTATTCGAATAACTTATAGGTTATTTGAATAAACACGAGTTCTAGTTTTGGAAATAAACGACTATATCTGCATTTATTACATGTTTTAAATGCTCCCAACGGATATTTCTTCATGAGCTCTATAAATACTGACCTTGCATCATCTTTGAAAACACACCCAACTATCTGAAAGAATTTTCTATTGCTTTAATTCGCGTTTCATATTTTTACATATTTTCTACGCTCTTTTTCGCCAAAACTTTGAGATATCCTTAAAGAGATTCATAGAGCTTCGAGTTGTATTATTCACTCTTTTGAGAGTTTCTCTTCTAGTATATTCTGATTCATTGTAAAGAGGGTGAGGTATGCCTCAAGGAATTTGTAAGGGTGAGGTATCACTAACTAATGAGGCTTAAAACACAAAAGGTGAGGTATCCCCAAGTGTAAAGAGTGCTCTATTGTGTAAAGGTAGCAGGCACTTGATTAAACCTGAGTTTATAGTGAAAAATCAAGGATAGTTTTAAGGATTGGACATAGGCCATAAGTGGTTGGTGGCTAAACCAAGATAAATACTGTGCCTATTCTTCTTATCTCATACTCTTTTATTTCCTATAATTTTATTTTATTTTTATACGTGTTTATTTTTTGCGTTTGAAGCTCTCTATTCTCTCTATTTATTCATTTCTTTTGAGAAATAGTTTCAATAAAAAATTGTTTTCTAAGTGTTTGCAAAAGGTTTTTATATACTCAATTCACCTCCCCTCTTAAGTATAGAAGCCACTTGGTAACATTCTTTCCTCCCAAACCCTAATCTTATAATTCTTCAACATGTTATTAGAGAGATACCATCTACCATGACCTGTGTGTCTACATTTCTGCTAAAGTGAGTTACTTGGAACTCTATTTATAAGCCCCTTTTATTTTTCCTTAACCTTATTCTTTTTAGTAAGTTCTATGCTTTGGGGAAAAAAATAAAAAAGGAGAAAGAAAAAAAAAGGTGAAATTAAAGTTCACATTTTGGCTTTTACGCAGCCATGGGTGGTTGCTATTTGAATTTTCAGGCAACCCATAAGTAGTTCTCGGTAAGGGTCAGGCCAACCGGCCGGCAAGGACAACTGGCAGCGGTTCAGTTAAGTTATGTGGAAGGCCCAGCGGTGGCCTGTTCACGATGAACACTAGTTCACACATTCTCGCAAATGTTCATGGTTCCTGTTTGGAATTTCAGGTGACCCATGAGTGGTCACTGGTTTTAACCAGTCAGAGGTCTAGAGAGTGGAGCGACAGCACAATGGTGGTGGCTAGGTTGAAGCGACAGTGGCTGGTTCTGAGCTTTTCTCATTATTCATGTGTTTTGAAGTTGTGCACACCCTTAACAATGTTGGGTTTATGATTTTTAAGCACGTGTTGTAACATCCCGAAAAATATTTGTTTAAGTATAAATGATCATTTTATATTATTCTTGATTTTTAGAAATTTTTCTGGAATTCTTCGGAAATGATGAATATTTTAATATATTCCTCGTTTTGTGTGCACATTGAGCTGAGAATTGCTAAGGTCAGTGTAACACTCCAGAAATTAATTATTTCACCACCAATAGTCATTTTCTAATATTTGTGATTTATGTAAATTT
The DNA here is from genome assembly GCA_029884605.1 of Ormosia emarginata. NCBI lineage: Eukaryota > Viridiplantae > Streptophyta > Magnoliopsida > Fabales > Fabaceae > Ormosia > Ormosia emarginata. The sequence goes on from JAQQTP010000074.1 coordinate 1,468,697, forward strand.
TTTTAGAATTTTTCAGAAACGATGAATATTTTAATATATTCTTCGTTTTGCGCAAAACTTGAGCAGAGTCAGGAAAACGATTGTAATGCTTCAGAAATTGGAAAATTATATGACGAATAGTCATTTTATAATATTTTCAATTTTTGAGAATTTTTCGGGAATTTTCCGGAAACGTCGAATATTTTAGTATATTCCTCGTTTTGCATGCGCACTGAGCAGAACCGGAGAAACGTGATGTTTCCTCTGCGAACCTTGGACTATGGACATGTCGAGGGGGAATCTTACTAAACCCGAGACTTGACACAGTTTATGAGGTTTCACAATTTTCGAGAAATCTTAACAGATAAAACAAACTAATACTGCAAAAAAATTTATCAGTCAAATTAATTAAATACTGACTTCTGTCAACTGTAACTATTATCCATTGGATAATAGTGTGTAATAAAAATCCTATCACATTATCCCAATGCAATCTACTTTATGTCTAATCCATTCACTTTAATTCAAATTTCATGTTAAATAATCAAAGCTTCTTTGAGAAGCTTTGACCAAACAATGACTCAAATGCCCTTGGCTTCCAAGAGAAGCCAACCCTCCCCCTCTCTCTTCTCTCTCTTCACGGCTGGAATGCAGCCCATGCAAGGGAAATGTTTGCATTTCATTAATTCAATTTACTACACTTTAATTCATTAATTCTCAAAACATTTTTCTCTCTACCCTTTCTTCCTTCTTCTTCATTTTTCATTTCTCCTCCTTCTCTCTAGACCACCCTCACGGCCAGCCTTCTTCTTCTCCCTCAACCTTCACAAAAATTACATCCAAGCTCATTTTCTTAATCCTCTCATCATTCTAAACATCTTTTCTTCTTGGAGTTTCTTGAAAATCCATCATCTTCAACACTTTCTCCAAGCTTCAAGCTTTGAGCTTTTGTGTAAGTTTCAAGACCCTTTTCCTCTCTTCTTCATTTTCGGTTTTAAGGGTCCTTTAATGGCCATTTGCATCACATTTTTCAAGTCATTATGCTATTCTAACAAAGTCACCATTTTTAGGATTCTTGGTGTGCAAATCCGAAAATTACAAAGAGGATTCCTTGGAGTTCTCTTGATTTCTTCACTTGGGTAAAAGGAAGCCACTCCTCCTCAACCTCTCTTAGCATCTAGGAACCTTGATTGTATGATTTGAGGAAAAACCCTAATGAGGGTTGTTCCTTAATTTGATGATCACTTTGTTTAAATATTGAATTTGTGATAATTGTGACCTTGGATTGATTTGTTGTATATAATGGTGTATTAGATTAGATTATGTGATTGATAATGGAAAAAAATCATTTGAGAAGCCCTCTTGATGGCCACGGTTTTAGGCTAGAATTTAGGTAAATTTGTGATTAAGTTGTAACTAGCATAAGACTTGAATTGATCAATGGATAAAATGGAATTGAATGGAAGAAAAATTTAGAACGGAATTTCCTAGGGAGGCTACGGTTTTAGGCCAAGAAATTAGAGTTCATGGTGAGCTAATTTAACAAGTGAACAATTAAATGAATTAAGAGAATGGTAAGTAATGTGATGACTTGAAAAGACTTGGAATTGAAACCCTTGTGAGGCCACAACCTCTAAGGCCTTTTGGGGCTTAATGTTGGGACTTTGGTAACTTGGAAGCATGAGTAATTAGGTAATTAGAAACCTATGTAATGAGTTGGATAATAAATAAATTAGAAGAATTTAACATAATTAAAGATTATGTAAATTTTAAAGGACTAAGAATGAAATTGTCATAAGACTTAGGAAATTTCAAGTGAGTGAAGAACAAGAGAGTGTGAGGCCTAGGAGCTCAAAATAATTTACAAGTTATTAGAAATTAAATTGCCTTGGAAGATTTAACTAATTGTAAGCATTGGATTGGACATGAACCTTGAAAAAAAAAAGAAACAATTCTAAGTTAGAATTCATAATGGACCTAAAAATGCACCAATTGATTTGATCCCTATGTTGTAAAGTTATGGGTCCATGTGAGTGACCATTTGTATATTGATGCTTATATTGGCCATTGTGGCATATTATGGAATTGTATGAGATTGTGAATCATACATGTTCATGCATAGAGTCTTATGCATTGTGAATGTCCTTGTGGACTGTTGTAAGGCCAAGTTGCCTAGGAGATTGAACACACCTTTGTGCGGGTGCGAGTAGACTAATGTGGGTCTTGTTATGACCTCGGGGGCATCGGGGTGCGGGTCCTCCACAATTGGTAGTTGGTAGCTCCTCTGCCCATGGGGCAAACCGATGCAAACATATCGACGATTTGGACTTGACACTGTCCTATATCGTGATCGAGTGCGGATTGTCTATACAATGCCTGATGTGCACGTGAAAATTATTGATGAATAGCGCTTTGGCCGCGGCAGCCGAGTTACAGACACGTCTCCTGATCTTTCTCTCCGACTGTTTGAGTCTAGCTCCATGGAGTAGGAATTTGGGAAAGCATGCATGTGTATCATGATATACTCTGTCATTGTGAATTATTGATTTCAGTAAATATGACTCGTTTGATTATTACTGTATTGAATATCTGCCTGGAACTGTTTATCTGATTACTGTTGAATTTACTATTTATTATTTGGATATATTGTTTCATGAATTGCTACTTGGGCGCGTTGCGCCGTTTTGTTTCTAGCTGCTATAATTGGTAATGATGGTAGGATGTCTTACCTCTTTTGCTGTGTTTCCATTATTTGCTGCCTGTGTGTACACTGTATTGATTGAAGATGATGGTAAGGAGGCGGAAGATCCCGATTTTCTCGGCTTCTGGCTCAAACAAGATTAGCTTCTACTAAGACGATGGCAGCACATATGCGCAGATTTCTAGGTGATGTGCGTCTGACCTTCCTCGGAAGGCCGAAGTGCTGGCATAGCAACTTGAATTCTGATCGCTGCGTCTACTTGGGAGATATGTCGATTGCCCTAGCCTGGAGACGTCATGAGGCGTCGATCCTCACCTGCCATGTCAGCCTACGGCTGGAGTTCTACCTACCCATCTGAGAGATGTGGGGTGATCGTTACTACACCCCTTGGGAGGACTCTTTTGATTTTACTGCTCGGGCTCCTGCCTGTGGTTCTGCGGTTCCCATGGAGGTTTCCTCTGAAGAGGAGGATCCTGCTGAGGACCCAGAAACGGTCCCTACTCCTCTGAGGGATTGACTTTTCTGGTAGCTACTGATGGCTACCAGTGTTTTATTTTGGGGGCCTGATGTATTTTTTTGGTGGGCTATATATTTTGATATCTCTGGGGTATATTTGTATAATCCTTTGGGGTAGGTATAGTTTTGCTTTTTGAATATTTCAGGCTTGATCTGAGTACAATTGATGTCAGCACATTATATATATATCTATATGCATGTTATTCGGATGTGAATTATGTCTACTATTTTATTCTTTACCGTCATTTATATCCGTATTGTTACAATGATTATAAAATATATATATATATATATATATATATATATATATATATGTTAATTTTGCTCATGTATTTAAGCATAGAACAAGTTAAACCTAATTAATGAATCGGGTCTTGAAATGTTAAAATTTTATTTTTTGCATTTTCTTTTATGTTGAATAATGTGACGTCCCCTCTCCAAAAAGGGGCGTTACATTAAGTTAGTATCAGAGCCCCGGTTTGAGTTACTTTGGGTCTTGTGTGTGAGTCTATCTTGTTTGTGCTGTGTGAAATCTCTGTGGTTTGTGTTTTGAAATGAATTCCTCTAACTTGCCTTGTGATTTTCAGTCAACCTGATTTGAGAAAGAGTAAGAAAGTAAGATGGCGAGAAGTGGAGAAATTGCAGCTGCTGTAAAGGCGATGCAGCGGATGACGGAAGTCATCACGCAGCAAAATGAGCATGCTGCTCAACAACAAGAGAGAGCTACTCAACAGCTTGAGGCAACTGCTGATGCACAAAACTTAGCAGAGTTTCATCGCCACAACCCTCCACAATTTAAGGGAGAATTTGATCCAGACAAGGCTAGTTTGTGGATCAAGGAATTAGAGAAAGTCTTTCGTGGCATGAACTGTGCCGAAGACAAAAAGGTGAATTATGCTACTTTCATGCTTGTGAGCAATGCCGAAGACTGGTGGAACGGAGCTCAAAGAGCACTGGAAGCCAAAGGAACTGACATCACATGGGATGTGTTCAAGAACAAGTTCTTAGACAAATATTTTCCTGCAAACGCGAGACATGCGAAAGAGCTGGAGTTCCTCAACTTGAGACAGGGGAACATGACTGTCAGTGAGTATGCAGCCAAGTTTGAGAACTTGGAGAAATTTTCAACGCACTATCAACATCAGACGGATGAGTCTTGGAAGTGCTGGAAATTCACCGAGGGATTAAGGTATGAGGTGAAGAAAGTTGTGATCACCCTGAAGATGAAGGTATTCTCAGAACTGTTAGACACTTGCTGTGAAGTTGAAGCCTTGGAACAGGCTAGAGACTTGAGAAACAGGAACTTTGGGCCTGTACGGTCCCAAAGAGGTAGAGGTAGCGATTCAAACCGCTTCCAAAAGAAACCCTATTCCCAACCAGCGGGGAATCAACAATAAACTGGTGGAGATTCTACTGGGAACTGAATTGGTCAGAATGTGACATATCCCTCCAAATGCCTAAAGTGTGGGAAGGATCATGTCACGAGAGACTGCACGATCAAAGGAATTATCTGCTTCAGATGTGGCAAACCGGCCACGTGTCCAGAGACTGCAATCAAGCAAAGGCTGAACCTTCAGTCAATGCGACTCGAGCCAAGAAACCGCAAGCCGGAGGTCGAGTTTACACCATGAGTGGAGCTGAAGCTTCCGAATCTGAAGACTTGATTCAAGGAGAAGGCACCATAGAAGGTAATCTTTTAAAAGTACTGTATGACTCTGGGGCAACCCATTCTTTCATATCATATGACTGTGTGCTACGACTTGGCTTACCTGTGTCTGAACTACCTTTTGAATTGACTGTTTCAACCCCCACTGATAAACTGGTAGTTACTACCAAAGTCTATTTGAAGTGTCCCTTAATTGTTGAAGGTCGAGTCTTTTCTATTGATCTGATCTGTCTACCTTTGTCACAGTTAGATATAATCCTAGGGATGGACTGGTTATCTTCCAATCATGTTCTGTTAGATTGTTCTAGAAAAACCATAGTCTTTCCTGTGGATGAGAATTCTAAATACTTGACGGCCAACTAAGCACGAGCTTTCTTGAAAGAAAGAGCTCAGGGATACATGCTGCTATCTTCTTTGAAAATCGAGAGCGAGGCTGATCTGGACACTATTCCGGTAGTGAAAGAGTTCTCTGATGTCTTTCCAGAAGAAGTACCTGGTTTACCACCGGCACGTGAGATCGAGTTTGCTATTAATCTGGTACTAGGAGCTGGTCCCATGTCTATAACACCTTATCGGATGTCGCCAACGGAATTGGCAGAGCTCAAGAAACAGCTAGAAGAGCTTTTGGAGAAACAGTTTGTTAGACCGAGTGTATCACCGTGGGGAGCACCAGTATTGTTAGCTCAGAAAAAGGACGGTACCTCAAGATTGTGTGTGGACTATAGACAATTGACCAAGCTAACGGTCAAGAACAAGTATCCACTCCCAAGAATCGACAACTTGATGGACCAACTGAAGGGAGCAGCGGTGTTTTCGAAGATCGATTTGAGATCTGGGTACCATCAGATAAGAGTGAAAACGGAGGATGTGCCCAGGACTGCTTTTCACACCCGATACGATCATTACGAGTACCTTGTGATGTCGTTTGGTGTTACGAATGCACCTGCTATCTTCATGGACTACATGAATAGGATCTTTCACCCTTACTTGGACAAGTTTGTTGTCGTCTTCATTGATGATATCCTGATATATTCCCAGAATCAGGAGGATCATGCTGAACACCTCAACATAGTTCTTTAGATTTTGAAGGAGAAAGAACTGTATACCAAATTGTCGAAGTGTGAGTTCTGGCTTGATGAGGTGAAGTTTTTAGGCCATGTGATCTCGAAGGAAGGGATTGCAGTGGATCTGTCAAAAGTAGAGGCAGTGTTACAGTGGGAACAATCGAAGTCAGTGATGAAAGTTCGTAGCTTCGTGGGTTTAGTCGGATATTACAGAAGGTTTATAGAAGGGTTTTCCAAGATTGCTGGATTGCTCACTCAACTGACGAGGAAGAATCAAGCTTTTCAATGGACTGATAGCTACGAGCAGAGTTTCCAAGAGTTGAAGAAACGGCTGACTACCTCACCCGTATTGGTGCTACCTGATTCGAATGAGCCATTTGAGGTGTACTGTGACGCCTCGTATCAAGGATTAGGATCTGTTCTTATGCAGCATAGAAGAGTGGTAGCTTATGCTTCATGACAGTTGCGAGTGCATGAAAAGAACTACCCGACACATGATTTGGAACTAGCAGTTGTGGTCTTTGCTCTAAAGATATGAAGACATTTTCTCTATGGAGCAACATTTAACATCTTCAGCGACCACAAGAGCTTGAAGTATTTGTATGACCAGAAAGAGCTGAACATGAGGCAGCAGAGATGGCTAGAATTCCTAAAGGATTATGATTTCCAACTGTTGTATCACCCTGGTAAGGCAAACGTCATGGCAGACGCCTTGAGTAGAAAGACTATCAGTGCTTCTGCCCTGATGATCAAGGAAAAGGAGCTCATCGAACAGTTTAGAGATGTGTGGTCATTTGTCAAGTTAGAACCCGGAAGAATTTGTATGAATATGGTTACCATCTCAAGTGAGCTAATGGATGACATACGGGAAAAGTAGAAAGCTAATGAATTCTTGCAAGAAGCGAGAGAACTAATAAGGCAAGGCAAAGAGACGGAATTTGAAGAAGGAACGGATGGCATTCTGAGATTTCGAGGCAGAGTTTGTATTCCCCGTGACCAAGAGCTTAGGCGATATATTGTGGAACATGCTCACACCAAAGAAGTCGAGTATGCACCTGTGCATAACTATGATGTACCAAGATCTGAAGAAATTGTTCTGGTGGCATGGAATGAAGAGCGACTTCACTAGATGTGTGTCGACTTGTTTAGTTTGTCAAAAAGCTAAAGTGGAAAATCAAAGACCAACAGGATTGCTGCAACCATTGTCTATTTCTGAATGGAAATGGGATAGCATTGTAATGGATTTTGTTATGGGTTTGCCAAGGACAAAGAAAGGACACGACTCGATATGGGTAATAGTGGATCGACTCACGAAATCAACCCATTTTCTCCCGATGAACATAAGGTACAGTTTGGAGAAGTTGACCCAGCTCTATATTGGAGAAATCGTTAGGCTGCATGGTATGCCTACGAGTATTGTTTCGGATAGGGATCCGATGTTTACTTCAAAATTTTGGCAGAGTTTGCAAGCATCGTTGGGAACAAAGTTACATCTGAGTTCAGCGTACCACCCACAAACTGATGGTCAATTGGAAAGGACGATCCAATCTTTAGAAGATTTGCTTAGAACTTGTTCTATGGAACAGACTGGATGTTGGGATGAAGTTCTACCACTGATAGAGTTCACCTACAACAACAGTTATCATTCGAGTATAGGGATGGCACCCTATGAAACTCTGTATGGACGACGGTGTCGAACACCATTGTGTTGGTACCAAGACGGTGAGCATCTTACGATTGGACCAGATATCATTCAGCAGACAACAGAGAAGGTCAAGATGATTCAAGAGAAGATGAGAACTGCTCAGAGCCGGCAAAAGAGCTATGCAGATAAGAGGAGAAAGCCTCTTGAGTTTGAGGAAGGTGAGCATGTATTCTTGAAAGTCACACCCACGACTGGGGTTGGCCGGGTTTTGAAATCTAGAAAACTCACTCCAAAATTCCTTGGACCTTACCAAATTCTTCGCCGGATAGGTCCAGTAGCCTACCAGATAACCTTACCCCCTTTTCTTTCAAACATACACAATGTCTTCCATGTGTCACAGCTTCGTAAATACTTGCCTGACCCAAGTCATGTCATAGCACCGGATACAGTATAGTTGAAAGAGAACTTAACCTATGAGGCGCCTCCTGCGAGAATCGAGGACCGACGAATAAAACAACTTAGAGGAAAGGAAATCCCATTGGTAAAGGTGATTTGGAATGAAACAACTGGTGATGCAACTTGGGAGCTGGAAGACAAGATGAAGGAGCAACATCCAGAACTATTTTGAGGTACGTAAATTTCGAGGACGAAATCCTTTTTAGTAAGGGAGTGTTGTAACATCTCGAAAAATATCTGTTTAAGTATAAATGATCATTTTATATTATTCTTGATTTTTAAGAATTTTTCTGGAATTATTCGAAAATGACGAATATTTTAATATATTTCTCGTTTTGCATGCACATTGAGATGAGAATTGCTGAGGTCAGTGTAACGCTTCGAAAATTAATTATTTGACCACCAATAGTCATTTTCTAATATTTGTGATTTATGTAAATTTTTCTGAAATTTTTCGGAAATGATGAATATTTTAATATATTTCTTGTTTTGCGTGAAACTTGAGCAGAGTCATAAAAACGACTGTAATGCTTCAGAAATTGGAAAATTATATGACGAATAGTCGTTTTATAATATTTTCAATTTTTGAGAATTTTCTGGGAATTTTTCGAAAACGTCGAATATTTTAATATATTCCTCGTTTTGCGTGTGCATTGAGCAGAACCAGAGAAACGCGATGTTTCCTCCGCGAACCTTGGACTATGGACATGTCGACGAAGGATCTTACTAAACCCGAGACTTGACACAGTTTATGATGTTTCACAATTTTCGAGAAATCATAACAGATAAAACAAACCAATACTGCGAAAAAATTTATCAGTCAGATTAATTAAATACTAACTTCTGTCAACTGTAACTATTATCCATTGGACAATAGTGTGTAATAAAAATCCTATCACATTATCCCAATGCAATCTACTTTATGTCTAATCCATTCACTTTAATTCAAATTTAATGTTAAATAATCAAAGCTTCTTTGAGAAGCTTTGACCAAACAATGACTCAAATGCCCTTGGCTTCCAAGAGAAGCCAACCCTCCCCCTCTCTCTTCTCTCTCTTCACGGCTGGAATGCATCCCATGCAAGGGAAATGTTTGCATTTCATTAATTCAATTTACTACACTTTAATTCATTAATTCTCAAAACACTTTCTCTCTCTACCATTTCTTCCTTCTTCTTCATTTTTCATTTCTCCTCATTCTCTCTAGACCACCCTCACGGCCAGCCTTCTTCTTCTCCCTCAACCTTCACAAAAATTACATCCAAGCTCATTGTCTTAATCCTCTCATCATTCTAAACATCTTTTCTTCTTGGAGTTTCTTGAAAATCCATCATTTTCAACACTTTCTCCAAGCTTCAAGCTTTGAGCTTTTGTGTAAGTTTCAAGACCCTTCTCCTCTCTTCTTCATTTTCGGTTTTAAGGGTCCTTTAATGGCCATTTGCATCACATTTTTCAAGTCATTATGCTATTCTAACAAAGTCACCATTTTTAGGGTTCTTGGTGTGCAAATCCGAAAATTACAAAGAGGATTCCTTGGAGTTCTCTTGATTTCTTCACTTGGGTAAAAGGAAGACACTCCTCCTCAACCTCTCTTAGCATCTAGGAACCTTGATTGTATGATTTGAGGAAAAACCCTAATGAGGGTTGTTCCTTAATTTGATGATCACTTTGTTTAAATATTGAATTTGTGATAATTGTGACCTTGGATTGATTTGTTGTATATAATGGTGTATTGGATTAGATTATGTGATTGATAATGGAAGAAAATCATTTGAGAAGCCCTCTTGATGGCCACGGTTTTAGGCTAGAATTTAGGTAAATTTGTGATTAAGTTGTAACTAGCATAAGACTTGAATTGATCAATGGATAAAATGGAATTGAATGGAAGAAAAATTTGGAATGGAATTTCCTAGGGAGGCTACGGTTTTAGGCCAAGAAATTAGAGTTCTTGGTGGGCTAATTTAACAAGTGAACAATTAAATGAATTAAGAGAATGGCATGTAATGTGATGACTTGAAAAGACTTGGAATTGAAACCCTTGTGAGGCCACGGCCTCTAAGGCCTTTTGGGGCTTAATGTTGGGACTTTGGTAACTTGGAAGCATGAGTAATTAGGTAATTAGAAACCTATGTAATGAGTTGGATAATAAATAAATCGGAAGAATTTAACATAATTAAAGATTATGTAAATTTTAAAGGACAAAGAATGAAATTGTCATAAGACTTAGGAAATTTCAAGTGAGTGAAGAACAAGAGAGTGTGAGGCCTAAGAGCTCAAAATAATTTACAAGTTATTAGAAATTAAATTGCCTTGGAAGATTTAACTAATTGTAAGCATTGGATTGGACATGAACCTTGAAAAAAAAAAAGAAACAATTCTAAGTTAGAATTCATAATGGACCTAACAATGCACCAATTGATTTGATCCCTATGTTGTAAAGTTATGGGTCCATGTGAGTGACCATTTGTATATTGATGCTTATATTGGCCATTGTGACATATTATGGAATTGTATGAGATTGTGAATCATACATGTTCATGCATAGAGTCTTATGCATTGTGAATGTCCTTGTGGACTGTTGTAAGGCCAAGTTGCCTAGGAGATTGAACACACCTTTGTGCGGGTGCGAGTAGACTAGTGCGGGTCTTGTTATGACCTCGGGGGCGTCAGGGTGCGGGTCCTCCACAATGGGTAGTTGGTAGCTCCTCTGCCCGTGGGGCAAACCGATGCAAACGCACCGACGATCCGGACTTGACACTGTCCTATATCGTGATCGAGTGCAGACTATCTGTACAATGCCTGATGTGCACGTGAAAATTATTGATGAATAGCACTTTGGCCGCGGCAGCCGAGTTACAGATACGTCTCCTGATCTTTCTCTCCGACTGTTTGAGTCTAGCTCCATGGAGTAGGAATTTGGGAAAGCATGCATGTGTATCATGATATACTCTGTCATTGTGAATTATTGATTTCAGTAAATGCGACTCATTTGATTATTACTGTATTGAATATCTGCCTGGAACTGTTTATCTGATTACTGTTGAATTTACTGTTTATTATTTGGATATATTGTTTCATGAATTGCTACTTGGACGTGTTGCGCCGTTTTGTTTCTAGCTGCTATAATTAGTAATGATGGTAGGATGTCTTACCTCTTTTCCTGTGTTTCCATTATTTGCTGCTTGTGTGTACACTGTATTGATTGAAGACGACGGTAAGGAGGTAGAAGATCCCGATTTTCCCGGCTTCTGGCCCGAACAAGATTAGCTTCTACTGAGACGATGGCGGCATGTATGCGCGGATTTCTAGGTGATATGCGTCTGACCTTCCTCAGAGGGCCGGAGTGCTGACATATCAACTTGAATTCCGATCGCTGCGTCTACTTGGGAGATATGTCGATTGCCCTAGCCTGGAGACGTCATGAGGCGCCGATCCTCACCTGCCATGTCAGCCTACGGCTGGAGTTCTACCTACCCATATGAGAGATGTGGGGTGATCGTTACTACACCCCTTGGGAGGACTCTTTTGATTCTACTGCTCGGGCTCCTGCCCGTGGTTCCGCGGTTCCCATGGAGATTTCCTTTGAAGAGGAGGATGCTGCTGAGGACCCGGAAACGGTCCCTACTTCTCTGAGGGATTGACTTTTCTGGTAGCTACTGATGGCTACCAGTGTTTTATTTTGGGGGCCTGATGTATTTTTTTGATGGGCTGTATATTTTGATATCTCTAGGGTATATTTGTATAATCCTTTGGGGCAGGTATAGTTTTACTTTTTGAATATTTCAGGCTTGTATCTGAGTACAATTGATGTCAGCACATTATATATATATCTATATGCATGTTATTCAGATGTGAATTATGTCTACTATTTTATTCTTCACCATCATTTATATTTCGCATTGTTACAATGATTATAAAAAAATATATATACTGCTAATTTTGCTCACGTATTTAAGCATAGAACAAGTTAAACCTAATTAATGAACCGGGTCTTGAATTGTTAAAATTTTATTTTCTGCATTTTCTTTTATGTTGAATAATGTGACGTCCCCTCTCCAAAAAGGGGCGTTACATGTGTAGCTCCTACCAGAGACCGGCAAGGGTCTCCAGTGATCAGAGCTCTAGCGAGATCTCCACTGAGTAGGTTTCAGGTCTATTTGGTGCGGTTGCAGCCACATATTGGCATAATTTGGTGTGTTTTGGTGTGAATTGGTTAGTTTTAGGTGCAATTTGGTGCTCTTTTGTGTCTTTGGTTATCTTTTCCCTCTTTCTTTAATTACTTTGACTAGTTTGATAGCCCCTTCGGCTAGAAGGAGATTTGACTTTTGACTTTGTTGGTTTTATCTTAGGATTTGTGAGTTTGGACTTAGCAGGAATTTTGATTCTAGTTATGGGTTCAGAGGTTGCAGACCTTGCATATGGTGTTTCGTATGTTGGCATGCTATGATGGAGGCTTGATAGCTAGTTATGTCAACTTGATATTTTTGAAGGAGGTTATGAGTACGGTTTCAAACTGATGTTGTTGTTCTATCTTGTGTTTCTTTGTTTTCTTGTAGATTTTCTTGGTGCACCTTGAGCTTGGAGGAAAGGGCTACCCAATTGGAGGCAAAGAGCAACTAACGAGGTGGAGCTGCCCCAGAGATGTTAAAGGAAAAGGTTGCCTGCTAGACAAAGCCGTCAGGAGGAAAAAGTTATTAGTGAGGTGTAGCCACCCTAGATTCTCACTAGCAATGGTGCTGGATGTTACATCCAAAATTTCTAACACTAATAACGTATTCAGTTTACACATCAGTAATTAGAAATTTGGTACATTACTCATGAATATCTAAAGTTTTTAAATAAAATGATTTGATAATATACAAATATGAACCTTTCGCGGAATCGTAAAATACATACAATATAAAAAGAGTTATATACAATTTACACATCGCTAAACATTACATATTATACAATACCACCATACTAAAAATCACACCAAAAATACTAACTACATCTTCGTTCAAAGCTTCAACTATCTTCACCCTGCTTGACTATTCTTGATCCTTCCTGGAATCATTGCAGAGAATAAATATGTAGGGAATGAGAATTATGAAATTCTCAGTAATTTAACTAAAATTATATCATTACAATAATTCTAGCTATTTCAAAAAAAAAATCATTACAAAACATTTATTATTATTATTATAAGAAGGTGGCAGAAAACCAAAACAAATCCTTACTCTTCCCGAAATGGTTAGTTCATTTTATCTTTATGAAATTTACTCATATTATAAAAATTTACATCATAAATCATAATATTAATTCTCGTATTTACAAGTAAGCAAAATATCATAAATATCAATAATTTCAATTCGTCAATCTTTCTTAAAAAAAATTTCATTATTCTTTTTCTTTTAAGTTAATAAGAATCGAATCTTATCTTATAATTCTTACTTCTCACAGTCAAACATAAGCATAAACATGCTTTACATAACTTTTCCTTTAATTATTTTTACCTATTATTTCTTAAAATAGCCTGACAAAGCATAAAAATCAATTCCTCAAATAGAGGAATCAAAATACATAAACCGTCTAGAAATCCAGTAACCAACAACACCCAACACTACCATGATCTTTTAATACTATTAAAATCATGATTTTTACATATTTAAATTCTTCCTCATTAGTGACTACTGCCACCTTAGTACTTTAATGGCTACAGCCGTCATTAATTACCTTAGTGGCTATAACCACCATTAATTACCTCAGTAGCTACTACCACCCTTCAAAGGTCAATTTTCATACAAAAGCACATTAAAAATTTTGGTGTTAAACAAAACCAATTCTACCAGTGTTTAAACATCACTCAAGCCACAAATACAAGAACAACGACAATTAAAATTCGACAACAAGCAATGCAACATTCTGCCATCATTTTTATCACAATTCAAACCACCATTTTAAGCCATAACGTACCACAAATTCTGTCCAAAAACAAGACATCTAGTCGTAGCTATTATTTAAGCAAAACTTGGCCATGAAGTTCACTAAAACAATCACAAAGACATTATATCATCTAGTGGTAGATGAAGCACACACTTGAAAGTAAGGTTTGGCCATGAGTCTTACAAGATTAAGGTTTAGCCATAATTCCATTAGAACAAGTCATAATTTCAATTCAACATTCAATATAATGAGAAAAATAAATTAAAAGCAAAGAACTCTAATTATTCATAGCTTGGTCATGTCATACCATTGCTCAAGGTCCATAAAGTTAATTCAAAACCTCACTAGAAAATGAAGAGCAAAATTAAGATACACGGCTACAACTATGAAAATTAAGGTACAAAGCTATTCACAAACATAGACAATATGTCTCGCAAAGTCAATAAAATGTCACAAATTATGGTCTTGGCCAAGGATAGCTAGACACAAATTAACTTAATCTCTTATTATATGTCACTAAAATCAACTCAATAATCAAGGATAACAAGGCACACATACATGGCTTGATCATAAGAAAATACCCAATAGTAATAAGTGTAAACACAGTTCAAAGATGTTTAAATTTAAGATCAAAGTAAAAATTCAATCATGGTCTAACTCAACTACTCATTTTTCATCTCAATTAACAACATAACTTTGAGTCACAAAATATTTAAAGAAACATAACAAAGCTTGAAGCATGAAAGCTTCCCTAATTAGACTTGACCGTGAACAAAATAGCAGCAGCTGGTTTGCTGCTCAACACTCACAGTTCTGGTTTGAAACCAGAAATCAATCCATTTCCAAAGTTCATCAATAATTACCAATAACCACAATCATTTAATATTAACCAATCCTTCAAATCATCACCATATCTTCACGGTTCTGGTTTGAAACCAAAAATTAGTCCATTTCCAAAGTCCATCAATCATCATCAACAACCACAACCATTTAATATTAACCAATCCTTCAAATCACCACCATATTAGATAATAAAATAAAGGTTTCATAATCATTTTTAAAGCTCCAAAAATCCATCTGAAATTCAAACAAGAAAATCATATTCTCATCTCTTAATCAATTGCAAATTTTTAGAGTTAAAAAAAAACAGAAAAAGAATATATCAAAGAAAACTCCCCTACCTCATTTTCACGGCTCCAAGATTTCATACCCCCTTTCCATGCCCTTCCTCTCCCTTTTTTTTTGTTGCTCTTAGTTCTTCATGTCTGCTTCATTCCCTTGATTCCCATAGCCCCAAAGATGAGAAAAGGGTGAGTGGGAATCAAAGTAACATAAAATAAAAGAAAAAGAAATCAGAACAGACCAAACTGTGCATGGTAAGAACGAACCAGTGAGCGCTCGAGAGAAGAATAGCAGGAACGAACATGAGGGAAAACAGAGGACGAACCAGTTGAGACAAGCGTACGAGAGTGGATGAGCGAGCAGCTCTAGGACAAGTGAGTGAGGACGAGCAGACAAGAGAGAGCAGCGAGCACAAGAGCTTGCAAAAGAGCAGTGTGAATGGAAATGGTATTGGTTTTGATGATCAACAAACAAGAAAGCAATGAAGTGCAAAGATCAAGTCCCAAGACTTTTCAAGATTAGCTTTTTGGACTTAGACCATATGTAAAGGTAAAACGGACTCACACAAAAGCTCATTTCTTAGTTCAAAACTCATTTCATCTTAGCTTTGCATAATCATGTTTTTATCGTGTTTAAAATGAAGTAAAAAGATTTTAGAAAACTTGGAAAGACTTTTGAACATCCTTGATTGAGAAGCTCTTTGAAAAACCTATGTCTTGTGTCTTTCCATAATAGATTATGAAAATCCCACAATAGATTATGAAAGGTCATAATAGATTATGAGGATTTCATAACCTGTTATGTGATAAGTCAGAACATGACTTGTGTTTTTCAAATGGCCATAACCGAATATGGCTTCTTTATAATTGATTATTTGGTATCTCAAACGTAACCACCTATTTTTTAAATGGCCATATTCGAATAAGGCATAATTCATAACTGATTATGAATGTCTCATAACAGATTATGAATTCCTTCATAATTGATTATAAAACATCTCATAACAAATTATGAAATCTCATAACAGGTTATTTTGTTAGACAAAAATGTTGGAAGCTTTTTCCACAAGCCATAACCGATTATGGCTTTGCCATAACAGGTTATGGTCTGTCACAGAGCTCGTTCTCAACGGCTCTTTTAATGGAATTTAATGCCCCCAACCACTTCTAACATCTAAAAATTGCTTGGGCTATAAATGAAAGCTATTGGGCATTGATTAAGGGTTGGAAAACATTCTGAAAAACATCCTTGAGCATTAAATACGAGTTTTCTGCCATTTTTCATCATATACTTTGTTTTGAGCTTCAAAGTATGAATCCTTGATACCTATAGAGCTTCAATTTATATTATCTACTCTTTGAGAGAGTTTCTATCATTCAAACACTTCATTTATTCTATAAAGAGGGTGAGGTATCCCTCTAGTAAAAAAAGGGTGAGGTATCCCTTATTGAAAAGAGGGTGAGGTATCCTTCAAAGGTGTAAAGAGGGTAAGACATCCCTCAAAGGTTGTAAAGGGTGAGGTATCCCTGTTTTGAGGCTCAAGCACAAAGGGTGAGGTATCCCAAGGTATGATGAGTGCTCCAGTTTGTAAAGGTTGTCAAGCACCTATTGAAACTTGAAGATATAGTGAAAAATCTCTAGCGGTTACTTGAGGACTGGACATAGGCCACAAGTGGATTGGTGGCTGAACCAGGATAAACCTTGTGTTTGATCTTCTAAACTCATATTTTTACATTTGTGCATTTATTTTATATGCTTGCTTGAATGTTATTCATCTTGGCTTATTTAATTTGTGAGTGAAGTATTCAATTTCATTTATCTATTCACTTCAATCATCCAATAGCTTCAACGAAAATTGATAATCAAACGTTTTACGAAAGATTTGCGAAAATATTTTACATACTCAATTCACCCCCCTCTTGAGTATTGAGGCCACTTGGTAACAAGCAGAGGGAAAGAGTGAGTGAGAAAGAATAGCAAAGTGAACGGATAAGAGAAAAATGTGTGGTTTAGAGGGGTGGATGAAAGTAATCTAACATAAAAAAAATAAAAACAATTAGTAAAGATAAAGTTAATGAGATAAAGGATAAAAGAGTTGGTGACAAAAGAATATAAAAGAAAATCTTGTAACTTAATATTTATAAACATATTTCCATATTCTTTTTATGAATTTTCCAACTTTTCTAGTGATATTGAAAAATTTCAAGAATTTCATTTTAAATTTCATTTTTACACCATACCAATGACTTAACTTCACTATTCATCCCTGGGTTCAGTTAACCTTAAAGAATTGAATTAAGAAACTTTTATGAACTATTCTAATTTGCTCTCACTCTCCAATGAATTCTTCATTCTCTAATTAACATTTTTTTATAATTTTATAATTTTTCTAAGTTATTTTGAGCTATCACTAATGTTCAGTGTTATAGATTTATGCTCAATTCAACTCAAACAATTATTCAATTATTAGATAACTAATATCATATTTATTGAGCTACTGTAACACCTATTAGTATCATCAGGTTAGGCTGAATGGTACAATTCTCCCCCATTTTTATAAATTTTGTCCTCAAAATTTGATTCATCTCATTTGAAAAGTTTTGGATAGTTCTTCTAATTCATCAGCTTCACACTTTTATCTAGGGTTAAAATAGAGTACCAGCATACAATTATCTATACCAGGAAGCTCATCAAGAAAATCTCCCACATTGTAGGGAAATACCTTACTTGTCATCTTACATAAATCTCGTATAACAGCCACTTTCCTTTTAAATTCTGTCTTTCTGCAAAGTGTTGACAACTAAATCAAAGAAAGTTCGTATACCAGGTATATGTATTCTACTCATGAATGAGTTTGATGCCAAATCTAGATGTTTCCTATTACTAAGTGGCCTCAAAACTCAAGATGGGGTGAATTGAGGTTGTAAAAAATTTTCACAAATCTTTCATAAAACCTTTGATTACCACTTTTCATTGAAGCTATTAATCGATAGAAATGAATGAATAAGATAGAAAGATATTGCACTCAAATGAACTAGACAAGGGAGATAGTATTCAAGAAAATCAATAAAACAATGCACACTATAAAGAAGTTGAGTTAGGAAAACAAACATCAAGCTTTATCCTGGTTCAGCCACCAATCCACTTGTAGCTTACGTCCAGTCCTCAAGCAACCACTCGAGATTTTCACTATATCTTCAAGCTTGAAATCAAGTGCTTGACAACCTTTACAAATTTGAAGCACTCAACACACCTTGGGATACCTTACCCTTGTGTTTGAGCCTCTATATTCAAGGGATACCACACCATCTCTTTACATATTATACAAGATTTAGATGAAAGAAACTCTATTTAGAGCAGATAATACAAATTGAAGAACTATGGTATTAAGGATTCACACTTTGAAGCTCAAAATAGAGTATATGATGAAAATCATGAGAAAACTCGTATTTAATGCTCAAAGATGTTTTTTAGAATGTTTTCCAACTTGTAATCAATGCCTAAACACTTTCGTTTATAGCTCATTACATTTAAAAAAATGTTAGAAGCAGTTGGGGGCATTAACTGCTCTCAAAAAAGCTGTTGGGAAAGTGTTTTGTAATGGACCATAACCCTTATGGCATAACCATAATCAGTTATGGCTTGTAAGCACGTTATCCTGGGCTTTTATCTAACTTCATAACCAATTATAAGTTTTTCATAATCGGTTATGGATTATTTCGGTTATGGATTATTTCATAACCTGTTATGAATTGTCATAATCTATTATGAAATTTGGCATAATCGTTTATGAGATCATTTAAACAAAAAGGTTGACGTTCTGTTAACACCATATAACCTATTATGGAATAGGCTTAATCGATTATGGACATATAAAGAGCATAAAAACACTTCCTAACTTGTCATATAACAGGTTAGGAGGAATACACATAATCGATTATGAGACTTTAGGAAAACATAGGAAAGCCTGTGACTTAGTCTATAACCTATTATGGATTGCTTAGAAACATAGGATTTTCAAAAAAAGTTCTCAACCAAGAATATCCGAAATCTTTCAAAACTTTCTAAAAGCATTTTACTCAATCTTAAACACAATTTTTGTAGCACCCCAAATTTCCTAAATAGTTGACAATAATTTTGACAGTTAACAGAATTCTACTGTTTAGTGATTTCTGCGTACTATAAAATTATTTTGAGTATTCCGTTAGCGTATTTGATCGTTTTGAGTGATTTACTCCATGTCAGGAAAATAATAATTTTCGGGGCCGGAGAAAATCTTTAAGCATTTATTTCTCTTCATTGTTAATTATTTTTAATAATCTGATTTGATTTGCATACGTTTTCTAATATTTGTGATTTTTGTGGATGATTATAAATTTTTATATTTCTCTATTTGTTTTTGGGCTGTTTGTGGGCCCAGGTGACCTTACGTGGGTCCAGGTGGGTCCTGCAAAGTGAAAATTTTTCTACGTATAGAAAAATTTGTACTGTTTAGACGGAGATAGGAGATCTTACTAAACCTGAATCCGGAAACAGTTTTAGAAAATTTCTTGTACTGTGTTTTATACTATATTTAATTATCGGGCGATAAAAATATAGTAAATATATTCTTTCGTGGGGTTATAGCAGATAAAAATAGAAATTATACTGCTTAAGTCAACAATAGTGGTTATGACAACTTTTGACAGACCAATAGGAAACAAGTTTAATTCTTTTGACGGACCAATAGGAAGCAAGTCTAATATTGAAGACTTTGATATCAACCATCGATTTAATCAACGGTGTAGGATTAGTCTAATAAAATGGCTATGACCATTTATAACCGTTGGATTCAGATTTAAATCAAGGGTGGAGATTTGATCTTATAAAGTGGCTAGGACCATTTGTGACCGTTGGATTTGGATTTAATCAACGATGGAGATGGATCATTTATGACCATTGGATTTGGATTTAATCAATGGTGGAGATTTGGTCTTCTAAAATAGCTATGACTAATTACGACCCTTGGATTGAAAGTAAGAAGGATTAATCTTGACCCTTCATTTTGGAGATGCATCGAATGGCTAGGATTTCAAGGAAGAAAGATCTAATGGCCTAGATTAAGTCTTCTAATCAAAAGTCTACCTAAATCCTAACCATTGACCCAATCAATGGCTCTCTAAATGGTGGCTAGAAAAGATGACAACTTTGTTGAATGCATGGATGGAGGGGGGAAAAAGTTTGAAGACATTATTAGTTGTTTTAGTCAATATGCATCATTATTGATTATTTGCACTCTTACGAGAATGCATGGAAAGAGGGGCTACGGTTTTGAGAAGCTTTAGGACATAGGAAAGTTTGAAGACCATATTATTGATATTCTTGATTTCCTTTGTCTTCTCCAAAAACAATAACTCATCAAGCTTTTCTCTCCATTTTCTTTTCATGGAGTTTTGGCCAAGACCCCTAGATCTACCTTCCATCACTCTTTAATTTCAAACAACCACATATCTTGAATCCTTACCTTATTCTAAGCAACTTTCATGTTGGAGACTTTCTCTAAATCATTCATCTTCATGGACTTTCTTCAAGATCAAAGTTATAGGGTATTTGTGGTGAAGTGTAAAAAAACTTCATTTCTTCTCTCTTTTTCATGTTCTAAGCCATGTTTGATCCATGGTTTATCTTGTTCAAGCTTGATATGTTAATTAACTTGTGTTTTGTTTTGTATTTGAGAAGCCCTTGGTAGTGAAGGACTTCGAAAAAGAAGCAAAACAAGGAGCTTTTGAGGATCTTCAAGAGGTAAGAGGGAGATCCATCTCACCAACCAAGTATGGTGGTGAGAGATGGTCTTATATTTGATGGATGGTGAATCCATGTGAGGATTCATATCCATGGTCATGTAATAATTTGTGAGTATTTATGTGCTTTGATTATTTGCCTATGCTTGGTATGATTTGCATGATTTATTTGCTTTGATTATGGTATGCTTGTGATATATATGTTGAATATGTATTTGTATGCCATGATTTGATGATGGAAAGGAAATTGATTTTTGGTTCCAAAGACCAAGAGGAATTTCGGCCAACACACCTCAAAATAGGTGTTCATAAATTAATATTTTCATGAAGGATAAAATTGGATGATTAGAAAAGCAAGGAAAATAAACAAAGGGTTTGTTTTTCAAGAAGTATTGTTCACGATTTGGAGAAGGATTTTTATTGATTTATTTTATGTAAAAAGTTTCTAAGCATTTTACTAAACATGAGTTTTAAATGAAAAGGGCAATGTTGATTTTAAGGATTTGCAATGAAAGTGAAAATGGATTTACAAAGAAAGTGAAAATGAACAAATGAACAAATGATTTGATTTCAAAGACCAAGTGCTCACTGGTTTTGTAAAAGATTTTTAATGGTTTTGTTTGTGTAAAACCATATTGACTTAGAAGAAAAAATGTTTTGATGATTTCAATAGTCATGTCCACGTTTTGGAAGGCTTGTAATGCCTTGATTTTGATGAAGCAAAGTGATTTTTCAAATGGAAATATAATTGATTTAGTATAAGGACTTTGGAAAGGAAATCAGAGTGTTTTATCACTTGAGAAAATAGGATTTATGTATATAAATGGAAAAAAGAGGTTGAAAATGTTTGAAACTCAATTTATTTTGAAGAGAATTGATTTTAGAATTTATTTGAGAAAAATGGAGAATATAATAGTGATTTGATATTTTCTAACGTGTAACTCATTCTTTGGGTTTTGGAGAGCGTTAGTAATTTTAAAGTTAGAAACATTGATTTAATTCAATAGAATTGTGAATTTGTGGAATATATTGTGAAAAAGATTTTCTTGAGTAAGAAAACGTGGAAAATAATGTGAAAAGTCATATTATTTTGAGCAAAGAATTTCTTAAAGGAGAAATGTGAAAAGGAAATGATATTGATTTGTTTGAAAGTCCAAAATAATGTTTGGAAAATTGAGAAATATTTTACGTGATTGTAAAATGGTGAAAAGTGTTTTACGTATCTTAAAAACGTGATTTTTAAGCTACGCGATTTGAAAAATGTTGAAATATTTCTACGCGATTTGGAAATCGTTTAAATATTTTGAAAATGATGGAAAATAGTTTATGCGACTTAAAAGAATGAATTTTAAGTTATGCAATTGTAAAAATGGTGGAAAATCACTACGCAATTTGAGTAACGTGTAAATATTTTTACGTGATTGAGAAAACGTTAAAAAATCAATACATAACTTGAAAATGCAACAGAAGTGTTGCAGAATTGTGAAAACATAACAGAAATGTTGCGCAATTGTGAAAACAAGACGAAAGTGTTTTGTGACTATAAAAATGTGATAATATGATTTTGCTGTTGAAAATACAGTATGATTATTGTTGGGCCAGTGTGTGGACCCTGATTATGAGATTATGAAATTGAACTAAGAATGGGCCAATGTGTGGACCCTGAATATGAAATTGTGAATTTGAACTGAGATTTGTGCATTTTACATGCATGGACTAGTGTATGAACACTGTATGAGAAAATGATGAATTTTGCCTATGATTGGCATTGGTGCATTGAACATGCATTGAAAAGGTCCAATGGACTATATGAGGCTATTTTCTTAGGAAAGACGTACACCTCTTGAGTGGGTGCGATACACGTAGTATAAGTCACTTGTTGACCTTGGGGGCATCGGGATGCGGGTTGCCTACAGTGGGCAGTGAGTAGCTCTACTGTAACCGTGGGTTAGACTGATGCGACACACCGATGATCCTGACCAAGACACTATTCTTAATCAAGATCTAGTAAAGACTGTCGTGTATATGCTAGATGTGCAAAAATCAAAATGAGGATTATAGCACGTGGTCTGAGGCATTTTGGTATAGACAGATCTTTTTGATCGACTTCTCCGAACTGAGTATTAGCTCCATGGAGTAGGACATTGAGTCTATGTGTGCATGGATAAATCTGAGCATTTATATCTGTATGATATATTAATTGAGGAATATTGGCTATGACAATTGTTTTGAATACTTGGATGATGATGATGATAATTGGATAATGATGAGGGCATCACCATAAATATTGAATGATATTTGAACTGATAAATGATTTAATGATGATAATTGACTAATGTTGATGGTATGATATATTTGTATGATATGTTGTTGTGTTATCTCTGTGCTGCCATGTTAGTATTGGCGTAGGTGATCTCACCTCTTTGTTATATTGTTTTGTTGTATTTGTGTTATTAAAAAAAATTATATAGTAGAAGGAACGAGTTGTCTTAGACATAACGAGTGGTAGATATTCTGAGATTGGTGACAACATTGAGGAGTAGCAATTCAGGATTCAATAGTGTGCAGTGTGAACAAGGAATAGATGTTTGATGCATCAAGATGGATACAAGAAGGAATGAGTATGTTAAGTTTTACTGTTAGTGTTGTACCGTGCTATTAAGTAAGACCCATGATGGGGTTTGCTACTGTTAAAAAGAGAGTCTGTTAGTTTTATATTTCTCTTTAAATTGTTAAATATTAATTGGTGTCAATATTGTATATTAATCAGTTTAATCATATTTTCAGTAATACTTATGGATTTCAGTAAGTTTATGTTTCTGTAATAAGAAATTTTAAAACTCACATTTTATAACTCAAACCTTTTATGAACTTCTTTACAGATTATAAGTTGGGAGTCGAAAATGTGATACCCTACGGGGGGTGTTACAATTTTCACAAGATAAAAACATGATTATGCAAAGCTATTTTGAAATGAGTTTTGAACCAAGAAATGAGCTTTTGTATAAGTTCATTATACCTCTACATATGATCTAAGTCCTATTAGCTAATCTTGAAAAACCATGGGACATGATCTTTGCACTTCATTGCTTTCTTGTTTGTTGATCATCAAAACCAAGACCATTGTCATTCACATTCTCCCCCTTTTTGATGATGACAAATAATCATTTGAGAAAAGCATTAGTTCAATTAAATTGGTATTCACACAAGGTATTAATTAAAACTTACTCCCCCTCTATTTTCCAAGAGGTGACAAGATCAGAGTTTGCACAGCTTCCCCTTGATATTTGAATCCTAGAATCTTTGATTTTATACCTTTTGTTTACCTTTTCTCAAAGACTTTCTTCTCCCTCTTTTGTCATGATCAAAAAAGATATTCCATATATTTTGACAAAGAGAAAAGAGACAGTGCAAAACCATTGCTAATTGACAGATATTACGAGAATAATATTAATCAATAGGATCATCAAAACATAAATGAATTGCCACAATATATCATCAAGATCATAATAGTCAAGGCAAGAATATAAACTAACCATAACCAGAGTTTTATAGCATGTCTCATGATAATTAGCAAAACATAACAAAACATAGTTATATATACAGTAAACATCTTGACAAAGTAAAATGAATCCAAACTCAAGTCCCATGATCCTCCGGAAAGCGTCACTCAAGCCTATCCAGACGATCTTCCATGGCACTGAGGCATTCATAGATTGTTGTGGTGCTATTTTCTTGATAAGCTTGAAGATTTGTAAGCCTCATTTCAATTCTTTCATTCTGAGCTTGAATGTCTTGAAGAACAGCGAGAAGATGATTTTCATTGTTTGCAGGGGCATCCTCCATAGGACCATGAGGACCTTCAGCAGCTACTACTGCTTCTCATCCTCTTCCATAAACCTATTCACCATTAATTCTTTTGATTTGCATTCGATTGAATGTGGCTTTCCCAAATTTGTTATTTCTAGCAAGCTTAATCACACTATCTTCTTGCATAAAATTACCATCTCGGTCATAATAGTTTAGGATTGCAGCAACAGTCAAAGCATAGGGGAGATCCATCATGAGCTTTCCTTTGGCCTTCATCATGTAGTGCATGATGAGAGAGGGCCAATTGATATGCATCCTTTATTTCATTGCCCACATGAAGAAGACATCTTCCTTTTCAGCCAGGGCATAATTACTAGCCCTTGGAGCCAAAATATAAACCAACACAAAATGAAGAAGATGATCTTAAAGTTTCAAATAACCAATAGTGAAATTTTTGGTAGTTAGAACCATGATTCTAGGTTGAATCATATCCTCAATGGCTGCTATTTTATCATAGTTTTCCCATTCCGTGTGACTTTTCTTTGTGAGCCTTTCCCTAGAATATTTCATACCAAACAAAATGTGCCAATGTTTGTGTGACAATTAGCCTATGTCTACTAACTTCAGAAACCAAATTTGGTCCAGTAAAGTGCATATTACAAAAAAAGACATTGGTAGCTTCAAGGTAATAGTACTTACATGGAGCAGTCACAAACGTTTTCAGCCCATGAAATTCCAAAAGGTCAGTGAGGGAGGTGAATCCTTGTTGGATAATGAACTCTCAATCCATATACTTGGGTTGAACAATTTTCCTTCCATGAAACTCCACATGATACTTCTTTTTCTGACTTGAATTTGAGAAGTATCTGCCAAGGTCAAGGTTGATGTTGGAGTTGTCTTAGGGAGGAGTTTCCTTGGGTACATTAGGATTCTTTGTGCGAGATCTTCTTGGAATATGAGAAGAGCTGCTGGTCATGGCCAACAATGGAGTTAGGGCATGTTTGGAGGAGAGAGAAAGTGAAAGGGGAGGTGAGAAATTGGAAGAAAATGGAGGTTTTGATCGGTGGAAATTAATGGAGAGTGAGGTTTAGTGGTGGATTTTGGTTGGATTTGGAGTGGGAGAGGTGTTTGAATGAGTAAGTATGAGTGGGTGTGAGAGGAAAAAGATGGCTATAGAGGAAAGGGGCCGTGAAAATGAAGGTGGAGGCTACGGTTGGGTCATTTTAAGTGAGGCATAACCGATTATGCCTATGTTGTAATCGGTTATGGATGGATTCTTCAGAAAATTTGACTCTCGGTCAAGTGCATATAATTAGTTATGGAATAGGCCATAACTAATTACGGTGGTCATCCAGAGAGTCCCCAGAAAACACTAAAGCTTCATAATCAATTAGATAAAGCCCATAATTGATTATATGGGGCTTGGCAGAGAGCCACCATCATCCAGAATTCTTCATAATTGATTATGGCTTGCTTGTAATTGATTATTTTCACTTGGTAGAGACCAAGTCCAATGTGCCAAACCATCTTCAATTGCTCGTAACAGATTATAACCTTTTGATAACAGGTTATATCTGTAACACCCCAAATTTTCTAACTATTTGATAATAATTTTGACAGTTAACAGAATTCTATTGTTTAGTAATTTCTGTGTACTGTAAAATTATTTTGAGTATTCCGTGAATACATTTGATCGTTTTGTGTGATTTACTCTGTGTTAAGAAAATAATAATTTTCGGGTCGAGGAAAATCTTACGTAATTTAATTATTACTGTTAAGTGTTAATTATTTTACGTAATCTGATTTGATTTTCGTAAGTTTTATATTTTTTGTGATTTTGTGGATGATTATGAAATTTTTATATTTCTCTGATTATTTTAGTGTTATCCGTGGATCATCTGTGGGCCCAAGGGTCTATACGTGGGCCCAAGTAGGCCTGAAAAAGTGAAAAAAATTTTGCAGCTTAAAAATTTTGTACTGTTGAGACAGGGACAGGGGATCTTACTAAACCTTAAACCGGAAACAGTTTTTAAAATTTTCTTTTACTGTGTTTTGTATTGTATTTAATTATCGGGTGATAAAAATACAATAAAAATATTATTTGTAGGGTTATAGCAGATAAAAATAAATATTGTACTGTGTAGTCAATATTAGTGGCTTGGACATCCACCATTGATTCAATCAACAGTGGAGATTGGTCTTATAAAATGGCTAGGACCATTTGTGACCCTTGGATGTAAAGTTTGAAGGAGTAATCTTGACCCTTCATTTTGGAGATACATCTAATGGCTAGGATTTCAAGGAGGAAAGATCTAATGGTCTAGATTAAGTCTTCCATCTAAAGACTACCTAGAATCTATATTAATCCTAACCATTGATCTAATCAATGGTTAAGAATGCTTAAAATGGTGGCTATTGAAATTTGTCACACATTTAGAGTGCATGAAGGGGGGGTTCGGTTTTGAGAGGCCTT